>CM072995.1:7170000-8562737 GCA_037038555.1 Rhynchonycteris naso | reverse complement strand
AGTTGGTAATTTCTAGAAATGTTATAAAAACCAATCCGTATGTCCATCACAGCGCTTCTCAAGCTTTTTCAAAATGTAATCCCAATTGCAAATAAAAATAAAAACATACAGTATACCCAGGAAACTTTGGGAAACTACTGAAGTATTTGGCCTGACCTGTAGTGGCGCAGTGGATAAAGTGTCCACCTGGAAATCTGAGGTTGCCAGTTCAAAACCCTAGGCTTTCCTGGTCGAGGCACATATGGGAGTTGATGCTTCCCACTCCTCCCCCTTGTCTCTCGCTCTCTCCCCTTTGCCTTTAAAATGAATAAATAAAAAAACTACAAAAAAAAAAAACTACTGAAGTATTCAGTTTAAACAGGATCTTTCTTCAAAATCTTATCTTAAATTTTTATGTTTGTATTTCACTCTACAATATATTAAAGTTCATGTAACAGAAAACATTTTAAATGGCTTGCTAATTAAATCATTCAATTCTTCTCTAAAAAATATTCAAGAAAACCCAACTCTATAGGAAGGAAGTTGCACTATCCATATAAATCCTATGGTTTTGTTAGTTCCTGCTGCGTGGCCCTATAAACCTGGACTCTAGTTTGAGAGTCTGATTATAGACTTTAAAAATCAATCAATCAATCAATCAATCTGCCTGACCAGGTGGTGGCGCAGTGGATACAGCGTCGGACTGGGTTGCGGAAGACCCAGGTTCGAGACCCCGAGCTCGCCAGCTTGAGCACGGGCCCATCTGGCTTGAGCCAAAGCTCGTCAGTTTGGACCCAAGGTCTCTGGCTCCAGCAAGGGGTGGCTCGGTCTGCTGAAGGCCCGCGGTCAAGGCACATGTGAGAAAGCAATTAATGAACAACTAAAGTTTTGCGACGGCAACGAAAAACTAATGATTGATGCTTCCCACCTCTCTCCGTTCCTGTCTGTCTGTCCCTGTCTATCCCTCTGACTCTCTCTCTGTCCCTGTAAAAAAAATAATAAATAAAGATTAAATTTTAAAAATCTAAAAAAAAAAATAAAAGAAAAGAAACCCTAGGCTTGCCCAGTCAAGGCACATAGAAAACGCAACTATGAGTTGATGCTTCCTGCTCCTCCCTGACCCCACCCCCACCTTTCTCTCTCTCTTCTTTCTCTAAAATCAAGAAATAATATCTATAAAAACTTAAATTAAATTAAAAGAATAAAACACAACATAAAATAAATAAATAAAATAGCCTGACCTGGTGGCACAGTGGGTAAAGTGTCAACCTGGAACGTTGAGGTTGCCAGTTTGAAACCCTGGGCTTGCACAGTCAAGGCACATATAAGAAGCAACTATGACAGTGATGGGCAATCTTTTGAGCTTGGTGGGTCAAAATTCACCAAAATACTGAGCATAACTCGGATGGTGTATCACTTCGAGAAAAACGGCCTAACCGGAAGTCCCAGAACTAGACGTTCTGGGCCGGAGTTCTGTTGTTTTGGCCTACAGACCTCCAGCACAGAGTGTCTACACTACAGCAAATGTTTTATCCTCGGCTACTGCATCTGTCCCTGCTGTAGCCGAGGATGAAACGTCCTTCTCGGCATGCGGCCCCATATTTCTCTGGTATGCGGCCGCGTATCATCGAAAATGGCTACGCGTGTCTGCTGACACACGCCTGTCATAGGTTCGCCATCACAAAACTATGAGTTGATGATTCCCATTCCTCCCCCTGCCTTTCTCTCTCTCTCCTCTCTCTAAAATCCATTGTAAAAATATTTTAAAAATGTTATATACAAAATAGAAACTGGCCTGACCAGGCGGTGGCGCAGTGGATAGAGCATCGGACTGGGATGCAGAAGACCTAGGTTCGAGACAGCGAGCTCGCCAGCGTGAGTGTGGGCCCGTCTGGCTTGAGCAAAAGCTCGCCAGCTTGGGCCCAAGGTCGCTGGCTCCAGCAAGGGGTGGCTCGGTCAGCTGAAGGCCCGCGGTCAAGGCACAAGTGAGCAAGCAATCAATGAACAACTAAGGTGTCATAACAGCAACGAAAAACTAATGATTGATGCTTCTCACCTCTTTCCGTTCCTGTCTGTCTGTCCCTATCTATCCCTCTCTCTGACTCTCTCTCTGTCCCTGAAAGAAAAAACCAAAAAAAAAAAATATATATATAGAAACTGTGTCTTTAATTTATTTTATTCATTTTAGAGAGGAGACACAGAGTGAGAGAGAGTGAGAGAAAGAGAGAGAGAGAGAAAGAGAGAAAGAGGGGAGGAGTTGGAAGCATCAACTCCCATATGTGCCTTGACCAGACCAGTGCAGGGTTTTGAACTGGCGACCTCAGTGTTCCCCGGTCGACGCTTTATCCACTGCGTAACCACAGGTCAGGCCGAAACTGTGTCTTTAAAAAAAATGCACAATATGCCTGACTGGTGGTGGTGTAGTAGATTAAGAATCGACCAGCTTTAGTGTGGCATCATCAAAATGATCCTATGGTCAATGGCTGGAGCCCAACGTCACTGGCTTGCACAAGGGGTCACTCACTGCCTTGGCTGGAGCCCCTTGGTCAAGGCATGTATGAGAAGCAATCAATGAACAACTAAAGCGATGCAATTACAAGTTGATGCTTCTCATCTCTCTCTGTCTCTCTCTCTAAAAGCTAAAGAAAGAAAGAAAAATGGATAAACTATATGTGGTATATCCTATAACAATACTATTTAGCAATAAAAAGGAATAAAGTAGTAATAAATGTAGCAATATTGATGAACTTCAAAAACATTATGCTATGTGAGTCTGACCAGGCTGTGGCGCAGTGGATAGAGCATAGGACTGGGATGCGGAGGACCCAGGTTCGAGACCCCAAGGTTGCCAGCTTGAGCGCAGGCTCATCTGGCTTGAGCACTAAGCTCACCAGCTTGGACCCAAGGTCGCTGTCTTGAGCAAGGCATTACTCAGTCTGCTGAGGCTCAGTCTGCCGAAGGCCCGTGGTCAAGGCACATATGAGAAAGCAATCAATGAACAACTAAGGAGTCCCAACGAAAAACTGATGATTGATGCTTCTCATCTCTCTCTATTCCTGTCCGTCTGTCTCTATCTATCCCTGTCTCTGACTCTCTCTCTGTCCCTGTAAAGAAAAAAAAAAGCCATTATGCTATGTGAAAGAAGTCAGACACAAAAAACTAAACACTATGATTCCATTTTATCCTAAGTTTTTTTTTATATAGCAAGAGAGAGAGAAAGGGAGATATATAGACAGACGGGAAGGGAGAGAGGGATAAGAAGCATGAACTCGTAGTTGCAGCACTTTAGTTGTTCATTGATTGCTTTCTTATACATGCCTTGATGGCGGGGAGCTCCATCTGAGCCAGTGACCCCTTGCTCAAGCCAGTGACCTTGGGATTCAAGCCAGCAACTTTTGCATTCAAGCCAGCAACCATGGGGTCACGTCTATGATCCCATGCTCAAGCCAGCAACCCCGCGCTCAAGCCAGCAAGCTTGGGTTTTCGAACCTGGGTCCTCTGCTTCCCAGTCCAATGCTCTATCCACTGCGCCACCATCTGGTCAGGCTCTATATGGTACTTTAAAAATCACATTCATAATGCTACTTTAGTAAACCTTATTTTGGGGAGAAAACAAAACAAAGCAAGTTCCGGGAAAAAACACAAAAGAAGACTGTCACTAGCACAGATTATACTGTTGTCCACTTTCTCATTTTGAGGGGAAATCTAAAAATACAGCTAATGAGGCACATCTGAATAAGAGTGAAAAACCCATATGATGTCATAACTATTCAGTTAGGAAAGTATAAGTTATAAATTATGAAACTCCCAGGCTTTTGCAAAATAATCTAGGATTTAAAACTCTTACTTAACAACCTGAGAACAGTCCCTCTTGAATTCTACACTCCTTTTCTTTTTTTTTTTCTTTTACAGGGACAGAGAGAGATAGACAGGAATGGAGAGAGATGAGAAGCATCAATCATCAGTTTTTCATTGTGACACCTCAGTTGTTCATTGATTGCTTTCTCATATGTGCCTTGACCGCGAGCCTTCAGCAGACCGAGTAACCCCTTGCCTGAGCCAGTGATCCTGGGTACAAGCTGTCCAGCTTTGCTCAAGCCAGATGGGCCTGTGCCCAAGCTGGCTACCTCGGGGTCTCGAACTTGGGTCCTCCGTATCCCAGTCCGACACTGTATCCACTGCACCACCGCCTGGTCAGGCTCTACACTCCTTTTTTAACCTTCAACCTAAGTGCATTCCTTTACTCAATCTTCCCTAGAAACCTCCTTTAATATATATCTTGATAACAATTAGGTACAAAAACAGATGAAGAGCCTGACCTGTGGTGGCGCACTGGATGGGGCATTGACCTGGGAACACTGAGGTCGGCAGTTCAAAACCCTGCACTAGTCTGGTCAAGGCACATATGGGAGTTGATGCTTCCAGCTCCTCCCTCCTTTCTCTCTCTCACTCTGTGTCTCCTACCTAAAATGAGTAAAATAAAAAAATTAAAAAAAAATTAAAAAGAACAGATGAAGATAGTTTAGGGTAGTGAGAAGTCAGCCTTCTACTGGTCAGTAGAACAATTACAACCTACTCTGCAAGACAATTCAGTGTATGTGAATCAACATGTATGCAGGAACTCTGGCTAACACCAAAATACACTACTGTTGAAAACAGGGGAAAGTGAAAACACAGTACCCACTACCACAAATTGTGCAGTCAAGGAAAGATGCTGGATTGCTGGCTTTGTGATGGAGGAAGGGACGACAAAGAATGCATATAGATGTAGCCTCTTTAAGCTACCAAAGAACAAGAAACAAATTCCTGTCTATAAGAAAGATAGCCATGCGATTAGACTTCTGACCTCCAGGCTGTAAAGGGAATTTATTTCTGTGTTAACTTGCTACAGCAAAGCTTTAAGGAAGTCCGTGACTGGTGGGGGCGCAGTGGATAGAGAATTACCCAGATTCAAAACCCTAAGGTTGGCCTGACCTGTGGTGGCGCAGTGGATAAAGCGTCGACCTGGAAACACTGAGGTCGCCAGTTAAAATCCCTGCACTGGTCTGGTCAAGGCACATATGGGAGTTGATGCTTCCAGCTCCTCCCCCCTTTCTCTCTTTCTCCCTCTCACTCTGTGTCTCCTCTCTAAAATGAATAAAATAAAATTAAAAACAACAAAACCCTAAGGTTGCCTGACCAGGCGGTGGCGCAGTGGATAGAGTGTCGGAGTAGGATGCAGAAGACGCAGGTACGAGACCCTGAGCTCGCCAGCTTGAGCGTGGGCCCATCTGGCTTGAGCAAAAGCTCGCCAGCTTGGACCCAGGATCGCTGGCCCAGGCAAGGGGTTACTCGGTCTGCTGAAGGCTCGCGGTCAAGGCACATATGAGAAAGCAATCAATTGAACAACTAAGGTGTCATAACAGCAACGAAAAACTAATGATTGATGCTTCTCATATCTCTCCGTTCCTGTCTGTCCCTCTCTCTGACTCTCTCCCTGTCCCTGTAAAAAAAAAATAAAAAAGAATAAAACCAATGAACAACTAAACTGGTGTTTTCTCCTTCTGTATCTCCCCCTCTCCCTAAAATAAAATAAGCAGGCTAACTTGTGGTAGCACAGAGATTAAAGTATCAACCTGGGACACACAAACTGCCAGTTCAAAACCCACAGGATCACTGGGTCACACAACACCTACAAGCAGGAAATAACTACTAAGCGATAACATTTCCTGCTTTCCTCTCAGTCCCTCTAAACAACCATCAGCGAAAACCTAAATAAAAGACAACACGCTTGTAAGTTTAGGTTAATTGGAGAACAGTGCCTTTCGAGTCTGTTTTTTCAACACGTTAAGCCAGGGAGAGCGCGAACGCAGTCCCCACTACCACAAATTATGCAGTCGAGTTTCCCACATTTGGGGAAATCGCAGGGGTCAGCACACTCGGAGTGCAATGAGTGAGCCTCGCCCTGGGAAAACCACCTTCGTGATCATGGTATCTCCCCTACCAGGTAAGTATGAGTTGCTAGTGTTCCGTGACACTTAACCCTCAGATTCAAATCACTCTAAAGATAGGATCACTTTATCATAGATTCTGTTGACCTTCTTACTTCTAGAGAAAGACTTTCCACACTATTATTACCATGCAGAAATATTTTATATATCTGGATATTGCCAAAATCTTAGGTAATATATATCTAGTGTAGGCATAACCAGCAGTCACTGCGCTTATCTACATATTCCACACCCCTTTTGATGACCTCATTTAGCACGTCCTTTTCCTGGTACAGTTAGTGGTGCTGTTTGACTAAAACAAAGATAAAGACACTACAGATTTAAAGAACTAATGGAATCTCTGTGATGTCTGGCGCAAGTCATCAAGGTGCTATCTCTATAACTGAAAGAGCAAGTTTGAAAAGATGAAATTTGGCAAAACTACATTTCCAAATCCAGACCATGTATTGCTAAAAGTAGGTTGTCAGTTCAAACTTTCAAGCACAAGTACAAAGTACGCGGCAAATGATCACCCTTACTTGAAACATCAGTGGCACACGTTCTAATTTTGTACTGAGCAAACTGGGGAAAAGCTCACGCAGAGACCCCTCCGTACACTTCCACACTTGAAGAAGTTGCAGGAATCTATCTGCACAGTGGGAGTATAACGACGGCCTTCACCACTGGAAATCCACCTTCATAACAGTGTTTCATCTCCCAGGCAAGAATGAGTGGTGTTTCCACCTATCCTTAACCTTCCCATGCCCAACACTTCTAGGGTCACCCTTTTGGTTCATCACAGGTGCCTGGCCTTCACCACTGGAAATCCACCTTCATAACAGTGTTTCAGCTCCCAGGCAAGAATGAGTGGTGTTTCCACCTATCCTTAACCTTCCCATGCCCAACACTTCTAGGGTCATCCTTTTGGTTTATCACGGGTGCCTATGAATCCAGAACAAGACTACAGAAAATCCATTCTATGAAAAACTCCTGAGCCCTCCTAGAATAATACACTCTTTGAAAAGAATACTGTATATCCTATCTTACGCAATGTTTAATAATCTACATATTTCACATCCACATAATAAATATCAGGGGCTCGCTTAGGCAGTACATACACTAAAATTGGAAAGATACAGAGATTAGCATGGCCCATGTGCAAGGATGAAATACAAACTTGTGAAGCTCGCATATTAAAAAATTACACAGACACATATTTATACACACAGACAATCAGTCTTCCCCAACCTCTCCTTCCCACTTCACTGTAAATTAGAATTGGAGTTTCCAAGTTTAACTACTCTTTCTCTTCAAAATAATCTAGATCCACCCCATTGTCTACTCAATCTCAGCCAGAAGGCTGAGAAGTGATCCACCCTATTTTCTAAATCTTTTTCTCTTACAGGATTCTTTTGGTATTCTCTCCTCTGCCAAAATAAATCAGCCAGAGTTTTATATCTTAAAACAAGAAGAAATACTGCTATTTTTACTTATTTATTTTTAAATTAATTTTTAGAGAGAGGAGGAGAAAAAGGGGAGAGAGAAAGAGAAACATCAATTTGTTCCACTTATTTATGTATTCATTGGTTGATTTTTTTTTTTTTTTTGAGAGACAGAGACAGGGAAAGACAGGAAGGGAGAGAGATGAGAAGCATCGACTTGTAGCACTTTAGTTGTTCACTGATTGGTTTCTTTTTATTTAAATTCTTTTAAAATTTTATTTATTGATTTTACAGAGAGAGGAGGGGAGAGAACAAGAAGTAGCAAGTCATACTTGCTTCACTTCAGTTGTTCCGTTTCTTGATTGCTTGTTGTATGTGCCTTGACCGGGCAAGCCTAGGGTTTAGAACCAGCGACCTCAGCATTCCAAGTCAATGCTTTATCCACCGCGCCACCACAGATCTGGCTGATTGGTTTCTTATATGTGTTTTGACCAGGGGGCTCCAGCCAAGCCAGTGACCTCTTGCTCAAGCCAGCGAACCTGGGGTCATGTCTATGATCCCATGCTCAAGCCAGCGACCTGGTGCTTAAGTTCATGAGCCTGCGCTGAAGCTGGTTACCTTGGGGTTTTCAGCCTGGGTTCTCAGCGTCCCAAGCTGACGCTCTATCCACTGTGCCACCACCTGGTTGGGCTATTTTCTTAGAGAAAGACAGACAGAGGGACAGTCAGGAAGGGAGACAGACATGAGAAGCATCAACGTACAGTTGCGGCACTTTAGTTTTTCACTGGTTGCTTTGTCGTGTGTGGCTTGGCGGGGGGGGGGGGCTCCAGTTGAGGCAGTGAGCCCTTTCTCAAGCCCATGACCTTGGGCCCATGCCAGTGACCCTGCAACTCAAGCGTGGTAAGCCCACGTTCCAGCCAGCAACCTTGGGCTTCAAGCCAGCGACCATGGGGTCATGTCTATGATCCCACACTCAAGCCGGCGCACCCGTACTCAAGGTGGTAAGCTCGCACTCAAGCTGGCAAGCTCGGTTTTTCAAACCCGGGTCCTCAGCATCCCAGGTCAATGCTCTATACCAGTGGTTCTTTACCATTTTTGAGGTACCGAACCCACCAGTTTCATATGCGCATTCACCGAACCTTCTTTAGTGATAAATAAAATATGATTTTTTCCCCCAAATTCAAGATATAGCTGTATGTTTTTTTACTGGTGCACAAAATGAGCCGTGCGTGAACATCACCTTGCTCAAAGAACAAAACCAACAAAGTGCATGAACTCACAACAAATTACGGTATTACTTTATTCTGGCCTCTGCGGCAGAGGCTTCTCCGAACCCCTGAGACCGACTCATCGAACCCCTAGGGTTCCACAGAACCCAGGTTAAGAACCGCTGCTCTATACACTGTGCCACCACCTGGTCAGGTTGGTCGATTCTTATATATGTGCTCACAACCCTGGCATATTGTGATGATGCACTAACCAGCTAAGCTACTTGGCCAGGGCAAAAACCTCATGGTCTTCTAGTTACAGGTGAGAAAACTGAATAAACTTGCTGAAAGTCTCACAGTTGGTAATTTCTAGAAATGTTATAAAAACCAATCCGTATGTCCATCACAGCGCTTCTCAAGCTTTTTCAAAATGTAATCCCAATTGCAAATAAAAATAAAAACATACAGTATACCCAGGAAACTTTGGGAAACTACTGAAGTATTTGGCCTGACCTGTAGTGGCGCAGTGGATAAAGTGTCCACCTGGAAATCTGAGGTTGCCAGTTCAAAACCCTAGGCTTTCCTGGTCGAGGCACATATGGGAGTTGATGCTTCCCACTCCTCCCCCTTGTCTCTCGCTCTCTCCCCTTTGCCTTTAAAATGAATAAATAAAAAAACTACAAAAAAAAAAACTACTGAAGTATTCAGTTTAAACAGGATCTTTCTTCAAAATCTTATCTTAAATTTTTATGTTTGTATTTCACTCTACAATATATTAAAGTTCATGTAACAGAAAACATTTTAAATGGCTTGCTAATTAAATCATTCAATTCTTCTCTAAAAAATATTCAAGAAAACCCAACTCTATAGGAAGGAAGTTGCACTATCCATATAAATCCTATGGTTTTGTTAGTTCCTGCTGCGTGGCCCTATAAACCTGGACTCTAGTTTGAGAGTCTGATTATAGACTTTAAAAATCAATCAATCAATCAATCAATCTGCCTGACCAGGTGGTGGCGCAGTGGATACAGCGTCGGACTGGGTTGCGGAAGACCCAGGTTCGAGACCCCGAGCTCGCCAGCTTGAGCACGGGCCCATCTGGCTTGAGCCAAAGCTCGTCAGTTTGGACCCAAGGTCTCTGGCTCCAGCAAGGGGTGGCTCGGTCTGCTGAAGGCCCGCGGTCAAGGCACATGTGAGAAAGCAATTAATGAACAACTAAAGTTTTGCGACGGCAACGAAAAACTAATGATTGATGCTTCCCACCTCTCTCCGTTCCTGTCTGTCTGTCCCTGTCTATCCCTCTGACTCTCTCTCTGTCCCTGTAAAAAAAATAATAAATAAAGATTAAATTTTAAAAATCTAAAAAAAAAAATAAAAGAAAAGAAACCCTAGGCTTGCCCAGTCAAGGCACATAGAAAACGCAACTATGAGTTGATGCTTCCTGCTCCTCCCTGACCCCACCCCCACCTTTCTCTCTCTCTTCTTTCTCTAAAATCAAGAAATAATATCTATAAAAACTTAAATTAAATTAAAAGAATAAAACACAACATAAAATAAATAAATAAAATAGCCTGACCTGGTGGCACAGTGGGTAAAGTGTCAACCTGGAACGTTGAGGTTGCCAGTTTGAAACCCTGGGCTTGCACAGTCAAGGCACATATAAGAAGCAACTATGACAGTGATGGGCAATCTTTTGAGCTTGGTGGGTCAAAATTCACCAAAATACTGAGCATAACTCGGATGGTGTATCACTTCGAGAAAAACGGCCTAACCGGAAGTCCCAGAACTAGACGTTCTGGGCCGGAGTTCTGTTGTTTTGGCCTACAGACCTCCAGCACAGAGTGTCTACACTACAGCAAATGTTTTATCCTCGGCTACTGCATCTGTCCCTGCTGTAGCCGAGGATGAAACGTCCTTCTCGGCATGCGGCCCCATATTTCTCTGGTATGCGGCCGCGTATCATCGAAAATGGCTACGCGTGTCTGCTGACACACGCCTGTCATAGGTTCGCCATCACAAAACTATGAGTTGATGATTCCCATTCCTCCCCCTGCCTTTCTCTCTCTCTCCTCTCTCTAAAATCCATTGTAAAAATATTTTAAAAATGTTATATACAAAATAGAAACTGGCCTGACCAGGCGGTGGCGCAGTGGATAGAGCATCGGACTGGGATGCAGAAGACCTAGGTTCGAGACAGCGAGCTCGCCAGCGTGAGTGTGGGCCCGTCTGGCTTGAGCAAAAGCTCGCCAGCTTGGGCCCAAGGTCGCTGGCTCCAGCAAGGGGTGGCTCGGTCAGCTGAAGGCCCGCGGTCAAGGCACAAGTGAGCAAGCAATCAATGAACAACTAAGGTGTCATAACAGCAACGAAAAACTAATGATTGATGCTTCTCACCTCTTTCCGTTCCTGTCTGTCTGTCCCTATCTATCCCTCTCTCTGACTCTCTCTCTGTCCCTGAAAGAAAAAACCAAAAAAAAAAATATATATATATATAGAAACTGTGTCTTTAATTTATTTTATTCATTTTAGAGAGGAGACACAGAGTGAGAGAGAGTGAGAGAAAGAGAGAGAGAGAGAAAGAGAGAAAGAGGGGAGGAGTTGGAAGCATCAACTCCCATATGTGCCTTGACCAGACCAGTGCAGGGTTTTGAACTGGCGACCTCAGTGTTCCCCGGTCGACGCTTTATCCACTGCGTAACCACAGGTCAGGCCGAAACTGTGTCTTTAAAAAAAATGCACAATATGCCTGACTGGTGGTGGTGTAGTAGATTAAGAATCGACCAGCTTTAGTGTGGCATCATCAAAATGATCCTATGGTCAATGGCTGGAGCCCAACGTCACTGGCTTGCACAAGGGGTCACTCACTGCCTTGGCTGGAGCCCCTTGGTCAAGGCATGTATGAGAAGCAATCAATGAACAACTAAAGCGATGCAATTACAAGTTGATGCTTCTCATCTCTCTCTGTCTCTCTCTCTAAAAGCTAAAGAAAGAAAGAAAAATGGATAAACTATATGTGGTATATCCTATAACAATACTATTTAGCAATAAAAAGGAATAAAGTAGTAATAAATGTAGCAATATTGATGAACTTCAAAAACATTATGCTATGTGAGTCTGACCAGGCTGTGGCGCAGTGGATAGAGCATAGGACTGGGATGCGGAGGACCCAGGTTCGAGACCCCAAGGTTGCCAGCTTGAGCGCAGGCTCATCTGGCTTGAGCACTAAGCTCACCAGCTTGGACCCAAGGTCGCTGTCTTGAGCAAGGCATTACTCAGTCTGCTGAGGCTCAGTCTGCCGAAGGCCCGTGGTCAAGGCACATATGAGAAAGCAATCAATGAACAACTAAGGAGTCCCAACGAAAAACTGATGATTGATGCTTCTCATCTCTCTCTATTCCTGTCCGTCTGTCTCTATCTATCCCTGTCTCTGACTCTCTCTCTGTCCCTGTAAAGAAAAAAAAAAGCCATTATGCTATGTGAAAGAAGTCAGACACAAAAAACTAAACACTATGATTCCATTTTATCCTAAGTTTTTTTTTATATAGCAAGAGAGAGAGAAAGGGAGATATATAGACAGACGGGAAGGGAGAGAGGGATAAGAAGCATGAACTCGTAGTTGCAGCACTTTAGTTGTTCATTGATTGCTTTCTTATACATGCCTTGATGGCGGGGAGCTCCATCTGAGCCAGTGACCCCTTGCTCAAGCCAGTGACCTTGGGATTCAAGCCAGCAACTTTTGCATTCAAGCCAGCAACCATGGGGTCACGTCTATGATCCCATGCTCAAGCCAGCAACCCCGCGCTCAAGCCAGCAAGCTTGGGTTTTCGAACCTGGGTCCTCTGCTTCCCAGTCCAATGCTCTATCCACTGCGCCACCATCTGGTCAGGCTCTATATGGTACTTTAAAAATCACATTCATAATGCTACTTTAGTAAACCTTATTTTGGGGAGAAAACAAAACAAAGCAAGTTCCGGGAAAAAACACAAAAGAAGACTGTCACTAGCACAGATTATACTGTTGTCCACTTTCTCATTTTGAGGGGAAATCTAAAAATACAGCTAATGAGGCACATCTGAATAAGAGTGAAAAACCCATATGATGTCATAACTATTCAGTTAGGAAAGTATAAGTTATAAATTATGAAACTCCCAGGCTTTTGCAAAATAATCTAGGATTTAAAACTCTTACTTAACAACCTGAGAACAGTCCCTCTTGAATTCTACACTCCTTTTCTTTTTTTTTTTCTTTTACAGGGACAGAGAGAGATAGACAGGAATGGAGAGAGATGAGAAGCATCAATCATCAGTTTTTCATTGTGACACCTCAGTTGTTCATTGATTGCTTTCTCATATGTGCCTTGACCGCGAGCCTTCAGCAGACCGAGTAACCCCTTGCCTGAGCCAGTGATCCTGGGTACAAGCTGTCCAGCTTTGCTCAAGCCAGATGGGCCTGTGCCCAAGCTGGCTACCTCGGGGTCTCGAACGTGGGTCCTCCGTATCCCAGTCCGACACTGTATCCACTGCACCACCGCCTGGTCAGGCTCTACACTCCTTTTTTAACCTTCAACCTAAGTGCATTCCTTTACTCAATCTTCCCTAGAAACCTCCTTTAATATATATCTTGATAACAATTAGGTACAAAAACAGATGAAGAGCCTGACCTGTGGTGGCGCACTGGATGGGGCATTGACCTGGGAACACTGAGGTCGGCAGTTCAAAACCCTGCACTAGTCTGGTCAAGGCACATATGGGAGTTGATGCTTCCAGCTCCTCCCTCCTTTCTCTCTCTCACTCTGTGTCTCCTACCTAAAATGAGTAAAATAAAAAAATTAAAAAAAAATTAAAAAGAACAGATGAAGATAGTTTAGGGTAGTGAGAAGTCAGCCTTCTACTGGTCAGTAGAACAATTACAACCTACTCTGCAAGACAATTCAGTGTATGTGAATCAACATGTATGCAGGAACTCTGGCTAACACCAAAATACACTACTGTTGAAAACAGGGGAAAGTGAAAACACAGTACCCACTACCACAAATTGTGCAGTCAAGGAAAGATGCTGGATTGCTGGCTTTGTGATGGAGGAAGGGACGACAAAGAATGCATATAGATGTAGCCTCTTTAAGCTACCAAAGAACAAGAAACAAATTCCTGTCTATAAGAAAGATAGCCATGCGATTAGACTTCTGACCTCCAGGCTGTAAAGGGAATTTATTTCTGTGTTAACTTGCTACAGCAAAGCTTTAAGGAAGTCCGTGACTGGTGGGGGCGCAGTGGATAGAGAATTACCCAGATTCAAAACCCTAAGGTTGGCCTGACCTGTGGTGGCGCAGTGGATAAAGCGTCGACCTGGAAACACTGAGGTCGCCAGTTAAAATCCCTGCACTGGTCTGGTCAAGGCACATATGGGAGTTGATGCTTCCAGCTCCTCCCCCCTTTCTCTCTTTCTCCCTCTCACTCTGTGTCTCCTCTCTAAAATGAATAAAATAAAATTAAAAACAACAAAACCCTAAGGTTGCCTGACCAGGCGGTGGCGCAGTGGATAGAGTGTCGGAGTAGGATGCAGAAGACGCAGGTACGAGACCCTGAGCTCGCCAGCTTGAGCGTGGGCCCATCTGGCTTGAGCAAAAGCTCGCCAGCTTGGACCCAGGATCGCTGGCCCAGGCAAGGGGTTACTCGGTCTGCTGAAGGCTCGCGGTCAAGGCACATATGAGAAAGCAATCAATTGAACAACTAAGGTGTCATAACAGCAACGAAAAACTAATGATTGATGCTTCTCATATCTCTCCGTTCCTGTCTGTCCCTCTCTCTGACTCTCTCCCTGTCCCTGTAAAAAAAAAATAAAAAAGAATAAAACCAATGAACAACTAAACTGGTGTTTTCTCCTTCTGTATCTCCCCCTCTCCCTAAAATAAAATAAGCAGGCTAACTTGTGGTAGCACAGAGATTAAAGTATCAACCTGGGACACACAAACTGCCAGTTCAAAACCCACAGGATCACTGGGTCACACAACACCTACAAGCAGGAAATAACTACTAAGCGATAACATTTCCTGCTTTCCTCTCAGTCCCTCTAAACAACCATCAGCGAAAACCTAAATAAAAGACAACACGCTTGTAAGTTTAGGTTAATTGGAGAACAGTGCCTTTCGAGTCTGTTTTTTCAACACGTTAAGCCAGGGAGAGCGCGAACGCAGTCCCCACTACCACAAATTATGCAGTCGAGTTTCCCACATTTGGGGAAATCGCAGGGGTCAGCACACTCGGAGTGCAATGAGTGAGCCTCGCCCTGGGAAAACCACCTTCGTGATCATGGTATCTCCCCTACCAGGTAAGTATGAGTTGCTAGTGTTCCGTGACACTTAACCCTCAGATTCAAATCACTCTAAAGATAGGATCACTTTATCATAGATTCTGTTGACCTTCTTACTTCTAGAGAAAGACTTTCCACACTATTATTACCATGCAGAAATATTTTATATATCTGGATATTGCCAAAATCTTAGGTAATATATATCTAGTGTAGGCATAACCAGCAGTCACTGCGCTTATCTACATATTCCACACCCCTTTTGATGACCTCATTTAGCACGTCCTTTTCCTGGTACAGTTAGTGGTGCTGTTTGACTAAAACAAAGATAAAGACACTACAGATTTAAAGAACTAATGGAATCTCTGTGATGTCTGGCGCAAGTCATCAAGGTGCTATCTCTATAACTGAAAGAGCAAGTTTGAAAAGATGAAATTTGGCAAAACTACATTTCCAAATCCAGACCATGTATTGCTAAAAGTAGGTTGTCAGTTCAAACTTTCAAGCACAAGTACAAAGTACGCGGCAAATGATCACCCTTACTTGAAACATCAGTGGCACACGTTCTAATTTTGTACTGAGCAAACTGGGGAAAAGCTCACGCAGAGACCCCTCCGTACACTTCCACACTTGAAGAAGTTGCAGGAATCTATCTGCACAGTGGGAGTATAACGACGGCCTTCACCACTGGAAATCCACCTTCATAACAGTGTTTCATCTCCCAGGCAAGAATGAGTGGTGTTTCCACCTATCCTTAACCTTCCCATGCCCAACACTTCTAGGGTCACCCTTTTGGTTCATCACAGGTGCCTGGCCTTCACCACTGGAAATCCACCTTCATAACAGTGTTTCAGCTCCCAGGCAAGAATGAGTGGTGTTTCCACCTATCCTTAACCTTCCCATGCCCAACACTTCTAGGGTCATCCTTTTGGTTTATCACGGGTGCCTATGAATCCAGAACAAGACTACAGAAAATCCATTCTATGAAAAACTCCTGAGCCCTCCTAGAATAATACACTCTTTGAAAAGAATACTGTATATCCTATCTTACGCAATGTTTAATAATCTACATATTTCACATCCACATAATAAATATCAGGGGCTCGCTTAGGCAGTACATACACTAAAATTGGAAAGATACAGAGATTAGCATGGCCCATGTGCAAGGATGAAATACAAACTTGTGAAGCTCGCATATTAAAAAATTACACAGACACATATTTATACACACAGACAATCAGTCTTCCCCAACCTCTCCTTCCCACTTCACTGTAAATTAGAATTGGAGTTTCCAAGTTTAACTACTCTTTCTCTTCAAAATAATCTAGATCCACCCCATTGTCTACTCAATCTCAGCCAGAAGGCTGAGAAGTGATCCACCCTATTTTCTAAATCTTTTTCTCTTACAGGATTCTTTTGGTATTCTCTCCTCTGCCAAAATAAATCAGCCAGAGTTTTATATCTTAAAACAAGAAGAAATACTGCTATTTTTACTTATTTATTTTTAAATTAATTTTTAGAGAGAGGAGGAGAAAAAGGGGAGAGAGAAAGAGAAACATCAATTTGTTCCACTTATTTATGTATTCATTGGTTGATTTTTTTTTTTTTTTTGAGAGACAGAGACAGGGAAAGACAGGAAGGGAGAGAGATGAGAAGCATCGACTTGTAGCACTTTAGTTGTTCACTGATTGGTTTCTTTTTATTTAAATTCTTTTAAAATTTTATTTATTGATTTTACAGAGAGAGGAGGGGAGAGAACAAGAAGTAGCAAGTCATACTTGCTTCACTTCAGTTGTTCCGTTTCTTGATTGCTTGTTGTATGTGCCTTGACCGGGCAAGCCTAGGGTTTAGAACCAGCGACCTCAGCATTCCAAGTCAATGCTTTATCCACCGCGCCACCACAGATCTGGCTGATTGGTTTCTTATATGTGTTTTGACCAGGGGGCTCCAGCCAAGCCAGTGACCTCTTGCTCAAGCCAGCGAACCTGGGGTCATGTCTATGATCCCATGCTCAAGCCAGCGACCTGGTGCTTAAGTTCATGAGCCTGCGCTGAAGCTGGTTACCTTGGGGTTTTCAGCCTGGGTTCTCAGCGTCCCAAGCTGACGCTCTATCCACTGTGCCACCACCTGGTTGGGCTATTTTCTTAGAGAAAGACAGACAGAGGGACAGTCAGGAAGGGAGACAGACATGAGAAGCATCAACGTACAGTTGCGGCACTTTAGTTTTTCACTGGTTGCTTTGTCGTGTGTGGCTTGGCGGGGGGGGGGGCTCCAGTTGAGGCAGTGAGCCCTTTCTCAAGCCCATGACCTTGGGCCCATGCCAGTGACCCTGCAACTCAAGCGTGGTAAGCCCACGTTCCAGCCAGCAACCTTGGGCTTCAAGCCAGCGACCATGGGGTCATGTCTATGATCCCACACTCAAGCCGGCGCACCCGTACTCAAGGTGGTAAGCTCGCACTCAAGCTGGCAAGCTCGGTTTTTCAAACCCGGGTCCTCAGCATCCCAGGTCAATGCTCTATACCAGTGGTTCTTTACCATTTTTGAGGTACCGAACCCACCAGTTTCATATGCGCATTCACCGAACCTTCTTTAGTGATAAATAAAATATGATTTTTTCCCCCAAATTCAAGATATAGCTGTATGTTTTTTTACTGGTGCACAAAATGAGCCGTGCGTGAACATCACCTTGCTCAAAGAACAAAACCAACAAAGTGCATGAACTCACAACAAATTACGGTATTACTTTATTCTGGCCTCTGCGGCAGAGGCTTCTCCGAACCCCTGAGACCGACTCATCGAACCCCTAGGGTTCCACAGAACCCAGGTTAAGAACCGCTGCTCTATACACTGTGCCACCACCTGGTCAGGTTGGTCGATTCTTATATATGTGCTCACAACCCTGGCATATTGTGATGATGCACTAACCAGCTAAGCTACTTGGCCAGGGCAAAAACCTCATGGTCTTCTAGTTACAGGTGAGAAAACTGAATAAACTTGCTGAAAGTCTCACAGTTGGTAATTTCTAGAAATGTTATAAAAACCAATCCGTATGTCCATCACAGCGCTTCTCAAGCTTTTTCAAAATGTAATCCCAATTGCAAATAAAAATAAAAACATACAGTATACCCAGGAAACTTTGGGAAACTACTGAAGTATTTGGCCTGACCTGTAGTGGCGCAGTGGATAAAGTGTCCACCTGGAAATCTGAGGTTGCCAGTTCAAAACCCTAGGCTTTCCTGGTCGAGGCACATATGGGAGTTGATGCTTCCCACTCCTCCCCCTTGTCTCTCGCTCTCTCCCCTTTGCCTTTAAAATGAATAAATAAAAAAACTACAAAAAAAAAAACTACTGAAGTATTCAGTTTAAACAGGATCTTTCTTCAAAATCTTATCTTAAATTTTTATGTTTGTATTTCACTCTACAATATATTAAAGTTCATGTAACAGAAAACATTTTAAATGGCTTGCTAATTAAATCATTCAATTCTTCTCTAAAAAATATTCAAGAAAACCCAACTCTATAGGAAGGAAGTTGCACTATCCATATAAATCCTATGGTTTTGTTAGTTCCTGCTGCGTGGCCCTATAAACCTGGACTCTAGTTTGAGAGTCTGATTATAGACTTTAAAAATCAATCAATCAATCAATCAATCTGCCTGACCAGGTGGTGGCGCAGTGGATACAGCGTCGGACTGGGTTGCGGAAGACCCAGGTTCGAGACCCCGAGCTCGCCAGCTTGAGCACGGGCCCATCTGGCTTGAGCCAAAGCTCGTCAGTTTGGACCCAAGGTCTCTGGCTCCAGCAAGGGGTGGCTCGGTCTGCTGAAGGCCCGCGGTCAAGGCACATGTGAGAAAGCAATTAATGAACAACTAAAGTTTTGCGACGGCAACGAAAAACTAATGATTGATGCTTCCCACCTCTCTCCGTTCCTGTCTGTCTGTCCCTGTCTATCCCTCTGACTCTCTCTCTGTCCCTGTAAAAAAAATAATAAATAAAGATTAAATTTTAAAAATCTAAAAAAAAAAATAAAAGAAAAGAAACCCTAGGCTTGCCCAGTCAAGGCACATAGAAAACGCAACTATGAGTTGATGCTTCCTGCTCCTCCCTGACCCCACCCCCACCTTTCTCTCTCTCTTCTTTCTCTAAAATCAAGAAATAATATCTATAAAAACTTAAATTAAATTAAAAGAATAAAACACAACATAAAATAAATAAATAAAATAGCCTGACCTGGTGGCACAGTGGGTAAAGTGTCAACCTGGAACGTTGAGGTTGCCAGTTTGAAACCCTGGGCTTGCACAGTCAAGGCACATATAAGAAGCAACTATGACAGTGATGGGCAATCTTTTGAGCTTGGTGGGTCAAAATTCACCAAAATACTGAGCATAACTCGGATGGTGTATCACTTCGAGAAAAACGGCCTAACCGGAAGTCCCAGAACTAGACGTTCTGGGCCGGAGTTCTGTTGTTTTGGCCTACAGACCTCCAGCACAGAGTGTCTACACTACAGCAAATGTTTTATCCTCGGCTACTGCATCTGTCCCTGCTGTAGCCGAGGATGAAACGTCCTTCTCGGCATGCGGCCCCATATTTCTCTGGTATGCGGCCGCGTATCATCGAAAATGGCTACGCGTGTCTGCTGACACACGCCTGTCATAGGTTCGCCATCACAAAACTATGAGTTGATGATTCCCATTCCTCCCCCTGCCTTTCTCTCTCTCTCCTCTCTCTAAAATCCATTGTAAAAATATTTTAAAAATGTTATATACAAAATAGAAACTGGCCTGACCAGGCGGTGGCGCAGTGGATAGAGCATCGGACTGGGATGCAGAAGACCTAGGTTCGAGACAGCGAGCTCGCCAGCGTGAGTGTGGGCCCGTCTGGCTTGAGCAAAAGCTCGCCAGCTTGGGCCCAAGGTCGCTGGCTCCAGCAAGGGGTGGCTCGGTCAGCTGAAGGCCCGCGGTCAAGGCACAAGTGAGCAAGCAATCAATGAACAACTAAGGTGTCATAACAGCAACGAAAAACTAATGATTGATGCTTCTCACCTCTTTCCGTTCCTGTCTGTCTGTCCCTATCTATCCCTCTCTCTGACTCTCTCTCTGTCCCTGAAAGAAAAAACCAAAAAAAAAAAATATATATATAGAAACTGTGTCTTTAATTTATTTTATTCATTTTAGAGAGGAGACACAGAGTGAGAGAGAGTGAGAGAAAGAGAGAGAGAGAGAAAGAGAGAAAGAGGGGAGGAGTTGGAAGCATCAACTCCCATATGTGCCTTGACCAGACCAGTGCAGGGTTTTGAACTGGCGACCTCAGTGTTCCCCGGTCGACGCTTTATCCACTGCGTAACCACAGGTCAGGCCGAAACTGTGTCTTTAAAAAAAATGCACAATATGCCTGACTGGTGGTGGTGTAGTAGATTAAGAATCGACCAGCTTTAGTGTGGCATCATCAAAATGATCCTATGGTCAATGGCTGGAGCCCAACGTCACTGGCTTGCACAAGGGGTCACTCACTGCCTTGGCTGGAGCCCCTTGGTCAAGGCATGTATGAGAAGCAATCAATGAACAACTAAAGCGATGCAATTACAAGTTGATGCTTCTCATCTCTCTCTGTCTCTCTCTCTAAAAGCTAAAGAAAGAAAGAAAAATGGATAAACTATATGTGGTATATCCTATAACAATACTATTTAGCAATAAAAAGGAATAAAGTAGTAATAAATGTAGCAATATTGATGAACTTCAAAAACATTATGCTATGTGAGTCTGACCAGGCTGTGGCGCAGTGGATAGAGCATAGGACTGGGATGCGGAGGACCCAGGTTCGAGACCCCAAGGTTGCCAGCTTGAGCGCAGGCTCATCTGGCTTGAGCACTAAGCTCACCAGCTTGGACCCAAGGTCGCTGTCTTGAGCAAGGCATTACTCAGTCTGCTGAGGCTCAGTCTGCCGAAGGCCCGTGGTCAAGGCACATATGAGAAAGCAATCAATGAACAACTAAGGAGTCCCAACGAAAAACTGATGATTGATGCTTCTCATCTCTCTCTATTCCTGTCCGTCTGTCTCTATCTATCCCTGTCTCTGACTCTCTCTCTGTCCCTGTAAAGAAAAAAAAAAGCCATTATGCTATGTGAAAGAAGTCAGACACAAAAAACTAAACACTATGATTCCATTTTATCCTAAGTTTTTTTTTATATAGCAAGAGAGAGAGAAAGGGAGATATATAGACAGACGGGAAGGGAGAGAGGGATAAGAAGCATGAACTCGTAGTTGCAGCACTTTAGTTGTTCATTGATTGCTTTCTTATACATGCCTTGATGGCGGGGAGCTCCATCTGAGCCAGTGACCCCTTGCTCAAGCCAGTGACCTTGGGATTCAAGCCAGCAACTTTTGCATTCAAGCCAGCAACCATGGGGTCACGTCTATGATCCCATGCTCAAGCCAGCAACCCCGCGCTCAAGCCAGCAAGCTTGGGTTTTCGAACCTGGGTCCTCTGCTTCCCAGTCCAATGCTCTATCCACTGCGCCACCATCTGGTCAGGCTCTATATGGTACTTTAAAAATCACATTCATAATGCTACTTTAGTAAACCTTATTTTGGGGAGAAAACAAAACAAAGCAAGTTCCGGGAAAAAACACAAAAGAAGACTGTCACTAGCACAGATTATACTGTTGTCCACTTTCTCATTTTGAGGGGAAATCTAAAAATACAGCTAATGAGGCACATCTGAATAAGAGTGAAAAACCCATATGATGTCATAACTATTCAGTTAGGAAAGTATAAGTTATAAATTATGAAACTCCCAGGCTTTTGCAAAATAATCTAGGATTTAAAACTCTTACTTAACAACCTGAGAACAGTCCCTCTTGAATTCTACACTCCTTTTCTTTTTTTTTTTCTTTTACAGGGACAGAGAGAGATAGACAGGAATGGAGAGAGATGAGAAGCATCAATCATCAGTTTTTCATTGTGACACCTCAGTTGTTCATTGATTGCTTTCTCATATGTGCCTTGACCGCGAGCCTTCAGCAGACCGAGTAACCCCTTGCCTGAGCCAGTGATCCTGGGTACAAGCTGTCCAGCTTTGCTCAAGCCAGATGGGCCTGTGCCCAAGCTGGCTACCTCGGGGTCTCGAACTTGGGTCCTCCGTATCCCAGTCCGACACTGTATCCACTGCACCACCGCCTGGTCAGGCTCTACACTCCTTTTTTAACCTTCAACCTAAGTGCATTCCTTTACTCAATCTTCCCTAGAAACCTCCTTTAATATATATCTTGATAACAATTAGGTACAAAAACAGATGAAGAGCCTGACCTGTGGTGGCGCACTGGATGGGGCATTGACCTGGGAACACTGAGGTCGGCAGTTCAAAACCCTGCACTAGTCTGGTCAAGGCACATATGGGAGTTGATGCTTCCAGCTCCTCCCTCCTTTCTCTCTCTCACTCTGTGTCTCCTACCTAAAATGAGTAAAATAAAAAAATTAAAAAAAAATTAAAAAGAACAGATGAAGATAGTTTAGGGTAGTGAGAAGTCAGCCTTCTACTGGTCAGTAGAACAATTACAACCTACTCTGCAAGACAATTCAGTGTATGTGAATCAACATGTATGCAGGAACTCTGGCTAACACCAAAATACACTACTGTTGAAAACAGGGGAAAGTGAAAACACAGTACCCACTACCACAAATTGTGCAGTCAAGGAAAGATGCTGGATTGCTGGCTTTGTGATGGAGGAAGGGACGACAAAGAATGCATATAGATGTAGCCTCTTTAAGCTACCAAAGAACAAGAAACAAATTCCTGTCTATAAGAAAGATAGCCATGCGATTAGACTTCTGACCTCCAGGCTGTAAAGGGAATTTATTTCTGTGTTAACTTGCTACAGCAAAGCTTTAAGGAAGTCCGTGACTGGTGGGGGCGCAGTGGATAGAGAATTACCCAGATTCAAAACCCTAAGGTTGGCCTGACCTGTGGTGGCGCAGTGGATAAAGCGTCGACCTGGAAACACTGAGGTCGCCAGTTAAAATCCCTGCACTGGTCTGGTCAAGGCACATATGGGAGTTGATGCTTCCAGCTCCTCCCCCCTTTCTCTCTTTCTCCCTCTCACTCTGTGTCTCCTCTCTAAAATGAATAAAATAAAATTAAAAACAACAAAACCCTAAGGTTGCCTGACCAGGCGGTGGCGCAGTGGATAGAGTGTCGGAGTAGGATGCAGAAGACGCAGGTACGAGACCCTGAGCTCGCCAGCTTGAGCGTGGGCCCATCTGGCTTGAGCAAAAGCTCGCCAGCTTGGACCCAGGATCGCTGGCCCAGGCAAGGGGTTACTCGGTCTGCTGAAGGCTCGCGGTCAAGGCACATATGAGAAAGCAATCAATTGAACAACTAAGGTGTCATAACAGCAACGAAAAACTAATGATTGATGCTTCTCATATCTCTCCGTTCCTGTCTGTCCCTCTCTCTGACTCTCTCCCTGTCCCTGTAAAAAAAAAATAAAAAAGAATAAAACCAATGAACAACTAAACTGGTGTTTTCTCCTTCTGTATCTCCCCCTCTCCCTAAAATAAAATAAGCAGGCTAACTTGTGGTAGCACAGAGATTAAAGTATCAACCTGGGACACACAAACTGCCAGTTCAAAACCCACAGGATCACTGGGTCACACAACACCTACAAGCAGGAAATAACTACTAAGCGATAACATTTCCTGCTTTCCTCTCAGTCCCTCTAAACAACCATCAGCGAAAACCTAAATAAAAGACAACACGCTTGTAAGTTTAGGTTAATTGGAGAACAGTGCCTTTCGAGTCTGTTTTTTCAACACGTTAAGCCAGGGAGAGCGCGAACGCAGTCCCCACTACCACAAATTATGCAGTCGAGTTTCCCACATTTGGGGAAATCGCAGGGGTCAGCACACTCGGAGTGCAATGAGTGAGCCTCGCCCTGGGAAAACCACCTTCGTGATCATGGTATCTCCCCTACCAGGTAAGTATGAGTTGCTAGTGTTCCGTGACACTTAACCCTCAGATTCAAATCACTCTAAAGATAGGATCACTTTATCATAGATTCTGTTGACCTTCTTACTTCTAGAGAAAGACTTTCCACACTATTATTACCATGCAGAAATATTTTATATATCTGGATATTGCCAAAATCTTAGGTAATATATATCTAGTGTAGGCATAACCAGCAGTCACTGCGCTTATCTACATATTCCACACCCCTTTTGATGACCTCATTTAGCACGTCCTTTTCCTGGTACAGTTAGTGGTGCTGTTTGACTAAAACAAAGATAAAGACACTACAGATTTAAAGAACTAATGGAATCTCTGTGATGTCTGGCGCAAGTCATCAAGGTGCTATCTCTATAACTGAAAGAGCAAGTTTGAAAAGATGAAATTTGGCAAAACTACATTTCCAAATCCAGACCATGTATTGCTAAAAGTAGGTTGTCAGTTCAAACTTTCAAGCACAAGTACAAAGTACGCGGCAAATGATCACCCTTACTTGAAACATCAGTGGCACACGTTCTAATTTTGTACTGAGCAAACTGGGGAAAAGCTCACGCAGAGACCCCTCCGTACACTTCCACACTTGAAGAAGTTGCAGGAATCTATCTGCACAGTGGGAGTATAACGACGGCCTTCACCACTGGAAATCCACCTTCATAACAGTGTTTCATCTCCCAGGCAAGAATGAGTGGTGTTTCCACCTATCCTTAACCTTCCCATGCCCAACACTTCTAGGGTCACCCTTTTGGTTCATCACAGGTGCCTGGCCTTCACCACTGGAAATCCACCTTCATAACAGTGTTTCAGCTCCCAGGCAAGAATGAGTGGTGTTTCCACCTATCCTTAACCTTCCCATGCCCAACACTTCTAGGGTCATCCTTTTGGTTTATCACGGGTGCCTATGAATCCAGAACAAGACTACAGAAAATCCATTCTATGAAAAACTCCTGAGCCCTCCTAGAATAATACACTCTTTGAAAAGAATACTGTATATCCTATCTTACGCAATGTTTAATAATCTACATATTTCACATCCACATAATAAATATCAGGGGCTCGCTTAGGCAGTACATACACTAAAATTGGAAAGATACAGAGATTAGCATGGCCCATGTGCAAGGATGAAATACAAACTTGTGAAGCTCGCATATTAAAAAATTACACAGACACATATTTATACACACAGACAATCAGTCTTCCCCAACCTCTCCTTCCCACTTCACTGTAAATTAGAATTGGAGTTTCCAAGTTTAACTACTCTTTCTCTTCAAAATAATCTAGATCCACCCCATTGTCTACTCAATCTCAGCCAGAAGGCTGAGAAGTGATCCACCCTATTTTCTAAATCTTTTTCTCTTACAGGATTCTTTTGGTATTCTCTCCTCTGCCAAAATAAATCAGCCAGAGTTTTATATCTTAAAACAAGAAGAAATACTGCTATTTTTACTTATTTATTTTTAAATTAATTTTTAGAGAGAGGAGGAGAAAAAGGGGAGAGAGAAAGAGAAACATCAATTTGTTCCACTTATTTATGTATTCATTGGTTGATTTTTTTTTTTTTTTTGAGAGACAGAGACAGGGAAAGACAGGAAGGGAGAGAGATGAGAAGCATCGACTTGTAGCACTTTAGTTGTTCACTGATTGGTTTCTTTTTATTTAAATTCTTTTAAAATTTTATTTATTGATTTTACAGAGAGAGGAGGGGAGAGAACAAGAAGTAGCAAGTCATACTTGCTTCACTTCAGTTGTTCCGTTTCTTGATTGCTTGTTGTATGTGCCTTGACCGGGCAAGCCTAGGGTTTAGAACCAGCGACCTCAGCATTCCAAGTCAATGCTTTATCCACCGCGCCACCACAGATCTGGCTGATTGGTTTCTTATATGTGTTTTGACCAGGGGGCTCCAGCCAAGCCAGTGACCTCTTGCTCAAGCCAGCGAACCTGGGGTCATGTCTATGATCCCATGCTCAAGCCAGCGACCTGGTGCTTAAGTTCATGAGCCTGCGCTGAAGCTGGTTACCTTGGGGTTTTCAGCCTGGGTTCTCAGCGTCCCAAGCTGACGCTCTATCCACTGTGCCACCACCTGGTTGGGCTATTTTCTTAGAGAAAGACAGACAGAGGGACAGTCAGGAAGGGAGACAGACATGAGAAGCATCAACGTACAGTTGCGGCACTTTAGTTTTTCACTGGTTGCTTTGTCGTGTGTGGCTTGGCGGGGGGGGGGCTCCAGTTGAGGCAGTGAGCCCTTTCTCAAGCCCATGACCTTGGGCCCATGCCAGTGACCCTGCAACTGAAGCTTGCAAGCCCACGCTCCAGCCAGCAACCTTGGGCTTCAAGCCAGCGACCATGGGGTCATGTCTATGATCCCACACTCAATCCGGCGAACCCGTACTCAAGGTGGTGAGCTCGCACTCAAGCTGGCAAGCTCGGGTTTTCAAACCCGGGTCCTCAGCATCCCAGGTCAATGCTCTATACCAGTGTTTCTTAACATTTTTTGAGGTACCGAACCCACCAGTTTCATATGCGCATTCACTGAAACCTTCTTTAGTGATAAATAAAATATGATTTTTTTTTCAAATTCAAGAAATAGGTGTATGTTTTTTTACTGGTGCCCAAAATGAGTCGTGCGTGAATATCACCTTGCTCAAAGAACAAAACCAACAAAGTGCATGAACTCACAACAAATTACGGTATTACTTTATTCTGGCCTCTGCGGCAGAGGCTTCTCCGAACCCCTGAGACCGACTCATCGAACCCCTAGGGTTCCATAGAACCCAGGTTAAGAACCGCTGCTCTATACACTGTGCCACCACCTGGTCAGGTTGGTCGATTCTTATATATGTGCTCACAACCCTGGCATATTGTGATGATGCACTAACCAGCTAAGCTACCTGGCCAGGGCAAAAACCTCATTGTCTTCTAGTTACAGGTGAGAAAACTGAATAAATTTGCTGACAGTCTCACAGTTGTTAATTTCTAGAAATGTTATAAAAACCAATCCGTATGTCCATCACAGCGCTTCTCAAACTTTTTCAAAATGTATTCCCAAGGCCGCCGCCGCCGTGATCAAGATGGCTGGGAGACTCACCGCCTTCTTCAAGAATGCCTGGGCCAAGGAGCCGGTGCTGGTCGCGTCCTTCACTATTGGGGGCCTCGCTATCATTCTGCCCATCGTCAGCCCGTACACCAAGTATGCCACCATGATCAACCAGGTCACCCCCTACAACTACCCTGTGCCTGTCCGAGATAATGGAGACATGCCCGACGTACCCAGCCACCCCCAGGACCCCCAGGGTCCAAGCTTGGAGTGGCTGAAGAAACTGAGAACACCTTCACTGACAGGGAGGAGGTCCCCTCTGCTGTGGCCCCCAATAAAAATGTGAAAACCGAAAAAAAGAAATGTAATCCCAATTGCAACTGAAAATAAAAACATACAGTATACCCAGGAAACTTTGGGAAACTACTGAAGTATTTGGCCTGACCTGTAGTGGCGCAGTGGATAAAGTGTCCACCTGGAAATCTGAGGTTGCCAGTTCAAAACCCTAGGCTTTCCTGGTCGAGGCACATATGGGAGTTGATGCTTCCCACTCCTCCCCATTGTCTCTCGCTCTCTCCCCTTTGCCTTTAAAATGAATAAATAAAAAACTACTGAAGTATTCAGTTTAAACAGGATCTTTCTTCAAAATCTTATCTTAAATTTTTATGTTTGTATTTCACTCTACAATATATTAAAGTTCATGTAACAGAAAACATTTTAAATGGCTTGCTAATTAAATCATTCAATTCTTCTCTAAAAAATATTCAAGAAAACCCAACTCTATAGGAAGGAAGTTGCACTTTCCATATAAATCCTATGGTTTTGTTAGTTCCTGCTGCGTGGCCCTATAAACCTGGACCCTAGTTTGAGATCCTGATTATACAGACTTTAAAAATAAATTAATTAATTAATAAATAAATCTGCCTGACCAGGCGGTGGCGCAGTGGATACAGCATCGACCTTGAATGCTGAGGTCGCTGGTTGAAAACCTTGGCTTGCCGGGTCAAGGCACATATGGGAGTTGATGCTTCCTGCTCCTCCCCTATTCCCTCTTTCTCTGTCTCTCCTTTCTCTAAAATTGAATAAATAAATAAATAAAAATTAAAAAGAAAAGTTAAAAAATAAATCTTGCCTGGCCTGTGGTAGCTCAGTGGGTGAAGCATCCACCTACAACACTGAGGTCGCTGGTTTGAAGGCCTGGGCTTGCCCGGTTACGGCACATATGACAAGAAATCAATGAACAACCAAGGTGAAGCAGCTACGACTTGATATTTCTTGCTTCCACACCCTTCCCTCTCCTCACTCTGTAAAATCAATAAAGTCCTTTTAAAAAATCGTAAGAATGATGATCAAAACAATAATTACAAGCAACTCAAGGGTCAGAATAAGATATAAATAAAATGTAATTGTATAGCTATAGGTAAGAGTCAGCTAGTTTCTTAACTCTTCAATGACAATGAAACAAAATTCTAAACACGACCGATCCATCTGAATTCTAGCAAACTAACTGAAGAGCTACCCTTGTGCTTGTTAACGCCATGTCTTCCTTCCCTCGAGACCCCGGTTGCTTTACGAGCATTAGCATGAACTCTCCTCCCTACGGGCAGCATTTATGAAACGTCCACCACGTGGCCAGATGTGAATTACTGTAGAGGTCAGGCAACATACTGAACGGCAAAACACATTTGAGCAGTCCCACTGGCCTTTCCTGCCCCACCAAATGCGGTATAAAAACCAATTCTCCACCTACCCCAAGAGGAGCTCACAATCTGGAGGTAGCTCGAGGTATAAAGAGCATACTAGGCTTTAATTTCGGCTTCAAGAAAACTGTGCTATGGGCTCCTATGTCCTCTTTTTGCTGGTGCAACGATTGCATTTGAAATGTGTAGGATTTGCTCAAGTGGTTAGAACGTGTTTTCTTCCTCAGATATCATGTACTTAAAGGGCTCTGGTGTGCCCTACTATTTAGGGAATACCTTTCGACAGGGGAAAAAATCGTCGCTCAAAGGTAGGGAACGAATTACTTCTTGAAAAAAACCATAACTCACCTTAGGCAAGGAAAGACTTCGTAAACCACGTCTCAAGTCCCTCCAAGTTCTGTGTTAGAAGCGGTCCCTTCCCAACTCTGTACCAGAAGAGCTCTTGCAAGTAGCCCAACTGCTCCGTCTCAGAACAGTGGGTGCCCATGCCCAGCCCACTATGGGGACATTACTTGCTTACTTTTCCAGCCACTTCTTAAGCTAGGATGGCGGTTAAAAACTAACGGTCTCAGGTCTCAGAATGGTGGCCGGCCGTGGGTGGGTGGGTGGGTGCAGGAATTGGGCGCCAAGCGACACCCGCGTAGGGGTCCGGCCGGCCCACAATGCCACGCGAGGGCGGGAAAGGCGAGGGGCGAGAAAGAGGGAACAGCAGGCAAGAAGAGCCAAGGGACTGGAACTCTGCAACAGGGACCCAGATTCACTTTTGTATGTCCATTCCATGTGCGAAACCGGTAACTGGCCGGTGTGTGGGCGCATTTCTCCCACCCCAGTGATCATTCCCATGAACAACCCTGAGGTTTCACCCAATAGGGCCCACTGAGCCTGGCTCTCCATCCTGAGGTCTCCAGCTATCTTTTTACTGTCAGGATGTACTTTTAATGGGGAAACCGTCATGGAATGTGGAAGATTCAGGACAGAAATGGTGCGGTCCTGTGAAAATTTAGTCTGCCTCCGCGGAGCGGCAAAGCTCAAGGCCGCGTGCATCTGGGCCGCAGGCCCCGCCCCTTTCGCTTTACGCCTGACGTCACGCGGCGCGGCCGGGCGCGGCCGGGGGATTCGGAGCGGTTCAGTGCGACTACGCGCGTAGACGTGGGCCTTCGAAATGCAGCGGGCTTTACTGAGTTTTCCTCTGTCCCCAGCGGTGCGGGTTAAGATGGTATCTGCAGGTTTCCAGACTGCTGAAGAATTGTTGGAGGTGAAACCTTCCGAGCTCAGCAAAGGTAACGACTCCTGACATTAAGCCATGGTATATATACTGGCCGACGTCTGTGCCGCCACCATCTATTCTCCCGCCCTCCGGCTGCAGCCGCGACTCCGCAGATTCTGCTGCGGTCCACATTACAAAGTGAAAGGCTTCTTGGCTACACTTAAACATGGTTTGCATGGTTAGAACTGTGGTCTTGGAAGCATTTACTAATAGCTTTCTCGGCCAGTGCCTGCTGAATGCTCTGAGGATTATCTCATTGATACTCAAAAGAACTAGCTCTCTTAGTGTGGACCCTGTCCAGTATTAGGATGAAAGAACTGATGCTTGGGGAGGTTAAGTAACTTTTCATGGCCGGGCTAGGAAGTTGTGGAGTCAGGATTGGAACTCACATAGACTAATTTTCGTTCTTCCCAGATCTAAGGGACAGGGAAAATTTTTTGAGAAATAAAGGATTAGTGATAGGACTAGAGACACTAGAAGTGGAAAAAGGAATAGAATCCCTAGATCTGAAGACAACAGTATAAAGAAGACATCGCTTTTTTTTTTTTTTTTTTTTTTACAGGACAGAGAGTCAGAGAGAGGGATAGATAGGGACAGACAGGAATGGAGAGAGGTGAGAAGCATCAATCATTAGTTTTTTGTTGCCATTGCAACACCTTAGTTGTTCATTGATTGCTTTCTCACACGTGCCTTGAACGCGGGCCTTCAGCAGACCGAGCCACCCTTGCTGGAGCCAGCGACCTTGGGTCCAAGCTGGCGAGCTTTTGCTCAAGCCAGATGAGCCGGCGCCCAAGCTGGCGAGCTTGGGGTCTCGAACCTGGGTCTGCCGCATCCCAGTCCAACGCTCTATCCACTGCGCCACCACCTGGTCAGGCGACATCGCTTTCTTTAGGTAACACTGAAAAAACCCTAAACCTCAGAGCATCATTCTGACATGCCAAGGTTGCAGATTTGATTCCCGGTCAGGGCACTTTAAAGAAACAACGAACAACAGGCAGAGGGCATGGCTCTGCAGAACAATAAATGGGAAGGTGGGGGAGTGCCCTCAGTTGCAAAGGAAGTGAAAACTTGTAAGCAGAGAATTTAAGAATGGGAGAATGAATTATGGCGTGGGGTGAGAAGTAATAAACCCTAAATTGCTCATTTGATCAGAAAGTCTGTAACAGCAGTCATACTGCTGGTGCTGCAGAACTTGTTTTGGAGAGAAGAGGCATGTGGCCAACTAGGGACAGAAAAATAAAACCAAGACACCAATGCTTCAAACACCAGTGACTATAACTCCAGGAAGACATTATATTACAGTGAGGTCTGCTGAATCCAAACTGCTCTCTGGTCCACCTGCCAGGACTGAAGGTGTTGACTACCCAGAGCCAAATATATAATTCGCTGTGTACAGTGCAAAATGAAAATTTGTCCTTTGGTCAAAAAAGCAGGGGAAAAATGCCATTAAAATACTAAAATGCACCTGACCAGGCGGTGGCACAGTGGATAGAGCGTTGGACTGGGATGCAGAAGACCCAGGTTCGAGACTCCGAGTTCACCAGCTGAGCGCGGGCCCATTTGGCTTGAGCAAAAGCTCACCAGCTTGGACCCAAGGTCGCTGGCTCCAGCAAGGGGTGGCTCGGTCTGCTGAAGGCCCGTGGTCAAGGCACATGTGAGAAAGCAATCAATGAACAACTAAGGTGCTGCAACGGCAACGAAAAACTGATGATTGATGCTTCTCACCTCTCTCCGTTCCTGTCTGTCTGTCCCTATCTATCCCTCTCTCTGACTCTCTCTCTGTCCCTGTAAAAAAAGAAAAAAAAGTACTAAAAGGCACAGCTATTTTCTTTGTTCTGGGGAAAAATAAGAAAACCAATGAATGCAAGAATGAGTGGGATAGCAAATCAATATTTCTACCCTCCAAAAAATATTAAAAAAAAAAAGAAAACTTAAATCTCACATTCCAGAACACTGAAGATAATACCTTGGTGGACTACTGCATCCTGAGGCATACAAAAATAAAGCTGTCTGTGGTCAGTCTCTCTGTACCCATTATATTATGGTATGCCTAGAACTATGCTATCAAGAGAGAAGAGTTTTTTTGGGTTTTTTTACAGGGAGAGGGATAGATAGGGACAGACAGACAGGAATGGAGAGAGGTGAGAAGCACCAATCATCAGTTTTTTGTTGCCGTTGCGACATCATAGTTGTTAATTGATTGCTTTCTCACATGTGCCTTGACCACAGGCCTTCAGCAGACCGAGCCACCCCTTGCTGGAGCCAGCGACCTTGCGTCCAAGCTGGTGAGCTTTATGCTCAAGCAAGATGAGCCCATGCTCCAGCTGGCGACCTTGGGATCTCGAACCTGGGTCCTCCACATCCCAGTCCGACGCTCCATCCACTTTGCCACCACTTGGGCAGGTTGGTCTACATTTATTCTTGACCACAGGTTGAAACCCCTTTATTTTACGTTAAGGACAATGACTTAAAATTCTCTTCGGTGGCGCAGTGGATGGAGCGTTGGACTGGGATGCGGAGGACCCAGGTCCGAGAACCCAAGGTCACCAGCTTGAGAGCGGGCTCATCTGGCTTGAGCAAAAAGCTCACCAGCTTGGACCCAAGGTCGCTGGCTCCAGCAAGGGGTGGCTCGGTCTGCTGAAGGCTCGTGGTCAAGGCACATATGAGAAAGCAATCAATGAACAACTAAGGTGTCGCAACGAAAAACTGATGATTGATGCTTCTCGCTTCTCTCCGTTCCTGTCTGTCTGTCCCTATCTATCCCTCTCTCTCTGTTCCTGTAAAAGAATAAAAAAAATAAATGTAGACCCAATGTTAACTAGTTGTTTTAAATCTTATACCACACATTGTGTCCCCCAAAGTTTGATGGGCTATTTTTTTAAAAATTATATTCATTTTAGAGAGGTGGTGGGGGAGAGAGTGTGGGAGACAAAGACAGGAAGGGAGAGAGATAAGAAGCATCAATTCTTCATTGCAGCACCTTACAGGTATTGATCGACTTACGAGCTATGCAACTTACGACCATTTGACTTGACAACCACAATCGCTAGCCACGACTGCTCCGTGTCTGGAGCTGTTTTTGTATGCACCTGTATTTTGTAATTTTGTATGTTTTGCAAATATTAAACCAGTTGTACTGGTAATGCAGTGTTTTACTTAAACCTGATGAATGTAAAAGTAAACAAAATGGTGTAGAGATGATACAAATGGCATAAAATGAACAAAGAAAATTATATATAATAATGAAAGAAAATTATGATAAAATATGACTTAAAGATTTTTATAACATCATTTCACAGTACTGTACATATAGCCTACTCAACTTACCACCAAATTGTGTTATGACCGGTCTGTCAGAACCAATCGTGGTCGTAAGTTGAGCACTAGCTGTAGTTGTTCATTGATTGACTTCTCGTATGTGCCTTGACTTGGGGGCTTCAGCTGAGCTGGTGACCTCTTTGTCAAGCCAGTGACCTTTGGGCTCAAGCCAGTGACCATGGGGTCACATCTATGATCCCACGCTCAAGCCAGCAACCCTGCACTCAAGGTGGTGAGCCCACACTCAAGCTGGCAACCTCTGGGTTTCAAACCTATGTCCTCAGGATCCCATATCAACACTATCCACTGTACCACCACCTGGTCAGGCTGTTTCTCTACTCTTGGCATTGCTTTTATATAAAAACTAAAACTTAAATGAAGAAAACCAAATAAGGTTACACTGCTTTATTTATTTATTTATTAGTGAGAGGAGGGGAGGCAGAGACGGACTCGTGCATGTGCCTCTACCCAGGACCCACCCGGCAAACCCACCAGGGGGCTATGCTCCTTTGCAACCAGAGCCTTTTTTTTTTTTTGCAAAGTGCCTCCGCCTGACCAGGCGGTGGCGCAGTGGATAGAGCGTTGAACTGGGATGTGGAAGACCCAGGTTCGAAACCCCAAGCTCACCAGCTTGAGCGTGGGCCCATCTGGCTTGAGCAAAAAAGCTCGTCAGCTTAGACCCAAGGTCGCTGGCTCCGGCAAGGGCTTGCTTGGTCTGCTGAAGGCCCGCGGTCAGGGCACATGTGAGAAAGCAGTCAATGAACAACTAAGGTGTTGCGACGGCAACAAAAAACTGATGATTGGTGCTTCTCACCTCTCTCCATTCCTGTCTGTCTGTCCCTATCTATCCCTCTCTCTGTCCCTGTTTTAAAAAAAAAAAGTGCCTCAGGCGGAGGCCATGGAGCCATCCTCAGCACCTGGGACCAACTTGCTTCATTGAGCCATGGCTACAGGAGTGGAAGAGAGAGAAGAAAGGGGAAGGGGTGCAGATGGGCACTTCTTTGTGCCCTGGCCGGAAATTGAACCCGGGACATCCACACACTGGGCTAATGCTCTACCGCTGAGCCAACCAGTCAGAGCTTTTTTATTTGTTTTTAAGATTTTCTTTATTGAAAAGCAGGGGAGAGGAGTGGGAAGCATCAATTTGTAATAGTTGCTTTTCTTTTGTGCCTTGACCCAGCAAACTTGGGGTTTCAAACTGGTGACCTCAGCATTCTAGGTTGACACTTTACTGTGCCACCACAGGTAAGGCAATGTCATTCTGTTTTAAATCTCTAACGTAAGGTTTTTGTTTTTTTTCTTATTCTACTTTTCAGAAATTGGGATATCTAAAGAGGAAGCCTTAGAAACTCTGCAAATAATCAGAAGAGAATGTGTCACAGATAAATCAAGATGTGCTGGTACAGCTGAGTCAGGCAAGAATTGTACAGCGCTGGATCTTCTGGAGCAGGAGCACACACAGAGCTTCATAATAACCTTCTGTTCAGCACTGGATAATGTTCTTGGGGGTGGAGTGCCTTTAACCAAAATGACAGAAATTTGTGGTGCACCAGGTGTTGGAAAAACACAATTATGGTAAAATAAAACGTTCCCTTCTTAAGGGTGGGCTTCATAACATTTTATGCTAGTATATTGTTCTGTAGGTCTGTAGTCAGACCAAAGCAGGCATGAATGTGTTCATCATTTTTTGTCTGTGCATACATGCATCAAACAAAAACCAACTTAACATTTGTATTACTTTAGCGCCCCATCTTGAAGAGTTAATACATTAATTAATTCCAGAGAATATATTTGAAAGTTAAATGTTTGAAAGTAGATTTACATATAATAAGAAAGGGTTCTACTCCCAGAGGCCTAAAAAACCACTAAAATTCCTTAATCATTTTATAGGCATCCCCTTTGTCTAATCCAAGCATCAGTCGATTCACATGTACATATTTGGAGCCATGGAGAATCGGCCATCTCTGTTGTCTGGGGGAGTGTATTTGCATTTAGTGGTACCTAATGGGTGGTGGTCTGGAGTTTGAAAAGCACTACCTTAGAAGATCATGTTAATGATTTGTTCATTTGACTTCTTTCTCTTGATACAGTATGCAGTTGGCAGTAGATGTGCAGATACCAGAATGTTTTGGAGGAGTGGAAGGCGAAGCAGTTTTTATTGACACAGAGGGAAGTTTTATGGTTGATAGAGTGGTAGACCTTGCTACTGCCTGCATTCAGCACCTTCAGCTTACCGCAGGAACACAGATGGGAGAGGGTAAGTTAGCAAGTGATTCTCTTTATTTCTCTATAATAAAAGAAATTTGTGTTTGTTCTCATCTCAAACTTTAGTGAGAGACCATTTGGAAAGTGAAACTTAATGCTGTAACAGTGTACTGGTATTAAATTCTCATATCCAGTCTTGCAAAATGAGAGGTACCACAACCTGATTGACCTTTTTTCCCCCTTTAACGGCCTCTACTTCTGACTGCAGCAGCTCCACGACAGACTTGTGTATGTATTTCAGTGTGACTTCAAAGCATACTTTTCTTCTTAAACCACTATTTTAAAATGTTTATAGTTTTTCTGACATAACTCAATTTTTAAACTTTTATTAATTTTATTTAGAAATGTAATTTAATGGGGTAACAGTAATCAATAGGAGTACATAGGTTTCAGGTAAATATTTCTAGAGCATTTGAACTGTTGATTGCTGTGTGTGCCCATCACCCAAAGTCAGATCATTTTCCGTCACCGTGTATTTGTCCCTCTGTATTCCTCAACCCTCCAATCATACTGGGACCTGCCAAGTGTAAACTAATTTTGTTGGAGACTTTATTTTATTCATTTTGAGAGAGAAAGAAAAGGGGGGAGGAGCAGGAAGCATCAACTCCCATATGTGCCTTAAGTAGGGAAGCCCAGGATTTGAGCTGGTGACCTCAGCGTTCCAGGTTGATGCTTTATCCACTGTGCCACCACAGGTCAGGCTTTTGGAAACTTAATATAAAATGTTGTCTCAATGCATTCACTTTCACTGTATTCAATGCATTTAGTATATTGACTTTTTTTTTTTAAGATTTTATTTATTTATTTGAGAGAAAGAAAGAAAGGGAGAGGGAAGCATCAACGTGCAGATGTCCTTGGTACAATCTCCAGTCAGAGCACGCATGAGAAGTGACCATTTGGTTCTCTCCCCCTTTCTCTACCCCTTTTTTCTCTCTCTTCCCTTCTTGCAGCCAGTGGCTCTCTTGGTTTGAGTTTGGCCCCGGGCACTGATAATAGCTTGGTGGATTCCAGTATTGGCCCCAGATGGGAGTTGCCAGGTGGATCCTGGTCAGGGCGCATGTGGGAATCTGTCTATCTCCCCTCCTCTCACTTAAGAAAAATAAAAAATACAGGTGTCCATAAAGTCATGGTGCACTTTGGACTGGTCACATGGTCAAAAGTGCACCATCACTTTACGGACACACTATGTATAAATATATATATATATATAGTTTCTATTTAAATTATTGTTGTATTATAACGTTTAAGGGGGAAATGTTTCTCTTGAAGATTTTTCCTTTTAACTGTTAGTTTTTAGTCCTAGGAATAAACAAGAAAGAGCCAGACCTGTGTTATAGTGCAGTGGACAGACTTTTAACCTGGGATGCTGAGGTCCCAGGTTAGAAACCACAAGGTCACCTTCTTGAGTGCAAACTCACCATGGGATCAGGTCACTGACTTGAACCCCAAGGTTGCTGGCTTGAGCCCAAGGTCGCTAGCTTGAGCACGGGATCTCTGACTCAGCTTGAGGCCCCTGGTCAAGGCACATATGAGAAGCAATCAATGAACAACTAAATTGACACAACTACGAGTTGATGCTTCTCATCTCTTTCTCGCTAAAAAAAAAGAAAGAATTTCATTATGTTACTTCTATTCATTGGAAACCACTAACTAGAAACATGAAAAGACAGGCATTAAAACAAGTTGTATATGTGTATAAAAAATTTCTAGGTAGACTAATATGAAAGGGAAGAGTGGAAAAGGTGAAAATAAGAGGAAAGGAATTATGAAATGATAGTTCATAGTAGTTTTTTTTTTCATAGTAATTTTGCTACAATTTTTCTCATCTTTCAATTAAAGTCAAAGGGTTTTGTAATTCATAGTGAAATATTTTGTTATTCAAAGGTATTGTTTTTCTGTAGTCACTAATATATCAAAACTGGTAACACTAATTATTTTAAGTTTGTTTTGTTGTTTATTTTAGCATACCCAAAGGCTTTGGAGAATTTCACTCTTGAAAATATACTTTCCCATATTTATTATTTTCGTTGTCATGACTATCCAGAGCTACTGGCACAAGTTTATCTCCTTTCGGACTTCCTTTTAGAGCACTCAAAGGTATGGCTCAAAGTACTGAAATATAACTAACCAAGTATCTTTGGAGATGTTTGGTTAGCATGAAAAATAAGTAAATAGTATGATGTCCAATAAGCCAATTCAGTAAATTTCTTCCTTACTTGTTCTACAATTTATTTATATTTACATTTATTTAGCATGAATATACTAATATTATGACCAAAGTAAGAAATTGAAATAACAAAGAGCTTCCACCTCCAGTAATGGTGGAATAGCTTCTATCAAACAAACTATAAAGAGAGGTATAAAGTGAAATATAAAACTTCCCTTTTGCTGCTGTTACCTAGCGCACCCAGGTCGTGGGTTCAGTCCCTGGTCAGGGCATATATGAGAAGCAATCAATGAGCGCACAACTAAATGGAACTAAGTGGAACAACGAGTTGATGCTTCTCTCTCTCTCTCTCCTTTTCCCTCTCCCTCTCTCCCTCTTCCTTTCTCCCTTATCCTCTTTCTGTCACTCTCTCCTTTGTCTCTCTCAGTTCAATAGAAAAAATTAATATTAAGGGGAAAAAGCATACTATTAAGTTTCTGAAGAAAGTATTATAACTGATATTTGAAGAGGTGTTTTTTTTAACATAAATAGGATCCTGAAGGTAAAAGTGATGTATGTAATTGAGAAACTTGTTTAAGACTTCAAAAGGGCTTTTTATCAATGTAAAATATCCCTTTAAAGACTATGTATACTGGCAGATGCTTCTTTTTCATTTTGCTGAGTTACATACTTTTTTTTTTTCTTTTACAGGGTCAGAGAGAGGGATAGATAGGGACAGACAGACAGGAACGGAGAGAGGTGAGAAGCATCAATCATTAGTTTTTCGTTGCCGTTGCGACACCTTAGTTGTTCATTGATTGCTTTCTCACATGTGCCTTGACCACGGACCTTCAGCAGACCGAGCAACCCCTTGCTGGAGCCAACGACCTTGGGTCCAAGCTGACGAGCTTTAGCTCAAGCCAGATGGGCCCGTGCTCAAGCTGGCGAGCTCGGGGTCTCGAACGTGGGTCTTCCGCATCCCAGTCCGATGCTCTATCCACTGCGCCACTGCCTGGTCAGGCAAGCATGAGTTACATACTTTTTAAAAAACATTTTATTGATTGGCCCTGGCCAGATGGCTCAGTTATTAGAGCATTGTCCCAAAGCTCAGAGGTTGCCATTTTGATCTCTGGTCAGGGTACATATCGGAACAGATCAAAGTTCCTGAATCTCTCTCTCAGTTGATTTTGAGAGAGAGAGAGAAAGGGGGAGGAGCAGGAAGCATCAACTTGTAGTTGTTTCTCGCATGCGCCTTGAACCAGTGGCCTCAGCATTCCAGGTCGGTCTTTTATCCACGGCACCACCATAGGTTAGGCTAAAAATATTTTTATTGATTTATTTTAGAGAGAGAGGAAAGGAGAGAATAAGACAAAAACATCCATCTGTTCCTGTATATGCCCTGAGGATTGAACTCACAAGCTTTGTATATCAGGATGATGTGCTAACCAATCAACCTATCCAGCCAGGGCTTACTTTACTAAGTGGATAAATGATCAAACTAGAGTACGTTTAATTTTTGGTAATTCGTGCAAAAAACATTGTATGAGTAGATATGTAATTTTGTGTGTGTGTGTGAGAGAGACAGGGACAGATAGGGACAGACAGACAGGAAGGGGGAAGAGATGAGAAGCATCAACTCATAGTTGCAGCACTTTAGTTCATTGAGTGCTTTCTCATATGTGCATTGCCCCAGGGGGCTCCAGCTGAGCCAGTGACCCCTTGCTCAAGCCAGTGACCTTGGGCTCAAGCTGGTGAGCTTTGCTTAAACCAGATGAGCCCGCAGGCAAGCTGTGACCTTGGGGTTTTTAGAACCTGGGTCCTCTGCCTCCCAGTCTGATGCTTTATCCGCTGCGCCACTGCCTGGTCAGGTGAGTAGATATGTAATTATCCAAAATAAAGATGTGTAGAGTTGGAAAAAGAACCCTGGATTTTAAGGGTTTTTTATTGTGTCTTTTTTATACAGTGGACTATGCTTTTTGATATGAATTTTATTTTTAATACCAAACCTAATATCATTATCTCTTCTGTATTTAGGTTCGATTAGTGATAGTGGATGGTATTGCTTTTCCTTTTCGTCATGACCTTGATGACCTATCCCTTCGTACTCGATTACTAAATGGCCTAGCCCAGCAAATGATCAGCCTTGCAAATAATCACAGATTAGCTGTAAGTATAATTAGAGAATTTTATAGTAAAATTTTTATAAGAGTGTATCAAATAGTAATGTTTAGAAACAGAATAGAATTTGCCTCACTAAAAGCAAATAACATAGACAGGTTTAAGTATAGTTTTTTGTTTTTTTTTTACAGGGACAGAGAGAGAGTCAGAGAGAGGGATAGATAGGGACAGACAGACAGGAACAGAGAGAGGTGAGAAGCATCAATCATTAGTTTTTCGTTGCGACACCATAGTTGTTCATTAATTGCTTTCTCACATGTGCCTTGACCACGGGCCTTCAGCAAACCGAGCCACCCCTTGCTGGAGCCAGCGACCTTGGGTCCAAGCTGGTGAGCTTTTGCTCAAGCCAGTGACTTCGGGGTCTCGAACCTAGGTCTTCCATATCCTAGTCCGATGCTCTATCCACTGCACCACCGCCTGGTCAGACATAGTTTTGTTTTATTATAAAAAGTTAGTTCTAGTCATAAGTATTGTTTATCAGTTTATCAAGAAGAAATGACACCTTTAGGTAATTCCAGTGTTTTCTTTGTTCATATATACTTGTGTTTTAGGTAAGTTCTTCCAACATTCCAATTTTTCTTATACTCTGAGTCTTTGATTATTATTTTTTAAATTTCTTTTTATTTTATCCATTTTAGAGAGGAGACACAGAGTGAGAGAGAGAAAGAGAGAAAGGGGGGAGGAGCTGGAAGTATCAACTCCAATATGTGACTTGACCAGACCAGTGCAGGGTTTTGAATTGGCGACCTCAGTGTTCCTAGGTCGACGCTTTATCCACTGCGCCACTACAGGTCAGGCGAGTCTTTGATTATTACATAGTGTATAATCACAGACTCAGTAGATTATTACATAGTGTATAATCACAGACTCGGGTAGATTATGACATAGTGTATAATCACAGACTCAGGTAGATTATGACATAGTGTATAATCACAGACTCGGGTAGATTATTACAGTGTATAATCACAGACTCGGGTAGATTATTACATAATGTAAAATCAGACTCAGGTAGATTATTACAGTGTATAATCACAGACTCAGGTAGATTATGACATAGTGTATAATCACAGACTCAGGTAGATTATTTTTATTTTTATTTTTTTATTCATTTTTTTTTAGAGAGGATATACAGAGTGAGAGAGAGAGAGAAAGGGGGGAGGAGCTGGAAGCATCAACTCCCATATGTGCCTTGACCAGGCCAGTGCAGGGTTTTGAACTGGCGACCTCAGTGTTCCCAGGTTGACTCTTTATCCACTGCGCCACCACAAGTCAGGCTCAGGTAGATTATTACAGTGTATAATCACAGACTCAGGTAGATTATGACATAGTGTATAATCACAGACTCAGGTAGATTATGACATAGTGTATAATCACAGACTCAGGTAGATTATGACATAGTGTATAATCACAGACTCGGTAGATTATGACATAGTGTATAATCACAGACTCGGTAGATTATGACATAGTGTATAATCACAGACTCCGTAGATTATGACATAGTGTATAATCACAGACTCGGTAGATTATTACATAGTGTATAATCACAGACTCAGGTAGATTATTACATAGTGTAATATCACAGACTCGGTAGATTATGACATAGTGTATTATCACAGACTCGGTAGATTATGACATAGTGTATAATCACAGACTAGGTAAACAACCAAGGTGTTTATAGAGGTGGAGCTACCTCTTCTAGATTTGAAATGTGATGAGAGAGGTAAAGGTAAATTCAAAACTGAAGAGAGAAAAAGGAGTGAGGTAAAAACGTTTTTTAGCTGCCTGTTTGCCAGCACTTCCCACTCTGCAGCCTTATCCCACCACTAACACAGACAGACACCCTGTTCTGTGAGGGAGATGGGAGGTTGAACTGCTTATCTTGGTTTCTTTGTCTTTACCCCGAGTCCTTAGCACATGCCTGTAGAAATAAGTAAAGAATTCCTTGATAAAATTATTTCAAAACATACGTCTTCTGAGTTACTAGATTTTTTGTCGTGCTGAAAAGTATAGTATCCTCCTTTTGAATTCTTTCTTGCCATTAATTTGCAATTTTTTGTGTTGTTACTATCAATGAAGAACCTCCAGTAGAGGGCACTCAAGACTAATGGGCTGCACAGTTCCTTAGTTGTTTGTTTTGAACAGAAATGGCTTTATCTTTCCTGATTAAAAAAGTAATCCAAACAACAATGGAATACTACAGAGTGTTTAAGGAGAGTAATGTAAATATATGCACAGTAACATGGAACAAGATGTATCCATGTATATGCTTAAGTAAAAAAGTTTAAGTAGCATAACATATTCAATGGGTCCCACTTTTGAGAAAATTAAAAATAATATATGAGCATTTCTACTTATATTTATGAAGAAAAATAGTGAAAGGACCAAAACATTAACAGTGGTTACTTCTAGAGATAGGATATTGTGGGGTTGAGGGCATACTTTCCTCTCTCATGTTATAAATTCTTCTTTGCTTAATTTTTAATTTTCTTGTAGAAGGTATAGAAGCAAGTATGACTTTTGAAAATAAATACATTTTATAATTTTAAATTATGTGCTTGCTGTAAAAAAAAAATCTAAACTATCAAAATGTAGAAAGTATGCAATTATATTATCTATTATCCAAGATAATTATTGTTGTTTGGTATACACAGTTCCCAAACTTAGTCTTTGCATTCTCATATATAAACAGGTTTTAAAAAAAAGATCACTTTATGCATGCTATTATGCAAAGCAGTATTTCATTCATTTAATATATTTTGAATGTTTCCATATATATTACTTTAAAGTCTACCTTTTTTAACAGCTACATAGTATTTTGTTGTATGATTGTAGTTTTTAACCACTTCCCAGTTGATTGTCTTTAAAGTTGACTCCAGTTTTTCACTATTTAAAACACTGCAATCTCCTGACCTGTGGTGGGCAGTGGATAAAGTGTTGAACCGGAACGCTGAGGTCGCCGGTTCGAAACCCTGGGCTTGCCTGGTCAAAGCACATACGGGAGTTGATGCTTCCTGCTCCTCCCTGCCTTCTCTCTCTCTCTCTCCCAAAATGAATAAAGTTTTTTAAAAAAATATGTATATATTATGTGTATATATATGTATATATATATACATATATATAAATAAACCCACTACAATCAACAGACTTATATATACTTCTTTGTTCATTCATCCAGTTATTTCTGAAAGTAGTAAGCCAAAGGGTTACCTCTATTTTAAATATTTTGTTATATATTATCAAATTACCCTCAGAAAGTATGTTCCAAAGTATGTTCTTTACAGCAATGAATGGTAATTCTTGTTTTTCTACATCTTTACCAACTTTGAATCTTTTAAATCATTGCCAAGCTGATGTGCAGAGTCCTTTTAGAGATGCATTTATTTGATTATTAGCAAAAGTGCTTATTTGATAATTTTATTAAGATATAATTATAAACACACCCTGAAATTCACCATTTTCAAGTATACAGTTCAGTGGTTTTTAGCATATTTGGAATTGTGCAAGCATCACCACTATCTGATTTTAGAACATTTCCATCATCCCCAAAAGAAATCCCTTACTCATTATCTGTCACCCCCGTCACACGTCCCTTTAGCTCCTAACAACCACCAGTCTGCCTTTTGTCATTATGGATTTGTCTTTTCCAGATAGTGTTATGTAAGTAGAATCATGCACTATGTGATCTTTTGTGTCTGGCTTCTATCATTTAGCACCCTGTTTTCCAGATTCATCCATGTTGCAGCATGCATCAGTACCCTTTCTAATGACCTACCTACTACTTTTGTATTTTCTCAATATACCACATTTTGTTTATCTGCTCATCAATTTAAGGATGCTTGGGTAGCAGAAGTATTTTATGAAGTTAATAATCTCAGAGTCATTGTTTCTTCACTGTTTTAAAGATGCCTTGGAATAATGACACAATACTTTTCATTTGGATTCTGATAAATCCAACATTTTTGCAGAAGCAGTGTAATTATTTTTTTTTAATTTTTTTATTTATTCATTTTAGAGAGGAGACACAGAGTGAGAGAGAGAGAGAGAGAAAGGGGGGAGGAGGTGGAAGCATCAACTCCCCATATGTGCCTTGACCAGACCAGTGCAGGGTTTTGAACTGGCGACCTCAGTGTTCCCAGGTCGACGCTTTATCCACTGTGCCACCACAGGTCAGGCTAGCAGTGTAATTATTTTATAAATATTTTCTAACATTGCAAATTCTAATTTGGGGATGTTGAACAGCTGGTAAGCAGTATGTTTACTTATATTTTCCTCAAGAATGGAATGGTTAAGCTCCCTAAACCTATCTGATGGAACTTTCTGCACAGATGAAAAGGCTCAGTTTAATACAGTAGTTTGTATGGCTGTTAGGCTCTTGAAATATGGCTAGTGGTATTGAGGAACTGAATTTCTAGTTTTATTATTAATTTTTAGAAGCTTTTTGCAGCTAATGGTTTCGGATTTGGATAGTGCACCACTAACCAAAAAGTGTTCGTATAAGTAATTATCTCAGTTGCTAGTATTTTAATTTTTAAAAGCTTTTTGCAGCTATTGGTTTCAGAGTTGGATAGTGCACCTCTAACCAAAAAGTGTTAGTATAAGTAATTATCTCAGTTGCTAGAGCTTAATCGCTTAGTAGTATGTACAGTAAAGGGTATTTATATTATTGAGCATGTCAAGGAGACCGGTTGGTCATATATTTCAATTAATTGCCAGTTTAAACTTCTGTTTAGCTTGTCCTGAGATTCCTGGCGCGAGGTAACACATGGGGAAGCCACTGTGGCACTTAAGGGGAGAGGAAATGGAAGAAAGTCATGTCACCCAGTGAGGGCCTACTTGAGATCTAGATGGATCACATATTTCTTCTTTGTCGGTAAACAAAAATTTTGGGGTGTTCCCACTGCAGTGGGAATAGCCAACTGGCCTTCTCTTTCTTAGTTTTTGTATGAAACTGATGACTTTTTCAAAGTAGATACCTTTTCATAGAAGTGCTTTATCCGTTTCAGCTGGCAGTCATATCTCTCATATCTGGAGGGAAGATTTATGTTGCAAGATTTGTATTTAAAGTAATCTTTCTGGAGCATTTTGTATAAAAGAGTTCTAGATAATCTGACTTTTACTGTATTAAGTCAGCCTTAAACACTTCTGTTTTCTCTACTTTTAAGCTACTACTTTCAAAACATGGGATATTTTCTACAGGCCACTATTTAATATGAAAGAATTAGCAATCATTTTAGCGTGTAGAGCCGTCTGTGAGTAAAGCATACCTGTACTATCAGCAGACTAGCATAGTCATAATTTGGCATCATTTGGCCTGATTTCTGGGTTTTATTTTTTCCCAGTTCTTCAATTTTTATATAGTACATTCTTTGACTTTAAGTTCCTTCTTATAATCCTTAGCCTTAATTTCTTTTTTATTTCTGTAAAATCTTAATTCTGTATTTGTTTCTTCCGTAAAAATGTAAACTTTGAGTTATTTATTAAGGATTTTATAGTCTTTTGAATAAACATATTCCAGAGAGGCAACACTGCTAAAGAACACAGGCTCAGTCTTTCTAAGCTTTTGATTTCTCATGTGTTAAACTGGAATAATAACAATAATGCCTCATTCATAGAGTGATTGTAGAAATTAGATAATGAAGGGAAGCACTTGCTTAGTTTTTGGCAGTTATTAAGTATTCAAAAATGGTATTACCACTGCTGATGTTGCTGCTGTTGCTGCTCTTGGACTGGTTGCTCCTATTGGCTTATGCAAAACTTAAACTGAAAAACAAGGATTTCCCTGATTCTCTCATTTATCAAGTTTTGTGCATGGTCTCATTAGGCTTTTATGTATTATCTATTCTATTTTTATTTTTCTATTTTCACAATGAGAGCATCTTTGTTCTTGTCTGATACATTTTTAAAAAACTATCAAATGTTTTCATTACTTAAATATGTCTTTCTTTAAATTAGATTATATTCGCCTGCCCTGTGGTGGTGCAGTGGATAAGGCGTCGACCTGGGAACACTGAGGTCGCCAGTTCAAAACCCTGCACTGGTCTGGTCAAGGCACATATAGGAGTTGATGCTTCTAGCTCCTCCCCCCTTTCTCTCTCTTTCTCTCTCTCTCTCACTCTGTGTCTCCTCTCTAAAATAAATAAATAAAAAGAAATAATAAAAAAATAAAATAAAATCTTTAAAAAAAATTAGATTATATTCAGAATACTAAAAATCACAGAACTCTTGATAAGTTCTAGGGGAGACTGATCTTTTTTCTCACATTTTGTTTTTGTAGGTCATTTTAACTAATCAGATGACAACAAAGATCGATAGAAATCAGGCCTTGCTGATACCAGCATTGGGTGGGTAATCAGATATACATTTTCAGTTAAACACATTAGCTCTACTTCTTTTCATTTGATGCTTTTTGAATAGTGTCAACTCCATGAAAGCAGAGACTGTATCAGTCTTATTCACTAATAAATCTTAGTACAGTGCTCTTAGATACTGACTCATCCTTTCAGTTACCAAACATTAATTCAGCATCTACTAAATATAACAAACTGTTGTGTCAGGTATTGAGCCTATAATGTTCATACGATGATTTTTGCCTTCAGAAAGCTCACAAGCTTAGGCAGGAGAAAAGGTGAATCTATCCAAATTACACTACAACTCAGTCATGGTTTTTGTTAGAATATAATGCTTCAAGATTTCTTCTCTCTTTTTAGAGAGAGACAGGCAGTGTGGAGAAGGGAGAGAGCTAAGAAACAAATTCCTATTTGCTGCATTTTAGTTGTTCATCAATTGCTTCTCATACAAGACTAGCCTTGACCAGGGCACTCTAGCCGAGCCAGTGACCCCGTGCTCAAGCCAACAACCTTTAGGCTCAAGCCTGCGACCATGGGATCATGTCTATGATCCTATGCTCAAGCACTCAAGCCAGCAACCCCACACTCAAGCTGGTGAGCCTGTGCTTAAGCCGGATGAATCCATGCTCTAGCCAGCAACCTCAGGGTCCCAGGTTGACACTCCATCCACTGCGTCACCACTGGTCAGGCTCAAGATTTATTTCTATTAAAATCTTTAAGAATAGTCTGTCAGAATTTTGCTTTTCGAGGGGGGGGGCCAGAAATATGTTAGTAGTCCTGACTTAAGGAAGATTGACAAATATGTTAAGCTATAACGTTTTCTGAAAGCAAATAGAAGATATTGATCTGCAGTATTTCATTAGATATGTAAAAAGCCATTAATTTCAGGATGTTATCCATGTAACATCTGTTGAGCTTTTTTGTTTGTTTGTCTTTGTTTTTTGAAACCAAGTATACTCATGATGTTAAATTAAGCTAGGTAAAACTCTATTTGGTCAGAGACATTCTAAGAGACCTAGTCAGTAAGGCAATATACAATTACTATGTTCTTTTTTCCTCAGGGGAAAGTTGGGGACATGCTGCTACAATACGGCTGATTTTTCATTGGGATCAAAAGCAAAGGTCAGTATAGAAACAAGTTAGTAATTCTTTTTTTTTTTTTTACAGGGACAGAGAGAGAGAGTCAGAGAAAGGGATAGATAGGGACAGACAGACAGGAGCGGAGAGAGGTGAGAAGCATCAATCATTAGTTTTTCGTTGCTGTCGCAACACCTTAGTTGTTCATTGATTGCTTTCTCACATGTGCCTTGACCATGGGCCTGCAGCAGACTGAGCCACCCCTTGCTGGAGCCAGCGACCTTGGGTCCAAGCTGGTGAGCTTTTGCTTAAGCCAGGTGGGCCCGCACTCAAGCTGGCGACCTCGGGGTCTTAAACCTGGGTCTTCCGTATCCCAGTCTGACACTCTATCCACTGCGCCACCGTCTGGTCAGGCAGTAATTCTGAATATTGAGTTAATTATACTGAACACTTACCAGTTTTTTTAGAGCTAATCCAGTGAATGAAATCTACAGTGCCCCATGAACTAAAGCTTTTGTTACCTTGTCCTTAATTACCTAGAGCAAACATTAGAACGTTTTTACCTGCATAGAAAATTCTTTGGAATATTTGAATGATGGGGTGCACCTGAAATGAACAGGTGCCTAAGGAGTGCCACCTTCTAAAGCTCTTAGAAACCAAGTACCATTTATTAGCCCTGCAGAAGGAGGGGTACTCTGTGTTCCTGTGAGGGATTGAAAAGAGAATAAAATCAGGACAAAACGCTAGCTTTAGAACTAATTTATGTGGAAAATAGGATGGTTATTCTTAGTTGCTTAATATATTTTTTGTATGAAATTGTGTCTACTTTTGTTTTCTTTTGTATTTTCCTATCTTGCTTTTGTTACTCAGTTTCTTTACCTGACTTTCACTGGTATTGTTCTTTAAAATAAAACTATGACAGCATGAAACCTTTGTATCTGTTTTTAAAGCTGCTGAGCAAGTGAACAAACCAGCTTTTATTTTCTTTAAAAAATAGGCAACTGAAAGCTGCAGAACCTTTATTCTGCATTCTAGAAATGTCACATTTATGCCAGCCTCTTTGCTTTGAGATTAATTGGTATAACCTAGAGAACTTGGTTTTGAAATGCTCCAATGAAAGGGAAAAATTGACACAGCATGTGGGCAAAGATGGGAAAAGGGTTACTTAAATGCATATTGGGTTTGGTCAGTGATATTGTCTATTTCTCTATCTGCATTTCTTTATTCTACAGAATTGAAAGACTCTGAGTTCATAGCTGAACCAATCACATTTACATACACCTTTTGCAACTAAATCATGCAGTTTATGTTTCTTTTTGAAATGGCATTTCCAGCCTGACCAGGCAGTGGCGCAGTGGATAGAGCATCAGACTGGGATGCAGAAGACCCAGGTTCGAGACCCCGAGCTCGCCAGCTTGAGCGCGGGCCCATCTCGCTTGAGCAAAAGCTCGCCAGCTTGGACCCAAGGTCACTGGCTCCAGCAAGGGGTTGCTCGGTCTGCTGAAGGCCCGTGGTCAAGGCACATGTGAGAAAGCAATCAATGACAAGGTGTTGTGAGGGCAATGAAAAACTAATCATTGATGCTTCTCACCTCTCTCCGTTCCTGTCATGATTAATTTTTAAGAGTTAACTATTTTAGGCCCTGGCCAGTGGCTCAGTGGATAGAGCATCAGCCGGCATATGGACGTCCTGGGTTTGATCTCCAGTCAGTGCACACAGAAGCAACCGTCTGCTTCTCTCCCACTCCCCCTTCTCTCCCACTTCCCTTTCCACAGCAGTGGCTCGACTGGTTCAAGTGCAGTCCCCACTGCTGAGGATAGCTCAGTTGGTCCCAGAGGATTAGCCTCAGGCACTAAAAATAGTTGGGTACTCCAGCATTTGGCCTCAAATGGGGTTGCCAGGTGGATCCCGGTTGGGGTTCATTCAGGAGTCTGTCTCACTAACTCCTTTCTTCTCACCTTAAAAAAAAGTTAGACCTGGCTGGTTGGCTCAGTGATACAGCATCAGCCTGGTGTGTGGAAGTCCCGGTTTGATTCCTGTCCAGGGCACACAGGAGAAGCGCCCATCTGCTTCTCCTCCCTCCCCCTCTCTTTTCTATCTTTTTCTTCTCCTCCCGCAGCCAAGGCTCCATTGGAGCAAAGTTGGCCCGGGCGCTGAGGACGGCTCATGGCCTCCGCCTCAGGCACTAGAATGGCTCCAGTTGCAGTGAAGCAACACCCCAGATGGGGAGCATCACCCCCTGGTGGGCATGCCAGGTGGATCCAGATATGGTGCATGCAGAAGTCTCTGTCTGCCTCCCCTACCCCTCCACTTCTCACTTGGGGAATGGGGAGTTAACTATTTTATGACTTCAGCTTTTTACTAATAATCCTTTCCAAGAAATTAGAGAATAGTGTAGTGACATTGAATAGATTTAGGGGAAATTTACTGTTCTATAAAACATTTCCTATGTCCCATGCTATTATTTTACTGAGTGTTTGCTTGTACAAGCACTTTATGTACAACACTTTATATAATCCCTTCAATAACTCTTTGAAGAATCTATACCTATTATTAACAGTGAGAAGATCAAGGCCCAGAAGATTAACTGACTAGTAAATAAAAGCTACCATTTATTGAATATTTATTAACTGTCCTTTGTTATGCTAAGCCCTGTGTGTATAAAATTTCATTATTTCCTAATAACTTTATAAAATATGTAGTATCCACATTTTATAGCTGACTGTAATAGAGTTTGTTCTTTTTAGTTCGTTTATTCATTCTAGAAACTGCTGTTTCTAGAATGTAATTCTAGTATTGTGTTTTTGCCAGCACATTTGATGGTATAGCTCTTTTCCTCCTCTTTCAGTAAAATCCTGTTTCTGCAAACTATATTTTCCCAGGCTGTGGATATAAGATAAGTAATGTGCACAGTTTATTATAACCAGAAGAAGTTGACTTTATTTAATAGAATTAAAGTAGTTTTGTTCTTTGTTGTTTGAAACCAACTAACTTGAAGTCATTCAAGTTGCATGAAATCTTGTATGTGGTTTAAATTTTAGTTTATCGTGAAAGGATCGAAATAGAAATTCACACTGGAAGAAAATAGTTATGAAAATGAACACTTCCAGTTTAAGCAGAAAATTAAAAACCTTGACTAGCCAAATACATATTGAAAATTGGATTTAATATACCATTTCATGACCAAGTCCCTTCTCATCCTTCACCAGCAACACCTGATCTTGACCCTTTGACTAAGAGTGGCGTAACCTTCTAATAGTTATTAAAAGAAATTCTTTTAGGCCCTGGTTGGTTTGCTTAGTGAATAGAGCATCATCCTGGGTTTGATCCCCAGTCAGGACACATATGACAAGCAACCATCTGCTTCTCTTCTACTCCCTCTCCTCTTCTACTCCCTCTCCATCTTCTCTCTCTCCTTCCCTCCCACAGCCAGTGGCTTGATTGGTCCAAGTGTCATTGGCTTTAGGCACTAAGGATAGCTCAGTTGACTTGGGCATTGGCTTCAGACACGGGTTGCCAGGTGGACCCTGGTGTGTCAGGACACACGCATCTGTCTATCTCCCCTCCTCTCACTTGAAAAAAAATCTTTTGCCTCTATGTACATTGTGCGTGTTCTTTAATTTACATATTCATGATAATATGAGACTGAGATTGTTCAGAATTATACCACTCTTTGCCAAGAAGATCTGATGGTAGAGTGGAATGATATAGCAACACCCCCACATAGTGTTTCATATGTGTACTCAGCTTCAGAGCACAAATTGTGCTTCTGCCTTGTTTCTTCCTGACCCAAACGGTGTAGTTCAGCCATATGTTAAGTTTCATCTCAGCAGGGGCCATGAGCCAAGTGATTCTTTGGTTTAGTTTGTTGTTTAAAAAGATCTCTTGAGATACAGACATAAAATATAAAATTTTATTTTTAATTAGAAATTTGAGGAAGATTTTCAACTTGAATACTTAATGCCCATTTGATCTTAGGATTCTTAGTGAACATGTAAATGCTTCTTAAAAGATTATTTAGTTTTTGATAATTTCTAAGAAAAGTCCAATGAACCAGGTACCTTTTGGGACATGGTATTACTAATTTTCAGAAGGTTAGCTAATTTTTGTTACATTGAATTAAAAATGTCTTTTTAATAAGGAGGTTTAAAATACAACATGCTCCTATTTTTGTTATATTTTGCATTAAAGATGGAATATTATTTCTAAAAACATTGTAAAACTTTTAAATCTCCCTCTATCACAATTATTCTTATATTACATATTAGTTAGCAGTTATTTTATTTATGCATATACAGTTGCAATTATAGAGTAAATGACATTTTAGATTCTGCTGTTTTCATCCTGAAAGTACCAACCCAAACATTAAGCTAATGGACCATGGTCTCTGATTGCTTCTCTTTTAAATTGTGCCTGAGTAACAGATGATAAATTAAGATGTCCTTTCTGAATTGTCTTTGAAAACAAGTCAATGTTATATGTAAATATATGACCCTTTTAACTCTGAGAGTCTAATTTCTCTCTAAGTTAGTGCAGTTATGTCAGTTTTTTAATATTGTGATAAAGGCCTGACTGGTGGTGGTGCAGTAGATAGAGCATCAACCTGGAATGCTAGGGTCACAGGTTCAAAACCCCAAGGTTGCTGGTTTGAGCATAGGCTTGCCAACTTGAGCGTGGGGTTGCTGGCTTAAAGCCCAAGGTCACTGGCTTGAGCGAGGTGTCACTTGCTCAGCTGGAGCCCCTCCGACAAGGCACATATGTGAAACAATCATTGAATAACTAAGGTGCTGCAACTACAGGTTGACACTTCTCATCTCTCTCCCTTCCCCTTTCTCTCTCTCTCTCTCTCTCCTGCTTAAAAAATAAGTTGTGGTAAAGTATATATAACGTAAAACTTATCATTTTCACCATGTAAGTGTACAGTTCAGTGGCACGAAGTACATTTATATTGTTGTGTAACCATCACCAGAACACTTTTATCTTCCTGTGTTAAAACTTGGTACCCATTGCCTGACCTGTGGTGGCGCAGTGGATAAAGCGTCGACCTGGGAACACTGAGGTCGCCAGTTCAAAACCCTGCACTGGTCTGGTCAAGGCACATATGGGAGTTGATGCTTCCAGCTCCTCCCCCCTTTCTCTCTCTCTCTTTCTCTCACTCTGTGTCTCCTCTCTATAATGAATAAAAGAAAAAAAAAGATTAAAAAATAATAATAAAAAAACTTGGTACCCATTAAACACTGATCCTCCATCCTCCCTTCCCACTAGCCTCTGGCAGCCACCATTCTACTTTTGTCTCTATGAATTTGACTGCTCTAGCACCTCAAATAAGTGGAATCATCCAAAATTTGCCCTATTGTGGCTGACTTTATTTCACTTATTGTAACATGTAATAACATGTAAAAGTGATCACGTGTACATATTTCACTTATTGTAGCATGTAATAACATGTGAAAGTGATCGCGTGCATATATTTCACTTATTGTAGCATGTAACATGTAAAATTGATCACGTGTATACATATTTCACTTATTGTAGCATGTAATAACATGTGAAAGTGATCACATGTACATGTAGCTGTTGCTCGAAAGGATACTTCTGATGCTGCTTTGCTTTCTGTGTCCTCAGAGAACAAAATAATAGAATTGTATTTAAAAACTATAAATTTAAATTGTCAAATCAGTCATCTGAACTAATTAATAAGATCATGTGTTTATGTATATTTTTTTCTCTAAGCAGGTTGGCAACATTGTACAAATCACCCAGCCAGAAGGAATCTACAGTACTATTTCAAATCACAGTCAGTATTATTTGATTAGAGTACAGTTTTGGTATTGGTGGGCAGTAATGGTCTAAAGAGAGTATTTACAAATTGTTTCTGTTAATTTCTGTGGGCAGCAAACGAATGTGAGGACAGATTTTGATACTTAGAATTATCCCAAAAATAGCAGTTGTATATACAGTGTGTCCGTAAAGTCACGGTTCACTTTTGATCGCGTGACCGGTCAAAAGTGCACCTTGACTTTATGGACACACTGTATATGTACGTAATATACTAGTCACAGACTGAAATTTATTTTTAAAAACTGAGGAAATAGTTATTTATAGGGTAGTATATTCATGCCATATGTTACATCAGATATTAAATATATTAAAAGTGAAAGTTGTTAAAAATTTTTATAAAAGACAAAATACTAGCTGTACTCATTTTGGTCTCTAGGTGTTATAGCTCTATCGTAGACACTAAATATATCCCACTTTAAAATGTTATCTTTTTGTAATTGTACATTGTAGAACGTACATTTTTGACTGAAATATGCATACTTATCAATAGTTTTATTCTTCCCATCTCATTTTAAGGACAAAAACAGAAATAGAGGTTCTGAAACTGACTTATCCATTTAGTCTTTGCATTGCTTAGGGGCATTTAAAGTATTCTAATTAAAAAACTTTATTTTAAGAGTATTTAACTGTGAAAATAAGTTTATAAAACACCTAAGTAATTATTACATGTTAAATCTTTCACCTCTTTCAATAGTGTTACCACGAAGTTTGTTAGGGTTATTTTTTTGAGAACATTTTTATAATGCAATTTTTTTTCTGTGTGTATGTGCATATATTAATAAATCTATATAAAATACTCTAGATATAAAATATTCTGTATAGTCCTGGCTTGGATCTGCCCATGAGGTTTGTCCGCTTCATTCATAATGGTCGAACATTTCTGTCCCAAGAATAAAGTAGCTCTCTTATCAATTACTTAAAATATTCAGAAGACCAATTTTTATGATAGATGTTCTTAAAGCACACTTGTATATTTTTTCATCTTGCAGCCTCAGGGATTTAGAGACGCTGTTGTCGCTACTGCACGCTCATTGCAAACGGAAGGTTCATTGAATTCCCGGAAACGGTCTCGAGAGTCAGAGGAAGGACAGGAATCCAAAGACTAGTTCCAAAGTGTCATGTATTGATTCTGTGAGATGTAATGTATGTAAGTAGTAGACTTGTTTTTTCTAAATATAAGCACACACTACAGCATAAATGAATCAGGAATATATCAAGTCAAATATATATATATACTTAATTTATATGATTCTCTGAGTTCTTCTAAAGCAGTGTTCTACAATTATATTGTGCCCTGTTTTCATTTTTAGCAACATTCAGATGGGAGGATATACTTATTTTATATATATCTCTCTATAGAGATATATCTCTGTGTATAACTCTATCTATATATCTTTTTTTTCTTTTCAGGTGAGAGGAGGGGAGATAGTGAGGGAGACTCCCACATGTGCTCAGACTGGGATCCACCCAGCAACCCCATCTAGGGCCAATGCCTGAGTACTGAGCTATATTTAGTGCCTCAGGCTGATGTCCTCCATTGGAGCTATCCTCAGCACCCAGGGCCACACTTGAACCAGTTGAGCCATTGGCTGCAGGAGGGGAAGAAGGAGAGAAGGGGGAGAGGAATGGGAGGAGAAGCAGATGGTTGCTTCTCCTGTGTGCCATGACCAAGGATTGAACCTGGAACATCTATAGACCAGGGCTGTTATTCTATGTACTGAGCCACCAGCCAGAGCCAGTTATATTTTACAACTATAGAAAGCTGAGCTCATGTGGCCAATCAGGCGGTTTTATTTCTCTTTTCTTTGCTAATTGCCTAGAAAATCCTAGGAAGAAAAGATTTTTTTTTTTTCCATTTGTTTTGTGTTCTCCTCCTTAAAAGTAGCTTTGATATATATATATATATTTTTTTTTACAGGAACAGAGAGAGGGATAGATAGGGACAGACAGACAGAAACGGAGAGAGATGAGAAGCATCAGTCATTAGTTTTTCATTGCCATTGTAACACCTTAGTTGTTCATTGATTGCTTTCTCACATGTGCCTTGACCGCAGGCCTTCAGCAGACCAAGTCACCCCTTGCTGGAGCCAGTGACCTTGGGTCCAAGCGGGCGAGCTTTTTGCTCAAGCCAAACAGGCCCGCGCTCAAGCTGGCGACCTCGGGGTCTCGAACCTGGGTCTTCCGCATTCTAGTCCAACGCTCTATCCACTGCGCCACCGCCTGGTCAGGTGCTTTGATAATTCTTAAAACGACCCATTTTATTATTATAAAGGAAACTCAGCATGCTGAGTCAGCATATCAATATATTCAGTTTTATAGGTAAGATACATGTTTTAGATGACCAGTCTGATATTAGTGACCTCGGTTCTAAAATCTAAGCCATTTCTAGCCTGACCTGTGGTGGCGCAGTGGATAAAGCATTGACCTGGGAACACTGAGGTCGCCAGTTCAAAACCCTGCACTAGTCTGGTCAAGGCACATGTGGGAGTTGATGCTTCCAGCTCCTCCCCCCTTTCTCTCTTTCTCTCTCTCTCTGTGTCTCCTCTCTGAAATGAATAAAATAAAATAAATTAAAATCTAAGCCATTTCTTTATTTGTATTTTATTTTATGTTAAAGGAAGGGCTTTTTTTTTTCAGAGACAAAGATAGAGTCAGAGAGAGGGATAGATAGGGACAGACAGACAGGAATGGAGAGAGGTGAGAAGCATCAATCATTAGTTTGTTTTTTTTTTTTTTAACTTCTTTTTTTAATTCATTTTAGAGAGCAGACACAGAGTGAGAGAGAAAGGAGGGAGGAGCTGGAAGCATCAACTCCCATATGTGCCTTGACCAGACCAGTACAGGGTTTTGAACTGGCGACCTCAGTGTTCCCAGGTTGATGCTTTATCCACTGCACCACCACAGGTCAGGCTCAGTCATTAGTTTTTTGTTGCCATTGAGACACCTTAGCTATTCATTGATTGCTTTCTCACATGTGCCTTGACCACGGGCCTTCAGCAAACCGAGCAACCCCTTGCTGGAGCCAGCGACCTTGGGTCCAAGCTGGCGAGCTTTTGCTCATGCCAGATGAGACTGCACTCAAGCTGGTGACCTCAGGGTCTTGAACCTGGGTCTTCTGCATCCCAGTCTGATGCTCTATCCACTGTGCCACCGCCTGGTCAGGCTAAAGGAAGGACTTTGGAACTCCATTTAGAAATTGTCTGGAACATATATCTTCCAGAATAGTCTAGTAAATAATTTCACAGTTGATTATTTCTATATTTTTGAAACATAGTATGAGTCATTCTACTATAGAATTCTAGGTGTATTGACATTTTCCTTTGAATAATCTTACACTGCTTAAGTAAATTAAAAATTTGGATTGAGTGGTTTAAAAATCATGTAGCGTGACCAGGCGGTGGCGCAGTGGATAGAGCGTCGGACTGGGATGCGGAAGACCCAGGTTTAAGACCCTGAGCTTGCCAGCTTGAGCGTGAGCCCATCTGGCTTGAGCAAAGAGCTTGCCAGCTTGGACCCAAGGTCACTGGCTCCAGCAAGGGGTTGCTCAGTCTGCTGAAGGCCCGCGGTCAAGGCACATGTGAGAAAGCAATCAATGAACAACTAAGGTGTTGCAAAGGCAACGAAAAACTAATGACTGATGCTTCTCACCTCTCTCTGTTCCTGTCTGTTCGTATCTATCCCTCTCTCTGACTCTTCTCTGTTCCTGTAAAAAATAAAATTTATCTAAAAAATGTTTCAGCATCTGCTTCTTCTTAGTGCTTCTCAATTCATTCACAAAATTTACTTGGATTCCCAGTGGAAAATTATTCAAACAATTGATTATCTGTGACAACCATATATATATATTTTTAATTTATTGAATTTAGAAGACCTGCATTTTTTTTTTTTTGACAGGGACAGAGACAGAGAGAGGGACAGATATGGACAGACAGACAGGAAGGGAGAGAGATGAGAAGCATCAATTCTTCGTTGCGACACCGTAGTTGTTCATTGATTGCTTTCTCATATGTGCCTTGACCGGGGGCTACAGGAGACCAAGTGACCTCTTGCTTCAGCCAGCGAACTTGGGCTCAATCTGATGAGCTTTGCTAAAGCCAGATGAGCCCGTGTTCAAGCTGGTGACCTCAGGGTCTCGAATCTGGGTCCTCTAGGTCCTAGTCTGATGTCTATCCATTGCACCACCGCCTGGTCAGGTGACCTGCAGTTTTTTTTAATTATTTTTAGTGAGAGATGACGGGTAAGAGAGACAGGAACATGGAGCTGCCCTGACCAGGGATCGAACCAGCAACCTCTGTGCCTTAGGAAGATGCTCTAATCAACCTAGCCATCCAGCCAGGGCAGAAGACCAGCATTTTTATTTCAGTTGAAACATTAATAAGCCATATCAATTTTGTCACCTTTGTTTTTTCATGCCTTTTCTTTATTTATAAAACAAGAGGGCTATATGATTGTTACTAAATTCATTGGTTGAAATTTTAAGGGTTTTTTTTTTAATGGACAGAGAGAGAGAGTCAGAGAGAGGGATAGATAGGGACAGACAGACAAGAACGGAGAGAGATAAGAAGCATCAATCATTAGTTTATCGTTGCCGTTGTGACACCTTAGTTGTTCATTGATTGCTTTCTCACATGTGCCTTGACAGTGGGCCTTCAGCAGACCGAGCAACCCCTTGCTGGAGCCAACGACCTTGGGTCCAAGCGGGTGAGCTTTTTGCTCAAGCCAGATGGGCCCGTGCTCAAGCTGGCAAGCTTGGGGTCTCAAACCTGGGTCTTCCGCATCCCAGTCCGACGCTCTATCCACTGCACCACCGCCTGGTCAGGCTGGTTTCTACTCTTGTAGAGATATTATTACTCACCTTAAGATTTTTACTTATTCATTTTTTATAGAGGAGAGAGAGAGAAGGGGGGAAGAGCAGGAAGCGCCAACTCCTGAATGTGCCTTGACCAGACAAGCTCAGGGTTTCAAACTCAGCATTTCAGGTTCACACTTTATGCACTGTGCCACCACAGGTCACGGACATAATTACTTTAAATGAGCAATAGTGGAAGAGTGACATTTACACATTTTTTATTTTTAAAATCAATATTAGGGTTTTCATTTTTGAGACATAATATTGAAATGTTCTGTTGCTTTAAAAAAAAGGATTTAGTTACAGAAGAGGTTGGCTGTTCACAATATGTATTTTTAGTTAACGTCAGTACCTAAATTTACTGTTACTGTTAAATTTTACAGAACATTTTGCTCCCTCAGAACTGATTTTGGCATAAAACATGTTTACAGGATATTTTGGATTTCTGACTGCAATATATTCCTTTGTCTGTTTTCAGGTTTTAGTTCACCGTTAACATAGACCTTTTTATGCTTTGACTCTCGTGTGTAGTAAGATATGAGTTTTTAAATACACCATTACTCTGATAGTAATTTTTTGTGTAGCTTATTTTATGAGAATATAAAAGTTGTGTTCTCTCAGAAGAAGTTGAGAACTCATGGAGTACATGTTCTAACTATTTTCAAAATAAGTCAACACAGCCTGACCAGGCAGTGGCGCAGTGGATAGAGCGTCGGACTGGGATGCGAAGGATCCAGGTTAGAGACCCCGAGGTCGCCAGCTTGAGCGCAGGCCCACCTGGCTTGAGCAAAAGCTCACCAGCTTGGACCCAAGGTCGCTGGCTCCAGCAAGCGGTGGCTCGGTCTGCTGAAGGCCCGGGGTCAAGGCACATGTGAGAAAGCAATCAATGAACAACTATGGGGTCACAACAGCAACGAAAAACTGATGATTGATGCTTCTCATCTCTCTTCGTTCCTGTCTGTCTGTCCCTATCTGTCCCTCTCTCTGGCTCTCTCTCTGTCCCTGTAAAAAAAATAAATAAGTCAACACAGATAAAAAGTAAAACCAATAGCAAAGTAAAGAGAATTTGTATTAAGTCATAAACCAAGGCAAAGAAAAATCATAACTGGTTATACAACTTTCTAGGTCTAAGGATAGGAAATATACCAGTTCTTTAAGAGAAAAAAATAGTATTTTTGCCTTTGCTTTTTGGTAGTATTTGCACAAGATTTTAAATTCAGTGAAAACACAGTCTTTTTTCTTGCTTATTCCTTAGCCACTAAGCTCATTCTTAGAGAGAAAGAGAAGCATTGATTTGTTTTTCCATTTATGCATTCATTGGTTGATTCTGGGATGGAACCTGCAACCTTGGCATTTCAGGACAACGCTCTAACCAACTGAGCTAGTGGGCCAGGGCCAGAGGGATGTTTTTAAAAGATACATTAGTTCATGTTACTTCCCTACTTACAACTCACCACTGGTTTCCTGTTGCATTTAAGTTTTTTTTTTTTTTTTTTTTTTTTTTTAATTTTATTTATTTATTTTAGAGAGGAGACACAGAGTGAGAGAGAGAGAGAGGGAGAAAGAGAGAAAGGGGGGAGGAGCTGGAAGCATCAACTCCCATATGTGCCTTGACCAGACCAGTGCAGGGTCTTGAACTGGTGACCTCAGGGTTTTCAGGTCGACGCTTTATCCACTGCGCCACCACTGGTCAGGCTCCTGTTGCATTTAGAATAAAAGCCAGCGTCCTTACAGGGGGTGCTCTGATCTAGTTTCTCTTCCTGCCATGTTCATAATGCGATTTGCTCATTGGATTCCTATGCTCAGTCACACTGAACTTTGTTCCTCAGATACATGTGTTTATTCTTTTTTTTTTTTTTTTTTTTTTTTTGTATTTTTCTGAAGTGAGAAGCGGGGAGGCAAAGACAAACTCCTGCATGTGCCAGACAGGGATCCACCCGGCATGCCCACGAAGGGGCGATGCTCTGCCCATCTGGGCCATTGTCTCGTTGCAACGGGAGCCATTCTAGTGCCTGAGGTGGAGGCCATGGATCCATCCTCAGCGCCCAGGCCCACTTTGCTCCAGTGGAGCCTTGGCTGTGGGAGGGGAAAAGAGAGACAGAGAGGAGAGGGGGAAGGGTGCTCTCCTTACGACCACGATTGGTTCCTGTGTGCCCTGGCTGGGAATTGGACCCGGGACTTCCACATGCTGGGCTGACGCTCCACGTCTAAGCCAACCAGCCAGGGCACACATCTTTATTCTTTATTATTATTATTTATATTTTAGAGAGAGAAAGTAGGATAGGAACAGAAGCATCAACTCATAGTAATTGCTTCTAAGGTGTGCCTTGAACAGACAAGCCTGGGGTTTTGAACCAGCAACCTCAGCATTTCAGGTCGATGCTTTATCCACTGTACCACCATAGACCAAGCCATTGGTTAATTCTTGTATGTGTTCTGACTGGGGATTGAACATGCAACCGTGGCATATTGGCCAGCACTCAAACCACTTAGCAACCTGGCGAGAGACCACACAAATTCATCTTTGCTTTAGGACCTTTGTATAAGCTTTTCTGGGTTTTTATGTGGCTTACTCTTTCAGGTTGAGCTCAGATATTACCTCCTTGAACAGGACTTCCCTGCCCATCATACAAAATGTTGATCTCTCTTATCACTATCAAAATACCCTAATTAAAAATTTTTTAAATGGAATTTATTGGGGTGATATTGGTTAATAAAATAATACAAGTTTCAGGTGTACAATTCTGTAATACATTATCTGTATATTGTATTGTGTGTTCACCACCCCAAGTCAGGCCTTCCATCATCATTTATCCTCCCTGTACCCTCTTCTACCTCCCTGAACTCCCCTTTCCCTCTGGTATACAAATACCCTAATGTTATTTACTATATTTACCATTATCCGAAGGCATTATTTATTGACCTGTTATTTGACTCTTCCACTGGACTGTGAAAGCAGGGACCTTCTTCACTGTTGTATTCTGAGTGCTAGAACAGTATACCTGGCACACAACTGACTCTCAAATAGCTAATGAAAGCCTGACCAGTGGTGGCACAGTGGATAGAGCGTTGACCTGGGTGGGATACTGAGGTCCCAGGTTCAAAACCCTAAGGTTGCCAGCTTGAGCATGGGGTCATCGACATGTTATCCTATTGTTATTGGCTTGAACAAGGGGTCACTGGCTCAGCTGAAGCCCCCAGTCAAGGCACATATAAGAAAGCAATCATCTTGGAAGCTAAACAGGGCCGGGCCTGTTTAGTATTTGGATGGGAGAAGCAATCAGTGAACAACTAAAGTGCTGCAACTATGAGTTGATGCTTCTCATGTCCCTCTCTCACTAAAGAAAACATAAATATATAGCCCTGGCCAGTTGGCTCAGTGGATAGAGTGTTAGCCTAGTGCACGGATGTCCCAGGTTCAGTTCTTGGTCATGGCACACGAGAGAAGTGACCGCCTGCTTCTCTCCCCATCTCTCACTTTCCGTCCCACAGCCAGTGCCTTGATTGGTTGGAGTATTGACACCAGGCACTGAGGATTGCTCTTAGTCTGTGCACATCAGCCTCAGGTGCTAAAAATAGTTTGGTTGATTCGAGCATTAGCCATAGACAGTTTGCCAGGTGGATCCCAGTAAGGGCACATGTGGGAATCTCTCACTACAGCTAGTGTTCGACTTACAACCACGATTGGTTCCGACAGACCGGTCGTAACATGATTTGGTTGGAAGTTGAGTAGGCTATATGTAAAGTACTGTGAAATGATGTTATAAAAATCTTTGTCATATTTTATCATAATTTTCTTTCATTATTGTTATATATCATAATTTTCTTTGCTCATTTTATGCCATTTGTATCATCTCTACACCATTTTGTTTCTTATTTTTACATTCATCAAGTTTAAGTAAAACACTGCGTTACCAGTACAAATGGTTTAATATTTGCAAAACATACAAAATTACAAAATACAGGTGCATACAAAAACTGCTCCAGACGCGGAGCAGTCATGGCTAGCAATTGTGGTCGTAAAGTCGAATGGTCGTAAGTTGCATAGGTCGTAAGTCGATCAATACCTATATTTCTCCTCACTTAAAAAAAAAATTGTGTATGTGTGTGCACACACACAGACAGATACACACACAATGAAAATGGAAGTGAAACTCTTACTGCCTGTGCTCCAAACTGAAAGACTTGGCTATGCTTTCAAGGCTGCCTTGAGTTGCTTAATCTAGATAAAGTACACTGATACTATGGACGAAGGAAGCACTTTATAAACCTACTGAAAACTGGACTTGCCTGACCTGTGGTGGTGCAGCGGATAAAGCATTGACGTGGAATGCTCAGGTTTCTGGTTTGAAGCCCTGGGCTTACTGGGTCAAGGCACACACAACAAACAGATTAATGAACAACTAAAGTAAAACATCTATGAGTTGATACTTCTCACTCCCCTACCCCTCTCTTTCCACTCTCTGTAAAATTAATAAATAAAATCTATAAATAAAAATAAAAACTGGACTACTCATTATTGCATTTCTTTTCTAACCTGATTTTTACTATTCTAACAAAATTATATCTCAAGTTTAATAAAATTGGTTGTCTTGTCTGACCTGTGGCAGTGCAGTAGATAAAGCATTGACCTGGAACGCTGAGATCACTGGTTCAAATCGCTGGGTTTGCTCGGTCAAGGCACGTATGAGAAGCAACTACTACAAGTCGATGCCTTTCATTCCTCATCCCCTTTCTCTCCTCTCTAAAAAAGTCAATAAATAAAATCTCTTAAAACATTGGTTGTCTTACAGGCCTTTGACCTTCCTATTTTTTATTGAGTTTATTGAGGTGACATCAGTCAATAAGATTATATAGGTTTCAAGTGTACAATTCTACAATACATCATCACTGCATTGTGTGCTCTCCATCCAAAGGCGAGTCTCCTTTTGTCACCATATACCCCCATTTACCCTCCTCCACCTGTTCCCGCCGCCCCTTCCTTCTGATAGTAACCGTACTGTTGTATCCATGAGGGTTTTGTTTTTTTGGGGGGCGTTGCTTAATCCCTTCACCTCTTTCACCCAGCCTTCCAGCTCTACTCCTCCCTGACAGCAGTCAGTTTGTTCTCTATGAGTCTGTTTATTTTGTTGATTTTCCTTATGTCCACACATAAGGAAATTATATAGTATTTGTTTTTCTCTGACTGGCTTATTTTACTTTAGCATAATACCCTCTAGATCCATTCATGCTGTCCTGAAAGGTAGGATTTCCTTTTTATGGCCAAATAGTATTCCATTGTGTAAATGTACCACAACTTTTTTATCCAGTCATGGACATGGCCTGCTTCCGAATCTTGGTTACCGTAAATAGTGCTGCAGTGAACATAGGGTGCATATATTCTTCTGAATCAGTGTTTTGGGTTTCTTTGGATACATTTTCAAAAGTGGAATCACTCGGTCATAAGGCAGTTCTGTTTTTAATTTTTTGAGGAAACTCCATACTGTTTTCACAGTGGCTGTACCAGTCTGCATTGCCACCAGAGGGTTCCCTTTTCTCCACATCCTTGCCAACACTTATTTGTTTTACTGGTTTTAGTGAGAGAGGAAGGGGAGAGGGACATTCATCTGCTCCCGTATGTGTCCTGACCGGGGATCCAGCCAGCAACCTCTGTGCTTCAGGACAATGCTCTAACCAACTGGGGTACTGTTCGTTGATTTGTTGAGTTATAGTCATTCTGACGGGGGTGAGGTGATATCTCACTGTGATTTTAATTTGCATTTCTCTAATGTTCGTGATGTCAAGCATCTTCATGTCTCTTGGCCATCTGTATGTCCTCTTTGGACTTGACTAGTATCCTTTAAGCAATATTTGACACTTTGAAACTCTCCTCCCTTGGCATCCCTGACACTAGACCATCTTGCTCCTCTACCTAAACTGGAGACCCCTTGAATGTACATTCATAGGGTCATTTTTAAAATCAGCAGACATAACCTTTTGCTAGTAGCTCCCCATTTACCTTTTGTACAGTTGTGATTCCCACTCTCCAATGTATGCAATCTTAGTGGGACTGTCAACGTTGGTGCCTTGTTCTCTTGTTAGTGAGCGGTCCATAGGTGGCTGAAGTCAAATCAATTGAAACTTGAGTGGAAGACCTAGGATTGGGAAAAAGTGGTTGAAATGCATTCATTCTAGCCTGACCAGGTGGTGGTGCAGTGGATGGAGCATCGGCCTGGGATGCTTAGGACCCAGGTTTGAAACCTCAAGGTTGTCAGTTTAAGCACAGGCTCATCCAGCTTAAGAGCAGGCTTATCAGCTTGAGCACGGGGTCATTGGCTTGAGTGTGGGATCATAGACGTGACCCCATGATTGCTGGCTTAAGCCCAAAGGTCGCTGGCTTGAGCAAGGGGTCACTGGCTTGGCTGCAGCCCCCGGATCAAGGCATATATGAGAAAACATCAATGAACAACTGAAGAGCCGCAACGGAAGAATTGATGCTTCTCATCCTGTCTGCCTCTCGCGCTAAAAAAAAAAGAAATGCATTCATTCTACCAGCAATGACTGGGTAAGATAGTTGAGTAGTTTCTACTAATCAGGTAGCTGAAGTGACCCTATTTCTACTAATGAATTACTTTCTACTAATGAGTTACTTCAATAGCCCTCCCACAGATTGTTTCTTTGTTAAATCAGCCAGAATTGGCTTCTGTTTATAATGGAAGAATCCCTTTGGATGTCCACTTTTCTCTCCAACCGTGGAAGAATTATTGTAGTTCCTTAGTTTTTTAAGATAGTGTGAACGCAGTCTCCCACTACCACAGATTATGCAGTTGAGTTTCCCACATTTGGGGAAATCGTAGGGGTCAGCACACTCGGAGTGCAATGAGTGAGCCTCACCCTGGGAAAACCACCTTCGTGATCCCTGCCAGGTAAGTATGTAGTAGTTCCTTATTTTAGTTACCATATTAATCCATCTTTTGTATACCAACTCAACTTTAAAAAGATAAATCTTAACTGATTTTTAGAGAGAAGGGACAGAAACAGTGAGCGAAAGAGAAACATCGATTTGTGATTTCACCGATTCATGCCATCATTGGTTGATTCTTGTATGTGCACTGAGTGGGGATCAAACCTGCAACCTCAATATGTCAGGATGACGCTCTTAACGACCTGAGCTATCCAGCCAGAACCCAAATCAACGTTTTAAACTCTATCACCCATGCTCTAAACCACGGGTCCCCAAACTGCAGCCCTCTTAGACCATTTATCCGGCCCCTGCTGCACTTCCGGAAGGGGCATCTCTTTCATTGGTGGTCAGTGAGAGGAGCACAGGATGCATCCACACCCATAGTTCCCATTGAAATACTGCTCAGTTTGTTGACTTAAAGTTACTTGTTCTTTATTTTAAATATTGTATTCCCGTTTTGTTTTTTTACTTTTAAATATGTGCAGCCAGCCCTGTGGTGGCGCAGTGGATAAAGCGTCGACCTGGAATGCTGAGGTTGCTGGTTCGAGACCCTGGGCTTGCCTGATTAGGGCACATGGAAGTTAATGCTTCTTGCTCATTCTCTCTCTCTCTCTCTCTCTCCTCTCTAAAATGAATAAAGTCTTAAAATTTTTTCTTAATTTAAAAAATAAGATATGTGCAGTGTGCATAGGGATTTGTTCATAGTTTTTTTTTATAGTCCGGCCCTCCAACGGTCTGAGGGACAGTGAACTGGCCCGCTGTGTAAAAGGTTTGGAGACCCCTGCTCTAAACCACCGCTGCATTTTTTAAATTAACGATGTCACAATTCTACCAAATGTTTGTCATTTAAAACCAACCTCACTCTTCCCCCAAACTGGTTTTCTTTTTTAACTTCATTTCTCTTCATGTCAGAACCTTTCTCAAAGACTTACTCTCATGATGACTACATGTCTAATCAGTTGCCAAATTATTAATGCTGTAAGAGGTACACTTAAATGCCAGCAAGTTGTACTCTAAGGACTTGGGAATTAGAAAAATAAGTTTGTTCTCAGAATTAAACGTGAAATCTTTAAGATCCTTGCTTATTGCATGATTGCTGTATTCCAGGGGCAATGCTAAGTCCTTTTATGTATCATCATAAGTAGCCCATTCGTTAATTTTGTTAGGGGTAGGTATTTTATTTTATTTTTTACAGGGACAGAGAGAGGGATAGATAGGGACAGACAGACAGGAATGGAGAGGTGAGAAGCATCAATCATTAGTTTCTTGTTGCCATTGTGACACCTTAGTTGCTCATTGATTGCTTTCTCACATGTGCCTTGACCGCGGGCCTTCAGCAGACTGAGCAACCCCTTGCTGGAGCCAGCGACCTTGGGTCCGAGCTGGCGAGCTTTTGCTCAAGCCAGATGGGCCCGCGCTCAAGCTGGCGAGCTCGGGGTCTCGAACCTGGGTCCTCCGCATCCCACTCCAACGCTCTATCCATTGCGTCACCGCCTGGTCAATACCTACCTGGGGGTAGGTATTTTTATTCTCAGAGAAGTTATATTTATGAAGATTCTTTATATGTAATAATGAAAACTTACTGGCAATTTACACTAAGAAGAATGTATTGCAAAGATATCAAAAGCTTACAGCAACAATAGGAAGGCTAAGGAGCCAGTTTGGAAATGGTATGACCTAGTTAGTTTCAGAGCACCAGACAGCAGAGACCAAAGGAATGGTCTCTTTGGTGGGAGCCCAGTGAACTATCACCCTTCTCATTTCTTGCTCAGGATTCAAATCCTGGGGAGAAAATATTTTATTGACCCTAGGATGTGGTAGCATCTGGGAGAAGTCGGTAGCGTTATCTTCGGCTTATATAAGAAGAGGCCAGGAATCTGGTTTTAACACCTGCGAAAGCTCCGTACAAGGGAGGAGAGGCAGCCGGTTCCCCTGCGAGGCTGATGCTAAGAAAGCGGCACAGCCGCGGGGTGCCACAGACGAGGAGTGCACATTGTAGTTATGGTTTTCTGTCATACTTCTAGGAAACAGCCTGTCGGGGACTCAGGATAAGTCTAACGCCAGAGCCCATGCTCTTAATTATATTAATGAAGTGATTCTCCATTTGGGAAGATTTTGCCTCCCAGGGGACATTGGTAACTTGGAGATACTTTGATCATCACAACTGTAGAGCTGGTGCCACTGGCATGTAGTGGGTAAAGATCAGGTATGCTGCTAAACATTCTAACACGCACATTCCAGCCCCAACATCAATGCCGTTGAGGTTAGGCACTACAACCTGAAAAAATAGAGCATGGGGCTGTACCCTTAAAATATGTTAATAAGTTTTGGTAAACAATACTGTTTGGTAGAAAAATGAGAGTCAAATGGAGTATTTTATTTTATTTTTTTTTACAGGGACAGAGAGAGAGAGAGAGATAGGGACAGACAGACAGAAATGGAGAGAGGTGAGAAGCATCAATCATTAGTTTTTCATTGCTGTTATGACACCTTAGTTTTTCATTGATTGCTTTCTCACACGTGCCTTGACTGTGGGCCTTCAGCAGACTGAGCAACCCCTTGCTGGAGCCAGTGACCTTGGGTCCAAGCTGACGAGCTTTTTTGCTCAAGCCAGATGGGGCGGCGTTCAAGCTGGCAAGCTCAGGGTCTCGAACCTGCGTCTTTCGCATCCCAGTCTGACGCTCTATCCACTGCGCCACCGCCTGGTCAGGCGGAGCATATTTTGATGTAACCACTCAAGCCCTGTTCAAGGGGAGGAGGATTATTTTTTTTAGACAGAGAGACAGAGAGAGGGACAGATAGGGATAGACAGGAAGGGAAAGAGATGAAAAGCATCAATTCTTTGTTGTGTCTTCTTAGTTGTCCATTGATTGCTTTCTAATATGTGCCTTGACGGAGGGATGGGACTACAGCAGAATGAGTGACCCCTTGCTCAAGTCAGCGACCTTGGGCTTCAATCCAGTGACATTTGGGCTCAAGCCAGAGACCATGGGGTCATGTTTATGATCTCATGCTCAAGCTGGCAATCTCTGGGTTTTGAACCTGGGTCCCCTGTATCCAGTACTCTACCAACCGTGCCACTGCCTGGTCAGGCAGGAGGGTTATTCTTAGATTGGTCCTGATAATTGATTCTTAGTGTGAAAATGGTTGCATCAGGCATCAGTTGGATGCTATTATATATTGGAATAAAAAAAATCATCTGATTTCTTGCACATCAATTAACAATCTGTGACAGCCAGGTGCTTTTGTTACAGGCCAAATGAAATAACAGTTCTCATTGTAAATTCTTGTGTTATTATACGTGTGTATTTATTTTTTAATATACATCAGTTTCTTATGAAATCTGTCAGTGTAGTCATATCCCTCTGTTTAATTAAATTTGGGACACTCAAATTTCTAAGCCTCTAGGTTCAAGTTGCTAAACTTTGTCATAAATTCATGCAGGTAAATGTCACTATGGTAATTTTAAAATGACTTTTTTTTTGCACTTCTTTCACCAGGAGGTGGGGTGTATTATGTTCCCTTCTTTTGAATCTGAATGGGTTTATTAGAGCTTTGACCAATAGAATACTGCAGAAGTAATGCTCTACTCCTCCCGCCTTATTCATTGCAACACTCTCACTCTTGGGAACCTAAGCCACCATGTAAGAAGTCTGACTACTCTAAGGTCACCACGTTGGAATCTTTATGTGCAGTCATTACAATGAAAGCCCAAGCTGAGATCCCAGTCAATGGCCAGCTTTAGTTTCCCGTTTCGCAACACAGTATCTTGAAAACAATTGACATACTCCTCTTTTTTTCCCACTCTTTTTTTTTAACATATAAATGAAAAAAGTATGTGAGTGAGTCCTTTTGGATATCTAGCCCAATTGAGTCTTCATGAATTTATCCACAACCAACTGGGTACAACAACTTCATGAGAAACACATAGCTGAGCGGTCAATCTACAGAGCTGTAAAATGCCGCACAATGGTTTTAATTTTAGCCACTATGTTTTGAGGTAGTAATAGCCAGAACAGCCACTTGGAGTCTCTCTGGGTGAGTTTCCGGCTCTCCCCAAGTGTGTCTTCAGGTGCCTTAGAATTTCAGGTCTTTATAGTGTCGTTTAGCTCCTACTGTTCAAGTTCATCCCCCGACGCCCCTCTCTTCCACCCTTATTTTCTCCCATTGCCCAATTGATCTTTCAGCCTTCAGTCTCTCTTCCATCTACCCTGCCCTCCCCCGAAAGAATGTTTATATACCAAATTTTCTCAAAATACTTTCATCATTTTCTTTCAAATTCATTTTTTGCCAATACTTGGAACAAATTTTTGTAACTCCATCTTCCAGTACAGCTCAGATCTAATGTTGAACTTTTGCCCATACCCATAGACTTTGTACCTTCAAGAATCATGAAATTATTAGCATTTACAGGTACAAAAACTTCAGAATTTTACGAGACAATTTTTAAAGATATTTGAAAAATAATTTTATATGTGAAGGGCTCAAGCTTATTTTGCACGGATCTTTTGCTTTGCTGCTTTTGTGCAATTAACTGTAATTTTTTGTACTGATATTTAGGAATATGGAGATTCATCAAACCTTAATAGTCCTCAACTTGCAGAATTACTGGAAACCACGTGTGCCAGATTGGTGCCAGATATGTCACTTGTAGATCACTCTTTCATAAGGCAGCAAACCACTTCATATGCCCAAATCATTTCCTTTCTGGAGAAGATACATTGTGTCAGCATGCTTACCATGTGCGGTAATTGATAATCTCTGTGCCACATGGCTTACTTCTAACCTTGTCCAACACAGCCATTCTACCACCCATGATTACCATATGTTGCAGCACTCTAGGTTAATGGGATCATTTCCATTTTCCTTTCCAGTCACAAATGTCATTTTGGCTCAATTCCATCAGCATCACACTTGAAGAATAAAGTGTTCAGTAACTATCTGAGCATAGAAGCTGTCTTTGTGAGTTTTCATATTTAGTTCCTTAATTTTCATTTTAAAAACTAGTTGGATTTTTTGATGAATGCTCCAGAGTGGGGAGGGGCATCTGCTAACTGAAATAGAACATGATCAATACACTCTCAAGTCTTGCATGTATTTATTCTAAGTATATATATAAAGGGAATTAAAAATTAGATGATAATAATAAATGGAGTTCTTTTTTACCACCATAAAGCACTTTTTTGGTTTTTTAAAGTAAAAACTATTAGCAAAAGATTGAAGTGGATTTTTAAGAATAATCTATTTTAGAAGAACCTTTATAATAGAAGGAATATACCATATTAGTCATTTATAAATTACCTCCATTAGAAATTACCATCAACCCCGCCCTCTTCCTCAGAATCATCTTCTCCATGCCCTTTCCTTTAGATGCATGGCTCAGTAAGTTCAAATCATTTTGGTTTCTCTAAGAACTAAGCTAGATAAAAACAGATCATTACCATTAATGGTTAATTTTTTTTTTTTTTTTTTACAGAGACAGAGTCAGAGAGAGGGATAGATAGGGACAGACAGGAACGGAGAGAGATGAGAAGCATCAATCATTAGTTTTTTCATTGTGACATCTTAGATCCGTGATGGCAAACCTATAACACACGGCTGCATACCAGAAAAGTATGGGGCCGCATGCCAAGAAGGACGTTTCATTCTCCGCTCCTGCACGGCCAGGTGCAGTAGCCGAGAATAAAACATTTGCTGTAGTGTAGACACTCTGTGCCGGAGGTCTGTAGGCCAAAACAACAGAACTCCAGCCCACAGCGTCTAGTTCTGGGACTTCCGGTTAGGCTGTTTTTCTCGAAGTGACACACCACCCAAGTTCTGCTCGGTTTTTTGGCAAATTTTGACACACCAAGCTCAAAAGATTGCCCATCACTGCCTTAGTCGTTCATTGATTGCTTTCTCATATGTGCCTTGACCGTGGGGCTACAGCAGACCGAGTAATCCAGTGCTCGAGCCTGCGACCTTGGGTCCAAGCTGATGAGCTTTGCTCAAACCAGATGAGGCTGCGCTCAAGCTGGCGACCTCGGGGTCTCTAACCTGATGTATCCACTGCACCACCGCCTGGTCAGGCAATGGTTAAGTAATTTTTAAAAGTTAGAACCTATTTGGGGGATTTCTTTGCTTTTTAAAATTGATGCATGTTGATGAATAGTGCATGTTGGCCTGTTATTACCTGATGGTAATTTTAAGTTTGACAGCTTTGGACTGTTGCAACATAACCATATTAATCAACAATAGAGAAGGAATAAAAATTAATACGGCAGTAATATTTTTGGCAGCAAATGGAGACGATTTTAAAGTTATGTTATTCCAGTGGTCGGCAAACTCATTAGTCAACAGAGCCAAATATCAACAGTACAACTATTGAAATTTCTTTTGAGAGCCAATTTTTTTTTTTTTTTTTAGAGAGGAGACACAGAGTGAGAGAGAGAAAGGGGGGAGGAGCTAGAAGCATCAACTCCCATATGTGCCTTGATCGAACCAGTGCAGGGTTTTGAACTGGTGACCTCAGTGTTCCCAGGTCGACGCTTTATCCACTGCGCCACCACAGGTCAGGCTTGAGAGCCAAATTTTTTAAACTTAAACTATATAGGTAGGTACATTCCTTATCGAGGCAGCGCCCGCACGTGGTATTTTGTGGAAGAGCCACACTCAAGGGGCCAAAGAGCTGCATGTGGCTTGTGAGCCGCAGTCTGCCGACCAGGGATCTGGGCTATAGAAGATGTACTGAGAGTGTATTAAGAAGAAGGAGAAAAATTCTTATTTGAAAATGTTTCTCAAATTTTTTCAGTTGTCAGGTATTCTGTTCTGCCCTACTTGTCAGTTTGACAACACAGATTAATTATCTTTTTTGTGTGTGTGTGTGACTGACAGTGAGATAGACAGAGAAAGGGACAGACAGACAGGAAGGGAGAGAGATGAGAAGCATCAATTCTTCGTTACAGCTCCTAAGTTATTCATTGATTGCTTTCTCATATGTGCCTTGACCAGGGGGTTAACAGCAGAGCAAGTGACCCCTTGCTCAAGCCAGTGACAATGGGGTCATGTCTATGATCCCATGCTCAAGCTGGCAACCTTGGGTTTCAAACCTGGATCCTCTGCGTCCCAGTCTGATGCTTTATCCATTATGCTACTGCCTGGTCAGGCCAGATTAATATCTTTTATAAAGTACTTATATATTAAGTAGTTTTGCTTTAATTTAAGCCTAGCCTAAAGCATTTGCTTAAGCACAAAGATCTGAAATACACACACATATATATACATACATTATTGTTATTATACTATCTCAAAAATATAAAATAGCAATATTTTATGTACACAAAATGTTTTATGATTTGAGATATGGTATCAGCTTCAAATCAATTTTGTTTTTACAATTAGCAATAACAAAATTGAGGCTTTTTTTGGGAAATAGTTTTCTATTTATTGCCTATAAAAAGATAAACCAGGCATACTTTAGAATAGACAAAATATTAACTGGAGATAAATTGGGAAGTTAATACATTTTTTAAAGCTACAAACACCAATTGTTCAACATATATCAAATATTTTAGGTTTAAAAACTTGGTACAGCCTGACCAGGCGGTGGTGCAGTGGATAGAGCGTCGGACTGGGATGCGGAAGACCCAGGTTCGAGACCCTGAGCTCGCCAGCGTGAGCATGGGCCCATCTGGATTGAGCAAAAAGCTCTCCAGCTTGGACCCAAGGTCGCTGGCTCCAGCAAGGGGTGGCTCAGTCTGCTGAAGGCCCGTGGTCAAGGCACGTGTGAGAAAGCAATCAATGAACAACTAAGGTGTTGTGACGGCAATGAAAAACTAATGATTGATGCTTCTCACCTCTCTCCATTCCTGTCTGTCCCTATATATCCCTCTCTCTGACTCTCTCTTTGTCCCTGTAAAAAATAAATAAATAAAGCTTAAAAATTAAAAAAAAACTTGGTACAATTTATATTTAAAGCAATTTTACATCTACAAACAAAAGATTGAAAGGACAGAGTTCCCATATAATGTCCTCTCCCATCCCCCACTATAGTTTTCCCCCAATTTTTAAAAAATTATTTTTATTTATTCATTTTAGAGAAAAGAGACAGAGAGAGAGATAAAGAGAAGGGGGAGAGGAGCAGGAAGCATCAACTCCCATATGTACCTTGATTGGGCAAGCCCAGGGTTTTGAACCAGCAACCTCAGCATTCCAGGTCAACGCTTGATCCATTGTGCCACCACAGGTCAGGCTTCCCCAATTATTAACATCTTGTATTAGTGAGGTACATTACTATTAACTAAGTACTGTACATAGTTTACATTAGGGTTCACTCTTTGTGTTGTACACCCTGTGGATTTTGACAAATGTCTATTGATAAATATCCACAATTATCTTATACAGAATAGATTTTGCTTCCCTAAAAATCCTGCGTTCCACTTATTCATCCTCTCTTCCCTCCCCTTGGGACCCTGGCAACCTATTCATAACTTTAACTTGGGAAATTTTTTACTCCTAATTTCAAGTAAACCCAATGTTCCAGTGGCACCTTTGAAGAAGTCCTAAACTTGCTTTAATGTCAGCTTAATCTATTTATGGTTCTTTTATAGATTAACCCATTTAATAGTGCTTTAAAGTATTTGCAATTGTATCAGTTGAGATCCAGCTAAGAAAACTTGGGGACTAGGTTACACAAGTGATAGACGAGCTAAAAAGCCAAAAGGGAAGGTGAGTCAGCATTCTTAATTGGTTTGGGCTGCTATAACAAAAATACCATCAATTGGGTCGCTTATAAACAACATAAATATATTTCTCACAGTTTAGGAGGATTGGAGGTCCAAGATCAGGGCTCTGGCTGATCCAGTCTCTTGTCCTCACAGAGAATATATGAAGACATAGTAAAAAGAAGGGCAGAAGGAGAGAGAGGTCTCTCTTGGACCATTTTTTTTTTAATTTATTCATTTTTAGAGAGGAAACACAGAGTAGGAGAGAGAGAGAGAGAGAGAAAGAGAGAAAGAGAGAAAGGGGGGAGGATCTGGAAGCATCAACTCCCATATGTGCCTTGACCAGACCAGTGCAGGGTTTTGAACTGGCGACCTCAGTGTTCCCAGGTCGACGCTTTATCCACTGCGCCACCACAGGTCAGGCTCTTGGACCATTTTTTAAGGGTATTAAATCCCATTCCTGAGGATTCCACCCTCATGACCTAATGGCATCCCACAGGCCCCACCTCCTTTACAGGGACAGAGAGAGAGTCAGAGAGAGGGATAGATAGGGACAGACAGACAGGAACAGAAAAGAGGTGAGAAGCATCAATCATTAGTTTTTCGTTGCCGTTACAACACCTTACTTGTTCATTGATTGCTTTCTCACATGTGCCTTGACCGCAGGCCTTCAGCAGACCGAGCAACCCCTTGCTGGAGCCAGCGACCTTGGGTCCAAGCTGGCGAGCTTTTGCTCAAGCCAGATGGGCCCGCGCTCAAGCTGGCGAGCTCAGGGTCTCGAACCTGGGTCTTCTGCATCCCAGTCCGACGCTCTATCCACTGCGCCACCGCCTGGTCAGGCCCCACCTCCTAATACCATCACTTTGGGAATTAGTATTTCCTTGGTTCTTTTTTTTTTTTTTTTACAGGGACTGAGAGAGATTCAGAGAGGGATAGATAGGGACAGACAGACAGGAACGGAGAGAGATGAGAAGCATCAATAGTTAGTTTTTCATTGCCATTGCGACACCATAGTTGTTCATTGATTGCTTTCTCACATGTGCCTTGATCGCGGGCCTTCAGCAGACCGAGCAACCCCTTGCTGGAGCCAGCGACCTTGGGTCCAAGCTGGCGAGCTTTTGCTCAAGCCAGATGGGCCCCACGCTCAAGCTGGCTACCTTGTGGTTTCGAACCTGGGTCCTCTGCATCCTAGTCTGATGCTCTATCCACTGCGCCACCGCTTGGTCAGGCGGGGGCGGGGGAGGGTTAGTATTTCAACATACGAATCTTTGGAGAACAAAATAATTCAGTCTATAGCAGGCAAAATTAGGAAGGTAGAAGCTGGTACCACTTCTAGGCTTATAGACAAATGGAAGAAGATATTTCTAGAGCTCAGGGAGTGTTGTTACGGGCAAAAGCTGGAATCTGTGGACATGATCAGGGCAAGCAAAGATACAAAGGAAATCCAGCAGGCATGAGGACTGAGGTAGGGTACAGGAAACAAATTCCCTGATCTTTCTCCTTTCCTTCCACCTTCCACTTTCCTGCCAATATCTTTCCCTGGGAAAATCTCAGTTGCAAGTCAGCTGTCAAGGAACATGGTCAATACAACCTGAAAAGGTCTGTCCCCCCAAAATACAGAGCAGAACAAGGGAGGAGGAATGGATGTGAAAGCAAAAAGGATGAGGAGTAACAACGTAATCAATTATTTTTAACTTTGAATTATACCTTTACTGAGGTATAATTTCCATATAATACACTTAATTAAAATGTACACTTTGATAATTTTTGACAAATTAATACCTATGTAACCACCCCGTCAAAATATCGATTATAATTACCCCACAGAATTTCCTTTTACTCTTTTGCCATGAATCCTCCACCCCACCTCAGTGCCAGGCAACCACTAATCTGCTTTCTGTCACTATAGGTTTTGCCTGTACTAGAGTGGAATCATAGAATATATACTCTTTTGCGCCGGGTTGTCTTTTTTTTAACTCAGCATGTTTTTCAGATTCATCCATGTTATTGTGTTTATCAGTAGTTCATTTAATTAAAGATTTTATTTATTGATTTTAGAGAGGAAAGAAAGAGAGAGAAAGGCAAGGGGGAGGAGTAGGAAGCATCAACTCATAGTTGCTTCTAGTATGTGCCTTGACTGGGCAATTCTGGGGTTTCAAAGTGTCAACCTCAGTGTTCCGGGTCAACACTTTATCCACTATGCCACAGTCAGGCAGTGTTTTTTGTTTTTGTTTTTTATTACTAAGTAGTATTCTATTGTATGAATATACCACAATTTATTTATCCATTCACCTAGTGATGAACATCTGGATTATTTCCAACTTTGAGCTATTATGAACAAAGCTAACATTATGTACAAGAGTTTTGTAGTGCACATGTTTGGTGGACATGTTTTTTTTTTTTTTTCTTGAGAGACAGACAGGAAGAGAGAGAGATGAGAAGCATCAAGTCATAGTTGTATCACTTTAGCTGTTTATTGATTGCTTCTCATCTGTACCTTGACCAGGGGGCTCAAGCTGAGCTAGTGACCCCTTGCTCAAGCCAGTGACCTTGGGATCATGTCAGTGATCCTGTGCTCAAACTGGTGACCCGCACTCAATCTGGCAAACCTATGCTCAAGCATGAAAATGCACTATATCCTTTCAGGGACATTTATGGTTATGATGGAATGAGTTCATGCTCAAGCCGGTGACCTTGAGGTTTCTAACCTGGGGCCTCAGCATCCCAGATAGACACTCTCTCCACTGCACCACCACTGGTCACGCCATATTTTCATTTCTTTTTTCTTTAATTTTTATTTATTTATTAATTTTAGAGAGGAGAGAGAGTGAGAGAAAGAGAGAGAGAGAGAAAGGGGGAGGAGCAGGAAGCATCAACTCCCATAGGTGCCTTGACCAGACAAGTGCAGGGTTTCAAACCGGCGACCTCAGTGTTTATCCACTGCGCCACCACAGGTCAGGCCATATTTTCATTTCTTGTGGGTAAATATCTGGGAAAGAAATTGCTGGGTATCATGATAAAAAACTGTCAGACAAAATTCTTTTTAAACTTATAAATATCATCATAACCATAAATGTCCCTGAAAGGACATAGTGCATTTTCTTCAAAGATCTAAGGGTTAGAGAGAGAACAATTCTTAGGAGAAAAAAAAAATCTCAAAACATTTAAATACCCTTGACAACATATGCTTTTCAAAGGTCAGTGTTTAAATAGTAAGAAAGGGGATGAGGGAAGTGTATGAGGAGAGAAACTCAAAAAGAAAGTAAAGCATGGCAAAATAATGACTAAAAAGACTTCTTGACAATGGCAAAATCATTCTACACAGCTGCTCTGAGATCCCAGCACTGCTGTCAGCAACCTTCTGGCAAAGCTACCCTGTCAAATGGATGCACTAAAATTGATCTTTTGTGAAATAATATCTTTATTAAGATAAGCAAACCAACCTCTCATTTATTGTAATATAGAGGTGTGGGCTTTTTCTTTCATTCTTAGCCGTGATGTTTCTCCAACATATAACACTTCCCTTTAATATGTGGGTTGAGTCATATATTAATGTCACAAATAAATGTCACCTAGATGAGGAAGGCAAGCACTCTACAAAGTAGGAAGGTGTAGCTTGATATGAATTGTTACAGTTGAAAGCTGTGTACTCTTGAACTAAATGTCATCCTGTCAAATTCTTAGATATTAAATAATTATTGGCCTTGGCTGGATAGTTGGGTTGGTTACAGCATCCTCCCGTTGCTTGTTTGATCCCTGATCAGGCTACATACAGAAACAGATCACCTGACCTGTGGTGGCGCAGTGGATAAAGCATCAACCTGGAATGCTGAGATCGCCAGTTTGAAACCCCAGGCTTGCCAGGTCAAGGCACATATGAGAAGCAACTACAAGTTGATGCTTCCCACTTCCCGCCCCTGCCTTTCCCTCTCTCTCTCCTCTCTCTAAAATCGCAACTATAAGTTGATGCTTCCCAATTCCCGCCCCTGCCTTTCCCTCTCTCTAAAATCAATAAATAAAATCTTAAAAAATAAACAGATGATTCTGTCTCTCTTTTCCTTCCTCTAAAATCAATAAGTTTGAAGAAAAGAAAATAAACCTGTCAATTAAAAAATAATTGTTGTTGGGATGTGGACATTTAAGTTTGCAGTCTTACAAGTTTGTCAGTCTTTTCTAAACATTCTGAAATGGAAATGAACAGTAGATTGAAAACCGACAAATGAGGAGTTTAAAGACTTTCTTGTCATCTCATAGAGAAGTTGCTCTACATTGGTGATACTTTAAACAAAATACATATAAATACATTTAGCTTGTCTGGAAACAGACTTATTTATTGGGTCTTTCCATTTACTTTTGAGACAAAAATAAATAGTTATAGAGGGCTCATGTGCATTACTCACTATACACTTTCTATCAGGTACTATTTAATCTCAAGCTGGGAGAGAGAATGCCAGCTTTTTTTTACATGATGCCATAACATACATTAGTGAGCTCAACCCACGTAATCTTAAAACAACAGTATCGGGTCAAGGATTTAGAATATAGGATTACATGAAAACAGTTGGCAGGGAGACTCCTTCTTCTGCCATTAATAACTGACTATAAATGGTATTTCAGACCTTAAATGCAACTGAAACCCAGAAACAACAAATGGAGAGGATGGGTGGATAATTCGTAAACATGGCTTTCTTTTATTATTAGTTTTGGAAATAGAGGTGAACTCTTTTCAAAGTAGAAAAAGAATATATTTTTGCTGGATTATATGTTACATGGACATGGCAGTATGCAGCAAGGGTGCTGTCCTCTATACAGCTTTATAACATCACCGCCTCTCCCTCTTCCGAACTCTCACTCAGTAAGTCTTGAAAATAATAGGTTTGTGTGTAGTGTGGTAAGAAAAATAAAATCATTTAAAGTTTCAGTTTCAAGCTAAGAAACAAGAGACTCTGGAGATGAGGAAGAAGAGCAAACAAAATGTAAAAACCCCGCATATTATGTAATAAAGTATAATATGTATTATGCGAGACATAAAAGGGATGTGCTGGAAAACTAATGTCTTTGCAGTGAAAAAAATCTAAATTTACTCCTTGTTGCATCACTGTGTGACCTTGAACAAAGTCATGATATCTTTAAAGCTCAGTTACCTCATATATAAAATGGAATCATAATGGTAATGTCTACTACCTTGAGGCGCAATTGTAAGGACTAAAGGGGCGAATAACAACCTGTAAAGTATAAAGCCTCATAAAAATAAGGCTTTATAGACATATTGCACAACTGAAGCTTCAGAAACAGCGAAAAAGGCGGGGGGGGGGGAGTCTAGCAGGCTTGGAGTCTGACAACCTGGGTTCTTATTCCATTGTCATGGTCAGTAGCTTTGACACCTCGAAAGGAGTAAAATACTTAATCCTGCTTTTCTCTTTTTGAAAAAAGGATAACACCACTTTCTCCAAAGAATCAAACTAGAGAAAGTATGCAAAGGAACCTACCACTTGGCATGTGTTTGATGCCCTCCACTGCCCTCAACTACTTACCAAAGCAGTGTCCTCAACAGCAGAGGTGTCCACGCTGCAGTATTTTTCAACAAATAGAGACGCTGGGGCAAGGCAGGAACAGAGTAGGGATACTGAGGTAAATCCAATCAGAGTGGGAACCAACTAGATAGACCTAGAGATAGATGTCTTAGTTCACTTTATCCACATGAGGCTAGGCTAGGGTATCCATACAATAAAGACATTCAGAGTTGGAGAGCGGACGAGTCAAGTGTCCTTTCGACTCCGTGGACTCAATGGAAGGGATCCTAAATATTCCTAATTAAAGCTGGTTGCCATGGCGACAGTCTCTAGGCAGCGTGGGCTGAGCTTTCCGTAGGGCTAGAGGGTGGGCCTCCGCTGGACCCCGAGCGCACGCCTGCCGCCACCAACTTTCCCTCCAGATCCGAGAGGGGCGGCGCGCGCCGCCCCCGCGCCTGGGCCGCGCACGTCCACCCTCGGCGGCGCGCACGCCTGCGGGAGCCCTCTCCAGGCAACCTAGTGCTGATCGCTCGTGCCGGTGCGGCCGTTAACCGCCCGGGTGGGAGCCGCGGCTCCAGAGCAGCCCCCTCCCCACTTCCCGGTCGGCGCCGGGGCATGAGCAGCATGGCCGGCTGCATCCCCGAGGAGAAAACTTACCGGCGCTTCCTGGAGCTATTCCTGGGCGAGTTTCGCGGACCCTGTGGTGGCGGCGAGCCGGAGCCGGAACCCGAACCCGAGTCGGAACCCGAACCCGAGCCCGAGCTGGTAGCGGCTGATGCAGCCGAGGCTTCAATAGAAGAACCCGAGGAGGAGGCGGCCACGGTAGCCGTGACAGAGGAGGGGGAGCAGGAGCAGGAGCCCGAGCCCGAGGCGGCGGCGGCGGCAGAGGCGGAGGGCCAGGGCGACCAGGCGGCGGCAGCCCCGGGGCAGTCCGCTGTGCCGCCGCCGCCCCAGCTGCCGCCGCTGCCCCCGCTCCCGCGGCCGCTGTCGGAGCGCATCACCCGCGAAGAGGTGGAGGGCGAGAGCCTGGACCTGTGCCTGCAGCAGCTCTACAAATAGTTAAGTGGTGCGGCCCGGCCCGGGGCTTGGGGAACCCCCTCGGACCGCGCTCCCTCCCCGCTCTTCACCGCCGAGAGCGCCCCCGCCGCTCCGGCCGGGCCGCCGGCTGCGGGCTGCCCACGCCGCCTCGGCCCCCGCGCCCGCCCGCGGCCCCTTCCCGTGTCACCTTCGTCGCCTGCCCCTTGCTCCCCTCCATCACCCCGTGCCCCTCCGTGCCTTGGAAGGTCCTCGCTTCCTTCCCGCTCTCTCGCTCCCCGGGCTTTCTCCCGCTCGGGTGTCTGTTTTCCCGGCTGAGTGCCTTGTTTGGCGGCGGGGACGCGCGACTCGGTTCTGGGCTGCGCCGAGGGTGCCTCCTGCGTAACCGCGACAAGAGTGGGGCAAGCGGCCCCAGGGCCACGGGGTGGGGGGTGGGGGGGAAGGCTGGAGGAGATTTTTCCATCTTTAGATGGCTTAATGCACGGGAGCCTGCTGTGCTAGTTCAAAGATATTTGATAACTCGTAATTGAGGGAGGTGGGAAGAATTGGAAGGGTAAGAAAAATTTTACAAGCCAGACTTCAGGTGAAAGACCTCCGAAAAAGCCTTAATTCGTTAAAGTGAGTAAGTCAGGCAGGTTTGATAAAATTGCAGTTGGGTGCAGTATTTTCAGTCCATTAAGTAGATGGGGTAGGGGAGAGAAAGCAGATGGCTCAGCTACACAGATGAAAGTCGAAAATAGAAAGGTCAAGGCTTTGCCTTTCATCCCCGTTCTGGTTTTTATGGGCTTGAAATAGAAACGGTTTACAATCGCGTCTCTTTTAAAAGGGAATTGTTTTGAAATAATGACAGGAGAATAGTAACAAGTTTCTAGGAACGTTCGTAAAACCTGGGAATCTTTTGTCATTCTGATGACAGTTAGCTGTTATTCTGGCCGCCCAAAAGTTTCCTACTGCATAATTCACTGCAATTAAATTCAGACTCACTTCTTGGATTTTCTCAAAAGCTTACACATTAAGAGAAGAGGCTGGACTGTAAATTTTTTGTCTTCATCCAACCTAACAGACACCTGATCAAATAATTTCCTTGTTAAAGTAGAAGCTTATCAGTAGGGAAAAGCATTTAACACATCGACTGTAGAAGCGGACTGTGTTGATGTTCCACATTCTATAAGCTATTTAAAATTTAATTTTGAAATACTCTCCAGTTACCAAAGTAATAATACTTTTTGGGGAATGAAAAAAGAAATGTCGTGTCACACCACCACCCAGGGACAAACAGTATTAACATTTTAGAGTCTTTCTAGTGTTTGTAAACTATCATTGTAAAGGGCTTACAAAATATTTTTAAACACTATATAAAGACACTTAAAACTTACTACTAAAAACAAATTGAAAATGTTTACTAAAGTGGAGAATTTATCTCAGCACCAGACTAATTCTATTTTGACAGTTATTATCTTTACAAATGCTGTTCCAGAATTTAAAAACACATTTAAACATTCCATAAGGTTCATTAAAAAGTATTAGTTAAGAACAACCATAAACATTTGTCATTCAAGGTTTTTCAAAGAATGAAATCTATATAAAGATGATGGCAAGTAGATGTGTGTTTTTCTGTATTGAGATTAATTTTGATACAAGTATAAACTAGAAATGATACATGTATAAACTAGAAAAAGTATTCAAATCATAAAATAGCTGTATATATGAGAATAAAGTTTGGATTTGAAGTAAAACTAGCAAAAGTAAAATTGGAAAATATTATTTTGCTTTAAATCAGAGATTTCATCATTTGTACTATGTTTGTACAGAGGCTATTAGCCTGTTCTTATTCATATATAAAATGGCTGATTTGTTTATGTAAACTAACTTCAAGATTCTTAACGGATAAACCAAAAACTTAAAAAAAAAATCCCTCAGTTTAAAAACAAATAATTTTAACACTTTTAGTTTTTATTTATAAAAGGAAATCATATCACTTAATTATAAGAATCATTACTGGAAGACATTGGAAGGATAGATTGTTTTCGGTCCAAGCACTTTATTTTACAGATGAGAAAACTATGGATCCAGATCCAAAAATGACAGATTATGTATAAATGATTTCAACATTTCTCAATAGAACTTCTGAAACTCAAATCTCTCCCTGACATACTTGAAATACTCCCTGACATACTTTGAGTTCTCAGATTTCCTAAGAAATACTTTTAAATAACTGATTAGGAATAGGTTGGAATTGCTTATTTGGGGATTAGTTTTCAAAATATTTTCTCAAATACCAACCCGTGCTGTTTATTTTGAGAATTCTTAATATTCTTTAAAAGCTGTCATGCTTGTCAAATGGTGCTAAAGTTCTTAAGTGAAGTTACATGAACTATATATATATTTACTAATTTGATAGTTGGGACTGCTGTAAAAAGAACTACTATGTTTAATGCCAGTTTCATAAATCTAGTGTGTTTTTTCTGTCAGTATTTTAGAAATATACAATATGTAGTTGTTGTTTAATAGACCGAGGTTCTCTAAAGAAAATATAAGATTCTTCTCAAAACTGTTTTATATTGGTTGAAAAACTTTTTTTTCAATTTTGAATGTTGGTTGAAAATTTTAAAAATGCAGTTTTTTTTTCAACATTTTGCTTCTCTAAAGAGTTTTAGAATAAGAAGATATATTTATCATTCTTTATTTTGGTAAACTCAAAGCTCAGTTATAGCTTGAGATAAGCAGTTACTTATAGGTAAGTAAAGGATTGAGATTTAAACGGACAAAATATAATAAGTAACAAGAGTTTTTCAGAGCAATTATTTGCCATAAAGTTTTTGCCTTTAGTCTTCAAAATGGGAAATATGTACTTAGATATTCCTCTACTACATAATATGTAACATTTTGAAAGAAAAATATATTCTAATAACATAATATTGGTATTTCTAAGGTCAGTGAGAGAAATCTCTTTGAAAAGGAGGTGGTGAGATATTTTATAGCTTTGAAATAATTTGCATATAAAAAATTTATAACTGATCTTACAGCAGATGTGAATGTGAGGCTACTTGTATAGATTACATGGGTCAGTATGTGTATTTTATTTCTCTGTACTGTACTCAAGATAAATCTATTTGTTTTCATCTTGAAGAAACCAATACGACTTGTTATGAGAGCTACATGTCAGTACATTTTTACCGTAGTGTTTCCTCGGTTTTGCATTTGTCTGGGTTGGATTTCTTAAGGGGGAGACAGATATTCTAGCAGCCTGGCAAAGTTAAGTAGTTCCAGATGGTTTCTAGTAATAATGATGGTAGGTACTTCAAAAATGGCTTGAAAAAGAAAATCATTGATTAGGGACACTAATAACTCAGTTATATTGAACTATGTAAATCATTAATGACTTTGGGGTAGGTCAGAAAATCATTAACTTTGCCTCACTTTTATATATATAAATTGAAAAACACATGGATGCAAGTTATAATACTCATTTAAAATTACATGTTTTTTCTTATTATACTGTAATGCTCATTATTAGAAGTAGAGAAAATGACATTAGCAAAAAGAAGAAAAGAAATACCAAACATTCAGTATTAACTGTACTTTTCAGGTTTTTCTCCTACCTCTCAGGCTGCCACTTAGTGAGTTTTTAATACTCTGCCTATTACTTGATTATTGGTGTTTGGTCCTTGGCCTTTCAAGACTGGTTGACTTGTCTGTAGTCAGTCTCTCCCTTGTCTTTGATAATTGTAGTTATGCTAATACCTCCTGATTCTATCCTCATTTCTACCTTAACAGCTATTGGAACAGTTTTACTTAAATGTCTAAAATGGTCCTCAAATTGAACTATTCAAAATTGAATTGTCTTGCTACTCCATTTCCCCCCAGACAAGTGAAACTAAAACCCGATTCTCTTTCTGGTGGTCCCATCCCTGATTTCTCTTCCTCTCCTTCACGTTCAGTTAATTTTGCATTGTAAATCTCATAATATGTTCCTCTCCATTCCCACTGTCATTGTCATCTCTTGCTAGTCTTACTCTTCTACAATATATTGTCCCCAGTGTAGCCAAAGAGGTTCCTCTAGAATCTAGATATGTACATTGTCCAATTGTCACCCACTGCTTAAACATTTTTACTGTTTACCCGAAATTAGCCAAACTGCCAGGTTAAAGGCACAGTCCTCCAGACTGCCAACACCGCCTAAGACTTCTGACTTCAACTGCAAGGGCTTAGGGTCTGACAACGAAGTTAAAGTAAGGGTCTGTTCATGAGCACCCTCACTTCTGACACCATCTACAAGTTTGGAGGTTTCTCAAAATCACCTGCAGGTTTGATAATTCACTGTAATAGAATTCACTATAGGGAAAAGATACAAATTAGAACCAGCCAAAAGAAGAAATGCATGGGATGCAATCTGTGAGGGTTTCAAAGGTGACACTTCTGTTGTCCTCAAGGGATATATTTGTTACCCTCCCAGGATCCCATATAGCAATACGTATGGAGCACTGCCCGCCCGAAGCAGCTCACCTGAGCTTCAGTATACAATTTTGTTTGTGACTCACTGAGTGATTGCCCAAATGGTTGAACTTAGTTTTCAGTCTCCCCACCTACCCCCAATGGTCCAAGGGTCCCCTTGAATAACAGAGACTCTCCTGTTACTTCCAGGGGACGGGAGGTTATCTCCCGGGAGCTAGGGACAAAGGCTAGAACTCTCTTTGGGCAAAGCCACATTCTTTACACCTTCATCACCTATTTCTCCACTGCCCTCCAGATAAAGTCCACACAAGGTTTTATCAGCCTCATCTCTGGATCACTATCCATCTACCCAACACCTCTAGAAATATACTTAAGCTATTCTAGACTACTAATATATTCATTTGAATGTGTTATATTTGCTCTGACCTCTACACTTTGTACATAACTTACTCTTTCTGCTTGAAATACCATGCCGTGCCACCCCTATCCCATCCAGTCCAATCTCTGGATTCTTTAGGTCTCTGTTTAACATCACTTCCTTTGTTTATCACCCCATACTCATGATGAGTTAAGTCTCTTATATGTGCCTCTCCAGAATATCCAATGCTTATTTCTCTTGTAGCACTTGTTATTTTTACCAATAAATATTTATATATACAGTATTTTACTCGACCAGTGGACTTCAAAGTGAGGTGCACCCAAAATAACCCACTGAGGCAAAGGAAGAAAATATTAAAGTTTATTTACTTATATACAAAGTATGAAATTAAGTGCTATTAATGTTTCATATATTGAATGAGATTGGCAGTGTGGTCTGTATGGCATCTGATTTCATGTTAAGCATGGTAAATGAAGTATCCTGACAAAATGCATGTTTCACAGCTTAGAGGAGTTGACAGTGACACGCTCCCTCCAGTTTTCAGAACATTTAGTATTGCAGGCCCATGCTGGTTGGGTCAGTGGATAGAGCATCACCCAGCATGTGATGTCCTAGTTCAGTCCCTGGTGAACACACACACATGAAAAGCGACCATCTGCTTCTTTCCCTCGCCCTCTTCCCCTTCTCCTTTCTTTCCCTCTCGCAGCCAGTGTCTGGATTGGTTTGAGCATTGGTCCAGCGATGAGGATAGCTTGGTTGATTTGAGCATCGGCCCCAGACAGAGGTTGCCAGGTAGATCCTGGTTGGTTGGGGCACATGTGGGAATCTGTCTATCTCCTCTGAGCTCAGTTAAAAAGAAGTTTACCTGCACGGATTAAGTGAATTTATTGATTCTATTTCCTGGTTTTAACAAAATTAACCCTTACAAATGGACAATTGGCTTTAAAAATTCCCGCAGTACCTGACCAGTGGTGGTGCAGTGGATAGTGTTGACCTGGGGCACTAAGGTCCCAGGGTTGAAACCCCTGTAGCAGGCTTGAGTGCAGGCTCATCTGGTCGCTGGCTTGAGTCCAAAGATTGCTGGCTTGAAGCCCAAAGGTCACTGGCTTGAGCAAGGGGTCAATGGCTAGGCTTGAGGACCCTTTACCCCCCTGCCCCGTCAAGGTATGTATGAGAAGCAATCAATAAACAACTAAAGTGATGCTACTATGGGTTGATGCTTCTCATCTCTCTCCCTTCCTATCTCTCTAAAAAGAAAAGAGTTCCTCAGAGAAATCTTGCATTGAAAATATTATAATGTAAACAAGCATAAGAAACAACAAAACTTAAGAATGGGAGAAGTAGAGGTTCTCGTATTAGCTTTTTTTTTTTTTTAAAAAAGATGTAATATCTGATGAGAAATCAGTAAAAATAGAATTAAGTAAATTATATGCAATGTACTAGTTCCCCATGTATAAGATGCACTTTTTCCCGAAAAATTTGGGGTTTAAAAACTGGGTGCGTCTTATACAGTGGTTGTAGAAGTGTGGCATTTCAAATGCCATGGAACTGAGGACGGGGCAATATATGAAGACCGCAATTCATCATCAGACACGGATGAGGACAAGAGAATGAATAGAAGTTTTGACAGTGATGAGTTGTATGAATTTTTATGATGAATAAAATTTGAGTTCAATAACTTTATGTAATACTGTATATTTTTTCAAATTTCAAACCCCAAAATTAAGGTGCATCTTATATGTGGGAGTGTCTTATACATGGGGAAATACAGTAGCTTATTCAAAGAAATACTTCCAATTACTGGTGAGAGTAGTGTGTGCCATGCAAGGGTGTATATTTACATTCTATTGATAGGGTGCTTGGAGTAAGTGTTTGGAGGCAATTGGATTAGATTATTAACTACATATTTACCATCATATTCCTAGGTCAATAATGATAAGTATGTATACAACACATGAATGAACCAAAAGATTAAAAAATGATATTGTTCTTACTGTCTTAAACTTTTTAAAAAATTTGGTAAATTTTTGATATGCTCATATTTTAAAACTTTCTATAATAGAAAATTTAAAGTCTATAAAAAAATAACAGTGTACTTATCACCCAGCCTGGTCAATTTATGGCAATCTTGTTTTCATCTACCTTTATACATCCCACATGACCTCCCATTATATTTCATGCAACTTAAAAATGAATATGCAGTAATTTAATCAATTCTATTGCACTTTTTAAGTGTTATCAACTTTTGGTTGCTCTAAAAATATTGTGATAGTCATCTTATGAGCATACCTTTGATTTTTCTAAAGAGTATATTTCTAGTGTTGGGACTTTGTTAAAAGATACTGACATATTTAAGACTTAATGCATAGTTTTAACATGTCCTCTAGTAAGGTTTTACTAGTTTAACCCTCTATGCAGACATATATAAGAAAAAGATTTTTGGTATTATGAAATAATTCAAACATTTAGAAAATAATGGAAAGTGATAAAGCAAAAATCCATATAGCCACCATGCAGTTTCAGCAAATTATCATAATTGTTTAAGATTATTTTAAGGAAATAGCCCTGGCTGGTTGACTCAGTGGTAGAACATTGGCCCAGCTTTTGGATGTCCTGCATTCGATTCCCAGTCAGGGCACACAGGAAAAGTGCCCATATGCTTCTCCACCCCCCTTCTCTCTCTCTCCTTTTCTCTCTCTCTCTACCTCCTACAGCCATGGTTCGACTGGAGAGAGTTGGCCCTGGGTGCTGAGGGTGGCTCCATGGCCTCTGCATCAGGCACTAAGAAGAGCTTGGTTACTAAGCAACGGAGCAACACCCCAGATGGGTAGAGCATTGCCCATCTAGTGGGCTTGCTGGGTGGATCCCCGTCAGGGCACATGTGGAAGTCTATCTCTGTCTCCCCTCCTCTCACTGAGTAAAACAACAATGATAATAATAAAATTATTTTAAGGAAATAAAAATTTCCTTAAAGTCTTCATATGGAATTGAAGACTTTATTGTCACTCTCTTCTCTGAAGCCATTTCCTTTTTTTCTTCCCAGAGGTAATCTGGATAGTTTAAGGCTGTATTCTTGTCTATATTTTTATATTTTTATTACATATGAATTTGTATGGTCAAATACATGGTGAGCTTTCTTTTTTTTTTTTTTTTAAAGAATTTATTTTTATTTTATTCATTTTAGAGAGGAGACACAGAGTGAGAGAGAGAGAGAGAGAAAGGCGGGAGGAGCTGGAAGCATCAACTCCCATATGTGCCTTGACCAGACCAGTGCAGGGTTTTGAACTGGCAGCCTCAGGGTTCCCAGGTCTACGCTTTATCCATTGCGCCACCACAGGTCAGGCTAGCTTTCTTTTATAACTATCTTGAGACTAACTTTTAAAAAAGATTTATTCATTTTGATACATTATAGACCTATTTTTTATTTTGCTTAGTACATTGCATTTCATTGTGTGATTTATACTATGATTTATTTAATCAGTTGATGGACTTTTTGGGTTGTTTCTAATTTCTGCATATTACACAATATATTAGGTAATACTAACTGCTCTAATGGATAAATCCTGAAATCTCAAAAGCTTAACATGTTAGTTTATTTCTTGTTCACAGAGTACCTTTAATGGAGAAGAGGCTGTTTTTATAGAGTGATCGAGGGTCTGTCATCTTCAACATGGTTTCCAAGGTTACGCTAGGCATCAACATCCAGGCCGCAAACATAAGAATGGAGAATGACGTAGGAGGTTTTTAGGGGCTTTCCTTAGGAGTGCGTATACAGTTCTGTTCACTTTCCATTAACTAGAATTCAAGTCGTTTGGCACCATGTAGGGCCCACAATTCCTAGCAAACAGGACTGGGAAATGTAGTTGCTGTCCTGGCAATTAATTTAAGAAACAACTCTATACTATGGAAAATAGGACATCATTATCTGGAGGCTCAGGGGAAGACTCGACTTTCTAGTCCATTTAGGTTGCTAACAGAATCTAGATCCTTGTTTGTAGGTTTGAGGTCCTCATTTCCTTTCTGGCTGTCAGGCAGGGGCTGATTTTCACTCCTAGAAGCCATCTACATTCCTTCTCACATGGCCAGCAATAGCACATCAAGTCCTTCTCATGCTTCATATCTCTCTGGCCTCTCTTACTGCTAACTGGAGAAAGTTCTCTGCTTTTAGGGGGCTTGTATGATTATATCAGGTCGACCAAGATAATCTTTCCTATCTTCAGATCAACTTGCCATATAACACAACACACCACAAGAGGAATATCTCACTAGTATTTACAGATTTTTATTAGAATGTGGCATTTTGGGGGGACCATTTCAGCAATTCTTCATATCATAGTAGAGAAAAAAGATTGAAGGGCATTTTAATTATTTTTTTAGTGGTCTTTAATTTCACTTCTACATGAAAGAAAAAGACTGTCCCGTTTCTTTTTGTCTCTACTCCTACCAATCTGGTCCAAGCTCCCATCAGCTCTTTGCTGGCTCTTACAATACTCTCAACTGCTATTTCTGGTTCAGTCGGGTTTTCGTATAGCAATTATTTGGTCTCACCTTGGTCAGCCTCTGCTCTTGCTCAGTTACTGTGCTTCAGTCACAGTGGTCTTGATTTAGTTCCCAGAACTTGGCATGCTCTGTCCCGTCTCAAGGTCTCTATAGCTGTTTGTTTGTTTTGTGGTTTTTGTTTTTGAGACAGATAGAAAGGGAGAGATGAGAAGCATCAACTTGTAGCTGCAGCACTTTAGTTTTTCATACGAGCCTCGACCAAGGGACTCCAGCAGAGCCACTGACTCCTTGCTCAAGCCAGTAACTCTGCACTCAAGCTGGAGGGCAAGCCAGATGAGCCCACGCTCAAGCCGGCAGCTTAGGGTTTTTGGACCTTGAACCAGTGTCCCAGGTTGATGCTCTATCCACTGCACCACCGCCAGTCAGGCTGTACATCCGTTTTCTTTACCCAAGCAACCTCTCCCCTTCTCTCCCAACTGTTCAACTCAGCCATTAAATAACTCTTCCTCATAGAGGTGTTTTCTTACCTGTGGTCTAAATTAAGTCTTGCTTTATGGTTTTTATAGTATCCTTTACTTTTCCTTTATGTCCACTTACCATATTTCATACAGTCATCCCTCGCCATATCACAGTTCACTTTTCGCAGTCTCACTGTATCGCGGATTTTAATACTGTATATATCTAATTTTGTATCACAGGATTTTGCAGTATATAGGTATTTTTATATATTTATTTTAATTATTTTTCTGGTAAAATAAGCATTTTCTAGCCTAAAAAATTGAAAACAATAAAAAAAGAGTGTGGGAAAGGTTTATAAGAGTGTGGGGCGCCTGACCAGGCGGTGGCGCAGTGGATAGAGCGTTGGACTGGGATGCGGAAGACCCAGGTTCAAGACCCCGAGCTCGCCAGCTTGAGCGCGGGGCCCATCTGGCTTGAGCAAAAGCTTGTCAGCTTGGACCCAAGGTCGCTGGCTCCAGCAAGGGGTGGCTCGGTCTGCTGAAGGCCCGCAGTCAGGGCACACGTGAGAAAGCAATCAATGAACAACTAAGGTGTTGCGACGGCAACGAGAAACTAATGATTGATGCTTCTCACCTCTCTTCGTTCCTGTCTGTCTGTCCCTATCTATCCCTCTCTCTGACTCTCTCTGTCCCTGTAAAAAAAAAAAAAAAGTGTGGGGAGGGTTTTAAAGCCTTAAAATATTTATAAATAATAAAATAAATACAAGGTCGTTACTTTGCAGATTTTTGCCTATTGTGGGGGTGTTCCGGAACCTAACCCCCATGATAGACAAGGGACCACTCTATACATATTCACGTTTTGTTTTTTAATGTGTCTCTTACCTAGACTGAGGGCAACAAATAATTCACTTTTGTATATTCAGTGCCTAGGATAGGTCCTGGCACATAGTGGGCACTCATTAACAATTTGTAAAATAAATGAATGATTCTTCAACTTTTTCTCTGCCCAATCTACTGGATTGTTTCCTTTTCAGATTTTTGTAGGCCTATTTCCATTTTCTTCTTTCTCTTTGTTATTTTCTTTCTCTTCTCTCCTTTGAATGGTAGAGCCGTGATGGTGAACCTATGACACGCGTGTCAGCACTGACACGGGGCCGCATGCAGCTGCATACCAGAGAAGTATGGGGCCGCATGCCGAGAAGGATGTTTCATCCTCGGCTCCTGCACAGCCAGGCGAAGTAGCTGAGGATAAAACATTTGCTGTAGTGTAGACACTCTGTGCCGGAGGTCTGGAGGCCAAAACAACAGAACTCTGGCACAGAGCATCCAGTTCTGGGACTTCCAGTTAGGCCGTTTTTCTCGAAGTGACACACCACCCGAGTTCTCGGTTTTTTGGCGAATTTTGACACGCCAAGCTCAAAAGATTGCCCATCACTGATGGTAGAGGAAATTGGTTTTCTATTTTATGTTACTGTTAGTGTGTTTATTAACATTTTCAACTACATAGCTGCAGAAGTATGTTTGCAGTTCTTATTACTAATTAACATTTCACAACTTTGTAAATGAACATTTTCATGGACTTTAAGAGTATTCTCATGTAAATTCTTTGAGAATACTGTGAACAATGACAAATTGAAAGAATAATAATATAGTATAGAAAGTAATGAACTAGTTAAAAGATTGAGAATATTCTTAATTCCTTGTATTTTAACTTACAACTACTTTCTGGTGTATAGCTGTGAGGAAGTCCATTACTTTCCATCTTGTTTAAGTCATCAAAGAAAAAAAATCAAAAGATGAATTATCTAGTTAGAGATGTCAAAGATAATTTTTTTTCCTGGTGCTGTGATTTCATAATGATTTATAAGATTTCTACAGAAACATTCCAGTTCTTGTCTTTTATAGATTTGAAGTATTTGACCTAGTTCTACCACAAGGTACTACTTCTGATCTTTGACGCTTGTGTAGTAACTTCTTATTCACATTTTTTTAATTTGTGAATTTAAATACAAAACTAAAACCAAAATTGGTTTTTAATACTGTTTTTTTTTGAAAAGTATATTGTGCTACAGCTAATATCTGCTTGAAAAAACCAACAAGAAAATGTAATGCTGTTAAGGTGATATATAGTATTTATAAAATTATATTTGAGGCATATGATATATAAAATTCTTTCTTGGGCTTAAGCTAGAGGCATTTGTGAACTTTTTTTTTTTTTTTTTTTTAGTGGAGGGGCAAGACAGACAGACAGGAAGGAAGAGAGATGAGAAGCATCAATCCTTCGTTGCGGCATCTTAATTGTTGATTGATTGCTTTCTCATATGTGCCTTGACCAAGGGACTCCAACCAAGTCAGTGACCCCTTGCTCAAGCCAGTGACCTTGGGCTCAAGCCAGTGATCCCACATTCAAGCCAGTGACCCCGTGCTCAAGCCAGTGACCTCAGGCTTTTGCCACTGGGTCCTCAGCATCCCAGGTCAATGCTCTATCCACTACGCCACTGTTTGGTCAGGAGAACATAGATTTTATTGAACCTAATAAGTTGTTACATAAATATGAGAGGTGACAGTCATTAAATCAGGCTATTATTGATTTTGCAATTTTGGAGATTTGATTTCTGGAAACCTAAATATTTATTAGTTTTATAGTTTTGGTTTAAGGTAGCCTATAAATGCAGTCTCATCTGTTACTTGAAAGAGACTTGTCTTATTATTCATAATCTACTTATATACAGAGGAACAAAGTATTTTCAACTTTTCAAGGTCATTTTGGAAAGTTAACTGTTTCTAGAAATAATTTTGAGTCTTTTAAAACAGATAAATATAAATTTGCATTTAAATGCCTTTTGTCAGGATATTCTCTAATCTTGCACTGGTAAATATCTTTTTTTTTTTTTTTTAGAGAGAGATAGAGACAGACAGACAGGAACGGAGAGAGATGAGGAGCATCACTCATCAGTTTTTCGTTGTAACACCTTAGTTGTTTTTTGGGGTTTTTTAATAATTTTTTTTATTTTTTATTTTATTCATTTTAGAGAGGAGACAGAGAGAGAGAAAGAGAGAAAGAGGGGAGGAGCTGGAAGCATCAACTCCCATATGTGCCTTGACCAGACCAGTACAGGGTTTTGAACTGGCGACCTCAGTGTTCCCAGGTCTATGCTTTTATCCACTGCGCCACCACAGGTCAGGCCACACCTTAGTTGTTTATTGATTGCCTTCTCATATGTGCCTTGACCGCGGGCCTTCAGCAGACCAAGCAACCCCTTGCTGGAGCCAGCGACTTTGGGTCCAAGCTGGTGAGCTTTTTCCTCAAGCCAGATGGGCCCGCACTCAAGCTGGCGACCTTGGGGCTCAAACCTGGGTCTTCCATATCCTAGTCCAACGCTCTATCCACTGCGCCACAGCCTGATCAGGCTAAATATCTTTCTATAAACCTTAGTTAACAAGTAAATCTGCAGAGGTTCAGCATTGTCTGCACCTGAACTAATAATTGTAGAATTAGTAGTAGTAGTAGTAAGCTACTCCTAGTTCTGTTGCTGTTATTACATTTATTGAGGGCTTGTTCAGGCACTGTTTTATTATATTCATTACCTCATTTAATCCTTCACAAGAAGTATTTGACATTAGGTTCTATTATTAGTTCATTTTGCCGATGCAAAAGCCAAGGCACAGCACGTTTAAAGAACTTTCTCAGGTTTCCACCATCATTGCTGTAACTAGGTTGTGAACCCAGGCAGACTTGAGAGGTTATAGCTATGAAATTAATTTCATGATTTTCCTGCTATGTTACAAACAGATTTCTATAAGGAAAAACTTCACTGAATATGCAGTTCAATTGTTTGAATTTTGACCACTGCTGTTGCTTAGTTCTGGCTCTTATCACTGCTTGCTTTCATTACTTTAGTACCCTCACAACAAATTTGCCTGCCATTAGTCTCTTTTCTCTCTAACCGAGCCCTGCTGCATTTCCCAATATAATTGGATTTACGGCAGTCCTCTAAAGAAACGTTATTTCTTCCCTCTCTGCCTTTGTAGATGCCATTTCTTCGCTATGGAATATCCACTCTCCTGCCTAACTAACTGACCTCCTTTTTGAAGGAGAGAGGATTGGATTTTTATTTTATCTTTTACCCAAAACATCCATACTGCTTAGGTATTACCTATAAATAAAGAGCAGTTTCAGGTTTTTGCACCAGTATTTTTCTGAATCTTGCCTCTGATGAAAGAAAAGGTCAGAGATTACTGCAGCTTATTAAAACAGCTTTGCCTGACCTGTGGTGGAGCTCTTGGTAAAAGCGTCACCCTGGAATGCTGGTGTTGCTGGTTTAAAACCCGGGCTTGCAGGGTCAAGGCGCATATGAAAAGCAACTACAGTGAATTGATACTTCCTACTCCTCCCACTCCTCTCTTTTTCTCTCTCTGCTGTCTAAAAATCAATAATACAATCTTTAAAAAATATTTTTGAAATCAGGAAATACTTTAAATAGACTAAAAAAATAGTTCATAACTTGTTCTGTAGTTCATAACAATGGTAAACAAACCTATCACTATTTAACCTGACCAGGTGATGGTGCAGTGGAATAGAGCGTTGGCCTGGGATACTGAGGACCAAGTTTGTCAGTTTGAACTGGGGTTCACCAGCTTGAGTGTGGGCTTAGCAGCTTGAGCATGGGTTTGCTGGCTTGAGATGAGATTGTAGACATGACCCCATGGTTGCTGGCTTGAGCAAGGGGTCACTGTTTCAGCTGGAGACCCCCAATCAAGGTGCATATGAGAAAGCAATCAACAAACAACTAAAGTGATGCAACTACAAGTTGATGCTTCTTATCTCTCCCTTCCTGTCTCAAAAAAAAAAAAAAATTACTATTTATTCACTAAGGTGCCTGGAGGTATTTTTTCCATTTTGTACTTTACTAATTCTACAATGGATTTTGATTTTTCAATTTCAGTATAAATTATTGGAATAGCCAAAACCTGTTTTCTATACAATTTTAGGGTCCAATAAAGTAGCCATCTGTTCAGCATAGTATCTCTGTAAAGCCAGTAGCCATGGCCACCATCACAGCCACCTGGCCCATGCAGGTTCAGACAGTTGGTAATGAAACAACAGAGCCAAGAACTGGTGGGCCATCATCTTTAATCCTAGTTGGCACCTGGCAGGCAAGTAAAAACACACACTGGACTCCAAAACCCACTCATTCAGTGCTCACAAAGCTACTGACTTATCCGAGTTTCCTAGAATCAAAGGTTTCTAGCTCACCAGACTTATTCACCTCTGTTCCCCATCTCCTTCTCCCTGCACAAACTGGTTTCTTCCTCAGCACTCCACCATCTTGGCTGCTTCTCCTGGCCTCCACTTGGCCTTTATCTGCTCTCCTCTCAGCTCTTGTCCTAGAAAGAATCCCTCTTCTCCCAGAACAAGGTGATCTCTTTCTTTTAAAACCTTTTGGTGCGAAAGCCCTCCCCCAACACATTAACATAATCACACCCAGGGGTAGTCAACCTTTTTATAAAAACCGCCTACTGCCTGACCTGTGGTGGTGCAGTGGATAAAGCCGTCGACCTGGGAACACTGAGGTCGCCAGTTCAAAACCCTGCACTGGTTCGGTCAAGGCACATATGGGAGTTGATGCTTCCAGCTCCTACCCCCTTTCTCTCTTTCTCTCTCTCTCTCACTCTGTGTCTCCTCTCTAAAAAAAAATGAATAAAATAAAATAAATAAAAAGTCTATAAAAAATGTTTTTTTAAAAACCGCCTACTTTTGCAGTGCTGGTCAACCTGGTGCGTACTGCCCACTGGTGGGCATTCCAGCTTTCATGATGGACGGTAGCAGAGCAACCAAACAGTGCCGCAATTGGCCCACCATGAAAGCTGGTGGGCCATAGGGACCAGGTTGACCAGCACTGCAAAAGTGAGCGGCTTTTATAAAAAGGTTGACAACCCCTTCCCACCCATCCCAAGCAATCACCTGGGCAATGGGCTTCCACGTGGGCAGCGCCATCTTTAACAAAATGAGCATAATATATTTTATCTGCCCAACAGTCTCTAAGAAAAATCCTTTTTAATTTAAAAAATTTACAGAGAATAGAAATATTTTTGCTCAGTTTGTAGTCTGTATTAATGCCATGTATTCAGTATGTGATTTTTTAGAAGCCAGTAAAATACTTACTGGTTATTAATAAGCAGTGGACTATAAATTAACATAAAACAATAATCACTTGTACTCTAGAAGTGTCATGGATTTTAATTCCCACCACTGGGCTCATATGCTATAACAGTTTTGGAATCATTATCCTTGTAAAATTCTTATTCCTTTGCATAATGCATTTAAAAATGGCTCAAAGTAAAGCTTGTCCTTCAAAGTCAGAATTCCACTGTATATGTTAAAATATCCAGTTTATGTTCAGCGTATAATATAAGTAAAATTCTTCTTGACTATCAAGGAAAAGAGGAAGAAATAGGATGAGTTATGTCAGCTTCTAGTGTAGATCTGTAAAAGTAATTCAGAGATTCAAATATATTTGTAATGCCAGTGGCCGAGGCCAGGCAGGTCCACACTGGATTCAGGCCGATGGCAGAGGAACTGCAGGGCCGGAAAGCATTGGGCCATTACCATTTAGTAGAGTCTCACAACGGCAGGTGAGCACACAGGCAGGGAAACCCTGTTCTCCAGCACACAGTCAGCATGAATGGCCCCTCACAATGTCGGGCAGGCAGTCCGCCATCCACAATCTCCTGTCTCTCTCAAGCACAAGCACCCATAGCCTTATATAGGCCGTACACATGTGTTGCTGTTATGCACCCACGCATCAGTCAGGCAGAGTGCTTGCAGCTAGTACACCAGCCAGCATGCCTAACTCAGCTGCCCCGCATTCCAGCCCTTTAGGGTTGCTCGCCTCACAATAGGTACATTACTTACATTCCAAAAATGACAATTACAAAGGTGCCCTTTATAGTGTCTCCCTGAGCACTCTTCCCAGGGAATTAACTGGAGGCCCACCTCCAACTGCCCACCCCACAGTGTGAACAATGCCACCCATCGTAGGTGGGGGCCTGTACTGTCCAGGGCTATGTCCATTGAAACCAAAAAGTGCCCTCGGTGCATCTCTGCAACTGGGTGAGAGCAGCTTCCCGGTGCAGGAAGGCTTCCACAGGTGCCACGCCCCCTTGCCCCCCAATCATGGTCTCTCATAGTCACAGTCCAAGATCAGTCCACGATAGACAGCCCAGCTGTCTGTGCCAATTACCAAGGTTAGGGTCCATTACAGGCAACTAGGTTCACACAGAGCCTCAGGCCTCCCTCATCCCTGCTGTCAGGGCAGCTCTGAAGATGCGGCCCCAAGGAGGACTGTGTGCCACCAATGGCCAACCTCTCCACCTCTGCCCCAGAGAGCGTGCCATCCACCCCTGTCCCACAGTCGCAGCAAGCCTACCAGGGGCTCGGTAAGTACTCTTTGCAGCTGCATTTTTACCTTCTTGGCGACCACTGGCCAGGCTCTGAGCATGCGGACAGCAGCTTCAGCCTGAGCCTCACTCATCCTCAGAAGAAGAGCTGGAAACGCCTGCTTCTCCTGACTCATTACCAAGTAGTAGAGTTTCACAATGGCCGATGAGCACACAGGCAGGGGAAAACCTCTTCTCTGGCACACAAATGGCATGAATGGCGGGCAGGCAACCCGCCACCCACAACCTCCCATCTCTCTTGAGCACAAGCACCCATAGCCTTATATAGGCCGTACACATGTGTTGCTGTTATGCACCCACGCACCAATCAGGCAGAGTGCTTGCAGCTAGTACACCAGTCAGCAAGCCTAACTCAGCTGCCCCGCAATATTGAAGATCAAATATAAAATGAAAGCATTCTAAGAACGAGGCCTTTCAAATACTCTTACTCAAATCAACTTAATTAAACATTACAACAGAAATGTCCATTAAATATTACATTACTTAATTAGTATATACCAAACCGTGAAACAATTTTTTTCTCATTTCCCCAAGGAATATAAAAGATTTTAATTAAGCATTGCTATAGTAAGAATTTCCCTGGTTTAAAAATGCTGTTTATGACCCTGGCTAGTTGGCTCAGTGGTAGAATGTTGGCCTGGTGTATGGATGTCCCAGTTATGGCGTGGTAATTTTGTGGTTAACATATAACATGAAAAATGATAGGTATTCAGTTCATGGGGCATATATAAGATCAGCTGTTATATTTAATATTCAAGCAAGATATTAAATCATTTGGTATTTTGTAACATGTATAGTTAACAGTAAATCCTCAAACCATTCTGAATAAAGACAGTACCCTTTTTTGGGACTGATGTTAATGGAGTTTATTTTCTTTACACATTCACTTGTTTGCCACCTCATTACAGAAAATATTTCAAGTGGCAAATTAATTTTACTATAATGGGAGTAATATTTATTTAGTTATCAAAAAATCATTAAGTGCCTACCATAAGCTAAGCACTGTGCTAAATGCTGCTTATGCAGAAATAAAATACTTGTTTCTTTCCTTAAGAAGTGCATGGTTTAGAGGAAAAGTCAGAGAAGTTAACCAGCAGGTATAGTACAATGTGAGCATAGTAAGTTATTAAGTCTGTTGTGTATGAGTTGATATGTTAAGTACATTACAAGCTGTTATTTTCTGTTTTAAAATCAAGAACTTAATGTTTAGCGACCTTAGATAACTTATCCAAGATCACACAGTAAGTGGTAGACTTATTATTTGAATTCAGATATGTCTGATTCCAGAGCTTGTTATCTTGCTGCCTCTATATACATACTTACAGGAGTGAACAGCAATGCAGAGGATTTTATGGGGACACTGAAGGGGGTGTGTGGCAATGTAGGCTGTTAGATTCTGGAAGGGGATACTTAAATTGAGTTTAGAAGACTAAATAGAAATTAGCCAAGAGAAGGAGGGATCTGAAAAAACATTCGAAAAGAGAGACTACCATGTGCAAAGTCATGGAAATGAGCAAATATAGACCATTTGGGACTTGTCTGACTTAACTGTTATTTCTCTGATTAAAGGAGGGGGGGGGTAAGCCTGACCTGGCGGTGGCGCAGTGGATAGAGCGTCGGACTGGGATGCGGAAGACCCAGGTTCGAGACCCCGAGCTCGCCAGCTTGAGCGTGGGCCCATCTGGCTTGAGCAAAAGCTCGTCAGCTTGGACCCAAGATCACTGGCTCCAGCAAGGGGTTGCTCCGTCTGCTGAAGGCCCACGGTCAAGGCACATGTGAGAAAGCAATCAATGAACAACTAAGGTGTTGTGAGGGCAACGAAAAACTAATGATTGATGCTTCTCACCTCTCTCTGTTCCTGTCTGTCTGTCCCTGTCTATCACTCTCTCTGACTCTCTCTCTATCCCTGTAAAAAAAAGAAAACGGTGGGGGGGTAAACCTGCAAGTAAGACCAGAGAAATAACCACAAAGGTTGTTCATTCATTCATTTATTCAGTCAATATTGGGCACTGTAGACTTTGTATTCACTGAGTCTCTGGAAAGGTTTTAGAATCTTTAAAATTATAAGACCTAGAAATGTCACTAATGTTAAACAAAATGCCACATAATCGGGAAACAGAAGAGCCTTATGCTTTTTCTTCTGCTGTCTAATTTGTTTTAATTGGCTTTTAGGTCAATGGCTTCTAAATTGTTAAATCTTTCTCTCTTTTTTTTCTGATCATTTCTCTCATCAGTGCTACCTGATGCCAGCCTGTGTGCAGATGTTAGAACTGAAGACTGCCTAAAGGTTTCTCATTCCAGCTAGCTTGAATCCTATTTAGATTTTTTTTAGTTGATTGATTTTATTTACAAAGGGGGTGGGGAATGAGAAGTATCAGCTCGTAGTTGCTTCACTTTAGTTGTTCATTGGTTGCTTGTCATATGTGCCTTGACTGGACGTCCAGCCCAGAGTTTTGAACCGGCGACCTCAGCATTCCAGGTTGACCACCTATTCACTGTGCCAACACAGGCCAGGCTTAAATCCTAATTAATTTCTAAAGATGTATGAAAGGATAAATATGTTTCCCTAGGTCAATATCCACTGTGTGACCTTATCTTTCAGAGGATAAATGTATGAAAACTACTAAAACAGATTCTCTCAAGGAGTATATATAGTGATATCCAGGTTTCTTTAATTAAAATTAGTTAGATGTCAAAAGATTGTTTTAGCATGTCATTTTTGTGATTGCAGTGGATGATCATTTGTAGTAAAAAGAAAAAAGTGTGTGGAGGTGAACAGTCACATCTTCAGCACTGACAGAACCCATCCATGATCTACTTATTTAATAATATTCCAATTTGTACTGTGTTTGCCATTTCAAAGAGTTTATTTAGGGAGCATACGTAGCCACTACAGAAATTGTTTTTTACTCAATGAATAAATGCTCCAATAAAAATTAAAATGAGAAATGAATTAGAAATGTTTAATACTCAAATATAAATAAAAATTTTCTGAGATCTTAACGATATAAATTTTAGTATTTTGGGGAGAATAGTATTTCTGATTAAGACACCTAAGTCCTATTATAATGTCTATTTAATTCATAGTGTTCAGCTGTTAGTAGCTATTTCAATTGTAGAATTATTAAAAAATATTTATTATTTGAAAACTTATCTAATCATCATTGCTAAAGTCTGAAATAAGAAGAAAATCACAATTATAAGAATAAAATGATGCTTAAAAAGAAACAATTTTAAAGTGCCAGTAGACTGGAAAAAAAAAAATGGCATCTGTCGCGTTAAGAGATAACAGTTTTCTTTTAAGCACGGAAATGCCAGAGTTCTTTATACAAACTCTTGTTCCAGGATTCTATTTTCACAGTCTTTCAGCACATCAAACTGCATAAAGTCTTTCTTTCCTTGATTTTCATCCAAAAAAGACTATTTCCTCAAGATTAACAAGGTAACTAGAGCTATTATATGCCCTAGACAGAAGTATGAGCCTCTTCTGTCTGGTAGAATAGTTATGTTCTTTTATGAAGAGGAAAGAAAAGTTCATTTACTTAGCAGAAGCAGTTAATTTCACCAAATGGCAATTCTCTGAATTTGTTTTTTATTGTTATTGTTTTTTTAAGGTGAGTGATCAATTTTCATGTTCGAAAAATTTAAAACAATGTTCAATTAGCTTCTGCTCCAATTTCTAGTTGCCATTTGAGGCTGTTGACAGAGAAGAACTTTTCATATTCAAGAATGTAATTGCAATGAATGTGATTTTTTAAAAAAATTATTGATTTCAGTGAGAGAAGAAGGGAGAGAGAGATACATGTGCCCTGATCAGGGATCAAACTGGCAACCTCTGTGCTTTAGGACAATGCTCTAACCAACCGAGCTATCCAGCCATGGCTGCAATGAATGTAGTCTTTATTAGTGGAGAATTTGAAGACTTTAGGCCTAGTCCTCTTCCTTTCTTTGTCTTTCAGTGTCTGGTGACAGTAGCAGGAAGTTAGGGCAAATAAATTGAACATTCTTTTACAACGCTATTATGAAAGGCAAATCCTATCAACTAAAGAGTTAATGTGAATTTAGTGAATTGGGCTTTAGATAAAACGACTTTTGATAAATTTACTTTTGGCCAATTACCCAGAGCTCACCTAACCGGCCAGATCAGATGAATTAGTCCTAATAATGAGATGGCAGATGTTTCATCCATGTTACCTTCATATTTTCAAAATTGAAAATTTTCATGACAGACCACAAAAATAGACTGTTAAACCTAACATAAAATGTACATTTGTTTTGGACTGAAAGATGGCTTAAGAAAAGCAATTAAGTGACCTTTTCTCTTTTTTATAGTGACAGACATACAACTCCAGCCTCCTATTCTTACTGGAGCACAAGCTCGTATTTCCGAGAGGACATAGGGAACATGGTCACTTTGCACTTCAGTACAGAGTCAAGATTCTGCCTCTCTCTGCATCACGCAGCACCTCTTTAGAATTTGTAAAGATTCATGGTCCTTTCATTCTTTCCTAACCTCACTTCTGTTCAGTTATTCCCAATTGCATTGTCTTTTTGTCTTTTTTTTTTTTTTTTTGCATCGTCATTTTTTGAAATGTGGCTTAGGTTCTCTCTTCATTCTTTTTGTAACCACCTTAGTTCAGGTCTTCATTACTCTTCCTTCTAGATGTTTCCCTGCTTACGTTCTTCTTTCTAGTAGTTGGTTACATTTAAACAGCTTTCATCCTGTCTCTCTGAGCTAATCTCCAAACTGCAAAAGTTAATAACTAACCTTTCTATGTCAGCGTAGGATGTTGTATCAGAAGAATCAGCTATCTGTAGTGCTTTTCTTGCTAACTTGACATTTACCTGCTGTCTGAACAAAAGGCATCTTTATCCTTATTCGTTTTACTTGGATGACTTCTAGCTGTGACCTTTTGCATAGTACTTGTGGTCCTAATCTGTTGCCTTCTCCCTGATATGATACACATGAAACCTTGATGATTTTAAATGTTCCGTATTATAGTTTAATCTCATACTCTCAATTTATCAAGTAACCTAGTTTCTCAGACTTCAGTTAGACATTCTTAGTATCTCTTCCCTGACTGCTGCCCGCCTGACCTCCTACTGTCACTACCCAAGATTGTGGATATTCTGTACAACATGTATCACACTATTTTTTCTTTTAGATTTTTATCCATTTTTAGAGAGAGAGAGAGAAAGAGAAAAGGGGGAGGAACAGGAAACATCAACACCCATATGTGCCTTGACCAGGCAAGCCTGAGCTTTTGAACCGGCTGCCTCAGCACTCCAGGTTGAGTCTTTATCTACTGCACCACCACAGGTCAGGCTCTGTATCACACTATTTTGAAGTAGCCAGTTTTTGTTTTTGTTTTGTTTTTTTTAGCGAGACAGACGAACAGAAACAGGAAGGGAGAGAAATGAGAAGCATCAGCTCGTGGTTGTGGCAGTTTAGTTGTTCACTGATACGTGCCTTGACAGGGATAGGGAGGTGGCAGCCAAGCCAGGGACCGCTTGCTCAAGCCAGCGACCTTGGCCTTTAAGCCAATGTGACCTTTGGGTTCCAGCCAGCCACCATGTGGTCATGTCTGTGATCCCACGCTCAAGCTATTTGCCTGAAATGGAAGGTATGAAATACATTTAGTTAATTAGGAAAAAGAGGAGAAAGAATGTATCTATAGCAACATAAATTTTAGAATTTATTCTTTGTACTATCTCATCAAAAGTGAGTCCTCTTGGTAATCAATTTGTCTTACATCTTCAAAATCTGTTATTTTTATATATTGTGCAATCGGAATTAAACTAACAAGAAAAATGGAGAGTTTTTGTGTGTGTGTATTAACTGTTATCTTAAACTGTAGGCATCTGTGTAACTATGAAGTGTTCTGCTTTACCTGTTTCTATAAGATCTTACTGATTATTAATTAGTAGGTATAAATTGAATGAATTTGTGCTGTTCCTCTACTGGTACAGTTTTATTTTTGCAGTTCATATCATTAGCTGGAAAAGAAAAAGAAACGTAAGACCTTATTCATTAACAGTTATCCTTTGTCATCATTATAAGATGAAGGACTAAGCCCTGGCCAGATAGCTCCATTGGTTAGAGCATCGGCCCAAAGCACAGAGTAATAATAGTTCAATCCCCAGTCAGGGCACAGACAGGAACAGATTATCATTCCTGTCTCTCTCTCTCTCTCTCTTCCTTCCTCTCTGGCTAAAATCAATTAAAAATAAAAAAGATGAGGGCCTAAAGATAAAGGCAGGACAGATGTCTCAGAATTTTATTTATTTTTTTAGTATCTAAACCAGGGGTCCCCAAACTTTTTACACAGGGGCCAGTTCACTGTCCCTCAGACCGTTGGAGGGCCGGACTATAAAAAAACTATGAACAGCCTGACCTGTGGTGGTGCAGTGGATAAAGCGTTGACCTGGGAACACTGAGGTCGCCAGTTCAAAACCCTGCACTGGTCTGGTCAAGGCACATATGGGAGTTGACGCTTCCAGCTCCTCCCCCCTTTCTCTTTCTCTCTCTCTCTGTGTCTCCTCTCTAAAATGAATAAAATAAAAAGAAATTAAAAAAAAAACTATGAACAAATCCCTATGCACACTGCACATATCTTATTTTAAAGTAAAAACAAAACGGGAACAAATACAATATTTAAAATAAAGAACAAGTAAATTTAAATCAACAAACTGACCAGTATTTCAATGGGAACTATGGGTGCGGATGCATCCTGTGCTCCTCTCACTGACCACCAATGAAAGAGGTGCCCCTTCCGGAAGTGCAGAGGGGGCCGGATAAATGGCCTCAGGGGGCCACATGTGGCCCACAGGCCTGTAGTTTGGGGACCCCTGATCTAAACCCTAAGAATGAAGATTTCTAGTAGAGTCTGTTTAGCATGTTTATGATTCCAAATTCATAGTAAAATGTATTTTTGATATTAGTTTTACATTCTGTTGTAAGAAGATGGTAGGAGATTGTTAAGTTTCATATTGTTAGTCTAGATGTAATCTACTAACCTCCATTGATTTATATCCTACCTTGTTTGAGGGGATATATCATATTTTAACCATAAATAGCGCATATCTACTCGGCAGGTCTCCTCAAGTCCTTTCAGAAGCGAGCAGAATACAATTCATGAAAAATGAAAACTGTCTCCTTCCATTCAAAATCTATGGCTCAATCTTAAGGAACAAATAATGTTGCATGTTTTTTCTTTTTTTTTGGCAGTAGTCATCATCATTTGTGATAGCAGTGAAATGAGAGAAATGGTTTGAATCACTGACTATAAGATCATTATTGTTCTCAGGTTGTTTCATGTATTTAATTTTTTCCCCCAGAGAAAACCCAAGCTCTTTTATGACAGGGATTTTTTTTTTTTTAATGGTTTTTTTTTTTTTTTTTTTTAATTTTTATTTTATTCATTTTTTTTTTTTTTTAGAGAGGAGACACAGACTGAGAGAGAAAGAGAGAAAGAGAGAAAGGGGGGAGGAGCTGGAAGCATCAACTCCCATATGTGCCTTGACCAGACCAGTGCAGGGTTTTGAACTGGCGACCTCAGTGTTTCCAGGTCGACGCTTTATCCACTGCGCCACCACAGGTCAGGCGGGATTTTTTTTTTTTTAAGATTTTATGTATTCATTTTGAGAGAGAGAGGAGAGAGGGAGAGAGAGAGAATGGGTGGAGGAGCAGGAAACATCAACTTCCTTATGTGCCTTGACCAGGCAAGCCTGGGGTTTTGAACCAGCAACCTCAGCATCCCAGGTCGCTGCTTTATCCACTGCGCCACCACAGGTCAGGCCAAGACAGAAACTTCTATTTTGTTTATATATCTCTATCCTCTTTTTGTCAAACTTCAGGCCCATGTAAATCTCTATCTTATTCAAAATACTTTTGTCTTAGCTATTTTGTACATGGGATTTTTTAAAGCCTTTTTTCTTATGGAAACCTCATTGGCATTTCTCTATGATAAAAAAATTGTGCACATGATGGAGAAAATTTAAGTTGACTTAGTGGGACTACCATATTTGCCTTTCAGGGCCATTTGTTTTTTTTTTTTTTTAAAAGGTTTTAATTTCTTTTTATTTTATTCATTTTAGAGAGGAGACACACACACACACAGAGAGAGAGAGAGAGAGAGAGAGAGAAAGAGAGAAAGGGGGGAGGAGCTGGAAGCATCAACTCCCATATGTGCCTTGACCAGACCAGTGCAGGGTTTTGAACTGGAGACCTCAGTGTTCCCAGGTCGATGCTTTATCCACTGCGCCACCACAGGTCAGGCCATTTGCTTTTTTATATATCCAGATTGTTCCTTATCTCAGTGAAAATAGAAATAGGAGACTACTGTAATTAGCTAATCTTATAATTCTTGCCAGGACAGTAGGGGTTGTTCATTGTGAGCTGCCAACATCTGCGTTGGAACATTGTGTTTATTGTGAGAAAATTTGAGTATGAACAATTTGGTTTAAAGAGTAAATGAGGAAATAAGTTCTGTTGGTAAACCTGATGAAATTATTAATCTTTTAAAGAAAAATTACTGAATTATACAGGAGTTCACATTTAAAATATTGAATATCATACTGAATATTGTAGAAGTTGAAATTTCTGTGCGTATTTTATTTAGAAGAGTTCTTTAGCTTTCCTCTTGCCTTTTTGAGCAATGGACAGATGATCTGGGGGCAACCTACTTGGTATGATAAGCAACAGATTGGAGCATAGAGCAGAACTAGGTGTACAGTATCAAGGAGTTGGATTCAGTGTGTATTTATAACATATAAGGAACTTTGATAGATACTCCGGAGGTGGGGAGGTTAAGCTGGATATAAGGATGAATAAATAAGAAAGTCTCTTAATGTAAAACCCTGTGGGAGAAATAGACCAGTAAGTAATAGAAAATAGAAATAAACAGATGTTAAAGGTTTCACAGTAGCATGTTGTAAGGGGACATGGGAAACAGCAATGAAGATTATTTAGAAAATCAGAAGGTATCACTAAGAGTGAGGCATTTTAGTTGATTCCATAAAAGGAGTAGTATATGGATGGATGATGTTGGGAATAGGAGTGTGAGGTTTTTGTTTTTATTTTTAATTTGAGAGAGAGAGAGAGAGAGAGAGAGAGACAGGAAGGGAGAGAGATAAGCACCAACTCATAGTTGCAGCAGCTTAGTTGTTAATTGATTGCTTTCTCATGTGTCTTGACCAGGGGGCTCCAGCCAAGCCAGTGACCCCTTGCTTAAGCCATTGACCTTGGGCTCAAGCCAGCGACATTGGGCTTCAATCCAGTGACCTTTTGGTTCAAGCCAGCCATATGGGGTCATGTCTATGATCCTGTGTTCAAGGCGGCAACCTGGCGCTCTAGCCTGCAACCTTGGGGTTTTGAACCTGGGTTCTCAGCATCCCAGGCCAACACTCCATGCATTGCAACACCGCCTGCTCAAGCGGGTTTTTTAAACTTTTTATTATTATTATTTTCTTATGAGGGATTGGTAAATATGGAGACATGCATGGTTAAATACCTCAATTTTGTGAAAGGATAAAGAAGAGCGTATATAAGACCAAGCTATATGTTGGATTTTTGCTCTGTAATAACATCAATAACAATATTTTTATGTACATTTTGAGAATTGTAAGAACAGCTGTGGAAGGTATTATTACTGTTTCCAATGTATACATGGTCTTGTGTGATTTAGTGGAAATATCTGGACTTGAAAATTGACTTTGTTACTTAAATAATATTACTGAGTATTAGTTTTCTCATCTGTCAAATGTGGATAATACCTCCTTCAGTAGACTGTTTCAGGATAGTTCTGTAGGCTGTGCACTGCATTATTCCAGGGGCCGCATTCACACAGACAAGGGAGTGGCATTTCTTTTTTTTGTAAAGGGTGAGATAGTAAATATTTTAGGCTTTGCAGGCTGTAAAGTATCTGTCACAGCTGTTCAGCCTTGCTGTTGTAGCACAAAAATAGCTTTAGGCAATATGTAAACAAATGGGCGTGGTTATAGGCTAATATAATTTTACTTAGAAAAACAGGTATTGGGATTGGGCTAGATTTGACCCAGAGCCTGAAATTTGCTTGCCCACAACATAGACCAGAACGTGAATGGCACCCTTGAGTTGTGTAATCGTGTGACACAGAGTGTTTTAAGAAGTAAATTATGTGAACTATCAGAAACATTTCTTATAGCATAGAAATATTCTAGTTCAGTACATGTGGGTGCTCAGTGAAAGAAATCCATGCACTTTCCTGTCTTCCATTTAAAAGTTATTACCACTGAGCCTGACCGGGTGGTGGTGCAGTGGATGGAGCATCAACCTGGGATGCTGAGGACCCAGGTTTGAAACCCTGACATTGCCGGCTTGAGTGCAGGCTCACCAGCTTGAGTGTGGGATCGATGACTTGAGCATAGGTGACCCCATGGTTGCTGGCTTGAGTCCAAAGGTCCCTAGCTTGAGCAAGGGGTCATTGGCTCAGCGTGAGGGCTGCCCACCACCCCCATTAAGGCATGTATGAGAAGCAATCAGTACAAATAAGAGTGCTGAAACTACAAGTTGATGCTTCTCATGTCCCTTCCTGTCTGTGTCTTTCCCTCTCTTGCTAAATAACTAACTAAATAAATAACATTATTACCATTGAATTCTTGGGTAAACCACTTAAACATTTGCCCTCTTTAGAATTCTTTGCCCTCTTCAGAACTTCAGAATGCTCAGTAGGAAGATAAAAACTATCCTTCTGCCAAATTAACTACAATTGGTGTGCAAGTTAGAGTGATAATATATGAATATTGTTTTGAATTCCTTAAAATTAATGTTAACTAGAAATTATGGTTGAGAAATGTCATTAGTGTTACTGTATCCAGCACTATTAAACACAGCATGATAGAGAGCCTGAAGCTTATACTGATGATACTGTTCAACATATCATGTGATTTATTGCTTTGTGTAAATGAAGATTTTCACCTGCATCGTCCAGAATAGCTGCAACATTGCTAACAGGTGGAAGAACTGCTCGTTCCGCGTTGAAATTGCCATTGAACATGCAATTCATTGAAACTCCCACGTGCAACATTTCAAAAGCATCTGGCATGGGAAAAGTATTGCAGAAATGCAAACTTATTGTTTGGGATGAATGCACATGGCATACAAAAAATCACTCGAGGTTCTTGATCGATCATTGCAAGATTTGTGTGGAAACATCAGACCATTTGGGAATGCATTAATATTGCTTGCAGGAGATTTCAGGCAAACATTACCTGTAATTCCTCGAGCGACACCAGCGGATGAAATAAATGCTTGCCTGAAATACTCTACTTTGTGGCGACATGTAAAGACGTTAAAATTAACTACAAATATGCGTGTCCAGCTGCAAAACGATTGATCAGCTGAGATATTCTCACATCAATGCTGGAAATTGGTTAACGGAAAGGTGCTGGTTGATTTGACCTCAGGACGAATTTCATTGCCTCATAACTTCTGCAATTTAGTGACGTCAAAAGAAGAATTGGTTGAAAAAGTATTTCCCAATATTCAAACCAATTATAAGAATCATGATTGGCTGAGTGAACAAGCTATTCTTGTGGCCAAGAACAAAGATGTCTATGAACTTGACAATATTATTCAGTCTAACATTCAAAGCGAGGCAGTCACATACAAGTCCATCGACACTGTTGTGGAAGCAGATGAAGCGGTTAGTTATCCAACAGAATATTTGAATTCATTCGATCTGCCAGGGATGCCACCACACGTACTGCAACTGAAAATAGGCATGCCAATTATCATGTTGTGAAATATCAACCAGCCAAAGCTTTGCAATGGCACGCAACTTGCAGTAAAAAAATTAATGAGCAACATCGTAGAAGCAACAATCTTGACAGGACCTTTCAAAGGTGAAGATGTCCTCATTCCTTGCATTCCTATGATTCCAACGGATATGCCATTTCAATTTAAGAGATTGCAGTTCCCAATTCGATTGGCGTTTGCAATCACCACCAACAAAGCTCAGGGCCAGTCTTTTGTTTGTTTGTTTGTTTTTATGTTTTGTTTGCATTAAGAACACTTTATGTTAAAGTATGAATAGCATTTCCAATAAAACATTGAAAGATATAGTATATCTACAAAATTTAAGTTTCTGCTGTATTTCTTTCAAACAAGCTAAAAAGATAAGGAATGTTATATTCAATCTGTACATTCTCAGCAGCATTAGCATGGAAGACTTTGATGTTTAAACTGGACAGTCATAGATGTGAATTTCTGATCATCTCCGACAGACACAATTTTTGAGCCATTTCCGTTGTATTTTACTCCCTAGACCTGATCCTGGTGATCAAAGAAGGTGTGAACACAAGTCCTCGTTCCAACATCCCAGACTTTTACACTTTTGTCTGATGAACTGGAAACAAAGTGAGTGTCATCAGGACAGAATGCCACATTCTGAACCCAGGACGCATGGCCACTCAGCGTGCCAGCTAAGTTGGCGTGTTGTACATCATAGATGTTGATGTAGCCATCATCTGAGGCAGTGGCAAGGAGCTGAGGATCCGGGGAAAAGGTCAAGGAGCGAACAGGCATAGCATGGCCTTCCAGCGTATGCAGCAGTTTTCAGTTGCAATATCAAAAATATTGATGATTCCATCTATGGCTCCACTGGCCAGATACTTCCCATCAGGACTATACGCAATACTAAGAATGAATTTTCCTCTTGTGTCCAAAGAATATTCCTTTTTCCCACTTTCCACACCAAAAATGTTCACTTTCCCCACATGAGTTCCTGTGGCCAGATACTGGGAATCAGGAGAAAAGGCCAAAGTCTAGGCATCCACAGGTCCTGCATCTATAGACTTTATCTGTTTGCTGTTTTCCAAGTTCCAGAGACAAATGTGAGCATCAAGAGAACTGGATGCAGCAATGGGCAGGGTGTGGCTGATGTCCACTGACACCACGCCCAGCTGATGTCCCTCCAGACTCCAGTGCAGGTCCAGCCTCTCATCATGCCACTTCCAGACTTTCACCAGGTCATCCAGGGACCCTGTGACCACCGTCTCAGAGTTTTCTTTCTTGTTTGTCCCCCAGGCCACTGACCAAATGGCATCATCATGGGCTTGCTCTTGTTTGAAGAGAATACTGTACTGGTTGGTCATTTCCTTAGCTAAGGATGAAGGGCTAAAGGCCAGACAACTCGCCTCACGGCCCCGTTGCATAGCCTGGGCACACCTCTCAGGGCCAGTCTTTAGAATTGTGCGGTTTAGATCTAGACACAGATTGCTTCTCACACGGACAATTATATGTTGTGTGTTCTAGAGTCGGCAAACCAGACTATCTCTGTATCTGCACAGACAATGGAACAACAAAACATACTGTATACGCACAAGCACTATGAAATTAAACATATTAGAAACATGCGCTTTCTCTTTTCTCTCTTTTCCATTTAACCAGACTGAGCCACAGCAACACGTGGCTGGGTACAGCTAGTTATCTATAATTACATTATATACATCCTACCTACATTATGTTTTTTAAAAACTTTTATTCTGTAAAAATATGTGTAAAGCCAGTAGCTGCGGCCACCATCACAGCCACCTGGCCAAAGCAGGTTTGCATTTGATTCGGACAGATGGTAATGAAACAATGGAGCCAAGAACTGTTGGGCCATTAGCTTTAATCCTAGCTTGCACCAAGCAGGCAAGAAATACACACAGTGGGAAAACACTTCCTTTTCCATTCAGGGCTCCCAAAGCCACTGACTTTTCCGAGTTTCCTAGAATCAAATGTTTCTAGCTCACCAGCCTTATTTACCTCTGTTCCCCATCTCCTTCTCTCTGCACAAACTCTACACAAACTGGCTTCTCCTTCAGCACTCCACCATTTTGGCTGCTTCTCCTCTCCTCTACGTGGCCTTGCTCTGCTCTCTAATGCTAATCTCAGGAACCGAGAGAGAGCAAGCTCCTGGTCTGCCCCATTTTATAGTGTAGAAATCAAAACCTTTAACCCAATATACAAACAAGGAAGTCTCTGATACAAAGTCACTTAGGGTGGGAAAGGCTTATTAGTCTTAAAACTAAGCCTTAGGCTATAACGACCCTGCCTGCTTACAGCCTGTCTCCCACACACAATGCAAACTTTAAGCAAGCAAACATATATATCATATTTACAAACTTATTTGACCAACAATATGTAACATAAATCTTACCATTTTAACTATTTTTTTGGATTTTTGTTTTTGTTTTTGAAAGAGAGAGAGACAGGAAGTGAGAGAGATGAGAAGCATCAACTTGTAGTTGCAGCACTTTAGTTGCTCACTGATTGCTTCTCATACAGGCCTGACTTGGGTGCTTCAGCTGAGCCAGTGACCCCTTGCTCAAGCCAGTGACCTTGGGCTCAATCCAGAGACCTTGGGCTTCAAGCCAGTGACCTTTGGGCTCAAGCCAGTGACCATGGAGTCATGTCTATAACCCCATGCTCAAGCCAGTGACCTGTCATTCAAGCTGGTGAGCCGACACTCAAGCCAGATGAACCTGCACTCAAGCTGGTGACCTCAGGGTTTCAAACCTGGGTCCTCAGCATCCCAGATTGTCGCTCTATACACTGTGCCACCACATGGTTAGGCTTTTTAAACTTTTTAAATTTAAATCATTTTTTATTTTTCAATTACTGTTGACTTACAATATTATATTAGTTTCAGGTCTACACCCCAGTGATTAGACGTTATAAAACTTACTAAGTGATCATCTCAATAAATCTCGTACCCATTTGACACCATACATAGTTATTAGAATATTATTGACTATATTCCCTATGCTGTATATTACATCCCTATGATTAATCTGTAACAGTTAATTTGTATTTCTTAATCCCTTCACCTCAATATGGCTTCTTCTATCAATTCCTAGTAGTGCGACTTCCATTCAGCTAGATTTCATGTGGTTTTGAATGGTGTTTGTTATGTAGTTTAGTTGTAATTTTGATGTGGTTGTGGTTTGGGGGTATGCAAGTATTTTACTTACCTACTGCCACCATCTTGACTGGAAGTCCATTTTAAGTATTTTTAAATGTACAATTTAGTGGCATTAAATATATTCCAGTGTTGTGTAACCATCACTACTATTTGTCTTTCGAACTTTTTCGTCATCCCAAACAAACAGTGCCCAGTAAAGAATAATTATTCCCCCCTCTACTCTACTTTCCATCTCTATGAATTTGCCTGTTTTGGGTACACCCCATTCATATGAGTGGAATCATGCAATTTGTGTTTTACTTTACTTAGTATAATATTTTCAAGGTTACCCATTTTCTAGCATATATCACACTTAATTTTTTTTTTACAGGGACAGAGAGAGAGTCAGAGAGAGGGATAGATAGGGACAGACAGACAGGAACGGAGAGAGGTGAGAAGCATCAATCATCAGTTTTTCGTTGCCGTTGCAGCACCTTAGTTGTTCATTGATTGCTTTCTCACATGTGCCTTGACCGCTGGCCTTCAGCAGACCGACCACCCCTTGCTGGAGCCAGCGACCTTGGGTCCAAGCTGGCGAGCTTTTGCTCAAGCCAGATGGGCCCACGCTCAAGATAGCGAGCTCGGGGTCTCGAACCTGGGTCTTCCGCATCCCAGTCCGACGTTCTATCCACTGCGCCACCGCCTGGTCAGGCAATTGGTTGGTTCTTATATGTGCCCTGGCTAGGGATCTAACCCACAACCTTAGCATTGAGATGATGCTCTAACCAACTGAGCTACCCATCCAAGGCCCTCTATTTTTAATTTTTTGAAGAAACTCCATATTGTTTTCTACTGTGGCTGCACCAGTCTGCATTCCCACCAGCAGTGCACAAGAGTTCCCTTTTTTCCACATCCTCGTCAGCACTTGTTTGTTGATTTATTGATGTTAGCCACCTGACAGGTATAAGGTGATAATATCATTGTGCTTTTAATTTGCATCACTCTGATGATTAGTAACATTGAAAATCTTTTCATATGACTGTTAGCCATCTGTATGTCCTCTTTAGAGAAGTATCAGTTCAGGTCCTTTGCCCATTTTTTAATTGAGTTGTTTGTCTTCCTGATGCTGAGTTGTATAAGTTCTTTATGTATTTTGGAAATTAACCCTTATCAGATGGTCTCCTATTCTAGTAACAATAGCAAAAACATGGAAAATAGATCAAAGAAAGGAGGCACTGAAGTAAGGCACTGAATGAAATAAATATATAAATAGGAGGAGGCATTATAAAACATGAGCAGCAATGTGGGCTATTTACTTAAGGTACAGCTGAGAAATATGATTTTTTTGGAAAGAGAATCCCAAATCTCTGGCTTCAAAGAAAGAGAGAATATGAACCTCTTTCTGATTAAGTTATGGGTTTCACTAATAATTATGGTTAGAACAACTTATAGGTGTTTGCTTTGTGGCTGGCTAGTAGTAAGAATACCAAAGATGGAGCCAATTTGTATCCCCTTTCTGTTCTGTTATACTAGGCTCAAGTGTTTCCTAAAAATAGAGTGTGTTCACATTCCTAAAGGTGTAGCCCATAGGCATTTGTAAACTTGCTCTTTGAATTAAGATCATTCATATTTTTAAACACTGATTGGCCACAAGTAAGAAATGTGAAACGTTGTACCTAATTTGGGGTTCTTTTCTAGAATAGGATGTGCGATTTGTGTGTGTGTTTTAGGGAATTTCTAATTAGAACAAGCATAAATTTAAGTTTCTGGATGATAATGAAAGCTATGATATCAGACAGATCTGCCAGAACTTGCTGTTGGAGAATGTAGATTGTAATTGATTGTGTTGTTCCGGTCTGTAACAACTTCGGGCTGCCAAAGTCAGTTGCCCAAATTTCTTCTCTTTGTCACTTATAAAATAGTGAGGCAGCAGAGTATTGTGAAAAAGTTGTGTCAGGAGAGCCGAGTTCTGATTGTTCTTGTTCTTCCTGTTTGACCTACAGCAAATCCTTCCAGTCTAATCTTTTCTGATTTTCAAAATGAGAATAATATCTCTCTTACCTATGTCAAAGCATTATATATCCATCAGATAGTATAGTTATATGCGAGCTCTTTTTAAACTGTAAAGGCAAACCATAAAAAGTAAATTCTTATCATTTCTGTTACCCAAGAAAAATTCAGTCGATTCCTATCATTTAAGCACTTCTGATAAATTGTTCTAAGAATGGAATGGGCAGGAAAGAAACTATAAAAATAATAGGAAAATAATTATGTGGATACTTGTATGAAAGGCATGCTTACTTGAAATTCCAGGCACAGGAATGGTTTCTTGGGGTTGTGATGATGCTATTTTCTGAAAGATTGTGGTGAAAGGAAAAAGTCCTCATTTAATAATTGGATATGCTTTATATCAAGATATAATAATAATAAATATTGGAGTATGGTTCCTATGAATCTGTAGTCATCCTTTGAAATTTGTAAATAACATTGCCCCTACTATTTGGATTGCCTGTTGTTTGGTTCTTAATTTTTTTCCTTAGGAAATTGTCTTTTATACATTCTTTAATTATTGCAAAAACAATTATACAGTTAAGCATAGATTAGATCATATATAAAGATGTGAAATTTAATTTTCAAACAAACTAATAAACTATTCTCAAATATATGATGTACAAAATACTACATGGGTCGGCAAGTTGTTCATGTGGAAAATAGTACAATAATAAGTAAAAATACAAAAATAAACTGTGTTTTGCATACTACAACTGTAAACCACTTTTGCCCACCCCTTTATATGTGCTTTGAAAACATGTATAGTTAAGGAAAGGGGATTGAAAGGAGATAATCTTTTAGGCCATGAAAATAGGTGGAGATTGTTACACAGTAAATCTGGGAATAGATAATCTATGTGATAAATGACCACATAGATGAAAAAATCAATCCAGGGTAAAAAATATATGTAACAATTATCAGTCAATAAATTTATTTATATATAACTAAAATTTTTTTTCTATTGATTTCAGGGGGGGAGGGGAGAGGAGAGAGAAGCATCAACTTGTTTCACTTAGTTCTTTCATTTAGTTGTGCACTCACTGATTGCTTCTCTTATGTGCCCTGACCAGACACTGAACCCGTGACATTGGCGCACCAGGATGATGCTCTATCCACTGAACCACCTGGCCAAGGTTTATTTATACATAATTTAAAACTTTTTCTGTGTGTAAAAACAGTAGGTTGTCCTAACTATTAGTCTTAATCTGGATGATCTATTGAGCTAATAACCCTTTCTGAGACTCTAGCATGGGCACAGATCCTCTCTAAGAAGCGGTTAACCAACTGGTACATGTTGCAGAATAGACATTTTATTTTTAAATAATATATACTCAAAAATGAATATCAATGAAGATAGACATTTCTCCAGCCTAATTATTATTAGTCATTTTAATGGAATCATTACAATCATTTTGAAAAGAAAAATGATTCAGTTATCAATTTGTGTTGTCTTAGCTGCTGATAAATGTTGTTTTATATAAATGTCAATGTTTACTTCTTTGTATATTGTCTTGCATTTTTTAACTACAGAGAGAAGAAATTCATTTAACACATCCAAGCATATTTCAATTCAAAAAGCAGTTGACTTTTAGAAAGCTTTGTGTTAACATATTTCTTCAAGGAATAATGCAATGAAAATGCTGTAATTTTCCATTTTCTGATTTATTCTGTATAGTTTATAGTACATTTTTATATTTAAAACATAGGAATGTTTTACTTCTAATGGTCCCTAACATTTTTCTCAAGTTTATTCAAAGCATATGAAAACTGCTTTAGTGTCTTGTAAAAGAAAGTTAGCTGGACAGATACAGCTGTTGAATTTATAAATAACTACAGATGTCTGAAGCAGCAAAGGGGTTTATTCAGGTTGTTATGGCAACTAAAACCTCCAAGACAGCTAAATTGAAGGAGGAAAGTACATTAAAGACACATTTAGTGCAACTATATAACTATGATAAAAATTATTGCTTGCTATCATTTTAGATTCCAAGAGAGAAATTAGTTTCAAGTTGTCAATCTAATTTACAATCCTGAGGTACAGACATTTTGTTACTTATTGTCTGTATGGTTTATATATACCTTTAAGGACCATTAAGAAATAATGGATTGTGCTGACCCATTTAAAGTCTTTGTCAGTCCTCTTTGTAATGAGTTCAATGTTTATTTAAATCTGCTGGCTAGGATTGAGGGTACATTTTTGAGTCCGTGGAATATGGAATTTGGGTTTAAGTCCATAATCTTATACTAATGCTTTATCCAACTGAACTAACCAGTTAAAATATTTTAGGCGGTGAAAATAGGTGGAGATTGTTACATGGTAAGTCTGGGAATAGAGCATTAGGATCTATAGATTTTAGAAATAATTTTTGTTTTTACTCAAGACAATAAATATGTGCTTTTGAGAGGGGAGTAAAGTAAAATAGTATGCTATAAGGCACCATATATATATATGTATGTTATGTAAAGGGGCTCTGGCTGGTGGCTCAGTGGGTAGAGTGTCCACCTGGTGAATGAACATCCTGGGTTTGATTCTCGGTCAGGGCAACACAGGATAAGTGACCATCTGCTTCTCCTCCTACTTCCCCATTCTTTTCCTCTTCCCCTACCATAGCCAGTGGCTTGATTGGTTCGAGTGTGGCCCTGGGTGCTGGGGATGGTTTGGTTGGACCAAGCATGTCAGCCTCAGATGCTAAAAATAGGCCAATACTCAAGCATCGACCCCAGACTGAGTTCCCAGGTGGATCCTGGTCAGGTCACATGTGGGAGTCTACCAATCTCCTCTCCTCTCACCTAAAAAAAAAAAAAGAGGAAAGAAATGAATTAAACATCATTATTTTCCTTAAATTTGAATAGCAGAAGGCAATTTTCTTAAATATTTTTTAGGCTAAATTTTATAACTCGCTACACTGATTTTAAGTTCATAAAATATTTTTAGCTTCCAAAAGATCACTTATTTTATATTTTCCATTTGTGTTTTCCCCCTAGCTGGCAGATTAAGGTCCTTTTTTTTTCAACTTAGTAAATTGATGGCTTTCTTGACATATTTATCATAACGAATATATACACCAACTAAGTCATCTAAAGTCACTCCTTCCTTATTTGGAAGTTTAGCCACAAGAAGTGATTCTCCCTTTCAAACATTTATTTCTTATTTTACTTTTTTTGATACCAGCTTCACTAGTATATGATTCAGATATCAAACTTTTATTTCTTATGGGTCCATTTACCATAATCTTTCAATTATCACCTACCATATATAGAAAATATATTTATCTTTTCAGTTGTTCCATTTGTAAACTGTTACTGCTAAGAACAGCACTGTATTAGCAAAAGAAAACTGGGAGTTTTGACAAAAGATTAGAAATGAGTTTCTAGAGCACCTTTAAGCTCCTTCTAATATATCCAGAACTCCGCTTCAGAATCTTCATGACTCTTCTAATTTTGTGATTCAAACTATGCTTTTATTCAGTTACCAGCATTCAACTTAATAAAACATCTTTAAAACAAAACTTTATTTTCTACTGCTTTATGAGTTAAATATTTTTGTGGGCCAGCTGGGAAATCTCCCTCGACTGCCTGACCTGTGGGGGCACAGTGGATAAACCATTGACCAGAAATGCTGAGGTCACCGGTTTGAAACCCCAGGCTTGCCCAATCAAGGCACATATAAGAAGCAGCTACTATAAATTGATGCTTCCTGCTCCTCCCCCCATCTTCTCTTTGTCTCTCTCCTCTCTTTCTAAAAAAGTTGTAAAATAAATAAGTAAAAAATTTAATGAAAAAGAAATCTAGCACCACTTACAACATTTTCTAAGAGAAAATGCATTCAAATTACTAAATTTTAAAAGAAACTTTTAAAATACAATTTGTTTAAAAATTGAGGTTTCCTATAATGTAGACCATAAAATGCCCAGTGATCTATAAATCACTCTGAAGATGTATTAACCATTTTGGTAGGTAGCTGATTAGTTTAGAAACATATGAGCCAGTTCTATTCTTTGAAAAATAGAAATTAAACAAGAAAATTTAAAAAGCAGTATCTTACCTTTACACTGAAAACTGTAAGATACTGATTTTTAAAAATTGAAGAAGATACAAATAAACAGAAAGATATTCTGTGCACATGGATTGGAAGATTAATATTGTTAAAATGTCAATACTACCCAAAGCAATCTATAGATTCAATGCAATCCCTATCAAAATTCCAGTGGCATTTTTTACAGCACTAGAACAAATCTAAAATTTGTATGGAACCACAAAAGACGTGGAATAGCCAAAGCAATCTTGAGAAAGCTGAAGACATCATGTGCTCGGATTTCAAACTGTATTACTAAGTTATAGTAATCAAAACAGACAAATCAATGGGACAGAATTGAAAGCCCAGAAAATAAACCTACGCCTGACCAGGCGGTGGCACAGTGGATAGAGCATCAGACTGGGATGTGGAAGACCAGGTTCCAGACCCCGAGCTCACCAGCTTGAGTGTGGGCTCATCTGTTTTGAGCAAAAAAAGCTCACCAGCTTGAGTCCAAGGTCGTTGTCCGCTGCCTTGAGCAAGGGGTTGCTCGGTCTGCCGAGGGCCCACGGTCAAGGCACATATGAGAAGGCAATCAACAAACAACTAAGGTGTCCCAACGAAAAACTGATGATTGATGCTTCTCATCTCTCTCCGTTCCTGTCTGTCTGTCTGTGTCTATCCTTCTCTCTGACTCTCTCTGTCTCTTTAAAAAAAATAAAAAAGAAATAAACCTGCACAGATATGGACAATTTACAACAAAGGACCAATGGAGAATGAACAGTCTCTTTAATAAATGATCCTGGGAGAACTGCCACATGCCAAAGCATGAAACTAAATCGCTCTCTTACACCATACACAAAAATTAATTCAAAATGCATTAAAAATATATGACCAGGTGGTGGCGCAGTGGATAGAGTGTTGACCTGGGACACTGAGGTTCCAGGTTTGAAACCCTGAGGTCACTGGCTTGTGCACGGGGTCACCAGCCTAACTGTGTGATCGTAAACATGACCCAGTGGTGGCTGGCTTGAGCCCATAGGTGAGTGGCTTGAGCCCAAGGTCGCTGGCTTGAGCAAGGGGTCACTGGCTTCACTGGAGTCCCCTGGTCAAGGCATATATGAGAAAGCAATCAATAACAACTAAAGTGCCACAACTATGAGTTAATAACTCCTCATCTCTCTCCCTTCCTGTCTGTCTGTCTCTGTCTCTCTCTTGCTTAAAAAAAAAAAAAAAAAAAACATTAAAAACTTGAATGTACCACTTGAAACCATAAAATTCCTAGAAGAAAACATGTGGCAAGCTCCTTGACATAACTTAGTAACATTTTCATAGATATGACTCCAAAGGCAAAGTGAACAAAAGAGAAACAAGTGGGACTACATCAAACTAGAAGTTCCCGCACAGGATCTCTTCATGAATGTCTGCATTCTGTGCGGCGTCTGTCCGCTTGCATTTCCCATTCTTCTTCACATTTGTTGATGAGCGTAGCTGCACTTCCATTTACTAATATAAATTCCATTTATTTTACCATTTTAGAGACTACAAATAACTAAATATTGAAGGAGAGGGAACATGTTTTTATGTGGAGTGTTAAAAAAGGTAAACTTCTACTCTGGTAGTGTACTGGTTTTCATGAAAAGAGAGACTGGTTAAAACTAAGCACTCCAGGTCCAGCGTGAAGGACCCTACATCCCCTTCCTGCCCACGGTAGCCACTTTGCTGAATTTGTATTTATCTTTCTCAGCTAAACTTTATATGGGTGGATTTAAGGATGCTGAGGATCCTTCAGTGTTGTTGTTTTCTTAATAAAATATATTCATTTAGTCTAGTATGTGGGACATGAAGCATTTCTGAAAGGAGTCATCAGTCTCTGCCTACGTATAGGCCTTTCTAGGGAAAACTTAACGAGATTGCTTTTTCTCTCCAACTTCTTCAGATATTTTGTTTGCAGTCCTTGAATTCAAATTATAAGTTTATACTGCAGTGTTATACTTCTTATGATGATAAACTTCTTAATCAATTCCTCCATAAAACCATCACTGTTTTCCTTCCAAAGACAAGCTTTTTAGACTTTCAAAATGCAACCATTTCAGTTATTCTGTCTGGGTTGTGGAGCACAAATAACAAATAATGAGAAATGAAAATTGTGTGGTAAAATATACTAGAAACATATAGATCCATATTACTGCTTTAGTTGGATTACTTATGCCACAAATTCATGTATGTAAGGAATATAAAATTATTTTGTTTTCCATAAATTAAGTGAAATCTGACTTTGAATTGTCGAACCCGGTAAGATGCGAATTCATATCAGTCATGGGAGTCCGTGAAGACTGAGGCTCCCTTCCTTTTCTTCCTTTCTCTTCCCCAACCCACTCGTTTGCAGTTATCATGGGCACGACTGATACCCTCATTAAAATAAGTCCATGTGTTCCTTAAAGTAAGGCAACTTGACTGCTTTTTGGCCAAGCCAGTGCACAAATGGCCATGCTGATTAAATACTCAGGGCCTAGAGCTTAGCCTGCAAAAGTGCTCCACGTTGCCATTTTCCTCTACCGTCGTGCCATTTCCTTGAACCACAGCCAGGGAGTAGGATTCAGGTCTCTACCGTGCCTAATATTGGGGTAATTGGGCTTCGGGGGCTCTTTCCTGGTCTCCTTGAGCCCCCTCAAAGACTTTGCCTTTAACTCAAGCTACAAAATAATTTAAAAAGACAGGTTCTCCATGAGTAACTTCTATTTTTTTATTCAGTAGCTCAGATCTTCCATAAAGGATGGAGCCCAAGACCTGGTTACCTCTAGGAATGGGAGAAAGGAAAAAATAAATAGAGAACAGAATGCAAATTAAGATCTTAAGAAATTACTGTGCCACTCTTGCTTGTACCCCCATAGACATAAGACATGCCATCACACCTTTCTGTCCACATCAGCTTCTAAGTTGTTCAGTTTTATTGAGTGCTGGTAGGAAGAGGCCTTAGATTATTATAGATGAATCTATATTTATGAACATTTTTTAAAATATTTTATTTATTTATTTATTTTCAGAGAGAGCGAGTGGGGCAGGGTGCAGAGAGCAAGAAATATCAAGTCATAGTTGCTTCACTTTAGCGGTTCATTACTTGCTTGTCATATACATTTGCCTTGACCAGGCAAGCCCAGGGATTTGAACTGGTGACCTCAGGGTTCTAGGTTGACACTTTATCCACTGCGCCCCACAGGCCACGCTATTACTTTTTTGTTGTATGTAATTTAGTTCTGTTGAAGCACTACTGGCAAATGTGCTATTAAATAATTGAAGTAATGGTGTTGTTATTCAATAAAATAAAATACATTGAGAGGAAAAAAGTGAAGAAAAGCAATTAAAAGAATGATTTTTATTAAATGACAAGATCAATGATAAACCTACACTATGAAAGTGACAAAAATTTGTGTGCATGCATGAGAATTATTTTGAATAATCATTTTACCTTAACCATTTGTTAAAACTTTTCTCTAGTTAACTATCGCTTACAGTTTCTTTGTAGCTTACCCTTTACACGTTATGTAATACAGCATTCTGCACCTAAAAAATACCAGTGTATCTTGGGTGCTATAGAATATTTTGAAACAACATGTAAATATATAGAGAAATGATTTCTTCATACTCAAGAATAATTTTTTTAACGAAACTCAGGATAGTAGAAATGATTTTATATTAGGTTTTTAAATAAGTTTTAGTGAAAACTGAAAAACAGTCTTTCATAGTTAATGGTGTTATTAGGAAGAAATCAGATTGTTTTGGCTTTCCAGATTAACTGAGTATCAAGCAGAGAGAAATCATTAGTGTTCACTTTACTTTCTTGAAGTGTTTCTAGATGGTTGTTAATCAACAAAGAAACTTACAATAATAATAGGACATACCTCTTGCTTTCTGTGCCAGTGGATGGCGGCAGTGGCAGCACAGAAAACCTCAGAGGAACACGAACACAAGGAGAATCCCACACCATCTATCTTAGGGGGTTAAGCAAAATTGTATTTTGAAACTGCATCTGCTTTTATGCCACCTCCCACTGATCTTCAGATGACACTCCTTTATATTCTCTGCTTGATTCTCCTATTCTGTCATTTTCTTCTAAATATTATACATTTTCCCCTAAACCTGGTGGCTTGTTCTAAAAATAGCTGTAGCAACCAATTACAGTCAAATATCAAATAATAAAAATCAGTTACAACTAGGAAGTATTTTTAAAACTTAAGTCCCTGGAAAAGCTATGATATAGTATTTGTCTACCAAGAAGACTACTAATTAGCCTCTGTCCTTGTCCAAAACTAACAGGGTTAATGTCTTTGACTTCATTAATTTAATCAATGCTTACAGATGGTGTGCCTACTTTTCTGATTGTAGCTAGTGAGAAGGTAAAGGAGATTTTTAAGTTTGTGTCCTTCATTTTATATTTTATATGTCTTACCTATGTGTATTTTATTATTTTATGTAGAATACCAATAGCGAGAGACGGACAGACAGACAGACAGGAAGGGAGAGAGATGAGAAGCATCAACTAGCAGTTGGAGCACGTTAGTTGTTCATTGATTGCTTCTCATATGTGCCTTGGCTGGGGGGCTCCAGCCAAGCAACTGAGCCCTAGCTCAAGCCAGCAACCTTGGGCTCAAACCAGCGACCATGGTATCAATCCAGCAACCCCATGCTCAAGCCGATGAGCCTGTGCTCGAGCTGGAGACCTCAGGGTTTCCAACTTGGGACCTCAGCATCTCAGGTCGACCCTCTATCCACTGCACCACCACCTGTCAGATGAAGCCACACCTTTTTAAATGTGAATTAAATATTCTGTAGTCAATATCAGTTGGTTGATTTATAGTAAAATAACCCAAATTAGTTACATTTGGAATTTATTTTTCAGGATTATTAATTTTTTCCCTAGTTTTCTAAGCTATACCTTTTTGTGTATAAAGGTGATATTTTATACATGAAATGACCAAGTACATTTCAGTATGTGAACCTAATTCTGAGGGTTTTTTAATAAAGTGAGAGGTGGGGAGGCAGAGACAGACTCACATGCACCCTGACTGGGATCCACTTGGCAAATCCCCTACCAGGTGATGATCTGATTATGTGGGCTGCTGCTCTGTTGCTTGGCCACTGAGCTATATTTTAACACCTGAGGCAAGGCCATGGAGCCATCCTCAGCACCCAGGGCCAACTTGCTTAAACTGTTTCAGCCATGACTACCCAGGGGAAGAGAGAAAGAGAGGAGAGGGAGAGGAAGGGGAGGGGTGGAGAAGCAGATGTTGCTTCTTCTGTGTGCCTTGACTGGGAATTGAACCCAGGACTTCCACGTGTGGGGCCAACACCCTACTGCTGAGCCAACTGGCCAGAGCCTGAGATTTTTTTTTTACGTGAAAAATACGGCTTTTTATTCCTCTTTTTTAAAAGTCAGAGATGGCAGGTTTACAATAAAACTTTAGATGTATTTAAATGCACTAGAACAGGGGTGCCCACACTTTTTCAGCTTGTGAGCTACTTAAAAGATAACCAAGTCAAAATGATCTACCTACAATAAAAATGCAAAACATAAATTTATTTCTTCTGTATTATCATTTTTAAGTTACTATTATTACTATTTAATATTGTGTATTCTTCTTGCACCTTTCTCCTTCTCAGCTCTCTTTTCGGAGGAAAGTCAATGTCATAGTTTTCATGAACAGTCCGAAAAAGCCGCTCCACATTTCCCTTCTTTGGAATAGCAATGGCACACAGACAGATGAGGCAAACTCACTTAGAATATGACATAGTGAAAAAAATCCCCTTCCATTCTGTATGAAAGTGGTAGGTTTTAGGCTTCTTACTCGGACCAGCTGCGGCACTCATTTTTATGCCCTTTGTTGTATTTAGTTTAAATAAATTGAAGGCTAACTACACAGCAATGTAACTGAACAAGTTAGCGCAGTTTAACGGGCATGCGTAGGGTGTCAAAAGTTCAGATATCAGATTGGCTACCCTGTATGCCAATCAAAAGACAAATGTCTTTTTAATGTCATGCGATCTACCCACACTTCCTTCGCGATCGACCGGTAGATTGTGATCTACATATTGAGCACCTCTGCACTACAAGATAACTAGCAGAAATTTTATCATAATTAAAACTTGTAAAAGGTCATAAATTTTTAACATGTAAAGAACAAAACATTTTATATTTACAGCCACATGTTTCTTTTCCAGTGTAGTTTTCCAAATAAAGAGAGGAAACTTAAGAAACTCTTTTCAGGCCTGACCTGTGGTGGCGCAGTGGATAAAGCATCAACCTGGAATGCTGAGGTCACTGATTCGAGTCCTTGCGCTTACCTGGTCAAGGCACACAAGAGAAGCAACGACAAATTGTTTCCTGCTCCTCTCCCTCGCCTTTATCTCTATCTTCTTTCTCTACATATGAATAAATAAAATCTTAAAAAAAAAAGTAAGTCTTTTCTGTTTTCCAGAGGCATAGAGAACCCGTTACGATGCAGCACATAATTTTTCTAAAACAAAACTTACAGCAGCTGAATGACTGATGCACGTCTTTTCTGATCACTCCTCAAAGTAATTTTCTTGTTATGACTGGAAACCAAAGATTTTATTCTCATGTAATTGTACCAGACTTTTATTTTCTTGTACTTGAGTGGTAAGGATACCATTCTTTAATAGGAAATTAATTACCTAAAAGGTAAAGTTGGCTAACTGAGAGAAATGTTCTAGCTTCACCTTTAGCAGTAGTAGTTTTGACAGAACGGAAAAAGAAGAGCACTTTGATTGCTGATAAGGAGGAAATAAAGGGCAGATATTTAGATATTCTGAAATGCAATTGTATACATTGCATTTTAGGAGCTAAAATTGTATATTTTAGGGGCTAAAACTTAACTGATATAAAATTAGAAAAGAATCTTTGTGGTTTTCAAATACAGAAACCTTCTGGTTGTGTGTGTGTGTGCGCGCGTGCTCACGTGTGTATGTATATGTATACATATGTATAAAACATCCCCTACTTGAAACCTATCTACTCTTATTGATCAGTGTCAACCCATTAAATTTCATTTCTAAAGAAAATATCCCCCACAAATAATATTGAACATTTATTAAGCACTCTTGAGACAGACTTAGTTCTAAGTTCTGTACATGTATTTACTTATAATATTGAAAATAACCCGAGGGAAAGTAGGTATTATTACTTTTAGTCTACAGATGAAGGTACTGAGTCAGAGGGAAGGAAGTGAAGAAACTTAGCCATGGTCACATAGCTGGTAAGTAGCAGAGCAGGGATCACAATATCTAAATCAGGCAGACTGGCTCCAGCATCAGTACTCTTGGTTAAATACCATGTAGTTGTACTTTGGTTAGCAGTGATTAAGAAAATACATAATGGCCTGACCAGGTGGTGGCACAGTGGCTAGAGCCTTGATCTGGGTCTCTGAGGTCACTGGTTGAGCACATGCTTACCATCTTGTGCATGGGGTCTCAGGCTTGAGCATGGGATCATACACATGACCCCGTGGTGTTGAGCCCAAAGATCGCTGGCTTGAGCCTAAGATCACTGGCTTGTCACTGTGCCCCCTGGTCAAGGTATATATAAGAATGAAATCAATGAACGACTAAAGTGCTGCAACTATGAGTTGAGGCTTCTCCTCTGTCTCCCTTCCTGTCTCTCTGTTCCTGTCTGTCTGTCTCTTCTCTCTCTCACTAAAAAGAAAATACATAATGACCAGATAAAGAAAACCATGGATTCTGTGCTGCTTCAATAAAGCAGTACATTATAAATTGATGGCATTTGTTCATGTCATCCACACTTCCTATACTATTTTAGCTAAATAATGAAATAATCCACAATATGCATAGGAATTTAAAGACCTCTTGTAGTAACTCCCTGGGAGTCCTTCAATTGTCCACTGCTTATGAGTTAGAATCCAGCTTAATAATATCATCAGTTCCTCCAGCAACAGGTTTTGATTTGAGTTCCTCCATTTCTTTCTGTATATCTTGATTTAGCTTTCTGTATTAGCCTCATCTGTTTCTTGGCAAACCCAGTAAGATCTTCCTAGGGCAATGTTCCAGCCTTCCACTCATCAGGGACCCGGCTATTTGAGTGTTCTCTCTGCCTAGATTTCCCCGTTCCAGAGGTGGCTGAGGAAACCACTCCATCTTACATAGCGTCTTCCATGGCTGCCTGCACACCACAGCTTGTGGTCTGTAGGCCAGCAGTGGGGTGGCCACAGCAGCCTGGCACATTTTAATATTATTTTTCATTTTGAGAACTAATGATGGCTTCTTGGCTTTCTGGCTAAGATCAAGTGAGAATTACTAATGGATAAAAAGTTTAAGGATTAATTTAATGAATTTATTTATAAGGAAACATATGTGGATTCATCCTCCATCTCATTTTTCATTTTGTTTTGTACAGATTTCTTCATGGATATTCATCTAAATTAACAGTTAGAAAAGCAATTGATGCTGTCTAAAACTTTTTATTATTTATTCATTGTTTTCTTCATGTAACAAGCATTAGTTATTTGCCTACTATGTTCCGTATGTTGTCCTTCAGACTGGACATGTAGCATGGATAGATTAAGTCTTGACCTACATGGAGGGTGCTAGTTTGGGGGAACAGAAAATAAAAGAAACAAAGATATACTATATCAGGCAGAATGAGTTTATTGAGAAAATGAAGGTAAGGGTCATAGGAAACACCAATAATTGGGGAGGAATCTTCTGCATAATACAGGGCTAAGGTAGAGAAGATACAGGTCTTGAGTGCCTGGTGTGTTTGAAAAACGAGTGCCAATGTGCTTACCTCTTTCAACTTCAGTTGCTTCACCTGGCAAGTAGCAGTCAAGTGAAATACTATATAAGAAAGAATTGTACTTGGAATGATGTTTTATGTATCTTAACAGACTGTAAACTACTTGAGGGTGGTCACTGGGTCATATACATTGTTCTGTGCCCCAGAGTACAAAAGGGATGATCCTATGGTGTGTATTTCCAGGCACTTAATAAATACTAGTTGAATAAGTGAATGGCTCATCAGGCTTTTCACCCATTGAACTATAACCTGCAGCAGAAACATGTAAACTGACACAATTTTGTTAGTAATTATAGTTTTCTTGATATCTTTGACTTGAACTGAGCTATATTGTACCTTGGGTCTTAAATGTAATAAAACACATTTTACTTCTCAGAACCATTTAAGTTCTTTTTTTAGTAACCTTGCCTGCTGCGTGCAGTCTGGCAGGGAGTGGGAATGTGATATAGAGGAAGCAGTTGGCTCACTGACATCAGAAGGTTGGAGTTTGTGATGCCCAGCTGTAGGTACAGATGATACTGTACAATACCTGTTAGAAACACATTTTAATATGACCATCATAATTAAAAGCTCTTTGGCTTTGGTCTTCCAAGCTAAAATCTGTGGTTAAAGAATATAATATGATTTGGCACCGTTACTATTTGAATAACATATGCTCCTTTCAAATCTGAGAAATTAGTTTTAGATATAGAGTCTTCATGTTTAAAAATATCACTATTCTACAGTGGTTTGAGGATGTCCCATCCATAATGTACGTATTCAGAAAGGAGGCTTTAATTTTCCACTTTGTGTCTGATCATATTAACTTAATTTTCTCTATATTACTTCCCTCTAATTTCATTGTAACAGAAATACGGGGTAACATTTAACCACCTTCCTATGTACTAAAGACTGGAGTGGGCCTTAGGACCAGATGAATAAGCACTAATATGCACCATTTCTAGGGATGATTTGCGAGCTGTTCTGTTGTACTTATAAACACTTCTACTGGTTAATAATGATACCTAAAATTACAGCATCAGAGCTTTGTTCCTTTGGTTTAAAGTTTTGTTTTTGTTAAGATGAAGATATCCCTGAAGGATTTTTAAAATCTGTTTTTAATCTGAAGTAATCCATTTATTCAACAAATACTTATTGAGTGCCTACTATATACTAGGTGCTGGAGATAAAGCAGTGAACAAAACTGACTACGCCCCTATGGAGGACAGGAGGGAGACAGACAATATATTCAGAAATAAGTATTAAGAAAGACGGTAAGGAGCTGTTGTTATTTTTTAATACACAGTGGTTAAAATCCTCTTTAGTAATGTTACATATGAAAGAGATGTGAAGGAAGGGAGGGGTATGAGCCGTATGAACATGTGAAGAAAGGCCGTTCCCGGTAGAGGAATGGTGCACAGTACAAAGGGCCCCCGGAGGGAGCGTTACTGGTCTGTTTGAGAAATAACAAGCAGGCCAGTATGACTGGAGTGGACTGAGAAAAAAGGCGAATTGTAGGAGATGGTCAGCAAGGAATGAATGAGTTTATAAGCCTTGAGCAGATTTTTTAAAAGTAAGCTCTTTTGTTTAGAATAATTTTAGACTTACAGGAAGCTTGTAAGATAATTCTCTCATTTTCATCTTACCCAGTTCCCCCTAATGGTAACATCTTACATGACTGTGGTACCTTTGACAAAACTAAGAAACCAGCCTCAGTACGTTACTGTTAACTGAACTCCAGAGTTAATTGGGATTTCATAGTTTTTCCACTAATGTCCTTTTTCTGTTCCAGGATCTAATCTACAATACAATATTGCATTTAATCATCATGCCTCCTTAGTCTCTTCTAATCTGTGACAATTGCTCAGTCTTTCCTTGTTTCCTAGGACCTTAGTAGTCTTAAGGAGTTCTGGCCAGGTGTTTTATAGAATGTTTCTCAATTTGGGTTTATCTGATAACGTCTTCTAAATGACTAGACTGGCATTATAGGTTTTGGAGAAGAAATCACAGAAGAGAGGTGCCCTTTTCCAGGAGGTGGGGTTAACCCATCCCCACCTTAAGGGGTGACTCACTTCTAAATTAGACTATAGGGAAACCTGGAAAATACTGTCTTAACCCAAGTGATCAAGGTTAATATTAACAGTGCTAAGTCATGTTAACATGATGTAATGAACCGAACAGATTTTGATATAGAGATAACATGAATAAGACCTGATTTTTGAGAAAGTTTTGTCCACTTTATGATTTTCCATAGACTATTCACTAAAAAGCATAATCGGTGGCAAATTAATTTAAACCTAGATTTTTTTACATTTCTCCTTATCTTCCACAATTATTCACTACTTAGTATCAAAGATTGTATTTTGTGCTGTGTGTGTGTGTGTGTGTGTGTGTGTGAGAGAGAGAGAGAGAGAGAGAGAGAGAGAGAGAGAGACAGAAACAGAAAGGGGGAGACAGAGGAGAGGGATTTTATCTGTTTGTGCTTGTTTTTGTAGTAAGATGCAGTTATATGTCATTGCAATGACCAAAGACAATATTGAATCACACAGTCAGTAACTTGTTACATTTTTTTTCTTAGTGAGAGAGAGAGAGAGAGACAGACAGACAGACAGACAGGAGATCAAAAGCATCAATTTGTAGTTGCGGCACTTTAGTTGATAGTTGTTTATTGATTGCTTCTATACTCCCTTGACCAGCAGGGGGGCGTGCTCCAGCCAAGCCAGTGACCCCTTCCTCAAGGCAACAACTTTGGGTTTAAGGTCGCAACCTTGGGCTTCAAGGCAGCGACCTTTGGGCTCAATCTGGCGACAGTTGGGATCATGTTGATGATCCCTCACTCAAGCCAGCAACCCCACACTCAAGCCAGATGAACCTGTGCTCAAGCCGGCAACCTCAGGGTTTCAAACCTGGGACCTCAGGATCCCAGGGCAATGCTCTATCCACTGCACCACCACCAGTCAGGCAGTTAGTAACTTGTTACTTTATAAAAGTCCTGAATTTCACATCTTTATAACTCTCATTCAACTTGGAGTTGGCTGTATTAAACACTGTTGTTATATCCCAAATAGTTTGGGGAAAAACTGTTTCAAGCAAAATATGCCAATTAAGCAGCTATTATTAGCTGCTGCTCCTTAAAGGTTGTTGTAAGGATTATATGAGCCCCAGCTGGTTGGCCCAGTGGTAGAGTCTTGGCCCGGAGTGTGAATGTCCTGGGTTCGATTCCCAGTCAGGGCACACAGGAGAAGCGACCATCTGCTTCTCCACCCCGCCCCTCTCCATCTATCTCTTTCCCCTCTGCAGCCATGGCTCAGTTGGAGCAAGTTGACCCCAGGAGCTGAGGGTAGTTCCATGCCCTTGCCTCAGACACTAAAACAGTTTGGTTGCCAAACAACAGAACAATGGCTCCAGATGGGCAGAGCATCGCCTGGTAAGGGGGCTTGCCAGGTGGATCCTGGTTGGGGCACATGTGGGAGTCTGTCTCTCTGCCTCCCTGCTTCTCACTTAAGAAAAAAAAAGGAATAAATGAGATTGTTTATGTAAAGACAGTGTCTAGAACATGATAAATTCTTAATAAACAGAAAATAGCTGATAAAGGTAGAATTTCCTGTTGTCTTGTTTTCCTGATCTTGTTTAAGTAAATACTCAGCTAAGCCTTGTTCATTCTTACTAAGCCTTGGCTAATTCTCTATCATTAAAAAAATTATAACAGAAGCTGACGGATGTAATTAGATATTGGTGATACTATAGAGAGAAATTTCTTCCCGGAAATTGAAGGTTGACTAGATGACTTCTATGGTTCTTCCAATTCTCTTTTACATTTTAATACCTATTATAGCTACCTCACAGGGTTTGATAAGGGATAACCAAGGTCATATATGTGAAAAACTTTTGTAAACAAATTATCATACAAATATTGTGATACTATATTCTAATTAGCTAGTTAACAGAGATTCCTTCAGTAACTAGAACTGTCTATATTCACTGGAAATTAAAGGGTACACCTGATGTGTGAGTTTTTTCCCCATCAGATCTAGAGTTTATTATTATAATTGTTGCTATTGTTATTGTCTATTTGTTTATATTTGTTTTCCTAGCTAGAGGATGATAGCACTTTTTCATAGCATACATTCTCCTATGTCTTCAGTCCATTTACTTCTATGATAGTTTTTCTATCATAGATGCCCAGAAGTGCTGCTGTGGTTAAGGTTATAATGGAAATGCTGATTTCCATTAAGGAGACATCATTCCAAAAACCATTTTAAAATAGAAGATAGTTCTCTGTAATCAGATTCCCTCAGCTTGATACCACTACTCTTCTTTAAACTTAAGTAGCACAGAACCAATTATATGATGACTTCAGAAGGGAAACTATAGCTGGAAAGTAAAATGATTTTGAAACCTGCTGAAGTGTCAACTGCCAATTATTTCTGATTCTCATTATAGAATAATGCATATTTTCTACCGTTATGGTACTTCTGCAAAAAAGAAAAATGTTTTACAACCTATCTTTTTTCTTTTAAGTTTTTTCAGTTTTTTTTAATTGACTCTACCAGATCATTTCTCAGTCCAATTGTAATTTTATATTCTGGTTCCCTAAGAAATAGCATTTATTTATTTATTTATTTATTTATTTATTTTAATTTTTATTTTTTACAGGGACAGAGAGAGAACCAGAGAGAGGGACAGATAGGGCAGATAGGGACAGACAGACAGGAACAGAGAGAAATGAGAAGCATCAATCATTAGATTTTCATTGCTGTTGCGACACCATAGTTGTTCATTGATTGCTTTCTCACATGTGCCTTGACCACAGGCCTTCAGCAGACTGAGCCACCCTTGCTGGAGCCAGTGACCTTGGGTCCAACCTGGCGAGCTTTTGCTCAAGTCAGATGGGCCCGCGCTCAAGCTGGCGAGCTCAGAGTCTTGAACCTGGGTCTTCCGCATCCCAGTCCGACGCTCTATCCACTGCGCCACTGCCTGGTCAGGCCTAAGGAATAGCATTTAAAGAAAATTGTAGCAGATTACTCTAGCCTTACTGGTTTTTATTTTACCATTATGAACAAATGCATTTTCCTGGATATTTTTTATATAATTCATGAAAACTGTTTTTCAGCTCTTTCTCAGTATCAAATACCAGGTTGAAATTCTCATTTTGTCCCTACTTGATGTATTTTGTTACTTCCTGTCTGCATTTTTTTTCTCTTCCATAGTTTATGTTCTGAATTTAACAGTGGGGAATCCACTTGACTGTGCTCACAGCAGGTAATAAGTACCATGACAGTCGCTGGATGGTTTCTTTGGATGGTTAAAAGAATAACAGGGTAATTAAGCTTTTGTGAAGCTGCCAACTGTATTGGGGGTTGGTGCATATTTAAGACTTATTTAAAAATAGTTCTTTCAGAAATTGAATTATTTAATTGGTAGAATTCCTAAGGGCATATTCCTTTTTCAGGTAGACATTACTTAAGATGACTGGAATTTATGTCAAATAGAAGAAAATTCTCTTTCATGTAAGGCTAGATTTAATGCTGTACTCATTCTGATTTATAATGTTGAATTTATAATTTTAAGGTGTTCTCTTTTTTTACCTACCACAAATATCCTAAAATAGCTTTTTACAAACAATATGTATTCTCAAAATGCAGGTTTCTATAAAACTGAATAAGAAATATTTATTCAGATACTTAAATTTATTTATTTATTGGTTGATTGGTTGATGTTAGAGAGAGAGGAAGTGGGTGGGGGAGAGAAACATTGATCTGTTGTTTCACTTATTTATATATTCATTGGTTGATTCTTTATATGTGCCCCAACCAGGGATCAACCCTTCAATCTTGGTGTATTGGGATAATGCTCTAAACAGCTGAGCTACCTGGTCGGGGCTTTATTCAAATACTTTAAAAGATTTGAATTCAACCATAATCTTTGTTTGCTTTTGAACCCAAAATCTATATCTATATAAAATACAGAAAAAACATTGTTTTTTTCTGAGTTACAGTTATGAGGTCTAAATGTTATCTAAATAAACTGGGATGTTGATAGCTTTCAGACACCAAACATTCTAACTGGACCATAAATGAATAGAGTTATCACCACTAATAGTCAACATATTACTGCCTGCTTTCCCCACTTCTTCTCAACATAGTGCTGGAAGTTCTAGTCACAGGAATTAAGCAAGCAAAATAAGTAAAAGGCATCCAAATTGGACACAAAAAAATAAAATTACCTGTTTGAGGATGATGTGCTTAAATGTAAAAAACCCTGCCTGACCAGGTGGTGGTGCAGTGGATAGAGCGTCAGACTGGGATGTGGAGGACCCAGGTTCGAGACCCCGAGGTCGCCAGCTTGAGCGCAGGCTCATCTGGTTTGAGCAAGGCTCACCAGCTTGGACCCAAGGTCGCTGGCTTGAGCAGGGGGTTACTCGGTCTGCTGTAGCCTCGCGGTCAGGGCACATATGAGAAAGCAGTCAATGAACAACTAAGATGTCGCAACGAAAAACTAATGATTGATGCTTCTCATCTCTCTTCGTTCCTGTCTGTCTGTCCCTATCTATCCCTCTCTCTGACTCTGTCTCTGTAAAAAAAAAAAAAGAAAACCTTAAAGGTTACACACACACACACACACACACTATGACAGAACTAATAAAAGAATTTTGCAAAAGTAGCAGGGTACAATGTCAACACATAAAAATCAGTTTTCATACACAATGAAAAATATGAAAAGGAAATTATAAAAACAATTCCATTTACAGTAGCATCAAAAAGAATAAAATACTTAGGGATTAACCAAGGAGGTCAAAATCTCATGCAATGAACTACAAAACATTACCAAAAAAAATTAAAGATATGTAAATAGGGAGACATCTGTGTTCATAGACAGGAATATGTGATATTGTTAAGATGTCACTACTGGCCCTGGCCAGTTGGCTTAGTGGTAGAGCATCAACCCAGCATATGGATGTCCCAGGTTCGATTCCCAGTCAGAGCACACAGGAGAAGTAAACATTTGCTTCTCCACTCCTTCTCCTCCCCTTCTCTTTCTCTCTCCCCCTCCCACAGCCATGGCTCAATTAACTTGAGCAAGTTAGCCCTCAGGCACTGAGGATGGCTCTGGGGCCCCTGTCTCAGGCACTAAAAATAGTTTGCTTGCCGAGCAATGAAGCCGTGTCCCAGATGGGCAGAGCAGTGCCCCATAGGAGGCTTGCCTGGTGGATCCCAGTCTGGGCACATGCAGGAGTCTGTCTCTCTGCCTCTCTTGCTCTCACTTCATTAAAAAATAAATAAATAAAATAAAAAGATGTCAATACTATCTAAAGCAAAATACAGATTCAATGCAAATTTCTATCTAAGTCCCAATGATTCTTTCCCCCCAAGAAATAGAAGAAAGCCTATTATAAAATTCATATGGAATATTAAGTGACCCCAAATAGCGAAAACAACCTAAAAAAAAAAAGCAGAGGACTCACAGTTCCTGATTTAATAATGTACTTTAATGCTACAGTAGTAATCAAAACAGCATAGAGAGCCCAAAAGTAAACACTTCTATATATCGTCAAATTATTTTTGACAAGATTGCCAAGATTATTCAATAGGACATCCAGGTAGCATTCCTAGAGGTTGCTATAGAGCAGTGACGGGCAATCTTCTGAGCTTGGTGTGTCAAAATTCGCCAAAAAAACCCGAGCATAACTCAGGTGGTGTGTCACTTCGAGAAATAAAAACCCATAATTTCACGATATTTATAGTTTAAATAACAAAAATGTTTTGGCCCTCAGACCTCTGGCACAGTGTCTACACTACAGCAAATGTTTTATCCTTGGCTACTGCACCTGGCCGTGCAGGAGCCGAGGATGAAACATCCTTCTCGGCATGTGGCCCCATACTTCTCTGGTATGCAGCCGCATGCAGCCGTGTCATCAAAAATGGCTACACGTGTTAGTGCTGATACGCATGTCATAGGTTCGCCATCACAGCTATAGAAAGAAAATAGCTTAAAGAGGAAAAAACTCAGTGCTGATTTTAACTTCATTTAGTCCACTAAGAAAAATAACACCAAGTCAGGTGGAGAATTTGCCGCCTTCTCCTTCTTCTTCTCCTCCTTCCTCTCCTCCTTCTTATTTTATTTATTGATTTTACAGAGAGAAGAGAGAGAGGGTTGGGGAACAAGAAGTATCAAGTCATAGTTGCTTCACTTGAGATTTCATTGATTGCTTGTTGTATGTGCCTTGACCCGGCAAGCCCAGGGTTTCAAACCAGCGAACTCAGTGTTCCAGGTTGACGCTCTCTCCACTGTGCTACTGCAGGCGTGCCTTTTTTATTTTTAATTTAATGTGTTATTCTAGATTTAGAATGCATATGATTACCTTGGGAGAGGGATGATCAGAAACTCAACATCTCAGTGCTGTCCCCCCAGCAAGGGCATACTAAGTAGACAGCATCATCCTATGTGGGCTGAGAAGCTGCTCCAGATGAATCTCGCTCAGAGTTAACTGATGGAACTTCCCACCATCAAGAACTTTTATTACCCTAGCAATGCTATGCCAAGGCTGCTGAAACACAGCAGTGGGTATTGTGTTGACGCCCACATTGCCAGTGTCAGGAAGAACGTACTTTTAAACCTCTAATTTATTTAATAATGTCTTCAGTGATTTGTGTAGGTTTTGCATGGTGTTGAAAACGCTTCCTGGTTTGCTTTATAACAAGAATTTAGTTAGCAGTCTTAAAATGTATATTATCTTAATACACATGTGGATGGTCAAGTCAATTTAGAAAAAGAGCTCAATAAAATACATTGCTGTTCTATTCATCTCATAGAACTTATCTACCCTTTATACTTAAAAATGATGCAAATTAAATGTGTTTGTATACTAGAATAAGGTATTGTCGTTTCTGTTTTATAAACCAAGATAGTAATATATAGCACTGAAAGAGTCAGCTTTTATATTCAATTACAATCTGACTTCTTTCCTTTTCTCTAATGAGAAACCATAATTGAAAAAAATATTTTTTTAAATGTGAATTGGACTATGTCAGCCTATAGTGTGGAAATAGAAAAATAAGCTCTTGTAAATAAGTATTTATAAGGAGGTAGGAAATAGTACTCTCTTGTTAGAAATATAAAATTTAATAACCAGTTGCTATTATTTTATATGAAGCTTAATAAGTGTGTCTCTTTAAGAAAACAAGCTATACAAAATCTGAGCGGTTCTTTCCTAACTAGTAGATTTACTGCAAATATTGATTACATTTGTCAAAATAAATACGCATGCAGCTTTTAAGAATGCACCAAGTGTGGCAAAGCAGAGCACCTCCATATTTCCTTCCATATACGTCTGCTGGCCTGAGGGAAAATATTTGTTTGCATTATAAGTGTCTTCATTTATACTTTTAAACTGCCGTTGTCCTATCTTTGAAATTCAAAATATTATTTGAAATACAATTATAGAATTAGAATTTTAGACTTGGAAGAGACTTTAGAGTTATTTTATTACAATTTCTTAGTTTACCAGTTGAGGAAAGTGAAAATCCAGGGTTTAAGCATTTTTTTCTAAGGTTACACAGCCAGAATTAGAGCTTGGCTTTCTAACTCCTTAAATTTCTGCTATAGCCTCTAGTGTCCAACTTGTTAGTTGAACAGCAATTAAATAAGTTGTCAGAAATGTTGGCCTCCCTTAGTCTGCAAGTATATATGTCCAGACTTCAAAGTTAGTAGGGATCCCTAATTATTCGTCATCATTTAAAAAATATTCTTATAGCAACATAGAGAAATTGCAGTGTTTAAATTATGAGCCAAAGAGACTTCTGAGCGACTGAGATGTCTGTGTATAGTTTTTGATATCTTTAGGTAACAGCCAAAGCAATATTGAGGAAGAAGAACAAAGTTGGAGGTATCATGCTACCTGAAATCAAACTATACTTTGAGGCTATAGTAACTAAAACAGTATGGTAATGGCATAACAACAGACACATAGATCAGTGGAACAGACTAGGAAGCCCAGAAATAAACCCACACATAAATGTCAACTAATTTATGACAAAGGAGGCAAGAATATACAATGGGATAAAGGCAGTCTCTTTAATAAATTGTGTTGGGAAAAATGGACAGATACATGCAAAGAAAAAAAGAAACTAGACCACTTTCTTAGACCATACACAAAAATAAACTCAAAATGGATTAAAGACTTAAATGTAAGACATAAAACCATAAAACTCCTAGAAGAGCCTGACCTGTGGTGGTGCAGTGGATAAAGTGTCGACCTGGGAACACTGAGGTCGCCAGTTCAAAACTCTGCACTGGTCTGGTCAAGGCACATATGGAAGTTGATGCTTCCAGCTCCTTCCCCCTTTCTCTCTCTCTCTCTCTCTCTCTCTCTCTGTGTCTCCTCTCTAAAATAAATTAAAAAAAAAAAACTCCTAGAAGAAAACATAGGCAGTAAACTCTTTGGCATTGCTCTTTTAAAAAATATTTCATTATTGATTTTAGAGGCAGAAGAGAGAGAGGGAAGGTGGGGGGGAGTGGGAAGCATCAACTTGTATTAGTTGCTTCTCATATGTGCCTTGATCAGGCAAACCTGGGGTTTTGAACCAGTGACCTCATTTCAGGTCGATGCCTTATCCACTGAGCCACCACAGGTCAGGCATGAATCTGAGTTTTATGTTATTTTTGTGTGTGTGTGTCTGAAGAACACCTATTATTAGCTTAAAATAAATATTGTGCTTTATTACCTGACCAAGTGGTAGTGCAGTGTATAGAGCGTTGACCTGGGAAACTGAGGATCCAGGTTCAAAACCCTGAAGTCACCACCTTGAGCATGGAATCATAGACATGACCCCATGGTCGCTGGCTTGGGCCCAAAGGTTACTGGCTTGAGCCCCAAGGTCGCTGACTTGAGCAAGGAAGGCGTCATTGGCTCGGCTGGAGCCCCCTGGTCAAGGCATGCATCAGAAACAATCAATGAACAACTAAGGTGCTGCAACTACGAATTGATGCTTCTCATCTCTCTCCCTTCCTGTCTATCTCTCTTACTAAAAAACAAAACAAAACTTGTGTTTTATTTACAGAGTTCAATTAATGAAGCGTAACAGAGCCTGGACTTTTGCTTTACAGTATATAACATTGAGAAAGTCAGAAATACAAATACACATTTATGTATCATTAACATAGTATTAATAAACTGGAATGCTTATGTGACTAAACTTAAAAACTAAAACTAAATGGACCCATATTAATGATATTTTAACATTGTTCAGAGGTATTTATATATATAGTTTATATATGACCTAGGTATAAACTGGACAAGGATTTCATTTCATCTCTGAGTATATAAAGTCTGTACTTTGATATCTGAAACAAACGAGAGAGTAACAAGTTGATATGAAAACACATTTCCTTTTGTTCTCAGGATTTGAATGACTTGCAGATAGGAATGGTAAGCCCCTCACATATACCTAACAAATAGCAAAGGCTCATTTTTGGACTATCTTTGAGGGGCCTGACAAGATTAATTTGACTTTGAAAGAGCCAGTCCTCCCAAATGACACACACTTCAAAAGTTAAAAAAATTTCTAATCATACTCTACTTCAGCAATGTTCTCAATATAATAATATTTGTAACCCCAATTCTCCAAACTGCGACAAGTATTGGCCCTCCTCTGATACTGCTGTGTAATACATATTTACCTCACTTTAAAACCTGTATCAGGATCTTTCAAGCATTGAATAAGAAATGATAGAAAAAAGCAGTTTAATGTGTTATCACGTTACCCACTTTTGGTAGTTCTCTTAAAAATGACAAGCTTTAATAATAAGCTTTTATTTGAGTTGTATCAAATATTCTCTGATGTGACTATGTTTTAAAATATATTTGCAATTCTAATTTCTTAGAAATAATCACTTTTCAATTCAGAGTCAAAACCATGAGAACTTGTTCTGCTGATAGCTTTCTGACATGTAGAAATAACTGATGTGGGTGAAGTGTCTCACTTGATGTTTTATATCTAGCTATTAGTCAGCTAATCTTCCTTCCTACTTCACTGAAAATATTTTCATTCTGTCTGACAAAAAGTAAAGAATTACATTAACTGTGACTAAAATTGTATTGCAGATGACACATTAATGAGAATAATGGTTCATGCCTTATTCTTGAAAGTTTTCATAGTCTTACCTTTGGTGAACCCAGATCCAGATAGTTAATTATGAAAAAGATATACTTTACAGCTAGTGCTCGACTTATGACCACAATTGGTTCCGACAGACCGGTCGTAACACGATTTGGTTGCAAGTTGAGTAGGCTATATGTACAGTACTGTGAAATGATGTTATAAAAATCTTTAAGTCATATTTTATTATAATTTTTTTTCATTATTATGTATCATAATTTTCTTTGTTCATTTTATGCCATTTGTATCATCTCTACACCGTTTTGTTTCTTATTTTTACATTCGTCAGGTTTAAGTAAAACACTGCATTACCAGTACAGCTGGTTTAATATTTGCAAAACATACAAAATTATAAAATACAGGTGCATACAAAAACTGCTCCAAACGCGGAGCAGTCGTGGCTAGCGATTGTGGTCGTAAGGTCGAATGGTCGTAAGTTGCATAGGTTGTAAGTCGATCAATACCTGTATTTTAAAACTCTGGGAACCCAGATTACAGTAAAGGTTTCAGGTAATTTTAAATATAATTTTTAAAATAAACAAAAGGATCAAGTAAATACTATACTATTAGTGTAAAGTCCACTTAGGCAAAATATTTGGATGTGTTCAGTTATTCAAAGTAAAGTATGACTGAAAGGTAAAAGACAAGTAGTGCAGACCAAGAGTTTAGCTGTAGGAGGGAAAATTTTGATTTATAAGGAAAAATTTAGTTAACTTAGCATGAAAGGAGAAATGGCAGTACTGTTTTATAAGCATTTGGATTTCAATATATTTCATAGTGATTAAAGGGCAGTGGCTTTCAATGTATTTTTTTAAATTAAAATCAGGATTCAATATACCCCTCATGTGCCCTATTATATTTCCTTTTAAAATAATACCAGTCAAAATTCATAAATTGATTTTATTACCCACTAATGAATCATAACATAAAATTTGAGAAAGACTTATGACAAATAAAGAGAATTTTCTAAGTTTTTTTTTCCCTTGGGGACTCAGAATGTAAACATTGTCACTTTATCTGTTTCTAAACCAGTCATTTTCTTGGTCTCACCTAAACCTTGTTATCACAAAAATTATACCAGCTCCAAAATCATATAGACAAGCATTCTCTTCTCAGACTATAATAACATTCTGTCCTTTTGGGTTATGTACCCAAGTACTTCCACTCAATTTTTAAATTGCATTTAGACAACATTGATAGGCAGCTCATGTCTGTTCTTTCTTAGCCAGTAGTCCATGGTCGAACATTGTAGTTGTATCCTTAAAAAGATACTCAATCCCCTGTCTCTTCTTTACTTTACAGTCCTCACCTTGCAAAACCTCAAATTTTGATGAACTAAATAATTTTTTTTACCTACACATGTTCCAGCACATGAACACAGATGAAGAAAGTCTTACTACTAGAAAGGAAGACTGGTTTCATTAAAAAATTGTCACAAGCTTTCAATAATCTCGGCACTGTTTGACCGCCCTGCTACCTCTCTGATGTGACTATTGCATATCTACTTTCCTTTCATCCTACTTCCCCCATGTGTGTTCTACCCCAAGGTGACCAGATTTTAAAATTGGTAAAGCGGGACACCATTGACGGGGGTGGGGGGGTCTTATTAAAAATTTGGTCTATATGGAGCAAAAAAATTTTTTCATAGAATGCAAAAATAGTATTGTAATATATTATTTTAAATCGGGACTTTTTAAAAACACCGCGGGACACGGGACAAATTGTTAAAAATCGGGATCTACCCTCACCACCCAGTGGTTCTCAAAATGGGGTCCCCAAAATGTGGTCCCCAGACCAGCAGCATGAACATCATAGGGGAACTTGTTAGAAATGAGACTCCTTGCCCTTGCTCCAGGGCCAACTCAGAAACCCTCGGGTTGGGCCAGCAAGCTGTTTTTTAACAAGCCTGCAGTCAACTCTGATGCCTGTAAGGGTTTGCCTGGTCTAGCCTCATGCTTACTTGAGAAGCCATTCTCTAAAACAGTGGTCCTTAACCTGGGTTCTATCGAACCCTAGGGTTTCAATGAGTCGGTCTCAGGGGTTCAGGGGTTCGGAGAAGCCTCTGCCGCGGAGGCCAGAATAAAGTAATACCGTAATTTGTTGTGAGTTCATGCACTTTGTTGGTTTTGTTCTTTGGGCAAGGTGATGTTCATGCACGGCTCATTTTGTGCACCAGTAAAAAAACATATACCTATGTTGCCTGACCTGTGGTGGCGCAGTGGATAAAGCGTCGACCTGGGAACACTGAGGTCGCCAGTTCAAAACCCTGCACTGGTCTGGTCAAGGCACATATGGGAGTTGATGCTTCCAGCTCCTCCCCCCTTTCTCTCTTTCTCTCTCTCACTCTGTGTCTCCTCTCTAAAATGAATAAAATAAAATAAAATAATTTAAAAAAAAACCAAAAAAACATATACCTATGTCTTGAATTTGGGGGAAAAATTATATTTTATTTATCAGTAAAGAAGGGTTCGGTGAATGCGCATATGAAACTGGTGGGTTTGGTACCTCAAAAAAGGTTAAGAACCACTGCTCTAAAATGTAAGCTCTAGCCTGATCTGTGGGGTCGCAATAAAGCACTGACCTGACATGCTTAGGTCACTGGTTTGAAACCCCAGGCTGGTCTGGTCAAGGCACATAGAGGAGCAACTACTACAAATTGATGCTTCCCACCTCTCCTCCCCCTTCTCTCTCCTCTCTCTAAAGTCAACAAATAAAATCTTTAAAATAAGATGTAAGCTCTGAAGGCAGGGGTTTGTCTTTTCTGGACATATATATCCTGTGGATGAGAACAGTGCCTGGAACATTGTGAACCTCAATAAGTTGTTGCTGAATCAAACCGTGAGGTGGGGACTTCTTGATTTTCCCACTAAGAAATTGGAAACCTACTTGCACCTGCACCCGTTTTCTTCCTTTTCCAGCTAAGGAAATGTGCCTCATCCTAACAGAGGTTAGTGTTTCCCATGTGGATTGGATCGCATCTCTTCTTGCCTTCTCGAGAACTTTGTTCCTTTGATCTCCCCTCTCTCCTGCATTATTTATCAATCTTTCTCTACTAGGTCATTTCATTTAATATGTAGTCAGATTCCACACCTTCTAAAACCTTCCCTGTCCCCATATCAGTTACTGTCACACCTCCTTGCCTCCCACTTACTAACCCACTCTAATCTGACTTTCACCTCCACTATTCAGTAGTTCTTGACAAAGTCAATGACTTTTTAACACTTTTTTCTGAAATATAATTTATATACCATAAGTTATGCATTTAAAGTGTACATGTACCATTCAGTGGTTTTATTATATTCAGAATTGTTTAACCATCACTAAAGTCTAAGATTTAGAAGATCGTTATCACCCCCAAAAGAAAGAAACCCCATACCCATTAGCAGTTCCTCCCTGTGCCCGTCACCCCTCAGACCTAGGCTACCCCAGTCCTCCATTTTTCTAGAATTGCCTTGTTTGGACTTTTCTTATAAATGAAGTCATTATGTGTTTTTTTGTGACTGGCTTCTGTTGTTTACCATGTTTTCAGGGTTCACCCATGTTGTAGTATGATTCAATACTTCATTCCTTTTATGGCAGAATAATATTCCATTGCATGAATATACTGTCTTTTTTTGTGTGTGTGACAGCAAGAGACAGAAGGACAGATAGGGACAGACAAGAAAGGAGATGAGAAGCATCAACTCTTCGTTATGGCACCTTAGTTGTTCATTGAGTGCTTTCTCATATATGCCTTAATGGGGGGGGGCTACAGCAGAGCGAGTGACCCCTTGCTCAAGCTGGTGAGCCTTGCTCAAACCAGATGAGCCTGCGCTCAAGCTGGCGGGGTTTCAAATCCGGATCCTCCGCGTCCCAGTCTGACGCTCTATCCACTGTGCCACAGCCTGGTCAGACTTTACTATATTTTATTTATCCACAAGCAGATGATGGACATTTGGTTGTTTCTACATTTTTTCTTTCTTTATTTTTTTGTTTTTAGCAAGAGAGACAGGGACAGAAAAGAAGGGAGAGAGATGAGAAGCATCAACTCATAGTCACAGCACCTTTGTTGTTCATTGATTGCTTTCTCGTATGTGTCTTGACCTGGGGGCTCCAGCTGAGCCAGTGACCCCTTGTTCAAGCCAGTGACCTTGGGGCTACAAGCCAGTGACCTTTGGGCTCAAAGCAACAACCATGGGGTCGTGTCTATGATCCCATGCACAAGCCAGCGACCTTGGGGTTTTGAACCTGGGCCCTCATCATCCCAGGCACTGGGGAACAAAATTTTTGTTGCATCCACAAAAACACTTGTTCTAACCTAATTCGAGTGTGCTGATCTCAAATATGACATTAGTTTTTATCTGTAAGCTACAGTTTTCTTGCAATTCAAGATTTTAGGTTTTCATCGTATAAAATTTTCAACATTTAGTTTCTCATAATGAAGTAGAATGTCTTCTTGGGCATCATCTGTGTGAAAATATAATAATTTATATAATGTAGTAAATACACTAAAAGATATGACTGCATCAGAATTTGTCTACAATTTTGAAATAGAACATATTAAAAACTTATTTTAATCATAAAATTTGCGCAAAACTTATTTAAATTCTATTCAGGCTAAAATTTGCATTTGTAGCTCTTGCATTTGTGTACTTGTTGAGGACAATCTCATTTGATGCTCCAGCAGTAGTCTGCTCATCACTAACAGCTCCAAGATTTTCAGGAAACTTATCAAGGTGACTGATCAGGAAGTGAATCTTAATGCTCATGTTACATCCAATGTTGCGGAAAGCCAATAGCATCCTTTGAACCAGAAGTCTATAGTTTTCTATTTTGTTGCCAAAGAAGTTCTTTGTAACTGTCACAAAAGACTGCCATGCTGCTTTCTCCTCCCTATTCATCTTCCTGGGAAAATCTTCATCACGTATGAGGGTTCGAATTTGAGGTCCATCGAATACAACTGCTTTTATCCTCTCAAAAGACAAGGCAGGAAAAGCAGAAATAATATGTTGAAAGCATTCACTTTCTCTATTCAAAGCCTGAACAAACTGCTTCATTAAGCGAACTTTGATGTGAAGTGGGGGAAAAATAATCCTGTCTTGATTAACTACAGGTTCATTCACAATATTTTGCATCCCTACTTCCAGAGCTTCACATTTTGGCCACTCCTTCTGTGTCCAGTGTTTCTCCCGAGCTCAGCTGTCCCACAAACACAGAAAGCAAGGATACAACCTCTCTGTTGTCCTAGCAGTAAATTTATCATTTTAAGATCCACACAAATGATCCAGTTATGCTCCTCATACTTCAGAAAGTCGAGGACTATTTTTATGTCATTATAATCGTCTTGCAGATGAGTTCAATAACCAATTGGAACAGCTGCATAAACATTCCCGTTGTGTAGGAGAACCATTTCAGACTCCGTTTAGAGCTGTCAAGAAATAGCCGCCATTCTGTTGGACTGTAAGCGGTAACACCTAGCTGGCTGAGAAGACTACTGATATCATGACAGTAAACAAAGTGTTTGTTTTCGGAAAAAAAGTCCACAAAAATTTGTTCACGCTTTCTGAAATGGGATACTTTAGCTGACCGGTGAAGTCCATTCTTTTCTTGAAGCCTGGAGGCTAATAACTCAGCTGCTTTCTTTGATAGGCCCAAATCTCTAAGTCATTCAATTCGGTTGGCTAAACTGCTGAGGGGTTAATGACTGCTTGGCATCAGAAGAAGACCCTTCAGATTCTGCAACCATTTCCTCATGCATCTTATCAAAATACACTTGATCACCATGTTCACTTTCTTCGTCCTTAGAAGAAATAAAACCATTGAAAACTGGAACCGGGAGTGTCTCAGAGTGTGGGACAGGTCGTATTGCTGAAGGAATATTAGGATATGAGATCAGATGCCGTTCTTTCTTGCCGATGCCCTTTGTATGGATCAGACAGAAATAACAGTCACTGCTGTGGTCCTTAGGTTCACGCCAAACCATGGGAATACCAAAAGGCATTCCTTTCCATTTTCCTTTTGTCCAGTCACAAAGCATTTCCTCACAATTATTACACACAATATGAGGAGCCCAATTCTTGTCTTGATTGCCAAGGGGAACGTGAAAATAGGCACGTATCACAAATGGTGAAATATTGCGCCTTTGATGTTGAAGTGTGTAACAGCCACATATATAACAGAAGCTGTCAGGACTATTCTTACATTTATGCCTACACGAAGAAGCCATGAGTCAATCTTTTTTTTTTTACAGGGACAGTGAGAGAGTCAGAGAGAGGGATAGATAGGGACAGACAGGAACAGAGAGAGATGAGGAGCATCAATCATCAGGTTTTTTTTGCGACATCTTAGTTGTTCATTGATTGCTTTCTCACATGTGCCTTGACTGTGGGCCTTCAGCAGACCAAGCAACCCCTTGCTCGAGCCAGTGACCTTGGGTCCAAGCTGGTGAGCTTTTGCTCAAGCCAAATGGGCCCGCGCTCAAGCTGGCGAGCTCGGGGTCTCAAACCTGGGTCCTCCGCATCCCAGTCCAACGGTCTATGTATTGCACTGCCGCCTGGTCAGGCCCATGATTCCATCTTAAAACAAAGTAAGAGGGTGTTTTTATCAGATAATAATTTTTCTTTTTTTACAGGGACAGAGAGAGAGAGTCAGAGAGAGGGATAGATAGGGACAGACAAACAGGAACTGAGAGAGGTGAGAAGCATCAATCATTAGTTTCTCGTTGCCGTTGCGACACCATAGTTGTTCATTGATTGCTTTCTCACATTTGCCTTGACCGCGGGCCTTCAACAGACCGAGCAACCCCTTGCTGGAGCCAGCGACCTTGGGTCCAAGCTGGCGAGTTTTTGCTCAAGCCAGATGGGCCTCGCGCTCAAGCTGGCGAGCTCAGGGTCTCGAACCTGGGTCTTCCGCATCCTAGTCCTACGCTCTATCCACTGCGCCACTGCCTGGTCAGACCAGATAATAATTTTTTTACATTTATGAACAACTACAATTATGTAAAAGTGATGTTTGTAAAACATTAATTGCCTTGTGGTTATGTTCAATCCAAGAGTCATTGCCCTTTAACTCCAATTTAAAAACCAATGCATACCATTAACTGTAACAGAAAGAAATTAAAATTGCATAAAAACTAGATACACCAAAAAACCAATTTCAGTTTTGGAATCAGAGATGCAGAAATATATAGAGACAGTTCTAAAACCTCATGCAACAGAAAACGAAAAAATAATTGTTCCCCAGTGAGGCCAACACCACCTGGTCAGGAACCTCTTTCTTTTTTTTTATTATAGTCACCCTACTTGGTGTAAAATGGTATCTCATTGTGCCTTGGATTAGCATTTTCCTAATAGCTAATGATATTGGGTATCTTTTCTTGGGTTTATTGGCCATTTATGTATTTTCTTTGTAAAAATACCTATTCATATCCTTTATTCATTTTTAAATTTTTTTATTATTGAGTTATGAGTTCTTTATATATTCTAGATACCAGTGCTTCATCAGATATGATTTGCAAATATTTTGTACCATTCTGAGTTGTTTTCTCACTTCCTTGATTTGTGATCCTATTTAGTTCTCTTTTGTTGCTTGTGTTTTTGGTGTCATATTTAGGAAAACCATTGTGTAATTCAAGGTTATAAGGTTTTACTCCTATCTCTTCTTTTAAGATTTTTAGTTTTGCCTGACCAGGCGGTGGCGTAGTGGATAGAGCATCGGACTGGGATGTGGAAGACCCAGGTTCGAGACAGCGAGCTCCCCAGCTTGAGCACGGGCCCATCTGGCTTGAGCCAAAGCTCGCCAGCTTGGACCCAAGGTCGCTGGCTCCAGCAAGGGGTTGCTCGGTCTGCTGAAGGCCCGCGGTCAAGGCACATGTGAGAAAGCAATCAATGAACAACTAAGGTGTTGCAATGGCAACGAAAAACTAATGATTGATGCTTCTCATCTCTCTCCGTTCCTGTTTGTCTGTCCCTATCTATCCCTCTCTCTGTCCCTGTTAAAAGGAAAAAAAAAGATTTTTATAGTTTTAGCTCTTTAAAGTCTGAGATCCATTTTGAGTAAATCTGCATATATGGTATAAGGAAAGAGTCTAATTTGGTTATTTTGCGTGTGGATATCCAGTTGTCACAGCATCATTTGTTGAAAAGACTGTTCTTTCCCCCATTAAATTGTCTTGGCACCTCGTCAGTGATCATTTATGTTATTAAATGCAATATCCCCTCCTCCCCTTACCTATTTGTCCTATCCGCAGTGTTGACATAGTTGACTATGCTCTCCTTCAGATATTCTACTCGCTTGGTTCTCCTTTCACTTATTTATCTTTCTTTTCAGTATTTATAGGTTCCTTATATTGTACCAAGCATCTAAATGTTGGCTTTTTGTGGCTGTGTAACAAAACTTAGTGGCATAAAATAATTACAATATTTATTATGCTCACAGTGTTTTGGGGCCAGGAATTCAGACAGAACAGAGCAGGGCAGCTTATCTCTGCCCCGTGATGTCCGGGGCCTTCGTTGGCCAACCCGGGCTAGGGACTGGTGTCATCTGAAGGCCTGTGCCATTGTTACATCTCAGGCTGTTGTTAACAGCTATTGACCGAGAGCCTTCGTTCACATCCACACAGGCCTGTCTCAGCGGGAAGAGGGACGAAGGAGGAAAAAAGGGAAGAAAAGAGAAAGGAGAAAGAAGGGAGGAAAAAGCCCGGGGAAGCCATTTCATCTTTTATGACCAAACCCTATAAGTTACACGGAAACACTTTTGGTACATTTTTTTAAAATCAAAGTCTTACATTCAAAGAAAGGGAAATAGAATGCCTCTTTATGTAGAACAGCTAGGTTCTTAAGAGGAGAGGGGCAGAGATATTGCTGGGGCTTCTTTTCAGAAAACAAATCTGCTGCAGTTTGGGCACTTGGTTCACATCCTTCTCACATGCAAAATACACGTCATCCCTTCAGGTCTTCCGAAGTGTCATCCCTTTATGGCATCAGGCTGATGCTTAAGGTTCAGGATCTCACTGAGGTCAGGTTCAGGTGTAGGTGGGATTCCTTGGGTACAATTTCTTCATGACAGCTCCTTGAATGTTTATTTAAAAACCTGGGGACTAAAGAGGGAAATTATCGATCCTAACTCCACCACTGCCCAACATAAACTGATGAGACATAAGATAACCTTCCTACTGCAAAAGGGGAAAACAGAGGCACATAGAAATCACTGTAATTCTTTTTATAGTTTTAAATACCGTGCATACATTCATGACTTCCAAAGTTCCTAAGGTCTTGGAGCTCCACATTAGAATATGTACCGTAATTCACAATTTGACACCTGCACTTAGACACTGCAGATACTTTCAACTTAATACGAACTCTTCTACTTCACTTCTTCTCCTGGTTTCTGCATTTAGGAGAATGATGCCCCTTCACTTAGCTAGCTGCTCAGATCCAAATGCAGGACTAGCCTCAGTTCTTTTCTCTCTCTCACCTCGACATCCAGTAATCAGCAAGTTCGACATTTTCTTTCTCCAAAATATACTTTTTTTTTTTACATCTCACCTGGATTGCAACAATCTCCTTATTGGTCACTCTCTATTCTTGTTCCCTTCCAAATTCCTTTGACATAGCAAAGCAATATTTTAATATTACTTTAATAACATTTTAAGTATTATTTGAATGAATGGCATTCTCTTGCTCACAATCTTCAGTGACTACCCACTGTACTTTGAGTAAAATCCACATGGTCTAAAAGGTACATGTAACTGAGTTTTGTCTGTTCCTCTGTATCCCTGCCATTGTCTCCCTGACACACTATACTTCATCTTCTCTGGGCTTCTTTCAGTTCCTCAAACATACCAAATTCTCAGAAAGGGTCTGTACACATGCTATTTTCTTTGCCTGGAATACTCTTCCCCAAATTCCTATCCCTACCTACCTAAGGCTTTCTCATCCTTCAAGGCATGGCATTCCTAACCATTCTAAAGTAGGTACCTCCTCTCTTACTCTCTTTCACATGTATCCTGTGTTTCCTTTACAAAACTTGTCCCAATTTAAAGTCGTATCCTATTTGTTTACTTATCATATGTCTCCCTAACTAATCCGTATGTCCCACTAGGTCAGGGGCTATTTCTGAATTATTTACCAGTATGTATACTCACTGTCTAGCAAATAATATGCACCCAATAAATATATGTTGAATATTGTTTAAAGGTATACTTTCGTTTAGAGATAAAAAGAAGTAATTATGAATAATGTCAAATGTATTATTTCCCATTTGTTACTGAAATAGCCTTTTGTTCTTCTCTTTCAGTAACTGCCCTTCCTTTCTGGCTGCTGCTTTAGCCAGAGCCACATCAGACGAAGTCCTTCGGAGTGATCTTTCTCCACATTACATCCCGAAGGACACGGATGGCACAGAAGGGACTGTGGGTGAGGACCATTCTACATGATTTATTTCAAAATATTAGTATCTTCTCATGAGTAATGAGCCACAGAAAACATCTGCTCTAATTATGTTTACCCACTGGTTAACTGTGTAGTGGTAGCAAGAGAAAAAATGCAAAAGAAAAAAATCTTTTTCCAAACTAATCAGTAAAAGGAGGAAGAAAGAAAATAATAGAGGAATGTTTTGAAAATATGTGAAGGTGGTAACTGGAGCAAGAGATCATCATAAAGGATATTGTCATTAATATCTAGACAAATGGAAAGAGCAAAATGACAAATGTGAAGAAAAGATGAGCGAGGGAGGGGAGAGAGTTTGAGCCAAACCTATTTAAAATTATTAGCTACCTTTAAGGATCCAAGTAAAAAGGATACAAACATTCAAGAACTCAGTTGGAACAAAACCTCATTAATTATATTACATTTTATATAAATAGAGCTCCTTATGACAGCTCTGCAGAAGTGAGTTAATTACATGGGTCACTGTACTTTTTCCAGGCAAATTATGAGGCATTATTTATTCAAAGTAGATTTATTCACGTATTAGACTTACACATATTTGACAGGACCTAAAGAAATAATGATTTTTCTAAAAATTAGGGAATTACTTCTGAAAATTGTTAAGGAATTTTAGTATTTTATGCTCTATGTTCTGTTTTAAGCATTTGCCTTTAAACATGGTGCATAAGGAGCGCAGCACATATTAATGAATCAGAGTAGCTAAATTCCAGTAAAGATTTCTGTTCGTTCTTCCCTTATTTCTCTAGGTCATTTTTGACAGAAAATTAGCAAGGAAGGCATTCCTCTGCTTGTTTTTACTGAGAGTAATTGTTTCACTTGGAACCAAATTTCTAGAGTCAAGCTGGCTGGGGTTCCCACTACAAAGCCCTGTCTCTCCCCTGCTGCTGGTGCGTGGAGCAATGTCCTGAAGGGGAGATAACGGGTAAGCCCTGCCCCAGCGGGGCTGCCAGGCTGACTCACACCAGCTCAGTGCAGCGGCCTGAAGACTGAGTAATTTACAGTTGTTAGGGGGAGGACTACTACTTGAACAATTTTCTCTTTTTCATGTCCCTTTAAATTGTATTTTTCCATTTCAAGCAGCAGTTATTTATATAACTGCATTGGATCTATACTACTCCCCATAGGAGAATACTTCAAGTAGCATGGTAGAAGTGCTGCCCTACAGACCCCCTCCTGACCCCTCATAAAAAAGAAAAAGTGAAATTTTTTCCTTTTGGTGGATATTATTTGTCACTCTGATTTTATATTTTTCTGAGAGATTATCTAGTAATGTCTCCATGCCACTGCTGTGATTTAGGATGATCTATTATAATTCTGGACTATTTGCAAGTCCTTAATCTGTTCAACCCAAATCACTTAATGTGAACTGCACTGAGAATATCCACAGGGCATATTGTTTTTCTCCATATATCAGAGTGGGAAGTGAGTGCACTGAATAAGCCCTGTTGTCACTGGCTTACAGGCACTGACGTCCCCATTGAAATGCCTTTTGTCTCTCCTTTTAGTTTCAAAAAAACAGGCTTTAAAAAAACCCTTAAGTTCCTTTTATGTTTATATCATCCCTAAAGAATTTTTGCGCAAATGTAGTTTAGCAGACATAATGCCTGTCCAGACAACCTAAAATCAATTTGAAGTACCCCAGTGTAAAAATTAAAAACAAAAAGGGGAAAATGATCACTAATACGGAGGAAATTGAGAGAATTATTATAACATTGTATGAATAAATTTGAAAACCTGGATATTTTCTAGAAAAATGCAAATTAATAAACTTGACCTAATAAGAGAGATTGAGAAGATTGTTAAAGAGCTAGCTACCTTTGCAAAAGGACAAGGAGTGGGTTATACTACAGATAAACAATTTCAAACAATCAAAGACAGATAATTCCAATGCTTTTTCTTTTTTAAGTGAGAGGAGGGGAGGCAGAGAGACTCCCGCATGCGCCTCAACTGGGATCCACCCGGCATTCCCACCAGGGGGCGATGTTTTGCCCATCCGGGGTGTTGCTCTGTTGCAACTGCAGCCATTTTTTAGCTCCTGAGGCAGAGGCCATGGAGCCATTCTCAGCACCTGGGTCCAACTTGCTGCTATTGAGCCATGGCTGCAGGAAGGGAAAAAAGAAAAGGAAAAAAAGCGAGAGGGGGAAGGGTGGAGAATTATGGACGCTTCTCCTCTGTGCCCGGACTGGGAATCAAACCCGGGACATCCACATGCCGGGCCTATGCTCTACCACCGAGCCAACTGGCCAGGGCCTAATTCCAATGCTTTGTAAAGTGAATTATTCAGTTTCATAAAATGAAAATTTGCACTGCATAACACTGATACCAAAACTTAGACAAATTGTCTCTAAGACAATTTAAAAAGGAAATGAGAGGTCAATCTCAGTAATCAGTATTAAATATATTAAGTAAAATACTGGCAGCATTGAGCACAGCAGTCCGTTCATTTGATGAGTATTTACTGGGGGCCGGCCGTGTCCTTAGCACCATGCCAGTGAATAGGACAAATGGTCGGGAAGTCTGCGGGCGTAATTTATATGTTACTGCATCACAAGAAACAAACCACAGTAATCTTTAAAGATGCCCAAAGAAGCATTAATGATATTCAATATTCATTCCTAATTTTTTTTTTAAAGTGAAGTTTTTTTAAAAAATTTATTTATTTATTCATTTTAGAGAGGAGACACAGAGTGAGAGAGAGAGAGAGAGAGAGAAAGAGAGAAAGGGGGGAGGAGCTGGAAGCATCAACTCCCATATGTGCCTTGACCAGACCAGTGCAGGGTTTTGAACTGGCGACCTCAGTGTTCCCAGGTCGACGCTTTATCCACTGTGCCACCACAGGTCAGGCTCATTCCTAATTTTTAAAAATATACTTAATAAAGTAAAACTAGATGGATACATCGTGGATATTGTAGAACAAAACTCGACTCTAATCAAAATCTAGCATTTATGCTTGATGTATATACTCAAGAATTTTTTGGTTGCAAATGACCACTAACACAACTCACATGGCTTCAGCAAAAACAGAATTTATTGGCTAGCCTTCAGTGTAAGGGCTACGCAGCTAGATTCGAGGCCTTGCAAGGTGTCATCTGAACCTGGCATTTCTCCAGCTCTCAGCTGTACTCTTTTAGTTGTATTTTACTTTCAGGCTCCATGCAGCGTCAAGACGACTGCTAGGAGCGCCAGGTCTTCATCTGCCCAGTTCAAAGCAAGCAGGAAAATAAGAGTAACTTTACCCAGCTACTCTATCTTACATAAGTCACAGGATTTACCCTAATTAGCCCAGCTTGGACTAATGTCCCATTGTTGACCCCAATCACTGTGGCCACCGGGAGGTGACTCTGACTGTCTAGACCTGTATCACAGTTTTTAGCCCCAGGCGCACATGGACTACGAGTAGAGAAAGAATGTTCCCGGAAAAAGAGGATTGTTTGCTTAGCCACAGATAGCACATTACAGCATAGTTCAGACTCAAAATAGCAAAGAAGTAACTAGTAATTAATTCATTAAGAAATATGAAGGACCTGTTAAAACTCTATTGAGCAATATAAAAAGGATTTAAATTAAGGAAACAATATAGCTTGTTCCTGGGTAACACTCAATGTGAAAAAGATGTCATTTTTTCCCCAGATTACTGTATAAATTCAATGTGGTCCCAAACACAATGGCAACTAATTTCCCCCCTAAAACTTTGCAAAATAATTAGGAAATTCATTTGGAAGAACAAAGATGTCAAAGCAAAGTGACATCTTTTAAAATTAAGAAAACAGGTGGGAAAACCAGTCTGCCTGCTGTTATCATATATAAAGGTACAGTAATTTTAAAGGAACCCGCACCACTATAGAAACAGATGGAAAACGGAGAAGCGGAACCAGGTGGTCCAGGAGCATACAGGTATTTTCATATTTTAGTGATTAATTTATATAAGTTTGCGTATTCATTTATTCAGTAAACATCTAATGAATGCTGTTACCTGCTAGATACTATGCTATGACTAATGAAGGAAATTAAGAAACAGTCTCTGTCTGCACTCTAATTTAGGAAATGTAGTGCATTGGGTGTGAGTCAGATATACCCGGGATTGAGAATGGTTCTGTTTTTGAAATATTCTAGACACAGAATGTAGCAAATAACCCCAACACACTGGCTATTGTTACAAACTGTGGTAAGAGCTATAATAGATGGTGTGAACAGAGTGCAGTGGGGAGATAAGGGAAGGACTAACTGGGAGAGGCAGGGACAGTTCTAGTGCTGTACTAAGTAGTAGTGGATGCTGGTATTGCTCCCCCTAACCCCTTTAACCTGTCTGCACCAGCACTGTCAATCACCAGCACAGTAAAGGAAACCTGAGTTCTCCACCGTGTTGTCCAGCGTGGTAGCCACTGGCTAGATGGAGTTATTGGACAGGTGAAATATACCAGTAGCTAATACAGCCAAAATATTGAATTTTACATTTTACTTAATTTTAATTAATTTAAAGTTAAGTAGCTATATGTAGCTAGGAATCAACTTTATTGGAAAAACCATGTCTATATAATCATACATACCAAAATGATATAATGGTTTATATTATTACCTGGGAATTTGGGAACTATCCTGATAGTTAATATCAGTTGTTTCACCTAAATCTGTTCTCCCTCAAAGTTTCTGAGATCATTTATCATTTAGGAATCCTCTGTTGTGACTGAGTTCAATGCACACCCAAATGCAGGGTCCAGATGGGTTGCAGTGATACAACTATGTCATTGCTGGCTGGAATACATAGTCTCTGGCGACTGGTGCTTTAAAAAAAAAGATTGGCAGAGCAGCCCTGACCAGTTAGCTCAGTTGCAAAGAGCGTCCTCGGAAACAAGGTTGCGCGTTCAATCCCCAGTCAGGGCACCCACAGGCAGCAAGTAATGAATGCTTCCCTTCTCCCTCCCCTCTCTCTCCCTTCCTCTCTCGCTCTCTCTAAAAGTCAATCAGTAAAAACCCGGTTGGGTGGCTTGGTTGGCTGGAGTGTCATCCTGGTTGAGGCTGCCGGTGTGACCCCCTGGTCAGGGCACAGACAAGAGCAGCTGCATGTTCCTGTCTCTCTCTCTCCTTGCCTCTCTCTCTCGAAAAAAAAAAAAAAATACTGGTGTTGCTTAACATATACAATCAAATGTTGGGTTCTCTGTTGGCCTCAGTTTCCCTCTTATACACACCTCTTCAAGTTTAATTTGTTCTTTAAAATTATTTTCTTTCAATTGTACCCTTATTTTTCAGTTACATAAAATTGTCAAGGGGACAAAGTCACAAAACATTGTTTACCGCCCTGTATTTTGTTGATGAGAAAAACAAAAGCCTTGAGGTCAGTTTCTGAACAGTCATTTTAAAAAGAGATTTCAATAAGAAAACAGGTAACTGTAGCCACAGATCTCGGCAGTGGCAGGGAGGATAGGCTTCAGGCTCCCAGGCCACCCACCCTAAGCACACCCAGCCTCTCTGGGGGCTGTGCCATAGGTCACAGGAGACCCACCCCCAACCCCCATCTGCCACACGTTTTCTCAGGCTGTCAAGCTACATCTGACTTAGTAAAGTAAAAACAACAAAAAATGTGAATTCTAATTTGTTTTTAACCTGGGATGTAGGAGGAACCTCTAAAATACTGGCCTCAGAAGACCTAGCCTCCCTTTGCTTATGTCAGTAGTTGCAACTTGAGTAAAGGACAGCTGAGTGGAGATGGCGTGAGGCAGTCTGGCCAGTGCTACTGAGTGCTGCTTAAAGGTTCCCACATCTGGCCACACATGGAGGGATGCAAGTCGGCCTCAGAAATCCGCCAGTCTCCTCCCTGTAACGGGTCAAGTAGCAGACTTAATAGTCTAGGGTAAAGAATCCTCTGATTGCTATTTCTTTTTTCTATCCAGGATTACACACATAGAATTTAAGTAGTTTTTCTTTAGGGAAATAGAAAACTCTGTTAGTCTGTTGGCTATACTATTTAAGCTGTTAACTAAAGTTTTAATTAAAAAATACATCAAGGCCCTGGCCAGTGGCTCAGTGGATAGTGTCAGCTCAGCCTGAGGGCGTCCCAGGTTCAATTCCCAGTAAGAGCATATGCTTCTCCCCTCCTCCCTCTTCCCCTCCTGCAGCCAGTGGCTCGAGTGGTTTGAGCATGGCCCCAGGCACTAAGGACGGCTCCTCTGGAGTGCGTCAGCCTCAGACAATTGAGCTTTGGCCCCAGACGGGTTGCCAGGTGGATCCGGTCGGGGCTCATGTGGGAGTCTGCCTCACTATCTCCCTTTCTCTCACTTAGAATAAAAGGACATCGAATAGCAAAAGTATATAATTTACTTCTAAATTATGATCAGTTACAGGACAGAAAAGTTAGGGAGCAGGAAGGAGGTAAAGAAGAGGTTGGGAAAAGGGAGACAAATGAAAATCAAAGTAAACCCTTGTGATTCCTGTAGTTGGTAAATAATTGTTGCTCATAGGCCTGTCGTATTGCAGCTAGCTGGGTAACCACTGTCCATATTTCAGTCACTCCTCTCAGCACAGGGGGCTTGGCTCTCCAGATGACTGTGGCAGCCAACCCAAAAGAACCATGCCCTGAGCGAGGTGGCAGTGGCCAGAGCACTTTGTGGACTAGAAGAAACCTGGTCTTGCAAAGACCCAGACCTGACCCGAGGTTTTCTTCTTATGACATAAGAATCATGTTAGTGGCAGCTCCTGGCTGATTTCCTACTAGATAGGTTGTCATTTTCTCTCTCAAGAAGCAACATTTCATTTCCCTTGAGAAGGAGGAATTTCTTCTATTAAGGAGGGGCTTGACTAATGTGACCTACTTCTGTCCTTACCAATCAAGCAAGTGAAAAGCAATTTTACAGGGCTCTTCATTGGGGGTTTCTGTGTTTCTTTCAGAGATTGAGACAGTGAAATTGGCCCGTTCTGTCTTCAGCAAACTACACGAGATTTGCTGCAGCTGGGTGAAAGATTTCCCTCTCCGCAGGAGACCCCAGCTTTATTATGAGACATCAATCCATGCCATCAAAAACATGCGCAGGAAAATGGAGGACAAGCATGTCTGCATCCCTGACTTCAACATGCTCTTCAACCTTGAGGTAAGGGCACTTCTGAAGTCGATGATATTTAAGAAAAACACCTTCATGGTTCTGTTTTCTAATAGAACTCCTCACATATGTCAAATACTATCGGATAAGATGGAATATGACTAAAGGCAAAGTGGCACAAATTTGTTGCATTAGAACTACTGTATTTGAAATAGGTAATACGTTCACATGGTTTAGAACAGAAAAATAAAATCTCTCATCTTTGTCTCTCACTCACAGTTCCCCTCCATGAAGGCAAGGGAGTTATCAGTTTCTTGTGTAACCTTCCAGAGCTATTCTAGAAACATACAAGTGAAAAAGAAAACTGTTATATCACATTAAAGCTGGTTTTGTAAAGGACACTGTTTTGCTGGTATAATCAAATGGTGTTCATTAATTTCCTAAATTATTATGTTGCTGAAGCAACACAAAGCACAAATATAAAAGAATGAATTTGAGACTGAGACAGTTATCAGTTTTCTCATGTGGTTTTCTTTTTTAAATCTTGGTTTCTGAGTTAAAAAAAGTAGTAGACTTACATTTCCTGAATCTCTGACAAATTGGATCATGTATGTGAGCCTTGTCAACTTAATAACCATTTTCTTGTTATATTCCTCTTATCTCTCTATTAAGCGTGTTATGTTAATGCAAACAGAGGTAGGCTTGTTTCCTGTGCCTGTCACTTGCCTCTTTCCTTTACTCAAGTCCATAACTTAGAAATGACAATGCAGTAATTTCTGCAAAGCACAATATTTCCTTCCTTCAGCAGTTAATTTAAATTTTAGCTAACAGTCAAGGTCCGATAAGCAGTAATAGTGGGCTGGTAATTGGAACTCACATTACAAAGATAGATCTGATGATATCTGTTTCCAAATGTTACCATGCCCATGCAAATGTAACCCAGAGGCTGTTTCGTTGGACATAACTTTTACACAACACTGTCAGTAATAATAAAAAATTAGAAATGATAACTGTGATATGCTCATAAGATGTATAGTACATATCTATTTAAAATTATCTCTTTGAGAATACTTAATGACATGGGAGAAATGCTAATGATATGATAAATGGCAAAAAGCAGGATATAAAATTCCATGTACAGTGGTCCCTTGTCTATCGTGAGGGTTAGGTTCCAGAAGCCCCACAATAGATGAAAATCCATGAAATAGCAACCTTATATTTATTTTATTATTTATGTATATGTTAAGGTTTTATAAACCTTTCTCACACTGTTAAGCTAGAAAATGCTTATTTTACCGCAAAAATTATAATATATAAAAATACTTATATACCGCAAAATCCCGCGATATAGTGAAAATTCCACGATACAAAGTAGATATGTACAGTTTAAAAACCCGTGGTACAGTGAGACCGCGAAAAGTGAACCGTGATATGGCGAGGGATGACAGTGTATAGCACCATCCTAATTTTATTGAAAAAATGTGTATGTATACAAAAAAGACTGGTTATCTGTAGATAGTAGGATTATAGACATTTACTTCTTTACATTTCTTTATGGTCAAATAAATGTACACCGTCTTTATAACAGGGAATCAGTATTTGTGGGTTTTTTTATTTTACTTTAAGAAGTTATGCTGATTATTGAAGAGCTTCATTTGGCTTATCCTATTTCTTTGGATGCTATACTAAGAATCTCTCCACCGACCTCACATTGCCTTGTCATACTCTCATGTCCCAATAAAGGAATCATTGTCCCTCTCTCTTTGTGATAATCCCAGAACAGCTCACTCGTCATTTAAAAACTGTTTATATATGCTGTTTTTCACTTTTACCCTTATTCTGCCAATTCAGTTATTTAAAAATGACTACTACTTTTCAGTATAGGTAAAAATTCTACATATCAGGACTTTTTCTAGATAGTTCTATTTAATCATTTATTCTTTAATAACATTACAGATAGTGTTCATTGGATTGCTAAATTAACTAGTTGTAATGTCTAGCAGATATAGACTTCATAATACTGGGGTGTTATCATCATGGACATTTATACGCGGTACTTATATAAATGTAGTATATATCCTTTAAAAGAACTTTTCCAAAGTCTAAGTAGACCTATTGTTTTAGTAGTTCTTTCAAATCCCTGTGAGATGGGAAAGCAAGCACAAGGAAATTAAATGTAAATGAATGGGAAGAAACCAACAAACTAAAGTGAAGCAACTCTAAGTTGATGTTTCCCATCTCTCTGCCTTCCTCTCTCTCTCTAAAAAACAAAAGAAAATTAACTGATTTACTTTGTATATTTGTTTTGCTTTGAACGACAGGACCTGGAATCATCCAAGCTCCTAGAGCCCAAGGAAGGTCAAAGACTTACAAATGAAAATCATTACACACTGTTGCCTAAAGGGAGACCAGGACTCAGAGTTCAGTGAGTTAATAGATCTCCTAAGGGAGCTAGATCTGAGACTGAAGCGCTCGAGTTGAAGCACTTTTGTGGTGTTAATGTCATCTTGTGATAGGTTTCCTTTGTCAGGAGAAAGCGCAGGTTTAGAAGCCCCTCCTCCAGCAGCTGTTTTAGGACTTCGGGCAATGGGTGGGCAGGCGGGCAAGGAAACTGCCAGCTGCCTCTTAGCTTAGGGGACAAGGTCAAGTGTTACAGGGCAGTTAGATGTCTGTTGTGGTTCATGTTTTGCCAACCAGTTCTGACTATGTTATTTAAGGTGAGAATTCAGTGTGACCACGAATGACTTAGGATGGAGACTATAGTTTCGAAGCGTGTAGATGCTTTCATTATCTCTGTATTTTAAACAACCTAACATAATTGGCCTTGTGCTACAAAGCCAATTATCTCCTATTGTTCTTAGTTTCTAACTTTATGATTAAAATGCTTTTCTTTTTGGAAAGAAATACTCAATCCAGAACAGCTTTTGTTCAGTTCCCCCTCATACCTTCTCTTTTCTCCCCTCGAAATTGTAATAGAAATTCTGAAGCAAATGCACGTGGGTGGTTTCCATGGTGCAAGACAACAGCTTTCAAAGAGAGGGCACTTCAGCCTGAGCTACTGGGCACGATGTGTTCCAGTGTGCTGGTGTAAAGACAGATGCCCTAATACTGCAGGTATTTTAGCAGTTGATCAGGCGTATCGGAGAAGGGACACGTTTAGTCTCATTATCTGGTGACAAATGCAGTGGAGGAGGCTGGGCAACAGTGCAGGTGACTGGCTCGCTGGAACCGTGCTGTGCCTGACTCTCTTCGCCGTTTCTGTTTCTATTTCTGTTGACAGGACCAGGAAGAACAAGCTTACTTTGCAGTGTTTGATGGCCATGGAGGGGTGGATGCTGCCATTTATGCCTCCATTCACCTGCATGTTAACTTGGTGCGTCAGGAGATGTTCCCCCACGATCCTGCTGAGGCCTTGTGCCGGGCGTTCCGGGTCACTGACGAGCGGTTTGTGCAGAAGGCAGCTAGGGAGGTATGCCTCTTTCTCATCAGTTCTGGTTCTGACTGCACTAGCTGGGCCCAATTCGGTCCATGGTTAAAGGGCTATTTGGATTTTCTCTTTTGAGGCAGGCATTATTTAAAGTTCTTTTCCAAACGACGTTCTTGACCCCCAGTGGTGGATTGTTGTAGTAGTTCTAACTCTCCTGAGGAAGAGTTTGCATGGGGGCTGGGGTACTGTATAGAAACTGCTAAGCTCTAGTTCTCCGGAAAGGTGGTCATTGCTGGATGCGGCAGGGGGGTTCTGTCTCTCATTCATTATTGTCTGTCAGGTTCACATGAGGCTGAACCCTCTAAGCAGACTTTTGCTGATAAAATCTGGATATGGTGATTAAAGCAATGGTTAAAAACCCCACAGAAGCAGGGGTTACTCCCATACGTTTAGTTATAAATGAGTTGGCAGTGTTGTGCTGTGTATCTCGTGAGGGTGAGGGAAAATTTGCTTGGAGATGATGAGTCCTTAGATGATCCTTGAACTGATTTTCTCTTAACAGAAAAGTCAGAGCTCTTGTCCTGATTTCTTAAGGTTAATCAGACTTAAGGTTTTTACACTGAACGAATAACAGGGGTTCTATATTAAGATCTAAAAGTAAAGATTTTAATCTAATTATCAGTCCGGGTATTGGTACATAATTAATTATGGTACTCTACATTCATTTCTAACAGGGGACCAACAGAAAGAGAATCATTTTTTATTTTTAAAAGTAATCATGTATTACACACAAAATAAGACTCCTACCCTATGGCCTAGACATGAACTCTTTTTGAAATGGGCTTAGAAGAGAGCAATCATTTCTTTGATCTCAGTTATGCTCTGTACAGCAGTAGTAGTATGCTTGGAATTCATGAAAAAATAATTCAGAACTATTTGGCAAAATATTCTGCATTTCCCCAGCCTCATCCCAAGTTTAGATTAATATGCAAATCCTCCAACAGCAATCACTGAGGTCTACATATATAGGTGTGGTGCCGACCTCAAACCTTCCCAGTCTCCTGAGCACCAGCACGGCTTGGCTGTCTGCCTTGGAGCTGCTGGCTGTCATCGGTCTGAATGACAGACCTGGCCCGAGAGGCGATCCATAATCACCCATGAAACTAACAATCACTTGCCTTATTCTATTCCAGTGGTTCTTAGCCTGGGTTCTCTCGAACCCTAGGGGTTCGATGAGTCGGTCTCAGGGGTTCAGAGAAGCCTCTGCCACGGAGGCCGAAATAAAGTAATACCGTAATTTGTTGTGAGTTCACGCACTTTGTTGGTTTTGTTCTTTGGGCAAGGTGATGTTCATGCACGGCTCATTTTGTGTACCAGTAAGAAAACATATGCCTATGTCTTGAATTTGGGAAAAAAATCATATTTTATCACTAAAGAAGGGTTCGGTGAATGCGCATATGAAACTGGTGGGTTTGGTACCTCAGGAAAGGTTAAGAACCACTGCTCTATTCTATCCCTTTTCCTGTCTTCAAAAGTATGGTTCTTTCCGACCAGGTTCACCTTACTTGCTTCCAGTACTCCAAGTGTCTCTCAATCCTGCCAATAGTTCTCCTGAATAATTTAGGTTTGTCTCAACAGTTACTTCTCGTGCCTCCAAGAACTGCTAACTGCTGGGAAGCAAGCAGCTATTCCTGCTGTGCGGCAGGCAGCCTTGCCCCCTGCTCTCTCCTGGGCATGTGCACTAAGGTGTCTGCATCATGGTTCCAAGGGGCTGAGCTTTTGAACAGTCTGTGTGGGAAGACGTTTTATTGGTGGGTGAGGATTTATAACAAACTTTCCCTACATAGGGAAAATGAGAAGTTGTTTTTCTCATAGGCCTTTTACCACCCATGACGCACTTGTTCTAATTTAGGCCAAGTCCTTAGTAACAGAAAGGCATGCTCATTTGGTGGTGACTCATGTCAAATGCAGATGTCATTTTAATATAGTACTATCAAGAAGAGCATTAAGCAGTGGTTCTGAGCTACTGCAGTGAAATTCCAGGCTGTTCTTTATACGATGTTCCAAAAGAAAGGCCCCTAAAATTATTTTGTTTCAAGGTATAAACAACTTACCTCTCATTCAGGGGAATGTATGTTATATCGTGGCTCTTATCTTACTATCCAGAGAATGGGAGCATTTGTGTGCCAGTCAGATGCTTTATATGTTATTTTGTAAAGGGAAAACTCTCCTCCCTAAACGTACAGATGTCATTAACAAAACAGAGACCAAAATATGGTAATCTCTCTCTTTTAATGGGTTTTAGACAGAGAGACATTCATTTGTTGTCCCACTTAGTTGGGCACTTGCTGGTTGTTTCCCATGTGTGCCCTGACCGGCGATAGAACCCACAACCTTGCTCTTTGCAACTAAGCTAACTGGTTAGGGCTTACTCTTAGGGTTGCTATAATTTATTCAACCCTGGACTAGCAGAAAAAAGAATTTCATTTCTCTTTTGTGTACTAATCAGTTACCTGCTCTTGGACAAATTACATAACCTGCCACAGTTTTCTTACCTGTACATACAATGGAATTAGTAGTCATTTGTCTTGCATATCACAGATCATATGGATGTGTGCACACATAGGTACATACACATAAAAATAAAATTTGAACTTAGAAATAGGAATTGCCGTTTATTTGTGAAATCAAGTTATTAATAATCTAGCTCCCAACTGAAAAGGTATCAACTATAAATTGCTTCTCAATGAGAATTTGGTATCTATTTTTATAAACTCTAGTTTTATTTAAATTATTTTCAGAGCTTAAGATGTGGAACCACAGGAGTGGTGACTTTTATCAGAGGCAACATGCTGCATGTAGCCTGGGTTGGTGACTCCCAGGTTATGCTTGTGAGAAAGGGCCAAGCTGTTGAACTAATGAAGCCACACAAACCAGACAGAGAGGTGAGTATGCTTTGTTCCACAATGGCAGTTTTCTAGTTATTAATTAAGATTCACTTAATTACCATAATTATCACCATTATCTCAACAACCGTGCCCACCCTCCAAAGAAGGAATAAAGAGAACCTTTCCAGGAAGCTGATGAGTGCTATATCTGTAGTTTCCTGTGAAAGTAGATGGATAAATCCTGAATTTAATTATTTGCTTCTTTTTATTGCATTCCTGTTTAGGATGAAAAGCAGAGAATCGAGGCCCTTGGCGGCTGTGTGGTCTGGTTTGGTGCCTGGAGAGTGAATGGAAGTCTCTCGGTCTCCAGAGCTATTGGTAGGAAACCCCAATTAATCTGTTTCTTTAAACTGTTCTCTTCTGGCTCCTTGTCTTAAATGAACTCTTGATACAGCAGGGAACCTGAGATGATGGTAATTTATATTATCAGTGTACTTATTATTATCTAAAATAACAGTTGGATGATGCCTCTTTTAATTATTTGGCTTAATTAACTTATTTATATGCTTAAGTTTCATTATTAAAGGGGAACTATATTAAGAAATGCAGAACTTATTAGTTTATCTGTTTTTTAAAAAAGACGGCTTTAATCTTTGGTACACAGATCCTGCGTAAAGCCACAGCAAACCTAATTTCATTCCATTTTGGGTCATATTTAGTTTAAATCAGTATTATACAGAGAATGGAAGTCTCCTCCATATTTCACCTTGCTTATATCTTTATGTCATTATGAATTTTAAAATGACATAAACAACAGAGAACAAGTCCATGGGAAAAACATTGTTTTTTAGATGAAAATAATTTTCTATATGAGGGCCTGAGCAGTGGTGGCGCAGTGGATAAAGCATCAACCGGGACACCGAGGACCCATGTTCAAAACCCTGAGGTCGCCTGTTTAGGCGCAGGCTTGCCATCTTTTTTTTTTTTTATTTCTTTTTTTTATTTTATTCATTTTAGAGAGGAGACACAGAGTGAGAGAGAGAGAGAGAGAGAGAAAAGGGGGGAGGAGATGGAAGCATCAACTCCCATATGTGCTCTGACCAGACCAGTGCAGGGTTTCGAACTGGCGACCTCAGTGTTCCCAGGTCGACGCTTTATCCACTGCGCCACCACAGGTCAGGCAGGCTTGCCATCTTGATCGTGGGATCACAGACATGACCCACGGTCGCTGGCTTGAGCCCCTGGTCGACTGCCGCCCACCCCCACCAAGGCACGTAGGAGAAACAAGCAATGAACAAGTGACGCAACTGCGAGTTGACGCTTCTCATCTCTCTACCTCACCTGTGTCTCTCTCTTGCAAAAAAGAAAACCTGTATGAGGAATGTAATAACTTGCCAGATAACCCAGGGTTTCAAAGAATCTGCTACCTGGGACCTAAATCCTTCAAAAGAAGTATAAAGACAACAAAACTCTAAAACTTAAACAGCTAAGCTGATTGGACAAAATACAAAGGTATAACTTCAAAGAATTGAGCTCTACTTTGTTTAACTTTGGCGCCTGGGTTTATTATTTTAGGTTTCATGCGTTAGCTTCACCTTCTATTTTAAGAAGAACTCAGGATGATATGCCTGTGTGTGTCACTGCAGGTCTAGTCACCGCCTCCTTAGGAAATGTCGTCTGACCTGACGGAGTAACATGGATAAGTGGGATTCACCTCCAATCCCCAAGTCTTGCTTATCAATACCCAACAATTCCAGAACACTAACAAAATCTCAAAGGGCGGATTCCGTTCCACCACTGATGTGAATTCCTCCCACTCTATAGGAAGGTGTTAGCAAGCTGTGAAGTGGCCCAAATGTGAGCAGCAGGATTAAAAAGAGAAAAATTCTGCAAATACCTCCTGAAAAACTGAAAGTTTGCTTTTACCCTATGACTCAGGGAGTTATTAGGAACTCTGGAATAAGGCTAAATAGGGGAAATTTCTCATTTCTAAAACATACCCCCATAGAGAATTATTTTATGACATCAACCAAAGACCTCTTCCCGTCTCTGTCCAAGTACTGAGGTATCTTTAATGCCTGTTACAGAAGCAGCCTTACTAGAGGTTACTTGCCTTCTTTTGTTTCTAAAAATATAACACAGGCGGAGCTAAAGTGGGAGAATGTCCTTGAATAAATGAGTCTCGGGCTTCAGAGTGACTTGTGGGTTGGCTGTGGAGGAGAATGTTCAGGCAGGAAACTCCAGGTCCAGGGGACACAGGAAGCCGGGGCTGGGGCTGGGCTGACCAGGATGCTGCTGCTGGACTGCGAGGGGCTGAGCAGTCTGGGCTTGACCAGGTGACAGGCGGAGGGCCCATGTGGTCAGGTCTGGGGGTGTCCAGTATGTGGTGACGGTCTGAAGGCCACAGCGGAGCAGCAGGCCTAATGAGGGACCATTCCGAGGGTAGTCGCTCTCGTTTGCTAGAGGCAGCTAAAAAGGGACAGACAGGACCTACCACTACACTGAGTGAGGACTTACTCTAATGGGTCACACTGGAGGAATGTTTTGGGTCAGTAGGCGGAAAGACCAGGAAATAATCAGGTGAGGGCAAATGAGCAAAAGGGGCATGTGCAGATTCAGTTTCTTGGACAATCTGGTGGAGAAGTCACACACTGGTGACTTGAGAGGAAAGCTGGTTTTAGAAAGGGTCGCTTTTGGTTTTAGGACCAGATTTTGGACCAGGTTATGTTTGTAAGGTGGAAGGAGAGCGAGGAGAGGAGAAACTGAAGAGGAAGGAGCCGGAGTCCTGGAGAGACATCCAGCAGCACTGTCAGTTCTGGGAAGGCCAGGAGCACCTTCCACTCTGAGAAATGGTAGTGGGGAAATCTATAGATCCCAGAAAAAGAAAAAGAAATGGGGTAGGTGCAGAGGAATTGAAGAAATTCAGGCCTGATCAAGTTAATTTTCTTTGAAGCTGAAAATCAGGCTATCTACCCAGATCCAGTAGTTTAAAAATGTGAGATTTAGAAAGCTCCTGGGATAAAACAGAGGCTTAAAGAGGGATAAGAAAAAGGACTCCTAAGCAGAGTTCAATTGAAGGAAAAAAATGACTCTTAAAGCTTTAAACAAGGAACAGGTGTGTGTGTGTGTGTGTGTGTGTGTGTCAGAGACAGAGGGACAGACAGGAAGGTGTGTGTGTATGTGTATGTGTGTGTGTGTGTGTGTGTGTGTCAGAGACAGAGGGACAGACAGGAAGGGAGAGAGATGAGAAGCATCAGTTCTTCATTGCAGCACCTTAGTTGTTCATTGATTGCTTTCTCACATGTGCCTTGACCGTGGGCCTTCAGCAGACCAAGTGACCCCTTGTTCAAGCCAGCAACCTTGGGCTCAAGCTGATGAGCTTTTGCTCAAACCCGATGAACCTGCGCTCAAGCAGGCGAGCTCGGGGTCCCGAACCTGGGTCTTCCACATCCCTGTCTGATGCTCTATCCACTGCGCCACTGCCTGGTCAGGCTACAAGGAACAGCTTTTAAAATGTTTCTCCCCGTGAGCCCCTCAGATTTATGATCTGAAGCTGATGGAGCATGCTTTCCAGCATAAGGAGTGAGGAGGCTGAAGACACAGGATGTGGCCGCTTCTCATGGAATGGGTAGTCATGCCCTCCTACCAGCCCTGGGGGCAATATGTCACGAGTCTGCCACCCAACGGCACAGCAGGTGAAGAGCTGGCGTTCCGGCAGCCTGTTCTCTGTGTCGACCTTCGTATGTTCTGTTCTAAACGAACAGCTGCACGAGTCTCTTCACCAAAGCACTGCAACAAGACTTTTGGGAACAGTATGACTCAGATCACGGTTATTTTTAGAGCTGGAATTCAGAAAATAATAATGATAATAATTTAATCAGGTGGAGTATGGATGGGGAAATTTGTAAAGGGGTTTGGTGGACACTGAATCCCATGACGGGAAGCTTTAATTAGCTTGAACAGGCTAATCAGAAAGCATCACAGTGTAGAAGTGAAGTTGCCAAAATCAAAACCATGCTTGAGGAATATGGTCCTGGCTACTGTATGAGAGATTCTTACCTCCCACATAAACCTACGCAGGTAAATAGTACGTGACACACTGCTGTTCCGGGCCTCCCAGGCAGCCTGCTAGGTAGGGCACGTGGCCCACACCGGAGCGAGCAGTTGTCCATGTGGTTCCTAGTCAGCTCTCCGCCTGCTTGAGGATTAAAAAGGGGCGTGAAGTGTGGGAGAGACTTTTATTTGGGTAGGAGAACCTGTAGCAGACATCAAAAACAGTGGTAACATAGCCAGGTCACTTACGTTTATTATCTCCATTTTATCTCCCCCTCGTCGAAAGCTCAGCTTTACTGCAATGGGAAGGATATGGTCGGTGAGGGTTTTAGCCAGTGCCAGGATCTGGACCCAGGTCTGGCTCCAGGAGTGCTGGCATCCTCACACCGCTACGCGCTAGGTCACTAATTTACAAATGATGAAAACCATTTTGTAAACTTTTAAAAACTATTGTTTACTGATGAATTATGATACCTAATCTAGGAATTTATGCTAATACTCTGTGATTTCTGTGTAAAGAAATGAGTAATAAGTTATTTCGTTACCCAGTGAGCCAAGCACTCTTCTGCTAGTCTCTCCAAATACCTTAAGGAAAACAATGAATGTAAACAATGACTGGATTTGGGAGAGCTCTGGATCTGGAAGTTCAGATGGAGGAGTGACGTTAGTAGTCTGGTGACAGAAGCCCAGCTTACTGTGGGCCCAAGGCCCCCAGTCTTTCCCTTCCCAGCACCCTATATTCAGCCAGACATTACTGCTCAACAGCTGCCTCTCGTTGTTGACTCTTTTTCCTCAACCAAGGGCCTTTGCTGTCTGGTGATAACTAATTCGTCCTTGAGGCCCAGCTCAGGCATCACTCTGTAAGTGGATGAGCTAACCATATAGGGATCTGGGGGTTCCTACCGTTGTTCACAAGTAGAAACTAAGTAACAGCAATGAAGACAAAGGGGGCGTAATCAGAAACATTAAGAGAGCAAGAATAATAACGGTGGTCCCTGGATTTAAGGAAATGGACATGCACATCCAACTATTCTCTAGAAGTAATAAGCAAAGCACAATTTAAAAAACAGAAAGCAAATTGGACTAGGAACAAAGAGACTAACGTTCTAATTCTCTTGTCTGAAGCTTGGAATGACTTTTCCTCACTTGTGGGAGTTGACCTTGATTTATTTATTTACTTTTTATTTTTTTACAGAGAGAGAGAGGGATAGATAGGGACAGACTGGAACGGAGAGAGATGGGGAGCATCAACCATCAGTTTTTTGTTGCCACACCATAGTTGTTCATTGATTGCTTTCTCATATGTGCCTTGACCGTGGGCCTTCAGCAGACCAAGCCACCCCTTGCTGTAGCCAGTGACCTTGGGTCCAAGCTGGTGAGCTTTTTGCTCAAACCAGATGAACCCGCACTCAAGCTGGCGACCTCGGGGGCTCAAAGCTGGGTCTTCTGCATCCCAGTCCGACGCTCTATCCACTGCGCCACTGCCTCGTCAGGCTTGACCTTGATTTTTAAAAATCGCTTGTAACTCAAGCATTGCTCTGTGTTCACAGCATGAAACTTGATTAGTAAACAAGGATAAAACAAGAACTAAGTACTTGTTGAAGAAGAGTGATCAGAACTTTGCTTTGTTTTCCAATGAGGACTTGTTCTTAAATCTCAACTGAATCAAGCTTAACCACCAGTAAAAGAACGGATCTCCTGCATCAGGAAGGTTTTCCTATGTAGGTCTGAATTTCCAGTACAGCAGCAAATTTAGATTTGACGTTTGTTGCCGTGCTCAGCTAAGCCTCAGTGATAGCCAGGGCACAGGATTCAGAGTCTATGCTACATAAGAAATTAAGTTTAGTTACTCAACTGAGAATAACGGGTAAGCAGCACCTGATTAACAGAATTCAAGTGCTTTATCTAAAACTAGTTTATAAATTCTTTCCAGTAAATTCAGATCCCAGGGCAGAAGGTGGTCAGAGTCATAGCATTGGCCAAACACATTCTTACCTGCAAGGTGAGCCCAAACCTGACCTGTGTTCTAAATCCCACAGGAGATGCCGAACATAAGCCATATATCTGTGGGGACGCCGACTCGGCCTCGACTGTTCTGGATGGAACCGAAGACTACCTCATTCTGGCCTGCGATGGCTTCTATGACACCGTGAACCCTGACGAGGCAGTGAAAGTTGTCTCCGACCACTTGAAGGAGAACAATGGAGACAGCAGCATGGTGGCCCACAAATTAGTGGCATCAGCTCGTGACGCTGGGTCAAGTGACAACATCACTGTTATTGTGGTATTCCTGAGGGACATGAACAAAGCTGTAAATGCTAGTGAGGAATCAGACTGGACAGAGAACTCTTTTCAAGGCGGGCAAGAAGAGGGAGGGGGTGATAAGGAGAACCCTGGCGAGTGCAAGCGCCCCTGGCCTCAGCACCAGTGCTCAGCACCGGCCGACCTGGGCTACGATGGGCGTGTGGGCTCATTCACTGATAGAACCAGCCTGTGCCCAGGGCCCCAGACCAGCGTGCTGCAAGACCCGGGCTACCTAGATCTCGCACGGATAGAAGCAAGCAGGCCTCACAGTGCTCAGTTTCTGCCACCAGTTGAGATGTTTGATCCTGGTGCACCAAGGAAAGCAAATCTTATTAATGAGCTATTAATGGAGAGAAAATCAGTTCAATCATCCTTGCCCGAATGGAGTGGTGCCGGAGAGTTCCCCTCTTCCTTTAATCTGGGTTCTGCAGGGCGACAGGTGTCCAGAATAGAGAGTCTGTTTCCTGTCTGTTCTGGGTTGGAAAAGGAACAGCTCACATTCCTGGGAAAGAGAGTTTCTAGATTATCTCATTTACGCTATCACTACTCAAACAGGCAGCATGGATTCAGGTTTAATTCAAAGTTTAATTCATTCCTCTCTGCTCAAGAGCCTTCCCACAAAATGGGCACTAGCCTGTCCTCACTTACTCGAAGTGGGAAGAGAAATAGAATGTTAAGACGTTCTCTGCCATGGAGGCAAAATAGTTGGAAAGGGTACGATGAAAACACGAGGAGGCTCAGAACGAGTAATGGTGTTCCATCCCCAGATCTTCCCTGGAGCTGGGAAATATAATCCTTTCTTTCCAATAGGCTAGCTAGCTCTCCCCCCAATAAAAATGCCGCTCAGAGTAGAAACAAGGTAGACGTTTCTGAAATATATGTGTTCATTATGAAACTAGGATGGCTCAATTCTTAAATGTAAATAGATCAAAATCCAAAATAGTGTTTTCAATCTAAAGAAAAAGTATTGGTGATTTTACTAGCAAAATTCTACAGCTGGTCCCTGTGACGTCTCCCCACACCTACACACACCCCCCACTGCCTCTTCACACCACTAGTGGGAGCTGGTGAGGTACTTAGTTTCGTCAGAATACCGTGTTGAAATCGGGTCTGATGTGCCTAGTATACCTTTGGAAAACAACGCAGAATTAGATTTAGTTGGGGAATTTTTAGTTCCTCAAAAGACTGGAGACTCTGAGGGAAACCCCTCCCTCCTTTTTTGGTGAGTAAAAGACTTTAAAAGCCATATGGGTTTTAACTGGTAACAACGAAAGTAGAAACCTACTGTAAAAACATCATATTCTCAGACTTGTGAGGCAGCGTATAGTAAAGATTGACTGATTTTTTTTCCAACAACATAAAGAACTATGAGAAACTTTTGAATTAAGTATTTCCTAGGGCTGTAGCTATATGGGAATTTCATAACCTGTTATGGTGCTTTTGGCAGAATTTTTATTTGTCATTTTAGGAGACCACTGTCAATCGGTTTTAACCTACGATCCTAACATGTTCTTCACTGTACCTTCATCTCAGGAATAAAACTTTTAATAGAGATGATGTCAGGTACAAATACACTAGAATCAAGTTGCCATTTAAAAAGAAAATCAAACAGCATTTCTATTTATTCTGCACTTTTTAAAGGTTACAGACAACAAAGGCATGTACCACTAAAAATTAAGTGGTTTTGGCGAGTGAAAAATACTAGTTTTAACTTCTCCAAACTGTTTCCCCAAGGGAATGACTTGGTGTGACAGGCTGAATGAAGGAGAGTGAGCGCCCAAAGCGAGCCCGAGGCCACGAGCAGGGGCTATAGGCTGCTGAGGCCCAAGTCTGCTTAGTTAGAGACATGTTCTCATTTCAATATTTGTATTTGACAGTCTGCCATTGCTGCAGCTTCAAGTCAGAAGTGTATCTTCAACTAAAGAGAGCAAATAAACTATCATCAGTCATTCAGTGCAGCAGCCTCTGATTCTGAGAATCACGAAAGTCTGACCGTAGCCACCCTGGACCAGCCGTGCTGATGGACAGGACAGGACAGGACGTACCTGCGGGAGTGCTCAGTCACTCCTGCTGTCAGGCGCTGAACGCTCCCGCTGGGAAGCGTCCACTGCCTAACCAAGTTTTCACGTAATTGTACAATTTATGTTCCCCAGATCCATAATGGAGGACTGAAACTCCTGGATTTCAAAAACAGGACTGTAGCATATTTTGGATAAAAACAGCTTCATTTTAGCAATGATCAGATCATCTACAGATTTTATTTTAAAAATTTGGATGTAAGTAGAGATTTTCAGTATTTGCTTTATCTTGATTTTGGAATCATTTCTTCTTTTCTCAAGGCTTGTGACACACGCACCCATCAGGTGCAGTGTCAGTCTCAAATTATCTAAGGAAACAAGAAAACAGGCAGCAGAGTATTGGTATATTATCGTCCAAAGCATTTTACTAATTAAAAGAAAATTGTTTTTCACGATTTTCTATAGTCTATAGCTGATGTTTTTGACCAGAATAAAGGCCGTGAAAGGAAAGAAGGTAGAAGCGGACAGGTTTTTCCAGTGGGGTGAAAACGGGATAAACACAGACTGCTTCTTTAAGGGTCCGGGTCTTATATGTCTGACCACGTAAGGAGCGTTGACTTCATTCTCATACCTGTAGCCCTCTAGAAAGTAAAGCAAAGTAGTTCTAGTATGATCAAGTTATAAAACAGTATAGTAAAAAACAGCAAATTTTCATTTGTTCACAACATGCATATTTATAGTTAGGCACCATATGTAAGTCCTTTAAAATTCTCTAATACATTTTAGAGTAGTGGTTATTGGTCTGAAACGTGCTGCTCCCGGTTCTAGACACTAGATAAAAGCAGTGCTTTGTGAAACAGTGTTCTCTCTTAATGCCACTGGTAATAGAAAGTAGTTCCCTTCAGTTCACGTTCCTGTGCCCTTATCTGCTGCTTGCTGACGTAAGCAATAAGTACCCCCTAACTAACGGTTTCTACACGTCTGTAACTTAGACTTAATGATGGTGTATCTGGTGACTGTAAAAATATTAGATAGATATAAAGGTATCTATACAATATATATTAACTGTTCATGCTGAGGTATAGTCTGTGAATTACGTGTTCTGTACTTTTACTCGGTGTGTGACTTAGTGGTGGTGAAAGTTCTACACTCAGTCTTTAAGAGTGGCAGTACCCCTTTCGGAATTTAACAAGATCTGCATCGATGTGTTTGCCTGCTAAAGTTTTGTTAGAATAGGAACTAGTAAAACAGATATAAACAAGAACGTCTAGTACTGATTAGGGAATCAGACTTCAAGTCACCAAGTGAAGTAATTACAAACTCCTTGGACATTCACTGTGAGTTTTAGCGGGAATCAGTCCCCAATGTGTTCCCTTTCTGGATGCATGCTGTAGAGGTCTGATGGGAAGCAGCACTAGCTTGCACCAAACCCTAGGGTTCTCTGTCCCAGTTAGGTCTGTACAAAGGAGGATGGTGGAAACACACATGTATATACCTTTTCTTTACCTAGAAGTGCCATTCACTGTCCCTGAATTAATAAAATTAAAGTTGCTGTTGCACTTAAGAGGATCCTTGAAAGTCAGCAGTGTCAACACTGAGTCTCTGACCACATTAAGTGGAATGATGTCCACGTGGTGGCAGTGTCACACTGCATCTTCATGACGACCACACTGCACTGTCGGGACACAGCGCCAGTAAGGAGCGAGACGTCCAGTGGGCAGATTAAAACGATGCAGAGAAGACGTCAGTGTTCATAGAACTGCTGTCATTCAAATACTGCCTTCCCCATCAGAGGCTGGCCAAGGCTTCGTAAGAAAGTTACCTACATCATTATTTTGATGTTTAAACAAGTTGTTCACTCAGTGGTCATTCTCACCTACAGACCACAGAAGGGGATAGACAAATACCCGCTCTTCTGATCTGACCTGTGAATAACATGTTTTTTTCAAAACATACCGTCAGTATTATAACATGACTATTTTCCAGACAAATGGTACTGTGCTGATAAAGAATTACTTTCTCTAGCAGCATTCTGTCATTTAATGTGAAGATTTATTGTACTAACTAGAAAACATAAATAAGCTAGGGAAGTCCAGGCTCACAGCAGTTGTTCTGGAAAAAAGAGCTACTTTAGCAAACTCGGACGTCAGATACCCAGGTACATGGCTGTGACTTACTAGGTGCTCCTGGTGAGAGCCAGCTATGTTCTCTTGTTCACGACATTTCTCTGCAAAGAGTTCTCTACGGAGTGAAGTGGAGGAGGCAAATAATGTCTTTCCAAGTAAGTGTATCCACTGACGGACCTGTTCTACACCTCACTTTTGAGTTCAATTGTAATCATGAGTGAGTCTTCATATTTTATTTCTTATAACTGTTCATTCAGGTGAAGAAGCATAATGAAATTTTTGCCAGTATCTTAATAAAACCCGGCAATTTAAAAACCACTAGTCATTTGTCTTTTTATTCAGAACTGAAAATAAAATTCTGAGGTGGTAGTTTTCTAAGAGTAGGAACATTGTTTTAAAATTATGCTGCTATATATACTGTTATCCCCTGGCCCCAGAAAACACAGGAGATATATTTCATCTTCTCCAAGTTCTCCCAGTAAGTACATAATGGAGGCGGGTATAGAGGCTTAGTATCCACAAATAGATGAGGAACAGGCCCTGCCAAAGGCTAATTGTTGACACTCAAATCTCCCACTACTTTAGTCTTTATACTGCATCCAACCTAGTCCTTCCCTTCTTAGTTTCACACTGTAAAGAGAGCAAACAGCCAGGTGACTTGTGGCTGAAATTCTGTCGGGAGCTTTGGGGACAGAGACAGAAGGCTGGGGAGCTAAGGGCCTGGAACTGAATGTGCAACACGTGAGCGAGTTAACGCAGTTACTCTCCTCCCACCAGTGAGTCCTAGGAAATTTTTAAAATCCTAACTTACTAAATTCATTCCGCATTCAGTAGGATTTTATATGTAATTGAAAAGAAGCCAAAAATTGAGGAAAAAAGCAAAGGCCTGAAAGAATCATATTTTAAGGGGTTTGCTAACACAGGAAATAAAATATTTTGATAATAAGTATTATTTATACTTGAAGAAATCCCTTAAAACATCATTTTTCAACTGCCCGTCTGCAGACCGGTCCACTAGAAATTTCCTGCTGGTCCACAAAAGACTTAACCACCCTGATGCTGTAAGAAGATTACAGACCCAATGATCTTAGTCCAATTTGCTTATGCTCAGGGTGATTTCTACCTTAGTGGTCCCCAAAATAATTCTATTTTCACCAATCCCCAAGTACGTAAAAAGGTTGAAAACCACTGCTCTAAAATACAGTATTATTTAGTTCAAAAGGAACATCTCTTTCCAAAGCAGCATCACATAGCAAGGTTTAAGTGAAAAACTAAATACAGTAAGATCATTTGAATTTAACAGAAATTTGTCTGGCCCTGGTCAGTTGGCTCAGTGGATAAGAGAGCATCAGTCCAGCATGCAGACATCCTGGGTTCGATCCCTGGTCAGGGCACACAGGAGAAGCAACCATCTGCTTCTCTCCCCTCCGCACCCTGCCACCTCTCCTCCTTCTCTCTCTCTTCCCCTCTCACAGCCAGTGGCTCGACTGGTTTTAGCATTGGCCCCCGGGCGCTGAGGATAGCTTGGTTGATTTGAGCTGTGTGGATGGATAAGGTGTTTAACTGTTCATTTCCTTCTCTGATTACAAGTATGCCCTCTGTCATTTTAACAGTAATTATTAAAGAACACTGTTCTATCATGCTTTAGAAAACCTACTTTTGGTTGGCCTAGGAATGACCTCATGGAAGGGAATCCTCAATAGACTACACTGCTGACAGAAAAATCAGTAGACTTTAGTAAAAAATACCCTAATTGAAACACAAAATAAAAAGAAGGTAAAATAAAATAAACCCAGAAAAGAACACATAAGAGCTGTGGTACAGTATCAGTTTAACATATGTATAATTGGGATCCTACAAGCGAAAGGTAATTGGCCAGAAGAAATGGCTGGGAATTTTCCAAAATTAATTTCACTGGGGGACAAAATTGTTGTTGCATCCACAAAAACACTTGTTCTTACCTAATTCGAGTGTGCTGATCTCAAATCTGACATTAGTTTTTCTCTGTAAGCTTCAGTTCTTTTTGCAATTCAAGATTTTAAGTTTTCATTTTACTGTAAAATTTTCAACATTTAGTTTAACATAATGAAGTAGAATGTCTTCTTGGGCATCATGTTTGTGAAAATATAGTAATTTATATAATGCAGTAAATACACTAATACACTAAAAGATATGATTGCATCAGAATTTGTCTACAATTTCAAAATAGAACATATTAAAACACTTATTTTAATCATAAAATTTGTGCAAAACTTCTTTAAATTCTATTCAGGCCAAAATTTGCGTTTGTAGCTCTTGCTTTTGTGTACTTGTTGAGGACAATCTCGTTTGATGCTCCAGCAGTAGTCTGCCATCGTTTAGAGCTGTCAAGAAATAGCCGCCATTCTGTTGGACTGTAAGTGGTAACACCTAGCTAGCTGAGAAAACTATTGATATCATGACAGTAAACAAAGCGTCTTCGGGAAAAAGTCCACAAAAATTTGTTCACGCTTCCTGAAATGGGATACTTTAGCTGACCAGTGAAGTCCATTCTTTTCTTGAAGCCTGGAGGCTAATAACTCAGCTGCTTTCTTTGATAGGCCCAAATCTCTAAGTCATTCAATTCGGTTGGCTAAACTGCTGAGGGGTTAATGACTGCTTGGCATCAGAAGAAGACCCTTCAGATTCTGCAACCATTTCCTCATGCATCTTATCAAAATACACTTGATCACCATGTTCACTTTCTTCGTCCTTAGAAGAAATAAAACCATTAAAAACTGGAACTGGGAGTGTCTCAGAGTGTGGGATAGGTCGTATTGCTGAAGGAATATTAGGATATGCAATCATATGCCATTTTTCTTGCCGATGCCCTTTGTATGGATCAGACAGAAATAACAGTCACTGCTGTGGTCCTTAGGTTCACGCCAAACCATGAGAATACCAAAAGGCATTCCTTTCCATTTTCCTTTTGTCCAGTCACAAAGCATTTCCTCACAATTATGACACACAATATGAGGAGCCCAATTCTTGTCTTGATAGCCAAGGAGAACTTGAAAATAGGCAATATATGCACATGTCATAAATGGTGAAATATTGTGCCTTTGACGTTGAAGTGTGTAACAGCCACATATATAACAGAAGGTGTTAGGACTATTTTTACATTTATGCCTACTTGAAGAAGCCATGATTCAATCTTAAAACAAAGTAAGAGGGTGTTTTTATCAGATAATAATTTTTTTACATTTAAAAACAACTACAATTATGTAAAAGTGATGCTTGTAAAACATTAATTGCCTTGTGGTTATGTTCAATCCAAGAGTCATTGCCCTTTAACTCCAATTTAAAAACCAATGCATGCCATTAACTATAACAAAGAGAAATTAAAATTGCATAAAAACTAGAGCATGCACCAAAAAACGAATTTCAGATTTGGAATCAGCGATACAGAAATATATAGAAAAAGTTCTAAAACCTCATGAAACAGAAAATAAAGAAAAAGTTGTTCCCCAGTGTGTTTTTTCTGTGTGTGTGACAGAGACAGAGAGAGGGACAGATAGGGACAGACAGGAAGGGAGAGAAATGAGAAGCATCAATTCTTTTTTGCGGCACCTTAGTTGTTCATTGACTGCTTTCTCTCAAGCCAGCGATCATGGGATCATGTCTAGGATCCCACACTCAAGCCAGCGACCCTGCGCCCAAGCCGGTGAGCCTGCGCTCAAATTGAATGAGCCCGCACTCAAGCTGGCGACCTCGGGGTTTTGAACCTGAGTCCTTCGCATCCTATCCACTGCGCCACCACCTGGTCAGGTCCAAAATTAATTATAACCACCATACCATAGATCCAAAAAGCTTGAAGAAAGCTAAGCAGGATAAATACCAAAAACAGACTTGCGGGAAGGAAAGAAACACTATCTTCCCAAGGTTACTTCCTCTAGCAGCACTCTTTCACTGGTAAATTTTAATGAACATTTAAAGAGTAAGACCAATTCTATACATTCTCTTCCAGAAAAGAGAAGATTCTTTTTTATTAGGTCAGTATTCCTCCGATACCAAATTAGATAAAAACAAAACAACTACAGACTAATATCCCTCATGAATATAATGCAAAAATCCTCAACAAAATAAGCAAACTGAGTTCTCACCACATATTTATTAGAATAACTAAAACTAGAAACACTGATAAGTGTTTCGGGGCTGCAGCTGGAACCCACACCATGTTGCTGTTGGGCCTGCAAAATGGCAGGGCTGCTCCTGGAAGTCTCCTAGCTTCTTACAAAGTTCAGCATGTATTTATCACAAGGCTCAGTGCAATTACTGCTGACACCAACTCGCTGGAGTTAGGCCAGACTTCACAGGTTAAAGATAAAGTCCTCCACAGGACTGCTCTTACTTCAGATGCCAGGTTTGGGGGTCCCAAGCCACCTCTATTTCTGACCAATCTGCTACAAATTTGGGAGTTCCTACCATTGCCCCTTGGGTTTGATAATTCTAGAATAGCTCACAGAACTCAGAAAAATATGCTGCTCACAATTCCAGTTCTATAAGGATATTAACGTGAACCAGGCAAAAGGAGACACACACAGGGTGAGGTCTGGAACAGTCCCAGTGTGAAGCTCCCTTGGGATCAGGGTGTGTTCCTCTCCTGAACCACCAGTTCATGACAATACAGAATACTGCCAGCCAGCAAGCACATCAGAGCTTCAGTGCGCAGAGTTCTTGGGGTTTCACTGGGTAGGCGTGAGTGACCGACTGGAAATAAGGCTGAACTACTGAGGCTGTTATCCTGTGACTCATAAGACTCATAGCCCCAATACCCTAATCACATGGTTAGTCTCTGAGCCGTTTCATTAGCATCAGGACCCACCTATCATCCAGGAAATTCTAAGCACAAAGAGGCTATAGCATGAGAACCAGGGACAAAGGCCAGCCAAAATCCCACTCCAAGGCATATATATTTGAGAATGAAAACTAATGTTCACAGCAAAGTCTACACAAAATGTTTATAAAGCTTATAATCAGCCTGACCTGTGGTGGCGCAATGGATAAAGCGTCGACCTAGGAACACTGAGGTCACCAGTTCAAAACCCTGCACTGGTCTGGTCAAGGCACATATGGGAGTTGATGCTTCCAGCTCCTCCCCCCTTTCTCTCTTTCTCTCTCTCTCTCTCTCTCACTCTGTGTCTCCTCTCTAAAATGAATAAACTAAAATAAAAATTAAAATAATACTGCAAATATATTAAAAAAAAAAAAAAAAGCTTATAATCACCCTAAACTGGAAATAACCAAGATGCCCTGCAATAGGTAAATGAGCCCACTGTGGCACACGTTCACTACCTGGCAATACAAGATGGAGGAGACGTACCCGCATTTCGCTCAGTGAAAGGCAGCTACGTCCTGTGTAATTCTATCTACAATACATGATGCTGGAAAAGGGAAACTGCCAGGGCCGGGGCTGTGGCAGGGGCTTCCCTATAAAGAACCAACACGGGAATTTGGGGCACTGAACTGTTCTGTAAGGTAGCAGATGCATGCTTCTGTGTTTGTCAAAACCCACGGAAGTGGATATTCCACAAAGACAATTCTAAAATATGTAAATTTAAAAAGCAACCAGACTTGAGTAGCTGCTTACAGCTGAGCCACGCACACACTGAAGAGACTGGGAAGAAAGGAACTGACGGAACACTGAATCTTAATACCTTTTAAATAACTTTGGAAAAGTATTTTGACAGCACAATAAAAGGTTAAGAACTGTACATAAGCACTGTACTGTAGGATGTGAGGGCGATCTGGCTGCAACATGTCACCCCATTGATCGCCAGGGTTGACTTGGCTGATCTGGCTGGCTAAACGGTGTCCCCTTCCTCCCTCACTGCTGCACGCGCGTCCCTCCCGAAGCTGCACACTCAGTTGAAGAGGACGACCTTCCCCAATAGAGGAGAGGAACGTTCTTCCATCAAGGATATACAAGTAGCTGCGCTCCCCTGCTAGAACCTCCAAACAAGTCTCAAACACTGTACTGTAGTCAACTTGTTTCTTCTTAAGAGTGTAAGTCACCTGACCAGGCGGTGGCGCAGTGGATGGAGCACCGGACTGGGATGCGGAAGACCCAGGTTCGAGACCCCGCGGTCACCAGCTTGAGCGCGGGCCCATCTGGCTTGAGCAAAAGCTCGCCAGCTTGGACCCAAGGTCGCTGGCTCCAGCAAGGGGTGGCTCGGTCTGCTGAAGGCCCGCGGTCAAGGCACATGTGAGAAGCAATCAATGAACAACTATGGTATCGCAACGGCAACGAAAAACTAATGATTGATGCTTCTCACCTCTCTCCGTTCCTGTCTGTCTGTCCCTATCTATCCCTCTCTCTCTCTCTCTCTGTCCCTATAAAAAAAAAAAAAAAAAGAGTGTAAGTCAACAAATCTTTGTTTCTAAATAGCACTGTCAAGAAAAGGGGGGCAGGGAAAATGCAAGATGAACGTGGAGCGTGGAGGAGAGGAGGGAAGGGAGGGAAGGGAAGAAGGGAAGGAAAGGGTTTGGGGAAGGGGAAAAGGAGGGGCAGGAAGAGAGAAATCCACTAAAAAATCTCAAGGTCATGAAAAATAGAAGCAAAGCTTAAGACCATTTATAACTAAAAAGAAAATAAAATAGCCCCACCAAAGGACAGAAGAATACCTCAAAATACTATTACAGGAGGCCCCCTTGTCCACGGAGGAATGCCTAAAATCTCAGATGGTGCAGTGCCCTATATAAACTACGTTCCTGCACATACACACTTACCTGAAGTTTCACTTATAAATCAGGCAGAGTAAGAGATTAACAACAGCAATAATAAAATAGAACGAGTGGAGCAATACTCTCCTGTAGTTCTTGTATTTTCCAGCCCAAACCTATTCCTAAATCTATGTAACCATCCCCTACTGGGTGACACTCACTTCAGGGGACCCTTGCTGAATGAAGTCTTCCTATGGGCTCAGTGCTTGCTGGAGCCACACGCTGTCGTCAGTCAGCATGTTCTCTGTTTGTGTCTTCCGCCCAAAACGTGAGCGCCTCCTCCATCTAGCCTGTGGGCAGCGCGACGTGTGCGCGCGTCCTCGAACCTCCTGACCAGCCAGAGCAGGATCGGTATATTTTTAAAATGTGTAAGGCAACATGAAAAAAGGGCCAATGTGTGTTCTTCTAGTTCCATAAATAGGTTATCAAACAAACATGATTTTAAGTTAATAAAACTGTAAGCGGAACTAATTTAATTTTTTGAAAAAAAAAAAACAAACTCACTCCCGGGGCTCAGCGGGCGTGAAAAACACTCACTACTCAAAGGGTTAACCAAGCACTTGTCACGTCCCACAGCCCTAATGTTTGCAGTGTGAGGTGTGACAACAAAGCTAGCATAATTTTCTTCCTTCTTCATTATTTCACGAATATTCATTTTTATTGTAGATGGTAGCAAACTCAGCAAGAACTTACGCGGTTTCACGTGAAGGAAGCACTTCACAGCCTCTCTGGAATGTCTGAATTGCCGGCATCACTACTGTCCTGTGTGTTGGGGGCCTTTAAGAAAACTAAAGGTTACCTGAGCTCAAGCACCGCAGTGCCAGGGCGACAGACTGCGACCAAGTGACTAATGGGCAGGTGGCATGTCCAGTGTGGAAACGCTGCATAAAGGGATGATTGCCACCCGGGGGGGACGGAGCAGAGGGGCATATTTCATCACACTACAGAACAGCGCACAATTTAAACCTTACGGGCCCTGGCCAGGTAGCTCAGCTGGTTAGAGCACTGTCCCAATACGCCAAAGGTTGCGGGTTTGATCCCCGGTCAGGGCACATAAAGGAGTCAACCAATAAATGCGTAAATAAGTGGACAACAAATCCATGTTTCTCTCTCCCACCCCCCTAAAATCAAGAAACAAAACTATTTTTTAAATTATGAATTATTTCTGGAATTTTCCTAATTAATGTTTGAACACAGGTAACTGAAAAAGAGGGTACTGCTGTTCATACATTAATGACCCAAGAGAATCTCATGACTAAATCACTCATGCTAAAGCTTTTACAAGTAAATGTCCCCAAATGAACAGTTTTTCTCAGGTGTCCCTTCTTAACCACACATAGTTTTCCATATTTTGAAAATAAAAATAATTATAAAGGCACACGCAAAAGCACAGAGTTCTACATATATCAAATCTGCGCTACCCAAGGGCTAAATGGAGGAGGCGCTAACATTCTGGGGCGGAAGACACGAACAGAAAACATGTTGACTTAAAGAGATTCAAAGTGCCAATCACACTGGTGTTTATGGGTTCTGATAAGCATCATTAAAAAAACCTACTCGTCATTTCCTACAATGGATTGCTCTCAACATACAACACTAAAGGTGCAAAATTCTTGCATTATATTGTCATCCATTACAATGTAGTGTAGAGGTAAGAGAAAGCTGGATTAAAAATATGACCTCATCAAAATGTAATGAACATGAATACATTTCCATCTAATAAAAATGTGTTAAAAAACTTATTAGGCCTGACAGGCGGTGGCACAGTGGATAGAGCATCGGACTGGGATGTGGAGGACCCAGGTTCGAGACCCCGAGCTCGCCAGCTTGAGCACAGGCCCATCTGGCTTGCGCAAAAGCTCGCTAGCTTGGACCCAAGGTTGCTGGCTCCAGCAAGGGGTTGCTCGGTCTGCTGAAGGCCCGCAGTCAAGGCACCTGTGAGAAAGCAATCAATGAACAACTATGGTGTCACAGCGGCAACAAAAAACTAATGATTGATGCTTCTCACCTCTCTCCGTTCCTGTCTGTCTGTCCCTATCTATCCCTCTCTGACTCTGTCTCTGTAAAAAAAACACAAAAACTTATTAGTAATGTTTTAGATCACTGCATGATAAACTATGTAACTACACAGAATATTAATAAACATGTTAGTAAACAAATGCTATATTTTTACCTTTCCTAAGTATAGCACAAATATTTCCAATTACGATTTTTTTAAAGATTTCATTTATTCATTTTAGAGAGGAGATAGAGAGCATGCACGCGGGAGACGGAAGGAGAGAGAGAGGGAGAGAGAGAGAAGGAGGAGAAGGAAGCATCAACTCCCATATATGCCTTGACCAGGCAAGCCCAGGGTTTCGAACTGGTGACCTCAGTGTTCCAGGTTGACACTTTATCCACTGCGCCACCACAGGTCAGCCTCCAATTAACTTTAAAAATAAAAAAAAAATCATATAGAGATTATACATAAGACTTGTAACTTTCTCGTGCATTTGTAACAGTTCACAGAGCTCAAAGCCCCCATTATATACAGGCAAAATGAACAGAAAAGGGGGGGGGGGCTTCCTGTTCCACTGTTAATAAATTCAGAGGCGTATTTTCTCAAGTTCATTTTATTAATACAAAATGAAAACTGTTTTGAACAAAAGCAAATCGTGAATCACAGCGACCATCAGGACATTCGACATGGAGAAAAGTGAACAATATTAAGTAACAAATAAGCAAATGGGAGGCCTCTCGCATGTTTATATATTCACGCTTTTCCAATAGTCTGGTCAACTTTCATGTAACATTCACCCAGACTAGCAGCTCAAACAAATGCAGGTACACAATGGTACAGTGGGCAACTGTTCCGAGCTAACTGCAAATATGAAAGCCAACCTTCTACCAGTTTCATGTAACCCACTCTGAACACGTCTAAGTCTCCAAATGCATCAACTGAAATCAATGTCCAACCAATAAAAATAAAGGAAAAAGGAAGATTTTTAAAATACTTGTACTTTAGATGTTTCATAAGAGGCATAAAAATGAAATAATTTCAAATGACTTTATATGCGTTCATATAACCAACTCACACCAACTTATCGCATTTAAAATTACATTTGCAAGACTCACACAGCAGAAAGACCAAGCCATTAATCAGTGTGCCTGCACTTGAAAAAACAAGATACGGTAAATAAGTTAACTTTAATCAGTCCACATTCTCCAAACATGAGATTCAGTGTAGTGTTACTTCAGTTATTCACATAAAGTATCTACAAGACAGAATCTACACATTAAGTAATTTTTCTGTTCACTAATCTACAGGCACTAGTAAAACTATACACTGTGAGCAAAACCCAAAACATAAAGACAGTCCAACACAACTGAGCTTCTGGCCAATGCAGAGCAGGGCCGGCGCTGGGCAGCTGCTGGGCGTACGCTGCCTCTAGGCTAATGGCCCTTCTGTTGTAGAAAATAAAACTGGTTTATAAATATACTACTTTACTAAATTAATTAAGCACTACATCTTTATTCATTACATCACACAGAATTCTTCCCACACTCAGGTTTTTCCTGTTTTCTAGTGTCTTATACTAGGACTGCACTACTTTCTAAAGTTTCAGAATTACTATTTCAGGTAGATGTGATAAAGAAAGTTAAACCAAATCTGATTATCTGACGATGACAATTAGAGCACCAACGACAGCAAAGTTCAGGGTCAAGACAGCTTCAAGTCAGTTCTCCTGGTCTGGAATTACCTTGCACTGCTCTCCTCGGTACCGAAGCCGGGCTCTTCAGGGCCTATCTGCCCTCCGTCGGGAAAACCGGGATGAGGGTCTATGAGAAAAAGTCAAGAGCAGATGATAGTTTCTAAAGACCAGTATTTTCTTTTCCGTGTCTTTAAAGGACCTTACCAAGTGTGGTACTTAAGCAATCAAGATTTGGTGGGCTGTGAACCAAGCTGTCTTCAGAGACTCTGTGATGGAGTCTGGTGTAAGCAAACACAAGGGGAAACAGAGGGGAGAGAGATGTGCGCTAGACCCCGGAACTGGAAAACGGAAGAGCCCGCCTCCCGGTGTTCTCCTGGGCACAGTGCGGGGCAGCGGAGGAAGGAACAGGAAATGGTGACGGAGACATTGGAGGCTGTGTCAACATACAATGCATTTCAAAGACAATAAACTGCACGTGTAAATATGACAAACACCCATCAGCACTCAAAAAACTTGCCAATATTCAGCTGCTGCTTTCAGAAAGAGAGAAAATTACTGAAAGTGTTTTAATACTTAAAAATTAATCAAATGCTTGGCTCTGTATTGAAAAGGACACGAGAACATCAAGGAAATATGGAAAATATAAAGCTGACAATTAGCATAAGCCTGACAATGTTGTCATTCTGGGAATCTTGTAGAGGAATGCTCGGATTGACCATTAAGGTCTCTGGCTAGAATATTAACAGGTGATAAATGGTGACTAAACTCACTGTGGTCATCACTCGGCAACACACACTAAGCATTATGCTGTACACCGAAAACAGAAATTAACAGTGGGTGTCACTTAATGAGCTTAGGGAATAAAAAGTAATGATTCCAAAATCTGCATACATTTCTAAGAAATCAGAAAAAGTTACCTTGTTACCTATACTAAAAATATTTCTAAAAATAAAATATATCAAACACCTGCGGCCTCCCCAGGGGCCAGAAAACAGTTCCTAAAAGGGGCAGAGAGTAAATATTTAGGTACTGTAGGCCACAAATAGTTTCTGTTGAGAATTTCTCTCTCTTTTCTTTTTACAGGGACAGAGAGACGGTGCCGTAGCAACACCTTAGTTGTTCATTGATTGCTTTCTCACAGGTGCCTTGACCGTGGGCCTTCAGCAGACTGAGCAACCCCTTGCTGGAGCCAGCGACCTTGGGTCCAAGCTGGCGAGCTTTTGCTCAAGCCAGATGGGCCCGCGCTCAAGCTGGCGACCTCGGGGTCTCTCGAACCCGGGTCTTCCGCATCCCAGTCCGACGCTCTATCCACTGCGCCACCGCCTGGTCAGGCTTGAATTTCTCTTTTTTAAACAACTCTTGACAACATGAAAGGTATTCTTAGCAGTCACCGGCAGCCCTGCTGGCCGCCTCAGCCAGCAAACAGCACCCAGCTGGGTGTCTGACCAGCCAGGTATTACCACCCATTTCTCAGCGCTCACCGTCTAGTCTGCCCCACAGACGCAGTCTCACAAATGACAATAACAAAAACAGAAACACAGACGAGGCAGCAGGACAGGACAGAAGCAGAAACAGAGCAGCAGCAGGGACAGGCTTAATCTGCGAAAGGACAGTACGCACCTTGGACTGGGGGCAGCGCCCGGAAAGAGTCGTTAAATCTGCCCACGCTGGAGTCCTCCTGCTCCTCATTCTCAGTGTCACATTCGATGTCGCTGTCGCTACTCATTCCTGGTTGGAGAGAAGGGAAGAACATGTTTCTGACAAAAAAACCACTTCAAGTGAAAGGAAAAAAAATCTCCTTTTCTGCCAAACTGATTCCCACTGAATCTGGCATGGAATGCCAAGACAATAGACGACCCCAAACCAACCAAGCAAGGAAAACCAACCATGCAAACCTCAGTTCTCTTTAGTTATTAAAGCACTGGTCTAATTTTTGTCCTGAGGATTAAAATGACTCCACAGTCCCTGATGGTTATCATTTGAAACCAGTATTAATTTCATTACACTGAGAATATCTTTTCCAAAGTATACTGTGTTTTCTAAAGTCATAAGATATAACAGAAACTCTTAATCCTGACTGATGTAGATATAATAGTTTCTAGCCTAAAACATATACAATAAACACATTATATAAACATAAACATATATTTCCACATAGTTACCTGACCTGTATATGAATGTATAAAAAATTCCAGTTATTCTAGCAATAAATAAGTTGCTATCCCATTTGGGCCTCCAATTTTGTTCTTTTGTGTACATCAGCTTATTTTTAAAAGAAAAATTCTATAGAAAGTACTTCTGTTACAAGAAAATACTGATTAAGAAAATCTAAAAATCTATTGTTAAACGTCCTTATAAACAATGGGAAAATTAACTTAAGATACTATTTTAACAAGCAGTCCCATTTAAAAGAAAGGGGAACCCACAGTTTCAAAGACAGGTAGGAGAAGGTGGACCAGTAGGTCCAACAGCCGTGTACAGGGAGTACAGAGGGCCGTCCACACTCCCTTGGGGATAGAAAAAATAATCTTTGGACCCACTAAAGAAAGGGAGTTGAAACTGAGACTAAAACTCCACTCCCTGCATAAAGCTAAAATTCATACAGAAAGAACAGGCTAGAAAGAGCCTGCCTACTGGCACAGAAGACAGCAAGGACTTATATCTGTTTCTGCTGGGCTCAGCTCACTTCAGAATTCAAACTAAGGCCTGTGTACCTAATTGAGGTTTGGGATTTAAAGTTGAGGTTCAAATCTCAGGAAATTAGCATAAATATGGGCCAGGAGCTAGAGTTATTTGAACAAGGCAAATGTGAAATCCTTTGGAGGGAAGGCTAGGTAAAGTGGAGTAGGCATGGCCCACCCACTCCCCCACTGAGTGTAGGTACAAACAGACAGAATGCATGCAGCAGCTATTTAAGGACCATGGGAAGTCAACAGAAACAAGCATATTGGTGTAGACCTGAATTTGAAGTACCACCAAACAGGCAGATTTAAACAAGACCCAGATTCTCATAAAACCATATTAAAAATGTCCAGGATATAATTCAGAACTTCCTCAGCACATGAGGAATCAGGAAAAGTCGATCAACAAACATCAATGCCACCTGACCAGTGGTGGCACAGTGGACAGAGCGTTGACCTGGGACGCTGAGGTTCCCACGAGAAGCAATCAGTGAATAGCAAAAGCGAAGCAACTACGAGCTGATGTTTCTTCATCTCTCTCCTCCCTCTGTCTCCCCTCCCATTAATAAAAACAAAAAACAAACATCACTTCTGAGATGATAGAGATGCTGAAATTATCTAACAAAGAACTTTAAAATAGATATAAAAATGCTCATGAACATTCTTGAAACATATTTTAAAAACCTCTCTGGAGGGAAGCTTTTACAATCCAGGTCACAGAATTATCATAGGAAAAAGTAAAAAAAAAAAAAGAATTCTTGGAGGTTGGGGTAGGAGGGGTGGTGAGAATCTGAGAAAGTTGTGTTCCAATGAAAATGTACAAAGCACGGCCCACAGTCACCTTTGGGTCAGCAGCTACACTAACAGAACAATACCATGAATTTTTCATAACATGAAATAACTTCTAAGAGACTACACAATTCCATTTAACGTGGAAAACAAAAGGATATTTTTATAATCACTAAGTACTTTCTAGAATAAAAGATATTTAAATTAAAATATTAATAGATGAGTTTAGAGAAAGTTAGCAAAATTAAAGATAGAACTGAGCAAAGTAACTGTAACACCAAAGAATACTGAGGTGAAAGTTATAAAACAGAGCGTAAGAAACAAGGCGATGACAGGGAAGGACTCAGACAGACTGCCATAAAGACAGCAAAGTGACAGAGGAAGACAGTATATTAAGAGAAAATGCCTGCGAATTTTCCAAGAATGTATGAAAAACATTCTAAATAGAATAAAAATAAAAGCACAACATACCAATAGTTCTGGGATGTGGCTACAGGAGATTTTTAAAGGAAAATTTATAGCACTAAATGCTTTTATTGAAAAAGAAAAAGATCTTAAATGAATGATCAAAGCATCTACTTTAAGAAACTAGAAAAAGGAGCAAATAAACTCAAAGCAAGTAAATGGGAAAAAAATAAAGAACAGAAAATTAACCAAAAAATAAATCAGTAATACAAGGTAGTTCTTTGAAAAGATCAGTGAAATTAAAGAGCTTCTAAACAGACTAAAAAAGGGCAAACAAAACTACCAATATCAGGAATAAAAGTAGGACATCACTATAGATCCAACAGACACTAAACAGATAGTAAGAGAATAGCAGAAACAACTTAATGCTCATGAAATCAAGAACATGGATGAAAAGGACAAATACTTTGATTCGGACACAAGCTACCAAAGCTCATTCAGATAAAAATGGATAACATGAATGGGTATTTTAACAACTAAATAAAGTTTTCAGTATAAAAAAAAAAGACTTCCAACAAGAAGCTACAGATGGCTTTAACTGGTGAACTCTTCCCCCTTCTGTTTTCAAAGTGTGTGTAGTATGATTTCTCCCTTAACTATTTAAAAGACACAGACAATGTATGGACATTTCTGAAATCTCTTTATTTAGCAAAGAAAAAAAAAGTTCCTGCTCTAGAAAGCAAACAGGGATGCTTTTAGAGACCAAACCAGCTACTTCCATGAAACGCCACTACCATCTTGTGGCCCTTCACGGAACTATTCTGAAAACACTAAGCCCATTTGAGTTTTTTAAATTCTAAGCACAAATGTTACCTCTTGGTACTAATGTTTCTAAATTCCTAACAGATAATACTAACCTTCAGGATTTACAAACAAGAAATTGCAATTCTCGCCTGACCAGGTGGTGGCGCAGTGGATAGAGCATCGAACTTGGATGCAGAGGACCCAGGTTCGAGACCCCAAGCTCGCCAGCTTGAGCACGGGCTCATCTGGCTTGAGCAAAAGCTCGTCAGCTTGGACCCAAGGTCGCTGGCTCGAGCAAGGGGTGGCTCAGTCTGCTGAAGGCCTGTGGTCAAGGCACATATGAGAAAGCAATCAATGAACAACTAAGGTGTCGCAACGAAAAACTGATGATTGATGCTTCTCACCTCTCTCCGTTCCTGTCTGTCTCTATCTATCCCTCTCTGACTCTCTCTCTGTCCCTATTAAAAAAACAAAGACACTGTTTAATCTGTAGTATTTCTAAGAACTTGTAGCCTACAATGGATTTTCAAATGCTGGGAAATGGTGTGAACATTACTGGGTAGTACTCAAATAATGTAACACTTAAAACTTTGAGCAAGGTTTATACTACTTCATAGAATTGTGTCAAAAACGCCAATTTAAGGCTTTATTCTGCTTTCTAAACTCCTATTTCTTGTAAGACCACCCAGAATTCCTATAAAGTCTAGTATAAACTCTGATATTTATACAGCAGCAGACAGGGCCATGAGCCCATACTTGTCACGTGACAACAGCAATAACCAGGACTGATCTGGTCGTGATCACTCCTTTCCAAGGAGCTCCTGTTGATCTGACCATTTGATTCCAGGTATCAGCACCCCAGTTTTTACTTCAACTTGCCGTAAAAGGTCTCCTTCAAACCAGTAATGTTTCTGTGTTGACTGTTAACTCTAACAGGAGAATTAGAATAACTTTTCCATTTTTCTTATTTGACTCAATTTTTCTCAGGATTCAGGAAAACATAAATTTCCCAAGACATGTTGGGAAAACACTGCCGGTCTTTTCTCAAGCCCTTGGATCCAGAAGTGCCCTAACTTTGTGACTATAATGAGAAAGACAAATGAGTCTCTTAACCTCAAGCCTACCAGGTGGACAACTAGGTCACCAGGTCCTGTACAAACCACTGCCGTCAGTCCCTGAGAGGAAGCAAGCCCAACAAAAGCTCAAATACTTGCACTTGTTCTGAAATGAGACTGGCTGCTATCACGCAGCAGGCCTCGGGCTCCTTGCTATGCCTTGCCGCGTGCTCTGCAACGTCTACCCACTGCATTAAGCGACGACTAAAGCAAACTGGTGACAGTGCACCTACTCTAAGAAATTTGAATACTGGCCCTTTCTCAATCTCCCCAGGTGTCAACAGGTTTTCACATACTGGCTGTCACTGGTAGTAATTATAAGGTACCATTAAACATAAGATGCTTCAGAGATGTTAATGTGGGAAAAAAATTACATCTTAAGAGTAAAATCTAAAACACGGTATTTCTGTATCAATTGCCTACCACATTTTGTGAGCACCCGCTTAATGCTCATTACCATCCCAAGCTCACTTCCGAGTTAGAACTCCCTATTTAAGGCTGCTCACATTTCTAATGCTTGCAAATTACATTAACACTCAGTACAGCAAAAGTCAATGTTTGTCCTGGCCAGGTAGCTCAGTTGGTTAGAGCGTCATCCCGATACACTAAGGTTGCAGGGTCCATCCCCAGTCAGGGCACATACAAGAGTCAAGCAATGAACGCATAAATAAGTGGAACAGACCTGACCTGTGGTGGCGCAGTGGATAAAGCGTTGACCTGTGAACGCTGAGGTCACTGGTTCGAAACCCTGGACTTGCCTGGTCAAGGCACATATGGGAGTTGATGCTTCCTGCTCTTCCCCCTTTCCCTCTCTTTCTCTCTCTAAAAAAAACTGAACATTTAAAAAATAAAAGTGGAACAAATTGATGTGTTTGTTCCTCCCAGATGTTGTCCTGACTCCCCATGACACCTGGAACTGCCACCTGCCATCCTGAGGGGAGCTGAGTCAACTCACTGAGTGTGGAAGAAAAGATAGGGGGAAACCGAGCTTTAGGTTTTGTTTTTCTTTGTGACAGAGAGAGACAGAGAGGGACAGATAGGGACAGACAGGAACAGAGAGAGATGAGAAGCATCAATCATCAGTTTTTTGTTGCGACACCTTAGTTGTTCAGTGATTGCTTTCTCACATGTGCCTTGACCAGGGGCTCCAGCAGATCAAGTAAGCCCACGCTCAGGCCAGCGACCTTGGGCTTCGAACCTGGGTCCTCTGCGTCCCAGTCCGATGCTCTATCCACTGCGCCACCACCTCGTCAGGTCTGAGTTTTTGATGACAGCGGGTGGCTAAATTTTCCAACCCTTACTTGCCCTACCAGAGCTAGGGAGACTTTTTGTAAATACAAAAGTCTTTCCCATTGTTTAAGCCGGCTGATTTGAGTGTCTGCAAGGTTAAAAGCTCTGAACGTTCTCAGAGGGACCAGCAGAGCCGGAGCGTCCCTGTGCCTCCCCCTCCGGCAGGCTGCCCGCCAGCCTGTCCCAGGTGGCCGCAGCTTTTCTCCGGGACAGTGTTTTGATGCCTATGTCTTAAAGGAAGGGGTCCTGTGCTACTTCAGCAGGCACTTAATTGGAGCAGTCTCTAGTTTTAGAAGGGCCAAGAAAGAAACTGGTCCACCCACAGGCATCCTGTAGGGCATCAACTGGGTGTGTGTGTGGGGGGGGAGCCATGCTTTTCAGAGTCAGGTCACCCAACGGAAGATCAATACAAGCTTGTCCCATATGTTCCAGTTAGAAAGAAGAAGGCTGGCTGATGCCTGTCATGTCTAAGAAAAGTCACATTTTATTGACACCTGAGAATATTTAAGAGACTTTAGTAGTCCGAAATTCCAACCTCGCAATACAAACAATGCCTTATTTTAAACCTTTCTCAGACAGCTCAAGAAAGCGAAAGGGAGGGGGAGGGGCAGGGGCTGCAAAGAGAAACACCAACCCACAGTGATCTGACACAGAAAATTCTTTTAGGCATTCTGCTCAAATAAAGAGCCTTGTTCTTCTTAAGCATGGATACAAGAGAGACCCACTCAACCTTCTACCAAGGCTTGCCAGTGTGAAAAATAGGTTTTTCTGAGAATTGGCTCCTGCTGATAACAGAATAATACCCACAGCGGTGGGTAAGGCCCCATTCTCCTCTCACCAAGCAGATTCCAAGAGGCACAAGAGCTCCCTTTGTCTACTGTGTTCCCTTCTTCCAGCCTCATCGGTTGGTCTTCTGCCTAGCCTGAACTCTAGTGGAGATCCAAGGAACTGCAAGGCTGTCCTGAGCCACTGCTCATCTGCATGTTTACAACTTTTCTTATAGTTGCTTTTTATCACTACACTCCTTACAGAAGAGAAAATTTGTTAAGTAATACTGACCACTTAGTCAATATTAGTTATTACTGTATTTTTATTATTACATACTTGTTCTTTGACCCTATCACAGCACTCATCATTCTATATTATAATCAGCTATTAATTGGTGTCTTTGACAAACGACCAGTGGTTTCAACTGCTGTCCCTCCCTCCCTTCCACCACCAACACATGTGTATATCCAATATGCCTGAGAGCTACTTCTCCCATTTGTAACGGTGACTCACTCTGGCAAGTAATTCTTAAGGAGTAGTTACCCCTGGTTGAGAATAATTCAACTCAACTAGTGGCTTTCATGGGGCTGTCTGCCTCCATGAAGACATTTGGCAATGTCTGAGCATTTCTGGGTACTGTTACTTGGGGAAAGTACTTCTGGAATCTAGTGGTTAAAAGCCTTGGCCACTTGGTTCAGTGGATAGAGTGTTGGCCCAGTGTATGGACATCCCAGGTTCGATTCCTGGTCAGGGCACACAGGAGAAGCGACAGTCTGCTTCTCTCCCCTTCCTTCTCCCCCTCCTCTCTCTCTTCCCCTCCTGCAGCCAGTGGCTCAATTGGTTCGAGCGTGGCTCCAGGTGCTGAGGATGGCTCAGTTGGTCCAAGCATCAGCCTCAGGCATTAAAAATATCTCGGCTGATTCAAGCATCAGCCCCAGATGGGGGTTGCCGGGTGGATTCCGGTAGGGGCACATGTGGGAATCTCTCACTAAAAAAATACAAAAAAACATGGATGCAGCTAAATACTCTAAAATGCACAGGGTAGACTCCCACAACAAAATCATCTGGCCAAAAACATTAATAGTGCCAAGGCAGAGGAATAAATACTAGGTTCAGAATTATCACCAGCATCTTATGCAATTCCAGGCAAATTAGAAGCATTTTTCATAAATGCTGCAGGAATAAAAGAAGCCTGTAATTCCAGCACATGCTATAAAAATTTAAGCCACTGCAATTTATAATCAGTAGATATAAATACATGAAAACAAATCCCTTCAGGTCCTTCTATAAAGAACAATCATAACATTTTTTTCTTAATGTTTTAACAATCAGCACTTCACTTTAAAAATCCTTTCCATTTATTATCTTCTACTGAAACAATGCTGTCCACCACAGGAGCACCAGCCTAGAGAGAAGACCAAAATATTTAGTGTTCTTTTGCCAAAAACCTGAAAACGCCAATTCAAGCATCAGCCACCCCACACACCCTCGCACAGGGCAGGCAGTGTGCTGGCACCTGCACGTATGCTTTCAGCCACAAACCATCAATCACTGAAACTCAAAAAAGTACAGAGGTGGAAGGTGGCAGTTTCACTGAAAAATGAAAAAAATTTCAATGTCAAGGATCACTAATAAAGTTGACTTGCTGTTTTGCTAACATAAAAGAGCACAGCAAGGGCAATACATATAAGCCTCGTTTCAAACACCCCCAAAATTACAGAATGTCTTCTATGCTTTTAAAGAAAAAATAAGGAATCTGAAAGAACACGTAGAATACTAGAAATGTAATTGAAAATGAGTTGGCAGTCAAAGTTGGTTACCATGAAGGGTTTTTTAAATGGTTCAAGAACAGAATACTTCTACAAAAGCAAGCAGTCTACAAACAGTAATCGACAAACAGTAATTGACTGACTTTAAAAGATGAAGTACTTAACACTCACTATTCTAATACGTTGTTTTGGGGCATGTCTTCCCCGTGAGACTATGGCCATATCTAATTTCGCCTTCGCATTGCTAGCAAAAACAATACCTGCCGTGTAGGTGACTTAATATACTATTTATTGAATGAGCAGATAAACCATCTGCAGATTCTGCCCTTCTGTAAATGTCCCTTTTAGTAAGACATGTCCTTTTACATAGTCAATTACCCATTTTGCCTCCCTCTGTGCTTAATAAATCAAATTCAGCAGCACAGTGAATGTTGTGTCCAAATCAAAGACATCAGATAGTGTCTCAATAACTTTTTTATCAAACCAACAAATCCCTACCACCAACACAAAAAAACAATCACTATTCCCGCCTCCTGCCTAATTATGATTTATCACTCCTTACCTTCTTCGGGGGCGGAAGCTCCTTCAGGAAGCAGAAGCTGTAGTTTCCCAGTTTCAGAATTATTCTCCAAGCCAGTCATCTGCAGTCCTTCCAGACGACCTCCTTTCACACTGACCCTCCAAGAGGAAGAAAACAACTTGATGCTTTTGTATAAAGAGTCACTGATAATTGTATATATAGTTTCTTCTCCTGAAACTGAGCATCAAATTAAGCAGGGCACACAGCACTGATGTTTAATATTAAATTTCAAGTTTATTTTTTAAAATCTCACTAGAGGAGCCTGACCAGGCGGTGGTGCAGTGGATAAAGCGTCGGACTGGGATGCGGAAGACCCGGGTTCGAGACCCTGAGCTCGCCAGCTTGAGCGCGGGGCCCATCTAGCTTGAGCAAAAGGTCGTCAGCTTGGACCCAAGGTCGCTGGCTCCAGTAAGGAGTTGCTCGGTCTGCTGAAGGCCCACAGTCAAGGCACATGTGAGAAAGCAATCAATGAACAACTATGGTGTTGCGATGGCAAAAAAAACTAAGGATTGATGCTTCTCATCTCTCTCCGTTCCTGTCTGTCTGTCCCTATCTGTCCCTCTCTCTGACTCTCTCTCTGTCCCTGTAAGAAAAAAAAAAAAGTCTCCAAGGTAGAACTATTCCATCATTTAAACTGAGAAACATATCTGACAGCCACACCACAGATCAGCAGACGCACAGCGAGGCCCATCTAGCACATTCATGGACGGCACTGCCCACCACCCTCTCTTTTTTTGTTTTGTTTTTTTATTTTATTCATTTTAGAGAGTAGACACAGAGTGAGAGAAAGTGAGAAAGGGGGGAGGAGCTAGAAGCATCAACTCCCATATGTGCCTTGACCAGACCAGTGCAGGGTTTTGAACCGGCAACCTCAGTGTTCCCAGGTTGACGCTTTATCCACTGCACCACCACAGGTCAGGCCACCCTCTCTTTTTTGAGGGGGTGCAAGGGTAACTGACACGGCTGGGATCTGAGCCAATGTTTCCTAGGAGAAAGATAAGGTGTAGACCACCATATAGATCCCTTTGGAAATCCCAAGTATGAGCTTTTCAAGAAGACCTTTATGAGAGGAAAGAAAAAAGGTTACACAAAAGCAGTGTTCAAATAAAACTGCCAGGGTTCTTTCTCCATTGAAAGAAGGTGTAAAAGACTGAGGAGACAGACTATAGCTCAGTACAGGTATCTTTGAAGAGTGTGGCACATATGGGGAAAAGCTTACTCCACACACACAAATGGCAAGGCAGAGTTCATACAAGGTTTCCTACTGTTACCCACTATCCTACCTTCAGGGACAGTGAGCTCTAACATGTGTAAGCTAAACCTCTGCTACTACTACTGCATCACGGCAAGAAAAAGAGTAAGGTTTCTAATACTTTACACCAGGGTGCCCACACTTTCTCAGCTTGCGAGCTACTTATAAGATGACCAAGTCAAAATGATCTACCTAGAAAAAAAATGCAAAACATAAATTTATTTCTTCTATATTATCATTATTTAAGTTACTATTATTACTATTTAATATTGTGTATTCTTCTTTCACCTTTCTCCTTCTCAACTCTCTTTTCGGAGGAAAGTCAATGTCATAGTTTTTATGAACAGTCCGAAAAAGCCGCTCCACATTTCCCTTCTTTGGAATAGCAACGGCACACAGACAGATGAGGCAAACGCACTTAGAGTATGACATAGTGAAAAACATCCCCTCCCATTCTGTATGAAAGTGGTAGGTTTTAGGCTTCTTACTCGGACCAGCTATGGCACTCATTTTTAAACCCTTTGATGTATTTAGTTTAAATAAATTGAAGGCTAACTACGCAGCAATGTAACTGAAAAAGCGCGGTTTACCGCGCATGCGGAGGGTGTCAAAAGTTCAGATGTCAGATTGGCTACCATGCATGCCAATCAAAAGACAAATGTCTTTTTAATGTCATGCGATCTACACACACTTCCTTCACGATCAACCAGTAGATCGTGATCGATATATTGAGCACCCCTGCTTTACAAGTTACACTTCGATACAACAAATGAAGTTTCTGTCAGCTAAAAAATTAATATAGTGGAAATTTATTTTGTTCATTATGAAGCTATTATTCCATTACATAAACAAAAGAACACGATTTACCCCAAGGTGACCATCTTCCTCCTTTTCTCAACAGTAGGTAAGCCATTGATTACGGCAACCACAACTGCGTCCGAATCCAAAGCTCGGCACTGCCGGTCGTCACCGATGCTGCCATGCGCCAAGGCTCGCGGAGAGCCGTGCCTGCTCCCAGACTGAGAGCTTCCCGGGGAGCCTACCGAGGAGGACCGGGAAGTGTGGAGAACAGGAAACAAGAAGTTCGCTGAGTTTTCGCTTTAGAACATCTTGCTATATATTTACCTTTCTAAACTGCAGGCAAATGCAAAATTAATTTAAAAATATATCAGCCTTTTCAAAATTTTTTTATTTATTGATCTCAGTGAGTGAGGAAGGAAGAGAGAGGGAAGGAGGAAGGGAGAGACAGGAACATCAAGCTGTTCCTGTGTGTGCCCTGATTGCGGACGGAACTGGCAACCTCTGTGCTTTGGAACGACACTCTAACCAATTGAGCCATCCAGCCAGGGCCAGATCGCAGTCTTTTTGATGTCAAGTATTAAAAAAAAAAAAAAGAGCCTGATATAAATATTTCGAAATCACAGTCATCTAAAGAATCATGTCAGTCAAGACATTTAAGGTGTTCACTAGACAAGAAAGGATCTTCCTTATACAGAAGCTAGGTTTAAGGTAAAATTCTAGTATCATTTTATAGAGAGTATTAAACAAGAATGTGGGTTGAAACGAGAGAGTTGGTGATTCAGGTGGCCTCATTCCTCTAGGAATTGTTTTGTTTACTCAGTTATTTTCATTTAGTTGCAAGAGAGTTTATGCTTAAAAATCTGTGCTGAAAGAATCATTCTAACCACCTGACCAGGCAGTGGCACAGTGGATAGAGCATCGGACTGGGATGCAGAAGACCCAGGTTCGAGACCCCGAGCTCGCCAGCTTCAGCACGGGCCCATCTGGCTTGAGCAAAAAGCTCATCAGCTTGGACCCAAGGTCACTGGCTCCAGCAAGGGGTTGCTCGGTCTGCTGAAGGTCCGCGGTCAAGGCACATGTGAGAAAGCAGTCAATGAACAACTATGGTGTCGCAACGGCAACGAAAAACTAATGATTGATGCTTCTCACCTCTCTCTGTTTCTGTCTGTCTGTCCCTATCTATCCGTCTCTGTCCCTATAAAAAAAAAAAAAAAAAGGGAGAATCATTCCAACCAAAATATTAGCTAGTTGAATCAGTGGAGTAGAAAAATCTATTTTATAGTTGCTGGCCACATGTAATTTGTAAAATTTTTTTTTTCTTTTTTTTTTACAGGGAAAGAGAGAGAGTCAGAGAGAGGGTTAGACAGAAACAGATAGACAGGAACGGAGAGCGGTGAGAAGCATCAATCATTAGTTTTTCGTTGCCGTTGCAACAACGTAGTTGTTCATTGATTGCTTTCTCACATGTGCCTTGACCACAGGCCTTCAGCAGACCGAGCCACCCCTTGCTGGAGCCAGTGACCTCGGGTCCAAGCTGACGAGCTTTTGCTCAAGCCAGATGAGCCTGCGCTCAAGCTGGCGAGCTCGCGGTCTCGAACCTGGATCTTCTGCATCCCAGTCCGATGCTCCATCCACTGCACCACCGCCTGGTCAGGCTGTAATTTGTGAAATATTTTAATAATCCTTATTTGAGAACTAATAGGTTCTGGCAATATAACATACTTGTAAAACAAATAGATCTTATGTAAAGTTATTACTCAAAACATTTTTTATTTCAGATTAGAGATGCCACACATTTAAAATTAAGGCACCCAGAATATGCAATCTAGTGGCCGCATTTTCTTACCGATGGGTTTATTCTGTTGTAAGATCAAGAACCTTTTGAATCAAGATTTTTTGTTTGTTTTTGTGACAGAGATGGAGAGAGGGACAGATAGAAACAGACAGGAAGGGAGAGAGAAGAGAAGCATCAATTCTTCGATGTGGCACTTTAGTTGTTCACTGATTTTCTCATTTTCTCATATGTGCCTTGACTGGGGGCTCCAGGAGACCGAGTGACACCCACTAGCTCAAACTGCGACCTTGGGCTCAAGCTGGTGATTGAAACAAGTTTTGGCATTTTTGGTGCTACACTATAAGACCAATTCAAGGCCCTGGCCAGCTGGCTCAGCGATAGAGCATCAGCTGGGCGTATGGAAGTCCTAGGTTCAATTCCCAGTCAGGGCACACAGGAGGAGCAACCGTCTGCTTCTTTATCCCTCCTCCTTCTCCCTCTCTCTCTTCTCCCACAGCCATGGCTCAATTGGCTCAAGCGAGTTGGCCTCAGGTGCTGAGAATGGCTCCATGGCCTCTGCCTCAGGCACTAAAAAATGGTTCCCATTGTAATGAGGCAATTGCCCAGATGGGCAGAGCATCACCCCCTAGTGGGCATGCCGGGTAGATCCTGGTCAGGATATATGCAGGAGTCTGTCTCTCTGCCTCCCCTCCTCTCACTAAAATAAAACAAAATAAATAAAATAAGATCAATTCAAATAACAGACACCAACCCATGGAAATTACATCCTAAACTCTACAAATTTACCTTCAGACAGAGGCTGGCAGTCTCCCTTTGAATAGGTTTCCCCAGGGTCCACTGCTCTTCGAAGTGACAGACTCCCTGCTAGACTGGACCGAGCTGGCTTGGGTGAATTACTCTTCTTATTTGTGGCTGCAAAGATATTTACAAACATTTCTGAGTATGAAAAAAATAGCAAAATAACTGATTTACTTGGGGTTTTATTCCAAAAATACTTCTACTTTGCTGCTTGTGAAGCAGCCTTAACTTACAAAACCAAAAATAAAACAATTTTAAAAAAGTGTGTGTGTGTGTGTGTGTGTGTGTGTGTGCGCGCGCGTATGTAGGCCCTAAACACTTGGAAATTGTAAAATATTATTCAATTGAAAAGAAAATTGACACTGAATTAGAAATGAACCACAATTACAATACTTCAAAATGTGGCTAAATCAATAATCAGAAGAAAATGTACGGCCTTAAAATGAATTATAAAAACCTTTTACAGCCTGACCTGTGGTGGCGCAGTGGATAAAGTGTCGACCTAGGAACACTGAGGTCGCCAGTTCAAAACCCTGCACTAGTCTGGTCAAGGCACATATGGGAGTTGATGCTTCCAGCTCCTCCCCCCTTTCTCTCTTTCTCTCTCTCTCACTCTGTGTCTCCTCTCTAAAATGAATGAAATAAAAAAAGAATTTTTTTAAAAAACCTTTTACTAAATGGCTTAACATACATACAGACTCAAGAAGCTAGAAAAAGCCTGACCAGGCCGAGGCGCAGTGGATAGAGCATCGAATTGGGATGCACAGGACCCAGGTTAGAAACCCCGAGGTCTCTGGCTTGAGCACGGGGTCACCAATATGAGCGCGGGTTCACTGGCGTGGGTGTGGGATCATAGACATGACCCCATGGTCGCTGACTTGCAGAAAAATCCTGTTTGGAACATACTGATTGCAAGACTTTAATACTGTTAACCCAGCAGTACTTCTAAACCTGGTCTACAGATCCAACACAATCCCTGTAAAACTTCTAGTTATCTTTTCTTTTTAATTGCTGAAGTGAACAAACTGAGTGTGAAATCCATGTGAAAATGCAAAAGATGCAGAATGCCCTAAAAATATCTTGAATGGAGAACTCACATTTCCGATTTCAAAACTTGCTGTAAAATTAAAATAATCAAAACTGTGTGGAACTGGTGTAAAGACAGAAATATAGATCAATGGAACAGAACTGAGGGTCCAGAAATAAACCGTTACATTCATGGTCAATTAACTTTTGACAAGAAGGCTAGCTAAGACAATTCAATGGCGGGAGAAAAGACAGTACCAAGCATTAACAAGGATATGGAAAAACTGAAACCCTCAGGCACTGCTGATGGAACTGTAAAATGGTGCAGCTTCAGACTTACTGCCATTCACCTGCCTACCAGACATTTTACTGGGATATCTAGCAGACCTCTCAAATCCAGCATACTTAAAACAAACTTCCTGACTTTCTGCCCTTACCTCCCCGCACCTTCTTCTTCCATATTTGATTTGCATCTCAGTGACACCACCAGTCACTAAGTTTCCTAGGTCAAAAAAAATGAAAACACCATTCTTAAGTCATTTTCTTTCCCTACTATACTATCCAGCCTTTCTTACTATTCTGTGGGAAAGAAGTGAGCCTTCCTGGTCTAAAATATCCACTGCATTTAATGGAGGAAGTTCTCTATGTATCTAAAACAGCATCAGCTACAGACCAGCCTCAGGAGAATTAAGTAGGAACTTCAGTCAAGAAAGGTTGCTAGACTGAGTACGTCCATCCACCCACTGTAATAACTCCAGATCAAGCCACCATATTTCATATAAGCCATTGTTACAGGTTGTTTACTGGTCTCACATTTCCCACTCTCAACCCTTCACAGACCTCTCTCCATACTACGAAGCAAAGTGATCTTTGTAAAAGGTAAATCCAATCATAAATATCCCATTTATATTCTCTAGAGACTTTCTCCCAAAATCAGAATAGAACACAAAACTCTTTACTGAGGTCTTACAGAAAACCCTTCCTGAGCTAGAGCCTGCCTGCCTCTCTGACTTATCTGTCATTCTCCCCTCTGCTGTGTTCACCATCTTCAGCCACACCGCTCTTCTTTCGAGCCTTCAAACATGCAGAGCACACCCTGTGTCAGTGACTTCCCACTTTCTGTTGTTTACCCTGAACGCTGCTCCCCCAGATCTCTGCGTGGCTGCCATCTTGTCAACCTTCAGGTCTCAGTTCAAATGTCACTTCCTCAGAGGCGTCCTCTGACTACCCAACCTCACCTGCTCTTTCCCAGCGCCCTTTGTTGTTTCCTCCACAGCACCTTTTACCAAGTGTCTTACCTTCCCTTGTCTACACACTTTTATGTCCAAGGCCCACCATATAAACACACAAATGCAAGATCCACAGGGCTCAAGATTCTGCGTTATTGCCCAGTACAGAATCAAGAAACGTTTCAAGAAATGTTAGTTCTATTATATAGTTACAGAGTATAAAATTTAGTCCGTTTCATTTGGGAGAAAAGGCTGTATGTATTTGTAGTCTTAATTCATTACCTGTATAAGACAGATTTTAAGTAGTATTATTCTGAAAATAACCCATCCTCTACCTTCCCAAATGAGGCACGAAGAGATGACAGTAAGAGATCTTCAGCACTTACAGTTTCGTATGTAACAGTTGGCAACCGATGACTTCGCCAAGAGCTCCATCCCCAGGTCCTGCAGCCTGCCCGAGCTCTCGGCTCCGCACGCCACAAGCGCGGCTGGCTCGGCCGAGAACAGGCCTGCCTGCACGTCTCCAGCAGAGCTGCTGCTCTTTATTTCTGACAGCGTGTTCTTTACGTCAGTTGTCATACATCGAACTTCCTCCATTTGAGTTTTGAGTCTTTTCAGCATCTTTAAGTCAGAGGGAACTCGCCACATTGCCTGCTGCTTCCTTTGATCTTTGTCTTTCCGCAAATAGGAGGCTGCAGAGCGAGCGAGAGCCAGTGACAACTCATGTTAGTGTGCAGCAGTTTTAACACTCAGGACGTCACTGCGCTGTGAAATGTGCACATCTGACGTGTCCATAAGCTACAATGCTTTAGGTGGTATCAATAAAAGTATGTATTAAATGCCCTTAATGAAAATAAAGATAGTCACAAATAACTTTATTCATACCTTCAAAGAATCTGGGTCACGTTAGAATCACTAAAACCTGTATTATATACGTACCTCTGAAAGTTTAAAATGCTGTCGTACTGGCTATGCCGTTTTCCTTACACTTTTCTACTTTTCTCAGCTTTTCTATTCGGAAGTGGGATTTTTGGGGGGTTAGAGGGTTGAGAGAGACAGGAAGGGAGAGAGATGAGACTCATCAACTCGTAGATGTGGCACCTTAGTTGTTCACTGACTGCTTGCTCATACATGCCATGACTGGGGAGCTACAGCCAAGCCAGTGATCCCACGCTCACGCCGACAACTTCGGGGTTTTGAACCTGGGACCTCAGTGTCCCAGGTCGATGCTCTATCCACTACACCACCACCAGTCAGGCACACTGAGGTTTGATTATGTTCATAATTTAAAACATAGCTAATACTTAGTGAAAATGATCACCTAGTATATAAAAATGTGTCTATTCTAACTAGTCATTAAGCTTATTTATTGAACTACTATAAAATGTAGACACAGCTATGAAGTGTCATGAAATATCATAAAACACTGACTCTGCGGCCACTACTTTTTCTTTCCGGAAAGTACTGAAAGTTGTTTTTCATTTTTTTTTAATTTACTGACTTCAGAGAGAAAAATCAAAGAGGAGGGAGAGAAAAATGAAAAATAACCTGTTTCAGTACCATGTGATACATGGCAAGACAGGAAAGGTAAGGTGCTACGAGATTTTACAGCAGGGAACCTAGCACTTGAAGGATATTTACTATGCTGACAATGAGAAGAGGCCTTCCTGAATTTGCCAACTTCTATGGTCCATTAGAATTGAGAATCTCATCAGTAAGCCTTCTTTCATGTCATTCAGCTAGGGCACCCAGGAGTGACAGTTCTCCACAGCTGCTCCTCTAGGTATCGGGGTCTGCCAGTGCTGCCACCCTGGTCATCTCAGCTTCTGCAGGGTCTTTACTACATTCAAACCGGTTGCCAAGCCCTATAAACTCTAGTTTCATAAGGTTCGAACATTACCACTGCCATACTCTAAGTAAAATCTTAGTTATATAGTGCCTAGACTGACATATCCCCTAGATGTTAAGTAGAACTTTTATAACATCAGAAAAATTCTGAAGGCCTTACCCCAGTGCCACGTTTTTAATCATACAATGATTGAGAAAATACACAGAAATGTATGAACTTGCCCTCTCATACTAGGAACCACTGAAATAAACTTCTACAATAAACTCCCATTTCTGGTAGTTTTCTCGGCACTACCAGCTTTCTAAAATCAAGTTGGAATTAAACCACTCCTACACTGAACAACGGCTCCCACTATGAATGAATTCCTCAGGCTCACATGTAAGTAAGGCCTTCCACAGAATGAGCCAACTTGACTTTCTGGTTCTACTTACCGCTGCATTTACCTTATAAGCTGATTCAGTTCTGTGCTAGACACACTCTGACACTTATAATGCTTCAACAACGCTCCTTTTACAGCTTAGTAGTTAAGCATTTGCAGTAAGTCTGATAACAGGTGTTCACTCAATATGAGTTGAAAGAACAAAAGAATAAGAGAACAATAAAGGAATACCATAAGCAACTCTATGCCAACAAATCTAATAACCTAGAGTAATGGACCAATGACTTGAAAGATAATCTGCCAAAACTCACACAAGAAAAATACACAATCTCAATAGGACTGCACCTATTAAAGTAAATCAATACTTAGTAATTTTCCAAAACAGAAAACATCAGGCCCAGATGAGTTCACTGGTGAATTCTATCAAATGGTTAAGGAAATTATACCAGTTCTCTACAATCTCCAAGGAAAGAAGCAGAGGAAACATTCCCTAACTCAATCTATGAGGCCAGCATTACTCTAGTAAGATACAACATCCATTCATGATTCAAACAAACAAACAAAACAAAACTCTTAGTAAACTGTGTACAGAAGGGAACTTCCTCAACATAATAATATCTACAAAAAACCTACTTAATGAAGAAAACCAGGCCCTGGATGGTTGGTTCAGCGGATAGAACATTGGCCTGGCACACGGACAGCCCAGGTTTGATCCCAGTCAGGGCACACGTGAGAAATGATGATCTGCTTCTCTCTCTCTTCCCGTCCACAGCTGGTAGCTTAGTGGGTTCGAATATTGGCCCCCGGGACTGAGGATGGCTCAGTTGGTCTGAGCGTGTCAGCCCAGGGCTCTAAACATAGCTCAATTGATTCAAGTATTGGCTCCAGATGGGACTTGCCTGGTGGATCCCGGTCAGGACGCATGTGGGAATCTATCTCCTCTCCCCTCACTTAAAAAATAAAATAAAATAAATTTTAAAATAAGAAAGAAAGTTCAACTTTGACTACACCTTTAATACACGTACGTATACAATATACTATAGGAACACAAATGTAATTTCTCTTCAACAAATAACCTATGGACTTCAAAGTTACTGACTAGTGTAGGTTTTTAGGCTACTGAACATCAAAGTATGAGTAAACCATTCTTTTCTATATTCAATTTAGACAGAGTTCCACTTGGAAGTTATGGTTTATGAGATATGGAAAACTCCAAGTCAACTCACAAACAGGAACTGTGCTTCTTCATATGGACCCAACTGTCAATTACATATCATTTCAAAGGCAAATCGTTATAAAAAAAGAAAACCTTCTTACAGGCATTTTGACATTTTTGCAGAAAACACCTCTGAACAAGAATAAAAATTAACTTGATTAATATGGTATTTTATGACTTACAATGAAAAATCATTTTGCTACAGAAACATACTGTATTCCAAAACTTGGATGAAATCCTCGGATTACAATTCGAGAGTTTTCTTGGGAGCCACAACCAAAGGGACAGCAATGCTCCCAGTTTACCTGAGGGCTGCGACAGGGAAGGGGGCGGCGGCTGCAAGCCCCACAGATTTCCCACACTGCTCCGGTCCTGCAGGTGCAGCAAAGGGATTAAGATGAAAGGGTCGATGTCTAATAAACTACTGGCAGCAGCAGAGCCTAAGTGCGCTCTTCTCGGCATTCTGCTACTGGCGCCCACAGAGCCATGGTCGCTACCTGCAAGAGAAACAGGGACAGAAAATGCATGCTATATATTTGTATAAAATTTCTTCAAAAAATAAAAGCAAAGTGGTCAATGTCTGAGTACTTGTCCATGGACCTATCACTAAGGAGTGTTTTCACGATAAGAAACACAAAGAAGAGACCAGAGTGCCAGAGAGGCGTACACAGCACAGTGGCCAGGCACCAGCCTTGTTACTATCCAGGATCCCGCAGCAACCCTCGACCTCATCCTGAGCCCTAGAAATAACAAGGTGACAAAGTACATAATATACATAATTAGCAGGATGACAACGAGGAAAGGAGAATACATCTCATGACTCAGTGGTCTTGGAGGAGAGACAAATCCCCTCGGTATACAAGATTCCAAGGAGCCAGATACCAACATAGGAATCTTCTCCAGGTCTTCGGACAGCAAACCATACAGATCCATGACAGTTTGAGGGGCTCTTTTGCAGCTTGATGAGGTTCTGGAGCACACCTTGTAGTTTATAGACTGAACTTGTTAATGACTAATGTGCAGTACAGATACCCGTAAGCAAATGTTGTTGTATTTACTTCACCTACAGTAGACGAAGCTTGAAGCCAAGGAAACCACCTGACTTTGCTCTACTGCTTAGTGTCATGCCTAGCAAGTAGCTAAGTATGAAACTGTTGGTTAAAATCAACCTTGAATAAAACTATTTAATTATATTCTAAAGAAACACAACATTTAAAATGCTGAGGCAAACTCTTACAGCAGATAATGTAAATAATGTTTCAAAGAGATGCGACAGGAAACAGGAGAAAAATTCAATTATTCAGAAGCTTCCTGCAATTTATATGTTTTTTATCCACATTCACACCCTCATAACTTCACCTTCTCCTTCTTCTAAAGATTATCATCTCATTGCCAATTTTTCTTCCCAGCCTCTGTACCCACTGGAACTCCTCTTAAAAGCAGAAAACTATCCTCTCTCCACCTTAAAACCATTTCAAATCAGACTGAGTTATAAGTCAGCTGGAAAACTTTTTTAAATTACAGATTCCTGGCTTCACTTCAACTGAACGAAATGAGAACACTGGAGTGGGGTCCAGGACCTCTTTCTAAAAAGCTACTCAGGTGATTTGAGTAGTAAGCTCAGTAGCCCACTCTACTGTATCTAAAGCCGATAGCTGGTTCTTCTTTAAAAATAAAAGTTGCCTGTTTTATGAACCCACAGTACAGAAAGGAGAGTTAGTGTCTTCTCCGCTTCTCACTGCTCTGGCAGGCTGTTACTCTCACCAATGAACAGAAACTCCTCCTTTGCGGTTTATGCCCTTTGGCTACTCCCACCCTCTCCCTTGTTCCCACCCTTTCTACTCACCACTGTATTCACCCACAGGCATCAAAGACGTTAGCTCCATTTCACTTTCTCTAAGAACGAATACTGCCAGCATGGGGGGGGGGGGGTCTCTCTCTCTGTCCCTCTGTCTCAGACTTAAGTATACAGCCTAATGAATGTTCACAAAGTAGTGGCACCCCAGAAATACCCCCCTCACCTCCTCAAATAGCTCACTAATCTTCCTCCCCAAAGGTGACCTCCATCCTGAGTTAAATACCATAGATTAGTTTTGTCTGTTTTTGGAATTTATATAAAAGTAATGACAGAATATGTATGTTCTCTTATATCCTGCTTCTTTGCTCAACTTTATGAGATTCATCTGTACTGCTATGCAGCATGCCGGTATATGAACATACCAATTTCTTTATTCTACTGGGAAAGAATTTGGGTAGCTTTTAGCTACAAAGAATAAAGCTACTGAAAATTATGGGTACTTAACTGCTCTTAGAGCTCACATGGGGAAAATACAGTGTGTCCGTAAGTCATGCTGCACTGCTTTCCTGTGACCGGCCAAAAGTGCACCATGACTTTATGGACACACTGTATAAAACACCTTATAACAAAGCAAATGGATCAGAGACAGGTTCCTCCCTTCCTGAGCCAGGCCAATTAATCTGGCTAAAATGTCACACTGATCTACTTAAGTCCTTGGCTGTGTTACAGTGCCTGTATGCGTTAGCATGACATTCAAGGTCCTACACAGTCCAGTCCCAAACTACCTTCCAAGTCTTCTCTACTTTTCCACATCCTTTATTTTGTTATAAATTACATCTGCTTTACGTTTTTGTTTTGAGAAAGAGCGAGACAAGAAGGGAGGGAGGGAGGGAGAAACAGAGGAAGAGAAGAAAGAGAAGCATCATCTTGTAGTTGCTTCACTTCCGTTGTGCATTGATGGCTTCTCGTATGTGCTTTTATTTTTATAGGAGACAGAGAGAGGGGGGGACAGAGACAGATAGGGACACACAGGCAGGAAGGGAGAGAGATGAGAAGCATCAATTCTTCACTGAAGCACCTTAGTTGTTCATTGATTGCTTTCTCATATGTGCCTTGACCTGGGGGCTCAAGCAGACCGAGTGACCCCTTGGCTCAAGCCAGCAATCTTGGGCTCAAGCCAGAAACCTTGGGCTTCATGCCAGCAAGCGACCTTTGGGTTCAAGCCAGCGAGCATGGGGTTTTGAACCTAAGTCCTCTGTGTCCCAGTCCGACACTCTATCCACTACGCCACCACCTGGTCAGGCTGATTCAACATTTGTTTTTAAAGACCTTTAGTGGTTCTACCGAAAAACTCCAAACTCCTTAGTCTGGTAAATAAGAGTTTCCATTGCATGATCTTGTTCCTGCCTACCAATCTCACACTAACTTGCTCCCATATAAGCGAGTCTGAATAATCTGAAGTAAAAAATAATAATAATAAACAATAGTGCTTCACCTGCTGCCTGGAATGCATTTATCTCACACACTGATCTCTCCACTCCCCTAATGAACTCTCAGCTCATCTTTCTTTTCTGCTTTCTTCTTTTTTCTTGTATTTTTCTGAAGTGAGAAGAGAAGCAGGGAGGCAGAGAGACAAGACTATCATCACATGCACCCTGACAGGGATCCACCCAGCAAGCCCCTTTAAGGGGCAATGCTCTGTCCATTTGGGCCACTGCTTCACTACTCAGCAACCAAGCTATTTTAGCATCTGAGGTGAGGCCATAAAGCCATCCTCAGTGCCCGGGGCCAACTTGCTTCAACTGAGCCATGACTGTGGGAGAGGAACCAAGAAAGAGTGAGAGAAGGGAGAGGAGGAAGGGTGGAGAAGCAAATGGTCACTTCTCCTGTGTGCACTGACTGGAAATTGAACCTGAGACTTCCACACACCAGGCCAACACTAGCTCATATTTCAAGAGCAAGGTCAAGCATCTCTCCCCTTTCGGAAGCCTTAAACCACCCATTCCCAATTAGCTCTCACTTTCTTTTCTGGTGTCACCCCCCAGTATCTATATTTATAATCACAAAGTTTTGCAATGACTAGTGGTTTCTCCTTTAGGAAAAGTGATGCTCATTCATCTTACAATCCCAATGAACAACATAGTGGCTGATCCCTAGTGGGCATTCATTAAACATCTGTAGAACAGGTAACCTTAATCTCTAATCTGAAATAACAAATGTTTTGAGGAATAGCCTTACATAAGGTCAATTTGCTTTACAAGTCTGTTATATTGCCAGAACCTATTAGTTCTCAAGTAAGAAAGATTATTAAAATATTTCACAAATTACATGTGGCCAGCAACTACAAAATAGATTTTCCTACTCCACTGATTCAACTAGCTAATATTTTGGTTGGAATGATTCTTTCAGCACAGATTTTTAAGCATAAACTCTCTTGCAACTAAATGAAAATAACTAAGTAAACAAAGCAATTCCTAGAGGAATGAGGCCACCTGAATCACCAACTCTCTCGTTTCAACCCACATTCTTATTTAATACTCTCTATAAAATGACACTAGAATTTTACCTTAAACCTAGCTTCCGATAAGGAAGATCCTTTCCTGTCTAGTGAACAACTTAAACGTCTTGACTGACATGATTCTTTAGATGACTGCATGGCCCCCAAATACATATTAGTAACAGGCTCAAAGCGGACCTTTGGTGATTAACATACAATGATAACGCATTCTACTCTCAGCCCTGCTCCATCCCGAATCTAGCCTGTTTACTCCTGTATTAAAATGTTTTATTGTACAATAGTTTTCATTTATAAGAAAAGTGCAAAGAGAATACAGTGTTTCTGTACATCCCATACCCAGTCCTCCCACTGTTCAACATCTTTCATTACTATGGTAATTTATCATAACTAATAAACCAATACTAATATGTAATTAACTAAATTCCAAACTTTATTCAGATTTCATTAATTTTCCCCTAATGTCCTTCTTGTGTTCCCAGGGTCCCATTCAAAATATCAAATCACATGTAGTTGAGCATTTCTCCTTAGGTTCTTCTGATCTGTGACAGTTTCTCAGGCTGTTCTGTTTTTGACGACTTGGGCAGTTTTGAGGAGTGCTGGTCAGATATTTCGTAGACTGTCCCTCAGCTGGGGTGTGTGTGGTGTTTTTCTCATGGTTAGACGGTGCTTATGGGTTTTGGGGAGAATGACAGACAGAGGTGCCATTCTCAACACATCACATCAAGGGGACACGCTATCAATATGACAACACGGTGACACTAAATCTGACAATCTGGTGTAGGTAATGCTCCCCCTTTTACACAGTACTATCTGGAAACCAAGTCCCTAAGCGTAGCTTACACTTAGTAGTGGGGAGTTATGCTCCATCTCCTCAAAGAGGCAGTACAGAAAGCAATTAGTTGAAATTCTTTTGCATGTGTACTCTCTTATATTTATATATATATCATTCACACATCTATTCACCTTTAGATTATAAGTAACTAAAGAGTAAGTCTTTTTCATTGTATTGTCCAGAAATCCTGAAACAGGGAAGAATTTCAACAAGTATCTACCGAATATATAAAATTCCCAAAAGCACAGAATAAAAATTAACTGTCTGATTCAGTACTGTATCCTCAGCACCTAGAATTCAGTGTCTGAATTATAATAGGTACTCAGAAATATTTGTTGAATAAATTATAAGTTCAGAATTATAGAACATAAGGTCCATGAGAACAGGAACATTTATTTAATACTGTCGCTCCAGATAGTAAGAGTACCCAGTTCCAGTTAAGTGCTCAGTAAATATCTGGTGACTGAATAAATTAATTGAAAAATATAACTTATAGTTTACTCAGTGTCTAAAAATGTTATATACAGGAATTTCCCTACAACACAGTTTAAGAGAAGAAATCACAGATTTAACTTTAAAAAAAAAGCTAAAAAATACTCAGTAACTTAGACTCAGTATACTCAGCTTCTATTTTATACCAAGACAGCCTCTGGATTTTTCTGTATTACTTAAAACCTTGAATATTATATTAAAAACGTGATCCTAAAGTGCATTTACACAATATTTATCTGAAAGATACTAAGTGGCCCCTATTAGACTGAGCGCTGGGTATGCAGCAGTAAGACACCCGTCTCGGCTTCCCGGAGCGCCGAGGCGGAAGGCCAACGGGCAGGAAACAAGCGATGGCAGAGTCTGAACAGGCCCTGCAGGCTCTGCCAGGTTCATGTGAGAGAGCACAAGACACCCAGGGCAAGCGGTCTTGGGAGGGCTTCTGGGAAGAGACGAAATAAAAGCTAAGATAAGGAGAAGGTACAAGGAACACGTGTGGGAGCAAGGCTGTGAGAGGGGCCACAGGACACGCGACGGGCTGGACGATGACACCGGTGTGAGTGAGGGGAGGCGTGTGAGCGCGGGCAGCCTAAGATTTAACAGGAGCCGGCACGCACAGGGCTTTGTGTACCAGGGTCACGGGTTTGGACTTTATTCTCTAAGTGGAATCCAATAAAGGGTTTTAAGTAAAGAAGTGACATGATCAGATATGAATGTGAAGGACAAAACTCCATCCTGTCCTCATGCTATAGGAAACAGAACGAAGGGAGCAACAAGGGACAGAAGGAACCCAGCGGAGGCTACTCTGGAGACAGTGGCCTAGCATCTCACAGAAACCTCTAAGTAAATAAGAATAAGTACACAAAGTGTTCTTGCACAGTGCCTGGTACATAAGAAAATGTCTCAAATGCTAGGTATTCGTATTGTTTTAAATATATTAGTGCCCTGGCCGGATAGCTCAGTTGGTTAGAGCATTGGCCTGAAGCACAGAGGTTGCTTGTTCGATCCCTGGTCGGGGCACATACAGAACAGATCTATGTTCCTGTTTCTCCGTCTCCCTTCCTCTCTGGCTAAAAATAAATAAATTTTAAAAATGCATTAGCAATGGGCTCTAAAGTCCATACACAAAATATAGCACTTCCAACATCACAAGTAATACAGAGCAGTGGCTGACACATATTAAAATACAACACAATCAGAAAAGAACCAAAAAGAAAGAGTGGCCCATGGGGCTTGGCCCCTGTACCTGGAGGTCCTGCAGTGGCTCTATCTACTACGATTTCTCCCTCCTCCAATTCCATGTTATTGTATTCCACATCGTTTTCTCCAGACCTAAGAATAGAGTTCATTATTCCCACAGAGTAAGGAAAACCAACGTTATCTGTCACACCTCAGTGCATTTTATAACTATAATGCACAGCCTTCTCCTGTGAAGATAGGATACTTCTAAACACAAAAATGAAGAAAAATACTCTTGTCATTATAACATGTATAGGTAGTACTAATAGTCAAACTGCCTTTAAAAAATACTTAAACAGCCTGACCAGGAAGTGGTGCAGTGGATAGTGTGTCAGCCTGGGATGCTGAGGACCCAGGCTTGAAACCCCAAGGTCGCTGGCTTGAGTGCAAGCTCATCAGCTTGAGCACAGAGTCACTGGCTTGAGCGTGGGATCAGACATGACCCCGTGGTAACTGCCTTGAGCCCAAAGGTCGCCGGCTTGAAGCCCAAAATCGCTGGTTTGAACAAGGGTCACTGGCTTGGCTGTAGCCTGTTGGTCAAGGCACATATGAGAAAGTAATCAACAAACAACTAAGGTGCAGCAACAAAGAATCGATGCTTCTCATCTCTCTCCCTTCCTGTCTCTCTCTCTAACAGAAAAAGGAAAAAGAAGGTAAATATCCCACTTCTAGGCCTAGTTAATATGCTCCGACTATTACCACTTAGATGCTTCACAATGGTAGTTAACGTAGAACACTCACATAGTTTCTTCGTCAATGTCATTTTCCTCCGTGTTACTGGTGGCCGTGGAACTGGCAGAAGAACTGCTGCCATCAAGGTGATTTACTTCATCTTCCCCAACAAGTTCCAGATCGAGATCCCCATCTGAAAGCTCGTGCTAGAACAAGGCAAAGAAACAAGAGTTTCACCTCAAAGAATGTTTCAGTGCAGACCAGGCACCAAACAATAAAGGAATCCTCAGAATTCTCTTCTCCTGTGCCAAGGCTGCTGGGTGCAGTGGACAAAACCACACGACCACATTACTTAGAGCCACTAATTCACTGCTGCCAATTTCAGCTGGGCCCTCAATGTAACTGGAAATGCTTCATAGATTACACATCAGCTTCCAGTAAGGCTCCACACATACAAACATTTCAGATTATCATTCCTCAGATCATGCCTCATCTCTAAGATCCGCAGGGCCATTGTAAACCTGTCATCTATCTGCCCAGAAAAACATACTGGCCATTAAAGACAAAACCCCCACTTTCAGCCGCCTTACCAGTAAACCCCACTTACCTTCCTTTACCTCATCCTATCATAAGGTTAACCTGACTGCTCCTTCCAAACCCTATTAATCATCTTAAATACTTTGTTTTGTGCCCTAAACTTATCTTCAGTCTGTCTCCCTGATGGCGCCTTCAGTTTAATGCATACATGGTCTCAGAAGGCTTGCCTCTGCATCCCTGTCTCACCTTCAACAAAAACACCTACTTCTTAAATTCTCATCCTAGTGGTGTTCAGCTGGGACAGAACCTCGCTATCTCCCAAGTCCTAGATCATTCTATCTACATATGCAATGAAAAGGTATTTACTGAATGGAAGTAAAACACATTTTTAAAATTTACAACCTATATAGTTTCTAAAATGTCCACCAGTTTGTTTTGTAGAATGTAACTTTGTACAATAAATTTATTTTAGTTTATTTTTTGGGTTTTTTTCCGGTTATAAGTAGGGAGGCAGTCAGATAAGACTCCTTTATGTGTCCGACCAGGATCCACCCAGCATGCCCACCAGGGCGTAATGCTCTGCCCATCTGGGGTGTTGCTCTATTGCAACTGGAGCCATTCTAGCACCTGAGGCGGAGGCCATGGAGCCATCCTCAGCACCCAGGCCAACTTTGCTCCAATGGAGCCTTGGCTGCAGGAGAGGAAGAGTGAGATGGAGAGGAAGGAGAGGGGGAAGGGTGGAGAAGCAGATAGGTGCTTTTCCTGTGTGCCCTGACCAGGAATCGAACCCGGGACTTCCACACGCCAGGCTGATGCTCTACCACTGAGCAACTAGTCAGGGCCAGTACAATAAATTAATTTTAAAACCTTAAAACACTTCAATTCAGCCATTGCTGACTCATTAACATTGATAGAAAGGCATACACTAAAAATGAAAATAAATGGACAAGACTTTCGGCATACTAATTCTCCTACATCATATGCTGAAAACCACGATCATGTTCTCTTAACAAACACAAAATAAATCTACAACTGGTCTAATTATTACATGATAATCCTCATTATGAATCTTCTCATCTTCATCGTCTTTGATCTCTCTGACAGTAGCGGAACTAGGACCGTCCTGGAGAAGCGTGTCAGCACAGGAACCAGACTTCTTAGAATGGGTCTCAGGAGTGTCATCATTCTCGGGGCTAAGATGATTAGCTGCTGGTGACAATTCTCTTGACTTCTGAGTTCGAGATAACTCTATAGCAAGCCTCTTTTAAGACAGAAAAAGCACAAATAAACATGAGTCACAGGCAGTGTTTGTGTGGTACAGCAAAACACACTTTAAGTAGACGTATACCAAAGTGTTCCTAAAGCTATTCCTTGTACCGTCTCTCACCACCTGCTGCTCTATGCTTATCAAAAATCTGTGACAAAGAGCCTGACCGGGCGGTGGCGCAGTAAATAGAGCGTCAGACTGGGATGCGTAAGACCCAGGTTCAAGACCCTTGGGTAGCCAGGTAGAGCGCGGGCTCATTTGGCTTGAGCAAAAGCTCGCCAGCTTGGACCCAAGGTCGCTGGCTCCAGCAAGGGGTGGCTCGGTCTGCTGAAGGCCCGCGGTCAAGGCACATGTGAGAAAGCAATCAATGAACAACTAAGGTGTTGCAACGAAAAACTGATGCTTGATGATTCTCATCTCTCTCTGTTCCTGTCTGTCTGTCCCTATCTATTCCTCTCTCTGTCCCTGTAAAAAAAAAAATGTGACAAAGAAAAACTCCCCCATTTATACTTATCCTTCTCCTACCCAGTCTAAGCCACACATACAGTTAGCAAACTACAGTAAATACAGGCAGTTTTAAGTGATACAGTTAACATAAAAACCTCTGAAAGTATGTATTTATTCTTATTTTTCTCCCTCATCTATTAACCACTCAAACCTTCCCCTACATCTATCTCAGTTTCCACGGACAAGGAACATTCCTTACATAATTTAGTTTACCGTTGTAAAATAAAAATTAATTAACCGATCTGTGCTAGTGCTCAATTCAACAATAGTGAGAATTCAAGAGAGCGTGAAGAGAAATACAGAAGTCACCGAGAGCAGACCGAGCAGCACTGCGAGAAAATGTTATCCGATGCACATGTCTCTATGTCTGCAGTGCCCAATACAAGCACTTAAAGTGCGGCCAGGGCAACTACTGAATTGAATTTGTTTGTTTTAACTAAGTTTACCGAGCTACATGTGGCTAGTGGCTACTGAACAGTAAAGAATTAGAGGTTCAGCCTGACTAGGCGGTGGCGCAGTGGATACAGTGTCGGACTGAGATGTGGAGGACCCAGGTTCAAAACCAAGGTCACCACCTTGAGCGCAGGCTCATCTGGTTTGAGCAAGGCTCACCAGGTTGAGCCCAAGGTCGCTGGCTCCAGCAAGGGGTCACTCATTCTGCTGTAGCCCTCCAGTCAAGGCACATGTGAGAAAGCAACCAATGAACAACTAAGGTGCTGCAACAAAGAACTGATGCTTCTCATCTCTCCCTTCCTGCCTGTCTGTCCCTATCTGTCCCTCTCCCTATCTGACACACACACAGACAAAGAATCAGGTTCAAAGGTGGTAAGAATAAAGAACAATGTAACTGAACTTTTCTACAAAATTACAAATAGCAATTATAAAAAATATCATATTCCCCCATGTATAAGACGTAACCTCCCAATTTGGGGTCAAAAAACTGGGTGCATCTTATGAGTGGTTGTTTTTTTACTCGCATTTCCTGCTTTATCATGCTTGTTTTTGTGCTCATTGTTTTTGTCATCAGACACAGATGAGGACAAGCTAATGGATGGGAGTTTTGACACTGATGAGGAGTTGTATGAATTATATGATGAAGAAAACTTGAGTTCAATAACTTTATGTAATACTTTTTTTTCAAATTTCAGGTGCCAAAATTAAGGTGCGTCTTATACATGGGGTCATCTTATACATGGGGAAATATGGTAATCAAAAACGTTAATGGTCAATAAGACAAAATAAAACACTAAACCGAAACATACACTTTTTTGCTTACCTCCTTAAGGTTATTTATTTGTTGGATATAGCTGGCCTGTGCAGCCTCCAGCTGAGTGACGTACCAATGCTGGTCCCGGCACTTTTGAAAGAAAGTTGGTGAACGAACCTGAAACCTTAGAAGAACGGCTGCGCGTGACAAATAACCCAGACAGTGAAGCATTATCAACCGAGCCCAAACCAGTATCCATAAATTCTAAAATTTTAAGTTCCATTACACTGTAAGGCCAAAATTCAACACAAACTCAGAACTCCTCACATTCGCCATTTATACACATAGTTCACAAATAACAATAAAATCAGGTTCTAAAAAGTCATCTGTGAGTCAGTTATCTAAACTTAAAAGGCAGTTTTCCAAAGAACTGGCTGGGTGGCCGAGTGGATCAAGTGTAGCCCTGGTGCACCAAAGTCACAGGTTTGGTCCCCAGTCAGGGCAGGTACAAGAAGCAATCAATGAGTACACAACTAAACAAAATAATGAGTTGACGCTTCCCTCTCTCTCGTTCTCTCTCCATTTCCCCCCTTCCTCTCTCTCTCAAATCAACGGAAAAAAAATTTTTTTTAATTTATTTTTATTTATTCATTTTAGAGAGGAGACACAGAGAGAGAGAGAAAGAGAGAAAGGGGGGAGGAGCTGGAAGCATCAACTCCCATATGTGCCTTGACCAGACCAGTGCAGGGTTTTAAACTGGCAACCTCAGTGTTCCCAGGTTGACGCTTTATCCACTGCGCCACCACAGGTCAGGCTCAACGGAAAAATTTTTTAAAATGAGAAATAACATTACACGTCATGGCTATCTACTGAAGCATATTTATTAAAATAGTGTAGTTGAAATACAATGTCGATCACGAGTCAGGAAGAGCAGGACCATACTAAGCAGGAAGGAGGAAGCTAACTCTTTCCTTCCCCTTTCTCGACTAGGTCAGACCCTGGCAAAACAGGCAGTTTGTTTGTTTGTTTGTTTGGTCTTTGTATTTTTCCGAAGTGAGAAGTGGGGGGTGGCAGGCAGAGAGACAGACTCCTGCATGCGCCTGACTGAAATCCACCTGGCATGACCACCAAGGGGCGATTCTCTGCCCATCTGGGGCATTGCTCCATTGATGCGGGAGCCATACTAGAGCCTGAGACGAAGGCCATGGAGCTGTCCTCAGCGCCCGGGTCAACTTTGCTCCAATGGAGCCTTGGCTACAGGAGGGGAAGAGAGAGATAGAAAGGAAAGGGAGGAGGAAGGCTAGAAAAGCAAATAGGCGTTTCTCCTGTGTGCCCTGGCCGGGAATCAAACCCGGGACGTCCACACACTGGGCTGACGCTCTACCACTGAGCCAACCAGCCAGGGCCAGGCAGTTTGTTTTAGGTATTGCTCTTTCTCATTCCTTCTTCCATCTCACAATCCTAGGTTTCCTGCTCCTCAATAAAAGAATCACTTAAAAGTTCAACTACCCAAGACTGCTTTTTTTAACTTTAATATGTATTAGTTTTTTGTTTGCTTTTTAAGTGAGAGGAAGGGAGACAGACAGACTCCCACATGCTCCCTGACCAGGATCCACTTGGCAAACCCCCTCTATGGCCAATATTTGAATCAACTGAGCTATCCTCAGTGCCTGAGGCTGACACTCAAACCAACCGAGCCACTGGCTGTGAGAGGGGAAGAGAGAGAGAAGGGGGAGAGGCAAGGGAAGAGAAAAAGAGGGTCACGTATGCCCTAGCAGGAATCGAACCCAGGATGTCTACACGCCCAGCCAATGCTCCATCCACTGAGCCAACCAGCCAGGACCGAATAACTTTCTTTAAATACAAAAAATTAGTCCTAGACAGTGGTGCAGTGGATACAGCATGGGCCTGGAGCACTGTGGTCATTGTTGGGATTGCAGGGGCAATAAGAATTCATGTTTAAGGCAGAATGACACTGAGAAGAAACAGGGCCTTGAGAAGAAGCAGGGAAGATAAAAGGCATAGGCCATAAATGAGCAGAATGACCCTGAGAAGAAACAGGAGTTAGGTACAATTAACTGCACCCACAGCCTGCTATGTCTGGCTAAGATAAGCAAAACCGTTACAGAAGGTTCAAACAGTAATTGCATGAACCGTTTGTCTGTTTTAAAATTTTTCCACTGTCCACCTTGTTACCAAGCCATGTGACTGTGTGTAATCTTCTGCCCACCTATAGCTAACTGCCAAGTTTGCTTCTGTATCCGACGCTTGCTTGCTCAGCTATATAAGCCATAGTCTGTAAGTGCTCGGGGTGACTCCATTAACAGCCTTTTTGAGTGCTATAGGAGCTCACCCCTGCGCAGGTTTGCATTTTGGCCATAAATATTCTTTGAACTCCTGAAAGTCTCTGATGTTTGTTTCTGCACCCGGCGAATGCAACATTTGGGGGCTCGTCCAGGATCCCCATAACGGGAATTTGATTAGAGACCAAGGGAACAGCTCGAGCTGGTAAGTGAACTGGGATCCCATTTGTTTGGTTTTGACTCCGGAGAATTTGCAGCCTGAGGTGATAGACAGGACGCTGTCTGAGATTCGCCCAGGCCCTCAAGGGAAAAGCAGGACGCTGCTCCTTGGGGTTTCTGTAAAAGTGACCGGTCTAGGGATTTTGCGCTGCGCCGCGCCGCGTTGTATGTGTGGTAGTGCTGCGTTGTATGTGTGTAGTGTATGTGTATTTGAATGTCTGGAGGAAGTGTTGAACGATCTCTTGTTTTCGCTGCCCTATTCATGGGTTGGGGCATCGTAATTCTTGTTTTGCTGATATTAGAAGGTTTGGAAGCTGATAGAGCGGGGTATCGAAAAATGGGGCAACAGGAATCTACACCCGGCGAATGCAACAGTCATCAGTTCAATCCGGGGGTCACCAACTCAACCCCAAGGGCACTAGCTCAACCCCTAAGGTCCGAGGTTCAAGCCCTAGTCAGGGCACTATGTGAAGTGAAAAAATAAGCACATAACCACTATTATCTGATTTGCTAAGTGAGGCTGCAAGTTCAACAGATAAATGGCACCCTACTAAATTTATGGCATTACTAACTAGATGTCAAAAACATTTCTGACTAACTTTAAATTATTCTATTCACTGACTACACAGGACTCATGGAATTAAATGGATAAGAACATAGTAAGGTGATAATTAATGTGAATTTCAATATTCATCTTCACTAAATAGACTTTAAATGAATCTTTTTTATTATTATTATTCATTTTTAGAGAGGAGACACAGAGTGAGAGTGAGAGAGAGAGAGAGAGAGAGAAAGAGAAAGGGGGGAGGAGCTGGAAGCATCAACTCCCATATGTGCCTTGACCAACCAGTGCAGGGCTTTGAACTGGCAACCTCAGTGTTCCCAGGTCGGCGCTTTATCCACTGCGACACCACAGGTCAGGCTAAATGAATAGACTTTAAAACAAAGTTCTAGTGACATTATTCCCTCATGATAATAGCCACTATATCAAATGTTTCCTATTACCTTAAAATCACTGTATCATTTTGTCGATTCAAGTACCCTTCATTTGCAAGTAAGTCCAAACGGAAAAACCTATTATAACCCCAGCATTCTCCAACTTCAAAGTCAGATGCAAATTCTCGAATGATATTTTTCGTAGGATCATTGCAGGACTGGTGAACCATTTCTACACGATACTCATATCTAAAATTGAAAAACAGAAGATTAATATAAATAATAAGCCAGAATAAAAAGATTCATCAGAACATTAAGGTCATTATGTAATGACCTGAGAAGAAACTTAACCAATATATACAATTACATTTCTTTCCGAAGGACTGTATTATTTATAGAGACATCAGCATTGTGAATGGGCTACCACATGACTGGCACTAGGTCCTTCTTTCCTCCCCATGACGTTTACCAATATAGCAGGTAGAAAACATCACCTCAATAAATAAATTTGTATAAAATAGTACTTCATGGGACTATATCAAACTAAAAAGTTTTTGCACAGCTAAAGACAATAAGAACAGAATAAAAAGACAAACCACACAATGGGAGAACATATTCGACAGCACGTCTGATAAGGGGTTAATAACTAAAATTTATAAAGAACTTATAAAACTCAACACGAGGAAGACAAACAACCCAATCAAAAAATGGGCAAAAGAAATGAATAGAAATTTCTCCAAAGAGGACATACAGATGGCCAATAGGCATATGAAAAAATGCTCAACATCACTAATCATTAGAGAAATGCAAATTAAAACCACAATGAGATATCACCTCACACCAGTCAGAATGACACTCATCAGCAAAACAACACAGAATAAGTGCTGGCGAGGATGTGGAGAAAAGGGAACCCTTCTGCACTGCTGGTGGGAATGCACACTGGTGCAGCCACTGTGGAAAACAGTTTGGAGATTCCTCAGAAAATTAAAAATCGAACTGCCTTTTGACCCAGCTATCCCACTTTTAGGACTATACCCTAAGAACACCATAGCACTGTTCAAAAAGAAGAAATGCGCCCCCATGTTCGTGGCAGCATTGTTCACAATAGCGAAGATCTGGAACCAGTCCAAGTGTCCGTCAGAAGACGAGTGGATTAAAAAGCTATGGTACAAAAAAAAAAAAAAAAGCTATGGTACATATATACTATGGAATACTACTCAGCCATAAGAAACGATGACATCGGATCATTTATAACAAAATGGATGTACCTTGATAACATTATACGGAGTGAAATAAGTAAATCAGAAAAAAAGAAAAACTGAGAACAGCATGATTACATACATAGGTGGGACATAAAAGTGAGAATATGAGACATGGAAAAGAGAGTGGTGGTTATGGGATGGGGGGAGGGAGGGAAGAGTGGGATAGGGAGGAGGGGAGGGACACAGGAAAAACTAGATTGAAGGTGACAGAGGACAATTTGACTTTTGGTGATGGGTATGCAACACAATTGAATGATAAGATAACCTGGAGATGTTTTCATTGTACATATGTACCCTGATTTATTGGTGTCACCCCATTAGAATTAATAATAACAAAATATATATATTAAAATAGTACTTCAAAGTTATTTTTGTTTGTTTTTGCAAAGCCATATGTATTTTTTCATATATTCATTATATTTTCTCACATGTAAAAATTCTGCCATTTCCTTTGAGGTATTATCACCATGAAAATTTTTTTTTTTTTTCCAGGAACAGAGAGGGAGTCAGAGAAAGGGATAGATAGGGACAGATAGACAGGAACGGAGAGATGAGAAGCATCAATCATTAGTTTTTCGTTGCAGTTGCAACACCTTAGTTGTTCATTGATTGCTTTCTCACATGTGCCTTGACCGGGGGCCTTCAGCAGACCGAGCCACCCCTTGCTGGAGCCAGCGACCTTGGGTCCAAGCTGGTGAGCTTTTGCTCAAGCCAGATGGGCCCGTGCTCAAGCTGGAGACCTTGGGGTCTCGAACCTGGGTCTTCCGCATCCCAATCCAACGCTCTATCCACTGCGCCACTGCCCGGTCAGGCATCACCATGAAATTTTAAAATAAATCATAAATTTTGAAAAAAACTACCATATTTTTCCATTGAGGCCTATAAACTTTTCTAACAGAAAATAAGTATAAGTGGGGAAAGCCAATATTTTCAGTTCCCTATCTTATAGAGTATAAAACATGCAAGTCTTCAAACTCATTTTTACTAAGAAAGCACTATTTTTACAAAAAGAAAGAAAAGTGAAGAAATAAAATCAATCAGAAGGAACTCTCAGCATGAATGTGAACAGAAAAACGGGTTGTGTGGGAAGTTCCTCACAGGGCGATCTAATCATGCATTCCTAAGTGGGCAGGTCATGGTGGGTGGTCAAGCCCCAGGTGTGTAACTTCTTTAGAAAGGATTTAAGCAGGTCCTGTCCATTGCTCTTATGCACCTAGATTAACACACCTAGAAGTAGTAACCCTCAAAGAAGTTATTAAGCCCCAAGAGAGCACACAGTCTTAGCTATTCTTTAAACCCACTCCCCTCCCTGGCCGTCTCCAATCTTATGACTCTCTCCTTAATTTAAAATGCATTAAAAAAGCTGCAAACCTGTTCTTGGGGAATTTAAAATCTTGCTCCTCAGCATTTATTAGTTTGGCTCAAATAAATTTTTATGAAAATAATTCTCTACAGGTTTAGACAGTCTTACCTCTATAGTAACCATAAAGTTTTTTTTCTTGGCGGATATAAGTTTTGTGTATTTTACTTTTCCCAATTACAGTGTACATTTCAATTATTATTTTGTATTCGTTTCAGATGTACAGCAAGGTGGAGGTAAATTTTTAAAATAAAAAACACAATAGCGCCTGACCAGGCAGTGGCGCAGTGGATGGAACGTCGAACTGGGATGCTGAAGACCCAGGTTCGAGACACCCAAGGTCGCCAGCTTGAGCGCGGGCCCATCTGGCTTGGGCAAAAAGCTCGCCAGCTTGGGCCCGTGGTCAAGGCACATGTGAGAGAGCAATCAATGAACAACTATGGTGTCGCAACGGCAATGAAAAACTAATGATTGATGCTTCTCACCTCTCTCCGTTCCTGTCTGTCTGTCCCTATCTATCCCTCTCTCTGACTCTCTCTCTGTCCCTGTAAGAAAAAAAAAAACAAACACAATAGCTCAACCTGTTATTCCTGCTGCCAAAGGCAAAAAAAAAATTTACAATTCTACCTGTATATACCACGTGTATTTCTTTAAGTGTTGGAAAATAATTTTTGTATTAGTATCTGTCACAGCACAGTATCTAGATTGATAACACAAAGAACTGACCAATACAAAAGCTGTGGAAATCTGTCTGTCTACATTTTATGAAAGTCACGAGACCAGCTCTGTATACCATTCTATGTCCAGAAATAAACCCAAATACTGATGCACAACTGATTTTTGACAAAGGTGCCAAGATCTTTCAATAGGAAAAGAGAAGTCTCTTCAACAAATGTTGCTGAGAAAATTGGACAGCCATATGCAAAAGAATAAAGTTGGAACCCTACCTAACTTCATATACAAAAATTAAATAAAAATGGATGGACAACCTAAAAGTAAGAGCTAAACCCCATACACCTCTTGGAAGAAACAACGGGTATAAATCTTTGTGAATTCAAATGTGGCAATGGATTTGTAGATTAACTCCAGAAGTATAAGCAACAAAAGAAAAAACAGTAACTTGGATTTCATAAAAATTAAAAATTTCTGTGCATCAAAGGATATTATCAAGAAAGAGAAGACAACCTAAGGATGAAAGAAACTATTGTTAAATCATATATCTGATAAGAATTCAGCATACAAAAAATATACAGAATTCTTATAACAATTTAACATCAAAGACAAGCAACCCAATTTAAAAATGGGCAATGAACTTGAAAAGACATTTCTCCAAAGAAGTCATATACAAGGGCTACTAAAGCAATGAAAATACATTCAACTCCTCTGGTGACTGAGGAAATTCAAATCAAAACCACAATGAGATACCATGACATACTCACTAGGACAACCATAAAACATAATTTTCTCTTTTCTTTTTTCTTCCTTTCCAAGTGAGAGGAGGGGATACAGAGAGATAGACTCCCACATGCATTCCGACTGGGATACACCTGGCAATCTCCATCTGAGACCAACACTCTGCCCATCGGGGGCCATGCTCGCAGTTGAGCTATTTTTAGTGCTTGAGGAAGAGGCCATGGAGCCATCCTCAGTGACCTGGGCCAACTTGCTCCAATCAAGCCATGGCTACACGAGGATGGGGAGGGAAAGAGGGAGATAGACAGATAGAGTGAGAGAGAGGCGAGAGGGGGAGGAGTGGAGAAGCAGATGGTCACTTCGCCTGTGTGCCCTGACTGGGAGTTGAACCTGGGACTTCCACACACCAGGCTGAGGCTCTGCCACTGAGCCAACCAACCAGGGCCAAAAATAAACTTTTTACTACTTTAAAAATGAGTAGCAAAAACCCAAAACTCATAGGGAAACAACAAAGAATACTGAAAAATCTGGGAAGACAGATATTAATACATAATACGTGACGGTCAAATACATCCAGGATCAAGACAGATGTTTAAAATCAAAACATTTTTGAAAAATTAGTTCTCTTGTATAAGACGTCATACAACGTTTGAAAAAAAATCATTTTTTTATCTGCATTAGTTTTTTAAAATCATGACAAATATAGGCCCACATTCCTAATAAATATGGTAAATGAGCCACATTAAATTATTCACATATTACCTCAGTCCCAATCAATTCAAACCTTAAATCTGAATATTCCAACTTAAATTCTTTCTATCAAACGGAAGTCTAAATAAATGTAATAACTGTAAACTTAAAATTTTTAGTCTCATTAAAATAACTCTCCCAGAAAACTTCTACTCTTTCCTTAAGCAACTCAATTCCCTTCTCTAGAACAGGTCACTCAGCATGTGCCGGTAAGTCACTTCCAGGATGTCACTCAGGAGCAGATTTCTTCTAAAAGCCTACACACACGAGGATGCTAACACACACCTATTATACAGAGAAAACTAAGTAAAATAAAATTATGAAAGTACTTCTGCAGGGTCCCAGGTGATATTAATCTAGATAATGACACAATAATTTAAGTTTTTATTCCATATTTGACAGGTACGCTACCTCACAGTTAAACTTTTAATTCTATAATTAAATAACATTTCAGTACAAATTGATGCTTCTCATCTCTCTTCCTTGTTGTCTCTCTCTCAACAACAAAATAACAACTTCCCAACTGCATGATATTCAAAATCTGTGAGGCTACATTTTATATATGGACATCAACCTAAACAACTTATTCCACACAAATTGAATATAGAAGTAAATGTAAGAATCCATTTGTCTTCTTTTTAAATCAGATATCAAGGGATTTCCAGAAATACAAGTTTTTTCATCAAATATTTTGCTTTAAAAAAAGTTATTTTTTGCCTGACCAGGTGGTGGCGCAGTGGATAGAATGTGGGACAGGGATGCAGTGGACTCAGGTTCAAAACCCCAAGGTCGCCAGCCTGAGTGCAGGCTCACCAGCTTGAGAACAGGATCATGGACATGACCCCATGGTCGCTGGCTTGAGCCCAGAGGTCGCTGGCTTGAAGCCCGATGTCCCTGGCTTGAGCAAGGGGTCACTCGCTCTGTTGTAGCCCCCTGGTCAAGGCTCATATGAGAAAGTAATCAATTAACAACTAAGGAGCTGCAATGAAGAATTGATGCTTCTCATCTTTCTCCCTTTCTGTTTGTCCCTACCTGTCCCTCTCTCTATCTCTATGTCTGTCGAAAAAAAAAAAGTTACTTTTAATATGTTATTATTTTAAAGTTAATAAAACAAAAAAATTTTCTCAGTTTTAAATTCTAATACAGAAAATGCTGACAAAACCCTCCATAAAGAAAAATTCCTGCCTGACCAGGCGGTGGCACAGTGGATAGAGTGTCAGACTGGGATGCAGAGGACCCAGGTTCGAGAACCCAAGGTCGCCAGCTTAAACGTGGGCTCATCTGGCTTGAAAAAAAATAAAAGCTCATCATCTTGGGCCCAAGCTCACTGGTTCGAGCAAGGGGTGGCTCGGTCTGCTGAATGCCCACGGTCAAGGCACATATTAGAAAGCAATCAATGTGAACAACTAAGGTGTCACAACAAAAAACTAATGATTGATGCTTCTCATCTCTCTCCATTCCTGTCTGTCTGTCCCTGTCTATCACTCTCTCTCTCTCTCTCTCTCTCTGTCCCTGTAAAAAAAAAAAAAAAGAAAGAAAAAAAAATTCTTACGGTTCCCTATAAATTTTAAAAATATAAGAAGTCCCAAGGCCATACAATTGGAGAAGTGCCTGTCTATGCCACTATACTTTTCCAGGGGCTCCGTACTAGTGTATACCTTCACAAATATACACAGTAACTAGCAGAATAGTAGTAACTGGTAAGAGGTATGTATGTAAACACACACTGAAGTTTGTTACTTAATCACATCTTACTTGGAAGTTTCTGACAAGCCGGCAGAGAGCTCCAGAAATACAGATAAGTAGTAACCACGAACAACGCCATTTCCATCCTTAAAAAGAAAAAAGTTATAGAAATATAAACTCCAGATCAATTTAAATTAAGCCACAATTAAGTAAAAAAATACAGACAAATACCAATATTTGGATTGGGAAGTATTTCTAATCTTAAAAGAAGAGAAATAATAAAAAGACCAAAAGATTTGAGTCTATAACAATTCAAAACTTACGTACATTAAGAAAAAAACACATAAAAATATCAATAACTATGAAAAGAATTAAGAGGTTAAAATTTTTTTCCTTTCTTTTTATTTATTCATTTTAGAGAGGAGACACAGAGTGAGAGAGAGAAAGAGAAAGAGAGAAAGGGGGGGAGGAGCTGGAAGCATCAACTCCCATATGTGCCTTAACCAGACCAGTGCAGGGTTTTGAACTGGCAACCTCAGTGTTCCCAGGTCGACGCTTTATCCACTGCGCCACCACAGGTCAGGCATAAACAAAATTTTAAAGATTTACTGAACTTAGAGAAAGGGAGAAAGGCAGGGCGAAGAGAGGGAAGCATCAACTCATAGCTCCTCCTTGTATGCGTGCGGATCAGGCAAGTCCGGGTTGACTGGCCACCTCAACATTCCAGGCCAACACTTTATCCACTGCGCCACCACAGGTTAAGTAACATAAACAGAACTTTTAAAAAATTAGTCAAGAAAAATAAAAACCCTAAAGGAAAAAAAAAAGGTTTTTTTTTGTGAGAGAGAGAGACAGACAGAAAGGCAGAGAGAGATGAGAAGCAATAATTCTTTGTTCTTCGTTGCGGCTCCTTAGTTGTTTGATTGCTTTCTCATATGTGCCTTAATGGGGGGGAGCACTACAGCAGAGCAAGTGACCCCTTGCTCAAGCCAGCAACCTTGGGCTCAAGCCAGAGACTTGGGGCTTCAAGCCAGTGACTATGGGGTCATGTCTATGATCCCACGCTCAGGTAAGCAATCCTGAGCTCAAGCTGGTGAACCCACACTCGAGCCAGATGAGTCTGCACTCAAGCCAGCAACCTCAGGGTTCTTAACCTGGGTTCTCTGCATCCTAGTCTGATGCTCTATCCACAGCACCACTGCCTGGTCAGGAAAAAAAAATGTTTTTTAAAAATACTTTATTTTAGCCCTGGCCACTTGATTCAGTGGTAGAGCATCAAGTTGCTATGTGGAAGTCCCCGGTTCAATCCCAGTCAGGGAATACAGGAGAGGTGACCATCTTCTTCTCCCCTCTCCTCCTTTCCTCTCTCTCTTGCTCCCTCTCTTCCTCTTCCACAGCCATGGCTCAACTACTTCAAGGGTGACAGCCCCAGGTGCTGAGGATGGCTCCATTAAGCCTTTACCTCAGACACTAAAAATAGCTCAGCTGCAAGCATCAGCCCCAGATGGGTGTCACCTAGTGGATCCCAATTAGGGCACATGTGGGAATCTATCTCCCCTCCTCACTTTAAAAAATAAAAACTTAATTCTGCTAGGAGTAAAACAAGAAAATATTTAATACCAAAATGAGTAAAGAAGAAAAAGATAACACTGGAGGTTGAAAGAAACTGTCATTTCTATGTTTTGTTTTGTTTTTCTATTCATTTTAGAGAGGGGAGAGAGAGAGAGAGAAAGAAAGGGGAGGAGCAGGAAGCATCAACTTCCATATGTGCCTTGACCGGGCGAGCCCAGGGTTTCAAACCAGCAACCTAAGCTTTCCAGGTTGTTGTTTTATCCACTGCGCCAAAGAGGTCACGTCTATTTCTATGTTTTATGCTAGGATTTCATGTAAGATTCTGTCTAAAGATTGAGAAGTTGTTTAAATTTCTATTACAAAATTTTGCAAAGATAGTTATTCCACTCTATTTCTCCAGTACTTTGCTCAGATGACATTTTAATTTTTTTTATTTTAAAAATTTTAATTGTGGCCTGACCTGTGGTGGCGCAGTGGATAAAGCGTCGACCTAGGAACACTGAGGTCGCCAGTTCAAAACCCTGCACTGGTCCAGACGGTCAAGGCACATATGGGAGTTGATGCTTCCAGCTCCTCCCCCCTTTCTCTCTTTCTCTTTCTCTCTCTCTCCCTCTCTGTCTCCTCTCTAAAATGAATAAAATAAAAAGAAATTTAAAAAAAAAAAATTTTAATTGTGTCTGACCAGGCGGTGGCGCAGTGGATAGAACGTCGGACTGGGATGCAAAAGACCCAGGTTAGAGCCTCTGAGGTCACCAGCTTGAGCGCGGGCCCATCTGGCTTGAGCAAAAAGCTCGCCAGCTTGGACCCAAGGTCGCTGGCTCCAGCAAGGGGTGGCTCGGCCTGCTGAAGGCCCGCGGTCAAGGCACATATGAGAAAGCAATCAATGAACAACTAAGGTGTCGCAACGAAAAATTGATGATTGATGCTTCTCATCTCTCTCTGTTCCTGTCCGTCTGTCCCTATCTATCCCTCTGTCTGACTCTGTCTCTGTAAATAAATAAATAAATACTGGTTATCCCTCCCAAGAAACATCCACATATTAGCTCTGTTCACTAAGGAGGCCTAGAAACATTGACCAACCTGGAAGAAATGAGCACCCCTAGCAACTAGTTAGATCTTAAAATAGTTTCCCCTATAACAGAAATCAGGGTTATTTGGATAAAATGGTCAATTCCAGGTACAGGGTAAAAAAATGTACAAGATTGCCTGACCAGTGGTGGCACATTGAACAGAGGGTCAACCTGGGATGGTGCAGTCCCAGGTCTGACACTCTAAGGTCACCGGATTAAGCTCAGGCTCACTGCTTTGACATGGCCTCTGGCTTGAGGCCAAAGGTCACTGGCTCAGCGGGAGCCCCCCACAATCAAGGCACATATGAGAAGCAATCAATGAAAAACTAAAGTGATGCATCCACGAATTGATGCTTCTTATCGCTCTCCCTTCCTGCCTCTCTCTCTCTTTCACTAAAAATAAATAATTAAATAATAAAAATGTACAAGATAAGCCTAGAGTATCATGTCACAAAAAAAAGAAACCTAACTACTAGGAAATATTAGAGCCACAACAAAGTGACACAGAAGCCAACTTCAAGAGATTAAATAAGTATAAATCTTTAAGTTCATGTTTTATTTATTTATTTATTTATTTATTAAGTGAGATGGAGAGACAGACTATTGCATGTGCCCTGACCAGGACCCAGCAGGCAACACCTAGCTGGGTCCGCCCAAGCTATCCTCAGCACGTGGGGCCTACGCTCAAGTCAATTGAGCCACTGGCTGTGAGAGCAGAAGAGAGAAGAGGGAGAGGGAGGGGAAGAAAACAAGATGGTCATTTTTTGACCAGAGATCGAACACAGGACTTCTGCACACGGGACCAATGCTCTATCCACTGAGCAAACCGGGCAGAGACAAGTTCATAATGTTTTTAAAAACCTAATTAACCACTTTCAGAGAATAATAAGGAAAACTCACAAATAACAGAAATAAATCTTGCCTTTTCTTTTTTTTTTTTTTTTTTTTTTTTTTTACAGGGAAAGAGTGAGAATCAGAGAGGGATAGATAGGGACAGACAGACAGGAACGGAGAGAGGTGAGAAACATCAATCATTAGTTTTTCGTTGCCGTTGCGACACATTAGTTGTTCATTGACTGCTTTTTCACATGTGCCTTGACCGCGGGCCTTCAGCAGACCAAGCCACCCCTTGCTGGAGCCAGCAACCTTGGGTACAAGCTAATCAGCTTTTTGCTCAAGCCAGATGGGCCCGTGCTCAAGCTGGCGAGCTCGGGGTCTCGAACCTGGGTCTTCCGCATCCCAGTCCGTCGCTCTATCCACTGCGCCACCACCTGGTCAGGCAAATCTTGCCTTTTCTACACGAACTGTTACTGAGTATCCAAATAATAAAGAAAACCAACATCTAATAAATGAAAAATAAATAAAAGAATATTGCTGTTTGTTAGTGATAGATATACGCAATGAGCATCAATAACTGCCAATACCACAAAGAGAGATGTGACTAGACATTATGTCATTTAAAAAAACACAACTACTGCTTATATTCTTGCCATGAGACTATGCATCTCATCATGCCACTGAGTCCAGCTGCCAATTTGCAGAAAATACATAGATCAAAAGTACATACTGAAATGCACAATGAGTATGCAATTAGCATACATGTGTTCTGTACTTTTCTGCTTTTAAAAAGGTTTAAATAAGAACTTCAAATATGCCTTCTAAAGACAAGTAACTTCCTACAAACAAGAAATGAGTTTCCAGCAATTCATCAGAGTTCACAGTGTAAGCTCAGGTAGCTAGTTAGCTGAGGGAGGGAGCAAATGGGATTGGGCATGAAGCCTGATACACTAGGCAGTGGAGTCAGACATTAAGCCTCATTCACTACAAGTTACAGCATTCACAGGCTCCCCAGGGCACGGCTGCATCTTCCACCAAAGAGATTTAATCCCAGGGGGCAGGATGGGTACCTAGGAGGATTATGGAGGGAGGTGGGGGAGGGAATTGCTTTGCTAGGCACATGCGCAGTAGAAGCCAAGATGAGGCAGGAAAATTTGGGGAGCATGCACAGGAGCCAAAATGGTGACATAAAAAGGGTAAAAGCCTGACCTGTGGTGGTGCAGTAGGTAAAGTGTCGACCTGGGAACACTGAGGTCGCCAGTTCAAAACCCTGCACTGGTCTGGTTAAGGCACATATGGGAGTTGATGCGTCCAGCTCCTCCCCCCTTTCTCTCTTTCTCTCTCTCACTCTGTGTCTCCTCTCTAAAATGAATAAAATAAAAATAAATATTTGCCTGACCAGGCGGTGGCGCAGTGGATAGAGCGTCGGACTGAGATGCGGAAGACCCAGGTTCAAGACCCCGAGCTCGCCAGCTTGAGCGCCAACCCATCTGGCTTGAGCAAAAGCTCACCAGCTTGGACCTAAGGTCGCTGGCTCCAGCAAGGGGTTGCTCGGTCTGTTGAAGGCCCGCGGTCAAGGCACATGTGTGAAAGCAATCAATGAACACCTATGGTGTTGCAACGGCAACGAAAAACTAATGATTGATGTTTCTCACCCCTCTCCGTTCCTGTCTGTCTGTCCCTCTCTATCCCTCTCTCTGTCCTTGGAAAAAAAAAAAAAGAATCCTATTTCCACTGGCAACAATACTGTTCATATTTAATTCATTTTCCCATAGAATAATAGTACTTATAAAGAAACATTAAAATTGTCATTACTTTAATTCCTTACTCTACTAAAAAAGCGAACCAGTATACTACAGAACCCTGAAAGATTTAGGGTTTAAAAATTATTAAAAATATGAAAAACTTACTGGGTAAACTTTTAACCTCCAACAAAGTCCTGAAACTTGAAGAGGTGGACTGTAAACGGGATCAGCTCTCTGGCGCAAAGTGCTACAATAAAAGAAAACCAGCCAAATCCTAAGATCAAACTCTTCTCAAATAGCACAGGCAAAACCAAAGCCAGCTACTTTACTGATGTTAGTTTAAGCCCTAGACAGAGTAAAAGAAGGTGACTAAACAAGTCAGGGTTACATTGGGTAAATTTATATAGACTTACATCCACAAATAAAATTTAATAATACTAAAATATTTGGCAGCTATCTTTTCTAGTTTCAGGTTAAAAATACCCTCAGATCTGTACCATTTAAGAAAAAAGTTAAAAATAACTAAGAATCCTGAAGTTAATTACCACTTCAACAGTCTTTCAGCATTAGAGAAAAAAAAATGTGTTTCTCTTCCTCATACCCCTATAGTGGAATTATCTTTTTTACAATGATAAAAAAAGAAAAGAGTGCTAAGTTTTAATGTATGTGGGGAAATCCTCAGAAAGTTTATATTTCAGCCAAAAAATGATCCTATAATTTAATAACCTGTATAAACTAAATATGGAGCAGTTAAAATTCTCAGTTTGGTCTTATTTTGATGATTACCACCTTCTGGAGTTTTCCTCTCCAAGACCTTATAATCTTGGGATGTGGCCTTTGAAGACAAGTCCCTTAGAACCTTTTTGTTTTAAGATCTTTGCTTCTAATCTTGGAGAAAAACAATAATGGCTAAAAAAATAACCACATAAATTAAAAAGGTTACAAATTTCTTATAACGGCCTCTTATCACAATTGCTGACTCGCATCTGAGATCAACTGGCGCCTAATGGACTTGTTTGTTTCTGAGGATGGGGAGGGGCTCGTACAACTTTATCATCCCACTTAACCCACTTAAAAAAGGCCAAGCTGACCCTCTTCTTTAAAATATGGTTCCTTTTCCCAGACAAAAGGAGCAACCTGTCCTGAAAGAAATAATAAAATCCAAATAAATGACCACTATTGTTTCTAACAGGATATTTGTTTCTTCTAAGACAACACTGGGTGTCCTAATTCATCAGGTCTATATCCTACCCTGGAATAACACCTTCCTTATATTATGTTTACACACAAAAATCCAAGGTTGTCAAAAGCTCTTACCTGAAATTCTCTAAAACAAAAGTAGCTGAATCATAAGACGGTACTAATTCACTAAAAAAAAGCAAAGGCAAAATAATATTATTTAGCTTATGTAATTTTAAATTTTCATTTAGTTAATTAAAAAACAAAGTTTAAGTCCCTCAGTAATAGCTTAAAAACTTTATTAAACTAAAATAAGTCCCTCAGAAATATTTGTAAACCCTTATTAAAAATAACATTAAATCAAATAAATTCATAAAACCATGAAAAGATGACATCAAAAGTGTGCAATGAAATTGGGGACTCAATAAATACTTCATTCACTAAATATCATTTTTTAAAAAGGCAATATATAATTAAGTATTAAAATAAGTATAAAAGGCATTTAAACAATATTCATGAAATAGGAAAAGGAAGAAATTAGTGCTTAAACTGGAAACCTAAAACATGGAACCAATATAAACAGGTTTAAGAAGCAAAAATAAAACAGCAAAAGAAAAAGACACAATAAATCCCCAAACTTCCTCCTTCAGAACAAATTATGAGGAATATTGACAGACACTAAACACTGGCAGAGCATAGCCTGACCAGGCAGTGGCACAGTGGATAGAGCGTCGGACTGGGATGCGGAAGACCCGGGTTCAAGACCCCGAGGTCGCCAGCTTGAGTGCGGGCCCATCTGGCATGAGCAAAAGCTCGCCAGCTTGGACCCAACGTCGCTGGCTCCAGCAAGGGGTGGCTCGGTCTGCTGAAGGCCCGCGGTCAAGGCACATGTGAGAAAGCAATCAAAGAACACCTAACTAAGGTGTCGCAACGGCAATGAAAAACTGGTGACTGATGCTTCTCACCCGCTCTCCGTTCCTGTCTGTCTGTCCCTATCTATCCCTCTCTCTGACTCTCTCTGTCTTTGTTAAAAAAAAAGAACCTGCAGAGTATATAACTTGCAGAGTATATACTTACTAGCAAATGAACCTATACAATTCTATAGGATAAGAACAGATCACGAAGAGGCAAGCACAGGACAGGCCCAATCAGGAACAGCTTCTTGGCAAGGCAAGATCACCTCAGGCGACTTCAGCGTCACAGTCTTCTCCAAACAGAACTGAACTACAGTCCTCACAGGAGGGGCATAAGGACAGTCCACTTGACTGCTAAAGACCCTTATATCATGTGAACAGTCTGTAGCATTGTCATTAGAATGCCACAGAAGTCAGTCAAAAAAAAACATGAATGATCAAAACACTGTCACAGATAGTATCGTAACACAGTGTTATACATTTAAGATACATATAAAACTATAAATTTACCAAAAAAGGATAAACTGTGGCCCTGGCCAGTTGGCTCAGCGGTAGAGCATCAGCCTGGTGTGAGGAAGTCCAGAGTTCAACTCCCAGTCAGGGCACACAGAAATAAACTAAGGAGAGTTAAAAAGAGAAAACTACAAACACCTAGCTGTACCCAATGTTATGGACTGAACTGTGTCCCCCTAAATCCGCATGTTGAAGTCATACCGCCAATGTGACTATTTGAAAATAAGACCTTTAGGAAGGTATTTAGGGTTAAATGAGATTATAAGGGCAGAAGAACCCTAACCAAGTATGAGGAAGACACCAGAGACTGATCTCTGTGGATGCAGAGAAAAGGTCATGTGAGGAGAGGACACAGCTATCTACAAGCCAAGAGAGGCCTCACCAGAAATCAAATTTCCTAGTACCCCGATATTAGACTTCTTGCCCCAGAACTGAGAAAATACACTTGTTGTATAAGCCGTCCAGTCTGCGGTATTGTGTTATGGCAGTCCAAGCAGACTAATACACGCACAGGGAATTTATCTCAAATGACCTGGGGTATGGGCCAACCCTGGTAAATTTTCAGAAGAATCCCAAGTGAGTCTAACATACAATCAGTGTTAAGAACCACTGCTCTTAACACCGCCGGGTAGCCTAAACACGCTTAAAAGAATAAGCTGTTCAGCAGAATTCCAAGACTGCCCAATTTTAAAACAAAATTGATATATAGAATGCAACTACTATCTCCAGATCTTGGCATTTCATCTGTTTATGGGCTTTCCTTTTGACAACATGTGAATGAGTTACAGTCACTGTGTAGTAAGTTGTAAGTAAACTCAAAAGGTAAACAGGAAAATGAATATAAGAAAACATAGATGAACCTTGAGAACATTATGCTAAGTTAAATAAGACAAAGAAAAATGCCATATGCTCTTAAAAAAGGGGGTCAAAGGCACAAACTTCTGGTTATAAATTGATTAAGTCATGAGACTACATTGTACAGCATGATGACTATAATTAAAAATACTGTTTTGCGTATCTGATGCTTGCTGAGAGAGGTCTTAAAAGTTCTCATCACATATGAAATGTTTTTCCTATGTATGATGGTGAATGTAAACTACAAACTAGACTTACTGTGGTGATCATTTCTTAATATATATTATATCGGCCCTGGCCAGATAGCTCGTTTCGCTGGAGCGTCATCTCAACACACCAAGGGTGCAGGTTCAATCCCCAATCAGGGCACACACAGAAACAGATCATTGTTTCTTTCTGTCTGTCTCTTTCTCTCTCCCTTCCTCTCTAAAATCAATCAATAAATTAAAAAATATATATATATATAACATGTCCTTATGTTGTAAATCTGAAATTAACGGAGAGTTATGTCAATTATATCTTAATTTAAAAACAAATAAACACTCATGAAATAAGAAGTGACCAATTATATTTTCTACAGAATGGAAAATGAAGTTCTAGGAAGAAATCAATTCATAATTCACTATCATCTTATCCTTGCACTCAAAAATACATAAGTCCACATCCACAACAATTTTTTTTTTGTGAGAGAGAGAGTCAGAAAAGGATAGATAGATAGGGACAGACAGACAGGAATGGAGAGAGGTGAGAAGCATCAATCATTAGTTTTTCGTTGCTGTCGCAACACCTTAGTTGTTCACTGATTGCTTTCTCACATGTGCCTTGACCGCGGGCCTTCAGCAGACTGAGCAATCCCTTGCTGGAGCCAGCGACCTTGGGTCCAAGCTGACGAGCTTTTGCTCAAGCCAGATGGGCCCGCGCTCAAGCTGGTGACCTCGGGGTCTCGAACCTGAGTCTTCCGCATCCCAGTCCGGCGCTCTATCCACTGAGCCACCGCCTGGTCAGGCCACAAGAATTTTTTTAAACCAGACATACATGCATAAAGCTAAAGTTCACGTGATCACATCAATATAAACAGCATCTTAAAAAATGAAGTAAAGAAAAACAACATTTTTTTTTAAACAAGTATATGCATTTGCACATAAACTTAACATGAAAATGACATTTAAAACTATGTCATACCTGGTAAAGTCCGGTGGAACAGGAGTTGTAACAAAGGATGCCATGGGCTTTCGATGAACTTGCTGAAACATCATGAGGATCTCCGAGCTCTTAGATATCAACTCACTCTTACTACAAGATCGTAACTGTGTGAGAAAAAAAGTTCCTGAATAAACAAAATTACTGTTCTTTGGCATTTCAAAATCCCTAATAAAGAAAATAATAATTCTCCTGGTTATATACTGAAAAAAAATGAGGTAAAAAGATAGAATGACTCAAAGTGGGTTTGAGAATTAAAACTCTACGGAGTCTAGGTTTATTTATTTCCGTTATAACAGTAAAGTCACTAAGTGTATTTGATTTTAAACTGTTTTCCTCTCCTCATATATTAAAATACATCCAATTTTAAACAACTACAAATATAGTTTAGACTGCTACAGTGTAGCCATCATGGTTATTTTTTTTTTTTTTTGAAGCAGAAAGAGAGAAAGGGGGGAGGAGCTGGAAGCATCAACTCCCATATGTGCCTTGACCAAACCAGTGCAGGGTTTTGAACTGGCGACCTCAGTGTTCCCAGGTCGACGCTTTATCCACTGCGCCACCACAGGTCAGGCGCCATCATGGTTATTAATTAAGAAACCCATAGGCTGTTTTCCGGCTGGAACCATGGAGGGTGCAGAAGAGAAGAAGAATGCCAATGTCAGAGAGAATAGTGCCAGTGTCAGAGAGAAGAAGAGTGCCAATGCCAGTGAGAAGAAGGAAAAGGTTCCTGCTGTGCCAAAAACCCTGAAGAAAAAGCGAAGGAATTTCGCAGAGTTGAAGATCAAGCGCCTGAGACAGAAGTTTGCCCAAAAGATGCTGCAAAAGGCCAGGAGGAAGCTCATCTATGAAAAAGCTAAACACTATCATAAGGAGTGCAGGCAGATGTACAGAACTGAGATTCGAATGGCTAGGATGGCAAGGAAGGCTGGCAACTTCTATGTACCCGCAGAACCCAAATTGGCATTTGTCATCAGGATCAGAGGTATCAATGGTGTGAGTCCAAAGGTCCGCAAGGTGCTGCAGCTGCTGCGCCTGCGCCAGATTCTCAACGGCACCTTCGTGAAGCTCAACAAGGCTTCGGTTAACATGCTGAGGATCGTGGAACCATATATTGCGTGGGGGTACCCAAACTTGAAGTCAGTAAATGAACTGATCTACAAGCGTGGTTATGGCAAAATCAATAAAAAACGAATTGCTCTGACGGATAACGCATTGATTGCTCGATCTCTTGGTAAATATGGCATCATCTGCATGGAGGATCTGATTCACGAGATTTATACTGTTGGAAAACACTTCAAAGAAGCAAACAACTTCCTGTGGCCCTTCAAATTATCTTCTCCACGTGGGGGAATGAAGAAAAAGACCACCCACTTTGTAGAAGGTGGGGATGCTGGTAACAGGGAAGACCAGATCAACAGGCTTATCAGAAGGATGAACTAAGGTATCTACCATGGTTATTTTTGTAATCTGGTCATTTAATAAACGGCAAAGTGACGGCTTTACAGTTGAAAAAAAAAAGAAACCCATAGGCTTACAGCCTTCAAACAAGGATTTCTCAAAATGCATTCCAGGCACAGGGAAACCCTAAGATTGAATACAAACAAGTTTTAACCTACATCAATTTGGGAAATCCTAAATTATGCCAAAAGTAAAATAGTGAGAAATTCAACCTTAGTGAAACAAAAACAGTTAAAAGACTATTAATTTTGTATTCAAGAGAGTCAATTTGAAGTCCTGGTTCTGCCACACTAATTCTGACTCTAAGAGTTTGTTTATGTGTAAAACTGGAATAATAGCCATGCGTGCGTTGCTGGGTTTATTTTAACAACCATGAAGCTGCATGCACAACAGCTGTGTAAACCGCTAGGAGCTCAACTGGGTCCCCTCCACCCATCAAACTCATATGTCGCACGGCCCCTGCAGAAGGATAACATATAAAAGAATGTATCAAATAGCTACAAACACTACACATTTTATTTATTCATCCACTACATACTTCACACCCAAGTACATGCAACCTATGGAGACAGTTTTTCTTATCCCTTTTGTCCATTGCTATGTTACAAAAATTTAAAACAATGCCTACTGTTTAACTGCTATTTAACTAAAACTTCCTTAATAAATAAAAATGCTAACTTTAGGATAAGAATCAGTTTTGACAATAGCAGTCTATCTCGAAGGCACCACTTAAGTCACAATGTCAAAAGATTTTAATCTTCCTAGAATCTATGTAAACACAATTAACTAAAAAAAAAGCATCAGCCTGACCTGTGGTGGCGCAGTGGATAAAGTGTCGACCTGGGAACACTGAGGTCACCAGTTCAAAACCCTGCACTGGTCTGGTCAAGGCACATATGGGAGTTGATGATTCCAGCTCCTCCCCCCTTTCTCTCTTTCTCTCTCTCTCTCACTCTGTGTATCCTCTCTAAAATGAATAAATTTAAAAAAAAAAAAAAAGCATCAATCAGGGAATACATAAATAAGTGAACCAACAGGTTGATGCTTCTCTCTCTCTCTCTTTCTAAAATAAATAAGTTTAAAATTTAAAAAGAAAAATTTTAATCGTTTATAGAGTTATATGCCTATGCACTATCCCAGTAAAAATAATTCCATTCCTACAAAACAGAATAAATCTTAATTTTATCTAGTTCCCAAACATGATGGAGAAAACCTGAAAGAATCAGCTAATTCCAATTTTGTAAAAATCCTGAGTATATATAGTACACTGATCACCAGATCTTTTGATCTTATATAGTTTCTACTAAAAAAGAATTTTAAGCTTGACCAGGTGGTAGCGCAGTGGATAGAGCATCCGTCAGACTAGGATGCCAAGGACCCAGGTTCAAGACCCTGAGGATGCCAGCTTGAGCACGGGTTCATCTGGTTTGAGCCTCCAGGTTGGGCCCAAGGTTGCTGGCTTCAGCAAGGGGTTACTCAGTCTGCTGTAGACCCACGGTCAAGGTACATATGAGAAAGCAATCAATGAACAACTAAAGTACCACAACGAAAAATTGATGCTTCTCATCTCTCTCCCTTCCTACCTGTCTGTCCCTATCCCTCTCTCTCTCTTTCTCTCTCTGTCAAAAAAAAAAAAGAATTTTAAGGCACATGGACAAAAAAAGATAACTTTATTACATTCAGTATTTCATTACCTGGTGCTCCACTTCCTGAAGTAAGGATTCCAAAAGCTCTGTTTCTTGTGTTAGAGAAGTCTTCTGACCTATATAAAATAGCAAAGCACCAACACTCAGGCTTATTATTGGTTTAAGAATAAAATTAACTTTCACTAAATAGATTCAATAACAGGGAATCACTTTTAGAAAAGCAAAAGTTCATTACACCTACCCTAAAAAATAGTCCCAGAGCTTTAAAAGGTTGAATGTAATATGTATTAACTTTGACAAAAGGATTTCAAAACCAATCCTAACTATAATTTTAAACAAAATGCAATTTAGGTCTATTAACTTCATCTAAGAAATCTACAATGACTCCTGACCTGTGGTGGCGCAGTGGATAAAGCATCAACCTGGAACGCTAGGTTGCCAGTTTGAAACCCCAGGCTTGCCCGATCAAGGCACATACAAGAAAAAAATGAACTGAAATAAAGCAACTATGAGTTGATGCTTTTCACCCTCTTTTTCTCACCTACCACACTTCTAAAATTCAATAAATAAAATCTTAAAAAGATACGTGTGTATATATATATACACACACACACACACACAATGACAATATACTTTGTAAAGAAATTAATGTTCTGGCCTGACCTGTGGTGGCACAGTGGATAAAGCGTCGACCTGGGAACACTGAGGTCGCCAGTTCAAAACCCTACACTGGTCTGGTCAAGGCACATATGGGAGTTGAGCTTCCAGCTCCTCCCCCCTTTCTCTCTCTCTCTCTCACTCTGTGTCTCCTCTCTAAAATTAAAAAATAAAAAATAAAAAACTTTTAAAAAAAAAAAGAAATTAATGTTCTATGACCTGACTAGACAGTGGCGGAGTGGGTGGAGCGTCAACCAGGGATGCTGAGTTTTGAAACCCCAAGGTGGACACCTTGAATGTGAGCTCACCAGCTTGAGCGTGGGGTCACCGGCTTGAACGTGGGGTTGCCAGCTTAAGCATGGGATTATAGACATGACCCCATGGTCACTGGTTTGAGCCCAAAAGTCTGTGGTTTGAAGCCCAAGGTCACTGGCTCGAGCAAGGGGTCACTGGCTTGGCTGCTATCCCCCGCCCTGGGTCAAGGCACATGTGAGAAACAATCAATGAACAATTAAAGTGTTATAACTATAAGTTGATGCTTCTCATCTCTCTCCCTTCCTGTCTATCCCTGTCTGTTCCTCTCCCTATCTCACTTAAAAAAATAAAAATGAAATTGATGTTACTGCTTCTTCCAAAAGGACTATAAAGATCTAGAGCCTGACCAGGCGGTGGCACAGTGGATAAGCATCGGACTGGGATGCAGAGGACCCGGGTTTGAGACCCCAAGGTCGCCAGCTTGAGCGCAGGCTCATCTGATATGAGCAAAGCTCACCAGCTTGGACCCAAGGTCGCTGGCTCCAGCAAGGGGTTACTCAGTCTGCTTAAGGCCCACGGTCAAGGCACCTATGAGAAAGCAATCAATGAACAACTAGGGTGTCACAACAAAAATTTGATAATTGATGCTTCTCATCTCTCTCCGTTCCTGTCTGTCTGTTCTTCTCTCTGACTCTCTCTGTATCTGTAAGAAAAAAAAGAAAAAAAAATCTAGAAAAGTAAATTTTTTACTCAGTCCACTATTCTGAAATAATTCCTCCCCAAAATTTAATTGTAGCTTAAAAAGAGTGCAATAAGTAGGTCATATATTTATGTTTAATGTCAGCAAAATGTATGTTCTTTGAATATAAAAAGAACCTGTAAAAAAAGAATGGCCCCTCCCCTAATATAGTCTCTAAAAATTAAACAGGAATAAAGGAATTATTATTACAGAAATAATTATCAAAAAGGAAGAAAGACCCCCTGGCTGGGTAGCTCAGTTGGTTAGAGCGTTTTCTGATACACCAAGATTGCAGGTTCGATCCCTGGGCAGAACACATACAAGAATCAACCAATGAATGCATAAATAAGTGGAATAACAAAAATTGATGTTTCTGTCTCTCTAAAAACCAATCAATCAATAATTTTTAAAAAAGGGAAGAAACGACCCCAGCTGAATAGCTCAGTTGGATAAAGCTTCATCCCAAAGCACAAAGGTTGCCTTTTTGATCCCTAGTCAGGGCACATGCAGGAATAGATGGATGTTCCTGTCTTTGTTAAATGAATAAAAATTCTTTAAAAAAAAGGAAGAAACTGCTCTACTTGTTAAAAAAAAGTCAACAGGATAGGCATCCATGCCTAATAAGACCATTTTATTTATTTACCTTTGTTTTTTATTTTTCTGAAGTGAGAAGTGGGGAGGCAGACAGACAAACTCCCGCATGTGCCTGACAGGGATTCACCTAGCATGCCCACCAGGGGGCGATGCTCTCTCTGCCCATCTGGGGCGTTGCTCCGTTGCAACTGGAGCCATTCTAGCACCTGAGGCAGAGGCCATGGAGCCATCCTCAGTGCTCTGGTCAACTTTGCTCCAATGGAGCTTTGGTTGTGGGAGGAGAAACAAGAGAAACAGAGAGAAAGGAGAGGGGGAAAGGGAAAGAAGCAGATGACTGCTTTTCCTGTGTGCCCTGACCAGAAATAGAACTCGGGACACCCACTGAGCCAACTGGCCAGGGTCTGATCATTTTATTTTTAATCACAAAGTCTAAAGAGCTGAAAGTACATCCCATGGGGTTAACAGAAGTTATATTAATTTGGAGTTACATTTTTGAAAAGGGGAACACTTAATAGAAGGAACTTTCATTTTATTAAACCAATCTTTTACTAGCCTAACAAGTCACAAACCTTTTCCCTTCAAAGGCTGAAAGTAAAGAACACTCAAAGAACAGAGGACACTCACCCATCAGAGTCACAAGCTTATTCTTCAGCTGTGTGTCCAGCCGGGCAATCATCATCTCCACTGCGTTCCTTATTTCCCGAACACGCTCATCCTTTGCATTTCTTACAGCTTCTACGTTTCTTTCCTAGAAAGTTGAGAGGTAAAAATATTTTAATTGAAAAAAATTTAAATCAGAAGCAAATAGACATTAAAATAATCACTGCAATTATTCTTAAGGTCAGTTGATTTCCTCTTTAAAAATAAGCCAATAATACTTTTTAATTGTTCACATATCATAGGAAACTCATTGCTTTAATAAACATTGTACACTGCCTGACCAGGCGGTGGCACAGTGGATAGAGCGTCGGACTGGGATGCGGAAGACCCAGGTTCGAGACCCCGAGCTCACCAGCTTGGGAGCAGGCCCATCTGGCTTGCGCAAAAAATCTCGTAAGCTTGGATCCAAGGTCGCTGGCTCCAGCAAGGGGTGGCTTGGTCTGCTGAAGGCCCGCAGTCAAGGGACATGTGAGAAAGCAATCAATGAACAACTAAGGTGTCGTAACAGCAATGAAAAACTAATGATTGATGCTTCTCACCTCTCTCCGTTCCTGTCTGTCTGTCCCTATCTATCCCTATCTCTGACTCTCTCTCTATCCCTGTAAAAAAATAAATAAAAAGAATAAAAATTTATTAAAAAAAAAAAACATTGTACACTGAACTGAATCAGGTAAAAAAGATTCTTAAAAGTAAACAATAAAATAAGTAACAAATATAAGTTAATAAACAATTAACAAATAAAAGGTAGGTATGTAATTACAAAGGTTGGTCTGGGTAACATATATATACAGAACACGTACTCACTGCCCTAATCGTATCTCCAATAAGAAACCACCACTTGAAAACAAAAGTATACTGAAGACAGTTTACATCATACAAAACCCTAAAATAAGCTTAAAAGTATTTTAAACCATATCTACTCTAGTTTACAAAGTTTTTCATCTTTTTCATAACACAGAAAGAAAAAAAATAGATTTTCAAAGATTGCAGAGTGCATAAAGATTTTGTAATAGTATATAAACCACAAAAAATAAAAAGCAGCATTTCTTATACTGTTCTAAACATAAGCAGTGAGAATCTCAACCTAGAAAACCCTCCCTAATGATCAAATTATAACATCGCCAGGACAATAGGAAAAAAGGTGGTTAGATAAAGGCCAAATAGAAACCATCCACTTGTTTATATTCCAAAATGATTTTGTAGCTAGCATAAATACAAGTCAAAAACACAATTTTCTGTATAAAGAACAAAAATATTATAAATAATTAGCTGCATCTTTATTCCTGAAGGGATAAAATGTAGACAATATCTTAAGTTAGGAATGGTCCACAAACTTCATTAATAATAATTATCATTCTGGCAACTTTAAACAAAATATACTTCAAAAGTAAATTTAGTATTTAAATGTTTAAAGCTTATTTCATTCTTCCCACAGAAATATTATAAACGAGCCTGACCAGGCGATGGCACAGTGGATAGAGCATCGGACTGGGATGCAGAAGACCCAGGTTCAAGACCCCGAGCTCGCCAGCTTGAGCGCGGGCCCATCTGGCTTGAGCAAAAGCTCGCCAGCTCGGACCCAAGGTCACTGGCTCCAACAAGGGGTTACTAGGTCTGCTGAAGGCCCGCGGTCAAGGCACATGTGAGAAAGCATTCAATGAACAACTATGGTGTCACAACGGCAACGAGAAACTAATGATTGATGCTTCTCACCTCTCTCTGTTCCTGTCTGTCTGTCCCTATCTATCCCTCTCTCTGACTCTCTCTCTCTGTCCCTGTAAAAAAAAGAAATATTATAAACGATAATTAGCTCACCAAAACTGTTTAACCTATCTGAATAGTTAAATACTGCTCGTTCAATTCTGCAGCGTTCTAATTTGGGACATAAGAAATAATTCATTCCTGGCAGCAGAAACTCCCAAAGCTGGAGTCCCAAGAATGAATGATTGATTCTAGACTGACCAGGTGGCGCAGTGGACAGAGCATGGAATGCTGATGACTGCTTAGACCTAGTCTACAAAGTTGCCAGCTTGAGCGCAGGGTCACTAGCTTGAGCCTGGGATCATAAACATAACACCATGGTTGCTGGCTTGAGCCCAAAGGTCACTGTCTTAAAGCCCAAGTTCATTGGCTTGAGCAAGGGGTTGGTGGCTTGGCTAGAGCCCCCATCCCATCAAGGCACATATGAGATGCTTCAATAAACAAAGACAAGTAAAGTGACCCAACTACAAGTTGATACCTTCCTGTCTCTCTCTCAAAAAAAAAATAAAACAAATAAAACAAACTTATTTAACTTATTAATTGATTCTCTATTTCTGCATAAAACGCAATTTTTGGCTCCAAATGCAGAACAGGCCAGTGGTTTGGATCCAAAATTCCTCAGCTAGTTTAAAGTTAGTGAGATCTGACTATAAATACAGCCTATCAAATTTTCAAATCTTGCCTGACCAGGCAAGAGGCGCAGTGGATAGAGCGTCGAACTGGGTGGGATGCGGAAGACCCAGGTTCGAGACCCCGAGGTCACCAGCTTGAGCATGGGCCCATCTGGCTTGAGCAAAAGCTCGTCAGCTTGGACCCAAGGTCACTGGCTCCAGCAAGGGGTTGCTCGGTCTGCTAAAGGCCCACGGTCAAGGCACAACTAAGGTGTTGCGATGGCAATGAAAAACTGATGATTGATGCTTCTCATCTCTCTCCGTTCCTGTCTGTCTGTCCCTATCTATCCCTATCTCTTATTCTCTGTCCCTTTTAAAAAAAAAAAATTTCAAATCTTGATTTCAGTATCTGATGTATATTATAAAAGTATATGTTGTAAAGTATAGACTATAAAAGGGATAATATTTTAGTAGAAGTCTTACCACTTCTTGAACTAAGCTGATAAGTTCCATGAGACGCCGACGAAGTTTGGCTACTTCTTCATTCACTTTAGTGACATGCTGCTCGTAAATTTCTGCCAAAGGTTTAAAGGTATGGCCACCATGCTATTTAAGTTAATAAGTGTAGTTTTAGAACATTTTCATATATCTCATCTGCATTTACATTTCTTTATTAACATTCTATGGACACTAATAAACCAGTAAATATTTTGAAATAAATTTTATCTTCTCGGCTGACTTTACTTTGATAAAATAAGCCACTGCATGCTTAAAATCACTTAGCCCATGTAGGAAATCCTCCAATTGTGAATAAAGATCTTTAGGAAAACATTTACACTTCCCTAGAAATCCTCAAAGAACCAAAGTCTTAATCATGGCCCAAAGCATCGGACACACACCCTCGCCCGCCACTCATCTCTTGGTCAGCACTAGCCTTCTTCATGTCCTCACACTTCTTCCCACCAGGCCTTTGTAAAAATAATTCTCCTTCCTCTTCCCTCCCCAACTCTCCACCTCTTAACTTCTATTCATCCTTTGGAGCTGAGCTCAGTATTAAAGGGTCAAGTCCCATAGTTACCCACTCTCATCCGTACTGTATACTTATTCCTAATGTTTGTAACAATGATTAAAAACATAACTAGCTGTTGGTTACCTGTCTTGTTAATCGCTGAATACCCCGTCTCTAGCACGACTGAACAAATTAGACACTTGAGGAAAAAACCCATGATACACTATTAGCAAAAGCAAACCCATTCCTCATGCCACAGTTACTGCAGACAGAAGGCCCATACAAATCCAGTTGTATTCAAAGAACCATTTTTGGAGCTAACAACCTAAAATCAATTTCCTATTCAATTTTAGTATTGTAATTTATAACTCTCTGGGTTGGTAAATAGAACTTAAGCTTCTATTACAAGAAATATCCTGTAGCCTGACCTGTGGTGGCGCAGTGGATAAAGTGTCGACCTGGGAACACTGAGGTCGCTAGTTCAAAACCCTGCACTGGCCTGGTCAAGGCACATATGGTTTCTCTCTCTCTCTCTCTCTCTCTCACTCTGTGTCTCCTCTCTAAAATGAATAAATAAAAAGAAATGTCCTGTAACAGGTAAGTCCTTTTTGGAATTGTCTTGTTTAACCAAAACACCCAGCCATGGTCTCTAAGGGAAAAAATGTCGATTCTCGCATGTCCACTTAAAATATGGAAAAGAATGTTTCCATTCCTTCTGGCAAAAACCATTTATTTAAAGTATTAAATTGGGGCAACTGGATTTTTTTCTACTTAGCACAGAAGAATTCAAATTCCAACAGAATGTTCTCCAAATTGAGCTCTACTCAACCAACTTGCCTGCCTTACTCTAAAATATGCTGATGACATATTTAACTAATTTGCATTGCTAACCAGGCACCTCTAGATGGCTAACCACTTCTTCTCCCACCACAACTGACTTTCCCCACCAAGAATCTACTGTTTATTATCAAACCTGTTTATGCCTATTGTACTTATTACTGTGAATATATGATTTAATTAAATAGGACATAAATATAAAATAAAAAGCTATTTCTAGGAAAAATAACATGAACGTTTTAATAAAGGCAGGTAGCCTTTAAAAAACTACTTTGGATTAGATTAAAAAATATAAAGAATTAAAGATCTAGATGTTTTCATTCATCTTTTTCACAAAGGTCAAAGTTGTTCCACTTTAAATAAACCAAAATTGGGACATTGTGGCCAAGACATGAGATCAACTGACCTTTCATTAAAAAAAAAAATTAAAAAATAAAAATAACCTTGATCCTACAACAAAAGATTTGAAGATGAATATTCATAAGTTTATAATTTTAAAAAAATTAAGGGGTACATCCCCCACATCAAAAATCTCCCACAAAATTTGTTTTTCTGCAATAACAGAAGGAAAGATACCTCCTGCTATAAGGCAGAATAATTTAATTTTCATACTATAAACAGAGTAAAATGCTCTTTTCTATGAAAATCAAACAAGTATTTCAGTGCTTTCTTCTAGTCTCAAACTAAAAATAATATGCTGAATTTGTTCTGCTTACCATTCCTCCCCAAAGTGCACACTGATGGCAGATACACTTCTTACAAGTCCAGCAAAATACACTAAGTTTTTCATGGTGATTTTCACATCTATAGATTATGAAAAGAAAATACAGTTATAAATTAAACAAATTAAAATTGGAACATAATTACCCCAATATATTCCTAAATTTGGGCAAACGGGTTGGCCAATTTTAAACAACTATATCTCAGGAAACAATATAAAAGGTATTACATGGCTTCTGTAAATTAAGCTAAACAATTACAATAAAACAATTTTTTTAAGTACTGTTTCATTAATCAGTAAGATTAATCACTGCTATAGGTGATAAATTCTAGCCTACTACTACATTTTGGGGCACATCAGATTACATGTTTATATCTACATGAGCAAGTATGCATGCACAAATACTTTTTCTACATGGGGCCGCCCGCTAACAACAACCAAGACACATGGTTAACTGCACAAATACCAGATCCTCAGGAAAAAGAAATTCAATTCTAAAAGTTGTATATCTACATGCAAAAGAATGAAGATGGGCCTGGTTAGGAACTGGACTGCAGTCCCCCCTCCCAAATTCTTCGGTTGAAAGTCCTCTATTGTAACTGTATTTAGAAACAGGGCCTTTAACAATGTTAAATGAGGTCATCAGCATGGGGGCCTATCCCAACAGGACTGATGTCCTAACAAGAAAAGAAAGATGCCAGACGTGTACATGCACAGAGGAAAGGTGATGTAAGGACGCAGAGAAAAAGCCATATCCAAATCAAGGACAGAGGTCTCGTCAGACACCAAACATGACAATGCCTTGACCTTGGGCTTCCTTCCAACCTCCAAAACTGTGAAAATATAAACTCTATTATTGTTCAAGCCACCCAGTCTATGCTATTCTGTTATGGTAGCCCTAGTAATTACTTGTGCAACATTGTGAACATGCTTAACATTACTAAACTATATATTTAAAAACGGTGAAGAAAAGGAAAAAACAGTTAAGGGGAAAAAATGGTTAAGACAGTAATTTTATGACGAGTATTTTACTACAGTAAGAGACTAAACCTTTAAAAGAGACAGTGTTATGTTTGTTCTGCTTATCACTGAAGTACATTAAGCTTAGAAAAATAACTATATTCTCACTTATAAGCAATCTTAATATCAAATAGAAAATTAACAAAATCATGAAGAAAGAACGTATTGGATACTCTCTGGAAGCTCACTTAGCATAATTTCCACACCACTAAATCTATGGTGAAGCTTTTAAATTGTAAGAAATTCACCAGAAAAATTCTCTTAATGACCTATCCACACTACCTGCAAACCCAAGGGAGCCATAAGTCATCAAGAGACAAAGAGGCTTGGCCTATGGTGGCACAGTGGATGAAGCACCGATCTGGAATACTGAGGTCACCAGTTCAAAATCCTGAGTTTGCCCAGTCAAAACACATACGACAAGCAACCAATGGACAACTAAAACAAAGCAACTATGAGTTAATACTTCTCACTCCTCTTCCTCCTCTCTCTGTAAAATCAATAAAATCTCAAACCCTGGCTGGATAGCTCGGCTGGTTAAAGCATCATCCCGAAGCACAGAGGTTGCCAGTTTGATCCCGTCAAGCACATTCAGAAACAGCTCAATGTTCCCCTCTCTCTCTCCCTCCCCTCTTTCCTCTCTCGCTAAAATGAATTTTAAAACATTTTTTTAGAGGCAAAGAGAGATTAGCAGATTAGCTACTGTGGTAGTTCCACTCCTTTTCTGAAAGACTCTGATAAAAGAAACCAATCAAGAGTTAGAAGGATTTTTCCAAATAGTGATACTCGCACCACATCAGAAGTATCTGTCTTCCCCTATGAAACTATTTTTTAAAAACATCCCGAGGCCGCCTGACCTGTGGTGGCGCAGTGGATAAAGCGTCGACCTGGGAACACTGAGGTCGCCAGTTCAAAACCCTGCACTGGTCTGGTCAAGGCACATATGGGAGTTGATGCTTCCAGCTCCTCCCCCTTTCTCTCTCTCTCTCTCTCTCTCTCTCACTCTGTGTCTCCTCTCTAAAATGAATAAAATAAAAATTAAAAAAAAAAAAGTCTTTAAAAACATCCCGAAGGCTCTACGGAGTGTGTCTGTGCCTTTCCCCTCCCTTCTTTCCCCAGGGGCAGTCTCTTTCTCTCTTCCTGGAACCTCTCCTTCCTCTTTTGTCTCTCAACCCATCCCTCCCTCCCTCCCTCCCCCCCCCCTCTCCCCTTTCCTCCCTCCCATGTCCAGTCCCAAGGTTCAAGGGCCCTTTTTTATTTTGCCTCTGTGACTTGTTTCCTGAGCTCATTCTTTTCCAGCTCACTTCTTCTACCTCTGTGATTTTCTAAATAAACTTTCTCTTTCATTAAGTCTCATCTCTGAATTCTTTCTTAGCCAGAACTCAAGTACTGAGGTTGCTATTAGTTTTTCCTTAAAAAATGTTTTTAAAAACCCTTTCAATAGTTTCATTAAAATAACATATTAACAAAATCTACAAACTACTTAAACAGAGAAAGTGAGGACATACTTGTCCTTTTCGTTTTCTTCATGTTTGGTGAGACTGCAAAGCTGAAGAGTGTCAAGCTGCTGCGTTACTTCTTCTGCCCAGCGGCAGTTCACCAGCTCCCGTAGCTGCAGTGGGGCACTGCAAAGACAGGTGCGTATCCTAGTTCAGGAAGTGAACACTGCTTTCTAAACTAAACACATCCGAAAATTAAATATGCAAGGTGACAGATGTGCTAATTAACTCAACAGAGGGGAATCCTTTCACAATGCATACATATACTGAATTATCACTCTAAATATCTTACATTTTGGTCAATTGTATCTCAATAAAACTAAAGAAAGAGATTATCAATGAAAAGAAACAAAATCCTCAAACTAGAGCTCTCGATCACATTCCATATTACTGTTAAGATAACAAAGACAAAATGAAAAGTATGTTTTGCAACTTATTTTTATGTTAATATACCATTTTCAAAACAATACTATGCAAGGCCCTGGCCACTTGGTTCAGGGAATGTTGGCCTGGCACGAGGAAGTCCCAGGTACAATCGCAGTCAGGGCACACAGGAGAAGCGACCATCTGTTTCTCTCGCCCGCCCTCTCCCTCTTCTCTCATATCTAATGGCTCAGTTGGTTCGAGCATTGGCCCCAGGCACTAAGGAGAGCTTGGCTGGTTTGAGCAGAGGACCCAGGTGCTGAGGATAGCTTGACTGATGGGAGCATCAGCCCCAGATGGGGGTTGCAGGGGGATGGATCTCAGTCAGGGTGCATGTGGGAGTCTATCTCCCCTCCTCTCACTTAAAATAAATAAAAAAGCTATGTAAAAACTATTGGCAATTTAGATTACAAACTGAATTCATTAATTTCTCAGTCTAAAGCAATAGTTTCCAAAATGATAGCCACTAGTCACATGTGACTAAAATTCAGCAAAAATAGCCTGACCTGTGGTGGCGCAGTGGATGGAGCGTTGATCTGGAATGCTGAGGTCCCAGGTTCAAGACCCAGACTTGCCTGGTCAAGGCATATATGGGAGTTGATGCTTCATGCTCCTCCCTCCCTTCTCTCTTTTTCTCTCCCCTCTCTCAAATGAATAAATAAAATCTTAAAAAACAGTAGATAAATAAAATTCAGCAAAAATAAAATTTCATCATAGTCACACCAGATATATTTGAAATGCTAAATTGCCACATGTAGCTAACAAGGTGGACAGCAAAGCTACAGAAAGTTCCCATTAATAGTGCAGTTGTTAAAAATATGAAAAAAGATAACTATGTGAAGAAAAGCAGGCAAAACAGCCTGACCAGGCGGTGGCACAGTGGATAGAGCGTCAGATTGGGATGTGGAAGACCCAGGTTCAAGACCCCAAGCTTGCCAGCTTGAGCACAGGCCCATCTGGCTTGAGCAAAAGCTCACCAGCTTGGACCCAAGGTCGCTGGCTCCAGCAAGGGGTTGCTTGGTCTGCTGAAGGCCCGCAGTCAAGGCACATGTGAGAAAGCAATCAATGAACAACTATGGTGTCACAACGGCAACGAAAAACTAATGATTGATGCTTCTCACCTCTCTCCGTTTCTGTCTGTCTGTCCCTATCTATCCCTCTCTCTGACTCTCTCTGTCCCTGTAAAAAAAAAAAGAAAGAAAAAAAAAGAAAAACAGGCAAAACATGTGAAGAGGTAGTTTAGGGAAAAAAAGAAATATAAATGGCTAAAAATATTTCTAAAGAAGCTCAGTTTTAATCATTTTTTAAAAAACATTATAAATGACATACAATTTTCACTTAGGAGAATTACCAAAAAATGAAAGTTTAGTAGTATACAGTATTGGCAGGAATGTGAGGAAAAGGCACTTTCGTATCTTCTATTGGGAATGTAAAAGGGTAAAAACTACCATTCAGTGCAGTCTGGCATCATTATCTGAAATAACCGAAGTGGAAATAATCTAAATGTCTGTCAATGTAAGGCACAAACAAATCAACAATGGTCACATAATAAATTAATCAAACATTTTTCAAATGACATATGGTACATCAACAAAGGTACCACCATATTTACATTTAAAAAGCAAGAGCAAAACAGTATTATCATTTGTGTATATAGCCTGACCAGGCGGTGGCGCAGGGGATAGAGCGTCGGACTGGGATGCGGAGGACCCAGGTTTGAGACACCGAGGTCGCCAGCTTGAACGCGGGCCCATCTGGCTTGAGCAAAAGCTCGCCAGCTTGGACTCAAGGTCGCTGGCTCCAGCAAGGGGTTGCTCGGTCTGCTGAAGGCCCGCGGTCAAGGCACATGTGGGAAAGCAGTCAATGAACAACTAAGGTGTCGCAACGAAAAACTGATGATTGATGCTTCTCATCTCTCTCCATTCCTGTCTGCCTGTCTCTGTCTCTCCCTCTCTCTGACTCTCACTCTCCCTGTAAAAAAAATTAAAATAAATAAATATGTGTGTGTGTGTGTACACATATCAGTATATATGTAGAAAAATGTTTGGAAGAATAGATGCCAAACCCAACAATTTCATTTGAAAGTGTTATTTCATGAAAAGATGAGGTGGGGAATAACAGAATCAGAAGACTTTTTATTTTATATTTATCTATACTATCAAGATTTTCTGGCCCTAGCCAGTTGGCTCAGCGGTAGAGCATCGACCTGGCGTGTGGATGTCCCAGGCTCAATTCTTGGTGAGGACACAGAAGAGAGGCAACCATCTGCTTCTCACCCCTCCCCCCTCTCTCTCTTCCCGTCCTGCAGCCATGGCTTGATTGATTCGAACATGTTGGCCCAGGTACTGAGAATGGCTCCATGGAGCCTCCAATTCAGTCACTAAAAATAGCTCGGATGCAAGCATGGCCCCAGATGAGCAGAGCATCAGCCCCAGAGGGCTGTGAGGTGGATCCCCTTCAGGGTCATGTGACAAGTCCGTATCTCTATCTCCCCTCCTCTCGCCAAAAAAATAATAATAAAATTAAACCAGTAACTTTTCTTATGTATAAAAGGTAAAGCATTACACATGATTTTCTAGAAGAAGGTAAGCAATGTAGTTAATGCAGCGTACCTAATTCTAGTCATAAATTCGTTGGCACTGCTGTATCTAAACAGGTTACTTATTTTCATCTGTATTCACAAAGGAGATATGTAGCAGATTGCAGAAAGAATTTCATTAATACTAGGGTACATTCTGACTCCACCACCTTATTATTTTCCAAATTCACCAAGAACCATAGCAAAACACTTACCGGCAATGAGGACATTGAGCTCTCTGCTCTGTCAGCCAGCGCTGAAGAGGCAAAAAAATCGGATTTTGATTATAGAAACACCATGACTTTCATTTGTACTACTGAATTCTTATACTCCAAATTTAATGAGTTTAACTCTCTAATGCCTGCATTAATTATAGATACAGAAATAGTAGACACCCTATTGTCTTCCTTTCATTATCATCGTGACCAGGACAAACTTTCAAAGGGACAGAACTATTCCAAAATAGCTAAGAAGCTATTCTCCCACAGAAAAGATATGAATAATCTTCACAACCAAAAATAATGATACTATCCCTGCCATCTCCAAATACAAAGCACAGGGATGATTTACGTCTAACCTACCATAAAATCCCTGAGGAAGTTTAAGGCATTACTAAATTCTTTTTTAGAAAATAAAACTAATTTTGAAGTGCGTACATTATATCTATAAACTGGACCTAAAATATATTTAAAGCAATATACCAAAATCTTCTTTGTCTTAAAAGTTCTACATTTCACCTGACCTGTGGGGGGCGCAGTAGATCCAGCGTCAACCTGGAATGCTGAGGTCGCCAGTTCTAAACTCTGGGCTTGCCGGGTAAAGGCACACACAAGAAGCAACTACTATAAATTGATGCTTCTCGCTCCTCCTTTCACTCTTTCTCTTTCTCTCTCCCCCCCTCCCCCAATAATATCAATAACTAAAATCTTTAAAAGTTCGCCTGGCCTGACCGGTGGTGGCGCAGTGAATAAAGCATCGACCTGGGAACACTGAGGTCGCCAATTCAAAACCCTGCACTGGTCTGGTCAAGGCACATATGGGAGTTGATGCTTCCAGCTCCTCCCTCCTTTCTCTCTTTCTCTCTCTCTCTCACTGTGTCTCCTCTCTAAAATGAATAAAAAGAAATTTTTTTTAAAAATTAAAAAAAAAAAGTTCGCCTGACCAGCCTGCGGCGGCCTGGCCTCCTCCTGTGCCCCGTGGGGACCGCCCCTCCTGAAGACCCAGCAGCCCAGTGCCAAGTCTCCCCGCAGCTCTGGGTTCTTAGATCTCGGTTGGACATTTGTTTTCTCCTTAGTTGCATTTCCTGGGGTTTTGTGACTATCAATGGACTTTAAAGAAAAAAAATAAAAACAACCAAAAAAATTGAAGAAAAAAAAAAATTCGCCTGACCAGGCGGTGGCGCAGTGGATAGAGCGTCGGACTGGGATGCAGAGGACCCAGGTTTGAGACCCTGAGCTCGCCAGCTTGAGCGCGGGCCCATCTGGCTTGAGCAAAAGCTAATCAGCTTGAACCCAAGGTCGCTGGCTCCAGCAAGGGGTTGCTCAGTCTGCTGAAGGCCCGCGGTCAAGGCACATGTGAGAAAGCAATCAATGAACAACTATGTGGTCACAATGGCCACGAAAACTAATGATTGATGCTTCTCATCTCTCTCCATTCCTGTCTGTCTGTCCCTATCTATCCCTCTCTCTGACTCTCTCTGACCCTGTAAAAAAAAAAAAAAAATTTATGTTAAAAAAAATCTTCAAAAGTTCTACATTTCAGTAACTTAAATATCTAGATAACTTTGTTTCTACATAATTATAAAAGTTTTATAAAGTCTTTCAATTATATAATCTCTCCACTTAACCTCAAATTCTATTAATTTAATAGTTTTAATTATTACTGGATAGGGAACTATACCATACCATATACAAAGAAAATGCTAAGATTTTCTGAATACCTTTCCAAAAACAGTAACTTTATGGTGTGGTTTTTTTTTTTAAATAAACCCCCCACCACCAAGCAGAGTTTCTCCTCCAAGTGCAAGCTTTATCCAGGTTAGGAAATCAATGACCGTTCCTACCACTTTATCTTCATTTCTTTTTCTTTTTTTTATTTTATATTTTTCATGAGAAAGAGACAGAAAGGAAGAGAGAGATATGAGAAGCATCAACTTGTAGTTGCAGCACCTTAGTTGTTCACTGATTGCTTCTCATTCATGCCTTGATGGGGGAAGGGCTCCAGCCAAGCCAGTGACCTCTTGCTCAGGCCAGCAACCATGGGGTCATATCTATGATCCCTTGTTCAAGCCAGCAACCTTGCGCTCAAGCTGGTAACCTCGGGGTTTCAAACCTCAGCATCCCAGGTCAATGCTCTATCTAAAGCGCCACCACCTGGTCAGGCTATTTCTCCTTTTTTAGTGTTTTTATTTTATTGATTTTAGAGAGAGAGGAGAAAGAAAGAAACATCAATCTGTGCCTGTATGTGCCCTGACCAGGGATCGAACTGGCAACCTCAGTGCTTTGGACGATGCTGTAACCCACTGAGCTACCCCGCCAGGGCTAGTTGCTACTTTAACAGAATGTAAAATCTTACTAGAGAATAGTACTTGATAGTTTCCAAATTACTTTCTAGCTTATCTCATTTATTGCCACAACCATACTGTGAAGCGGGTCTTGCTATCCACGTTCTACTGCTGAGGAAACAAAGCTAAGAAAGACTGAGTCTCAGTTTATGAGAGGGAGAACTAGCACGGTATATACTATATCTTCTGCACATGGTGCAATGGCAAAGAACAAAGACCCTATAGCCAGATTACCTGGGTTCAAATCCAGCTCAACCATTTGCCAGCTGTGATTGGAAGCAAATCATTTTAATTTTAGAGATACTACTCTTCACAAAGGGATATTTATCTTCCTTGGGCAAAAATAAGGAACCACAGAAAAATGCTAAGGTGAAGCGCATGTTAGATGGCTTTGCTTTTCCCCGTAGAGGAAATAATCCACTAAGAGTAAAGTGGTCTGCAGATGTGCTACTGAATCCTCACGTACAACCGAAACAGGTTCTGACATCTTAAGCTTCCTCCTGATTTTGTCTGAGGCATTCATCTACATTCAAGTTTTAAAGCCCCTGGATTTTATTCATCTCTAAGGTCTCCCGTAACTCTAAGATTACATTTTATTCTTTGCCTCTGAACTTGTTTAGGGGTCTTACCCCCTAAACAAGTATAAACTCTCCCTTCTCTGGGTCTCACAGCCTTCTGTTAGCGCCTCTTTACGATGGTAAACATTCTTCAATGTAAACACGAAGTCCATTCTCTCTATTAGATTTAAGCTTCTTCAGGGCAGGTACTTCCTCATTTATCTTCACCTCCTTCAAGCCCAGACACAAAGCAGGCCAGCACGTCTTAAGTACTAGTTCAATCTGCAGTGATTTATTAATGTAAACATACTAAAATTACAGTGGGTTTTTTTAATTGATTGATTTTAGAGACAGAGAGAGGGGGTGAGAAGCATTCATTTGTTGTTCCACTCAGTTGTGCATTCATTGGTGACAACCCATATCTACCCTGACCAGAGATCAAACCCACCACCTCGGTGTTTCGGGACATCAACTTAACCCACTGAGCTAACCAATCAGGTCCAATGGGCTTTGGTTCCCAGACATTTCATGGCAGTTATCACTTGATTACTCATCTCCATAGTACTAAGCAAAATACACTGATGGTCTCCCTATTAAGGAACATTCCTTTCAGAAATTTTTTAGAAGGGCACAAAATGTAAAGTAAGAAAAAGATTTTTAAGTGGTTAATATTTACAATATATCCTGCATATACTAAATGCTTGGAAAAAGAAATGCAACTCACCCTGATACAGCTGAAACAACACAGCTTGGAGCAGTGCGGACAGAGGCGTGCGTCCCGCAATTTCTCCATACAAATGAAACATCGGAAAACCTCAGCAATGCTCTGAAAACAAGGAAAGGTGTCAGGTCCACAAGACTAGGCTACTGAATCAGGAATAAAAGGCATGCTTAAAATAATTCACTCAACATTTACATTTACTTTGGGCTGATAACATCTGTTTTAACTTTATTCCATATCAAGACTTAATTACTCAAGGTCCAAGGTCCCTCAGAACACCTAAGCTTCACAATGGTTCTATTCTATTCATAATGTAAACATAGACTTATGCAAATATTTTCACTGAACTATGAATTATAATGGCAAGAATCTGGCTAGCCAAATTTCCTAATATTAATTAAATTATCACACTTAACGCAGATTACGACAGTCCCTACAAATATCCCTTGAATTATTTAATGATACAGAAAAATGCTTACCTGTTATCAGTAGGGAAGAAAAGGCAGACTGTATGATTAAAGAAACAATATGTGGCCCCGGCCAGTTGGCTCAGTGGTAGAGCATCAGCCCGATGTGTGTGGAAGCCTATAAAGCCAGTAGCCACCGCCACCATCACAGCCGCCTGGCCCGTGCAGGTTCACATTTGATTCAGACAGATGGTAATAAAACAATGGAGCCAAGAACTGGTGGGCCATTAGCTTTAATCCTAGCTTGCACCCGGCAGGCAAGAAATACACATATGGGAAAACACTTCCCTTTCCATTCAGGGCTCCCAAAAGCCACTGACTTATCAAAGTTTCCTAGAATCAAAGGTTTCTAGCTCACCAGCCTTATTCATCTCTGTTCCCCATCTCCTTCTCTCTGCACAAACTGGCTTCTCCTTCAGCATTCCACCATCTTGGCTGTTTCTTCTCTCCTCCACTTGGCCTTTCTCTGCCCTCCTCTCTAATGCTAATCTCAAGAACAGAGAGAGAGAGAGCGCTCCCGGTCTGCCCCATTTCATAGTGTAGAACTGAAAACCTTTAAGCCAATCCACAAATAAGAAAGTCTCTGATACAAAGCCACTTATCTAAGGCATAAGTGGGATTCCTCATAAGAGTGCACCACCCCTATATTGCAACAGTCAAGGATGTGGGGAAAAGCTTAGTCTTAAAACTAAGCCTTAGGCCCGTGAGGCGAACCTATGACAGGCCTGTCAGCACTGACACGCGTAGCCATTTTCGATGACATGCAGTCGCATACGGCTGCATACCAGAGAAGTATGGGCCGCATGCCGAGAAGGACGTTTCATCCTCGGCTCCTGCACAGCCAGGCGAAATAGCCAAGGATAAAACATTTGCTGTAGTGTAGACACTCTGTGCCGGAGGTCTGTAGGCCAAAACAACAGAACTCCGGCAAAGAGCGTCTAGTTCTGGGACTTCCGGTTAGGCCATTTTCTCGAAGTGACACACCACCTGAGTTCTGCTCGATTCACCTGAGTTTTTTGGCGAATTTTGACACACCAAGCTCAAAAGATTGCCCATCACTGCCTTAGGCTATGATGACTTTGCCAGCTTATCCCCTGTCCCCCACACCCAATGCAAACTTTAAGCGAGCAAACATATGTATCATATTTACAAACTTATTTTTTTTTTATTTTATTCATTTTAGAGAAGAGACACAGAGTGGGAGAGAGAGAGAGAGAGAAAGAGAGAAAGGGGGGAGGAGCTGGAAGCATCAACTCCCATGTGTGCCTTGACCAGACCAGTGCAAGGTTTTGAACTGGCGACCTCAGTGTTCCCAGGTCGACGCTTTATCCACTGCACCACCACAGGTCAGGCCTTTACAAACTTATTTGACCAACAAAGCCCCAGATACAATTCCAGCCAGGACACAGAAGGGACCACCTGCTTTTCTACTCCTCCCACTCCTCTTCCCTCTCCTCTCTCTCTCATTCTCTCTTCCCCTCCCATAGACAAGGCTCAATTGATTAGTGTTGATCAATTGGAACACACTGGCCCCCAGTGCTGAGGATGACACCAAAGAGCCTCCTCAGGTGCTAAAAATAGCTTGATTTCCAGCATGGAGCATCAACCCAGATGGGGGTGGATCCCAGTCAGAGCATATGTGGGAGTCTCTCTCCCCTCCTCTCTTTTAAATTTAAAAGTAACTTTTTTTGAAAAATAAAAGAAACAAAATGAACGTCTTACTTTTTCTGCAATTCCCCAAGAGGGATGAATTGTTTTTAAAGTTTTAAAATGATACATATTCTAATAGCAGTGTACTTTGATCAATTAAACTAATTCAGAATCCAGAAACCCATATTTCTGCCCTGAGGCTGCAGCCAGGTGCTACTTATTTGAGCCTGAGATTCTGCCCTTATTGAACAAACATTATCTTTGCAAACAAGGACCACATGAATCAATTTAGGAAGTAACTGGCAAAAAAAAAGATATAACTAAATGCAAGTTATACAGTATGTTATTTTTCACAGAACTCACACTTATTTTTACTCCATTCCACGAGAATTAAACTCTCCTAAAACCAAGGTAAAGTTACCAAACCTTTATAATACCTTCACATGAATTAAAGAGAAAATTACTCGAGTCTAATCGTGACTCTGCAAGACCAGGAAAAACCTGTGAGGTGCAGACGCTGGGAGGCAGACAGGAAGACCGTTCGGTGAACTAGTTTCAAGTGGAGTGCCCAGTAATCCTTACTAAGCAAGGGCTTAGTATTTGGAAGATTCATAATTGGACAACTGTTATACAATTATGTGCAATAACCAAGATATTTCTTTTTAACGTTCCTAGCCTTTACGTTAAGTATCCCAACCATTTTAAATCTCAGCTTGTGTCAGATATACAAATAGGTTGTTCTGGCAAAACTACAGCCAAGTAAATAGTAAGAGTATACCCTCCTTCAATCTAGGAAGGGCAGTGATCAACAAAATGTACGGCTGGGAGGAACGACTACGGATTCGGTGATATCTGGATCCGCGCAGGAACTCGCAAGAACTGGCTGTGAGTGGCAGGACATGGCCATCTGATGAATTTGCAGTTTTGCTCTGCACAGATGGAGTTTGCAAAACCCCTGCGGGGATGAGTACCGGTGCCGAGACAACCCAAAAACGCCAGGATACGCATCACCCGGCCGCGGGAACGGTCGGAGCACGGGCACCCTCGGGCTGCCCACCAAGCACTGCGTCCCTCGCCCCGGGCCAGCCCTCTCCACGGCGGCAGCGACGGAGGGTGCCCTACCTCAGACAGGACTAGGGCACAGCGACCCGATTAAGGGGCACCCAGCGGGGGGCAGCGAAGAGACGAACCACCACCATCCTCAAACGCCCTCACCTCTACGCTCAGTTCATCCATTGCCTCCGATTCTCGGCGGCGCCCTCCGTGACCCGCGGAGTCCGTGCTCGGACCTATTAGGCGCCGGGGGAAGGACGCCAGTTCAAACGGCTGCAAATAACAAGCCGGTTCCCAAGTCAGGAGGCTCCAACGGCCGCCCCACCTGCGCGCCCCATCACTTCGGGTTCGGAACCAGCTACACCCACTTCGCCATTTTTTTATCCGCGTGCCCGCCCTCGGGCGCAGCGGGAGGGCGAGCGGTGGTCGCAGCTCCTTCCTCCCGACTCAGCCGCCCGCCGGAGACCGCGAGGCAGCCGTGGCCCACGTGATACGGGCGGGCCGGCGCGCGCGTAACCAAGCGCGGCTGGAGCCCGGCGGCGCTGGTCTCCCGCGAGGCAGGCGCTGCAGGGAATCCACCAACACCAACGGTAACCAGGGCAGCTGGAGGCGGGGCGCCGCGCAAGGCAACGGCGGCGCGCATGCGCGGAGGACGCAGCGTTGGGGGAGCGAGCGGAGAGGGGGTGCTAGTTCCCGCGGGGCGGGGTCGCACACGCGGGAGACTTGGCGATCGGCTGCTACAGGCGGCCGGGAGCGTGGGGATTGGCAGGGCCCCGCGCCCTTCAGGGGAAGGGCAGTGGCCCACGCGTCTCAAACTTGCGCGCCAAAGAGTGGAACCACCTGTAGTGGTTGTGGAAAACGCAGGCTCTGGAGGCACAGCCCTAGCTATTCGGACTCCCTGATTCTGGTGTCGGACCCCACCGAACCCCACTCTCGGTGATTTGGCTGTAGGTGATCTATGGCGAGCCCCCTGCAAAACCGTGGTGCAGAGGCTTCCTTGCTCGTGTATTTTTTCTCAGGGAGGAAGGCCAGAGACTCCGGTTTTTAAGACTTCCGCCCCACCTATGGAAGCGAAGTTCCACTGGGAAGCGTAGAGCTGTGTAGTTTCTTATTTGAGAGGTGGGAAAACGGGACCAGATTGTGTATGTAGACGCGAAACCCACACCACGCCCTGCGTATCTTGCCGCTTGAGGGGAACTGTTGCAATGAGACAATACGAAGTGCAAATGAGTATCAGCTGTATTCAGCTTTCCTATTTTGGAGGCAGCTTTCTACTTTCTAGCATAAGAGATGTTTAAATATTGCAGGGATTCAAGGTGTGAGGCAAAAGTTACTCATCAAATTATTAATTTGAATTTATTTTTTTTTATTTCTGGGGTTTATTGCAAATAACTATTAAGCTTAGCCCAACCTAGAATGCACGTGTACAGAATCAACAATGACCTACAAAGTTCTGGGCAACACGTTTTTTTAGAACTAGGTAAGCCATGAACAAAGATAATTTAGTAAAATCCGTGACTGAAATTCTTTCACCAAAAACTATGTATGTACACGAACTTCCTTAATATTAATTGCCTGAGTACTGAAGAAAATATGTTACTAAAGTGTGACTTTTTGTCCTTGAAATATTCAAACTAGACAGTACAATTTTAAATGCAGCTACTCTCCCAGCCCTATTTGTCACCTCTTATTGGTTAATGGACAATACATGCTCATAACAGAAAAATTTTAAATTATATTAAAATATAATTCTATATAAACTGCAGACCTAACATTTGGTGCAATTTTCCTAGTCCTTTCAAGGCCTCATTTTTATTACATATGTGGAAATATTTATTGAAGGATTACTAAATATCCTTCAATATTTATCTTTCAAAACCAAACACCACCTGACCTGTGGTGGCGCAGTGGATAAAGCGTCGACCTGGAATGCTGAGGTTGCCGGTTCAAAACCCTAGGCTTATCCGGTCAAGGCACATATGGGAGTTGAAGCTTCCTGCCCCCCCCTTCTTGCTCTCTCTCTCTCTCTCTTTCCTCTAAAATGAATAAATAAATAAAAATAATTAAAACAAAAAACAAACACCATTTCATGTTTCCAAACATTCAGGCATAGTTAAGTCATTTGCTCAGGATCACACAGTTGGAATTTAAAACCCGCTACTGTATTTAGATCTCAGATATGTCAAAACCCAATTTTAACTTTAAAACTGCAGTATCTGCTTCCCCTCTCTCATTCAGCATTTCCCAGAACGTTAACAGTAATAATTTATAGGCCACTCTGACCTCTTATTACATAGATACTGTCAGGTATGGCCAGAAAGAAGTCACAGGGGATCAAAGGGAATATTTATTTGAGGCTTGTCTGCACTGTAGGTGGTCATGTCTTAAGGATGTCAACCTCTCCAAAGGTAGGGGAGAGGTTCTATAGAGGAATGGTTGGCGCAGGTAGCTGGTGTCTGGTTAGTCCTGTCCATCCGCCTGGCAGATGTTCTCACAGTGCCCTCGGGGATGGAAAGTTCCTTCCAGTCTGAGATTAGAGCTTACAGAAACTAAAGTGATTTATGTCTAGAAAGTTAATTTTACAACGGACTGAAACTGGCTTAGGGCTAGACTATTGTGATGTTTTTTAATGTTTATTTTATTGATTTTAGAGATAGAGGGAGAGAGAGAGAGAGACAGGAACATCGAGCTGTTCCAGAATGTGCCCTGACCAGGGATTGAACCAGCAACCTCTGTGCTTCAAAACAATGCTCCAACCAACCAAACCATCTGGCCAGGGCAAGACTATTGTGATTTTATTAAGGTCAATTATTTTTCTTATCTTAACTGAATCTGGCAGCGGCTGGGAACAACTTTCAGCTTAGGCCTAACTGATACACCAAGATTTACTTTCCTGTTTACCTGGTATTAGCCAGATGTGTGTATACTGCTATTATAAATAACCCTGTGATTAACATTTGTGTCAAGATCTGCCCCTACTTTCAATAATACTTTATTGTCAGGTTATTTAAAATAAATAGGATGGCCCTGGCTGGTTGGCTCAGTGGTAGAGCATCAACCTGGAATGTGGAAGTCCCAGGTTCAATTCCTGGTGAAGGCACATAGAAGCAACCTTCTGCTTCTCCTTCCCTCCCCCTCTTTTTCCCCCCTCTCTCTTCCCCTTCTGAAGCCCTGTTCTGCCCATCTGGGCCCCATGCTCGCAACCAAACTATTTTTAGTGCCTGCGGCAGTGGCTTCACGGAAGTGCCTGGACCAACTAGCTCGAATCAGTTGAGCCATGGCTTCTTCAGTCAGTGGTGACAGCTAGAAAACAAATGACAAAGTCTTTATTTCAAAAACCTTTAAAGGTTTTAACTACACTTTATTTTATTTTAAAAAAAAACCTTTAAAGACTGTTAAATTAATTTAGTTAACTACTTTATCACACCAATTTCCCACAAGCTCATACCATGTATGTGATCACAAATTTAGGAAAGCAGGGAAGAAATAGATTATTTGGCTATCCACACACAAAGTATTTTTATGTTCGAGCTTCCAAAGAACTTGCAATTAGGTTGAAACAAGACCAAGAAATCAAACAATTTAAGGACTACAATTGAACAGAACCAAAAAAGTTACGTTTGAATGTCATATTGTTAAAGTATTTTGAGAAAGAAATGTGAAAAAAATAATCTGTAAGTTTTCTCAGAAGTAGAAACTTGGGCTAAATTTTGAAGGGTAATTAAGATGCTTTTAGCTGCAAGTAACAAATACATTTCAAAATGGATAAGTAATTATGAGTTGTTATCACTGCAAAATAAATTCAGAAAAAGGATAGACTTCAGGGCTGGCTATTCAGCAGATCAAAAATATAAGGATTCGCTTTTTCCATCTAATGGCTCTGATGTCCTTGATGGTGGCTTTATCCTCAAGCTGGCAGAAAACTAGATCTGGCAGTGCTAGGCATCACATCTATACAAAATGTTTAGCAGAAGAAAAGTTTTCTCTTCCCCGGGCTCTCTCAGGAGTGAAGAAACTCTTCCTCATTTCCTACTTCCAGAATTTCCCTCCTCCCATGTCACGTGGGTTACAAACCCACTCCTAAATCAAGTTTAAAGGAAAACCCATTGCCCTTGCCAACCAAGCACACACTGAAGCTGAGGATAGTGCCAACTTTACCCCTAGGCATGAGGCTGTGAGCTATGGCAGCACTCTCTAACGCACGAAGGGAGAGCAGATGCTGAGAAAAGAACCAGCGGGTAGTATCCACAAAAGCAAATAGGAACAAAAGCAAAGGGAACAAGAGAAGCTGAGGGGAACTTGTAAAGGATTTTCACAGAGCACCAAGAAACAGGCTGGCTGAAACAAAGTGTCCGACAGGGAATTAATAGGAGGTAGAGTTTAAAGAATTACTCAAATAGTTACAGATCTGTCTAACGATATGCAGTAGTCCCAAGATATGCTCAAAGACCCCCAGTGGATGCCTGAAATTGGAGACAGTACTGAACCCTATATATACTATGTTTTTTCCTGTACATACATACCTGTGATCAAGCTAACCAGCCAGGGCCCCTCTGTGCCCTTGTTAATATCCCTTCTCTCCTTCACTATTCATCTCCTATCATGACATAACAAAAACGTCTAAACTATCATTTTAGGCCCTGGCTGGTGGATCAGTGGATAGAGTGTCAGCCCAGCGTGCAGCCATCTGGGTTTGATTTCTGGTCAGGGCACAGAGGAGTAGTAACCATCTGCTTCTCCCCCCTCCTTCTCCCTCTTGTCTTCCTTTTCCCCTCCCATTGCCAGTGTCTCAGTTGAATCCAGGGAGGCCCCAAGCACTGAGGATAGCTCCTGAGAATGCATGCCCCCGGTGCTAAATATAGCTGGGTACTGGATCATAGGCCCCAGATGGGGTTGCCGGGTGGATCCCAGTTAGGCCACATATGGGAGTCTGCCTATCTCCCCTCCTCTAACCTAAAAAAAAAAAGAAAGAGCTCAAGGATAGGTGAGTCCTTCAAATTCCATGGGTTTTTTGTTTGTTTCTTTTTTAGCAAGAGACAGGAACAGAGGGAGATGAGAAACATCAGGTCGTAGTTGTTGCACGTTTAGTTGTTTATTGATTGCTTCTCACATGTGCCTTGACTGGGGGACTCCAGTGGAGCCAGTGACTGCTTGCTCAAGCCAGTGACCTTAGGATCATGTGATGATCCCACACTCAAGCCTCCGTGTTTCAAACCAAGGACCTCAGTGTACCAGGTCGACACTCTATCCCACTGTGCCACCACCAGTCAGGCCAAATTCCACATTTTAAAGGAAGCCAACCCAATCAAAAACAGCAAATAAACAAACAAACTGGTAATGCAGATGGGGAAATATGGGCTAAAGATAAAACAAGGGAACTAAAAGAAGATAAAACCTTGGGCGATGAGCCTGACCTGTGGTGGCGCAATGGATAAAGTGTCGACCTAGAATGCTGAAGTTGCCAGTTCAAAACCCTGGGCTTGCCTGGTCAAGGCACATATGGGAGTTGAAGCTTCCTGCTCCTCCCCACCTTCTCTCTCTCTCTCTCTGTCTCTTCCTTTCCTCTAAAATGAATAAAAATAATTAAAAAAAAAAACAAAAAACCTTGGGCGATGAAGCTGGTGGTCTAGGGACATGAGGGAGCGAATAGAGGACAAAGGAGGGAAGGATCCTTAGAAAACTAGGACAGATCTCCAGCTTGGCGGGAGAACTTTCCAATTATTTGCCCCCCTCCCCTGAATGAAACTAGGCAACTCCAGAAGGGGGTACCTAACCTGTCCCAATCCTGCTAGCGCTACAGCACAGAAGTTCCTAGTTCAGGTGCCAGTCGCTCGCTCCCCCACCCAAGGGCATTGCCTGCCACTCCGGCCAAACAAAAACTGGTCTAGGAGATTTCTTGGCCACTAGAAAGTTGAGCACGCAAGTTTAGCATCCTTGGTCGAACTTTCTCAGTCTGCCTGAAGGGATTTCTTTCGCCCCATTTGGTTTATCCCCACCCAACCCCACCCTCCTTCCTCTTTTGAAGTGTGAACAACCTCTCCCCTTCTTGGGGCTTTTGGAGAACGTTTCAGTCACGTCTTTTTGGTAGAAATAGAAATGTCTGCACCAGCTACAGCTCCTTGAGAGGGCGGAAATGAGAGGGCAAGGAACAAAAAAATCCCAAAGGCCCCACACCCTCAGCATCTCCCGCCATTTCCTTCACCAGCTTCCGGGATTTAACGCCTTCCCCCTTCCCCTGCAGCGGTTAAAGGACCAGGCGGTGGCGACTCCCTTTGGTGCAAGAGGAGGGAACTCAGGTCTGGTCCAGCCTCCGCCGCCCAGGGATCCGGCCACTCCAAACTGCTTTCCACCTTGGAGGCCATTGGGGAAATATAAATTACCCAGTAGATCTCCTTTATTTTACACTCACCATCAATTCGAGCTTATCGATCTCCTCCTCCATGTTGAATAGTTGACATTTCTCAGGCCCCGGCAGCGCTTAAACCCAAACCGGACCAGCACTGAGAGTCCCTATTGGACAGCTGTCACTCAACGTCTTGCACTCATTGGCTCCTCTGCTTCACCGGTTCCCGCCCACTTGAGACTAGGTAACGCCTTACTTCATTAAACACCTTTTCCTGTTGGGCAAAGACGCAAAGTGCCGCAGAAGGATTGGCAGCTAGACACTTTTTTGCATTGGCTACACCCTCATCTCTTTCTTCAACTTCATGGTTAGGGCACAGCAGAGAAGATCGCGATTGGTGCTATTGGAAGAAGAGCCAACCAGCACAAAGGCTTCTACAAACAGTGTAAGGGAAGTGACACACCTTCTTTCCCCTCCTGCTCCTGCTCCCCTTCGCTCCCGCCTTCCCCTTCTTCTTACCAGTAGCACCTCAGCTCTCATTGGTCGGAGCGTGTTGCTGTCTCAGCCAATCACAAGCCAGTCTATGCTCCTACGTTACTGGGAGAACTAATGATGGAGAGATCATGACTACGATTGGTCCCTTCACCGTAAGGTTTTAATTTTGAATTTTTCTTCATGGCGAGGGAGAAGCCACTCCCTGGACTTCATCTAATCCCCGGGCTCTTAGACTAGTAAGTACAGGGATATCTTTCTTTGTTACCTGGGCTCGTGTCTTCCATGGCTGGGCCTGTTGCTGCTTGTGTTCTTACGGTTTAGGGAGGTGGGGACTTTGGCTGGACTCGGAGGGGAGATGGAGCGCTCGCTAACTGTATTTCTCTATTTAATTAACATTCTACAAATCGTGTTTTTGAGGAAAGCATCTGCATTCCTTTTGCACACTCCTTTACATCTTTGCTACTCAAAGTGCGGTGCACGGATCTACTGCACCTGCATCACTTGGGAGCTTGTTAAAAATGCAGAGTGTCGGGCCCCAGCCAAACCTGGTGAATCAATATGCATTATTTTTTTCTTTTTTTTTTTTACAGGGACAGAGAGAGAGTCAGAGAGAGGGATAGATAGTGACAGACAGACAGGAATGGAGAGGTGAGAAGCATCAATCATTAGTTTTTCATTGCAATTGTGACACCTTAGTTGTTCATTGATTGCTTTCTCACATGTGCCTTGACCGTGGGCCTTCAGCACACTGAGCAACCCCCTGCTGGAGCCAGCGACCTTGGGTCCAAACTGGCGAACCTTCGCTCATGCCAGATGGGCCCGTGCTCAAGCTGGCGACCTCAGGTCTCGAATCTGGGTCCTCCGCATCCCAGTCCAACGCTCTATCCACTGCGCCACCGCCTAGTCAGGCTCAGTATGCATTATAACAAGATTATTTTCCCCCACCAGTGATTCTCATGCAAGGAGTATTACTGTACTATGCTCCATGATACAGTAGTCTTACTATCCTCCAGCGTTCTGTGAGTGTCAATTTTGTACCCACTACTCTGCTGGACTAGGTTTTAAGGAGCTGTAATTTCTTTAGAAAATAAGAGCCAGGAACTAAAAAAGTGATGTTGTACAGCATAAAATGTAAAATTAAGTATGTGTAAGTACCAGAAATAGCCCTATGGGTGTGCGAGAGGAATCAGTTGAACTGGTTGGTAACGGAAATGGGTTCATTATCTGAACTCCAGCGTGAAGCTGGGGGGATGGGCAGTAACACATCTACATCTCTCACTTATATAGGTAAAATAAGGCAAACAACCTAAAGAGCACAGAAAATAGCAAAATCATTAGGAAGTGATGAGTTTTGCATACTGATTACCTTTTTAAAAATAAATTATCTAATTGTAAGTTTACATAACTTAATTTTAAGAGTGTATGTGTTAATAGTTGACTTGCAGATTTCCTGAAAATATAGCACTTGCCAGCTCCACTACACCATTGGAATAGAGATAAATGTATAGAGTAAATCCACTAAGTTTAACCAGAATATCCAGCTCCTTTGTGAAGTCTATTTTGATAATTTAGAGATTGGTGAATACAGGGGAAAAGGGAAGCTGGAGCAGGTCAGTTCTCTCTATCGGTTTGACCTCTAACTGAAGACATCAGGGTAGAGAAGGAACAATAATGCGAAGGACTGCAAAGGGACAGATAGAAGACCAGGAAGGGGAGGTTACCATGGAAGTCTTGGATTCAAGGAATCTCACCAGTGAACTCTGGGTTTCCAGTGACATTTCTTTTTTTTTTTTTTTTTTTTTTTAATTTTATTTTATTCATTTTAGAGAGGAGACACAGAGTGAGAGAGAGAAGGAGAGAAAGAGAGAAAGGGGGGAGGAGCTGGAAGCATCAACTCCCATATGTGCCTTGACCAGACCAGTGCAGAGTTTCGAACTGGCGACCTCAGTGTTCCCAGGTTGACGCTTTTATCCACTGCGCCACCACAGGTCAGGCATTATTTTTTTTTTACAGGGACAGAGAGAGAGTCAGAGAGAGGGATAGATAGGGACAGACAGACAGGAATAGAGAGAGGTGAGAAGCATCAATCACCAGTCCCTGGCTGCCATTGCGACACCATAGTTGCTCATTGATTGCCTTCCCACATGTGCCTTGACCGCGGACCTTCAGCAAACCAGGCAACCCCTTGCTGGAGCCAGCTACCCTGGGTCCAAGCTGGCGAGCCCTTTGCTCAAGCCAGATGGGCCCCGCGTTCAAGCCGGCAACCTTGGGGTCTCAAACCTGGGTCCTCCGCATCCCAGTCCGACGCTCTATCCACTGCGCCACCGCCTGGTCAGGCTGACATTTCTTCATAGAAGGTCATGGACATGGATTTGATGAGGTTTATTTAACTTTTTCAGGCAATCACAAGATTGCTGCTTCTTCTGATCCTTTCTGAAATATCTGCATTCAGAATATTTTTGCTGTTATGTGTTTTTTAAAGAAATTAATAAATCCTTTGGCCATCCCATGAGTTTAATAGTCCCTATTTGGCCTACCCTCATTATTTCAGCATAAAGGAAAGGATACAATAAAGTTGAAATTGGCCTGACAGGGCAGTGGCGCAGTGGATAGAGCATCGGACTAGGATGTGGAGGACTCAGGTTCGAGACCCTGAGGTTGCCAGCTTGAGTGCAGGCTCATCTGCTTTGAGCAAGGCTCACCAGCTTGAGCCCAAGGTCACTGGCTCGAGCAAACGGTCATTCTGTCTGCTGTAGCCCCTGGCCCCGGTCAAGACACATATGAGAAAGCAATCAACGAACAACTAAGGTGCAGCAATGAAGAATTGATGCTTCTCATCTCTCTCCCTTCCTGTCTGTCCCTCTCTCTGACTCTGTCTGTCACAAAATAAATAAATAAATAAAATTTTTAAAAAAGAATATTGAAATCGTTGGCAGTGAACGATACCAGGTGTTAGACTGGTGGAGTCAGATCAGACATCGGTTCAGCCAACCTTGGTACTTGAGTTCTGGCTAAGAAAATATTCAGAGACCAGACCTAAATTGTAAGAGAAAGTTTATTTTAAAAGTCACATAGGTAGAATAAGTGAGCCGTAGAAGAAATGGACTCAGGAAACAAGTTACAGAGGCATAACAAGAGTCTTTGGAGCTAAGGAGAGAGAGAGGCCAGGCAAATGCGCTGGAGTGAAGGGAGTGGGGAAAGGCGGAGTGTGTACTCAGAAAGCCTGGCAGGGTCCTCCGTTCTAAAGGCTTTTTTTTTTTAATTGACTTTAGCGAGACAGGAAGGGAGAGAGACAGACAGACAGGAACATTGATCAGTACCTGTGTGTGCCCTGACTGGGGATCAAACCGGCAACTTCTGTGCTTTGGGAAAATGCTCTAAGTAACCAAGGTATCCAGCCAAGGCAATGACTTTTTTCTTTTTTTAAGATTTTATTTATTGTCCTGACCAGATGGCTCAGTTGGCTCAGTTGACTGGAACATCATGCTGAAGCACAGAGGTTGTCAGTTCAATCCCCAGTCAGGGCACATACGGGAATAGATCAATGTTCCTGTTATCTCTGCCTCTCACTCTTTTTTCCTCTCTCTCTAAAATCAATAAAATAAACATTAAAAATTTAAAAAGAAAGATTTTATTTATTGATTTTAGAGAAGGGGCGGAGAAACAAGAAGTATCAACTCATAGCTGTTTCACTTTAGTTGTTCATTGGTTGCTTGTATGTGCCCAAACCAGGCAAGTCCAGGGCTTCAAACCAGCAACCTCAGCATTCCAGGGCAATGCTTTAATCCACTGCACCACCACAGGCCAGACAGGGCTTTTAAGGGCTGGGGTCTTAGGGGAGGTTTCAAGGGAGGGTCTTTCAGAATATTAATCAGTTTTCCAGGTGTGGTCTTTCTAGATTGTGGTACCCACTGATTGATTGACACCAGTGCAGGGGGTCATTAGTCATCACAGATGGTCCTGACCATGGTGTCCCTTGTCACTTGTGTTTCAGACAAGATCAGTTGAAAAACACTGGCCTAGATGTTATCTCTAGGCCTTAATGCTGGATGGAGTGGTGATGCAAGGGCTTGCTTGGGGGTTGTCTGAGGCTCTTCTCCACCCGCCTGTCCTTGCTGTGTTCATTTCTAACTGCCTGCCACAAAATCCACTATTTCTGGTGTGTCTTTCAAGCCTCAGAGAACTAAGGAAAATGCTCTGTTAATTTGAGATCTGGAAATTAGTTCAGTAAGATGCTATTAAGAATCTTTGGCCCTGGCCTGACCAGGCGGTGGCACAGTGGATAGGACATCGGACTGGGATGTGGAGGACCCAGGTTCGAGACCCCGAGTTCGCCAGCTAGAGCATGGGCCCATCTGGCTTGAGCAAAAGCTCGTCAGCTTGGACCCAAGGTCGCTGGCTCTAGCAAGGGGTGGCTCGGTCTGCTGAAGGCCCGCAGTCAAGGCACATGTGAGAAAGCAATTAATGAACAACTAAGGTGTTGTGACGGCAACAAAAACCTAATGATTGATGCTTCTCATCTCTCTCCGTTCCTGTCTGGCCCTTATATATCCCTCTCTCTGACTCTCTCTCTCTCTGTCCCTATAAAAAAAAAAAAAAAATCCCCTTCCTTAGAGATAATATCTTATAGGATAGAAAGGATTCACAGAGAAAATGTATGTGAAGGTGCCTAAAACTCAATGGGCGGTCAATAAACAGTTAATTTTCTTTCTTCTATCACAACTTTGACAGTAGATGCTCAGTAAAGGTTACTGGCAAAGAAAGTTAATTCCTTTGAGTAACATACCATCATCCAACTATAGGTATTTTCTCTGTTACAAAGAAAGGGAGCCTGACCAAGCGGTGGCGCAATGGATAGAGCATCGGACTGGGATGCGGAAGACCCAGTTTCGAGACCTCGAGGTCGCCAGCTTGAGCGCGGGCCCATCTGGCTTGAGCGCGGGCCCATCTGGCTTGAGCAAAAGCTCGTCAGCTTGGACCCAAGGTCGCTGGCTCCAGAAAGGGGTGGCTCGGTCTGCTGAAGGCCCGCGGTCAAGGCACATGTGAGAAAGCAATCAATGAACAACTATGGTGTTGCAACGGCAACGAAAAACTAATGATTCTCACCTCTATCCGTTCCTGTCTTTCTGTCCCTATCTGACCCTCTCTCTGACTCTCTCTCTCTCTCTCTCTCTGACCCTGTAAAAAAAAAAAGAGAGAAAGAAAGAAAGGGAAATTCACTTAAAGAAGAAAAGCAAGACAAGCAAAACAAAATTAGAAAGGAATGTAATGCCGAAACCAAGATGTTTTTCGAGATAGTATAAATCTGGGTTTAAATATTCTCTACATCACGGGGACTTCTGGGATGCTTGTAATAACCTATTTCCTAACCAAGGTGGTGGTTACAGGTGTGTTCATTTGTGATAATTCATTGAATGATACATTTAACATTTGTGCATTTTCTATATGTATATAGTATTCTTAAGAAAAGAATATTAAAAAATCTTCTTCTCTACAGAAATTATGCCCAGGTTTAAAAAAGAAAGAAGAAAGCTAAAAGCAAAAAAGAAAAGATTATTTAAAAAAAAGGAAACTTCTAACTTTCAGTCCAAGTTACTTATACCTCCCCCTCTGCCACCTTCAGCAGAAAGGTAAGACATAATGTGGAACAGAGAAAATATTAAAAATCCCATCAGTTTAGCATAAAATTACTAGATTTAGTAAATGAAAATACAAAATGTTGAGTTATATTTGAATTTCAGCTTAACAATGACTATTTTTTATATTGTCCCATGCAACATTTGTAATATCCTAAAATTTATTCATTATTTATCAGAGATTAAATGTTGACTGGGCGCCCTTGAATTCTGTGCGGCAGCCCTAGCTGAAGAGTTCAGATGAAGTAACAGTCGCAAGGGAGTGCACGGGAGGTGCACAGTAACTTCTTTTCTCTTTTCCTAATCCTCTTAGTTGCGTAATATGGTAACTACGCAATGAAGGACAGGTATAAGACTAGAATCTTCGTTTTGGTCAAGTTTGGTCAGTTATTCTCTGGGACTCAGGGCTTAAATGTGTTATTGAAAGCGATTCTAAGTTCTAGGAACCCAAGGGTACTAGGTGTCCCAACAACATACTTTATACGTTTTGTTGTCATAGCTCCTATTACAGAAAGAATTTAAAACAAACAGGCCCTCAGAAAGCAGTAACCGTAATACTGTATGTACTCTTCTCTGTCTCTTCCGAATATTGAGAAAGCCCCCCAACTTGTCTTTCAGCTTCTGCCCTTGACCCCTCTGCAGGGAGCCTGTTAAATCATGTTATATTGCTTTCCTGCCTAAAGCTCTGTGATGTCTTCCTCCCTCACAGTAAAACTTGGAACCCTTGGTCTGACTCTGACATTATTTCTTAATCCTCTTCCCTTGCATTTCTCCACCCTACTCATCCTGGCCTCCTTGCTGTTCCTCAGACACCTCAGTAAGATTACATCTCAGGGCCTTTGCACCTACTGTTGCCCCTGCCTGAATGCTTTTCTCCCACATATTTGCATTGCTAGCTTCTTTACTTCCGGTAGGTTCTTTCCCCCCTCAAAGGTCCCCTTCTCAGTGAGACTTTCCCTGGCTACCCTATCTAAAATGTCACCTCCACACAACATTTCAGATTCCCTCTCTCTTGCTCTATCCTTTTCTACTTACCATTTATTCACTCACAAGCCGTATATATTCTTTATTTAGTTTCATTTTCTTCCATGAGGCTGCAAGAAGGTAGGGGTTTTGCCTGTTCCTTACGGAATCCCTGATGCCTGTTTATTCACTATTTTATTTCTTTTATTTGTCATTATTTACTCAACAAATACTTGTTTCAGTGAATCCCAGAATTCTAGAGGTTACTGATGATTTGGGCTTGAGGTAGTCTCTGTTCCCGACTATGCTACCAAACTGGCCTGTTGTGTAATTAGAGGCTATTATTCCGATTTGGGAAGTGTTGCTTAATTCGGTTTTGTTTCTCCCGCAGAGTGGTTACTCCTTTAACAAATACACTGCTTAGCAGACGCTGGCCCGGATCATGCTGGAACTTCAAATTTTCCACTATCAAAGACGCAGTAGAACTCTGGACAAATAGAGTATGGTCTACATGCAGCTGGTGCCGGAACTGCGTAGCCCAGGTATGGGTCCGACATGCTTGTTTTCAGCAACACGGCTTTTCTACGCGCATGACGGGTTTGCGTGCCAGTCGGCACAGCACTCAGGCCAAGTTCAAACAAGATGAAATGATGGGGTTAGGCCTGCCTCTGTTTTTATAAAACATACATCAAACAAACCACTTTCTTGTCCTCGTTCCTTGTCCTTATCTTATTGCTCATCAGAGTCAGGCTTTTTTTATTATTATTTTAGAGTTTAGAAGTATTGAAAGACACCATCTTTCCTTCCCGTGTCTGCCACCGAGAACTTGATGATCTAAAGCAACGGTTTTGCATTTTGGAAAGTGAATTATGCAAGCTCCAGGAAGCACTGAAGGTTGGTATTGTCAAATAAGAAACAAATCTGGAATTGGGTGAGGGGGAAAAGGGTTGTGTCCCGTAGGAATCCCAATGTGCTTTTACTAGAAGAAGGAATGAGTACAGCTGAGTGCTTGTCCTGGGCCACCTTGCCCTCAGATCTGTTCCTTAAAACTTAGAGACCCCGCTCCATACTGCAGGGATGCTGACCCCTGCAGGCCCTGTTCCCCAAGCTCGTGTCCCCTGGTTCCCGCTTGTGCTGGGCTAATGGTGGACACTGATGACAGAGACCGGAGGGAGGGAGAAGACGGGGGTTTTTCCCTTTCATTCTCTCTGTGTCGGGCGATTTCTCCAGCAGCTGTTGTAGTCGTCTCTCAAATACCAGCTCCCACAAGGTAAGTCCACCACATTCCTTGATTCTCTGGGATAACCTCGCTCGAGACCTGGTTCTCCAGCTCTTTCCATTGTCCCTCTGGTCTCGGGGTATGCAGAGCTTTCTGCTGGTGCTAATGTCTGGGCTACCCCACCGCCCCCTGTGTGCTTCTCAACTCTTCCATCAGTGATGGAACCAACTGCCTACAATACATCCTCCCTCTCTGCAATGCTCAGGGTGTTTTTATTGTCTTGATTGATACAGGCAGGAGAAAAACCCTATAAATATCCACCCTCTCCAAACTCTGCTGAGCGAGGCCTGTATTCTCAACATCCAAAACTCAAAGAATAAACATGGCACTCATTGGGTTGGAGAGACACTTCTAAAGTTATATCCCTGCTCCCAGAATTTGTACCTCAGGATGAACTGGCCAGAGGGGGAACGACAAGTTACCTCACCTGTTTAGACCTCAGTTTCATCATCTGTAAAATGGGGATGGCGCCATCGTAGTGGGCTGAATAATGGCCTCCAAAAAGATGTCCAAGTCCTAAGTCCTGGAACCTGGAACTATTACCTTATTTGGGGGAAAAGGGTCTTTGCAGATAAAATTAAGGATTTTGAGGTGAGGAGATTATTCTAAATTACCTGGGTAGACCCTAAATCCACTGGTCAGTGTCCTTACAAAAGGGACACACAGAAAAGGAAGGCCAGTGGGAGCACAGAGGCAGGTGCTGGAGTGACGCAGCCTCGGCCAGGCAATGCTGGCGGCAGGAGAAGCTGGAGGAGGCAGGGAACGGAGTCTTCCCTAGGGCCTGGGAGGGGGCACGGCCCTGCTGATGCCCTGATTCTGGACTTCTAGGCCCCCTAACCGTGGGAAAATAGATTTTGATTATTTGAAGCCACAAGTGTAGGATAACTTGTCATTGGATTTGTTTGCTGGGGCTGCCATAACAAAGTAGCAGACAGAGTGGCTTACTTATCTTCTCACCGTCCTGGAGTCTAGCTGTCCAAGATCAAGGTGGAGTTGGTTATTCCCTGTGGCCTCCCACCGTGGCCTGACTTCTGACTGGGTCTTTCTTCACGTGGTCTTTCAGTGTGCACGCCCCTCCCCGGTGGCCCCTGTACAGTCAAACTTCCTTTGTTTTAAGAACTCAGTCAGATTGGCACGAGCCCACCAGATTAGCTTTATTTTAATGTAATCACCTCTCTAAGGACACTATCTCCAAATACATTATGAGGCACTAGGGGTTAAAACTTGACAACATGTGATTGGTGGGGGAGGGGTGGGTGTACACAGTAAGTCCATGTGGCCATGTCCCAGCCCCTTGGCCCTTTTATCTCGTGCTTGAATATGCTAGATTCTTGGCTGCTAAGTGTTTTCTCCTCCGCTAGGGACTCGCTTCCCCCAGCCCGCATCTCCCCTTCACATGGGAAATCTTGATCCACCCTTGAGATCGTGGCTAAATGTCAGTCCCCGGCTTCTTACTCTTCATGCTCTCACCTCAGTTCATTACTCTTTCTGCATCACTCTGTTTGGTTTTGGTGTATTTGTTTGTGTGTAACGTCTGTGTTCCTCACCACTGCCAGCTCCTAGAGGTGGGGGACAGGGCCCACGTTGCCCGTGGTGCCTGGCATATAGCATGCATAAAACAAATGTATGAATGAGTCAGTGAACGAGCTCTCGAGAAATGAGAAAATATGAAGCACATGATGGACTGAGAAAGCATTCACTAGTAGCTCTTATCTTAATGATTCTCAGCTACGGGAGCCCAACTCATCTGCTATTCCTTTGCAAATGTACTGTCTTCTTTCAGACCATCCCAGAAAGTCCTTCCTGTCCAAGCTGTAGTCAAACTTGCCACATGGGAGGTAAACGTGCAGACGTGCCTGCCCGTGTGCCAACCGCCCCTGGAGAAGCCGGAGCTGGACCTGCTGCCACGGCGCCGCCGCCACCCCCGCCACCCCCTCCCCCACCTCCGCCACCCCCTCCGCCGCCACCACCAGCCACAGCACCTCTGCTGCTCAGGAAACCCAGTCTGGCTAAAGCACTTCAGGTAAAAACGGTCGAGTTAAGGCTTGTTTTGGTTAGTATGCCATGGAGCAGCCAAGACAGGTGACCTTTTAGGACTGGGCTAACTGACAGGAAAGCTGTATTTTCTTCTGATTCTTATGTCAATTACTGTGTTTATAAAAACTTGGTCCCCTGAGAAGTCACAAAAGCTGGATATATAAATGAAATGATTTTTTTTTAAAGGATAAATGACTGAAACTCAGTAGAATGGAGGATTTCTGTTGGCTTCTTAGCATGTCGGGCTGCAGAGCCAGTCTCTGTTGGATTGGCTTACCTGCCAAGGGGGACCAGAATATCTGTGCGTCACTAAGACAGGCATGATGCGGCTTCCAAATCTACTGAATTTTCACTATAGAGACATCGGATTTGTATGGCTGAGTTAGAGCCGCAGCCTGGCGTTATATTTGTCCTAATGTATACCTCTCTGACTGTACTTTTTTTTTTTTTTTTTTTTTACAGGGACAGAGAGAGAGTCAGAGAGGGATAGATAGGGACAGACAGGAACAGAGAGAGATGAGAAGCATCAATCATTAGTTTTTCGTTGCTGTTGCGACACCATAGTTGTTCATTGATTGCTTTCTCACATGTGCCTTGACTGCGGGCCTTCAGCAGACCGAGCCACCCCTTGCTGGCGCCAGCGACCTTGGATCCAAGCTGGCGAGCTTTTGCTCAAGCCAGATGGGCCCGCGCTCAAGCTGGCGAGCTCGGGGTCTGGAACCTGGGTCTTCCACATCCCAGTCCAGCACTCTATCCACTGCGCCACCACCTGGTCAGGCCTGACTGTACATTTTTTTAAAGGTTTTATTTATTGATTTTAGAAGGAGGGGAAAAGGGGAACAAGAAGCATCAACTCATAGTAGTTACATCTCATATGTGTCTTGACCCGGCAAGCTCAGGGTTTGGAAGCTGTAACCTCAGCGTTCCAGGTTGATGCTCTATCCACACTCTGACTATACATTTTTGCTGTATGGGGACTGAATCTTCTTTTTACACAGTTCAGGTAAACTTTACTTTGATTTAGGGAGAGAGAGACAGACAGGGAGAGAGATGAGAAGCATCAACTCACCATTGTGGCACCTTAGTTGTTCACTGACTGCTTTCTCATATGTGCCTTGACCAGGGGGCTCCAGCTGAGCCAGTGACCCCTTACTGAAGCCAGCAACATTGGGCTCAAGCCAGCAACCCTGTGCTCAAACTGGTGAGCCCATGCTCAAGCTAGTGAGCTTCACTTTGATTTGAAAAACTCTTCAACTCCTGTCTTATTATAATGACTCCTGAGGAAGATGCACAGCTGCATCCTGTACCTATTATCAAAGCTGTGCTTTTTCAAATTTCTTTCTTTTTTTTTTTTACCGGGACAGAGAGTCAGAGAGAGGGATAGATAGGGACAGACAGACAGGAACGGAGAGAGATGAGAAACATCAATCATTAGTTTTTCGTTGCTGTCGCAACACCTTAGTTGTTCATTGATCGCTTTCTCACATGTGCCTTGACCGCGGACCTTCAGCAGGCCGAGCAACCCCTTGCTGGCGCCAGCGACCTTGGGTCCAAGCTGGCGAGCTTTTGCTCAAGCCAGATGGGCCCGCACTCACACTGGCAACCTTGGGGTCTCGAACCTGGGTCTTTCGCATTCCAGTCCGACGCTCTATCCACTGCGCCACCGCCTGGTCAGGCAAAGCTGTACTTTTTGATGAGTCCTTTCAGTAGCCTTAGTATCTTCGAGTACTGAGAACTGGGTCATTCTTGGTTGAATGAAAAGAATCTGATAGCTTCCTAGGGTAAATAAGAGTTAACTTTTAATTCTAGGTCTTTAAAAATTATATTTGGATTTGCATTGATGGTTCCAAATTGAATTCTAATCTCTACCTTTTTTTTAAGGCTGGACCATTAAAAAATGAGGGACCCATGCAGATAACAGTTAAAGATCTACTGACTGTGAAATTAAAGAAAACACAGAGTTTTGATGAAAGGAAGAAGGTAAGATATTAACCATATACATAGTCTTTCAGCTATTAGCCTGGTTGACCCTTTATGGAAATAAAATATAAGTCTTATGTATAGACACTATTCTAAAGTAAGTATTTGATGTCTTATTTAAGCAGTTTTGGATGACCACAACAAAATGTATATATCCCAAAATTATTTAATTAGGCAGTTTTATGTATTAACTATTAATCTGAAGAGGTAGCTTTCAAGCTTTGGACTAAAATTTGCATGGATTAGTGAATATAACTTACACATTCTCAGCATTCAAATATTCATTGTTGCAGCATGTTTACATTTTGAATATTTTAATGTGTTTTTAATAATGTTTCATTTTGCAGTTAAAGCTTGTTTCATCACCAAAGGCACAAATTACGCTAGTTACAGCCTCGGACCTGCAACGTGTTACCCTGAAGCCAAACTCCAAAGTGTTATCAACTCGAGTTACAAACGTCTTAATGTAAGGAATTGCACCATGTTATTTTTTTTTTAAGTGAGAGGAGGGAAGATACAGAGATAGACACCTGCATGCACCCCAACTGGGATCTACCAAGTAATGCCCACCTGAGGCCAGTGCTTGCAACAAAGCTATTTTTAGCACCTGAGGCAGAGGCTCAACAGAGCCATCCTCAGCACCTGCTTTTGTTTTTGGAAAAGTGATAAAATCTAGCAAGCTCTAACTCTGATGTCTTTATTTTATTAGCACTCCTGGTAAAAGTCAGATGGACCTACGGAAACTACTTAGAAAAGTCGATGTGGAGAGGTAACACACTTGTTTATCTTCATGTTTTGTAAATCCACTTGATAATTGGCATAAAACACAGTTTCTGATATTTTCATTACCTTTCCAGGAGCCCAGGTGGCACCCCACTTATCAATAAAGAAAATATGGAAACAGGAACTGGACTGACCCCAGTAATGACCCAGGCCTTGAGGAAAAAGTTTCAGGTAAACCTTTAGAAAAAAATTGTTTTAGGTTCCTTTTCTTTAAAAATAATTAATTTAGAATCATAATACAAAGCAGCTTTTTAAAAAACTTTACTTATTCATATTAGAGAGGAAAGAGAGAAAGAGAAAGAGAGAAGGAGGAGGAGCAGGAAGCATCAGCTCCCATATGTGCCTTAACCGGGCAAGCCGGGGGTTTCAAACCAGCGACCTCAGCGTTCTAGGTCAATGCTTTATCCACTGCACCCCCACAGGACAGCCTAAAGCAGCTTTCTCAATAATTTTTATTTTTATTGAATTTATTGGGGTGACATTGGTTGATAAAATTACACAGGTTTTAGGTGCACAGTTCTACAATACGGCATCTATAATTTGCATCGTGTGTTCACCACCCCATGTCAAGTCTCCCATAATAATAATTTTTAAATGGTACTTGATGCTTTACAAAGCACTCACATATTTAAGCTTCATAAAATTCTGTGAGATAGTGAGGATTATCATCTTTACTTTAGCAATGACTGTCTTACATTTCTTTTTTACATATTTACTAAATGCCTCCTATACACCAGGCACTGTGCTGGAGCCCCAGTGTTATAGCAATAAGCAAAACAGCGCAGATCTACTGTTTTAGAGCTTTCAGTGTAGTAGGGAAAGTAGAAATTAACCAGATCATCACATGTGTGTATAATTTTGCTCTGAAGTAAGTGCTGTGAAGGAAAGAAACAGGGTTCTGTGGGAAGCCATATAGGAACTTGATGTAGCCTGGATGCTCTGGGAAGGATTCCCTTAGGAAGTGATGAGGCAAGACTTGAAGGATGAAAAGGCATGAACAGGAAAGGGTAACTATGGGGTGTGGAGGTGTTTCCCCCATGGATGTCGAGGAAGAAAGAGTTGTAGGCAAAAAGAACAGCATGTGAGAAGGCCCTGTGGTGGGAGGAATCCCAGGCTATCAGAGGAGCTGAACAGTGGTCAGTATGGCTGTCAGAGAGCGCTAGCACAACAGTGGGGATGGACAGGGATGGAGAGGTAGCGAGGAGTCAGATCATGCAGACTTGATAGGGAATGGTCTTGACCGTTCCTTTTTCTTCTTTGCCATCTATGTGTATGTCCGCTCACCAACATTCAGTACATCAGCTTTCCTTGTGTGACCTTTTTCCCAAACCCCGTTTGTCTCTGTCATCTCCCCAAACATCAGCTCTGTCAGGAGCACCTGGCCTTCTGCCACCCCGCTCGAGTGCAGTGACACAGGGCTGCTGGCCTCTCTGACTATGAAACTTACATTTCTGTCTCCCTCTGGAAGCAGAGGCTCACCACAGCGCCCCCTGCTGACGCTCTCCCATCCCAACACTGTCCTCCCCTTGTTTCCTCATTAGGAGTCAGTGCCCTTTGCAGGAAAGCTTAGTTTCCCTCTTGCCAATTCAACTTGGTCCTCCCGGGCACTGTATGGCCTCTTTGGAGGCGTGGCCAGATTCCTCTTTCCTCCTTTGGGACCATCCAGTAGCAGTCTGCCCCGCAGATCACCGTCCTTGGTGGTACCACAGATTGGGAAGGGCAGGGGCAGAGGGCAGAGGCCTCACTGGAGGGCGAGGCCCCTCCCTTTCCGTGTTCAGCTCTAGGGTCCTTTTTGTGCCAGCCCCACCTCATACCCTCTCTCAGGGGCTGAGTAATGTGGAAACAAATAAAAATATAATAAACAATGTACCCACATATTGCGCAGCGACCTTAAAAATCACAGATAGGACCTGTGCCATATGTTGTGCTCCCCAAAAGCCCCTTACTAGGAGGATGCCCAGATAAAACCATTGTTGGACATAGAATGGCCTTTCCGACCTAGCCCTTCGGCTTCCTCTCTCCTTGAACTCTGAAGCAGCTGTATTAGCTAGGTCTTGCATTTGACTGCAGGTAACATAAATCTGACTGCAGTGGCCTAATCAATGGGGGCTTATTTTCTTACCTACATGTTTCCTTGGGAAGTAGGCAGTTTGTAACTGGTAGAGCAGGTTCACCATGTCATCACTACTCTTCCCTCCTTAATGTATGCCTTTACTTAAGGTGCAGAGTGGCTGCTATTTTTGAAGCGTCATGTCTACATTCTAAGCAAGACAAGAAGGGTAAAGGACAGCCTGACCAGGTGGTGGCACAGTGGATAGAGCGTCGGACTGGGACGCGGAGCACCCAGGTTTGAGACCCCGAGGTCTCCAGCCTGAGCGTGGGCTCATCGGCTTTGAGCAAGGCTCACCAGCTTGAGCCCAAGGTCGCTGGCTCCAGCAAGGGGTCGCTCGGTCTGCTGTAGCCCCCGTCAAGGCACATATGAGAAATCAATGAACAACTAAGGAGCCACAACAAAGAATTGATGTTTCTCATCTCTCTGCCTTCCTGTCTGTCTGTCCCTATCTGTCCCTTTCTCTGACTCTGACTCTGCCACAAAAAAAAAAAAAGAAAGAAGGGTAAAGGACAAGAGGGTGTGCTGGCTAAGCTATCCCTTATCTGTTTAAACAGTTGCTATCCAGGAACTTCTTATTATATCAGAGAAACTGTGAAAATTAGTTTTTAGAATCTGGATGCATTGCTTCCTTGCACAAAATCTGGGTTCTGTTAGTGAGGAAGAAGAAGAGTTGTGTTGGTTACAGGAACATAATTCACGTTATAATTGAGACTTTTTTTTTCATAGCTGGCTCACCCTAGAAGCCCAACTCAAACTCTGCCACTTTCTACAAGCAGCTTCGATGAACAAAATTGATGCCATCTCTGCCTGGTTCCATGTGATGATTCATAAAATTCATATAAAATTAAAACCACCTCACTCCTTTTCTTAAAAATATAGTATGTATAAATAAATATTCTAGCAAATAATTTCATTAAAGAATTACAGTATGTGTGAAGCCCACATGTACTGTGGTATAAAGACGGTATTTGAATATTTTCTAGTTTACATGATCAATAAGAGAAGAGAATGGAACATATAATCCCCAAAGCAAAGTCTGTCCTGGAATTACCCAATTTAGGGTGGAGAACTTGTTCTGATTTAACTGGATAACTCTAATCTGTACTCTGTCATTACAACATTAAGATAATACCCTAGTTTCCATTCATTTTGGGTATTTTCAGGTGATTTCAAAATATTTCAGCCTGTAAGGCTCATGCATTCATTAAGTGCTATAAACTTGATCAATGAAAAAGGCCTTCTATATTTGATTACTGTTCATTATAAATAGTTAAGAGGTAAGACCATCCTCCATCCAAATAACTATTTCCCAAAAGGTTTGGAAGCAAAAGATCCCATGTGACCTTAAAAATTAGAATGTATTGGCATGACTTGTGGTGGCACAGTGGGTAGGGAGTAGACCTGGAATGCTGAGGTCTCCAGTTCAAGGCTCCGGGCTTACCTGATCAAGGCACATGTGGGAATTGATACTTCCTGCTCCTCCCCCTCTTCTCTCTCTCTTTCTCTCTCTCTTTCTCTCTCTCCCCTCTGTAAGGTGAATAAATAAAATCTTTTTTTTTTTTTTTTTTACAGGGACAGATAGGGATAGACAGACAGGAACAGAGAGAGATGAGAAGCATCAATCATCAGTTTTTTGTTGTGACACCTTAGTTGTTCATTGATTGCTTTCTCACATGTGCCTTGACCGCGGGCCTTCAGCAGACCGAGGGACCCCTTGCTGGAGCCAGCGACCTTGGGTCCAAGCTGACGAGCTTTTGCTCAAGCCAGATGAGCCCACGCTCAAACTGGCGAGCTCGGGGTCTCAAACCTGGGTCTTCCACATCCCAGTCTGACGCTCTATCCACTGCGCCACTGCCCGGTCAAGCAAAAATCTTTAAAATAAATAAATAAATTAGAATGTATCACTTCTAGTGTCTTAGGTAGGTAGTTATATCTGGCTCACTGAAGTCTGAGTTATTTGTTGTTTTGTCTGCTGTCCGCATTTATACAGCTAAATACAAGTTTCACAAAGACTTCAGCATGAACCTGGTATTTTTACAGTGTCCTGCGAAGAATTCATCAAGGTCCATAACAGGTTCTCTCTAAGAACTGATACCCTATCATCAATAACCTGTTGATTCAATAACAGTAATAATGCACACCTAACTGGATTTCTGTTCTTTCCTGCCAGTCCAGGATTGCCAGACTTAGTTACTATATAAATACATGACACCAATCAAATTTTAATTTCAAATAAACAATAAATAATCTTTAAATATAAAAATGACCCATTGAACAATGAATAGTTTTTTTTTTACTATAATTATATCTGAAATATTGCATGGAACATATTTATACTAAAAAAGAAATTCTTTACCTGGAACCCAAATTTAACTGACATTCTGTAACTTATTTGGGGGTCCTATGAGTAAGTCCCCTACAAAGTTGCCAAGTATTTCTAGGAGCCCCCCGTTTGTCAGGTGGGCCTACTTAGCAGACCCTATGGTAGCTTCCCAAGGATCCCCATCATTAATGTTCTAAGTATCATGGAGGAAGAGGAACTCGGTGTGCGTGTGAATGTGCAGAATTATCTTTGCCACTGCAACCTTCACTGCAGTTCCAAAAATAAGGATGGAAGTTCTTCATGGATAGGAACCCAAGGCTTTCACATCGTCACTACTTTTTAGCCTGAGAGGAGACAGCTACATAGATGATATCTTTGAAATATCCCCTGGTTGGCTTAGGCTAAAAAGATATTTTAGCAATTTCCCAGAAATGGTTGTATTTCCACAGATAAATATTGTTGTGAGATGCCGAATAGTGTTATAAAAGTCACCAGACTAGAAAGCAGACCTGATGACACTTGTTTTTACATCATCTACATTTATGTTTACAGCACATTTATAGATAAAAATTGAATAGATAATAAAGTTAAGAAACATATGTGCTTCCAGTAGAAGTCTTTTTTAACCTGCTAGCTTAATATATATTTTGTGTGAATAAAGGCAATGATCACTGAGAATAAAGCAGTTGAGTATTCGTACAAAATATTTTATGAGGCACTCATAATGTTTCTAATATTAATAAACCACTCTGTATTATATCAATTTAATTTAACTGATTTGATCATTCCTGTGGAATAAAGGTTCATAATATAAAATGTTATAGAAATCCTATAAATACTTGTAAAGCTGTTTTTGCCATTGTACAAGTACTAGAATGTATTTTACTTTGTATCACTTATTAATTTTTATGACAGGTTTTTTTATTGTACCTATTTGGGAATCCTGTAAACGCTATGGCTCTGTTGCTGATCATACACGTTCCCAATGTTTATTTTGAGACGAAATGACAACCTGGGAATATTTACCAGGGCACATCTGATTATGTTTTTAAATAAAGAGCAATAAAAAATAAACTTTTGGTTTTCTTTTTAATGTTTTCACTAGAACCATAGCACATAGAGAAAAATATATAAAACAAATATACTGCTCACAAAAATTAGGGGATATTTCAAAATAAATATGAAGCAATAATTTTTTTTAAACAACATCAGAAAAAGAAGTCAAAAGAAAGTTGTTCAATTATACAAATGAGATGCAAAACCAACTTTTATTTTTTTGGTGAAAATGCACTATACCAGTGGTTCTTAGCCTGGGTTCTATCGAACCCTAGGGGTTCAATGAGTCGGTTTCAGGGGTTCGGAGAAGCCTCTGCCGCGGAGGCCAGAATAAAGTAATACCGTAATTTGTTGTGAGTTCATGCACTTTGTTGGTTTTGTTCTTTGAGCAAGGTGATGTTCATGCACGGCTCATTTTGTGCACCAGTAAGAAAACATATACCTATGTCTTGAATTTGGAAAAAATAATCATATTTTATTTATCACTAAAGAAGGGTTCGGTGAATGCGTGTATGAAACTGGTGGGTTCGGTACCTCAAAAAAGGTTAAGAACCACTGCACTATACAAAAGGCTGAAAGTACTGGAGTATCTGCAAGTTCCCTGATCCCCTAATTTTTGTGAGCGGTATAATTTAACAAATCATAAAACACTCATCTAACCATCAAGAAAGAGACATTATAAGTGTCTTTAGTAAACCTTGTCTCCCTCCCTATTATAATCTTTTTCCTCTAAAACTAATTACTGATATGCTTGTTACAATAAATATTTCTGGGTTTTGCCCTCTAAGTATATACATCTCTATGCTGTGGTTTATTTTACTTGCTTCTAAACTCTATTAATATACCGGTTGTGGCCCTGGCTGGTTAGCTCAGTGGTAGAGCGTTGGCCCAGCGTGTGGAAGTCCCAGGTTCAATTCCTGGTCAGGGCACACAGGAGAAGCGCCCATCTGCTTCTCCACCCTTCCCCTTATCCTTTCAGTTTCTCTCTTCCTCTTCCGCAGCCAGGGCTCCATTGGAGCAAAGTTGGCCCCGATGCTGAGGATGGCTCCATGACCTCCGCCTCAGGTGCTAGAATGGCTCCAGTTGCAGCAGAGCAACACCCAGGATGGGCAGAGCATTGCCCCCTGGTGGGCATGCCAGGTGGATCCTGGTCTGGCCCATGCAGGAGTCTGTCTGCCTCCCCGCTTCTAACTGTGGAAAAATACAAAAAATAAAATAAGATAAAAAACCATTTGGCCTGACCTGTGGTGTCGCAGTGGATAAAGCATCAATCTGGAATGCAAAGGTTGCCAGTTCAAAACCCTGGGCTTACCTGGTCAAGTCACATATGAAAGTTGATGCTTCCTGCTCCTCCCCCTTCTCTCTCTTTCTCTCTCTCTCCCTCTCTAAAATGAATAAATAAAAATCTAAAAAAAAATAAATAAAACTATTTGTTATATATTCTTGTCTTTTTTTTTTTTTTTTTTTACAGGGACAGACACAGAGAGGGATAGACAGGGACAGACAGACAGGAATGGAGAGAGATGAGAAGCATCAATCATTAGTTTTTCGTTGCTGTTGCGACACCTTAGTTGTTCATTGATTGCTTTCTCACATGTGCCTTGACCGCGGGCCTTCAGCAGACCGAGCAACCCCTTGCTGGAGCCAGCGACCTTGGGTCCAAGCTGGAGAGCTTTTGCTCAAGCCAGATGGGCCCGCTCTCAAGCTGGCGAGCTCGGGGTCTTGAACCTGGGTCTTCCACATCCCAGTCCAATGCTCTATCCACTGCGCCACTGCCTGGTCAGGCGTCTTCTTTCTTTTAAGATTTTATTCATTTCAGTGAAGGAGAAAGAGAGAAAGGGGGCAGGAGCTGGAAGCATCAACTCCCATATGTGCCTTGACCAGACCAGTGCAGGGTTTTCACCTGGCGACCTCAGCGTTCCAGGTCGCTGCTTTATCCACTACACCACCACAGGCCAGGTGTATTTTTGCCTTCTTTCAATCAACACTTTTAAGATTCAACAATGTTATTGTGCAGTGCCATAAATCATGTTTGTTTGTTTGTTTACAGAACGGCAGAGACCGACAGGGAGAGAGACGAGAAGCATTAACTCATAGCTGTGGCACTCCAGTTGTTCATTGATTGCTTTCTCGTATGTTCCTTGTTGGGGAGCTGGGCGGGGCGGCTCCAGCTGAACCAGTGACCCCTTGCTCAAGCCAGAAACCTTGGGCTCTCCCTTGCTCAAGCCAGAAACCTTGGGCTCAAGCCGGCCACCCTGCGCTTTAACTGAGCTAGTAACCTCACTTAGAACCTGGGTCCTCAGCGTCCCAGGTCGAGGCTCTATCCACTGAGCGACCAGCTGGTCAGACTATCAGAAATTGTGATATCTCAATTTCTACAGCTTCAGGTTAAGGAAAACCTTAAACCGCTGTGGGGCAGGACTAGGGAAAACTAGAAATACTAGGAGGGGAGGAGCGGGAGGCGGAACCTAAAGTGAGATGAAAGCAGGAACTGCAGCCGCGAAGGAGGATTTCAAACCTGGACGAAAGTCGGTAGGGTTTACCGAGCGGACCGGAAACACTATAGAGAAGCTTCGGCACCATGGCGGGTCCTGTCAGCTTGCGAGAGCTTCTGATGGGAGCTTCAACCTGGAACAGCCCTGAAAGCCCGGAGGGGGCCCCTCCAGAGGGCGGAGGGAGCGTGGCTAGCGGGCCGGAACCTCCCTGGCGAGAGGATGAGATCTGCGTGGTGGGAATCTTCGGGAAAACGGCCCTGCGACTGAATTCCGAGAAGTTCTCACTTGTGAACACGGTGTGCGACAGACAGGTCTTTCCCCTTTTTCGCCACCAAGATCCTGGGGACCCTGAGCCGGGAATCAGGAGCGAGGCCGGCGCTGTCGGGGAGGCTGGTGGAGCCGGGGACCCTGGGGCTGGGGCCGCCGATCCAGTTCCGGGAGGTGCAGCTGCGGTGGAAGGTAACCAAACTGAGCCAAGTGCGCAGGACTACAGCCTGCTGCAGGCCTATTACAATCAGGAAAGCAAAGTTCTGTATCTCCTTCTCACTTCCATCTGTGACAACTCCCAGCTTCTGCGGGCTTGTCGGGCCCTTCAGAGCGGGGAAGCTGGAGGTGGCCTCTCTTTACCTCATGCAGAAGCGCATGAGTTCTGGAAACATCAAGAGAAACTTCAGTGCCTCAGTCTCCTTTACCTTTTCTCGGTTTGTCACATTCTGCTGCTGGTCCATCCCACTTGTTCCTTTGACATTACTTATGATCGAGTGTTCAGAGCCCTAGATGGACTGAGACAGAAAGTACTACCACTCCTCAAAACAGCCATTAAGGATTGCCCGGTTGGCAAAGATTGGAAACTCAACTGCCGACCTTGCCCTCCTAGACTCCTTTTCCTCTTTCAACTTAATGGAGCCCTCAAAGTGGAAACCCCTCGAAACCAAGACCCAGCTCATCCAGACAAGCCCAAGAAGCATTCTCCCAAAAGGAGACTGCAGCATGCCCTCGAGGACCAGATTTATAGAATCTTCCGGAAGAGTCGTGTATTGACTAACCAGAGTATCAACTGCCTCTTTACTGTGCCTGCCAACCAAGCTTTTGTGTACATAGTTCCGGGAAGCCAGGAGGAGGACCCGGTAGGCATGTTGTTGGACCAACTTAGGAGTCACTGTACTGTGAAGGACCCTGAAACTTTGCTGGTGCCTGCACCCCTTTCTGGTCCCAGGCGATACCAGGTGATGAGGCAGCATACCCGACAACAACTTTCTTTCCATGTTGATAGCAGCAGTTCCAGTTCTTCAGGGCAGCTAGTGGATTTCACTCTTCGGGAATTTCTATGGCAGCATGTGGAGCTAGTCCTAAGCAAGAAAGGTTTTGATGACAGTGTGGGCAGGAACCCACAGCCTTCCCATTTTGAACTTCCCACTTACCAGAAGTGGATCTCAGCAGCTTCAAAACTGTATGAAGTAGCTATTGATGGCAAAGAGGAGGACCTGGGGTCTCCCACTGGAGAGATAACATCTAAGATTTTAAGCAGTATTAAAGTCTTGGAAGGGTTTTTGGATATTGACACCAAATTCTCAGAAAACCGGTGCCAAAAAGCTTTACCCATGGCCCATAGTGCCTATCAGTCAAATTTGCCTCATAATTACACAATGACTGTCCATAAGAATCAACTTGCCCAGGCTCTGCGAGTATACAGCCAACACGCTAAGGGGCCGGCCTTTCACAAATACGCGGTGCAGTTACACGAGGACTGCTACAAGTTCTGGAGCAATGGCCATCAGCTCTGTGAGGAGAGGAGTTTAACTGACCAACATTGTGTGCATAAATCTCACTCGTTACCTAAGTCAGGTAGCTTATATAAGTTTCCTCGGCATTTTGAAATCAAAACTTGGAGCTATGTTTTTATTCTTGTTCTAAGAGAATGTGTTCACTGTATATTGATATTTATAAGAGCATGATGGAAATGTAGACACATCATATTTAAGTTTTTTCCTGCTGTAGAAAAAATAATCGGCCATGGCTACTAATTATTTTCTCATATTTAAAGAATAAACCCTAGAAGATTAGTAAATGAGAACTGTTAAATAATACAGAGTTTCAGAAATTTCATATGAACATTTTTTTTTATATTGTAGTTTTTGTTGAACTAAAATGAATATGATGAAGTATAAGGTTACCATAATAATGATAAAATTTACTTAGCAACTCTAATATATTTTCATTTGTTCTGTTAATGTATTTATTCAAGGTTTGGTATTTTAATCTTTTTCCCCACATTTTGAAAGTATTATTTGGAGAAGTTTTGGGGTTACAGCTAGTGCTCGACTTAAACGATCACAATTGGTTCCAACAGACCGGTCGTAACACGATTTGGTCGTAAGTTGAGTAGGCTATATGTACAGTACTGTGAAATGATGTTTTAAAAATCTTTAAGTCATATTTTATCATAATTTTCATTATTGTTATATATCATAATTTTCTTTGTTCATTTTATGCCATTTGTATCATCTCTACACCATTTTGTTTCTTATTTTTACGTTCATCAGGTTTAAGTAAAACTGCATTACCAGTACAACTGGTTTAATATTTGCAAAACATACAAAATTACAAAGTACAGGTGCATACAAAAATGCAAAATACAGGTGTAAAAAATACCATAGAAAACATTTTCCCAGTTGCAAAGTGCTGCCGGAAGCTGGTCCACACTGTTGGACGCCCAGCTGGGCAACGTTTGCGCTGCCAGACGCGGAGCAGTCATGGCTAGCGATTGTGGTCATAAAGTGGAATGGTCGTAAGTTGCATAGGTCGTAAGTCGATCAATACCTGTAAATACTATAGAATGCAAAATAAATTTGACTCCGTGTTGTGTGTGTAGAATTAATAGTGACTCATATTCTCAGGAGAAAAGCCGGAGGCTGATAGAAACCCTCCTGTGCTCTATCACAACAGCCGAGCTCGATCCACTGGTGCCTGTAACTGTGGAAGGAAACAAGCGCCTCGAGATGATCCCTTTGATATCAAGGCAGCTAACTATGACTTTTATCAGGTAGAACTGGATTTTTCTCTTTGTCTTGGTTTTTTATTTGTTTCATTGGTTGGTTTTTGTTAACTACCGAGTACAAATTAATATTTTCAGAAGTATCAAAAAAGGTGCCTGACCAGGCAATGGCGCAGTGGATAGAGCATCGGACTGGGATGTGGAAGGGCCCAGGTTCGAGACCCCGAGGTCGCCAGCTTGAGCGCGGGCCCATCTGGTTTGAGCAAAGCTCGCCAGCTTGGACCCAAGGTCGCTGCCTCAAGCAAGGGGTTACTCGGTCTGCTGAAGGCCCGCGGTCAAGGCACATGTGAGAAAGCAATCAATGAACAACTAAGGTGTCAAAATGAAAAACTGATGATTGATTCTTCTCATCTCTCCGTTCCTATCTGTCCCTATCTATCCCTCTCTCTGTCTCTCTGCCTCTGTAAAAAAAAAAAAAAAAGTAACTGCATTGTGATACGTAGATAAGGGAAATTTTTTTATATGTACTTACTTGCTTATTCATTGTCGATCTTGCTTTTTATAGTGAAGAATGTGTTGTTTTTGTTTTTTAAGTGAGAGGATGGGAGGTAGAGACCCAGACCCCACATGCTACCTGGCCAGGATCCACCTGGCACCCTGTCTAGGGCCAATGCTTGAATCATTAGAGCTATTTTTAATGGCTGAGGCTGACGCATTGGGACCACCTGAGCTATCCTCAGTTCCAGGGACTGACACTCAAACCAGTTGAGCCACTGGCAGCGAGAGGGAAAGAGAGAAAAGGGGGAGGAGGAGAGAAGCAGACGGTCACTTCTCCTGACCAAGAATTGAACCCAGGAATTCCACACACCAGGCTTGTGCTCTATCCACTTAGCAAACCGACCAGGACCAAAAATATGTTGTTTTATTTATTCTTTTTTAACTTTTTATTATTTTTTTTTACAGGGACAGAGAGAGAGTCAGAGAGAGGGATAGATAGGGACAGACAGACAGGAATGGAGAGAGATGAGAAGCATCAATCATTAGTTTTTTGTTGCCGTTGCAACACCATAGTTGTTCGTTGAATGCTTTCTCACACGTGCCTTGACTGCGGGCCTTCAGCAGACCGAGCCACCCCTTGCTGGGGCCAGCGACCTTGGGTCCAAGCTGGCGAGCTTTTGCTCAAGCCAGATGGGCCCGCGCTCAAGCTGGCGAGCTCAGGGTCTCAAACCTGGGTCTTCCACATCCCAGTCCAATGCTCTATCCACTGCGCCACCACCTGGTCAGGCAAAAAATATGTTGTTTTAAATCAAAAGTTCACAGGTGTGGTTTTTTTTTTCTTTCTTTCCTCCTCTACAGCTTCTGGAAGAAAAATGTTGTGGAAAATTGGATCATATCAATTTCCCAGTATTTGAACCAAGTACTCCAGATCCTGCTCCTGCCAAAAATGAATCTTCTCCTGCCCCTCCAGATGCAGATGCTGATAAACTTAAAGAAAAGGAACCTCAAACCCAAGGAGAGAGCACAAGTCTGAGTTTAGCATTGAGTTTAGGCCAATCCACAGGTAGCTTAGGTACCTATCCAGCTGATCCACAAGCAGGAGGAGATAATCCAGAAGTTCATGGTCAAGGAGAAGCAAAAACAGAGAAGAGACCAAACTTGGTTGATCGACAGGCATCCACAGTTGAGTACCTACCAGGCATGCTGCATTCAAATTGCCCAAAAGGTCTTCTTCCCAAATTCTCGAGCTGGTCTTTGGTTAAACTAGGCCCTGCTAAGTCTTACAACTTTCATACGGGCTTGGACCAACAGGGCTTCATTCCAGGAACAAACTATCTTATGCCTTGGGACATTGTCATCAGGACCAGAGCTGAAGATGAAGGAGACTTAGACACAAATTCTTGGCCTGCCCCAAATAAAGCTATCCCTGGAAAGAGGAGTGCAGTCGTGATGGGAAGAGGAAGACGGCGAGATGATATAGCACGAGCGTTCGTGGGCTTTGAATACGAAGACTCTCGAGGTCGGAGGTTTATGTGCTCGGGACCTGACAAAGTAATGAAAGTACTGGGAAGTGGACCAAAGGAATCAGCTCTAAAAGCCCTGAATAGTGATATGCCCTTATATATTCTGTCCTCATCTCAGGGTAGAGGGCTGAAACCACACTATGCTCAACTTATGAGGCTTTTTGTTGTGGTTCCTGATGCTCCTTTGCAGATAATCCTGATGCCTCAGGTAAGAAATACAACCATTTCAGTCTTCAGAAACAAAGCATGCTGATGCTTGTTTTAATTGTTTTTAAAAAGTACAAGACAGCCTGACCTGTGGTGGCGCAGTGGATAAAGCGTCGACCTGGGAACACTGAGGTCGCCAGTTCAAAACCCTGCACTGGTCTGGTCAAGGCACATATGGGAGTTGAGCTTCCAGCTCCTCCCCCCTTTCTCTCTTTCTCTCTCTCTCTCTCTCACTCTGTGTCTCCTCTCTAAAATGAATAAAATAAAAATTTTTAAAAAAAAAAAGGAAAAAAAAAAAAGTATAAGACAGCCTGACCTGTGGTGGTGCAGTGGATAAAGCGTCGACCTGGGAACACTGAGGTCGCCAGTTCAAAACCCTGCACTGGTCTGGTCAAGGCACATATGGGAGTTGATGCTTCCAGCTCCTCCCCCCTTTCTCTCTCTTTCTCTCTCTCTCTCACTCTGTGTCTCCTCTCTAAAATGAATTAAAAAATAAAATTAAAAAGTACAAGACAATATCAAAGTAATTATTTCATTAAACAGATCTTAATTTTAAATACTTTTTATGTCTAATATTCCTTCTTTTTTTTTATAAATTGTGTGGCCATGGCCGGTTAGCTCAGTGGTAGAGCGTCAAACCGGCGTGTGGAAGTCCCGGGTTCAATTCCCGGCCAGGGCACACAGGAGATGTGCCATCTTCTTCACCATTCCTCCTCTCCTATCTAGCTTTCTCTTTTCCTCCTGCAGCCAGGTCTCCATTGAAGTAAAGTTGGCCCTGGTGCTGAGGATGGCTCCATGGCCTCTACCTCAGGTACTAGAATGACTCCAGTTGCAACAGAGTAATGTCCCAGATGAGCAGAGCATCGCCCCCTAGTGGGCATGCCAGGTGGATCCTGGCAGGGCGCATGTGGGAGTCTGTATTTCTGCCTCCCTGCTTCTCACTTCAGAAAAATACAAAAAAATAATAATAATAATAAAGTAAATTATGTGTTAATCAGTTCATGCCATCAGTTCACATCGATTGGCTCACTTGAAGTTAACTATCTGTAGAAAAGCAGGATATTTGAGCCTAAATAATGAAGTAGTGCCTGACCAGGCAGTGGCGCAGTAAATAGAGCGTCAGACTGGGATGCGAAGGACCCAGGTTCGAGACCTCAAGGCTGCCAGCTTGAGTGCGAGCTCATCTGGCTTGAGCAAAAAGCTCACCAGCTTGGACCCAAGGTCGCTGGTTCAAGCAAGGGGTTGCTCAGCCTGGTCAAGGCACATGTGAGAAAGCAATCAATGAACAACTAAGGTGTCTCAACGAAAAACTGATGATTGATGCTTCTCATTTCTCTCCATTCCTATCTGTCTGTCCCTCTCTCTGACTCTCTCTCTGTCCCTGTAAAAAATAAATAAATAAATAATGAAGTAATATTGAATATGATTAGAGTTAGGTGTGTACCCATTACTGACAAACCTGTTGTTTGTTTAGGGGGTTTACCTTTCAGGTGTTTCTTATTGAAAAGAGTAAAGATTATACTTACCTGGTAGGGGAGATACCATGATCATGAAGGTGGTTTTCCCAGAGCGAGGCTCACTCATTGCACTCCGGGTGTGCTGACCTCTGCGATTTCCCCAAATGTGGGAAACTCGGTTGTGTAATTTGTAGTAGTGGGGGACACGCTCTCCCCTGGGTTAAGAAAATAAAGATTATTTTACCTATGTTTTTCAGGTTCAACCAGGCCCACCACCATGTCCAGTATTCTACCCAGAAAAACAAGAGATCACTCTCCCACCGGATGGCCTCTGGGTTTTGAGGTTTCCTTATGCATATGTGACAGAGAGAGGACCTTGTTTCCCTCCGAAGGAAAACGTGCAGTTAATGAGTTACAAGGTGCTCCGTGGGGTTCTAAAAGCTGTAACGCAGTAAGTGTCTTCCAGCCGGTTCAGTTCTAAACTTAAACTGTTTTTGTTTTTGCTGTATATGGAGTGTTTTATTTGGTATTGTATATGCTGTGTTTTCTTGAATCCAAAATGTGTTTTGGTTACAGGAGCTCATTATTTGGACAATAATTGTTCTATTTCATGATATTATTGATATTTAATGTCAATGGGACTGCAAATTCCTAATAAACATTGGTTATTCTCAAAAAACGACTTAAAATACATGGTTGATACCTCTGTTTTCTCTTTCACTGTCCATAACGGGTCAGGAACCTTTTTGGCTGAGAGAGCCATGAACGCCACATATGTTTTTTTTGTTTGTTTGTTTTTTACAGGGATAGAGAGAGAGAGAGTCAGAGAGAGGGATAGATAGGGACAGACAGACAGGAATGGAGAGAGGTAAGAAGCATCAATCATTAGTATTTTTTTGCCGTTGCAACACCTTAGTTGTTCATTGATTGCTTTCTCACATGTGCCTTGACCATGGGCCTTCAGCAGACCGAGCAACCCCTTGCTGGAGCCAGTGACCTTGGGTCCAAGCTGGCGGGCTTTTGCTCAAGCCAGATGGGCCCGCGCTCAAGCTGGTGAGCTCAGGGTCTCGAACGTGGGTCTTCCGCATCCCATTCTGACACTCTATCCACTCTGCCACCGTCTGGTCAGGCCACATATGTATTTCAAAGTGTAATTCCATGAGAGCCATACAATATGTTTAACACTAAATGCAAGTAAATGTGTGCATTTTATGTAAGACCAACACTTTTAAAGTACAATAAGTCTCTGAGTTATTTTTAATAACGTTGTTATGCTTTTGCTAACCAACGATGAATAAAATACTTCTTACCATTAAAGCTACTTCTGGTGCTGCATGGTTTTGCTGATAGCTTTGTAGTCTGGTTGATAACGTGGTGAGGTTAAGCTTCATGTAGGCGTTGAGACTTCCATCCATTAAACATGATCGTAGGTTGGTCTTAACATTTTGTTTTGTTTTTTTAACAGGGACAGAGAGAGGGATAGATAGGGACGGACAGACAGGAACTGAGAGAAATGAGAAGCATCAATCATTAGTTTTGTTTTGTTTTTCCAGGGACAGAGAGAGAGTCAAAGAGAGGGATAGATAGGGACAGACAGACAGGAACGAAAAGAGGTGAGAAGCTTCAATCATTAGTTTCTTGTTGCCGTTACGACACCATATTTGTTCATTGATTGCTCTCTCACATGTGCCTTGACCGCGGGCCTTCAGCAGACCAAGTCACCCCTTGCTGGAGCCAGCGACCTTGGGTCCAAGCTGGCGAGCTTTTGTTCAAGCCAGGTGGGCCCACGCTCAAGCTGGCAACCTCAGGGTCTCGAACCTGGGTCTTCTGTATCCCAGTCCAATGCTCTATCCACTGCGCCACTGCTTTGTCAGGTGGTCTTAACGTTCTTTAGATGTGAGAAAGACTGCTCACATGCATATGTAGAGCCAAACATTGTCATTACAGCAATACTCACATGCTGCAGTGTGTTTGGGAAGTGCGTTCCAAGTTTTAACAATCAGCTGGTCCGCGGGTTGAAGTATTTTCATTTCTCCCCACTTGTGTTTGCTCGCCAACTCTGCTTGCTGTCGTACAAGTCTTTCCAAATCTTCATTCAGTGACTTGAACTTATTCACCCACATGTCTGAGGCCTTCAGGTCAGCAGCTTGTAGCTGAAAATCTCTGACGAAGACACCGGGGATGTAACTCAGGTTGGCGCTGTCCACTGCTTACTCGTGTGGATGGGTGATGAACTTAAAAAGATGAGTGCACTCACAAAATTCTCCAAAGAGCACTTTGAATAACTGTAGGAGATTAGATGTGAAGCCCGCTAGCTGCTGGAGATCAAGATGCTGAGCAGGGTCACTTGCTGTGCATGCATCTTTCAACTCTCCCAGGTTTTCAAAGTGTAGTAAACGACCTGTTTCAGTGTCGGTTATGAAGAGTTCCAGCTTGTTTTCAAATGCAAACACTGCTTGTTGAAGGGATAAGACTGTATTTCCAACACCTTGCATTTTCACATTGAGCTGGTTCAGATGTTCAGTCATGTCCACGAGATAGTAGAACTTCAGGAGCCACTCAGTGTTAGCTAACTCAGGATGCTCAACGTTTTTTATTTCAAGAAAAGTTCGGATTTCACTCAGAAAATCCGCGAAACAGCTGAGCACCCTCCCTCTTGACAACCAACGCATATTGTTGTGCAGAAGCAGACCAGGATAATTATTCCCAACTTCATCCAGCAGTGTTTTAAACTGGCGATCATTTAAAGCTCAGGCAACAATAAAGTTGACCACCCGAATGACCAGCGACATCACCTCACCAAGCTGCTCGCCACACATCTGAGCACAAAGTGCCTCCTGATGTAGGATGCTGTGAAAACTTAGGATGGGTCTCTTTTCATGTTCACGAAGAAGCGCTACAAATCCTCTGTTTTTCCCCACCATGCACGGAGCACCATCAGTACACACCGAAATAAGTTTATCCATCAGTAGATTATTTTCTTTAGCGAACTCAGTGAAAGACTTAAATAAATCCTCCCTCTTGTTGTCTCTTTCATAGGCAAAACAGAAAGACTTTCCTCACGTAGTGTGTCACTGACAGCATACCGTGCAATCATGCTGAACTGGGATAAATGGCTTACGTTTGTTGACTCATCCAAAGCGAGAGAAAAGAATGGTGCTGCATTTATGTCCTTCACTGTGTTGCCTCAATTTGATTTGCCATTATGATGGTACGATCGTGAACAGTTCTTGCCGACAGAGGCATGTCTTTTATTCATTTGATTATCTTGTCTCTATCCGAAAAGTCATCAAAATGTTCATTGGCAACATCAAGCATGAATGTTTTGGCCCCATCTGTGAATGGCTTTCCGTTTCTCACAATTGCTAAAGCACCAGCAAAGCTAGCCGAATTCCAGTCACCTTGTTGGGTCCAAACACGGAGTTGCTGCTGACTAGCTTGCACTCTGCACAGTAGCTCTTGACATGCTTTCTTCCTGCTGTCCCCCGCTGGATATTTCGATGCAAATGTAGTGTAGCGTGTGTCGAAGTGCTGCTTTATATTTGACCATTTCATCGATGCAATGTTATCATTGCATATTAGACACACTGCAGAACCTGCTCTCTCCACAAAGGTGAATTCCTCTGTCCATTCCTGCTGAAAAGTATGATACTCATCTTTTTTTCTTTTCTTTTAGCCATCTTCGTCAAAAGGTTTTCTGCGCCTGACCTGTGGTGGCGCAGTGGATAAAGCGTCGACCTGGGAACACTGAGGTCGCCAGTTCAAAACCCTGCACTGGCCTGGTCAAGGCACATATGGGAGTTGATGCTTCCAGCTCCTCCCCCCTTTCTCTCTCTCTCTCTCTCTCTCTCTCTCTCTGTGTCTCCTCTCTAAAATGAATAAATTTAAAAAATTAAAAAAAAAAAAAGGTTTTCTGCAATTAGCTAGTTGACTACTTGATTAAAGGGAGGGAAGTTTTACTTTTTTTTTTTAATTTATTTTTATTTTATTCATTTTAGAGAGGAGACACAACGCTTTATCCACTGCGCCACCACAGGTCAGGCAAGTTTACTTCTTGACCTTACACCATGTATGTTATAAATTATCCAATAAAAATTAGGTGTTGTCTTGGAGGACAGCTGTGATTGGCTCCAGCCACCTGCAACCATGAACATGAGCGGTAGGACATGAATGGATTGTAATACATGAGAATGTTTCATATTTTAAACATTTTTTTTATTAAAAATTTGTGAGCCAGATGCAGCCATCAAAAGAGCCACATCTGGCTCACGAGCCATAGGTTCCCGACCCTTGGTCCATAATAAGACACGTTTTTATCAGAACTGAGTATTGCATAATTATGTTGAGCCAAAAATGAGTTTTTGCTAACATTATGTTTTAACTGGGATTTTACTTAAGATGCTGCTCCTAAAATTATCTTCAACCTGTTGTTAGGTTCACCGTTCTGTTACATAAGTTAGATTCTTCTTTTCTTACCATTTTATTCTTGGACTGATGAAATACCATATTTTAAATGAATGCTGCCTGAGCTAAAGCTTTTTTGTGTTTTTAAGGTTTTATTTATTGACTTTACAGAAAGAGGAGAGGGAAGGGGTAGGGTGGAACAGAAGTATCCATTCATAGTTGCTTCACTTTAGTTGTTCATTGATTGCTTCTCATATGTGCCTTGACCAGGCAAGGCCAGGATTTCGAACCAGTGACCTCAGCATTCCAGGTCAATGCTCTATCCACTGCACCACCACAAGCCAAGCTATAGTTTTTAAATCCAAAATATTAACACACTTTATCTTTTTTTAATTCCTATACCATGAAACAATTTGTTAAATGATACAGATGTTATTAGTCTATGGTAACTTTCATGAGCATCAACATGGTGACACTGATATATCACCAATTAGAAAAGTGTGCAAGATAAGTTAACAAAAAAGAATTTTAGTAGTATTGATTACATTTTCCTGAACACAATAACTCTGAAATGCTCAGAAATTAAATTGAAGATTTTAGTCTCTATATATGAAATACAGTATTTGAAGATGGCTTACTAATAGCTTAAAGCAGTTATCTGGATTTTGATTAAGAGGTGCAAATCAGGCCTGATCTATGGTGGCACAGTGAATAGGGCATTGATCTGGAATATGTTAGTTCAAAAAGCCCAGGTTTGACCTGTCGGTGCACAGGCGAGAAGCTGCTACTACTAGGAGTTGATGCTTCCTGCTCCTCCTCCAACTTCTCTGTATAGAACACACCTTATTTTATTTTGATTTTTTAGCGAGAGAGACAGAGGGACAGATAGGGATAGACAAAAAAGGAGAGAGATGAGAAGCATCAATTCTTCGTTGTGGCACCTTAGTTGTTTATCATTTGCTTTCTCATATGTGCCTTGACCTCTAGCCAAGCCAGTGACCCCTTGCTCAAACCAGCAACCTTGTGCTCAAGCTGGCAACCTCAGGGTTTCGAACCTGGGTCCTCAGTGTCCCTGGCTGATACTCTCTCCACTCTGCTACTGCCTGGTCAGGCTTTAAATACATATAAATTCAAAATTTTTAATTAAAAAAGACTTTAATGAGGTGGAGAACCCTGATCCCTTTCCTTTGGAAGTTTAATGTCATTAGAACTCCCTAATGGACGGAGATGGCTCCAGATAAGGTCGCTGACAAGGAAGGGTGTCAGGCCTCACGGCAACCTTCCCTGAGCAAAGGAAAAGACAGAACTAGTGACCCTGTGCCTTAGCCAGCTGGGACTGCTGTAACTAAATACCACGCACTGCACAGCTGGAACAACAAATGTTCATTCCTCCCAGTTCTAGAGTCTGAGAAGTTCAATATCAAGATGCCCATAGATTCACAGTCTGATGTAAGCTTTTTTCCTGGTTTGCACATGGCCACCTTCACATGTGTCCTCGCATGTTGGAGAGAGAGGGGTCTCTGGTCTTTTCCTCTTCTTTTTTTTTTTTTAATTTTTATTTTATTCATTTTAGAGAGGAAACACAGAGTGAGAGAAAGAAAGAAAGGTGGGAGGAGCTGGAAGCATCAACTCCCATATGTGCCTTGACCAGATCAGTGCAGGGTTTTGAACTGGCGACCTCAGTGTTCCCAGGTCGACGCTTTATCCACTGCGCCACCACAGGTCAGGCTCTCTTCCTCTTCTTATAAGGGGATCCACCCTCATGACCTAAACACCTCCCAAAGGCCCCTTTCTCCAAATACCATTGAATTGGGGTTTAGGGCTTGAACAGACACATTTGAAGGGAGGACACAAACATTTGATCCATAGCACTTTATATCAATGCTAAGGCCAAGAATGGTTCAGGTTGAAGGTGCCCCCTAACCAGACAGATGCCTAGAAAATATGCTTTGGGAACAATAGCTGAGCAAGTGATACAACCAAAGTTTTGCACCTCCAAGGTTCAAGGACTTGGCACTCCTGGTTAACAGTACGATTAAAGGAGTTGGGTCGCCTGCCATGCAAGCCATGAGTTTGCAGTTAAAGAGCCGAAATGCTCACAGTCCAGGCATCTGGTGGCTTAAGGATGGTCTATTACTTTTCTTACTGGTGACAGCACAGCCGTGAGCAGAGGTAGCATGGCCCTTGTAAACTGTAAGTCTCACCTTGGTAGGTTATCTCAGTTAGAGTGTTGTCCCCCTTTGCCAAGATTTCAGGTTCAATCCCTCGCCCCAGTAGGGGCACAAACAGGAATCAACCAATGAATGCGTAAGTAAGTAGAACAACAAACGGATGTTTCTTTTTCTCTCTCTGCTTCCCTTTTCTCTAAAGGCAGTCAATTTAAAAAAAGACAGTAGAGCCCAAAAGGATCTACAACAGATACATTTCTCACCTTCTTTCTAGATAACTAGGAGACAGTCAGAGCAAACTGCAGTGAATCAGAAATGAATAAGGAAAGCACTGGCCCTGTGGTTGCAGGGTGGCCTGTAGCTGTTCCGGGGGCCACAGGCACAGCCTTTGGCATCTTTATTTTAAAAAAAAGAAGAAAAAAAGTCTAAATTGAAATATGCTAAGTTTTAACTCAGGAAACTTCAAAAGAATATAAAATAAACACCTAAAATAGAATAAAGGCATTTATTTATTTATTTATTATTGGACAGAGAGAGAGAGAAAGGGAGAGAGATGAGAAGCATCAACTCATAGTTGTAACGTTTTAGTTGTTTATTGATTGATTCTCATATGTGCCTTGACTGGGGGGCTCCAGCCAAGCCAGCAACCTTGGGCTCAAGCCAGCGACCCTGCGCTCAAGCCAGATGAGCCCGCAGTCAAGCTGGTAACCTCAGGGTTTCAAACCTGGAACCTCAGCATCCCAGGTTGACACTATCCAGTTCCACCACCGATCAGACCCACCCCTCATTCTTAATTCCCCATAATCAATCAACTAATATTTTGTATATTTCTCTTCATTTTACTCTTTAAAAAGTTGACAATAATAACCTACAAACTGTATAGAAAGTGGTATGGTTCCAGTCACCCGCCCCTCCAAACATCATTGTCATTCTTCAGACACCATCCTCTGCCCTCCCTTATAATCCTAGATGAAAATCCCCTGGAATAAGCAGGAGGCCCCCAGACAGGAGGATCCCCAAACAAGGACCCTCAGACAGGTGAAGGCCTTAAGGAAATAAGTTAGGGGAGAGGAGGCTGCTAGCTGGCCCTGTCCAGCTTTGTCTCGCAGACCCAGCGGTAGGGCCTCCGGCAGACGTCGTCATTCCAGCGGCCGTCATCTGTGAAGTGGGCACAGTCCTCACCTCCCCCGAGCCCATGCCCATACCAGTCATCTGGCTGGTCCGGCCTCCAGTTCCTAAGAACACCAGACATATTGGGGCCCCACAAGGCCTGACTCTCAGTGAAGCCCAGGAGCCCCTCTCGCCCCTCCCCAGCTGGGACAGCAGGGCCCAGGTTGGAGGGGCAGAGAGTGCACACACTCACTTAAAGCCTGTCTCGTAGTCTGTCCCATCTACCCATCTCCAGGGCCCGTTTTGGTCAGTGAGGCCCATCCAGGTGCTCACGGGGCCCATGTGGTGCTGGATAAATCTCTGAAGAAAGAGAAGGAGAATGACCTCTCCCTAAAACAGCCAGGCCCCCAGAGGAGCTCCCCCACCCCCAGTCCTCACCTGCTCCTCCCAGGAGGGGCTCCCACACCCCCAGTCCTCACCTGCTCCTCCCAGGAGCCTACCACCACCAGGTGCCCATTCTCCAACTGGCAGTACTTCTCAGCCTCGGGCCAGGGCTTCCCAGTGCGAGAGAACCAGTAGCAGCTGCCTTCATGCTCCACCCAGTTAACGGGGCAGCAAGTCTTTTCAGAGCCTGGGAGGGGGGAGATGGGTGCAGAGGAAGGGGATGGGCTGAGGCGCCGCCTGCCCGGAGGGGAAGTCGTCTGGAAAGCAGGGCTGGGCATCGCTGCCTCCTCACCATTGCCCTGGAGGACAGCCAGCTGACAGCTCAGGGTTCGCACGTCGGACACAAACGTCTTCACATGGAGCAGCAAGCTGGAGTGATCTGGGGAGACAGCACGGAGGGGACTGGACAGGGGAGCAGGCTAGTGAGGAGGGAATGGCGGTCAGTATGAACACTGCGGGGGAGGGGTCTGCATCTGTATGCAGGACCAAAGATCCATCTCCGATGCACCTGGCACAAGACCCCTGGTTTGGCCCAAGAACCCCTGTATTCTACACGTATGCACTGGCGCACGTTTCCTCTCTGACCTTGACTCAGGTCCTGCTGCTGTTTCTCCAGCTGTGACTCCAGGGACTTCATCTTTCTGCCCACACCTCCTCCTGGGGGAGAAGCTTGCTCAGTGGCCCCACATCGCGAGCGTCCCACGGCCGCCCAGCCTCAGCCCTGGCCCCCTCACCCTGGACGCGCAGGTCTTTGACCTCAGCCTCGGTGCTCGCTGTGAAGTTGTTGAACGTGGCTCTTAGGGCGCGCAGCTCCTCCTGCAGCTTAGAGTCTGGGCAGAAGAGGGTGTGGATTAGACCAAACGAGAGGGCTGTGTCCACTGTCACGGGTATCAACCCTCCAACATTGTCTTCATCCCGCCCCCCCCCGGGGGGGGGCACCCACTCTGGGATCCGATCACACAGACAACCACCAGCAGCAGAAGGCTGAGGCCCAGGGAGAGCAGGAGGAGGCGGGGTCCAGAGCAGAACCGCTGAAAGAATGGTTGGGGAGGAGGTGGCCCTGCAAGAGGAGGAGAGGACCAGGGTCTCAGGGACAGAGCGCAGTCTGGGGCAGCCCTGGGGTCCGAGGAGGAAGGCTGCCTAAGTCTCCCCTCCTAGAGTAGGAAGAACCTCGTAGAGTAAGAATAAGAAGCCCGGGCCGGCCAGATAGCTCGGAAGCATCAGCCAGGAGTGCAGAAGTTGCGGGTTAGATTCCCCGGTCAGGGCACAGCCAGGAGCAGCTCCTTGTGCCTGTCTCTGTGTCTCTGTCTCTCTCTCCCTCGCTGCCTCTCTCAATAAAGTAAAAATAAAAAGAAAGGAATATGGGCAGCGGGTGACACCGAGGGGCCAGAGGCAATTGGAAGTGGGGAAAGGAGGAGCTTTACAGACAAACCAAAGCTTTGACCCGCCTGCCCTAGCCGGGCCCTGGGCCTTTGCTGACACCTAGTGGCCTGACTGTGTCACTGCAGTCGGTGTCACCGCAGCCTATGACCCTCACTCATCAGATCCTTAAGAATGGAATTTGTGAGCGGGGAGACTGTTGGAATGGGAGACCCGCTGGGGATCAGTGCTGCTCCCTGAAGGTGGGGTAAGAGGCGACGATTTCTTTCTCTCTCCATGAATCCCACTGCTCTTTGGCTGGGTGCAGGAAGAGAAGGTAGAGCAACCAAATTTCAGATTCCTCAAATTGCTCCCACCCAGGGAGTCCTGGCCCAGTGAGCTGGAGTGTGGGAGACTCCTCTCCCTTCTCTCCTCCGCTGCCTCCTCTTTACCCATCAAAGGGCGCTTCCCACTCCCATCACCCAAGAATTGGATCCTGGCTCAGCCCACTGCTCACATGAGGAAATATGGGCATCTATTTTTTGATGTAGGAGGCTTGTCCTCCCTCAGATCAGAGACACCCCCCAACCTCTTCATAAAAATCTTACTCCTTGACCAAACTGATCCCAGAAACCCCAGCCTCACACCTGTGCATGCGTGCGTGCGTGTGTGTGTGCGCACACACACACACACACACACATACAGCCAAAGTCTCACCCATATTGGAAGAGGAAAGGAGGAAGCACCTAATTTCTTCTAGTTACCCCACACCCATGGGCCAACCCCCTCCCCCAGATCCTGAGAAGTGGGTGATATAGTGAGGGTCAGGAGGCCTTGGGTACCCATCACACCCGATACCTCCCCTAAGGGGCAGCTCAGACACTATGTTCCTGTGATAGGGGCAGACCCAAAGGCAGAGTCAGGGGTCACAGAAAGAAGCGGGAGCTAAGGCAAGGAAGCCAGACCCCCCTAATGCTCACCTTGCAGAAACAGGGGGAGGCAGCCCCTCACCTTGTCTGAGCTGGTGGTCACTCTCCTCATTGTCCAGATGCTGAAGATCTTGATACTCCTTTGTCATGGTAGGGCTGGCCGGACCTGGGACTGGGTCAAAGCTGGGGTTAGGGCTGAGATTGGGACTGAACAGACTTGGGTTGTGGGGTCCCATCCATTTCTAAGTGATTGGTGGCTACATGAAGACCTTTCTCCTTTTCCTCATTCCCTCACAGGCCTGTCACCCCAAATCCATCCTCTGAAGCTTTCCCACTCTGCCTCTTCCCTCCCGACAGCTGGCCCCCTCCCCCCCCCTCTTCCCACCCCACCCCCAGTCAGGCCCCCTGCGTCTGCCTCTCTTCCCCTTTTACTTGCTGGTAGTCTTGAGGGTGACTCCTGGATCCCTCAGCGCTGTGCAGATCCCAGGCTAAGAAGGAAGCTGAAGCCTGGAGAACCGGGGTGTGCAGACAGCCCTTGACAATGGGAGAGGAAGGGGCAGGGTCCATACAAGGCCTCCGAGTCCTGTGCTTATGCGTGTCTGCTTGTCTGTGTGCTCCTAGCGTGCCGAACCTGGCATCTCCAGTGCCCGGGACTTTGGACTTAAACAGAGGTAGAAATGGATTTGGAACTCAGGGGATGTGTGGGGGTGGAAGTCGGGGGATGGGTTACCTCTGCTTTCCTCCTCCGGGAGGGCGAGTGTCCTGGCCTATGCCCCTCACCTCCTCGTGCTGGTCACCCCCTTACTCTTTGCGCGGTTGGAGATAGGGCCCTAGAGGGCTGGAGGTGCAGTTCCATGTCTCCCCTCTGCCCCTCCCCTCGTCACTTCCTGCCTCTAAATTCCCAGAATTGTTGGTGTCTCCAACTATCTCCAACCAGGATCAAAGGGACCCGTTGTTCTTTGCTCTTTCCCAAACTGGGCCTGTGACCACGGCATCTGAGCCTGAGTCCCAACCTCCGTGGAGGCTCAGCCACCAGACTTTCCAGCTCTGGCTGACTGGCTTCAGTCTTCTGGGGAGTCAAGTTCCCAAGGCCTGGGGGACAAGTGGAACGGCAGGAGAACAGGCTTCTCCTTCCCACCAGAGAGCGGAGCCAGCAAACCTGCACTGACTCCTACTGTGTGCTGGGAGTAATCCTCAGCTCCTCTCATTATCCCCAGAGCACGTCCGCAGATGCGGAAACTCAGACCCTGAAAAGGAAGAGCTTACCCAGGTTCCCATGGCAAGGAAGCAGCAGAGGAGAATTGGACTTGGGACAGCCTGGTTCCAGGACCTTGTGCAGTCACCATGGCTGGGCCCTGAGGTCCCAGAGAGGCTAGAACGCATCCCTCACAACTCCATGGGGGGTACAGAGAGGGTTATGTTCTAAGAGGAGTGTGCAAATTTGAAGTACTGTATGCTAAATTAGAAATTGGGTGATATTAAAGACATTCACAAATCTCCCTTTAGGCCCCAAATGTGAAGCAAATCCTGTTACAGTTATTTCATGAAAATACTAGACTTATCAGAGTCTTTCACTATGAGACATTCAAGAACATGTCCCCTGCACAGAGTGTGAAAGCCTTGGCTATACTCTTGTTTGTCTCTGTCTTAAAAAGCTCCCTGTCATTGGCATGCACTGAGACTGCAGCCAGTAATTTTGGTTACTACTGAGCTGTTACTTTAGCATTCTCTGATATTATCACTAACTGTCTGGTTTACTCAGGCAAATAAACCTATGCCGTTTGGGTCAGAATAGTGGTTACCCCCGTAGGAGCAAGAAAGGATCCCAGGGGAGATTTGGGGTTATGGAAGTGTTCGCCTTCTTGATGTGTTCAGTTTGTAGAACTGCAGAAAGCGGTACACGTGCACAGAAAGCAGTGCTAGAACCATGTTCCCCAAAACCATTAATTAGGGAGCTGAAAAACACCCCCCAAAATCAGTTAACTTTAGAATGGGTGTCAGAGGTGATAAAACATTGAAGAAACCCAGACACACAACATGGAACATCAGGTCACTAATTTACAAGCAAGGCCTCTTTAAAATACTAGAGCTAGTCCTCAGGAACTAAAAACTTGCTAAAAACAAAACTATGCCACAGTAGTGGTAGGTCTATGCACTCCAAGAACTCATCCACCCTTTACATTTATTCTTTTAAGAATATATACCATGGTCCTGGCCAGTTGGCTCAGTGGTAGAGCATCTACCCGGCGTGTGGAAGTCCCTGGTTCGATTCCCGGCCAGGGCACACAGGAGAAGCACCCATCTGCTTCTCCACCCTTACACCTCTCCTTCCTCTCTCTCTCTTCCCCTCCAGCGGTCAAGACTCCATTGGAGCAAAAGTTGGCCCGCTCCATGGCCTCTGCCTCAGGTGCTAGAATGGCTCCAGTTACCATGGAGCAACACCCTAGATAGGCAGAGCATTGCCCCCTGGTGGGCATGCTGGGGCGGGGGGTGGGGGACCCTAGTCTGGCACATGCGGGAGTCTCTCTCTCAACCTCCCTGCTTCTCACTTCAGAAAAATATATATATTAAAAAAAAAAAAAAAAAGAGTATATACCATGCCTGACCTGCAGTGGCACAGTGGATAAAGCATGGACCTGGAATGCTGAGGTTATGGGTTCAAAACCTTGGGCTTGTCAGTTGGTCAAGGCACCTATGAGAAGCAGCTTCCCACTCCTCACCCCTCCCTTCTCTCTCTCCCCTGTCTGTAAAAAATTTAATAAAGTCTTAAAAATATTAGCTACTGTTATTATTTTTTTTAATGTTTTATTTATTTTTTACAGGGACAGAGAGAGGGATAGATAGGGACAGACAGACAAGAACAGAGAGAGATGAGAAGCATCAATCATTAGCCTTTCGTTGCTGTTGCGACACCATAGTTGTTCATTGATTGCTTTCTCACATGTGCCTTGACCGCGGGCCTTCAGCAGACCGAGCCACCCCTTGCTGGAGCCAGCGACCTTGGGTTCAACCTGGCGAGCTCTTGCTCAAGCCAGATGGGCCCGCGCTCAAGCTGGCGAGCTCGGGGTCTCGAACCTGGGTCTTCCGCATCCCAGTCCAGCGCTCTATCCACTCTGCCACTGCCTGGTCAGGCAGCTACTATTATTTTTAAAAAGAATATATACCACCTGACCAGGCGGTGGCGAAGTGGATAGAGCGTCGGACTGGGATGCGGAGGACCCAGGTTCGAGACCCCGAGCTCGCCAGCTTGGACCCAAGGTCGCTGGCTCCAGCAAGGGGTCACTTGGTCTGCTGAACGCCCACGGTCAAGGCACATGTGAGAAAGCAATCAATGAACAACTAAGGTGTCACAACGAAAAACTAATGATTGATGCTTCTCACCTCTCTCCGTTCCTATCTGTCTGCCCCTGTCTATCCCTCTCTCTGACTCTCTCTATCCCTGTAAAAAATAAATAAATAAAACATTTAAAAAGAATATGTACCACCTTCCGACTGGGATGTGGAAGACCCAGGTTCGAGACCCCGAGCTCGCCAGCATGAGCGCAGGCCCATCTGGCTTGAGCAAAAAGCTCGCCAGCTTGGACCCAAGGTCGCTGGCTCCAGCAAGGGGTGGCTCGGTCTGCTGAAGGCCCGCGGTCAAGGCACATGTGAGAAAGCAATCAATGAACAACTAAGGTGTTGCGATGGCAATTAAAAACTAATGATTGATGTTTCTCACCTCTCTCCGTTCCTGTCTGTCTGTCCCTATCTATCCCTCTCTCTGACTCTCTCTCTGTCCCTGTAAAAAGAAAAAAAAAAAAAAATATGTACCTTGAATTTCTTCAGGGACAAAGCCTCTTATATGCTTTTTCTATGGCTGAATTACAACGTACCACAAACTTAGTGCCTTAAAACAACCCCATTCGTTAGCTCACAGTTCTGTAGTGTAGGCCAGAAGTCCAACTGGGTTCCCTGCACATGGTCCCCCAGAGCCAAGGTCAAGGTGCTGGCAGCCGTGTTCATTTCTGGAGGCAAAGGGGAAGAATCCGCTTCCATGTCTGCTCAGGCTGTTGACAGAATCCAGTTCTTACAGATATAGAATTGAGGACCCCACTTTTTTCTTTTTATTCCCCAAGTGTTTCCCAATCTTTTTTTCCCCTTGTATTGAATGTATCGGGGTGACACTGGTTAACAAAATTATACAGGTTTCAGGTGCCCAGTTCTACAACATATTATCTGTACACTATTACGTGTTCACCACCCCAGAGGTCCCCATTGTTTTGCTAGCTGTCGAGGAGAGTCTACTCTCTGCTCCTAGAAGCCTCTCTATTCCTCATCAAGTGGCTCCTCCATCCTCCAAGCCAGCAACAGTGACTGGAACCTTTCTCATGCTTCAAATCTCTGACTTCGTGATTTTAAAGGGACCCCTGTGATTAGATTAGACCCACCCGAATAATCTTCCTGTCTTAAGGCCAACTGTGTATACATCATGCATAGACACAGTAAGCCCTCACTTAACATCATCAATTGTTACTTTAAATGAAATGATGTATAGTGAAACCAAATTTACTTATAGGCTAATTGATACTAACAAGAGTTAAGTTCCTACTGTATCTCATCAATGTTATAACAAAATTACATTGAAAGAAACATTATTCAAGGACCTGCTATTTATATAATCATATATAAGATTAACTATATATACCATAACTGTGAAACTCACATCTCATCATATTCACCAGTTCCAAGATAAGAGTATGAAATCTTGGGGGCTGCTTTTAGAACTCTTCCTACCAGACTTTATCCAAAGCGACCCTGTCCCCTCTGAGTGTGTCCGCTACAGGATGCAGAGCATGTGCAGGACTGATTCACACAGAAAGGCTGGGCTTTGAACCTGGGAACCCCCCCTCCAGGGCAGTTGAGAAAAGAATCAGCCATCGATTCCATAAATAAGTAGAACAACAAATCAGTGTTTCTCTCTCTCTTCCCTTTCCTCTCTCTCAAATTAATAATTTTTTTAAAAAAAATAGCCTTAGGCCTGACCTGTGGTAGCACAGTGGATAAAGCATCGACCTGGAATGCTGAGGTCACCGGTTCAAATCCCTGGGCTTGCCTGGTCAAGGCACATACAGGAAGCAACTACAGATGCTTCCTGCTTCTCCCCCCCCCTTTCTCATTCTTCCTCCCTCTCTCTCTCTCTTCCTCTCTCTCCCTTCTCTCCAAAAATAAATAAATAAAATACAAAACATAAATACATAAAATAGACATATTCTGTCACCAACTTACAAAAAAATAAAAATAAATAAATAGCCTTAGCCTCTACCTCTCTCAGTGCCCTCAGTGGTTCCCCAGACCCATCTCTCATTTCAACAGAGTTTGGACAGAACAGACCCAGGGGCCCCGTCATTCCAGCCTCTGATCACCCTGCGACCTCTTTTCCAGTCCCCACCTTCGGAACCACCCCAGCCATCCTCAGCCTCTGAGACCAGCCAACACCGGTGTTTGACCTTAACTCCTTATTGCCGAATGACCACGAGCTCCCAAATTCATCAGAATTATTCCACCCGGGTGGAAGCTGCCATCAACCACCCGGTCACCCTGCACCCGCAGGCTCCCACACCTCCCTCTCCCTGGGCTTCTGTTTCCACCTGGAAGACGTGGCTCTGGAGGGCGTGGGCCACTTCTTCCCAGAGCTGGCTGAGGGAAGTGCGAGGACGCTGAGCATCTCTTAAAGATGCAAAACCAGCGTGCGGCCGCGTTCTCTTCCAGGATGTACCGAGGCCTTCCCTAGACGCGTGGGGTGACACTCAGGACGCCAGGGAAGCCGACACGGCCTTGGAGCAGAACCTGGACCGGGCCCTTTGGATCTGCAGGGCCTGGGTTCTGCCCGCACAGACCCTCAGCTCTGTGACTGCCTGGGGAACCACTTCCTGGGTGAGCAGGTGAAACTCATCAAGAAGACGGGTGACCACCTGACTCACCTCTGCAGGCTGGCGGCCCCCAGGCTGGAGTGGACGAGTGTCTGTTCGAATGACTCACCCTCAGACACGACTAGGAGCTGGCCCTGGCCAGTTAGTTCAGTCGACTGTCATCTGGAAACACAAGGTTGCAGGTTCAATCCCCGGTCAGGGCACACATGGGAGGCAACCAAGGAATGCATGACTGAGTGGAACAACAAATGAAGCTTTCCTTCCCCCTCTCCTCTCTCTCCCTTCCTCTCTCCGTCTCTCTAAAAGAAATAAAACCCTGGCCGGCCAGAGCCAGATAGCTGGGTTGGCTGGAGCATCGTCCTGGCGTGCTGGATGTTAATGGTTCCTGGTCAGGGCACATACAGGAGCAGCTCGATGTTCCTATCTCTCTCTCTCTCTCTTCCTCTCTCAAAAAATAAAAAGGAAAAACAGGAGCCTTTGGATCCAAGAGGGCTCTGAGGAGCCCCTCTGCCTCCTTCGGTGTCTGGCTTTTGCCTGCGCTTCTCCCTGAAACCACTAGACATCCTTTTAACCATCTGGGAGCCCTTTCCCGTGCATTGGACCAAATGGAAACAATAAAGCTTTTTGCAGTAAATTAATTAACTTAATAAAAATATATATTTTTATTTTTATTTATTATTTTTTTTTAAATATATTTTTAAATGCACAGAGATCACCAAAGTAAGAGACATACACCCCCAGGTGATCACAAGATTATTAATATATTTTATAAAGTATGTAATAGATGTATACACTGGTCCATGTGTATTAGTAACCTGTTACTGAAAAATGATCACTCCAAAACCTAGCCACTTACAAGGGTGATTTTCCCTGGCTGGGTAGCTCAGTTTATTGGAGTGTGGTTCTGATATGCCAAGATTTCAGGTTCAATCCCCAATCAGGGCACATACAAGAGCCATCAATGAATGTATAAATAAGTGGGACAACAAATCAATGTTTCTCTTTCTCTCTCTTTCTCCTCCTGCCTCTCTCTCTCTCTCAAATCAATAAATAATTTAAAATTTTTAAACCAAGGGCTATTTATGATCTCACTCAGTTTCTGAGGGTCACGAATCCAGGTGCAGCTTAGCCAGTTTATCATGAGGTGGCAGTCAGGCTGTCATTTGAAGACTTGACTAAGGCTGGAGAACCAAGGTGTCACTCAGCTGGCAGCTTAGCGCTGGCTCGCGGCAGGGGGCCTCAGTCCTCACCCGCTGGGCCTCTCCTCAGGCTGCTTGGGTGTCCCCATAGCATGGCAGCTGGCTTTTCCCAGGGAGAGTGATTCAAGAGCATTGGATGGAAGCTGCACTCCCTATTGTGACCTGGCCCCAGAAGTAACGCTCCGTAAGCCTCACAGTGTCATAGTGGTTACACAGCCAGCCTACTCAGTGGGATGAGAATAACCAGGCACCATCTTGAAGGCTGACTACCACACGTGTATAGAATTAGCAGTGAGTAAGTAGATAGTGGGAAAACACACCCCGAAACATTTTACTGATGGGCCCCGAACAACAGACTGAGAGAGGGACTACAGACGAGGGGGCTCATGCAGAGCTGCAAGCAGGGTAGTGGTGACATCAGATCTGTAAGCAGAACAGTGGCCTGGCCTCGGGATGGGTGATGGGTCAGAGGTGGGTCACGGAGAGGCAGGGAGCGTGATCGGGGGCTGCTCGGCTGGTTTGGGTGGGAAACTCTGAGGCTTGAGGCCAGACAGAGAAGGGCGCTTGGGCAGAACTTGGCCGAGGAATGGAGTGGACGTGGTGGCGGCTGAAAATGCAGAGAGAGGGGAGGGGATGGGGCAGGGGAGACAGCAGTGTACCTGTCAGGGTCCGGAGGGCTGGTGGAAGTGGATCTGGAGTGCAGAGGACTCTGGGCTGGTGACACCAAAGGCATTCGCTCGGGTGTGGCCCAGGTAAGGCAAAGTGCCCGTGGTGACCTCCACCCATTGAGAGGGCACAGTGGGAAGAAAGCAACCCAGGACAGAGTCCTGCCAGTGGGAGAAACAGAAGAAAGAGCCCCAGCACTGCCAGGCCAACTGGAAGACAAAGTGACCTTCAGGGCCAGCTCTGGGGGCCCCACGTGCCAGGTTAGAGACTGCCAAGGAGAAAGAGGGGTGGGCCCCTGAGCAAGCAAGGTGCCAGGTGCGGGAGCCTGGGCGGCTGGTGACTACTGGAGGGGCTGGTAGAGTGGGAACCTGTGGACGCTGGAAAGGGAAGACGAGGGAGACCCCAGGAGGGTGCTAAGGGGCGAAAGGCTGGTGGCACAGCGGGAAAAGCCTGAAGACCGCTATCAGATCGGAGTTCACCTTCCCCACATCTGGAAAGTGGGCTTAGCACATTGTTTTCATTCTTATTATCATCGTTAGCCGCACAGCTGAGAGTTGAGTTAGACCTTCAGAGCCTCTGCATGTGGGAGAAGGCTGGGATCAGGATAACAGAAGATACCTCTCCCCACATCCCAGAGGGTGGACAGCAACTTCCCCGGGCCAGCACTGGGCCCCTGGGATGTTGTCTGAGCTATGAAGGACGCCTGGGTTCTGAGCACCCTCTGCCCCTGCCAACCCCTCAGGGAACCTTCCACCTCCGGTTTGCTCTTGCCCAAACCCTTCTTCCTCTTGGTGCCCAGCAGGCCTCCAGAAGAGGTGAATGAACAAACGGGCAGAGGAGAAAAGAGGAGGCTCAGTGCTGAATTTCCAGAGCGTGACCAATGGTTCCCCAATCTCAGAGGCCGAGTGGAGCGGGGCGTGGGTGGCCACGAAGCAGGAGATGCTGTAGGAGGTATGCTCAGGTGGAAGGGCTCAGCGCCAGGACTAGCAGCAAGGGAAGCAGGGGCTTCCTAGGGCTGGTGGGAAGACATATGGCTGCACACAAGTTTCAAATGGGAACCTGAACAAATCCCCCCAGTGCTTCGCTGCCTGCTCCCTGCGGCCTGCAGCGCCTGGCAGGCTGCCTTCAGTAGGCCTTGCTCCCTCAAGTTCTGTCCTCCCCAACTCCACTGTCTCCATCCCACGCACACCCCTTCTTTTCAGTCCGGGGACAGGACAGCCAGGATTCTGGAAGCCAGGATCCTCTCTACTCCTCTTCCCCACTTTTAGAGGGTGAAATTTTTAGAAAATTTTTAGAAAACTTTAAAACTCCAAATGTTTCCAGGTCTTATTTCACTTTCAAGTTTATGCAGTACCTGAGACTAGATCATGAAGCCAATGGCAATAATCATGACTATTTTCTAAGTGTGCCAGGAAGGGCACCGACAGCTTCCCATGGCTTCTCCCCTGCCCTCCTCACAGGAATCCTGCAAGGGGGATAGTTATTATTCCCACTTTACAGCCAGGGAAAATGAGGCCCGGAACAGCGAAGCTCTTTGCCCGTTCCCTCCGGGGACACCACTCCTCGCATCCTAACCTCACAAGCGCTGGGAACTGGCTCTCTACCGCCCACTACCTACCTTCTCCAACAGCATGCAGCGGGGAACCCAGCTGCTGCCTTCGCATAGCCTCCAACAGGACTTTTCTTGGCACTGCTTTAAAAAACCACATCAAGTCCTTAGGCCTTGCTTACTTCCCTGCCCCAGCTGCTGTTTACCTCCCACCCCCAGCCTGCTGCGCCCTCGCCCGACCCCCTCCTGTCCATCTCATTCTGCCCTCCAACAATGCAAACTCTTCCTACCTTGCTGTTCCTCCCTCTACCTGGCACACAGCCCCACCCCGGGCTTCCTCATCATTCAGGTCTTCACTCAAATGCTTCTCCAGAGAGGCCTCGGTGGCCACCGCGTCTAAACTCGCGAGGACACATACCCAGCGGTCCCTTCCTTTGCTTATCAGCACCATCGTGCTAAATTATCAGCACTCCTTTATTTTCTACGGTCTGTTGTCCATTCTACTGGATGGATCCCTAGTTCCCTAGGGACATGGACATTACATTCCCGGCATTTTAAAACACTACCTGGCACTAACCAATATCCAAATAAGTATTTGTTGAAACAAACAGAAGGGGGGTGGGGGAGTCAGAATTTGAACTCGTTTGGGAACCCAGTGCCCTTATCCATTTGCTCTCACTCACTCACACGGTCTCTTTAAAGGGCCAGAGATGAGCTGCATAGATCTGGAAGACTAGATCCCAAGCTGCTAACATGCTTCCCTCTGAGAACTGTGTGGCATGAGATGGAGGGAACTTTTTTTTAAAGTCATATGTACTTCCATATTTGAATTTTTGTAAGGTACATAGATTACTTATGCAAACTAAAGACACAATGTGTGCAAAACTAGGTAATTTCACCCCTTTTCAGCGAGCCCTCCTTCAGCCTTTAGAGCCAGACTCGTGACCTGCGCGCACCGCCCCCAGCTCAGGGTCCACCCTGCGGCTAATTTGGGTAGAGAACACCAGCACAGCCGCAAAGGGTCTGTTCCTACACAGAACCACGCCAAGAGGATCATTTGAAAACCATCTTGAGAAGCAGCTTCTCCACCCAGCAAGACATCAGAATCACCTGGGAGGTTTCCTGAAAGGCAGACCCCTGGGCTCCAGCCCCAGGATTGGATTGTTGGATAGAGTACTACTCAGAAACTGTGCAGGACAATCGAGAGGACCACTGGTTTAAGTGACACGCCTCCAGAGACCTCCATCTCTGTCCCTGGGTCACCGTTTTGGGGCCGGGGCAGCCACAACCTCCCCAGAATCTCTGCCCCAGGGGGTCTGGTCTTTTGCATCCACTCTCAACATCTGTTGGGGATATATAAAAACTGCCCTTTTGTTCTGCTCAGGATTTGACCATTACAACTCCTAGTCCCTCCACCTCAGCCTGACCCGAGGCCCCTGCATCAGAGGGACAAAGGCACAGTATAACCAATGTCCCCAGCAATGGCTCATTTATGTGGCAGCTGAGGCCATCATGGTGAAAGCTGTCAAACTATGCACAGCAGCCGGAGGAAAGCTGAAAGCTGCTCCTCTACACAGCCGCATCTGAGGAGCTTGAGTTAGGACGGAGGGCCAGGAAGATCTGACTCCCTAAAAGAACTAGAATTGTTTCTTTATACCTAATTACAATACATAAGTGTGTATGTGTGTAGATAATGGGCCATTTCCCCTTTTTGCCCGGTCTACCAGGAAGCTCAGAAATCATCTTTATCCTCATAGCTATAGTAACTGTTTCTCCTAGTTTTCTGTTCAGTCTTAGGTTCTATTTTCCCCTTTACTTGCAGAACTGCTTCAAGCCTTTCCTGTAGAGATGAGGCATAAATAAACCCATTGAATATTTACACAGCATTTCTTATCAGCAAACCTCTATACAGATCATGGCCAGAGCCAGCTCTGTCTGCGCCACGAACATAAACAAAGAAAGTGTCCTCTGTATTTTTCCTTTATGGACTGTAATGCTGCCCAACAGGCCTAAGACAGCCCAGGGCAGTGATCAGAGCTAAGTTTTCAGGAACCTCTGCCAAGCCTGTCCTCCTTCTGGGTCTGTCAGTGACCTTGGACAGAGGTCCAGCCCCTCCAGGCCCATTCCTCACCCTTGAGTCTGTCCTTGGTTTGCAGGGTCCCTCCGAGGCACCTTCAGACCCTGCTATCCTCTCTGGGGGGAGGAGGGGGACACAGAGGAGGATCTGACTTTGACCAGACTCATTGCTAAGCTCCCACCGGCTCCCTCCTCACCCAGGTCCCAAATAATCAGGCCACACACCAGGTTTCAAGTATCTGTCTCTTCCTTTCACTCTCTCAAAAGAAAAAAATAAATAAATTGCAGAAGGCGGCAGCATTTCCAGTCTTCCCCTGGACACCCAACCCCCAACCCCTGCCCCCCCATTCCCTAGACCCATCCCCTTGCCCTCCCCCCCAAAAAAAAATCCCAGGGGAAAAAAAAAAGCCACAGTTAGACCTTCCACTCATGCAAACCAGCAAAGAAAAAAGGTGGGGGGCACATGGAAAGCAGGGACCCACAGTGGAGTCCCCCACTATCCCTCCAAAAACCACCTTTGAGAAAAAAAAATGGAAAAAATCAATGAGAAATCAAGGGACATGGGGAGTTATGATGTGGGCAGGGTGACCCCAGGCCCTGCCTCAGGAGAAAAGGCAGGCCTGCGGCCCTGCATCCCTGCGGAGGGAGCTCCTTTCGGGAAGCCTGACTTCTGGAATGTGTGTGGGAGGAGATGGGGGAGGGTGGCCCCCAATGGGTTCACGTGTGCGTTGGGGGCGGCAGGGGCAAGGGATCCTAAGGAGCAAGGGGCCAGGACAAGGAGCTGGCCCCCCCAGACCCCAGCTTCCTGGGGTTCAGGAGCCCAGTTCTGGGGTGCGGGGGTACATGCAGAGGAGTGTCCCCCTCCAATGGGCTGGATCCAGGTAGAAAGGAAATAAATAAGAAGGGGTGGGAGGGAGGCTGGGGGGGGTGCGAGGGGCTTGGGAAGTTCAGTCCAGACCAGGGGCCCAGGTGATAGAGGCAGGGCGAATCCAGGCCAAGCCAGGGCAGGAATCACAGTCTCTCTCGGGCTGGGACCCAGATATAGGGGCCTGAGAGGTCCTCGATGACGCGCTTCACCTTGTGGTAGATCTCCTCAAAGCTGTCGCCCTCCACGATGGCTGGGGTGGGGCGGAACAGGGAGTGAGGCCCGATGCCTGGCCACGGGGGCGGGGGTGGAGGGGGGGGTGGCAACAGCCCGGAGAAGGGGCACCTTTTTCTCATTCTCTAAGCTACACGCCAGGGGGTTGCATCTACCCAAAGTGGCACATCTTTCTAAGCCTTCTACCCAGTGGGCTCCACGTCCCTCTCCCACTCCACTGCTGTCTTATTTTCCTGTTTGGAACCTGAGCAAAGGCACATCGTGTGCTGGGAACGGGCTGGCTGCACCCTCACCTGAGAAGCACTCAGTGAATTCCTGCTCCAGCTTGGTGGCTCTGTCGAAGGCTTTGCGGGCTTGCTCCTCTGTGATCCGCTTATTAATCTCTCTGTGGAGAGTGAGAGATACAGACCTGAGGGTGGTCCCACTTTGCTTTTTACCTCCTCTATTCGGGAATGTTAAATTGCAGACAGTATTTTCTTATATGGAGCACGAAGCAAAAAAAATTATTCCCAATATCCTCTAGGGCCACAGATGACCCCACCTAACCCACAACCCACCCAGCCATGTATGGCCACACCAGGGACCTCTCCAGAGCTGCACGCATCCTCCCAGCCTTCAGCCCAAGTGAAGGAATTCAGACTCTAACTCCCAACAGCCCTGAAGGCCCTGGAGGCCCTGGCTCACCCCAGAGGCTGCTAGGAGCTGTAGTCCTGCCTAGCCCAAAGAAGAAGAGGGGAGAGGTGTGAGATTTCCTGCATCCTCTGGGTCCCAGCTCTCTCTGCACATCTCCTTCAAGGGCTGCTGGAGCCACTTCCCAGGGTTGTGAGGGGAGAGTTCAACACAGAGACCTTCTGATGGCCAGGACCACAGGTGTGGGGGATTGGAGGGGAGATCCCCTGGGACCATACTCACAGCACATTCTCCAGGGAGCGGGGGCGAATGAAGATGGCGATAGGGTGCAGGTGGGCCGCCTGCAGCCGCCGCACAGCATTGGCTGAGACATCGAGGATGCAGTGCTTCCCCTGGGGGCAGGCAGCGTGGGTGGAGGGGGACCAGCAGGTGGTGGAAAGGGATAGACAGAGGTACCAGGACAGGACACAAGACACGTTGGCAGAGTCAAGGTGGGAAGGGGGTATGGACAGAGTGAAAGACAGAGAAAAATGAAAGGGGCCAGCACAGGAAGAGGGGATTGGAGCGATGGAGGTGGGTGAGGAACAGGCAGGGAGGGGCCAAAGGAAGAGGCAGAGCATGGCGTGAGGGGCAGAACCGAATGGGGGAGGGAAGGCCAGGCGGGACAGATGAGTCCAGAAAAAGAAGGAAAAGGAGAAAGGAAGTAGGATAGAGGGAGGAGGGAGGGGAGGACAGACAGAGGACAGACAGATGGAAGGAACAAGAAGAGACAGATGGGAGGGAGGAGAGGCAGATGGAGAAAGGATCCATGGAGGGAGAGAGGGCAGGATAGGGGCAGCAGGGAAAGGAGGTGGCACAGGAGTAGGGGAAGGAGGTGGAGACCCCAGGGACAGGCAGGAGGAGGGGACAGGGCCAAAGGGGAGTCAGGCAGAAGGGGGGGGACCGAGGTGGGGGAAGCCAAGCCACCAATGGCAAGGCCACAGGAAGAGAGGAGAAATGGGGCACGGGGGAGGGGAGGGGAGGGGAGAGGGGCCAGATGGCAGTGCCGAGTTTGGGGTCAGAAAGCAAAGGAGGCAGCGGGGGAGCAGGGTACAAGAGAGCAGCCGGTCAGACAGAGTTGCCCAAGAGGAGGAGGAGGTGGAGTGGAGACCCAGCAGGGAAAGAGACAGAGAGAGAGAGTTAGAGAGAGCTGGAGGAAGGCCATGGGGTGGGGAGAAGGGAGGAGGAAGAGGACGAGGTGCCCGCCGGGTCCTACCTGCTCTGCCACCTCTCGCACAGACTGCACACTGGTTCCATACAGGTGGCTGTTGTACTGGCCGGCCTCAATGAACTTGTGCGCTTGAATGTCCTTCTCCATTTTTTCCCGGGACGACACAAAGTGGTAATCCCGGCCATCTATCTCATACTCCCGCTTGGGCCGTGTTGTATCTGCCAGGAAGTTACCCCACCCCCCAAAGATCTAACCACCATCCCTCTAGCTCCAAAGCTGCCTATGTCAGTCAGCCCCTCAAAGTGCGCAGCTGGTTCTTCTGTAGAAGGTGCTGCTGGGGACCAAGACTGAGCGAGACAAAACCACCCTCCCAGCACCCTCTGTCTCTGGCCTGGAATGGCAAAACGCATGGAACAGGAGAGTGGCTGACAAGCGCCCCTTCTCTGAGAATCCCAGTGTCCTCCTGCACCCCAGAGCCCAAAAGCGGCTCTGTCCCCACCTCCTACCCAAGGGCCTCGCCATCCCCTCCGACCAGCATCCCAGGTCCCGGCACTCACGGGGAACACAAGATCCAAACTTGTCGGGGAACTCAGAGAGAAGATCGTCATTGGCGCGGTCCTTGGTGGGCCCGAGGATGATGATGGGGCGAGCATAGTGCACTGAGGAGAGAGCTGGTTCAAGAGGAGAACGGAGCCAGGGAGCCAGAGGGGCAGGGCTGAGGCAGAGGACAGGGGGCAGGGCTCACCTTCCATCTGCGTCACCGTCTCATAGCTCAGAACCGAGTCTTCCCGACCTAGTGAGAGAGAGGAGAGAGAGAGAGAGAAGAGAGAGAGAGAGAGAGGAGAGAGAGAGAGAGAGGAGAGAGAGAGAGAGAGAGGGAGACGGGGCACCTGTGAGGGGCTCTGAGGCAGAGGACTCCAGGCCCCCTGAAGGTCCTCAGCATAGCAAGAGAAGCTCCACCCCTCTCCCCCCAGGCCTTCCCAAACAGAGCCTGCCTACCCTGTGATCCGGAGCTGGAACCCCAATCCTAGGAAGAGAGAGCAGACCATGCAGTTGGTTGAGTTCACCCCATTATCCCCTGACTCTTCCTCCCAAGTTCACCCCTCTTCACCTACCTTGGCCTTTAACCTTGACCACTCCCGTCGCTCAACCCTACAGGAAACATGGAGGGAAGGAGGGGGACAGGGAAATGTCCAGTGAGGGACCCTATGGCCCCACCCAGTAGACCAGCTGATGACTCTATTTCCCAGCAATCCCTGGGATCCTGTGCTCCCAAATGAGACATTTTCCTCCAAGGCATGAGCGAGTTCTGGTGCCCACGAGGAGCAGTAAGTCCCCAAGAAGTCAGAGAGCAGACCCAAGCCCTGCTGGCTGCCCACCCTGGGGGCCTTGGGAGATCAGGTGCCGATGGCAGGAAGGCTGAAGGCCCCAGGAGCCTCACCGCCGTTTGCTGGGGATAAAGCCGATGTCGTCGGTCTCGCTGTCCGAGTGCACCCGCCGTGCCTGCCACCACTCCTCATCGCTGGCGTCAATGACATGCAGCACGTCCCCAAAGCGGAAGCTGAGGGCCTGGCTCAGGAAGCCGCAGTCCTTGGTCTTGTCGTAGTCGAACAGGGCCCTGGAGGGCAGACGGTCATCAGTCAGAGCCTGGCTGAGGACTCCAGCAGCCCTGAGACCTAGCTCAGAGGTTCTGGGTCAGGGATAACAGCAAAGCACAGCTGCTAAGGGCATTCCCACAGTGCCAGGGCGCTAGGGTAACCAGGGGCTAGAAGGCAATAAGGATACTTAAGACTGAGGCTGTTTTACAATTGACGGGAGAATTTCAAAATGCTACTCTGTGCAGCTGAGCCCATGAGCACCAGCTGAGTGTCAGGACTGGATGGGGAGTGGGAGCTACCAGGATTTAGGGGAAGAGCCAGTGTGTGGGGGGGTCACAGAATGAAGAGGAGCCCAGCCAGGAAGCATCTAACCTGATATAGAAACCCCTTTTAGGGTTGCTCCGCAGGGAGGCGGTCCCTGAGCCCAGGCTGCTATTCATGAGCTGTTCCCGAAGATCGTGGATCTTGGCCTCAAATCGGCTGTACTCTGAGGAAGGACAAGGAGTTTCCTAAGCCCTGGCCTTATACTACTGTCACCCTCCCTCTGCCCCCATTGAAGCCAGAGCCGAAGAGACAGAGTCCTGAGGATCATGTTAGCGCACAAGAGCAGGAACTTCAGGCCCGGTACCTTCCGGTTTATACTGAGCAACGATCGTGACGGTCTGACCGGCATTCTTCAGGGCAATGGCCGCCTGTTCGTGGCTGGCGTTGCGGAGGTCGACACCATTGACCTAGAGGAAGAGGGAGGCCTTGTCACCCTGGGCCCTGCCCGAAAGACCTGGGCCCTGCCCTGGGGAGGTGGGCGCAGGGGCTGGCCTTCTCTCACCGAGAGGATCTGGTCCCCCTTCCGCAGCTCCCCACTGAGGTCCGCAGGGCCCCCAGCCAGGATAAAAGAGATGAAGATGCCTTCACCATCCTCGCCCCCAACAATGTTGAAGCCCAGGCCTGTGGAGCCTCGGTGAATGACAATCCGCCTGGGTTCTCGGGGAATGTCTTCCTCCCCCAGCAGGTCCTTGGCCACAGGCGAGTAGCGCCGCGGAGAAGTGGGGGTCACAGCTGTGGGGTAGTCAGTGCCCAGGTAGCTGCTGTGACTGATCTCGTTGTCCAGGTGCTGGGAGTAAGCTTAAGGAAGACGTGGAATAAAGGATGACATGGAAACGCACGGAGGGAGACAGCATCCACCACCCCACCTTCTCCATAGGGACCCAGGGGAGCCAGACGCAGGTGAAGGGGAAGTGATCCTGTCAGAGACACTAAGGTGGGTGGGAATCAGGTAACAGCAATGTTGGGGCAGGAATACACGGGGATGTCAGGTTGGTTCAGCTAGTGGATAACGGGTTTGAGGTTACATGTCCTCGGTACGTCAGGATGATGAGGCCAAGGGGAATAGTGATTCCGGGCTTTGGGGGGTTTCTTTTGGTTGTAAAATCCTGTAATCTATGAAATTTCTCTCGTTTTTTTTTTCTCTTGGCCATCCATTTGAAAAAAGAACAAGGTTGTTTGTCTAACGGGAAATTCTAATAAGAAAATCACTGCTTGCATCCCTGTGGTGGTAACAGGTGTTACTGTCTTGTGTCTCCTGTAAACTATAATTTATACTAGAGACTTGGATTCAAGTTCAATTTTTTAGCAAGAACACTCATAGATGGTGCCATGTCCTTTCTACTGCATCATGACCTGATGCATCATGTCTAGTTATCTTTTTGTTAGTAAGACTAATTGGTCGGCTCAGGAGCTATCAGTCACTGATGATCACTCCCTGGTTCTAATATATCATTGGCAACAGCAAAATGGCGATATTCTACATTTTTATTTATTAAGGAAGGAGTATTTATTAGTGGGAATTCTATAAAGAAGAACTTCCCACCTGGCCTGTGGTGACACAGTGGATGAAGCTTCAACCTGGAACGCTGAGTCGCTGGTTCGAGACCCTGAGCTTGCCAGGTCAAGGTATTCCTGTTCCTCCCCCACCCCTGCCTTTCTCTCTCCCCTCTAAGATAAATAAAATCTTTTTAAAAAAAGGAACTTTTCCATATCAACCATTTGGTTCCTCTAAGGTGCAGCTGGTACAAAAAAGGGAGACTAAATGTTTGACTTTTCCCCTTTATTTGCCAGTTTTCTGAACGAATGGGTTCCTAGCCTCCTCCAAAGGTACCCAAACATTTTGAAGAACCATTGTGATCTCCTGGACTTTAACACATTCAGTGAGTTCTGGTTGAATGGCCAATAGAAGCTCCTTCAGTTTGGCTCCTGTGTCTTTGGCATGACCCCAGCAGTCTCAGGTATCTCCCTTGCTTTCTAGTATAAAAAACGTTATGAACTCGTTTTCTACATTTCTTGCCCAAGACTTGGAATTGGTCCTTTCTCCAAGGAGCCAATGTTCCTTTTCATAGGTTACGGCATTTAGAAATACTACCACATGATTTTAATATAGTTTTACAATATGATTTCCTATTTGGTAGGCTCAGCCATGCTTCATTATTCTTTTCCAAAACTTTTTTTTAGCTATTCTCCCAGGTGTATATTTCTAGTTGAACTTTAGAATCAACTTGACAAATTTCCAGGGAAAGTGAGGGGGGAGGAGAGACATTAAAATTCGGGTTAGGGTTGCATAAAATATATAGATTAATTTAGAGAGGGTTGAGATCTTTAACATATTAAGTTTTTCCATCTGGAAACATGGTGGGACTCTCCATTTCTCGCAGTCTTCTTTTATTTCCTTCAGTAAAGTTTACTAATTTTCTTCATATAAATCCTGCATAATTCTTGTCAAGTTCACATTTCTAAGAATTTTACAGATTGTCTTCCTATGGTGAAAGGAACCTTTTACTCAGTATATATATGTATATTTTAAAAAGATAGTCAGGAAGGGAGAGAGGTAAGAAGCATCAACTCGTAGTTGTGTCACTTTAGTTGTTCATTACTTGCTTCTTATACGTGCCTTGATGGGGGCAGGGGCGGTGCTCAAGCCGGCAACCTTGGGCTTCAAGTCAGCTACCTTTGGGTTCAAGCTAGCGACCATGGGATCATATCAATGACCCTATGCTCAAGCCTAACAGGCCAACAATCAAGCCAGCAACCATGGGCTTTCAAACCTGGGACCTCAGTGTCCCAGGTCAAGGTTCTATCCATTTTGCCACTACTGGCCAGGCACCCATTATATTTTCTTATTGCTGGGAAGTTATTAACTCTTGTCATTTATCTTACTTATCGCCACATTCTTTTTTTGGTTGTTTGTTTAATTTATTTATTCATTTTTAGAGAGGACCCAGAGGGGTGGGGAGGAACAGGAAGCATCAACTCCCATATGTGCTTTGACCAGGCAAGCCCAGGGTTTTGAACCGGCGACCTCAGTGTTCCAGGTCAATGCCTGATCCACTGCGCCACCACAGGTCAGGTTATGGCCACATTCTTAGCCTTCCAAAGTTTTTTAGTTAACTCACTTAGATTTTAAAATGAACAGACAATATTATAATTTACAAATAAGGGCAAGTTTGTTTTTCCCTTTTCAAATGTAACATCTATTTATCCTTGCCTTACTACACTGTCTGAAATCTCTAAAGCAGTAATTCTCAAGCAGGGTAATTTGCCTCCCAGGGGACATTTGGCAATGTCTAAAGGCATTTTTGGTTGTTCTGACTGATGGGGAGGGCTACCACTGTCATCTGATAGAGGTCAGGAATGCTGTTAAACATCCTACAATGCGCAAAACAATCCCCACAACAAAAACCTATCGAGTGCAAAATGGAAAGAATACCAACATTAGGAAATGCTGCCGTCCAGCAATGTAGAGTAGCAGCAGCGACAGGAGACATCCCTGCCTAGTTACTAACTGAGGGGACACTCTACTAAGATATGATTGTTAGGAAATGCTTATTGTTGGTTTCTGATAACTACTCTTCACCACATTAAGGGAAATTCCTCTGCTTCTAGTTTACTAAGTTCCCAGCTGAAAACAGATGTTGAATTTCATTAACACCTTTCCCACAGTTATTTGAAATGACCTTACAGTTTTCCTCCCTAAACTTTTTAATACAAAGAATCAAATTCAGAGGTTTACTAATATTACCTTTAGTTTTCTGAAAAAAAAAAAACTATTTTGTGACAATGTTATTCCGTTTATGCTACTGTGTCTGGTTTGCTACTACTTTAATTATAAACTTTTACATCTCTATTCAGAAGTAAAATTGGCCTATGCTTTCTTTTACCTTATCTTGTGACCATTGGAACTGCCCTTACAAAAGTGAAATGTGAAACTTTTCATCTTTTCCCATACTCAGAGAGAGCATAAGAATAATCCAGTCCCTCCTTGAGGATTTGGTAAAATTAGCCCTAAAACCACCATGGCCTTGTGCCTTCAGGTGGAGAAACTTTTGACGGTACTTTCTAGTTCCTCCATCTATTCTCCCACCACAGGAAGTGGCAAAGGTTGTAGCTGTTATACTGAAAGCATCTGAAGAGGAATGGCTAAAGGGAATGTCATGGAGGTAAGCGATGGGTCATGGGCAGCTCTGGGTTTGGAGGACTCTCACAGGTTGTGATGTCTGGGGGAGCATAGCTGTCACCCAGGTAGGCATTGCTGGGCTTGGCCACCTTTAGGTAGACAACATCATACGTGTTCTTCAGGGCTGCCACAGCGTCCTCATGCATGACGTCCTCCAGCCCCACACTGTTGACCTGGGGTCAAGGGAAGCAGAGCTCAGATAGAGCCAAAAAAAGCCTCAAGGAAAAGACACTGGGAAGGAATTGAGAAGGAAGCTCCGGGCCATCCACGTGTGGGCTAGAAAAGTAATGGGGAGCCTCACCGCCAAAATCTTGTCTCCAATCTGCAACCTCCCGTCTTTGTGGGCGGCACCGCCTTCGATAATCTTGGTTACATAGATGCTGTTATCTCCAGGAATGTGCTGGTTCCCTACGCCCCCTGCGATGCTAAAGCCAAGACCTAGACGGAGGGAGAGGCAGAGGTGGATGCCTGGGAAGCAGGCCTTAGGCAGGGGACAGTTAATGCAGGGGTGGTAATATGATAGATTACTACCTTTAGGCCCCTTGATGAGCTTGATCTCCATGAGTTTCTCAGCCGGGGGCTTCCGGCGCATGACGTAGAGGCGGACAATGGAGCCTGCCTCCTTGAGGGCCTCCACTGCAGCTGAGTGGGTCACTTCCCTAACGTCCACTTCATTTACAAACAAGATGCTGTCATTGACCCTGAGGGCAGCAAGGTGGGTCTGAGCCAGGAGCTTTCTGCTGCCCTGGCCCTCCCTTTTGAGGGAGCTGGTATCCTAACCCCGGTCCCCTCTCCCCACCTGAGGCGGCCATCCTGGGCTGCAGCCCCACCAGGAATGATTTTCGTGATGAAAATAGATGGGTCGTCACCAATGTGTGGGTTGTCGGTGCCACCTGCGATGCTGAAGCCCAGACCTGAGTTACCCTGAGCAGGAGGAGGAGAAGGTCAGCTCCCCTCACTTCACACTCTTGGCAAAGTGAGTGGGAAGGAGAATGGATTGAGGAGCTGTGACCAGAGCAGGAAGGGACAGGGTTAAAAGGCTGGCCACTGGAAAACATGGGTACAGAGAGAAGCACAGACACGGAACAAGGGGACCTCAGATGGAGGAGCCCGCTCACCCTTTCCAATGTGATCTCCTCGTATTCCATTTCCCCCTCGGTCCCGTTCACCTGCAACTCCAGCATGAACCAGAAACACAGAAACAGTGAGACAGACATTCCTACCTGAGAACTGACCCAGGGTATCCCCCTCTCCCTCCTTCCTTCTGCAATGGCCCCAAAGTCTAAACAACTCACATATCCTGGGGCTTCTAGAGTGTCTGTGTTGACAATCACAGGGGGGGAATTGGCCTGTGAGGGGAGAAAAGGAGAGGACAAGCTCTCTGAGCCTTGGCTTAAGAAGGAGTCCGTAATTAGGAGGTCCACCAGCCTGGCCAATCTTTAAGCCTGTTAAGCAAGCCTCCTCTGCTACCCTTCAGGACCCTCAAGGTCCCAGCCTCAATCGATATTACATACACACACGCACACGCGCATAGACTCGGCTCTGCCCAGCCCAGGCCCCCTGCATGTAGAAGGAGATGTGTGAGAAGCCGGAGGGAGAGACGGCCAGACTGGAGCAGCAGATGGTAAAGAGTGGGGGGAAGTGGGGCTGGCTGGGGGGAGCCTCTCACCGGATGTAACACCACAGAGTGTTACATGCCTTAAGTACTACACTCATAAACCCCAGAGCTTAAGTCCACCGGGTCCTGCTACCCCCTTCCTGGCCCCCATCCCTGTCCCTATCTGCCCACATACACCCTGATTCCTTCATAACCCTCCCTCAAGATTTACTCCTCACCTTTACACACATTTGCCCTAAACCCTAAGCCACAAGAACCCGGGATTCCTCCAGATGTAGGCCCTTCCCTCCCTTTTGGCTGCCCGTCATCTAATCCACCTTTCCCTCTAGGGACCCTGTTGCCTAGCAAGAGTATCTAGGCCCAGCCAAGGCCCGTCGTCAGGACAACAGGAGGGAGGAGGGGCGTGGCCTAGAGGCGACCAGACTCCCCAACGCAGAAGGGATCAGCTAGCCCCGCCTCTCCTATCCTGGGACCTGAGTCTCCCCTGCCCCCATCAGCCAGGCCTAAAGAAGAGAGAAGTCCAGGTTATAGAGGTTTGTAGGAGCAACGCATTCAGAATAACCTCTCTTCCTCCCTCCACTACGCCCCTCACACTACGCAGTGCAAAAAACGTCAGAAGGGGAAGTGGTGAAAGACATCCGGGTACTACCCTCTCTCATCTATTCCCCCACCCGCCCCCACACCCACACTTCATTAAAGGGTTAAACTAAGGCCTGCCCAGGCCCCTGACGTCAGTGGCCTCTAAACAGCAGGGTCTCTACACTCCGGGGCGGGGACAGCTTTGGGCCAGTCCTAGGGGCTTCCCCAATTGCCAGGGCAACAGAAGCCATATCTCCATGGCAACGGGAAGAGACTGCCCAGAGCCTCCTTCCCGTGTCCCCAACCTAACACCTCCTTAAACAAATATTTGTGTGGGGCCTACCAAGTGCGAGGCATTCTTCGCAGATTCCCCAGACCCCCTTTTCTCCCCCTCCAAAGGGGTCTCTCCTCTCTCCTGTTGTTTCTGAATACAACACATTATCATTTTCAAGCCCTATGAAAGATTTTGTACTCATAAACCTATTAACACCATCCTCTGACCCTGCGCATCTCAGCAAATGCTGTTACCAAACCAACAGCCACTGACACCAAAATCTCATCCACATGTCCATCCTCCATACTGTGGCCTACCCTCAATCCCCACCCCCATGCTAGAGCCCCTCCATTCTTCATTCCGCTCTATCCCCTCCCTCATCCTCCAGCCACATCTCTACCCCACCCTCCAGTCTCCATCTTCCAACTCCATGCTTCATTCTCCATCTGCTTCCCAGTCCCAATCCACCCTCCAGCCCCAACCCTTATTAGTCTCCTGTCCTTGTCCCCCGTCCTGACTTCGGATTCCTAAGAAAGATGAGCACCCCTCTTTCTTACTTCATCCTCAAACCCTCAAGATTCTATCCCCAAATCACAATACTTCCTGCTCAACCCATTCCCCATCTCCTCTGAAAATCAGGGCTTCTGCTGTTGGCCAGCTTAGTCCTCGTCCTAAGACACCCCCCCCACGTAGGCCTCCAGCTCTCTCTCTCTCCTTCCACTTCCCTCTGCTTCTGAGCGCTGACTGCAGCAATGCTCAGCACTGGACCAACGGCCACCTCTGAAGCCTCCCTCTCTCTTCTTCCTGCGCCCATAAACTTGATGGTTCAATCTCAAATAAATAAATAAATAAATAAATAAAGCATCTCCAGGCCCTAGCTGGTTAGCTCAGTCAGTTAAGAACGCTGTCGCAAAACAACAAGGTTGCAGGTTCGATGCCCTCTCAGATCACATACAGGAGCAACCAAAAAATGCACGACTGAATTAAACAACAAATGTCCCCTTCCTCCTCCCCTCTCTCTCCCTTCCTCTCTCTGAAAATCAATAAAAGTTAAGCCCTGGCTGGATAACACTGGAGCATCGTCCTGGAGCGCGGGTGTTGCTGGTTCGATTCCCTGGTCAGGGCACATACAGGAGTAGCTCGATGTTCCTGTCTCGCTTTCAAAAAACAAACAAACCACCTCCAGTCTTCCTTCCTTCACACCTTGCAGCCCCCAGAGTTTTTCAGGAATATTCTGCTCCATCTCTCTGTCCCCAGGGCCTAGCTTCCTTCCTTTCAATCAGCTCAACCCGTTTCCCTGATTTCAGTCTCACCCCAGTCTGTCCCCTGCCCGGGACCTCTTACCTTCTGCTGTCTCTCCATTTTGTTATACGACAGGGAATGGTCTTGCTCCCCCCAACTTCTCTCCCGCCCCAGAACCTGCTGCTGCCCCCTCCCTGCCCCCTCCCTCCTCATCCCTGGGCTCAGAAACCTCCTCGCCACCATCCATCATCCTGGTACACTGGCAGCAGCAGCCCCCCCCCCAGGACCCCGAGAACCTAGCCCTGACCCCACAGTGGCCCCTGGTTCTTGTTCTTGCAGCTTGCCTGGTGCTCTTCGTTCCTCCCCATCCTGCTCTCCCAGAAGAGGAGACTGGCTGGGAAGACGACGGAAAGGAGCCTGGAGAATGGAAGGTCTCAGAAACAAGGCCTCCCCGGGACTGGAGAAGGAAAATCAGAGGTGAGCACAGAGGAGAAGGGGAAACAGGTGGTCGGAAATAATAATGCTGGACAGACAGCGTAGAGAAAAAACCTAGGCAGAAGTGAGAGCCCAAGAGGATAGACGCGAGAAGGGAGGCAGGGGAGAACAGGAGAGAAGTGATAAACAGTGACGTGCTGAGGGGGGTGGGGAGCGGTGGGAGGCGGAGCTGGCTGACTGATGAAGAGGACTGCGCTGGCCACAGAGGGCCTGAGCTGGGATCAGGGAGATGGAGCAGAGTGCGTGGGAGGAAGAGAGAGACAGCATCAAGAACCAGCCGTCCGCCAGCCAGCAGGGAGGGGAGGGCAGTGAGGAGGGGAGGAAGTCTAGGAACAGAACAAGGCTGGGGCGGGAAACAGAGGCAGAAAGACCTACAACTAGCAGTCGCAGGCCTGAGAGAAGAAAGAGCTGGGGGGGGGGGGCCGCAGGGAGAGCCAGGCCCAGGAGTGGGAAATGGGGGGCGGAGGCCGGGAAGGGACAAGAGCAAATAGGGGAGCAAGAGCTCTGAATAGAGCCCTGGACACAGAAAACAGAACCGAGTAGGAAATGTGAAGGAATGAAGGAGGCCTGGGCTTGGTGAGCGCCCCGCACACACCCCAACACATGTGCACACAGACACACAGGCAGACACACCCCATACTGGCTTTGAGCTCTACACCTACTCCCACTTGCCTGGCCTCTGTTTCTCAAATCTGTAGGAACAAGGTGTTTCCAGCCCCCCAAAAGCCCTCTCCCCCAAGCTCCCCTCCCAGCCTTCCCCCACCCGACAGCTTTTGGCTCTTCTGTGGCCCTACCAGCCCTTGGGGGTGGTTGTAGCTCCAAGACTCCGAGGGCTGAGGGCCCGCCGCACTGGGAAGGGTGCTGCCTGAGTCTCCTACCTTGAGGGGGGAGAGGTGGGCGTGGTCCACGACCCCGTGGACGGCCTCGAGGTGGGACAAGTTCCTCTCTGCCACGTGCACCAGCTCGGGGGCGTTTACCTGGTTGGGGAGGTGGGCCGGGCTGTGCTCCAGAGGGGGTGTGTCTTCATCTTGGTAGCGGTATTTCTGGGGACAGGGACAGAAGTGTCACTGGGGCTATCCAGTGCCTTAGGCTCCAGGTTGCCAGCTCTTCCCCCAGTGTAGTGCAGGAGGCCTGACCAGTTCCTCCCCGCCCGCCCCTCCAGCCCATTGGTTCCCCTCTCTCTCACCCTCTCTCCTGCCAAGGGCTTGGCACCTCTCATCTTTTCCTAAATCCGGGCTATATTCCCAACTTCTCCTCCACCCATCCTAAGACCCCAGCCTTCTACCCAGCACGCTCCCTGCCCTGGCCTGTTTCATCGCCCCTTTCCCAGGCCTTCCCCATAAGTCCGTCCATCCTTTCAGAGCTCCAGCTCCTCTGAAAGTGCTACGCACATTCTCTACATCCATCCCCAAGTTCTCCCCTTCTCTCCTCATCTCCATCCCACCCACCTGACGACCCTAACCCCACTCCCCACCTTGTAACCTCCCTCCTCCATACTCCAGTTGCTGCTCCTGTTCTCCATTCCATCTGACCACCACCCCTCCCTCCTTGCCTTAGTCTCTCCACTGCAGCCTCTACCTCATAAGACTGGCTTTCCAGTACCTTCCATGCCCAAGGTGGGGACTGCAGTCAGGCCCTTCAACTAGCAAATCCTTGGTCTCTGCCCCCCAGGCAGGACAGAGCTAAACCCAGCCACCTTTCTCCAAAGGCCCTGCTGGTTGCCAAGTAGTCAGCAGAGGGGCCCCAACAGTCCAGCCCCACCCCAATACATGCCTACAGCCCAGCCAGCTAATCAGATGTGCTAGAAGGGAGAGAGCTAGTGGGAGAGAAAGGAGAAGGAAAGAGGCAGGGAGGCTCAGGAAAGGGAAAGGAAGAGGTGTGGACTTCAGGTTCCCTGACAAGGAAGAGGGAGGCGTGCTGAGCCTGAGGGCGAAATCCCGTTCTTCCTCCGGTCTTCCTCTGGGTCGTCCTCTGGCCTTCGGAGTAAAAGACCAATCATCATCCCTGACTCCCTTCCCAACTAACCACCTGCCATCTCAAGGGCTCTGTGCTGGCTTAATAGGGGCACCAGTAAATGAGATTAGCTGGGGGCCAGAGAGAGGGAAAAGGGCAGGGCAATGAAGGGCAGCAACCCTGCCTGCGCCCTCGCACATCTGCCCTCCGAGGGAGCTGGCCTCCCAGCAGCAGACCGTCCCCAACCCCAGGCTCAGGGGTGTCTCTGCCGGGCTCTCTCACAGACTGAGGAAGACAGAATAAACTCCCCAGGACACGTGGGGTAAAAAGAGAATTTCCCTCTCAAAAAGTGTCTGAGTGCTCGCTTCGGCAGCACATATACTAAAATTGGAACGATACAGAGAAGATTAGCATGGCCCCTGCGCAAGGATGACACGCAAATTCGTGAAGCGTTCCATATTTTTTAGAATTAATAATAATAAAATATATATTAAAAAAAAGTGTCTGAGAAGCTGAAAGTACCCCAACATTTGGAGGAGGGCAACAGTTGCAAGATCCACCTGAAGGAAGCTTATCAAAGTCAACACCTGACGCGAGAATATGATTCTGAAATTTGTGAGGATGATGAACCCAGGTCGAGGCTGTAACTTGGTTTTGGCTGTAGCTCAGGGTGCGGTAGGAGAATGGGGGGAGGGAAATGGTGCTGGCAGCGTGAAGTCTCAAACCCAGGACATCAACAACTAACATCAAGAAGTACCTTGATACATATGATGAGCCTTAAAAAAGGAAAACAGGGCTCATGAAGATACACCATTTTTCTGACCCACAGATGTGAAGAGAGCACCCTGAGCTCCAGGTCTCAATACCATGGGCACAAAAAGCAGACGCAAAAGGAGGGGGGAGTATCCGCTAAACAGCCCTCCTCAAAGGCTGGGCCATCTTGGGTAAGAACCCAATGAACTGAAAGAGGCTGTTCATTCCACATCCTGACAGTGCAAGAGCTGGGGGACAGTGCCCTGGAACTGGGGGTGCCAGGCAGCTGTCCTCCCTCACTTCACAAGGCCTCCCCTATAAAGGGGGCGGAGCCAAGACTTGCAGCTTCAAGGTGCGGAGTCTGGGAGAGGGTTGGAGTCCAACGTCCCTCCACCTTCACCCCATCTCCCAGAGAAAATTCCTGAATCTGATGATGAAATGTCAGGTGCACATAAAGAAAATGGCAACATGGGAAGGGACATTTCATTGTTTATTCTAGAGAGGAAATGAAGGTAAATTTTTATCACAGTGAGACTGCAGACACTCTCCCCTGCCCCACCCCCATGGGGTAGAGGGGTCCAGGACTAAGGAAAAGGCTTCAGGGGGTTGGGAGGTGATGTGACCACTATGTGATGGAAATAGGAACTCGGAAAGGATACAACGTTCCCAGAATGTGGCTGAAGGTGGCAGGGCCTATGTTCAGCCCTTGGAAAATTTCAAAGTACATGTATAGTAGTAAGGGGTGGGGGTGGGCGGCAGAGAAGAGTAATTCTGAAACTGGAATGTGGGAGGACAGGGTCGGGACCAGTACCTCTCAGTCCTACAGGACAACTAAAGCAGAACAGGCGGAAAAGGAGGACCCCCTCTTTTACCCTACTGGGACTCAGGGCCTGGAGCCGAGACAGCTGGAATGCTATAGGGACCAAGTCTGAACCCCCAACATATTAGCTCATAAGACAAGTAAAAAGTTTGGGGGTCACTACTGTTCCTCCCCCCTTGGTCCTCTCCTCACTGTAGCCCCATCTGCACAAAATAACCTGGGAGCGAGGCTTGCATCCCCAAAACAGAGGGGTGTGAGTGAAAAGTGGATGATGGTAAGAGGGGAGCCCCACTGCGCCTGTCCGCGAGACATTGCAACCCAGCGACCCCGCGCCAAGCAGAAGGAACAGCGACTGGCTTGAAGCTTGCACCCTGAGATTTGGAGGGTCCGGGAAGAGGGGAGCGGGGCCGGAGCCCGTACCGCGGCACGTACCACGCAGAGACACAGGGAGGCGAATCTGTTCCGAGCCGACATGGAGAAGGGGAGGGGGGGCTGATGGGAGGGGTGGGTGAGAGAGCAAGGGTCCCGGGGTTGGGGAGGGGGAGGGGCAGAGGGGCGGGGGCTGCGGCAGCAGCGGCAACTGGAGGCTGCGGCCCGAGGGGCGGGGGGGGGGGGGGGAGGAGGCGCCTGCGCAGTGCGGGAGAGCGTCATGATGGGAGAGAGAGGGTGAGGGGAGACCCTCTTGGCCATCAACTTTCCTAGTTCCAGCTGTTTCTGGTGAACTTCACCTTCCACAGTTACTCCTATTCTGACCCCTCTACAAATAGAGACACTTCTAAAATTTACCAATTGATGGCTCTGGTTCTCAGGGGACCCCCTTATTTTACATTATCTCCCACAGCTACAGCTAAAATCACCAGGCCCCTAACTATTCCCAAACCTCACCAGAGCGCTCAACACTACGGGACTCCCAGGGTGCAGGGAAGGAAGCAGCACTTCTTTCACTTCAGCACCCCCAAGGGTTCTAAACTGTCTCACCCCCCCCCCCCCCCGCCCCTGCCTGACCTGTGGTGGCGCAGTGGATAAAGCGTCGACCTGGGAACACTGAGTTCGCCAGTTCAAAACCCTGCACTGGTCTGGTCAAGGCACATATGGGAGTTGATGCTTCCAGCTCCTCCCCCCTTTCTCTCTCTCTCTCTCTCTCTCTCTCTCTCTCTCTCACTCTGTGTCTCCTCTCTAAAAAATGAATAAATAAAAATAAATTTAAAAAAACTTAAACTGTCTCCCCTAAGTCCATTCTCCCACATCCCTAAAGGTTGTTAATGTTGACAGCTTCCGCTCAGATGCAAAGACATCTCTTATTCTAACCAGCAGTTCAGTCAGTCCCATCTGATAGCCAGACAATGCTTTTCAAGAGTTTAAGGATCAGTATGACCAGGCAGTGGCCCAGTGGATAGAGCCTCAGACTGGGATGCGGAGGGCCCAGGTTCGAGACCCCGAGGTCGCCAGCTTGAGCGCAGGCCCATCTGGCTTGAGCAAAAGCTCGCCAGCTTGGACCTAAGGTCCCTGGCTCCAGCAAGGGGTTGTTCGGTCTGCTGAAGGCCCACGGTCAAGGCACATATGAGAAAGCAATCAATGAACAACCAAGGTGTCGCAACAAAATCTGATGATTGATGCTTCTCATCTCTCTCCATCCCTGTCTGTCTGTCCCCATCTATCTCTCTCTCTGTCCCTGTAAAAAAAATAAAAATAAAAAACAATAAAATCATATCTGCCCTGGATGGATAGCTTGGTTGGTTAGAGCCTCGTACAGAGGTTTCTGGTTCGAACCCTGATCAGGGCACATACAGGAACAGATCAATGTTCCTGTCTCTCTCTCCCACCTCCTTTCATTTTTCGTTTCTCTCTAAAATCAATAATAAAATTATTAAATTTTTTGAAAGAAAAGGGAAAAAAATCATATCTATCTGTACATCCAGTAACAGAGATCTTGAAATTAGTGCAAATATTACCCTTGCTCTAATGTAAACATCCAAAAAAGCAGTCTTCAAATTTGTTTGGTGTCCCCTGTCCGAATCCCCGAATCTAATGAAATAGTCATGACTTTCTTTTTTTTTTTTACAGAGACAGAGAGAGTCAGAGATAGGGACAGACAGAGAGGAACTGAGAGAGATGAGAAGCATCAATCATCAGTTTTTTGTTGTGACACCTTAGTTGTTCATTGATTGCTTTCTCAGATGTGCCTTGACCGCGGGCCTTCAGCAGACCGAGCCAGCGACCTTGGGTCCAAGCTGGCGACCTCGGGGTCTCAAACCTGGGTCTTCTGCATCCCAGTCCGACGCTCTATCCACTGCGCCACGGCCTGGTCAGGCCATGATTTTCTAATATACCAGTTCCCAATACCACCAGACTCCAATTTTAGGGAATACTTAATGTACTTTAAAGCTGACCCTCCGAATTAAATTGCAATTTCTTCAATTTATTCCCAAACCCTTAAATTAAGTGATACTTACCAATCCCCTTTCTTTACCCCACAATTTCATACAATATTTCCTTTTCTGAATGCCCTCCCTACATCTCGACATCTCTTCCATGATTCTGAATTTCAACTGCATTGGAATATTGCTCCCAAATATATCAATCTGTCCCACACCCCAGCCTCAAAAAATATTCACTAAAGTAAGACATGGCCTACAATTTGCAATGACCCACAAATCTTCCAGAACACCCCAATCCGACTGCCTACGATCTCTTCAGAGGCTTCCATTTTCTCCCAAACAACTGGACCTGAAAGTATCTCTTCCCAACACTCTCCCATTGAACGCCCACCTTTCCAACCCTTAAAGCCCAGTGAGCAGTCTCAAATCTGCTTCTCTGAAATGTTCACACATGGTAGAGAGAACGGACTTCCCTAGAATCTCCTCTTTCCTGTTGATCGTTGTCTGTTAGATGCGTCCCCAAGATGACCCTCAATGCCCTAGTTTTATATATGAATGGAATGCTTGGATCCTCAAAAGAAAACAGTACGGAAGAGACTGGACTCAAAATTTCTTCTGGAAAAGAAAAATCACAGTTCTCCACCAGTGGGCGCTATGACCCATTAAGACCCTCCCCCACCCCATTTCCTTTTTCCCTCCATTTTCCGTTTCCCAGTTGCCTAGCAACGCAGCTATCAAGGACTTTGCTGTCGCCTAGCAACCGTCTCCTTGGAACATGCAGCAAGGTAGGAGGTTGTGCTCTGATGAAATCTAAACAGGCCTCCATCTTAGGAAAATTGAGACGTCAGATCACCCAACCCCCGGATTCTCCTTTCCAAAGACCCCCCGCGCCCCAGTTACTTAGACGAGCTCCTCACCGCCTGTCTCATTTACAGCACATGGGACCATGCTCCGCCCCTGCCAGGTCAGCTCCGCCCCCCGCTCAGTCAGGTTACCCAGTCCTAAGGCCCCACCTCTTTCTGAGGGCAGTTGCCCGCCAACCTAGAGTAAGCCAGACCTCGCCCACCTGCCACCAGGAGACCACGCCCCCGTTCACTCCCCGCCCATTTGCTCTACCGGCCTCACTCATACTGTTCCTTCGCCACGCCCCTGTCGGCCAATGAATGAGGCCATTGGCCACACTGCCCCGCCCCCGTCGTCTCAGTTTTGCCCAATAAGGACCACCCGAAAGGATTAACCGCTTCGCCTCCAGGTGGTCAAACACCCCCTGGTCTTTCCCCACCTCCCACCTCCCCTAGTTCTGCTCCGCCCTCCGCCACCCTCGCCTGGCCCTCAAGTCAGCCACGCAACTTCAGTCGTCGCCGGTTACCATGGCAACGGCGGCAGCAGTGCGGAGAGAAGGGGTAGGGACGGGGGCGGAGTGGGAGAAAGAGATGCTCAGAGATCGAGAGACTCCTGCAGAGAGAGGCACAGACAGCCAGAGTACTAGTAAGTGATAGCTATAAAAGCAGAGTTAGCACAAAGCGCAAGGCCTCGCTGATGCTAGGCATTCAATAAACGTTCCTTAAATTACCGCAGCAGTAGTCTAAATATAGGCAAGAGAAGATGGAGGATTCTCAAACGGAGCTGGGAAGCTCAACGACCTGTGCACCCCCTACCCCACCCAGTATCGGGGCAGTGGGCCCGAAAAGAGCCATGTGCCCCCTGCTGGTTCCTCCAGGGCTACCCTTCACTGCCCTGAATAGAAACGAACCACAACTCCCAACAGTCCCACTGCAGCAACCCTCTGACATTGAGGGATCTTGTGCCTCAAGGCCTTATGGGAGTTGGAGTCCCCGCCATCCCATAACTGACAAGTTTTCCGACCCAGGAATGTGGCAAGCCTTCCTCCACGCCTCTGTAAAAACCCCAAATGCATGATTCTCTCTGTGCAAGGCTCCTTTCTTCAGGGGTGTTCAATCCTGGGCTACAGGGAAGAAGTAGGAATCTGGAAGGGAGATGGAGAAGCACCCCTTCCCAGAATAGCTGCCAGTGCAGGCAAGCCCCTCACCCTCCCTCACATATGTGCTCACGTGTTGGAAGCAGAACCCACACATTCCAACTGGCTTTCTGTGTACACCTGTCCACCGGACCACAGCCAGGGAGCTTAAGTCTAAGAGGCAGGCTAAGGGAGGAGACAGGGGGAGATGAGGACCAGAAGACATTAAAGGAGAGCAAGCCAGAGAGACAGAGGCCCCCAAATCTACTGAAACTACAGGGAATGGAAGGATGCCGACAAGCAGCGTGGGAGCAAGATCACAGAAAGAGGGACAAGCAAGTAGCCCTAGAGAGCGGGTGGGGGCTCCAGACCCAGAGGTCCTCAGCCTCCAATTTCTTCCATCCATGCTCACACACCCACGAAGCATGTGTGCACACATGTGTAAGTTTGTGACAGGGGACATGTGTGTCCTCAGCTCCCTCCCCTAAAAAGCTGCAGTTCCCACTAAATATAACCCCCTCCCCAGCCTGTGACTCACCCAGACCCCGCCTCCCCGGCCCCCACTTCCTGTCCTACCCCCCAACCCCCAGCTGCCTGCTACCAGCCCATGCCTCCTTCCACACACCAGTAATCTAGCTTTCCACTCCCAGAGTCTCACAGCCAAGACTTAGGTATCCTGCTTCCACCAAGAGCTTGCATGTGCTCCCCATCCAATATCTATCTCCTGCCCTTTCCAGACTCCAACCACAGGAACACCCTGGTATAGATCCTCACTTCTGCCAGCCCTGTCCTACTCCTTCTCACCCCAGTCACCTTAAATACGGTGTTCTCCCCCACCTTGATCTGGGGTAACAGGAACATTCCCCTCCACTTACTCTTCTCCCAATTTCTCAACCAGGGGTTGAGTGTGGAAGGAGAGGGTTATATTGGGCACCTACCTGGGCCATCCCCAAATTTTGTACCATCCACTTGGGCCCCCTCCTCAAATGCTCTCTCTTCCAGAACCCCTCATTGTCCCCCTCAGAAGCTGGCAACCTCAGCTGCTGCAACATTCTGCCTCCCATCTCCCATGGGAGTACCCAGATCCTAACCTTACTTGGTCCATTCCCTCAGGTGATCCTGTGTCAGACCCCAGCCTTCTGACAACTCCTAACTCTCTCCATCCCATATGATTGAACCCTAAATTAACAGTTCCTTCTAATTGAGAGAGCATCCCAAAATATATCTACCTAAAGATGCTGGTCCTATAGCCTGAGGGCCCACCCCTTCTCACCAGCTGACACCCCCAGACCAGTAAGTCACTCACAACCAATGACCTTCTACCTCCATGCCATAAGCCCTCTTTACTGGACAGGGTACATGGAGGCCAGCTTGTCCCCCAGGGGGAAGGGGAACCCCCCTATATAGTCCATCTTCTAACAGACATGAGCAGGGCTCCCATGTGAGCCACGCTTCTCCTTAAATAAGTCTCTCTCAGACATGGTTGGTGAACCCCAAAACCACCAGATCCCCCAAACCAGAGGACCCCAAATTTTTCATCTCTCTACAGGTACAAAGGGAAGACTCCAGGGGGCACCTGTGGCCAAAGTCAGCGTTTTCTCAAATGTGAACCCCAAAACTAAATTAGGACCCCAAATACATCTTCTGATGCTCTCACTCCAGAGGCCCCAGCCCCAGATTAGGCCGCCCAATTCCTCCCCACAAACTCATATCCTCCCCTCCAGTTTAGAGTCCCCCCCATCATGCTTACCTTGGTTGTCACTATACAGAGACAGTCCATGTTGGGGGGCCTGGCCGCAGCAGCGGGTAAGGGGCTCTGACTTCATCGGAGTTTCGTTCCTCCCCTCCGCGGGTTCTCACCCCTCCCCCCTCCGCACCCCACTTTTGCAGGGGTGGCCAGGATGGGGGGAGGGGTGAGAGGGGAAAGAGGGTGTTGGAGAAGGAAAGGGGAGGGGAGCGTGGGAGGGAGGGGAAGGGGGCCCTAGAAGGGAGTCCCTAATGGAGGGGGGACTTGGGGAGCACACCCCGGTTCTCAGGAGGGGCGGGGGCACCGGGGGCTAGCAGCCCCGGAGTTCGGGGGCTGGGGCATGAGCTGAGGTGGGGGAGGGGAACTGGATTTCGGGGAGCCCAGGGGTGGGGATGTCTTGCCTACCGGACTGGGGCTAGGGGCCTTGGTGGGAGGGGGGGGGTTGGAGGCGGCAGCGGCTGAGGGAGCCGTGGAGCCAGAGGAGGGAAGGGGAGAGAGGAGGAGAGAGGAAGCAGGGGGAGGGAGGGAGGGAGGGAACCGGGAGCCAGAATGGGGGGGTGCCTTGGCAGAGTTAACTCCTTCAGTGCCAGCAGGAACCCGGATAATGGGCAAGGAGATGGGAGCAGAAGCGGAGAGGCCCTGAAGCAAACATGGAGACCTGGCCAGCCACCAGGGGTGACAGCAGACAGGACGAGGCTAGACTGCATTTCTTAGAGGAGGAAGCGCGGTCGTTGGGCTGGGAGCACCAGTGATTGTTTAGATACCGGAGACAGGCCATGGCAGGGGCTCGGAGGGAGGGAATCCCAGGGGCCTAGTTCTCCCTCAAGATTCACAAGAGGAAACCTGAGAAACAATTACATCCTAAACTCTTCAGTACCTGGAATTCAGTACCTGGGGCAGGAAATGAGAAGGGGGAAGCATGAAAGAAAGGGGGCTTGATGACAGGAGAGTGCATTCTCTGTGCCCCTGATTTAGGATTTTGTCCCAAGGGTTCCCAAATCTCAGTTCAATATCAGCAGTCCTTTACTCAACTCTCCAGCCCTGTCCTCTCCCGGAGGAAGTTAGGCCCCCAGTTTTGCCCCCTTACCTGACTCTCTGAGATGGAAGCCTCATAATAGTCCAGGATGTCTGCCACAGGAACAACACTTAGTTATCTCGCCACCCCCAGCCTCCCAGGCCATTCCAGCCATCAACTTGCCTCTGCTGTCTAGTAAGGGAGGGGCTCTCCAGCCAAGCTGGCAGGTGATGAGGAGGAACACTGTGGGGAGGACCCCTGCATGAAGCTCATGTGGACCAAATGATCTGCAGGCTCCCAACCAGCCCCTAAATTCAGTAATTGCCCTTATAGGCCCAGGCCAGCCCTTTCCACCACTGTTCCTTAAAAAAAATTGGGACTACTCACCCAGCAATGCCTGGAAAAGGTCACTGTGCAGCACCCTGAGGAGAGGGGGTGCCCATCGCAATAGTGGGGGGGCCAGGAGCCAGAGGGCTGACCTGGGAGCTGGTGACATGCAAGTGAGGGGAGGGTGGATTGGGACCAGCAGGAGACACAGAGACCAACACACTCACTCAGCTCATCTTCCCACACTTTGGCCTTTCACCCCAGACTTCATGGAAAGGTCCAGGGAGAAGGATTCCCAGGTTCAGGCCCCCACTGCACCCCCAGTCTTCTTCTTCACAAGGATTCCTGTTTTTTACCTCTTGGTCTCTGAGACATCTCTCTCTTCTCTCACTTTAATCTCCCTAATCCTCCAGGATTGGAGCTGAGCTGCCTTCTCTCCATCCAATTCTAGCTGTTAGGTCAGTGGTTCTTAACCTTTTCTGAGGTACCGAACCCACCAGTTTCATATGCGCATTCACCGAACCCTTCTTTAGTGATAAATAAAATATGATTTTTTTTCCAAATTCAAGACATAGGTATATGTTTTTTTACTGGTGAACAAAATGAGCCGTGCATGAACATCACCTTGCTCAAAGAACAAAACCAACAAAGTGCATGAACTCACAACAAATGACGGTATTACTTTATTCTGGCTTCCGCGGCAGAGGCTTCTTCGAACCGTTGAGACCGACTCATCGAACCCCAAGGGTTCGATAGAACCCAGGTTAAGAACCACTGTGTTAGGTAAAACAGGCACTCTGAGAACCGACCAGATGTCCCCTTCTTCTCCAGGTCCCCAGGCACCACCACCACCACCACCTTGGCCCCTTCTTCCAAAGCCAGGCACAATTTAGCTACATTTTTCTAAGAGACTGAGGAAGAGGGCTGCCCTCAAGGAGGTTCCAATAGCTCAAAAATAAAGAAAGTTGAGCCTGATCTGCGGTAGAGCAGTGGATAAAGCAACGACCTGGAATGCTGAGGTCTCTGGTTCAAAACCCTGGGCTTGCCTGGTCAAGGCACATACGATAGGTAATTACTATGAGTTGATGCTTCCTGCTTCTTCCTCTCTTTCACTCTCTCTCAAATAAAAAAAAATCTTAAAAAAATAAAGTATGTATGTATGTACATGCATACTTTAAAAATAAATAAGGGATGCCTGACCTGCTGTGGCAAAGTGGATAAAGCGTTGACCTGGAATGCTGAGGTCACTGGTTTGAACCCCCGGGTTTGCCTGGTCAAGGCACATATGGGACTTGATGCTTCCTGCTCCTCCCCCCCCCCTTTCTTCTCTCTCTCATCTTTAAAATGAATAAATAAAAAATATTTAAAACATAAATAAATAAATAAATAAATAAATAAGGGAAGCTGAGCCCAGTTCTCTACCTCCTCCTTGGTCTGTTCTGAGTGGGAATGGCAAAAAGAGGGGCATAAAGTAGCTGGGACTTCTTGATCCAGGGCTAGAGAAGTGTGGGAGAGAGAGGAAAAAGGTATAAGAATTCCTATAGTTCTTCTTAAGTCCGGGAAAACATCTGTCCAGAGTTCTAGCCTGAGCACCTGTCTCAGGAAAAACAGAAGGCAGGCAGAGAGAGAGAGATATTGAGGAAAGTCTCAGGTCTAAAAGGAGGCAGTGAACCTCAGGAAAGAAGAAAAGATACTTTCTACTCTGAAAATTTTTGTGTTCCCAGAGTTAGTTGACACTTCCTAGATCCCAGAATATGCTTGGTACACTTACACCCCAGCTTGAGTCCCCCACCTGACCATTTCCCTCCGTTGTGTAAATTTCACGAGGGATACCAAAGAGTCGTTTTCTATGCCTCTGCCTCTGGAATCTACCTTACTTACACTTCTACCCACCTACTACATTCTAACTACACCTTGGAAGTCCTCTTTTCAGTCCACTCTCCATCCCTCTGACGGCAGTTGCCTAAGCTCCTCCCTCTTAAGTCTCGGTCTATCCGTCATCCCTTTTGAGGGCTACACTCTAGTTCGGACAGGTCGGATGGAGTTCGCGAGACACAACGGACGTTTGGAGATAGGTCAACCAGAACGCAGGGTTGGGGGCGCTCCGGAACTACAACTCCCAGCATGTCGCGGCGTGCGAAAGCCCCGCCCACCTCCCGGTGCATTGTGGAGGATGAGTCAGAGGTGGGGGTATCCAGACTTGGGCAGAGCGCTAGGTCAGCGCTCGAGGCAGCAGCGGCCGGAGCAGTTCAGCTATGCAGGCGGCAAGGGTGGTCCCGAGCGTGGGGCGGCAGCTCCTGAGGTGTGGGGCGGGGATGAGGAAAGTGTGTGTATTCCAGGAGGGATGGGGGCAGCGGGCCTGGGGACGGGGCCAGAACTGATCGCCCACTCTCCACAGTTCACGGCCCTGTGTTCTCCTAGGGCAGTTATGGCCCTGCCCTATGCGACGACCCTATGCCAGTGGGGCCGCTCACGTAAGTGACGGTGGCCTTGGGAGGGGGGCGCTCGGGTGGGCGGCCGCGCGGGCTCCCACCTCCCCACCGCCGCCGACAGGGGTCTCCCTGCTGATGCTAGTCACCTGCCGACCGACCTGGCACCGAAAGTAGGGGAAAGGGCAGACCAGGGTGCCCTCGAGATGAAACTAGGGGAAAGGTCGCGGAATCTGCCCTTCAGGCACCTTTCCTTCCCCTGTTCTCTCCTTGGCATTTCTGCAGCCCCTTCCCCAGCTGCGCTAACTGTCCCTTTCCCCAGGCGGTTCTTGACAAGTCAGATTCGCTCTCCTCTGAGGCTTCGACCCGGGAAAAACCTGCCAAGGCGGTATGTGGCCCCGAGACTATGAGGAGCTAAACCGGGCGGACCCACCTCAGCCAGCTCCCTGAAACCCCCTTCTCCTGTCGCAGGAATCTAAGTCCTTTGCAGTGGGGATGTTCAAGGGCCAGCTCACCACCGAGCAGGTGTTTCCGTACCCGCTAGGTAAGGGGAGGGGTAGTCAGAACTGGGGGTGGGGGCAAGGTAGTGCCCCCTGACCACTTGGCCTGAGCCGTCTTGTCTCCGCTGCCCTGCAGTGCTCAACGAGGAGCAGACACAGTTTCTTAAAGAGCTGGTGGGTCCTGTGTCCCGTTTCTTCGAGGTAAGGAGTGACTGGGCCTGGGGAATAGAGGGCTTGTCCCTAATGGGGTGGGAGAGATGTTAAGGACTTGTAAAGAAACCTAGATGTGGGATCCTGTGCCTTCCCCAGGAGGTGAACGATCCTGCCAAGAATGACATGCTGGAGCAGGTGGAGGAGACCACTATACAGGGTCTCAAAGAACTGGGGGCCTTTGGTCTGCAAGTGCCCAGTGACCTTGGAGGAGTGGGGCTCTGCAACACCCAGGTGAGGGAGCCCCTCAGTCATTTCCCAGTACCCAGGCCTTGGGTCTTCTCAGCTTGGCAAGTTTACCTCCTCCTGTCAGACGTTTATTCTCCTGATGTGGACACACCCTTTCCAAACACACCAGAATTACATGCAGTCTTCTAGGGCCATAGACCTCATCCAGGTTCCCAAGTCCTCAGGAATATCTAAGGTAGGGACTACCTAACAGGGTAGGAAGCCACCAAGACCTGGGATGGACACCACCCAGTAAGTGTCCTTCTCTGCCGTTGTTTCACTTCCTCTCTCCTGCCAATGCCCAGGTTAGGCCCTGCCCTGTGGTCCACTGTCTACGTGACCAGTTACAGCCCCAAATGCCTGCTTTCCCCCCAGTATGCACGCTTGGTGGAGATCGTGGGCATGCACGACCTTGGTGTGGGCATCACACTGGGAGCCCATCAGAGCATTGGTTTCAAAGGCATCCTGCTCTTTGGCACGAAGGCCCAGAGAGAAAAATACCTCCCTAAACTGGCATCAGGTAAGGCAAGCCTAATACCCCCAGGGATCAGGGATATTCCAGGCTTGGTACCACATAGTTGGGCAAGTTGGTTAAGGGAGACTGAAAACTGCTCGAGGGGTTAAGCAGTAACTTGGGGTAAGTTGCACTGAGAGGCCTTCAGTGCCCATCAAGACCCAGCAATGGGCCTAGTGCAAAGAAGTGCTCTGCCCAATAGGGGAGACTATAGCAGCTTTCTGTCTAACCGAGCCCTCGAGTGGGTCAGATGCAGCCTCCATCCGAAGCTCAGCTGTGCCCAGTCCCTGTGGAAAATACTACACCCTCAATGGGAGCAAGATTTGGATCAGGTAATCTTCCTCCCATTTCTCCCCCACCCCTCCACCTCTGCCCAGTCAGAGGCCACACTGCTCTATCCCCCATGCCCTGACTGCCCTCATTTTTCCACAGTAATGGGGGCTTGGCAGATATTTTCACAGTCTTTGCCAAGACACCAGTTACAGATGTAGCTACGGGGGCCGTGAAGGAGAAGATCACAGCTTTTGTGGTGGAGAGAAGCTTTGGAGGTGTTACCCAGTGAGTGGGTTTGGGGAGGAAGAAAGGTTGAGGCAGGGAGGAGGGCAGTGCTGAGCTCTTGGGCACATGGTTGTTAACAGTTCACCCTGGGGCTGTGTGCACAAGCCAGAGCAGCCAGCAGTGTTCCCTTTGGGACCTGTGGCTCTCTGTCCAGGTCTCCTCGGCCTCTTGGCGAGCAGAGATCTGTTGCCTGCAGGCTGAGAGTTGTAGTTCCTCCCTGGTTCATAAGGAATGAAAAGGCAGTTTTCCCTGTACCTTGTTGAACACACCTCTGCTTCTCTGCCCTGCTGTTACAGTGGGGCCCCTGAGAAGAAAATGGGCATCAAGGCCTCAAACACAGCAGAAGTGTACTTTGACGGAGTACGTGTGCCATCAGAGAATGTGCTGGGCGAGGTGGGGGGCGGCTTCAAGGTCGCCATGCACATCCTCAACAACGGACGGTTTGGCATGGCTGCGGCCCTTGCAGGCACCATGAAGGGCATAATTGCCAAGGCGGTGAGTCTCTAAATACCCTGAGTCTAAGTCACACTGCCCCTATTCCACGTGTCCCTGTCCCCTTGCAGCCACTCCCTCCACCACTAGCAGTTTCAGGCTCCATCTAGTCTAGACTCAGCTCTTGGCTATTGCCAAAGCCCAGCCCAGCTCCTTATGGTGAGACACAAGTGCTCTCTTCCAGGTGGATCATGCTGCTAATCGTACCCAGTTTGGGGAGAAAATTCACAATTTTGGGGTGATCCAGGAGAAGCTAGCCCGGATGGCCATGCTGCACTATGTGACGGAGGTGAGGGTCGTCCCTTGTTCCTCTCCTGTTTCCTTCTTCCTAGTCGGTTCAGACTACAACCCCCAGCAGCACCTGGGGCAGTGGGTCTCCAGCTTTACACCAATGCCCTAGGGGATGCGAGGAGGCATAGTCAGCTCGGCTGCGGCAGGAGGAGAGCCTTCTGTTCTGCTGAGGTGCTTTCCAGAGATAGCTGAAGTCGATTCTACCCCTGTACCCACGCTTACTCTTCACCCCTTTCAAGAAATCAAATGCCTAGAAGCCCCTGATTAACTGACTCAGGGGACCAAATATTTCATTGTGTCTGACATGTGGAGTTAGAGAATGAAGGCAAGGGCCAGGGGAGCTGGGGTATTTCTGGTAGTGGAGACCTGGGTGACCAGGTCGAATCTGACGCAGCCCTTTTTGTTCCTATGTCCCCATCATACAACTTCAGTCCATGGCTTACATGGTGAGTGCCAACATGGACCAGGGAGCCACAGACTTTCAAATAGAGGCCGCCATCAGCAAAATCTTTGGCTCGGTGAGGTTCCAGACTTGCAGGGAGGGAGAGCCCAGTTCGGGAGCGAGGCCCCAGAACCAATCTTCTGTGGTTCTTTGTCCCTAGGAGGCAGCCTGGAAGGTGACAGACGAGTGCATCCAAATCATGGGGGGCATGGGCTTCATGAAGGTACAGGATGGGACTGTGCCCCCAGTAGCTGCAGCTGGGCTGGGAGGAGGAGGCAGCCATGTCTTGCTCCACAGGGGACTCGGACTTGTCTTTTTCCTGTGCTAGGAGCCTGGGGTCGAGCGTGTGCTCCGAGACCTTCGCATCTTTCGGATCTTTGAGGGAACAAATGACATTCTCCGGCTGTTTGTAGCTCTGCAGGGCTGTATGGTAAGACTGAGGAGAATGGAGGGGAGGCGGTGGAGAGGTCAGGGAATCCTGACTGTTGGACCCTCCTCTCCACAGGACAAAGGAAAGGAACTCAGTGGCCTTGGCAATGCTTTAAAAAATCCTTTCGGGAATGCCGGCCTCCTGCTAGGAGAGGCAGGCAAACAGCTAAGGCGGTAAGCATGGAGGCCAGGCCAGGGCAGGGTAGGGCTGTGGATGGCAACTCACCAGTCACTTTCTCCTTTCCTCTAAGGCGGGCAGGGCTGGGCAGTGGCCTGAGTCTCAGTGGCATCACCCATCCAGAGCTGAACCGGAGCAGTGAACTGGTGGGTAGTCAAGGCTGGGGCGTGGGGGACAGCCTGTGTCAGAGCTGACCCTGGGGCGCCTTCCTCGTCTCCTCAGGCAGTGCAGGCTCTGGAGCAGTTTGCCACTGTGGTGGAGGCCAAGCTGATAAAACACAAGAAGGAGATCGTCAGTGAGTGAGCCTACCTACCCCCTTACCACCCCTCCTTTTCATCTCCCTCTCCCTCCAACTAACGCCCCTCGTCCATCCCATCTACCTGACAGATGAGCAGTTTGTGCTGCAGCGTCTGGCAGACAGTGCCATTGACCTCTATGCCATGGTGGTGGTTCTTTCCAGGTGAGGAGGCAGTGGGGGAGGCCTGAACCGCAGGCAGGGTCCGTGCCAGCGTCATAGCCTTGACTTATTGTCTCCTTCTGCTTCCCACCAGGGCCTCAAGGTCCCTGAGTGAGGGCCACCCCACAGCCCAACATGAGAAAATGCTCTGTGACAGCTGGTGTATTGAGGTGAGATTCAGGGTTGCCAAGAGCAGGTGGGGGGTTCAAGGCACAGGCCTGAAGCCCATCCCTCTCCCCAGGCTGCAGCCCGGATCCGGGAGAACATGGCAGCTCTGCAGTCAGACCCCCAGCAGCAGGAGCTCTTCCGTAACTTCAAAAGCATCTCCAATGCTTTGGTGGAGCGTGGTGGCGTGGTCACCAACAACCCCCTCGGCTTCTGAACACTCCCAGCCAGAGCCTGGCAAGGAATGTGCCTTCTCTCATGCCAAAGCCTGGCCTGATCTTCCTTGAAGGGGCCTCACCCTCACTGTGCCTGCTCTGGAAGGGAGCACTCACTGCCTTAGAAATAAAGCCTCTAACAAGTCGTGCTTTGCTCCTGTGTCTTGAGTTTTTCCCCTCACTGCCTGCCTCCCTCCCAAACAAAGGAGCCAAAGGCGTAGGGAGTTTACCCCTATTGCTTTATTTGGTGTTTTATACAAGTGACTAACATAAATAGAGTAACAAAAACAGCTACACAGCCCCCAAATACCAAATAACCCAGCTTCCTCTGACTGTTGTCAAAGGTGATCAACTCCCTACTCCTCTCCCAGGATTGCAGGACAGAGCTAAGTGGGCAAATGGAGGAGATCACATTTTGGGGTTAAAAGCAGGGGCCTGTGAGACATATTCTTTGTATAAAAGGGAAATGCCTACTAAAAAATAGTCTAAAAAACGTAGAAAGGTTTATTTTAACCTCCCCAAATTGTTTACAAAAATCATCAAGCTAAAACTAACCAGAGGTCCCTTGTTCACCCCTGAGGAAAGGGGCAGGAACCAGGCACTGCTGGTAAGGATCACAGTGCTGACAGCACCACAGGCAGCTGCCCACAAGCCAGGCCGAGCCCAGGCTCCACCGGAGTACTGAGCATGTGACCGACAAGACACCAATCTCAGGACAAGCACCAGGTACTGCCTGGTCAGGCCACTGGTGGCAATCCAACATGGTCCCCCTGCTGGTCTACATGACATCCACAAAGAACTCACTGGGGTTGCCCATGGCCATGTGGAAGCTTTGGCGGCTAGCCGTCAGCTCTGGAGGCACTGAGCCTAGGTCTCTGACTGGAGGGGCCCCTGGGGGCTGCACAGCTGCAGGGACGGGCGGGGGAGGTGGGGGCATCATGACCACCATCATGGGGTTATAGGGGAGGGCCATACCAGGGGGTTGTCCATAGGGATGGAGTCCTGGGTGGGCTCTGATATTGGGAGCACACCCTGATGAGCTCCTGGAAGGGGGAGGGCATCCATCACCAGTCCCACCAGGTTCACCGCCCCGCCGAAGGCTGCCCCCCCGGCTGGAGGGCTCAGACTCACTGCCGCTACCAGACTTGGACTCGGGGGCCCGCTCTTCAGGCCTCCCTGTGCGCCCTGCCCCCCCATCGCTGCGGGTGGACCCACTGCTCCGGCTGCCTGTTGGGGGAGAGGCAAAGGGGATAACTGAGCCCCAGCTCAGGGTCCTTTGGCCTCCCTGGTTCCCCCTGGCCCCCCACTCACAACTGTACTAGTGTCTGGCGGTTACTTACCTTCACTGTGCTGGCTGCTGGCACTGCCTCCACCATAGGTGTAGGATGAGAGCTCATGGTAGGGGGGTGGCTGTGGGCTGTATGGGTGTGGGGCTGGGTACTGGTAGGGGAAGGTGGGCAGCAGGGGCCATGGCGTGGCCCCAGGCAGAGGAGCCAAGGTGTCCTGGTCCGAAGCCCCACTGGAGCCATCATTGTCATTTAGAGACAGGTTGACTAGGTCTGGAAAGTAAGAGAACAGACTAAGAGTCACTGCTTCAAGGGGCCAAAACACTAAGACAGCCAATGAGAAGGAACTGGGAACCGTTTCCCCAGAACCATACATGATGGGGGTTAAAACGATGGCCTCCAACAGGAAAGTCCCCACCTGCCACTGCTATGGAGGCAGGAAATCAGCCAGGACCCCCTAAGTCCCGCAGGCTATTAAGAGCAGGCCCCCTTCCCTCACAGACACAGCCCTGTGCCCGGCACAACACTGGTGCACGCTGGCCCGTTTGTGCGGCCGGCCAGTGTGGGGCCTGGCGCAAGGCACACGCTGCTCGTCGCTCCAGCGGCCCAGGCTGGTTTCGGGACAAGGCCCGGGCGCAGAGAGGGGCACTCACAGCTCTCACAGCCGCCACTGAGGTCTCCGAAGACATAATAGCACTGCTCTGAGAAGGTGATCTTATTCACAGTATGCCGAATAAGGCCTGCCTTGAGCAGCCCGCTGGCGTACTTGCGGGCCTCCCGGCGCTCAGGAAAGCCCTCCACGTGATGGTAGAGCCAGTCAACCACGTCGGAACCTGGGGTCAGCCAGAGCAGAGGAAGGCCTCAGATGCTCCCCTTGTCCTGTTCCACCCCTGGCCTGGGCCATCCCCAGCTTTGGCCTCCTCCGCCTCCCCTTCTCACGCCACCAGTCCAGGGTCCAGCCATACCCAGAAAGGCATTAGGGATGGTGATCTTGAGCCACATGCGGTCCCTAACTTCCAGTCCAGACTCTGGAGATGCCATGGCCTTGGTCACAGATGCCATGTCAGTATGGATGGAGAGACCCCGGCCCTCACACCCTGACAGAGGAAAAACAGAGAATCAGAAGCAGAGCCCATTCCCAAGGAGCAATGGAGTCACAACACTGCCGGAGGGCCGGCCAGGAGGGGGGTGAGGCGGGCCTGGGAGCTCACCATCAGGCAGAGAGGACCCAGACGTAATGGTGCTCATGGACGAGGAGCCTGGATAGGCCGGGAAGGTGCCGGTCAGTGCAGCCGAGTGTGAGACCCAGGCAGCGGGGTCAATCGGCTGGATGGGCTCATCTGGGACAGAGAAAGCCACCAAGATGATCCCTTTCTATCCCTGAGAGCCATCCTTGTCCCTCCCTGGTGCACCCAGGACCCTCCACCCATTCCCCACAGCCCAGAGCCCCAGCCCTGCCAGCCCCTCAGCTGCAGGCCCTCCTCAGGATCACTCACTTCGGGGCAGGGTGAAGTAGGCCTGGGGAGATGGGTCCCAGCACTTGGCCACAGTCAGCACAATGGGACTGTGGGGAAGAGGAGAAGGCCAGTCAAGCAGGGTGTGGGAGAGGCCTGGAACAAGAATGGGTCGAGGAACAGAAAGAGGGAGAGAAGAAAAGAGCACAGACATGGCTGGGCCCAAGGAGGTGAGAGTGGGAAGGCTCCATCCACAATGTGGGGGACTCACCAACATGGGTAACTTAGTCTGTTTTTCTATTTTTGTTTTTTTATTTAATCATTTCAGAGAAGAGAGAGAAAGAGAAAGAGAGAGAGAGAGAGAGAAGGAGGGGAGGAGCAGGAAGCATCAACTCCCATTATGTGCCTTGACCGGGTAAACCCAGGGTTTCAAACCAGCAACCTCAGCATTCCAGGTCGAGGCTTTATCCACTGCGCCACCACAGGTCAGGCGACATGGGTGACTCTTAAAGACATACTGAGTTGGACAAGAGAGTACACACAGAACAGTTCCGGTCACAGAAAGCCCCAAAACAGGTAAAACCAAATCATGTCGTTTCAAGGATACAGGCATGGTGGTAAAACTACCAAGCGGGGCAGAGATGTTGTCAGAGTGATGACCAAAGAGTAAGGAGAATGGTTACCCCCAGAGGCAGCGAGGAGAGTGGGGGCCGGAAGGGATGCCGGGGCAACTTTCGGTGTGTCAGCAACCTTCTATTTCATGATCTAGGCAGTGGTGACGGGGGAAGTCACTCGCGCAGTAATTGCTCATTACATTACACATTTCTTGTTTTATGTCCTTTTTAGAAAACAAAAAGGGGAAAAGGCAAAGACTAGAGGACTGAGCACACGAGCTGCTCAGAGGCTCACCCGGGCTTGTGCACAATGTCCCTCAGCACCCGCACGGCATCGTCGTTGCTCATGTTCTCAAAGTTCATGTCGTTCACCTGGAAGGGAAGGGGCTCAGAGGTCGGGTGGGAGAGGCAGAGAGCCCCTGCCCGAGCGCCCTGCCCCAGCACACCTGCAAAAGCATGTCCCCTGGCTCGATGCGCCCGTCAGCTGCCACAGCCCCACCCTTCATGATGGAGCCGATGTAGATGCCCCCGTCTCCCCGCTCATTGCTTTGGCCAACAATGGAGATGCCCAGGAAGTTGTACTTCTCTGTGGAAGGAGTCCATGTGGTGAGGGGCAGCCCAAGCCACGGCACCCCTCAGCCCTGGAGACCAGGTCGCCCAGCTGCCCAGTCCGCAGCGCCCTCCGTACCCATGTTAAGTGTGACTGTGATGATGTTGAGGGACATGGTGGAATCGGTAACGCTGCTGAAGGATGAGGTCTGCGGGGGGGAAAGGAGCAAGACTGTCACCAGCCCACGCACCAGTCTGCGGCTGTCTGTGCCCCGGTCCCCAAGGCCCCAAGGCCCAGCTGTCCCACGAACCGCTCACCCTCTCCAAGCGAGGGGGCCGCTGTTTCTTCCGCCGCCGGTGGCGCTTGAGGAGGCGCGAGGCGCTGCTCTGCTCCGTGGAGCTGCTGAACCTGGGGAAGGTCGGGAGGGAGGCTTGCAGGCCGCGGCAGACACAGGCCCAGGAAAAGCGGGCCACAGGGCTGGCTGGAGGGCAGGGGAGGGGCTGTGCCCCAGAGAGGGCTCTAGAAGCCGCACCGGCTCATGGCGTCCTCCTCGTCTGAGTCCCCCAGGCTCGTGCTCTCCAGCTCGCTGGTCATGAGGGTCGAGGAACTCTCGTACCCAGCCAGGTGGCGCTCCAGCCTCGAGGGGACACTGGGCCTGTGGCCCCCAGCTGAGCATGAATAGAAACGTCAGGAACCAGGCCACATGCTCCTCACCCTCACCAAGGCTTCCTCAGCTCCTTGCCCAACCCCTCTCCCCCACAGCCCCAGCCCTGGCCTGGGATGGACCCCCACCCCTCTGCGGTCCCTCCCAGCCTGGCCTCCCTCACCGCCATGCTCACTGCTGTCTCTCCTGCGCGGCCGTTCCCGCCTCAGAGACACCACTGACTCCGTTTCGGTCTCGGGCTCCAGATTCTCCCGGCTGCTGGACACGTTAGGGCTGGATGGGCAGAGATGGTGCCAGCCCAAGTCAGTGAGACAGAGCTCGACATCCTGGGTTCCCTTCTCAACAGCCTTGGACTCCCTCCTCACCTCCCTCCCCTGAACTCAAGAATCCCAAGGACTCACTGGAAGGAGGGAGGCCTCGAGTCCCCAATGCCACTGGTCCTCTCTGGAGGCAAAGGGGGTAGCGGTGGGGTTGAAGGTGCCAGTTCTATCCGCGGCTCCTGGGCTGGGGGCGCTATCTCAGGTTGAGGGTTATCTGATGACACAAGCTAGAAGGGTGCAAGTGACAAGAAAAGAAAAAGAAAAAGAGAAAGAAAGAAGGCTCTGTTGGAAAGTGAGGCGTATCTGACGGGTGGGAAGGAAGGACTACAAAGGGGGGCATCTGAGAGAGCCTGGAGAAAAGCACCAGAGAGCAGCAGCATGCTTTAGAAGCTCCAGGAGAAGGCCGAGGGCCTCCAGCTGCCCTCCAAACGGGTAGGGAAGAAGCAAAGAATCAGGGCCTCCAGCAATTAATGAAGGCTTAGGCGACAAGGCCAGGCGAGGAGGTGGAGGAGCTTGGCAATGCAGGAGGGACTGGCCCCTCCGAGCCAGGGCCCCTTACCCAGGAGACGACCCTTCCATTGAAGCAGGGAAGGCGGGCATTGTCATCTGAAATTTCTTCCTTCACCACACTGCCGAAAGACAGGAGCCAAGTCAGTGAGACTGGACTGGCTCTCCCACACCCATCCTTATCCAAAGTTTCTCCCCACCTTCTTCAAGTCACAAACAGAATTTTTTATTTGTCATTATTAAAAGTCTGAGTTTTAAACAGATTCTTGGACTGGAGGCTTATATCCATCAGCTCGTTCAACTTTAGCTCCTGTTCTCATCCCCAGTAGCTTTTCCAGAACTGCTACCTACCTTCACCATCAAGTTTTCCCAATTCAAACCAGGGCTTCTTCAGCATTTTGACTTTTCTAACTAAGACATCATGGAGTGGATACATAGATCAGTAACCCTTTCCATATTTTCCCCAATGCTATCTGGAATCAATGTATTGACCACTTCTCTCTTTTTCTTTTTTGTGACAGAGACACAAAAAAGACACAGAAGGACAGATATGAACAGACAGGGAGGGAGAGAGATGAGAAGCATCAATTCTTTGCTGCAGCACATTAGTTGTTCATTGATTGCTTTCTCATATGTGCCTTGACCAGGGGCTATAGCAGAGCAAGTGACCCTTGCTCAAGTCAGCGACCCTGGACTCCAAGCCAGTGACCTTTGGGCTCAAGCCAGCAACCATGGGGTTTTGATCCTGAGTCCTCCATATCCCAGTCTGATGTTCTATCCACTGTGTCACTGCCTGGTCAGGCTTGACCACTTCTTTCAAGCCATTTGTCTGCACCTTTCCCATCATGATCTCCGTCATTTTCCGGATTTGGTGGTAAGCATAAGACACCCTTCAAATCTAATTGTGTTTTTTAGTAAAACCAGCACAGAATAGACGAAGCAAATAACCATCAGTAGTCTTGACACCAACGTGAGCTTCAATTGTGACCTGCCATTTTTTGACCGCAGAGCACATTTGTCACAGGAAAACCTATGCCATGGACATCCTCAGTAGCCTGAAATTTCTAAATACAACTTCATTCTGCAGATCAACTAGGCTCACTTCAAAAACATGACCCTTGAGACCTATACATGCAATTTTGGTTCCGTGAGTTCTTGGGACTAATGTTTTCCCAGTATTTCTTTTTTTTTTTCCCCAGTATCTCTTATACTGAACATAACATAACTTTTTTTTCTTTACATCATAGCGATCTTTCTTCAAAAATGGATCAACCACTTTCTTCTTGGCTCCCTTTCCACCACCTTTCATAAGGTGCTTGTTCCTGCCCACCGCCATGGTGCTGCTCAGAGAGCCAAAAGGGCTCTCCTAATCTTCTTCAGCTCAAGGACTCGAGGATGGTGACACCCCACCCCCACCCCCCTGTCCAAGTCCAAGTCCTCTTCCCTCACACAAAACACTTTGCTCTTACATCGAAGATATCTCCGAACTCAGTTCCCTTTCCCTTTTCCTCCTTCTCTGCCCAGCTTATCCTCAGGGGGTCAATGTTACTCCAAAGATCTCCTTGACTCTGACTCAAACCTTTCAGTCCAATTTCAGAGCCATACCTTAAGGTGACCCCAGCTGCCCCAAATATAGTATCCATCTAATCTTAGGAGCCTTGCTGGCAGGCCTCCCCCAACCTCCACCCTGTTCCTCATACACCTTCCTAAAAAACGTCTTTGGCTTGACCAGGTGGTGGCACAGTGGATAGAGCATCGGACTGAGATGCGGAAGACTCAGGTTCGAGACCCCGAGCTGGCCAGCTTGAGCGTGGGCCCATCTGGCTTGAGCAAAAGCTCACCAGCTTGGACCCAAGGTCGCTGGCTCCAGCAAGGGGTTGCTCGGTCTGCTGAAGGCCTGCAGTCAAGGCACGTGTGAGAAAGCAATCAATGAACACCTATGGTGTCACAATGAAAAACTGATGATTGATACTTCTCATCCCTCTCCGTTCCTGTCTGTCTGCCCCTATCTATCCCTCTCTCTCTGTCCCTGTTAAAAAAAAAAAAAAAGTCTTTGGGCCTCATCCAAGACTCTTTTCTAATGCTTTCCTTAGTTTTCTCTCACTGCCAGAGATATCCTAGTCTTTGCCTAATAGAAAATACCCATTAGACCAAGGAATGGTACTTCCCCACCAGGTTTAGTGTTCCCAAGGGGAGGCGAGACCCAGCTTCCCGCTGCCCTATGTCTCACTAGGCACAAAACTCTGCGCTATACAACCTGATGCACCTGACAGACCCCAATGCCCAGTCCTGGGGTCCCTTCTCCTATGGCTTCCTTGAGATGGACTGGACTTGCCCCTTCTTCTCACCCACCCTATGAAACCATTACTGTTCAACACCATGTCCTGGCCACTCAGCAAAGTACCTGACACTTCATAAACATCAACAGATACTTGATTAAAAGAATGCACTTATGAACTATGAGGCTCTCTGCCCTGAACAGAATCACACACACACATACCCACACATACCCTCACCCCCAAATTAGGACATCCTGTCTGATCAACCCTTTAGTCTAATGTCACTCTAGATGCCTGGATATATGTCAACTTAATTCTATTTGTTTTCAATGTGACAAACACAGCCTAGTCACTAACAATCTGTCTCAGCATAATGTAGTATTTTTCACAACATAATACCAATCTGTCTCAGAATAGCCCAGCCTGCCAAATTATTCCAGTCTGCATTACCCTAACATAGTTTATGGACTAGTCAGACTCAATATTGCTAGTCACCACTGACTGAGAATTTACTATGTGCCATGCACCTGTACTAAGCATTTTATTCTATCTCCATTTCACAGGTGAGATTGAGGCACAGAAGTCTGAAACACTGTCCAACTACGCTGCTGACAAATTATTTAAATCCAAGGTACTACCAAGACAGACCGCTTTCCCAATGGCCAACAATCTTTCTAGATAGAGCTTACTGGATCCAGCGCTCCTAGAACCAGGCTATCCTTGTCTAGTCCAGCATGCCTTCAAGAGCTGAGGCTGAGTACCTAGAGGGTTCAGTACCCAAAGTTATAAACACAAAAGGGCTTACTTTGTATTATTTAAATTCCCAATTTAGCCCAGAATGTCCTAAATTACCACAGGATAGCCCAATCTATAGCACAGCCTAGAATGTTCCCACATGCAGCTGTCCACACCAATATAGACTAGAATAGGCCCATACAGCTGTCTGTATTATCGTAGACACTAAGAGCCCTGTCTGCTCTGTATGAAGTTATCCCAATAAAAACTAGGCCCCAGTTCAAATTAACATGAACCAATACAACCCAGCAGAGTCCAGATGGCCCAAGTTTCTCCAGGATAGCCCAATCTATTCCAGGGCAGCCTAGAACAGCTCAATACAGCACTCTGCATTAGTACATATTAGAATGTCTCGAAACAATCCCGTCTACCCTAGTATAGGACAGAATGTCTCCGGTTGCCCCAATATAGTCCAATCTATATCAAGAGATTCCACAATAACCCACAATGTACCTGTGTGCTACAGGGCTGCTCAGAATGAACTACCAGAGAATAGATCGATCTACCTTAGTACTGACCAAAATATCTCCAAATAAACTAGCGTTCCCCCCTCTATTCCAGAATAGCCTAATCTCCTCTAATCTGGTTTCTAGTTTAGGATAGTCCAGTCTTCCTCCTACAGCTCCGTGCGCCTCCCCTCGATCTCTGTCCAAGCATAACCTTGTCCGTCCTGAGATATCCAATCCCCAACATAGTACGATCTGCTCCAGATAGCCCAGAAAATCTCAGTATGGTCCAGACTGGACATGTGCCCCTCAATATTGCCCAATCAACTCCAGCACAGCCCCCATCTGTCCCAGTCTAGGCCTTGCACTCACCCGAAATCCTGATCCATAGACTTGAAAAAGTACTTAGCGCCCGCGGGCCGCTGCAGGACGCTCTTGAAATCGCCGAGGGTGATGCGCTCGGCGGGGACGGGGATCTTCACCAGGTAGGGAGTCTCCTCTTCATCCAGGTGGTAAATCACCTTCGTCTCCCCGACACTACCGCCCCCCGCGCCGCCGCCCGCCATAGTCTCGACCGCGACCGCGCGTTCTCCGGCTCCACCGCCCACCCAACGGGGCTAATCGCCCCCACCGCGCTTGCGCACACCCGCAAACCGCCGCGTCAGAACCGACTGGACTGCTCTAGAGTAAGAGGGATGCAAGAGGAAAGTGGGGACTGCAGAGTGGCGGCAGGGTTCGAGGATGGGGAGCTGAAAGGGCGGCGGTGCGGTGCAGCCTAAAGCCAGGGACCTGCAGCCACCGCTGCAAACACCCCGTAGCGCCCCGCCCACCTCTCCCCATGTCACGTGACCTGGACCAGCCCCGCTCCGCCCACACCACGTGACTGACACCCCTGCCACGTGACCTCTTTCAGCAACGGTCTCCCCAACCCTCAAGAGCTCCGCCCCCAAAATGTGTCCTCACCCGAGTCCTCCGAATACTCTGGCCAACCTGGCCTCGCCTTCAAGGGACAGACTACCGACTCCCATTCACTTAACCTCCGGGAAGGAGGGAGCCCTGCAAACAACTCTGATCATACTGCTGTGGGAGGAGTCAGGGTGGGGCTGGGGGGTGTCCTACACTGCGGGTGAGATGGGACAAAGCCAACTGAGGCCAGAGCTGGTGGGCAAGCTGCAAAGCCCATTCATTTTCAGCTCGGTCTTTAAAGGGGTGGGTTTCAGAACCACCTCCAGCCATCTTCTGGCAGCTTTTCCGAGGCCTCCCTCCCAAGCAGCATAGTCAGTGAGGGCTATAAACACAGAAGAGCCCACTCTTTTATTTACAACACACAGCCTGTCTGCACAAACAGCTGGTCAATATTATTAAAAAACAAAAGGTGAGAGAATGGTCACCTGTTTTCCTTCATCCCTCAGCCAGGCTCTGGTTGGTACGCCTCCCCTGAGCTGCCATGCCAAAAGGGGAAATCCAAAATTAAAAATAAAACCAGTGCAGAATAAATGGGGAGCAAAACAGAAGACAAGGGAGGGAAGTGCTTATTTACACTAGCGTTTTATAGACAACTGTCCCATTCCATCCCAATTCCAACCCTGGCCCAGAAAGTGAGAGGTGGCAGGTCCAAGGAGCAGAGATTGAGTGTCTAGGGACCCAGACAGCTCCCCACCAATTGTAATGGGTCCCCGTTCAAGTTCACAAGGTAGGAAGGAAGAGTAGGAACTCATTTCCAAACCAATCTCCCTTGGGAATTCCTGCCTTGAACAGGGACAACATCCAAGCTTCAGGGGTTAGGCTGAGGACCCTGAGGCTCAGATCCCATGTCATGTCATTTAGAAGTTCCAGCCTAGAGACAGTGACATCAGGGCTCTCCAGATCTGGGAGGCCCCCCTAACCGCCGGGCCTCTGGCCGCAGTTCCTTGCATTTCTGGCAGTAAAAGAAATCAGGAACATTTGTCTTCTTAATCTTAGCACAGGAGAGGTGGATCCACGTTCCACATAAACTGCACTCAATCATGGGCCGGCCAGCAAAAGGTTTTCTGCAGTAACACGTGATCAGGTCCCATGAGTCATCACCTGGGGAAAAAGAAGGTTGGTTCAGTGTTGTGCCTGAGCTGTTGCTTCCGTAACAGCCTCATACCCAACATCTCAGCTGTTATAGGGCAGCCTCAAACTTCTTACCTGATTCTACCATGATGTCCTCATCCATGACCCGCATCTCGCCTTCACTGGAGCTAGCATCTCCATCTTGGCTTGTTTCAGTGCTGCCCACCTCCTTGCTTTCACTGTCAGTGGGAGGGGCTCCCTCAGAATGTGCTGTGGCAGGGGGCCTAGGAGCCTCAGGAGGTGTTGGTTGTACAGGGGCTGAGGTGTCACCCCCTACCACTGCTGCCATCTCTTCATCCTCCTCTTCTTCCTCCTCTTCCTCCTCCTCTTCAGAGTCTGTATCACTGGGAGGTGCCCTGGGAGGCCCAGGAGGTGGGAGTCTATCCCCTCTTTCTGCCTTTTTCAACTTCCGCTTCTTACTCTTCTTGATTCGAGACCTCTTTTCCCCATCCCCAGGGGCTGGCCGAGGCCTCCGAAGCACCCCAAAGCCAGCTCCCCCTCCTGGCCCCAACTTTCGGTTTTTTCGGTCCTTCTTTCGAGCAGGCTGGGAAAGGTCCCCCTGGGAAAGGGGCACTGGGGTGAGAGCAGCAGGGGGCCGGGAGGCATGTGTCAGGGAGGAGGGGGACAGTGGAGATGCCATTTTGGGCCCATCTAGGTCAAAGAGAGAGTCCTTGAGCTTCATCTTCTCAAGCAGGGTGGCACTGTCAGGGGCCTGCAGACGAGAGAAAGTGGACCTTGGGGGTCCTGGCTGGGTGGGACCTGCTTGAGCAGCCCGTCTCTTGGATGACTTTGCTTTCTTAACAAAGGTCTGGATGGTTCGGAGATCTGAGGGGGCTGAGTCCCAGCCATCACTGTCTGCCGCACTCTCACCTCGCAATGGAGAGCTGGAGCCAGAGGCTGGCCAGTCACTTTCCTTAAAAGGGGTACAAGACCAGGGTCAGCAGGGGGCCCAGTGTCACCTCACTGTTCCTCTACAACTCCAGCTTAAAAATTAGTGACTGGCCCTGGCCAGGTGGCTTGGTGGATAAAGCATCATCCAAGCACACCAAGGTTGCAGGTTCCAAATTCCAGGTCAGGGCATAAACAAGAAGCGATCAATGAGCACACAAGTTAAGGAAACAACTAAGGAAACGAGTTGATGCTTTTTTCTCTCTCACAGTCAATGGAAACAACAACAATAAAACAGCCCAGGGACAAATCTACCCTAAAACACCCTGCCAAAACCACCAAATACTACTGTACTAAAAAAATGTATCCCAGCCCACTTATTAACCTCTCCATGGTACTTCTGCTCTTATATTTGAGCATCTCCCCAATTCCCACTGCCTTTGCAACGCTGGATCCCCCCAGCAAGAACCTGTTAGCTACATTTCTGTACAGCCTCACTGCTTACTATTTCCTGCTTTCTAAAACTTATCCAAAGTGCCTTCTATTAACAGCGCCCCAAACCATTCATTGCTGCTCAAGCCACCTAATTCTATTAATCCCAAACCCACCCCAAATATTAGTTTTCCTACTAAAGTTTCTAACTGCCCTAGTCTTGTATATAAGCCCTAGTAGGCTTCTCCTATAAATAAGTACAGATCCATTTGCCCAGCAGACTCTCTGTAGTCCTTGGCCACCACCCTCAAGTTAGCTAACCTCCTGTCCTTACCTCTTTGCTAGGAGGGATGTAACCGGCATAGGCCAAGACAAAACTGCAGAATTTGTTGAAATCCTCAATTGTTCTCCGACGTTTCTCTGGTGGCTGAAAGGAAGAAAACTTGTATCACATTGAGTTTGAGAGTTCCTGGAATATGAAATCTGGAAAAGATAAGAGAAAGAGGGAGAGAAAAGGGGAAAGAGAGGATTGGACAGTAATAGTAGGCAGCCAAGGTAAGAAAAACCTCACCTGAGTCTCTGGCTTAAGGGTCGGAGGTGGATCTGTGAAAGCAATAAAAGCTGAGTCAAGGCACTAGGAAAGAGTCTGGGTAAAACCCCACCGATGAACCTTGGAGATCCCAAGCGAACCCCCTTGCTCTCGTAGGTCCCGGAGCCAGACCAGCAAGCCCCTGCGGCACTGGTCCCGCCCCTGCTCCCCCTTCCGCCTCACGAGGGGCGGAGCCTGGACACAGCGCCCTCTCGGGCCTCCATATAGTGCTCCCCTCCCCCCCCAGAACAGGCCTGGCGCCCCGCCCCTCCTCACGGTTTCTCTCGACTTGTCTACTCGGATCTTTCAGCGCCCCACCCCGCCATACCGCTCCCAGAACCCAGCCAGGGCTGCCGCTCGCCCAGATCCTTTACAGGCGCCCAGTGCCCCGAGTTCCTGCCGGGCCGCGCTCTACCGCGCCGGTCCTCCCGAGAGCGAACACGCCGCCCGCCAGCCCCCAGGAGTCGGGATGACCACGCTGAGCCGCTCCCCGCCCTCCGGCCCCTTCTGCGCGAGCACGAGGCCGGCGCGCCCCTCACCCCGGCCGAAACACAGGCTCACGAAGCCAGCGCCACTTCGCGTCCGGGATGAACCCGAGAGCTCTTGCTCCGACGCGGCCCCACCTGCCCCCACAGACCGCGCTCCCCACAATTTCGCTGTCCCTCCGCCCCCATCCGGGGCTTTGGCCCCTCCCGGCTCGAGCTCCTCAGGCTCCCCGCCGGGCCCCCGGCCCAGTTTGGAGCGCCTCCGGCCGCCGTCCCTCCACCTCCGTCCCCGTACTCACAACCAAGTCACTACGACTCCGGACCCCGGAACTCTAGCCCCCCCCCTTCTCTCCCTCCACAGCGATCTCCGCTGCAGCTGCGGCTGCCCCTTCACCCCCTGCAACTCCGGGCTTGAACCCTGGCCGACCAAGTCCCCCCCACACCTCGCAACTCGCCGGTCTAATCCCCTCCTCGCCCCTAAACTGCCCCGCTCCCCTCGCTTCCTAGCCGGCTTTCTCTCCCCGCAACTAGCCCCCGGTCCAAGTCCCACTAGCGCAGACAATACCCGGACTCCGTCTTCTCCCCACAACTCTCTTCCCACCCGCCAACAATCACCGGGCTATCTCCAGCGGCGATCGCCGGGAGCTCCGGCCCCGCCGCCGCCAACTCCCCCACCGCGGCGAACTCCCGGCTTCCTCACTCGGTCCTCCTCCCCCTCTTCCCTCCTCAGCAACTCTCCGGCCCCCAGTGTCCCCCGCCGCCCAGCACCAGGGCCTCGACCCGCCGGAGGCCCGTTCGCCCCTAACCCCCGAAGCTCCGGATTCCCAGCTCCCACTCCCCCTTCAACGCCCCCCCCCCCCGCATCTAATCTCCAACTACCCCCGGCTCAGTCTCCCACTTCTCTTTCTCCAAGGCCTCCCAACTCGTCGCTCTCCCACCTCCGGGGCAGGCCCCCCGAACCCCTCCCCACGCTCCCTCGCCGGGCTCCAGGGCTCGACCTCCAAGTTTGCCAATTGATTCCTTGCCCGCCTCCCTACTGCTCAGCGCTCAGTGCCGATCGAGAGCTCACCTTCGGGACTGGGCTCCGCCATGGCTTCCAGCATCGCCCCCTCCCCTCCTCCCGGTCCGGCGCCCCCCTCCCCCGAGTCGGGGATCCCGGTGCCGCCTCCGGTGCTCGGTGCTCCTGCTGCCTCGCTCCACACAGGTGTCTGCCTTGGCCGGGTAGTGACTCGAGTCCGCTAGCCGCTGCCGCCACCTCCCTCTACCACTGCCTCCCGCACTCCCGGACCGAGCCCCCTCCCCCCGCGCCGCCGGCCGCCTGCTCCCTCCTCCTCCTCTCCACTCCCTCCCTCTCTCTTCTCCTCCCCTCGCCTCTCCTCCCTTTCCTTCGCGGTTGCCGACGCGCAATGCACCAAGGGGCTTGTAGTCCGTTTGGGGGCAGCGGGAAAGGGACTGCATGAGCCTTGGAAACTTCAGTTCCCAGTAAGCCACGAATCAGCGCAGACGCACCAAATCGCCCCCGCCCCCGGGGAGTGGCGGGGAGATTGGGAGCGGAAGAGCGCGCGCAGGTTCCTGGGAAATGTAGGCTGGGCGGGACTAAGAAAGAAGGGATTAGAACTCGCCGCCACCATACTGCCTCATTCTGCAGTTTCTTTCTCCAGCGGGGGACCGACCCATTTCCGGCCAGACAGAGAGGTGGTTGCTGGGAGATGAAGTTCTTCGGGTAATAATGGCTCCCCCCTCCCAGTCTTCTCCCTCCCTCGAATTCCAATCCACTAGACCCCACACGCCCACATAATCTGGCCAAGTGACATGCAACTAAGGATTTGTCCTTTAACCAGCCTCCACACATGAAAATCTTTCTTAACCCAAAGGTTTATAACAAACCTGGATGTATTTATCTACAGCAGGTACTTTCAAACCTTCTCCATAGGAACCCACCTTAAAAAAGTTACTCTTTACATCAGGACCCAATACATACAATGTATATACAACTGACGTTTCAGGAAACAGTTTTCAGAGTATCCCATACATCACCACAAAGTACCCTTTTTATGCACAAGGAAAAGCCCAACATTAACAGAAAAAGCTGAAATATATTACTACCCCTCCAACCTCCTCTTTCCCCACCAATCACTAAAAAAACAGAAGGGGGTGAGTAGCAACACAAATCAAAATCCAGTTCAGCTTGTTGGTTTCATCTTTATTGATGTGCCTCCTATCTTTCCCCCCACAATTTCAGTCCTTTCCATCTACCCCAAAAAAAGGTAGTGAAAGGAAAAGACTGTTGGGGTTCTAAGCCCCTTGGGCAGTTAGAAAGGGAACAGAAACCAAAACAATCACTGGATGTGACAGATCGACAATCAAGTCTAAAGCAGAGTGGGAAAGGTGGTATCGAAAGGGGAAGGAAGAAGAAAGGAGAGGTACTAGAGGCCATCTCCCCCATTAACCCTCCAATTAAGGGGTTCTGGAGAAGAGCCTCCAACATTAGGAATTGCAGGTCTGGAAGGAAGGAGTTCAAGGAAAGGGGGGCCACCAGCTCTCTCTTTGTAGCATGGGACCCCTCACTGCAGGCGCAGCAGGTTCACAGGCCATAGACACTTTCATCACTGTAGGCAATGTATAGAAAGAAGTCTTCTTCATGATGTTCCTGGGATAAAAATAGAAAATAAGGGTGCTTAGACATCTGGCCTTTAGTAACTTGAACCACCCACCACCCAAACACATTCTTTAAAACTCACTTTTTGAAGATCCCCAAACCCAGTGCTGTGATTCCCCCTCATTTGTTCCAGGACCTAGCACCTAACAGTATCATCCCTACCAGCAAGCAGCCCTGAGCAAAAAAAGACCTCAAACTGTGCTTGCTCTGCTGCCTTGGAATGAACAGGGGACTGGGAAGAGTCTTTACCAGAACAGCTGCTCCAGCTCACTGTTCTCTCCCTTCTGTCTACTTCCACTGCCCTGTCCAAATCCCCAACCCAGGACTACTGGGAAATTTTAAGGCCAAAGATGAAACTGAGAGTGAAGCAAACCAGTTAGTTCAAGAACTGCTGATCAAACACTTTCTTCCCCTCAAGCTCTTCCAAACTCCTCTCCAAAGCCTCCACTACTTCCCAGTTACCATACCTGGTAAAGCTGACCCATCGTGGCACTGGTGGGTGGAATGACATTGTTGACAAAGAAAAACAAGGCATCCTCAGCTCGCAGATGAATTCTCTTTCGGATCAAGAAATAGAACTGACCAACTGCCAAAAATACAAGGTGTGATAAAGTCACAGATATCACAAATGCCCTGAAAAGAACAGCTGCTATATAGAGGCTCCTCTCACAGGTAGCAACCCTGGGTATTGGGTCAGGTTCCCACCTGTGAGATCAGAAGGCACCAGGTATTTCTTTTTGTCCAGGTCTCCTATCCGAGCTTTGGGAGCCTTTTCTACTATCACCTGATGAAAGGAAGATGAAAATTAGAAGATATTCGATATACAGCCCCACAGCTCCACATGTCAGGTCAAGTGACAATATTCTTAGCACACAAACCTACCCCTGACTCATTTCTCTTTGTCTCTGAACACGCGGTGCAGCACCGAGACCCCTAGCCCCACCACTGACTCAACTGGCCTAAACTCCAGGTCTCTGAATAGGAGGCGTCATAATAATCAACTCTCTTAATCAGAGAAAGATGACTTGTCTGGACCGACGACAGCTTCAATCTCAAAAACCTAGTAGCTAACTGGGGGAAAAGGCCATGTGACATTCAGACTGTCAAACTCCCTACAGCCTCCAACAAGAATCCCAAGGTCTATCTTTCCCATCTACACCACTTTACTCCCTGCTACTACCACTGTTCCTCCTTTCACCTCCAGCCCCAGACAGTAGTTTCAGGTTCGTTCTCAACCCGACCCGCCACAGCCTACCCGTTCCGGACACAAGCCCAGGCTGTGGCGTCACTGCCAGCGCCCCGCACCCTCGGCCCTGGCTACCATCCTCACCGGGACCCTGTCCGGGTATTTCTTTCGGATCTTCTCGCCCTCAGAGCGGCGCTTCTCGAACGGATGCTCTTCTTTATATACGAACTTCATCCTCCCGGGAACCGGGCTGAACCGGACGGGGCTGAAGAACCCAGGGAGGGGGGCCGGGATGGGGGGCGGCGGCGGTGGCAGCGGCGGCGACGACGACGACGGCAGCGGCGGCGGCGACGACGACGACGACGACGACGACGCACAGGCGGATTCAGCGGAGCGATCCCAGGACTTGCGCCACTTCCCTATTCGCCAACCCCGCCCCGCCCATCCAGGGCCGCCCTGCTTGCTACTTTACGCCACCAGCGCAACAGCACTAACGCCAAGAACTTACCACCACCTACTGACCACCCCCATGCCCTCAGCGCAATCGCTTTGGGAATCAATTTGCAGACTACGCAAACGACGTAGCAAAGATGGTTGGTGATTTTGCTACCGTCAAAAATAACCGAAAACCCAAAACGCATTTCCCTATCTTACACACCCCACGAAGCTGGGGATGAAAAGAATCTATTAGATGCTAATTGTAAATTGAGACTGGGATCTCCAAAAATTCTTTCCCTACATAATGTAGAGGAAAAGCCGAGATAGTTACAAGGACAGCTATTCACAAAACGCGCTCCTACGCTAAAGGCGGACATTGACACCAAAACAAAGTAGTAGCCAAGAGAAGGTGGTCTTGTAATATAGAGAGAAATTAAATATATTTTTGGAGAGACACACAGAATGCTTAAATTCAGGCCCAGGAGAGTGGACCAATAGGAACTGGAGAGTAGGTCTGATAGGTGGGGACTATGTCGCTCGCGAAAGGACATTTTTCTACAGTTGTAAGAGCAGAATCATGTGATCTCAGAGGAGGGCGGAGCATCACGTGGCGGCTTCGGTAAGTAGATCCGGCTTTTGGGAGGAGGGCCCCGAGAGGTGGGGCCTGCCTCTGTTGGAGCGGGAGTCTGTAGGCTGGCCGGGTCACTCCGGCCAAGCCTGGTAGGGGTAGTGGGGGGTCTGGGCGCAGGCTCCTTGGTGCAAAGCCTGTTCAGATTGTGTGTTCAGTCCCCCAGCCCGGCGTTTCTTCAGCTACATGCCATTTCTGGTGTCTAGGTTTCTCTTCCTCTCATACATCTGTGTCCTGCTCTGGAGCTCAACTTCCCTCCCTTTTGCTCACAGCCAGGATTCCATCCTGTCGCTAAGATCCACCAAAGCATCTGCTGTGCATGTCCTCTCTCCATCCTCAGCAAACCAACACCACAACCTCTTCCCCTACCTCTAGGACCGGGAGCAGTCTCTTCCCCTCTACCCTTCATTTCCCAAAATCCCAGAGAAGGACCTTGGGCAGCTTTGATTTCAAAGTTATAATGCATGGTTTAAAAGGGGGGGGGGGACAGAAAGCTGGTTACAGGTCTGAGGGAAACTAGAGAAGAAAAATATAGAGATAAGTAAGCGGGGACAAGTTTTGGGGAAATCCAGTGGCCCAAATCCCAGTTTCCCACCCACAACCCAACCCTTGGAGTGAAGAATTAGATCAGTTTTGTACAAGAGTTTTTAAAAAAAAATCAAATCACAACAAAGCTGGCTTGGCTTCTCTCTGAGCCTCCTGGATTATCGAATGTTTGTCTCTCACTGTGGCCAGTCCTGTTTCTCCACCACAGACACCGATTATGTCCCAGTCTGGGGTTCCAGGGAGTGCGAACACGAAGTTAGAGAGAGGCTGCTTCTGAGTCTGGCCCATATGTCCATCCAGACTCCATACGGAGTGCAGGGCTCCCAGGGCAAAGGGGTGGGAGGGGCAGACCCTGCCCAGGCAGTCCTCACCACTGGACAGGGCATCAGACGGCATCCCGAGGGCTCACCCTCCCATTCCCCCCCACCCCAACTCAGGTGGAGGGGGAGCAGCTGTCACCAGAGCCTATGTTGGTGAAGATTTCGGCTCAGCACAGATCGAACATCAGCGGTGAACCTGGGATGACAATAAGTAGCATTGGTAGAGTCCTTATAATTGACTTCCCCACACTAGTGTGAGGCAGCCTCACAAGAGAAGTGGGGCAGTCACCATTGTCACATGATGAGACTGAGGTTCAGTTTCCCCAGAACCCAATCGCTAAAAGCATCAGCTTAAGTGTAAGACCTGTGTCCAAACGTTAAATACTTAAGGGAAAAGAGAAAGTAAGTAAAAAAACAGGACAAACTTTTATTCCTTCTTGGGATTCCCCCATCTCCTCCCTTCCTCAGTGATCTTAGTGTCTAGCTTTCCTTACCTGAGGGCATCCAGCATCGGCAGCAGGTTAAGAAGTGCGGTGTCGCTGGGGTCACTAAACCAGGACTTGATGGGGATGGCATTGTCTAAGTTGAGTAAAAAGTGCATATGAGAAGAAACAAAGGGTTCAGGAAAAACAGGGTGTTTTTTCTTTTATTTGGGAGTAGGGATCGTTATTTTAAAATACACCACCACCCACTCATTCAAAATCAATTACTATATCACGTTTTCCCTGAAGCAAACCTGCTATGAGAAATTTGATCTATGAAGTAGACACATGGGGGAGGAGGAAAATCTCATTCAAAAACTTGCATCCTAACCTACAGTAAAGCAAGGCATCCCAGCTCCATGAACTCAAAATATCTCCTCAGAACCACCTCCTGATCTTTCCAGACTCACCACATTGCCCCATACCTGGATGGCTCCTGTAAGCCCCTGGGGAGTTATCCAGGATCACAATGCTGGAGAGGTCACTGTGGACCACTGAGAGGTCCTTGATGTAGCTGCCCAATTCCAAAGTGCAGTGCTGAAAGGCGGGGGGGCTCGGTACCAGAAGGGGACTCACCCTCTGTGATTGTACCCAATCCCAACAACACGATGGGCAGCCAAACCCCAGTAAAGGGGATCAGTCAGTAGGCCTCCCTCAAGTCCCCAGAAAGACCCTCCCATTCCTTCAAACTCAGATCCCTCCCTGGTGACCTGCCTCTGGAGCTTGACTCTTAGTCCTGGATTCCAGGCCCTCACCTGTCTGTAGTATCTCCTCTTGAGAATGCTTCTGCTATTGTCCAGTTTGTCCGCCACAGCAGAGCCATAAATCTCCATGCTTGCTGTGAACACGACCAGCTCGTACCACTGGCTCACCTGAAAGAGACGGGGAAAACCAGGTGTCAGAAGAGATAATCATTCAGTTAGACATACAGTTCCCTTCCACTAGACTCCAGCCTTGTCCTTCAGGATTTGCAACAGTATCAAATGTCTCTGAAGACAAAAAATTCTGAGTGCCCCCAGTCTTATGCACCATATACCCTTAAGATTCAGAGATGCAAGAACAGAATAGCAGGAAGCCTGTGGAAAAATAGAATTATATCAGCAAAATAAATGAACCCCAATTACTAAAAGCCATTCTCCAACCATCCTACAACGTCCCTTCCACAAAATTGCCTTTATCTGTTTCTACTCATCCCTTACTTCCTCCAAATCCTCTCAATTCCCAGAGCCCTAAAACCATTTTTTCATCACAGAGCTCCCTTCGGCTGTTGCAAACTCACCACTTCTAAGAAGAAATCCACATGGGGCCTCTTATGTACAAAAAACCGGACAGGATGTTTGTCTATTACCACCTGTAGAGGAACAGGGAAGGGCAGGGGGAAGTCCTGAGCAGCACAGCTTGGCCTGAAGGACACTCCGCCCACCCGTCCATTGCCTGGATCCCTTCTTCTGGCTGACTGTGGTGCCAGGGAGAACATATTCTGGGACTGAGAAAGGTCTAGGTCAGTGGTTCTTAACCTTTTTTATTTATTATTATTTTATTCATTTTAGAGAGGAGACACAGAGTGTGTGTGTGTGTGAGAGAGAGAAAGAGAGAAAGGGGGGAGGAGCTGGAAGCATCAACTCCCACATGTGCCTTGACCAGACCAGTGCAGGGTTTTGAACCGGCGACCTCAGTGTTCCCAGGTCGACGCTTTATCCACTGCGCCACCACAGGTCAGTGGTTCTTAACCTTTTTTGAGGTACCGAACCACCAGTTTCGTATGCACATTCACCGAACCCTTCTTTAGTGATAAATAAAATATGATTTTTTTTTCCAAATTCAAGACATAGGTATATGTTTTCTTACTGGTGCACAAAATGAGCCGTGCATGAACATCCCCTTGCTCAAAGAACAAAACCAACAAAATGCATGAACTCACAACAAATTATGGTATTACTTTATTCTGGCCTCCGCGGCAGAGGCTTCTCCGAAGCCCTGAGACCGACTCATTGAACCCCTAGGGTTCGATAGAACCCAGGTTAAGAACCACTGGTCTAGGTAGAATAACAGACATAACTATTCTGTCACTTCCCACCCCCACAAACCTTGAGGATGAAGTCAGGAGGTGTTCCAGGTCGGACTGTGGGTCTCAGAACCCCATCATGATGAGAGTGAATAAGTGTCTCATCCAGATCCAGCACCAGGATCTTCCTCTTCACCTGACCTGAGCCACAACAGGAAGGAATTAACGCCAACCAACCTCCAGCCCAGACCTTGAACTCTCTCTCACCTTAAAGGATCTTCCCAGCCAGCATATTCACCTAGTCGATTCCGGGACACAGGAGATAAGGGGAGGATGTCATATCGAACAGTTTGGTACTGAATTACCTGGAAACAAAAGAGAAAATTGGCACTCTTGGAAATCTTCCCCAGTAACAACAGGTAGCACATGTTGAACACTCACCATATGCTGGGCACCATTTAAGTGACTTAGGGTTCTTTATTTCTCAAAACAACCTTGCCTAAGGCCACATAGCTAGAAGCTATTTAGCCCTTTGAGCAGTATGAACATTCATGCATGTCCTCGTGCCTCCTGACCATCCAGAGTACGATCGTACATGTGTAAGGCAAAGTGAAAAAAAGGCAAATGTGTGTTCTTCTTGTTTCCATAAATTGGTTATCAAACATGATTTTAAGTTAATAAAACTGTAACCAGAACTAATTTTATTTTTGAAAAAATACCAAACTCACCCCCCAGGGGTCAGCAAGCATGAAAAAAACAAACTCACTACTCAAAGGGTAGTCTGTCCTAATCAGAATGAAAACTCCATGAGAGCATGGATTTTTGTCTCCATCATGGTTGTTTTCCTAGAATACTAGGGCAGGGGTGATTAATTAATATTAAAATAGATGAAGTGTTGGAGCCAGGATTGTGCCCATGCTGTCTGATACAAAAACCTGCTCATTAAGATACTTTTAAAGCCTGAACGGGCGGTGGCGCAGTGAATAGAGTGTGGGACTGGGATGCAGAGGAGCCAGGTTCGAGACTCGGAGGTCGCCAGCTTGAGCAAGGGGTTACTCAGTCTGCTGAAGGCCTGCAGTCAAGGCACAAATGAGAAAGCAATCAATGAACAACTAAAGTGCCACAACGAAAAACTGGTAATTGATGCTTCTCATCTCTCTCCATTCCTGTCTGTCTATCCCTCTCTCTAATTCTTTCTCTCTGTCCCTGTAAAAAAAAAAAAAAAAAAAGATACTTTTTCAGAGAAAGGAAGGGAGGGAGAGGGGGAGACAGAAAGAAAGAGAGGGAGAGAGATTTGTTGTTTCACTCACCCATACATTCATTGGTTGATTCCTGTTAAATGCCCTGTCTGGGGATCAAACCTGCAACCTTGGCATATTGGGAAGATACTCTAACCAACTGAGCCACCTGGCCAGTGCCAAGAACCTGCTCTCTTAACCAAGATATTATTTTGCTACATTGAATAAAGAAATGCACAGCTCTCCCCATGTCCACCCCAAAATTTATTGTGACTTCCATCAGCCTTAAGACTCCTTAGGGGACACAAAACAGGAGTCAAGAAGGGAGGTCCTTGGTCCCTAGGCAGAACAGAGGATGAGGGCATCCAGGGGTTGTCAGGTCACCTAAGTTCCTCTGGCTAGGGGCCACCAGGCCTATTTTAACCAGCCACCTGTCCATTTCTGTCTGTATGAGCCAAGTCACAAGAACCTCAGCCCTCTGAACAGCCTCCTTTTCCTGGTACCCAGGACAAGGCAAAGGACACTGGTAAGCCCCACCCACCAGATCCACTGGTAGGGGGTGGAGAAGTCCAGAGAGAAGTAAAGGCTGAGTGAGAGGTGAAGACAGGATAAGGATATCACCACTTCAGCCTTCCAGCTTCTCCAGAGGCTCCTTTTTTAACTCTCAGATCTCCCCCATGAAAAGTCCAACAGTTCCCTCCTCTGCCCTTATTCTAAGGCACAAACACTCTTCAGTCCACCCATAGGCACTGAGCCTCACCAGAACCAGGCTCCTCCTTGCGAACCAAAGGACCCTCACCCCTAATCCCAAGGCATCTGCCCTTCTTTTCTCCCCGGGGCCGTGATGAGGACCGCAACAGCTCAACAGCTCGGGTGTCGCGCCCTGCTATCTCAGGTTGCACATGCTGGGCATGTAGGGACTGCTCCAAGCATCTGCCAGAAAGGGGGTGGGGGGAGAGACCAGACTGGAAGGGAAGGCAAGACAAAAGGCTGTGGGGTCAGTGCCACTCAAAGGAAAGCCACTACTGGTGCTGAAGCACTGCTCTGATGTTAGGGGTTAGAAGGTGGGATGCGCAGAGCAAGGCCAGGCAAAGGATGGCAGCTAACATGGAAAGAAAACCCCAGGCGCTAGCCCCACACAAATCTCAGCATATCTCACCTCAAATTCTTCGTGGCTCCTAACTCTTGTCTCAGGGAAAGAGCCCTACCTACAACCACGACCACCCTGAACAATCCTCACTCTACATCAGGAAATGGAAGAAGTGGTATGGTAAAGGAGACGCTAAATGCAAGGCTAGGCCTATTCCCTCAAATCACCACCACTACCACCCTGGGTTTTCTGGAAATTCTTTGACCTAAGCAGCCCTTACCAGGTTTTATTCTTTCAAGTTTTACTGAGGTATGCGAAAGAGTACAGACCAGTAAACCTCTGCACCAGAGCTTTCTCCCCAGACTCCTTCAGAGGATTCTCACCAGTGGTGATGAGAATACAAGAGCCCATTCATTAAATGGTGTTGGCCTAAGGAGTTTTGACTTTGGATAAAAGGTACGGGGGAGGGAACCCTGAGATACTTGGATTCATGCACAGTCTTCACTGCCCACGGTATCCCTCACAATGCTAGGGGCCTTTGGAAGAAACAAGGGTGCCTTGCCGGGGGTGGGATTCAAGCCTACAATAGACAAAGTCTTCAGATAGGGAAAGTCAAACTTTAACATGCTCCCTTCCACCACAAAAGCCCAACATAAAAAAGCATCTTAGTCCCAGCATCTGAATAAATTCTGGTACCCACACACTGAAGTTTTCTGGGCCTTTTTGGAGGAGTTCCCTTAATGCAAACCGCAGGGGTTTCTCCTTCACACACCCAGGGCTTTTCCCAAGTTCCCATCCTTGTTTGTCACTTATGCCCTCCCACCCACGTCGACTTTCGACACATAAGCCTGTCTCCCCCTTGTTATAAGACCAAACGCACACGGAGTTTCCTAATAGCGGGAGGGTCTCTCACAAGCCCGCATCAACAGTTCTGTTGCCATCAAACAGGTGTTCCCTGCCTCTCAGTGTCTTCAGCAACAACTCCAGCATTCTTATGAGCGCCCCACCCACCACCCTAGTCCCCAAGAGTTGCCAAATCCAGTCCGTCAGAGCCCCCCGATCTAGGTTTTACTACCAGGGTCTCCCTCCTCCCCACCCCACCCCATAACCTGCTAAAGGTGCCCTCATTCTCTAACGGGAGAAGCCTTCGCCAGGACTAAACAGAGGCCCGGCACTGTCCCAGAAACCCGTGAGCACCGCTGACAGAGGTCCCCATCACGACCAGCGCCCACCCAAGCTCACCGTGCGGATCTGCCTCCGCAAAAGGTAAATGAAGAAGCTCCACAGCTTGGCGGCGAAGGCCACGAACGTGCGCAGCCCCAGCAGACACTGTGTCCGCATCATCCCGATGACCCCGGCACCGCCGGCCCCGGGGCCCCCGCGGCCCAACTCCGCCAGCCCCCCGGGGGCAGCCCCCCGCCGCCGGGAGGGGGAACGGGGGCCCCGAATGGCAGGAGAGGCTGCAGAGAGGGGCACGGAGCGGGCGGCTCAGAAAGCCACCCCCGGCGAGGGGAAAGCCCAGCGGAACCTGGAGCTGGGGGACAGGCGTGGGCAGCCCGCAGGGGCCCACATGGGCAGGGAGTGGCACCGACGGCTTTGCGGAGATTGCAGGACGAGATAGATCGGGCTGGGACGGGGTCCTCTGAGACTAGGAGGGAAGGGGCTGGAGAATTGGGGGAGGGGGTGGTGGGGGAGGGGGCTAGGGAGAAAGAAGGGGGAGGGGAAGGAGGAAGCGGAGGGTGGCCCGCTGCGCAGGCGCGCTAGGGGGCTGCTCGCGGGAAAGGGGTGGGAGGGGACAGCGGCGCGTAAAGGGCCGCGCCGGTGGAGAACGGGCTGGCCGAGCGAAGACGCGGGGAAGGAGGGGGAGGGGGAGCCGAAGGGCGCGGATGGCTGAACCGGAGCGGCCTCCCCCTCCCCGAGGTCGGGGGCGCCTTAGCCGCTGGGAACCAAGGCTGCAGTTTCTGCAGCTGGATTTCCCACTCTGACAGGCGCCATTTTACCACCCAAAGGACTCCCTCCTCCTTTCTCCCACCTCCTCTTCCCTTCTGACACGACTTCCGGTGGTGACGTGTATTCGCTTCACCAAGACTAATGTTCCCCACTTGGCCTACGGGGGTGGAGATAAGAAAAGTGGTGTGTGCCCCGAACAAGGCCGCAGTACCGCGCACGCGCGGAAGGCGGCAATGAGGCAGGACCCGGAGCGAAGTAGGCCCCGCCTCTAACGGGGTGAAAGGGGCGGAGTGACGTCAATTGACCCCGAGTTCGGCGGGACGGTCTCGTGCGTCTGTTTCCCCCTCCCATCAATTCCCCTAACCGCCCCTCCCGCCCTAGTCACGGTAAAAATGTGGAAAGGGGCGTTGTCCTTCTGTATGTGCGCCAGTGCACGGGAGGGGCCCCTCTGCGTGAGCCCCCCTGAGAATATTGAACATAATCAATTCTCATTCTAGATTATGCGAGGTTTTAGTGGTGGGAGGAACCGTGGATGCCCCGCCCCTCCCCTGGAGAGGGCGGGCAGTCGGCAGTGACGCCATCAGAGGGCGTCGGAAAAGGGTGGGGACCGCATTTGGAGATGGAGTCACTGTTGGCCCTTGGCGGCCTGGTACTTCTTCGGGGTGAGGGTGACAGAGTAGGGGTGGAGATTGAAACGGGTTTGTGAAGGCGGGAATCTCCGATCTCACGCTGTTTATTCGTCCCTCACTCTCCCCAGACTCTGTGGAGTGGGAGGGACGCAGTCTCTTGAAGGCGCTTATCAAGAAATCAGCGCTGTCGTGAGTAACCCCCAGCTGCTTCCCGTCCTCCCCGGGAAGGAAGCCTGGGCCCCGCTCTTTGACATTCTGCCTCCTGTGTTCCTCAGTGGAGAGCAGGTTCACATCCTGGGCTGTGAAGTGAGCGAGGAAGAGTTTCGAGAAGGTTTTGACTCCAGTATCAACAGCCAGTAAGTACGAAGGGAAGAGACTTAATTGAATGTGGAACCACTGTTGCTAAGGAATTCCTTTTACCGCAACAAGCTCAGAACCTGGTATGTAGTAGCAGCTACTTATTTATTGAATGAATGGCTATGGGTCTTTCAGGAGGCGATAATTAGTAAAAGTGGTATGTGGAGACTCCAAAGTAGAGATTATAAAATGAGAGACAGCCTGGCCGGTGTTGGCGCAGTGACTAGAGCATCGGCCTGGGACGCTGAGGTCGCTGGTCACCAGGTCGAGTGCAGAATCATCCACATGACCCCAGTGTCGCTGGCTTGAGCAGAGTCCCCTTGGTTAAGGCACGTATGAGAACCAATCCATGAACGACTAAAGTGACGCACGCACTAGGTGTTGATGCTTCTCATCTCTCTCTATTCCTGTCTCTCACTCTCTTTCTTAAGTCAATAAAAAGAATTTTTTTTAAATTAGAATGAGAACTTGACCAGGCAGTGGCACAGTGGATAGAGTGTCGGACTGGGACGTGGAGAACCCAGGTTCGAAACCCTGAGGTCACCAAGTCACCAGCTTGAATGTGAGATCATAGACATGACCCCATGGTCATGACCTGAACAAGGGGTCACTGGCTTAGCTGGAGAGCCCCCCCCCCATAAAGGCACATGAGAGAAAGCAATCATTGAACAACTAAAATGCTACAAGTTGATGCTCCTCATCTCTCTCCCTTCCTGTCTGTCTGTCCCTGTCTTGTCTGTCTCTCTCTCTCCTTTTTATTTTATTTTATTTTTTACAGGGACAGAGAGAATCTGAGAGAGGGATAGATAGGGACAGACAGACAGGAACGGAGAAAGGTGAAAAGCATCAATCGTTAGTTTTTCGTTGCCATTGCAACACCATAGTTGTTCATTGATTGCTTTCTCACATGTGCCTTGACCGCAGGCCTTCAGCAGACCGAGCCACCCCTTGCTGGAGCCAGCGACCTTGAGTCCAAGCTGGTGAGCTTTTGCTCAAGCCATATAGGCCTGTGCTCAAGCTGGCAAGCTCAGGGTCTCGAACCCAGGTCTTCCGCATCCCAGTCCGACGCTCTACCCACTGCATCACCGCCTGGTCAGGCTCCATCTCTCTCTTGCTCTCTCCTGCACATGCTACAAAAAAGGATTACTTCATCCTGTCCTGTGGTTGTGCAGTGGTTAGATTATGGACCTGGGATGGTGAGGTTGCTGGTTGGAAATCCTGGGCTTGCCTGTTTAAGGCGCATACGACAAGCAATAAGCAAACAATGAACAACTAAAGTGAAATAACTATGTGTCGGTACTTACTCTTCCCTCCCCACCCCCCTGTAGAATCAATATATAAAAATTATTTTTTAATTTATTTTTAAGTGAGAGATTGGAAGGGAGAGAGATAAGAAGCATCAACTCATGTTTGCACTTTAGTTGTTCATTGATTGCTTTCTCATGTGCACCTTGATAGGGGCGGGGGTGTTCCTGCCAAACCAGTGACCCCTTACTCAGGCCAGCAACCTTTGAGCTCAAGCCAGATGAGTCCACACTCAAGTTGATGAACTCGAGGTTTTGAACCTGGATCCTCAGCGTTCCAGGTCAATACTCTATCCACTATGCCACCACTGGTCAGGTCATAACTTAATTCTTGACCTTTGCTAAGGTGTTCTACAGGCTGGAATCATGTCTCATGTTCTTTTCTTTCTGTTTATTCATCCAGAGAATAACACACTTTAGACACCACTCAGGATATATTTGACAGTGAGGGTAGCTAACATCAGGTATTTATTATGTCTCAAACACTGCACTAAGTGTCAAGAGGTTTGTCTTCCTTTTACAAGAAGCTAAGACTTAGATTAAGTCTTCTATCAATTCAGTGACCTTGAGTAATTAGAAAACCCAAACTTGAAGCTCAAAGCTACCTGATGCCAGAATCTGTGCAATCAATCACCATATTCTACTTCTAAGTTACTACCTTTCTCTGGTATTTGGGATATTAGTGAAAATGGAGGAGAGCCACAAAGATCAGAGGATGAATTTCAAGACTAGGGGAGTTATGTTGTCTCCTATTTTCCCTTTGTAGGCTGGTTTACCATGATTTCTTCAGAGACCCTCTCAACTGGTCAAAGACTGGGGATGCCCTTCCTGGAGGGCCCCTGGGAGTCTTGAGAGCCATGTGTGCGAGGACAGGTCCTGGTCCTGCCACTATTGCTCTTGATTCACTTAGCTGGCTGCTGCTTCACCTTCCCTGTACCACACTCTGCCAGACCCTGCATGCTCTGAACCATATGGACTCCTGTCCTGGTGAGACCCCCCTCCTTCATTACTTTCCCTCATGCATCTCCCTCTGCCAAGGAACATGCCCCTTTCCACCCTAAGGAGAAACAACGGGTCGCCAAGTGGACCTTATTCCTTCTCTTTATCCTAAAGAGATGTGTACTAGTTCTTGACTTCTCTTTAATGCCACCTACCAATCACTTTTTTCTTTTCCAAGTTATTTTTTACTTATGTTACTTACTCATTCAACAAACTTTAAATACATACAGTGTTTCAGATACAACCTTATATAATGAGAAAATAAAGACTAGTTGTAGTCCGATCCCTGTCTTCCAGGAGCTCAAAGTTTCATCAAGGATACAGACAAGTAAACAAGCAGTTAGAAGATATTCTGATAAGAGCCATGATGATAAAGGAACATACACAGAGTACCATAAGGAAGGAAGTGTCTTAAAGAGTAAGATGTCAGCCTGGCAAATGTGGCCCGGCCCATGGCACTAGAACTAGCTTTGAAGTATAGGGACAAAAGTAGATTTACAGTTATGATACATGAAACAAGAGTTTATTATTTTTTAAATATTGGTTGATTGATTTAATTTAGGGAGAGGGAGAAACATCTATTCTGTTCCATTTATTTATGCGGTCATTAGTTGATTCTTATACATGCCCTGACTGGGGATCAAACTGCTAACCTTGGAGTATCGGGACAACACTCGAACAGCTGAACTATGGCCAGGGAAAAGTTTATTCTTGTAATATTATTTATTAACTTACTATTTCTCATACAAACAACTATACTGCACACTGGGTACTAGCATGGCCTTTGGAATCAGATTTCTAGCTTTGTATTAAGGTACTTGATCTCTCAGTGCATTGATTTCTTCTATAAAGTGTGGAATTGCCATTTTATTTATTGTTGTTTTTTTTTACAGGGATAGAGAGGGAGTCAGAGAGAGGGATAGATAGGGACAGACAGACAGGAACGGAGAGAGATGATTGTCGTCGCAACACCTTAGTTGTTCGTTGAGTGCTTTCTCACATGTGCCCTGACCGCGGGCCTTCAGCAGACCTAGCAACCCCTTGCTGGGGCCAGCGACCTTGGGTCCAAGCTGGCAAGCTTTTGCTCAAGCCTGATGGGCCCCATGCTCAAGCTGGCGAGCTCGGGGTCTTGAACCTGGGTCTTCCGCATCCCAGTCCGACGCTCTATCCACTGCGCCACCGCCTGGTCAGGCTGCAATTGCCATTTTTGTAGGTCATATACGGTCAAATGTCAAACATGGGCAATTTCACATGGTTCAACTTAAAAATGCTGACCTTTGTAAAGATGAAAAAGTGCAGTGCCCAACACTCTGTAACTGCTCCCCAAAAGAGAGGGAATCTAAGGCACTGGCTGGGATCTTGCCAAGTTCCCAAAACTGAAAGTAATTAAGTGTATAAGAAATGAAGCAGAAACCAGATGATGAAAATGTCAGTTCATCCTGTAGGTCATGAGTGGCTCCTGAGAATTGAGGCAGAATGGTGCCTTGGTCAGATTTACATTGGAACAAGAAAGGACATGATAAGTGAGAGCTAAAATAGGCTCAAAGCGGGGCCATGAGACTGGCCAGAGTAAGTCAGGAGGGTGGCAGAGCTGTGATGGGATTTGGGCCTGCCTGTCTTTCCCTTTTTCCTCTTCACTATTTGATCCCTGGCCTCTGCCCTGAAAGCTCCCTACTGCCCTTTATGATCTACGTTTCTTGCGCCTTTCCAGGTAACAGCTCCCCATCCGAACGCATGCGTGTGCTGGGCCTACTACATGAAGAGCTTCATGGCCCAGGCCCCTTGGCAGCATTGAGCACCCTTGCTCACACTGAGGTGACACTGAGCGGTACAGGGGACCAGGCCTCGGCTTGCATTCTCTATAGGAGACCCCAACAGCGCCCAATACGTAAGGTCAGGAGAAACACCGGTTGGGGCCAGACAGGGGAAGAACAATAAAAAAAGCTTATGTGATGGAGCATTTCTCTGTGCTTATATTTCCCTCATTTAATCTTCACAGCTGCCCTGTGATAGGTTTATTATTCCCATTTTGCAATCTGGGAGACTCGGATCCTGTGAGCTTAACCAGTGAAAGATACTGCCTCCCTGGAAATGGAAAAGGAGAAAAGCCTGGGAGTGGTTATTATGGGGGGAGAAGGAACAAGTCCATATGGAGAGTTTTGAAGGAGAGGTGAGGGGGAGAGCAAGACCTGAAAGCCAGTTATATATAGCTTATTAGGTCTTTAGTTCTCTCTGGTTTCTCCAGTAAGAGAGAAAAAAACTTTGATACTCTTAATACTCTTCTTTCTTTTCCCAGACTCAGTGGTTCTCCATCCTGCCTGACTTTAGCCTGGATGTCCAAGGGGTGTCTCCCCTAAAGTCCCAGCCCCACCCAGATGCTTACACATCCCCGGTATTTAAGAGTGCCCAGGCCTGGCAAAAAGAATAAAAAATGGAGGGGTGGGGGTGGAGTCAGAAATTACAGGGATTGGGCAGAGTGGCAGCATCCCTTGTACCTACAGGTGGATCCCACCACTCACTTGACCTTTAACCTTCACCTGTCTAAGAAAGAGAAGGAAGCCAAAGAGAGCTTGACCCTGCCCTTCCAGTTCAGCTCTGAAAAGTAAGTTTGTGCCATCTGGGCCTGAGAGGTGGGGACGAGTTATTGATTAACTTCTCCAACTTTATAGGGGTTGAAGTCTGTCTCCAGAGCCAAGTGTGGGTAGTGGTTCTCTACCTGTCCATACCCCAACAAAGGCAGAGAGCTTGTCTCTTCTTTCCATTACAGCCCTGGCTCCCAGCTCCATAGTCATCCCCAGAGCGATTGAGTTTAGGCTAAACCAGACCAGACACTGGGGAAATGGCCTTATATCCAGTTAACAGTACTAGGACAGGAAGCTACATGGGGAAGGTTAATAGAGGCTTAGCAGATGCCTATTATTGTGCTCTGTGTGGGTGGATGAAGCAAGACAGTGAGTGGCAGGAGCCTTGCCCTCAAGCTTTTAGGAATAAGAACTCAGTATTAGGAGAGCTGTATAAGAGTATTCCAGTACCAAATGGTACCTCAGTACTAACTAAATCAGAGGAAGAAACTTGGACCAAAAAAACATGGAGAACAAAGAGTCAAAGTCGCCAGGTACAGGGTGTTCAGACAGGACCCCTTCACTAACACCAGCTCTTCTCTTGTCTCTCAGACAGCATGCTCTATTGTGCCGTGGTCTAGGCCAGGCTACCAGCCACATCTTCTACGAGCCAGATGCTTATGCTGACCTGGACCAGGAAGACGCAGATGATGACTTAGATATTTGATGATTGTAATTGGGGGGAGGTCAGGAGACCTTGGGCCCATAACCATCCTCCCATTGTTCAAGTTGACCTTACCTCTTCCTGCCCGTTTTGTTTCCTATGTTTCTAGAGACCCTGCCTCATGAGCCAGGGAACAGCATCCAGTCAGGATAAGAAGTAGAATGGGAGCAGAGGAGGTGAGAGACTAGGAAATCCACCCACCAATCCTAATAATTTTTTTTTAATTTTTTACTGAAAAAAGAAAGTCCTAAGCAGCTATTTAAGCAAGAGTTGGGAGTGGGAGGGACTCAAGGTTGGGAATGAATGAGAAAAACCAAACACCTAGGCCTTTTAGAGTCAGCTGTCCTTGTTGGGGCCTGGATAACAATGAAATAGGACAGGGATGGCTTGGTATGCCGTTGGCGCTCGGTGGGTTTATTTGTCTTTAGCTGAACTAGGCATACTTTAGGTTCCAGGCTCCCTGCAAGGACCCCAGTAGGAAGGAAGCAGAAACCCTGAAGGGGGAAAAGAGAAACCTACTTTCCAAAACATACTTTTTATTACTGTACAAAAAACACACCCCTCTTTGGTCTCCCCCACTGAGCCCCCAGGGAACTGTACATGGTGTGCAGGGCAGGAGTGACCTGTGGCTTCTGCACATCCTGCCCATGGGCTGAGCTCTCTGCCCCAGGTCCTTTCAAGTGTCTGAGCACACTCATAGGCTGCCAGGCTGGGGCAAGGGAACCTCAGGTCACACATACTCCTTAGCAGAGTTGGGCTGAGAATAGGAGCGGGGTGCACGGTACCCAGCTTTGCTCTCACTCCCAGGACAGGAGCAAGAGAGCAGTGCACCTCCCAAGAGGGCCAGAGCAGATCCTGCCCAGCCAATGAAGATGGCAGGGCCAAACTCATATCTGTGAAGAGAAGGGATTGATTGGGTTCAGAAACTGGCCTGCCTCTCCCGACCCCCAAACCTGGCCCCTTAGGAATCAGGATTCCCATACTTACTTAACATTCATGGGGACCAAAGGGTTATAGAAGTCTGTGATAATCATGTGGCCATACCAGGAGCAAGCTATCAAAGCAGCCAGACCTGGAGAATGAGGATTCAGAAAGTGTGGGCCCCCCAAACCCAGACCTTGCCCACTCTCATTCCTCAGAGCCCTTGGGGCCACCTTGAACCTGTGACTCACCTGCCACAATAAAAATGATGCCTCCAGTCATGGCTATACGGGCCTTCTTTGCTTTGTCATCTCCCCCACAGCGTGTGCACTTCATGCCCATCGTGGCCACGAACATGGCTAGTAAGCCCAGCACCAGGGATACCACCATTAGGGCTCGAGTGGCCTGAATGGCCGCTGGGGGTGGGGGGATGGGGAAAACACTTTCATTGCAGGAAGTGCAGGCAGCCCTTTGACGGCTCCAGCCTTCCAGCCAGCCGCCCGCCGCCGGCCTGAGATGTCCTCCACGTCCAAGTCCCTGGCCGGTTTTGGGTGGATCCCGACTCCGGCCTGAGATATCCTCCAAGTCCCTGGCCGGTTTTGGGTGGATCCCGACTCCGCGGCCTCCCAGCTCTGCCCCGCCCAATCTATGCTCTCGGACCCGCCCGGGGCACCTAGGTTTCGATGAAACTGCCCCAGGTAGGGGGAAGGGTGAAAGGGAGCAGCGGAGGCCGCAGCTAGAGGCTCCACTCAGGCCGCAGACAACGGCCCCCGTCCCGGTTCTGACCCTACTGCCTATCGAGGACCTAGTGGTTGTGGCTTCAGTCTAATCCGCCGATAAGATTAGAGGCCGCAGGCGTCTGCCCACATCTGACAAGAGCGCACCGTTCCTCCGCCTACCCCGCGGCCTCCAACTCGCGCCACCCTTTGTCCTAGAGAAAAGGGCGGGAGTGGGGGAAGCCACTGCCAGCCTAGGGCGGTAGGGAAGAGACCCCGGCCCACGACCCGGTCACCCCTGAGGAGCTGGGGGTAGAAGAGGGGTGCAGCCGGCCGCGTGCGGGCCCACGTGCAGTCGCCAGAACCCCGGTGCGCTGCGGCCAGCCGCACTGCGCGGTCCCGGCCGCTCCCGGACCCTCCCCCTCCTCTCCCCGCCCGCTCCCGGGCAACCCAAGGCGTCGGGCCGCGCGGCCCCGGCTGTGCCTCGCACCGCACCCGGTGACCTCGGCCCTGGGCGCGTCCGCCCCGTCGATTTCGCGGCCTTACCCGGCAGGGCGAGCACAGAGTCGTACATTTTGCAGCTCATCACTCCCGTGCTCTGCGTGACGCAGTCCATCCACAGCCCCTTGTACATGGCCTGGGCCGTGATGATGTTGTCGCCCGCGTACGAGCTCATCTGCCACTGCGGAATGGCTGTGCACGCCACCAGGCCCACCCAGCCCAGCAGGGCCATGGAGAAGCCCAGCAGCTGCAGGCCCGAGTTGGCCATTCCGCCCTCAGAAAAGACTGGGGCGCTTCTGCAGTAAAACAAACAGACTTCGAGGAGCGACCCCACAAGACAACTTGGGGTGGAGTTCTAAGTAGCCCAGAGAGAATAAAGTTTTTGGTTGAGTGACTGCAAATTTCTTATCACCTGAAGTAAATACAAATCGCCCCTCCGGCGGGGCGAGGGTCTCACAGCAGAGGGAACAGGCTACGCCCGGAGGACTGGTGGCCGACAAAGGCGATCCTCGGCGGCCGTTCCCTCCGGCGCTCTCGGCGACGATAACAAAAGGTGGAGGGGCCCTATGGTGCGATCCTGGGGGCTGGAAGTCCCCCAAATACCCTGAGCTGTCGGCCCGAAGCAGAGGTGAGAGCAGCGGTGAGGAGGCAGATGCGGGCGGACAGGTGCGGCGCACCTGAGTATATGTAGGGCGTCAGGGGCGCGCCCCCGCGGCCACTGGGAGCCCAAGGAGGAGCGGAACCGGAGGGGCGGCCAAGGGTGACCTGACGTCACCAAAGGGACACTCACCTGGGCCGGAAGTCCTGGCCCCCACCCCTCGTCTCCCAGGTGTAGAGGAAGAAACCTGAGCACCAGGGTCACGCCCCTTCGCATGTGGGTCTTTGACCGCAGGCGAGGAGCGGGCGGAGGCTTCTCGGAAGTCAGCCCCTCCGCTCTGGACTTCGCTCCGGCGCCACGATGCCCCTTCCTCTCCCCGCAACAGGTGCGCCAGGTACGCCCCTGGCCAGCCTTCGCTCCGCCCTCCTCCGCCCTTCCCTGCAGGGACTCAGCTTCCACTCTGGGCGCTCTTTGTTGCGCCCTTCTCTCCCCCCACCTTCTGCTCTACTCCTTTTTCTGTCTCCAATCCTAGCCGACCCCACCTTCAGGTGCCCTCGCTCCATTCCTCAAATCTCTCACTTCAGCAGCCGTGTTGGAGCCCCCGCCACCTCTACTGTCCCTTGCCTTCCTACCCGGCCCTCCAGCAGGCTACTGGCTTTCAGGCGTGGTCTCCCATCTTCTTGGCCCCTCCGTTCAAATCCCTGGCATGACTTAATGCCTAAGCCCTCAGCACCCTACACCTGGCTGTCGTTGTCCTGTCCCCGGTCACAGGTCCTTGTAACGGAAGAAACCACTGAGACTAGAAGCCAGCAGAGAGGACGGGGTAAGACTCCATTGTAGCCTTGGCCACACCCCTCATTCCCTCCCTTGGAGTCTTTCCAAACTCGTCCTTCAACTTTCCCTCTTCTGCCCTCTCCCCAGTCATACACACTTTCCCTGTGAGCTTGGACCCACCTATTTCCCTGTGCTCTCCCATCTTCTCTGTCCTCCCTAACATCTGGCTCTAATGTGACCTTCGCTTCAGCCCTCACACTCCCACCTCACCCTCAGGTTTCTTCTCTCACTCTTCCCAAATTATTACCCCATCTTTCCTCTGGACATCTCTCCCCAGCATCCCCGTTCACTCACTTCTTCGTTTACCGTCTCCCCCTCCCTGCCTCTCCCGCTTCCTATTTCATTCGCCTCTGGGTCTACCTTTGTACCCTAGCTGCCTCCAGCCCCCTTGAAGTCCAGCACCATCAATATTTCTTTGCATCTTCCTACTCAGTTTCCTCCCAATCTTTCTCTCCTCCCACCTTGTCACACCTCTCAGGTTCACACACCATTCTTTCTCTTATTTCATTTTTCTCTCTTCTTTTCCCCCTTCAACTCTCTCGCATCTACCATTTTGTCTTCCCTCTCAAACATTTCTCATTAGGGCACATAAGAGAAGCGACCATCTGCATCTCTCCCCCTTTTTCTCCCCCTTCTCTCCCTCTTCCCCTTCCGCAGCCAGTGGCTCCATTGGTTCGAGTGCATGGTTCCTGATGCTGAGGATGGCTCTGTCAGTCTGAGCCAGTCAGTCTCAGGAGCCAAAAATAGCTGTTGATTGGAGGGTTTGCAGGGTGGATCCTGGTGGGGGTGCATGTGGGAGTCTGTTTCACTGTCTCCCCTCATCTCACTTAAAAAAGAGAGAGCCTGACCAGGCGGTGGCGCAGTGGATAGGGCGTTGGACTGGGATGCAGAAGACCCAGGTTCAAGACCCCGAGCTCGCCAGCTTGAGCGTGGGCCCATCTGGCTTGAGCAAAAAGCTCGTCGGCTTGGACCCAAGGCCCCTGACTCCAGCAAGGGTTGCTCGGTCTACTGAAGGCCCACGGTCAAGGCACATGTGAGAAAGCAATCAATGAACAACTAAGGAGTTGCGACAGCAACAAAAAACTAATGATTGATGCTTCTCACCTCTCTCTGTTTTTGTCTGTCTATCCCTATCTATCCCTCTCTCTGATTCTCTCTCTCTCTGTCCCTGTAAAAAAAAAAAAAGAGAGAGAGAGAGAGTCTGACCTGTGCTGGTGCCATGGATAAAAAGTGTTGACCTGGAATACTGAGGTTGTGGCTTCGAAACCCTGGGCTTGTCCTGTCAAAGCACATACAGGAAGCAACTACTACAAGTTAATGCTTCCTGCTTCTCCTCTCTCTCTCTCTCTTCCCCCCATCTAAAAATCAATAAATAAAATTAAATAAAAAAAGAAAAAAGAAACCCCAAGGCCGCTGGCTAGAGCACAGGATCATTGACACGGTCCCAAGGTCACTGGCTTGAGCAAGGGGTCACTGGTTCAGCTGGAGTCCCCAGTCAAGGCACATATGAGAAAGCAATCAATGAACAACTAAGGTGCTTCATTGAAAAAGTGATGCTCTCATCTCTCTCTCTTCTCCCACAGCCATGGCTGGGGTGTGAGCACATTGGCCCCGGGTACTGAGGATGGTACTGTGAAGCCTCTGCCTCTGGCACTAAAAATGACTTGGTTGCAAGCATGGCCCTGGATGGGCAGAGCATCGGCCCCAGATGGGGGTTGCCAGGTAGAACCCAGTTGGGGCACATGTAGGAGATTGTCTATCTCCCCTCCTCTCAACTTGGAAAATAAGAAAATAAATAAATAAAGTGCTTTCCTGCTTTAAAACTCCTTGTTATTTCTCATTACTTAAGTATATATATCCAAGCTCACTGACACCATCACCTCTTGCCTGGACACTGCAACTGCCTCCAAACGAATCACCCTATTCCCCCCCTCTTTTTCTTCAGACTTTATTTACCGATTTTACAGAGAGAGGATAGGGAGCAAAGAACAAGAAGTATTAATTCATAGTTGCTCCCTTTAGTTGTTCACTGGTTGCTTGTCGTATGTGCCCTGACTTGGCAAGCCCAGGGTTTCGAACTGGCAACCTCAGTATTCAAGGTCAACACTTTATCCCCTGTGCCACCACAGGTCAGGTGTGTTTCCCTCTTGTCCTTCCAAAATCTAGTCTCTGAAAGTAACTTTTTTAAAAAACAAACTTAGATCTTGTCACTTCCTGTTTAACATCCTTAATGTCTTCCAATGGCACTCCCTTGCTCTTGTTCCTCCACTAGATTTGGCCAATGCCTTACCATGACTTACCAGACTCCGCTTCAGCCACACTGGCATCTCTCTGTCTCGGAAACATACTTCCTACCAAAGTGCCTTTGCACACTCTGCTCTCTATGCCTGATGCTGTCAATCTACCCCCGCCCACCTTCCTCCACCCAGCTAGCCAACTAATCCTTCAGCTATAAGCTCAAATAGCCTCCTAGGAAGCCTGGCCTTACTACTCCACCCCAGACTGAGTCAGATCACCTGTGAATGCTCTCACCGCTACTTGTACTTTACTTGCAAAGCTCTTATCAGTTTGAAACTATTTACTTTGTATGGTTATTTATTCAATGTCATTCTCCCACTGTAATAAGTTCCAAGAGGGCAGAGATGTGTCTGGGTTTTATCACCAATAAATATTTGATGAATAAGTGTACAAATTTGAAAACTACATATGTGTGTGTGTGTGTATTTTAGTGAGAGAGAGAGAGGGAGACAAACAGATAGGAAGGGAGAGAGATGAGAAGCATCAACTACTAGTTGTATCACTTTAGTTGTTTATTCATTGTTTCTCACATGTGTTTTGACCCCTTGCTCAAGCCAGTGACCTTGGGCTCAAGCCAGTGACCTTGGGCTTAAAGCCAGTGACCTTTGGGCTTAAGCCAGAGACCATGGATTCGTGTCTATGATCCCACACTCAAGCCAGCGACCTTGGGGTTTTGAACCTGGGACCTCAGCGTCCCAGGTCTATATCTATTGCACCACCATGGTAAAACAAAACTAACAATATTTTCATTCACTTGTGCAACAAATATTTTCTGAGTGTCTATATAATGTATCAGGCACCATGTTTGACACTGAGGATCTAGCTGTAAACAAGACAGATAAGGACACTGCCCATGTAACTTAGATTCTAGAGAGAGGAAGTAGACAATAAAGACACAAACAAAATGGTACATGTTTGAAGGCAATAAAACAGATTAATGTGATGAGGTTGCATTCACTCCAGAGTGAGGTCAGGGAAACCTTTGTAGGGAGTGCAAATAACAAGCCACCCATGACAGAACCATATTATATACCAGAGGAAACAGCAAGTGCTAAGACCTTGTGTTAGTTGCCCCTTTGAAAATTATAGTATTAATTTACAGCAGGATCTCTTAACCTCACACTGTTGACATTTGAGGCCAGATAACTCTTTGATATGGATCTGTGCCCTATAGCATATTTAGCATCTTTTTTCTTTTTTTAAACAGGGACAGACAGACAGGAACGAAGAGAGATGAGAAGCATCAATTATTAGTTTTTCGTTGCCGATGTGACACCTTAGTTGTTCATTGATTGCTTTCTCACATGTGCCTTGACTGCAGGCCTTCAGCAGACCGAGCAACCCCTTGCTGGAGCCAGTGACCTTGGATCCAAGCTGGCGAGCTTTTGTTCAAGCCAGATGGGCCCGCACTCCAGCTGGTGACCTCAGGGTCTCGAACCTGGGTCTTCCGCATCCCAGTCCGACGCTCTATCCACTGCGCCACCGCCTGATCAGGCACATATTTAGCATCTTTAACTTTTACTGATTAGATGCCAGTAGAGCCTGACCAGGCGGTGGCGCAGTGGATAGAGCATCGGACTGGGATGCGGAAGACCCAGGCTTGAAACCCCTAGCTTGCCAGCGTGAGCGCGGGCCCATCTGGCTTGAGCAAAAGCTCGCCAGTTTGGACCCAAGGTCACTGGCTCCAGCAAGGGGTTGCTCAGACTGCTGAAGGCCCGCGGTCGAGGCACATGTGAGAAAGCAATCAATGAACAACTATGGTGTCGCAACGGCAATGAAAAACTAGTGATTGATGCTTCTCACCTCTCTCTGTTCCTGTCTTTCTGTCCCTATCTATCCCACTTTCTGACTCTCTATTTGTCCCTGTAAAATAAATAAATAAATAAAACAGATGCCAGTAGAACTTTTCCCTGAACTTCAATGTGACAACCAAAAAATAAAAAAAAATACCACCAGTTCAAGAAGCAAGTAAATGGATGATGGATGACTTGAATTAATCAAGGTTGGTTGCTGAAAACAGAGAGAAGGGATTTTTATTTCAGCTCTGGTGAATTAGCTTTTTGGGGATATTGGGGATGAGTCACTGGGTGGTTATACCCCAGCGAGGTGCTCTTCATTCTGATCTTCCTGGAATGGCTTTTGGAGCTTTTTCCTCTCCTTGGGGCAGCATCCTCTTCAGGAGGAGCCTCTCCATGCTGAGTGCTCCTCCTTCAAATAGAATTTCCTCTTTTTCTTGGGGACACTATCTTTTGCCTCTTCAGGGTCACTAACTGGTTCCTCTTTGGGGAAAGATTTCTTCCTCTTGGGAAGATTTCCACTGCCATTTGTCTCCTCACTTTCACTACTAAGCAGCTCCTCCTGGGAAAAAGATTTCTTAGGTTTGTGTAGAGACAGTGGGTCTTCTATTCATTCCATTCTCCCGAGGAACCTTCCAGAGCTTTTGTTTTTCCTTCTTTTTGGGCTTTTCACTTGTCTTCTCACAATCCTCCAGCATACTGCAGCTGTTTTCTGAAGGCATAGGGCAGTTGTGGCCAGCTGTTTCTTTTCTTCCTTCAAGTGTTTCTTCTGTTCTCCAGCTTTCTACTTATCTTAGCAGCCACTTCCTCTGCCTGGACCATGGCCTCCAGACTTTTTCATGGAATCTCTCCAGTCTTATAGAAGGATAGCCACTCCTCCACTTGTTCTTGAGGCTTCTGCCCAAATACACTTGTGGGTACCTCAGAGAAGCAATCAATTTGTGAGGTAATACTGCAAATGCCACATATTGAGAGATGCAACCTTTGTTCTTAATAGTTGCTCAGCCAATGAAGGTGGAGTGAAAAATGAGTTTATATTTTGGGGTGTTACCCCTTGTATTCAGGGCTCTGGCTACTCGGTCCCTTTATTGGGTGTTGGGAATCACTCAGACACAAAGATTGTCCAGAGGGAAGGAATTTTAAGGTATTTGTATGAGAGTGTTTTATGTATTAGATCATTGATATAAATATTGGGTAAGAAGGAGAGTAGACTTAAGAAAAGAGTTGGTAGGGGAGGGTGAGATAGGGAGGAGGGGAGGGGCACAGGGAAAACCAGATAGAAGGTGACAGAGGACAATTTGACTTTGGGTGACAGGTATGCAACACAATTGAATGATAAGATAATCTGGAGATGTTTTCATTGTACATATGTACCCTGATTTATTGGTGTCACCCCATTAAAATTAATAATAATAAAAAAAATAGCCTGACCTGTGGTGGTGCAGTGGATAAAGCGTCAACCTGGAAAGCTGAGGTCACTGGTTCAAATCCCCGGGCTTACCCAGTCAAGGCACATATTGGAGTTGATGCTTCCTGCTCCTCCCACCTTGTGTCTCCCTTCTGTCTCTCTCTCTCTCTCTCTCTCTCCTCTCTCTCAAATGAATAAATAAAATCTTTAAAAAAAAAAAAAAGAAAAGAAAGGAGTTGGTGGGTGTTTAAAAAACTGATAAAGTCAGCCTGACCTGTGGTGGCGCAGTGGATAAAGCGTTGACCTGGGAACACTGAGGTCACCAGTTCGAGACCCTGCACTGGTCTGGTCAAGGCACATATGGGAGTTGATGCTTCCAGCTCCTCCCCCCTTTCTCTCTTTCTCTCACTCTGTGTCTCCTCTCTTAAAAAAATGAATAAAATAAAATAAAATAAATTAAAAAAAAAAAAAAAAAAAAAAAGCTCACCAGCTTAGACCCATGGTCACTGGCTCCAGCAAGGGGTTGCTTGGTCTGCTGAAGGTCCGCAGTCAAGGCACATGTGAGAAAGCAATCAATGAACAACTAAGGTGCCCCAATGAAGAATTGATGCTTCTCACCTCTCTCCATTCCTGTCTGTCTGTCCCTGTCTCTCCCTCTCTCTGACTCTCTCTCTGTCCCTGTAAAAAAAAAAAAAAACTGATAAAGTCAATGGTTTCGAGGTCTCTAAGAAGTGAAAGGGATACATGAGTAATTGAGCTGGAAAGCTAGGAGGTGACTCTCAGAGGTGGGAGGCTCAAGTTCAATATATCGGGGGAGGTTGTTTTTGGAGATGGCAAAGCTTTGTGACGGGCTAAAGCAGTGATGGGCAATCTTTTGAGCTTGGTGTGTCAAAATTCGCCAAAAAACCAAACATAACTTGGGTGGTGTGTCATTTCAAGAAAAATAGCCTAACCAGAGGTCCCAGAACTAGATGCTTTGTGCCGAGTTCTGTTGTTTTGGCCTACAGACCTCCGGCACAGAGTGTCTACACTACAGCAAATGTTTTATCCTCAGCTACTGAACCTGGCCGTGCAGGAGCCGAGAATGAAACGTCCTTCTCGGCATGCGGCCCCATACTTCTCTGGTATGCGGCCGCATGCGGCAGTGTGTCATCGAAAATGGCTACGCGTGTCAGTGCTGACATGCGTGTCATAGGTTCGCCATCACGGGGGTAAGAGAAAAATCATGAGATGAGCCTAAGGGCTGAGGCTACAATTAGATGAAGTACCCCGATGGAATTTGAAGTCAACAACAATGATAAGTAGGACATAGGTGTAAAGAGGAAGATGATGAGTCAGGTGCTAAAGTTATCAGTGAATGTGAGTGAATGAGCAGCCTGAGAACCTAGCAACAATTAGAGGTAGTGAGCGATACACTTGCAGAAGAATGAAGGAAGAATAATGGTCTAGCCCTGGCCAGGAAGCTCAGTTGGTTGGAGTATCGTCCTGATACACCAAGGATGCAGGTTTGAACCTGGTCATGGCACACACAAGAATCAACCAATAAACGCATAAATAAGTGGAATAACAAATCAGTGTTTCTCTCTCCCTTCTCTCTGTCTCTCTTCCTAAAAAAAAAATATATTTATTATATATATATTTTATTCATTGACTTGACTTTAGGAGAGGAGAGAGAAAGGCGGAGGGGCCTGAGGGGTGGAGTGGGAAGCATCAATCGCAGTTGCCTCTCACTTGTGCCTTGATTGGGCAGGCTGAAGCGGTGACCCCAGCACTCCAGCTTGGCTCCCGGTCTACCGTACCACCACAGGTCAGGCTGGAAGAAAGCATTTAAAAAATCATTGTGGTGCAGAGATGGAAAAGAACATATGCAAATGTTCAAAATTACTGAACATAATGAAAAAAAACTGTCATTTTTGATCATGCCAACATTACGATGTCTATTAATGAAGTTCATCAAAGAAAATTGAGTAGACAGATGATAAAATGAGAGATAATATTTTCAACATTTAAAACTGACTAAGATCCTGACCAGGCGGTGGCGCAGTGGATACAGCCTGGGACTGGGATGCGGAGGACCCAAGTTTGAGACCCCGAGGTCGCCAGCTTGAGCGTGGGCCCATCTGGTTTGAGCAAAAGCTTGGCAACTTGGACCCAAGGTCGCTGGCTCGAGCAAGGGGTTATTCGGTCTGCTGAAGGCCCGTGGTCAAGGCACATATGAGAAAGCAATCAATGAACTAAGGTGTCACAATGAAAAACTGATGATTGATGCTTCTCATCTCTCTCTGTTCCTGTCTATCCCTATCGATCCCTCTCTCTGTCCCTGTAAAAAATAAGAATAAAGAAATAAATAAATAAATAATAAAAATAATACTGACAAAGAACTGATACAATATTTTAAATGTTGCCAGTCAACAAGAAAAATACTCCAAGAGAAAACAGGCAGAGACTATAAGGACCGAATACAAAAGAAAGCCAAACTAACAAGTATTTAAAGGGATGCTTCAAGCATGACTAATCAGAACTTCAGTAAGATATAACCTTTTATCCATTGAACTAACAAATATTAGAAGTGCAAACCGCCCTGGCCAGTTGGCTCAGCGGTAGATCGTTGGCCTGGCGTGGGCCTGCCCTCAGTCTAGCATGTCCCGAGTTCGACTCCCAGTCAGGGCACACAGGTGAAGTGACCATCTGCTTCTCCATCCCTCCCACTACTTCTCCCATTCATTCTCTCTCTCTCTCTCTCTCTCTCTCTCTCTCTCTCTCTCTCCCCCTCCTGTAGCCATGGCTCGGTTGGAATGGCAAGTTGACCCCAAGCACTGAGGACCAAGCACTGAAAATGGCTCCATGACTTCAGGCCTAAAATAGTTAGATTGCCAAGCAACAAAACAGGCCCCTGATAGGCAGAGCCTCGCCCATAGAGGGCATGCCAGGTGGATCCCAGTCCGGGTGCTAGTGAGTCTGTCTCTCTGCCTCCCTGCCTCCTACGTAATAATAAAAAAATAAGAAGAAAAGTCCAAGCCAATTCTCATGTTCTGATATATATAGTTCACTCTGAATTTTAAAAGACTGACTGACTTGACATACTGCCATTTGTGACAACATGGGTGGATCTTGAAAGTATCACTTTGAGTGAAATACAACAGATGGAAATGAACAAGAACCGTATGATTTCACTCATCTGTAGAATATAAAACAAACACTAGGGTTGGGGGGGGGGAGACTTAAGAGAGTAAAGGGACAGATGTATGGTGACAGAGAACCCTAGACTTTGGGTAGTGAACACACAATGGAATATAGAGATGTCATTTTATAAAGTTGCATACCTGCCCTGACTGGGTAGTTCTGTTGGTTAAAGCGTTGTCCCAATATGAAAAGCTTGAAGGTTCAATCCCTAGTCAGGGCTAATACAAGGAACACATAAATGGGTGGAACAAAAAATCAATGTCTTTTTCTCTCTCTCAAAAATCAATAAATGAAAAACAAATTTTTTAAGTTGTACATCTGAAATTTAAATGATGTTATAACCCAATGTTACCCTAATTAATTTAATTAAAATTAAAAAAAAAAAGACTGATCATCTTTTTTCTTTTTTTTTTTTTAGGTAAGAGAAGGGGAGACAGTGAGGCAGACTCCAGCATGAGCCCTGACCGGGATCCACCTGGCAAACCCTTTTTGAGGCCAATGCTTGAATCAACCAAGCTATCCTCAGCGCCTGGGGCCAATGCTCAAACCAATCAAACCATTAGCTGTGGGAGGGGAAGAAGGAGAGAAGGAAGAGGGGAGAGAGAAGCAGATAGTCACTTCTCCTGTGTGCCATGACAGGGAATCAAACCCAAGATGTCTAATGTGGGGTTGGGGGGCAGGGGGAAGCAATGCTCTATCTCCACTGAGCCAACAAAATCTTAAGAGAGTTGTTAAGTAAAAGAAGCCAGACAAAAAGGGTACATTCTGCCTGACCTGTGGAGGTGCAGTGGATGAAACATTGACCTGGAGCTGACCTGTGGTGGCGCAGTGTATGAAGCATCAACCTGGAATGCTGAGGTTGCCAGTTCAAAACGCTGGGCTTGCCTGGTCAAGACACATATGGGAGTTGATGCTTTCTACTCCTCCCCACCCTCTCTCTCCTTTCTCTCAATCTCTCTTTTCTCTAAAATGAATAAATAAAATCTTTAAAAAAAAAACCTTAAAAAAAAAAGAAACATTGACCTGGAATGCTGAGGTCACTGGTTCGAAACCCTGGGCTTGCCTAGTCAAGGCACATACAAGAAGCAACTACTACGAGTTGATGATTCCCTCTTCTCCATCCCCTTCTTGCTCTCTCTCAAATCAATCAATCAATCAATCAATGTTTTTTAAAAAGAAAGGATACATTCTGTATGATCAATTTACATAAAATTATAGAAAATGCAAACTAGTCTATAATAACAAAGCAGACCAATCAGTGGTTACTAGGGGATGGGAAAGGGCTAAAGGGTAAGATTACGAAGAGGAATAAGAAAAAATTGGGAGATGATAAATATGTTCATTATCTTGATTATTCAGACAGTTTCTTGGGTGTATACATATGTCAAAACCCAAACTGTACACTTTAAATATGTGCAGTTTATTTTTTGGCAATTATGCCTAATAAAGCTTTTTTATTGTTTGGTTTTTTTTTTTTCAGAGAGAGGGACAGGAACATCGAGCTGCTCTCATATGTATCCTGACTGGGGAATTGAACTAGCAATCTTCATGCTCGGGACGACGCTCCAACCGAGTCATCCGGCCAGGGCTTAATTTTTTTAATTCATTGATAGAGACAGAGAGAGGAAGGAAGAGAGAGGGAGGGAGAGAGAGGGGAGGGGAAAGGGGAAGGGAAGCATCCACTTGTTCCACTTCACTTGTGCATTTATTGGTTGCTTCCTGTGTGTGCCCTGACCAGGGATCAAACCTGCAACCTTGTTTCCAGATGACACTCTTGACCAACTGAGCTAACTGGCTAGGCCCTCATTAAAGCTTTTCTTTTCTTTTTTAAATAAAGAAACAAAAAACCTTATTCAGTTTAATCTAGTCTAACCACTATATAAGGATTACATTATTCATTATTCACCCTAAAACATAGATACTGTTATCTCCCTTCTCATTTTATAAATGAGGTAAGTAAGGCACATAGAGCTTAGGTAACTTTTCCAAGGGCACAAAGTTAGTAAGTATCAGAGCTGGGGCTCAAACTCAGGCACTTTGGGCCTAGTGTCCACACTCTTTTTTTTAATTTTTTTTATTTTTTTTTAATTTTATTCATTTTAGAGAGGAGACACAGAGTGAGAGAGAGAAAGAGAGAAAGGGGGGAGGAGCTGGAAGCATCAACTTCCATATGTGCCTTGACCGGACCAGTGCAGGGTTTTGAACTGGCGACCTTAGTGTTCCCAGGTCGACGCTTTATCCACTGCGCCACCACAGGTCAGGCATAGTGTCCACACTCTTAACTACGCTGCCTCTGGGTGGAAAGTGACTGAGAGAGTGTGGTGGTAGCAGAAGCTTTCCACACTGCTGAGGAAGTGGTGCCTGGGACAGTCCTTTTTTTTTATTATTATTTTAAACTGTTTTACTTATTTTATTTTATTTTTCCCCAGGGACAGAGAGAGAGAGTCAGAGAGAGGGATAGATAGGGACAGACAGACAGGAACGGAGAGAGGTGAGAAGCATCAATCATTAGTTTTACGTTGCCGTTGCGACACCTTAGTTGTTCATTGATTGCTTTCTCACATGTGCCTTGACCACCGGCCTTCAGCAGACCGAGCCATCCCTTGCTGGAGCCAGCGACCTTGGGTCCAAGCTGACCAGCTTTTTGTTTAAGCCAGATGGGCCCACGCTCAAGCTGGTGAGCTCGGGGTCTCGAACCTGGGTCTTCCTCATCCCAGTCCGACGCTCTATCCACTGCGCCACCACCTGGTCAGGCGGGACAGTCATTCTTAACAGCAAGCTGTTAGTAGTTAGTCATATTTGGTGTAAGTATACTCTATGACTCAGCAATTCCACTTATGGAGATAGATATAAATAAATACATAGGCAGAGGCAGAGATAAATTTCTCTAAGAAGTTCTCACAGAAGTTCATAACGAACCTTGTATGAAAATGTTCATTGCCATATTATTTGTGTGGCTGAGAACTGAAGGTGGCATGAGTGCTCATCAGTGGGATTATAACATGTGGTGTGACTGGTACCGTGGAGTACTATGCAACAATAAATTTGATCATCACAGAACATGAATGAGCTTTTAAAACAGTGCTTATTGAAAATAAGTAAGATCAGAATGAAAGATCTAGCCTGACTGGTGGTGGTACAGTGGATAGAGCATCGACCCAAGATGCTGAGGTCCCTGGTTTGAAACCCTGAGGTTGCCAGCTTGAAGGCAGGGTCATCGGCCTGAGCATGGGATCGTCAACATGATCCCAAGGTTGCTGGCTTGAGCAAGGGGTCACTATCTTGGCTGGAGCCTCCTAGTCAGGGCATGTATGAGAAGTAATAAATGAACAGCTAAAGCGACGCAACTACAAGCTGATACTTCTCATCTCTCTTCCCCTGTCTGTCTCTCTGCCTCTCTCTATCAAATAAATAAAGAAAGAAGAAGAAAAATATAACAAGATGCTATTTATATCAATTTAAAGTGTTTAGCCTGACCAGGCGGAGGCGCAGTGGATAGAGCGTTGGACTGGGATGTGGAGGATCTAGGTTCGAGATCCCAAGGTCACCAGCTTGAGTGTGGGCTCATCTGGCTTGAGCAAAAAGCTCACCAGCTTGGACCCAAGGTCGCTGGTTCGAGTAAGGGGTTACTCGGTCTGCTGAAGGCCCCCGGTCAAGGCACATGTGAGAAAGCAATCAATGAACAACTAAGGTGTGGCAATGCAAAACTAATGATTGATGCTTCTCATCTCCCTTCATTCCTGTCTGTCTGTCTCTATCTATCCCTCTCTCTGACTCTCTCTCTGTCCCTGTAAAAAATAAATAAAAAAATATATAGTGTTTACACACAAAACAATTCATATTTTTCAGGAGCACAAACAAAAAATGATCATTAAAATCATTGTAATGGTTGCCTTTCAGGAAGGACAAACAAGAAATGGGTATGGAAATAAAAGAAAAACATTTTGTTTATTTAATTTGTCACTGATTTGAGAGAGAGAGAGAGAAGCTCAACTTGTTGTTCCACTTAGCTGTGCACTCACTGAGTACTTCTCGTATGTGCCCTGACCGGGGATCAAACTCACAACCTTTGCATGCCAGAAGGATGCTCTATTCACTAAGCCACTCAGACAAGATCTAAAAGAGAATAATTTTAAACATAAAAATAAAATAAGGCGCCTGACCTGTGGTGGCGCAGTGGGTAAAGCGTCGACCTGAGAACACTGAGGTCGTCAGTTCAAAACACTGCACTGGTCTGGTCAAGGCACATATGGGAGTTGATGCTTCCAGCTCCTCCCCCCTTTCTCTCTCTCTTTCTCTCTCTCTCTCTCTCTCTCACTCCGTGTCTCCTCTCTAAAATGAATAAATAAATAAAAAAAATTTTTAAAAAATAAATAAAATAAGGCATAGATCAATGAAGACAATTACTAAATTTACTGTTGTAAATTCAATCCTCTCCGCCTGAAATTCTGATATATAGACAGCGCAGTGAGAGAACAAAGGGGGAGAAAACATGGCTGGAATTCAGGAGTCAAGGTTTCCCTCCAGAAGCTGGGAGCAAAGAGGACCTATTTGGTAGGAGCTGGGAGTGGGGTGGGAGGATGTTGTGTGAAAAGATATGGAATGAGCCCAGCCAGAAAGCAGTGAACACAGGAGTTTGGAAAACAAAAGCCTGCAGGATTTCGCTCCCCATGAAAATTTAGAAAGGGCTACAATTAGTTCTGAAATTACATGGGCCAAAGATTACTATGCAAAATCAACACACAAACACACACACACGCAAGCGCACACGTGTATGAGGTCCAATTCAAAGTTCCCACTGTGTCATATGTCGCCTTCATTTTCAATCCTCTGTCAGTCAACATCTTTCCCTCACCTTCCATGCCATTTTTCTTTCCCCAAATTCCTCTCCTATTTCTCTTTTGTCTCCTCTTCTACTTCCCCATCACTTCTCCACATTCTTTTTCTTTTCTTTTCTTTTCTTTTGTTTTTTTAGCGCGAGAGAGGGACAGACAGAAAGGGAGATAGAAGTATCAAATTAGAGTTGCAGCACCTTAGTTGTTCCTTGATTGTTATCTAATATGTGCTTTGACGGGTGTGAGGGGGGACTCCAGCCAAGCCAGTGAGCCCTTGCTCAAGCCAGTGATCCTGGGATTTAAGCCAGTGACCATGGGGTCATGGATACGATTCCATGCTCAAGCCTGTGACCCCACACTCAAGCCTGTGACCCCATGCTCAAGCTGGTGAGCCCACACTCAAGCTGGCAACCTCAAGGTTTTGAATCTGGGTCCTCAGCGTCCCAGGTCGATGCTGTATCCACTGCGCTCTGGGCAACTCCTCCACATTCTGTCTCCCATATCTATCTCTGACTTGCTTTCCTTAATCCTGCTTTTCCTGGCGTTTATACTTCTAGACTGGTCCCTGAGAAGCATCAGAAACAAAGCATCTGAATGAGAGCAAGAATGCAACTTTATCCGAGTGTCAGGACAGACCTCAGGGTGCTGAACCCAGCCTTTACTTCATCTACACTGGCTTTTTATCTGCCTTCAACTTGTGTGTCCCTCCTCCCTCCTTCTTCCCTCTTGGCACCATTCTCTGCTTTCCCCCTCTTCCTGACCTCCTCCCTTTACTCTGATCCCCATCCCCGGTTCTCCTTTTACCTTCCTCAGTTGTTCTCTTTGCTTCCATCAATTGCTTCTGCTCCTTTCTGCTCATAAATGATGGTTCTCCTTAATGTTCAGACCTTACTTCTTCACCTACACCCCCTTACATAGGTGGAGCCATTTACCAAATGGTTCCCTCCTTGGTAAATGCTTCCCAACCTGTGTTCTTAGCCATTGAGGGCAGAACCTCATTTCATTCTCTTAGCAAACATTTGTTTTATTTTATTTTTTAAAAGATTATATTTATTGATTTTAAAAAGAGAAGTGGGGGAGGAGTGGGAAGCATCAACTCATAGCAGTTGCTTCTTGTATATGCCTCGCCCATGCAAGCCTGGGGTTTTGATCCAACAGTCTCAGTATTCCAGGTCAATGCTTTATACCAGTGATGGCGAACCTATGGCATGGGTACATGGGTAGCCATTTTTGATGACACGCGGCCGCATATCAGAGAAGTATGGGGCCGCATGCCAAGAAGGACGTTTTATCCTCAGTTCCTGCACGGCCAGGCGCAGTAGCCGAGGATAAAACATTTGCTATAGTGTAGACACTCTGTGCTGGAGGTCTGTAGGCCAAAACAACAGAACTCCGGCACCGAGCGTCCAGTTCTGGGACTTACGGTTAGGCCGTTTTTCTCGAAGTGACACACCACCCGAGTTATGCTCAGTTTTTTGGCGAATTTTGACACACCAAGCTCAAAAGAGTGCCCATCACTGCGTTATACACTGCTCCACCACAGGTCAGGCCAAAGATTTTTTTTAATTTAATGTTTTTGGCCTAACCTAAGGTGACCAGATTTTAAAATTGGTAAAGTGGGACACCATTGACGGGGGGAGTGGGGTGTCTTGATTAAAAATTTGGCCTATATGGAGCAAAAAAATTTTTCATAGAATGCAAAAGTAGTATTGTAATATATATATTTAAATTTCAACATAAGTACAATTTACAAATATAATACATTAAAAATTATGTATAGTATTATTTTATTCTTTGGCACATTTCTCATTTGAGTGCATTGTTTTAGTAGATTGCTGTCATTGTTTAAAAGGTCATGAAATTTTTCACAAAAATTTGTTAAATTATATTTCACTCATAAAATGGCTTTCAAAGTCTCAACACTTAATTGTGACTTTTCTGATGTCCACACTTCATTTTTTATTTTTTTATTTTTATTCATTTTAGAGAGGAGACAGAGAGAGAGAGAGAGAGAGAAAGAAAGAAAGAGAGAGAGAGAGAGAGAGAGAGAGAAAGGGGGGAGGAGCTGGAAGCATCAACTCCCATATGTGCCTTGACCAGACCAGTTCAGGGTTTTGAACTGGCGACCTCAGTGTTCCCAGGTTGACGCTTTATCCACTGCGCCACCACTGGTCAGGCGATGTCCACACTTTATTTACCGTAGAAAAAACGCGTTCAGTCGCAGCATTAGTTCCTGGTAAAGACAGCTCGTATTCCACAATTTTTAGTGCATTATTGTATGGAACATGGTTTGTTTCAAAATGATGGAATATTTCTAACCATTTGTTCTCTATTGTGATTTTTGCTGATGCCCAAGATTTAACCTTTTCCTTATAAATATATTTTTAAATAATGGTACCTCATTAAAAAGATCATTTTCAGAAATAATGCTATATGGGAAATTTTGAGTGAGTCAGAGGGATCGGGTTACACGGTCGCTCTCAGCACGTCCAGCCGCAACACCCGCTGGAGACCAAGCGACTTGCGCCTCGTGGAGCCGGGAGCTGCATGCTGGAGTCCAGGACGCAGGCCTATGGGTAGTTAGGGGACTTGACAGCCGGTGTCTGAGCAGGTACATCCTGCCAGAAGTTCTTTGTTTTGGGGCCCCGCTCGGGGCAGCCAGCTCTTGCGGCAGTGCAGGTGCTTCCAGGTCCATGCGGGGGTCTCCCCGCTGAAAACCGTATATTCCCTTCCCGTTCTCCCGCCATTCCTTAGCTTTTCCAGCATTCTTTCCAAAAATCGGGACATTTTAAAAACGCTGCGGGACGCGGGACAAATTGTTAAAAATTGGGACCAGGTGCAGTGGAAAGAGCATTGGACTTAGACGCAGAGGACCCAGGTTTGAAACCCGAGGTTGCCGGCTTGAGCTCAAGGTCGCTGGCTTGAGCAAGGGGTCACTAGCTCTGCTGGAGCCCCCAGTCAAGGCACATATGAAAAAGCAATCAATAAATAACTAAGGTGCCTGACCAGGCAGTGGCGCAGTGGATTCAGCATCAGACTGGGACATGGAGGACCCAGGTTCAAAACCCTGAGGTCGCTTTCTTGAGCGCAGGTTCATCTGGTTTGAGCAAGGCTCACCAGTTTGAGCCCAAGGTCGCTGGCTTGAGCAAGAGGTCACTCGGTCTGCTGTAGCCTACCCCCCACACCCACCCCCCATCAAGGCACATATGAGGAAGCAATCATTGAACAACTAAGATGCCTTAAAGAAGAATTGATGTTTCTCATTTCTCTCCTGTCTGTCTGTCCCTCTCTCTGCCTCTGTCACAAACAAAACAACAACAAAACAACTAAGGTGCCACAGTGAAGAATTGATGTTTCTCATCTCTCTCCCTCGTGTTTGTCCCTATCTGTCCCTCTCTCTCTCTGTCACACAAAAAAATAATTTTTTTATTTCGGGAGAGGAAGGGAGCTGTTCTGTTTCTGTTGTGCTCTGTCCCAGGATTACACCTGGCAACCTCTGCATATGGGGACAATGCTCTAACCAACCGAGCTAACCAGCCAGGGCTCAACAAACGTTTGAGTGCCCGCCACTAAGCTGGGTGCTAGAGATAGGGGGAAATAAGGTACTATGTTGGGGATACAGGGTGTTCTGGAGAAAAGCCGAAGAAGGTTTCACATAGGGGGTGAGCTTTTTTTGAAGGATGAATAGGAATCCTCTGGTATTCCAGGCTGAAGGATCATCAGTAAGATAGAGACACCAAGGAATGAAACAGCACTGTGTGTTCTGGGCACAGGGAGTAGTTCGGTATTGAGTGGGGAAGATAGAAGGCAAGGAAGAGATAGGAGAGATGCAGGTTTTATTCGCTTTGAAAAGTGGGTTGGACTTGACATTGGGGCAACAAAAAGCCAGTGACCTTTGGGGTGGGAGTGATGAGGTTGAACTTTTTTTTCGTATTATACTCTGCCCTTCGTGTAAGGGAAAAGAAGGAGTTAGAATACCAGTTAGGGGCAGAGTGAAGAAAAGAATATGATTGTGCGTTTAGGAGGTCAAAACACCAAGGTTGGGAACTAACTGGATAAAGGGGGCTGCAGGAGAGCAGAAATTAAGCATGACTTAAGATTCCGATAGGAGTGACAAGGTGGCTACTGAGGCCATTCACTGGGATGAGAAAGTTAGGAGGAGCAACTTTGGACTCCACCCAGGCGGTAGTTGAACATTCGGATCTGGAGATCCAGAAGGAGACCTGGATTGGTTGTAACCAAAGCCCGAGAGAAGTGGAATGAATGGCCAGGGTCTAGGGGCTGGAGACTACCCTGGCCCAGTCCTCAGGCGGGTCCTTGCTTTCCCTCCAGGTGGCACTACAGCACCGCTCTTCTAAGCCCTGTTTCTTGAGCCGGGCGCGTTCTGTATTCCGCGCTCCGCCTTTCTCTGGACAAGCCCACTCGAGGTCGCGTCCTTTCTCAGGGCAGGATTTAACTGGTAATTCAAACCAGAGCAGCCTCCAGAGAACGAGTCCAAGTTGCCCATGCGACCAGCACATGTGTGGGGGCTCAGGGCTGGTGGCGTGGTTGGTGTGATCACCTGTCCTTCCAGCTGCCTCCAGAAACCAACGGGGGTAGGGGAAAGGCCAGATAGGCAGTGCCCAGGGCAGGGATGAACAGAAAGAGGGCCAACCGACCCGCTAGGAACAGAATTTCCTGTCCTCCGGGGCCACCCCCGCGTGGAAAACGTGTCGTGGACCCTTTAAGGCTCCATCTCCCTGCCCTCCTCAGCCCGGGACAGGCCAGGACACCCGGGACCTGACATTTGGCTTCTCCCAACGTGGGATCTAAAAATAACCGCGGTGGGTTACTTTAGGCCAGTGCTCCTTTCGCACCAGGCGCGCCGTCTAGCCAGCGGCCTGAGTTCCCTCCTGGGCGAGTATACCTGGGCTCATTTCCTCCTCTCGGACACCGATGTCCCAACCCACAGCGCAGAACTTTTAAGTCGCTTCTTCAGCCCCCAAATCTTCGCTGGTGGGAGGAGTCTTCACACGAATGAGACCGGGCCTTTGCTCCCCAAGTAATTTTTCTCAAAATTTCCCATCGCGGAGCTGGCGGGAACCCGAGGGGCGTGTCTCGCCTGGCACGCTGAGGGGTGTGGCCTCCCTGGCCAACCCGCTATCAGGTGCCAAACTCTAAACCTCTGGTTAGGAAGGGGTGTGGCCTTCTGGGGTGTGCGGGCTCCTGGCCAATGGGTGTTATGAAGGGCGGGGCCCGTGGGGACTGGGGGCTCGTGCGGTCTTTTGCCTCAAGCCTAGCTCGGCCAGATTCCTCTTGGGCTACTTGGCTTGTGGCTGTGGGTCCCGCTAGGCCCACCCTCCGCACTTCGCTTCGGGACCCCGTCACCCCCGCGCCCTCTACCCGCCAGGCTGGGCCGCAGACCCCCAGTCTCCTCCCTCTTGTTACCTGCAGCTCTTTTGCTTCCAGCTCCTAAGACAAGATGCCGTCGGGCTTCCAACAGATCGGCTCAGAAGTAGGGTTCAGCATGCGGTTGTGGGACGGGGGCACGGGTCTCGCTTTCCTCGGGCTGGGGTCGCAGTTGGGGTCAGCTAAGGGGCGGTCCCTGCGCAGGCGCAGGGATTGGGGTGGGAGCCTGGCTATTTATACTCGGACGGGACATCTCGTGACAGTCAGATTCCAGGCACCATCCAAGAGACTGAGTGGGTCTGGGGGACCGTCCAGGGGCACGGGCCACATTTGGATATTGTGAGGCCAGGACTCGCCCCCTTCTCTAGTACACGGCGCATTGCTCCAGAATCAGGGACACCCTACCCTCCATCCAACTTAAGAAAAGCAGATGCAGGCGGGTCTTAAACTCCAGGAGCTGTCCGTCTGTGCCGGCTCCTAGGAAGTTTATCGAGGACCAGGGCCCTCTGTTGGCCCCACCCCCATTCCTGGAGATTGTCCAGAACGCTGAACTTTCCCTTGGCCCCACGGTTGGTGGAGGGGCAGATAGGAGTGTCAGCCCCCCCTCCCCCAGCTCAGGTTTCTGCTTGGAGACAGTCTGTGCCGCCAGTGAGCGGCCACCACCGCGCTGCCACCGCCCCTCACACCACTTTCCCGCCCCCATCCCCTGGGCATGGCTCTTCCAGGCAAAAGCTGGGCACAGCCCCCTGCCCTTTGTTGGGGCTTAGAGGAGGAGGGGAGACCGGGGCGGAGATAGAGAAGGCCACCACAAGGGTTATAGGCCGGGAGGAATGACCTCGATGTCCTTTTGGGAATTGCTCTTCTTGAACCTGTTGGGGACCTCCAGAAGCGGGCTGAGAGAACCCCAAGAGGGGAGGGAAGAGGACAGCGGCTGCTGCTGATAATTCACTGTCAGTTTATAAAACCAGCACTGGTAGATACTGTTAACATTTTATTTTGATTTTTACACTTTCACTGACAGGTAGGCAAAACAAGCAACATTTTCCCCATCTCTCCTAACCTAGAGAAAACCTATATTCAGAGTGGGGAAGTGACTTGCCCAAGGTCACACAAATCAGAACTCAAGTCTTTTAAAGCCCAGCCAGTTCCAGTGTCAAAGAAGAATTGTGAGACCTAGGTCCTCAAATATTTTCCTGCTGGCTGGACTCAAACATCCACTTTTTTCTCCATGCCCTGGTTACTGTGGGGTTCTTTCTTGCTCCTGTTTATAGTGAGATCTTCCCACAAGTCCTAATATGGCCCAGTTTCCCTCACTCAACATGTTGGATGGAACCCAGTAACATAAGGCTCTGTCTGGGCGTAGGCCCAGGCCCCTGGAGGAGGGAAAGAAACCATGTTTCCATGTGACATGCCTCCTCTCTACTTCTGCCTGCCCAGGAAGGAGAACCCCCTCAGCAGCGAGTCACTGGGACCCTTATCCTTGCCGTATTCTCTGCTGTGCTTGGCTCCTTGCAGTTTGGCTACAACATTGGGGTCATCAATGCACCACAGAAGGTGAGGGTCCTGTGGCTGGCCGAGTGGGGGGTACCAAAAAAAAAAATAAAGAAGGGAGGAAACAGAAGAGATGAGCAGAGAGGGCAGTCTACAGGAACTCACTCCTCTGCTGTCTCCCCAGGTGATTGAACAAAGCTACAATGAGACCTGGTTGGGGAGGCAAGGGCCTGAGGGGCCTGGCTCCATCCCCCCAGGCACGCTCACTACCCTCTGGGCTCTCTCCGTGGCCATCTTTTCTGTGGGCGGCATGATCTCCTCCTTTCTCCTTGGCATCATCTCTCAGTGGCTGGGAAGGTACGGGGCTAAAGGACAAGGGTAGGGAACAGGAAGGGAGCCACAGCACAGGCACCCTAACTCTCATAGCCCCCACTCTCTGCCTGCCAGGAAGAGGGCAATGCTGGTCAACAACACTCTGGCAGTGCTGGGGGGCACCCTCATGGGCCTGGCCAACGCTGCTGCCTCCTATGAGATGCTCATCCTTGGACGGTTCCTCATTGGTGCCTACTCAGGTACCCATGGGCACCATGGCCCTGCCCAGTGCCCTGTTCTCCTTCACCATCCTTGGGTTTGGCGGGAAGAAGTGGGCAGCTGCCTCAGCCCTCTCTTCTTCCCTCTGCCCAGGGCTGACATCGGGGCTGGTGCCCATGTATGTGGGGGAGATCGCCCCCACTCACCTGCGGGGTGCCTTGGGGACACTCAACCAATTGGCAATCGTCATTGGCATTCTGATTGCCCAGGTGACTAGGCCTGGCCTCATGGGAGCATAGGGAGGGGGTTAGGGAGGGCCGCTGGGAATTAAGCTGAATGGCCTGCCCACCTTCTTCCACAGGTGCTGGGCTTGGAGTCCATGCTGGGCACTGCCACCCTATGGCCACTACTCCTGGGCATCACAGTGCTGCCTGCCTTCCTGCAGCTGGTCCTCCTGCCGTTCTGCCCAGAAAGCCCCCGCTACCTCTACATCATCCGGAACCTTGAGGGGTCTGCCAAAAAGAGTAAGCTTCTACCCAATCTTGCTATTGTGTCCTCCTGGGCCCTGCCCTGCTCCCCTCAGGCCTGACCGTCCTCACCTCCAGGTCTGAAGCGCCTGACGGGCTGGGCTGACGTGTCTGGAGCGCTGGCGGAGCTGAAGGAGGAGAAGCGGAAGCTGGAGCGCGAGCGGCCGCTGTCCCTGCTGCAGCTCCTGGGCAGCCGCTCCCACCGGCAGCCCCTGGTCATCGCGGTCGTGCTGCAGCTGAGCCAGCAGCTCTCAGGCATCAATGCCGTACGTATGCAGCAGCCCCGGGGAAGGGCTGCATTAGGGTTCATCTCGAAAGGAGGGAACACCGGAACGAGTCCCCTCCCTTAAAACTCAGGGTTAGTCCAGCTTGGTGTGACTGCAGAGGAGAAAGGGGCATCCCTGTCATCCCTTTTTTTCTCTCCCACTTCTAGGTTTTCTATTATTCAACCAGCATTTTTGAGACAGCCGGGGTAAGGCAGCCAGCGTATGCCACCATAGGAGCGGGTGTGGTCAACACAGTCTTCACCTTGGTCTCGGTAACTGCCAGTCTCTGCAATGGCCGCCACCACTGGCTTCACATCCTGGGTTGTCTCCATCCACCCACCCCTCCTACTTCCCATGGCCCTGAAGCCATCCTGCTAAGCCCTGACTCCCCCTGCAGGTGCTCTTGGTGGAGCGGGCTGGGCGCCGGACACTCCATCTTCTGGGCCTGGCGGGAATGTGCGGCTGTGCCATCTTGATGACTGTGGCTCTGCTTCTGCTGGTGAGACCTGGGGAGCGGGGAGGGGCCAGCGCCCACCCCGGGGGGCTGCCCCAGGAGGCTCTGTGTGCAACCGGGGCCACTCCTCAACATGTGTGCCTTTCACCCTGGAGCCAGCCCGTGTGCCATGACCACGCTCTGTGTTCCTGTGGGACCCAGGCGGCACTTCCTCCCGCCCTGGGAGAAAGCTGTAGGATGACTCTGGCCACCAGGCAGGAGAGCCACTGTCCAACCCTGGGAACAACAATTCCTGAGGATCCAGCTTTAGAATCAAAGGAGAATTAATCATCTTTTTTCATTGCTGTTGTTCCCTTTTTTTTTTCCTTGTTTTTTTTTTTTTTTTTTTTTTTCCTTTGGGGACTTGATCATCTTAATAGGTGAGAGTTTATAACACTACCTCTGCCTTGGATCAGCATAGGACAACCAGCTGAATGTCAGTGTACAGAAATGCTCAAGGGCCTGTTTTAACGTAGGGTGGCAGGGCCCCCTCTGCTCCATCAGCTGCTGGGAGGGGTGACTTCAGTTCTCTTTCTGGAAAGATCCAGAAACACTGACCTGAATTCTCCCTGCCTGGTCTCCAGGAGCGGGTTCCAGCCATGAGCTATGTCTCCATCGTGGCCATCTTCGGCTTTGTGGCTTTTTTTGAGATTGGACCTGGCCCCATTCCCTGGTTCATTGTGGCCGAGCTCTTCAGCCAGGGACCCCGCCCAGCAGCTATGGCTGTGGCTGGGTTCTCCAACTGGACATGCAACTTCCTCATTGGCATGGGTTTCCAGTATGTTGCGGTAGGTGTCCAGTCTCCCACACCACGGGCCAGAGGGGGGGACGCACAGCTAGTCCATTGGCCTTCCAGGGAGGCACTCCCCCAGCCCATAGACTACTGGTCTTGAGGATACTTTGGTGGACCACATGGGCCCTGAAGACCACCTGCTCCACCAGAATCAAAGGAAAGAAGGGAGCTGAACTAGATTACATAGAGCAAAAGTGTTTTCCAAACAAACTAGTGGTGGGGGCCCGTGACCCCTTTCCCAGGGGGGCTGCTGGGGCCACCTTGGTGAGGGCACGAGAGCCAGACACTGGTTCTGACAAAACTAGTGGCATAACTTTAGGCTAGGAATAAAATTATAAACTTCATATGGATACTGTGAATGTCTGGAACTCCACTCTGAGTGCAGTAACTCAGGACGGTAAGAGGGAGAAAAACTAGGAGAGTTGGGGTTCAGAGGATCCTTCTGTTCACTAAATGCTCTTTCCTGGTTATTTTCACTGCCCTGCAAAGGAGCCACCTGCTTTCTGCAGTATCCCAGTTCCCTATGAGAGACTAGTTCCTGGCTTGCCTGAGACTGCCCCTCCCCTCCGTCAACACCTCTTTCTCTGCCTGTCCCAGGATGCTATGGGTCCCTACGTCTTCCTTCTATTTGCGGTCCTCCTGCTCGGCTTCTTCATCTTCACCTTCTTAAAAGTACCTGAAACCCGAGGCCGGACGTTTGACCAGATCTCAGCTGCCTTCCATCGGACACCCTCTCTCTTAGAGCAGGAGGTGAAGCCCAGCACGGAACTTGAGTATTTAGGGCCAGATGAAAATGACTGAGGGGCCAGGCAGGGGTGGGAGAGCCAGTTCTGTGACCGCAGAGACCCCCTCCTTTCCTCTGTGGCACTTTAACCCTCTCTTTCCCATCACTTCCAGGGCAGAGAAAGCCCCTGCAGCCTGGTAGAATTGGGAAGCTGGAGGGAGGGGTGGTTTGAGCACCGTCTCATTGCCCTTGTGTGACTCTCTTGGATTATTTATGTGTTATGGTTAGGTTGTGGCCATCAGGGTGGGCCATTCTTCCCCCTTGTCCCCCTCCTCCTTCCTCCATAGTTTACCCCCACCCACCTCAGCTCCAGGATACTTTTGCTAGAGAAGAGGAATTTAAGGAGAGGCTTTATGGCTGACTTTAATGGGGGTGACCTAAAGCACAGAGCAGGAATGGACAAGGGAAATCGAGTTCCCTCCCACTCTCTGGAACTTTCGCTGAATTCTTGCACATAGACTCTGGGTGAAGAGGGCTCTGTATTGACCCCTTCAAGGCCTAACCTCACCTCACTGCAGGCTCAGTCCTCTTGCTTCACCTTCCTGGGTGAGAGGAGACACCTGCCCATGTGATGAGAGGAAGGAACAAGCTCCCACCTCTAAACTCAGAGCTCTGGGCCATACCCCAACTGCTCTCCAAGGCCCCAGTTCTTTCCTCCTCTCCTATTCGGGAAGGGCACTGTACCCACAGGCCTTTGACCAACTAAGGGAAAGAGATTTGAAAGGCTGCCTATAAACACTAGGCTGGGAGAAATCTTCAGATATTTTTGTATATGTTTGAAAAAGGGGTAGGGAGAAAAAACCAAAAGTCTGTTGTACTAAATGTAAATATATAGATACGTATATAAAGTCACTCACTGTACGAGACAAGCGTCCTGTCGTGGAGGCACTGAAGGATGGGCTCAGACAGGGACCATAACTCTGCTTCCTCCCTCTCTATCCTGCCTCAGCTCCAGTGGAAGAATCCTCTGGATGCTGTCACTCATGCACCACTTATATTTCTAGTCATTGCTCTTATTAATAGTAAATGCTAATAAGTTATAGCTACAAGTGCCGGACTGTGCTCTTGGCACTTTACAAAACACTCATTCTGCAAGGGAAATAGCACCCTCATTTTACATATGGGAACCATGACTCTCGCGGGACGAAAGCACTTGTTCAGAACTCCACAGCTAGAAACATAGGAACAACGATTCACTACCAGGCCCTGCCCACTGTCCCACGCTCTCCTCCTCCTCACCTTCACCTGCAAGTTACCAAAGATTCTCCAAACAGAAAAGAGGCAGAGACCAAGACAACAAGGAAGCCTGTTTTTGTCTTTACTGGAGGCTCAGGTGGCACATGACAGTTCATAAAATGGCTTCGGAGGTAGGGTGGAGGGAAACAAAAAATAAACTGGGGTGGGAAAGAAAAACAACCAGGAGGAGGTAAAGAGCTGGCTGGTTCCTTCTCAGCCTGGTTTACAGGAGGGAGCTGATGCCTCTGAACAAAAATGATGCATCCCTTCCTTCAACCCTTGGTAGGGGAGAGAAAAAAAAGCAAAAGGCTGTTCCTTTGGCCCTCCTGAGTCTCACGGAAAAGCCAGTGTTTTGATGTCATGAATCGTGGAAAAGGGGGAGGGGTGTTGGGTAGGGTGCAGGTCAGTTGGAAAAACTGGCAGATACCTGAAAGAGAAAAAGAAGTGGACAGGTCATGACCAGGGACTTATCAGAACACAGTCTCCCACTCTCTTGGCTCCTCACCCAGGGCCCTCACCAAGAGCAGCCACTCACCAGATGGTAGTTCTGGGTATCCTTGAGTTGGAATCACTCCAGTATGGTGGTGGGGGGGTCCCCATTGTTGATGGGGGCTGAGGTCTAGACAGACCAGGGGTGGTCAGTTGAGACCTTGTTCTTTAGAGCCCCCCAACTTCAACCTTCTCCCATCTTTTCTCATTCCTATACCCCTTCCCATTCTTTCCCCCAAGTCACATCTACAGCTGGTGCTGTGGCTTCAAGCAGAGCCGAGAAGGGAGTCTGCAGGGGCTGACACAGGCTCTGCTGGGGTTTTCTGGTGGGTGGGGCTGCCTGCCAGAGGTGGACCCAGCAGTACTGGCTGTGGTGTTGGCTACAGGAAGGGTGGGGGTGGGGCAGGGCTAGGAAGTGGGGAAACAGAAGGTGGGAGTGACATGGAAAAAGGAAAGGTAAAAAGGAGAGGGAGAGAAGGGCAAGGGGGAAGAAAGGAGAGGAGGAAGTGGCCACGGGAGATGGACAGTCCAAGGTCCTCACCTCCTGGGCTGTGGGCTGCCTGGGTCCAGAGGGCTGCTGCCGTCGCCGCTGAAAGTAGGGGCGGTTTCGTGGTCGCTGGGGCTCAGGCCGGGAACCATCAGTGGGACCTTGGCTGGGCTTGGTCTTGCCATCCCCACCTTCTGTGGTAGGCTGCTGGGGTGGCCTGGGGCGGAAAGGCCTGCGAAGAGAAGTGTGGGTGCTGAAGGGTGTAGGGAGCCCAGTGCAGATGGCCTCCCTTCCTGCCAGGAGCCCCCAGGAGAGGCGGACCCGACAGCCCCACCCCCACCTCGGGGAACCAGGCTTTCAGTCCCAGGACACCTAGGCAGTCATCTCAGCTCCCCTGCTCCTCGCACCACTAGCTTGAGGCTTGTCTGAGACCTTAGCTCCTCCCCTTCCCAATCTCTGATCCCTTCTATACCCCTTCCCCCGCCCCCATCCAATGCGGGACAGTGAAGGGGAAGATAGGGCCTGAAAAGGCATTGTACCTTCGGTATCTGGGCCGGAATCTGGGTGGGGGGATCCGCTCATCTCCCTGCTGTTGGTCCCCCTCCAACGCGGCTGTGTCTTTAGGTTCTAGCCCATCAGTGCCCTGCGACCATACAGAGGCCCTGGTGAGCTGAGGTGTGGACAGCTCTCCCTGACCCCAGGTTCCACTCCCTCTGGGGACGCTGCACTCTATAGCTTCACCAACTCCCACTCCTTTCCCAGGACTTGGGAAGATGGTTCCCCGTTTTAAGTTCCCTTCACCTCTATAGGCTGCTGCTGATTGAGGGGCCTTGGGCCTCGCACAAAGCGACGTCGGTAGAAGAAGGGTGGCGGGCGCCGTCGTCTGGGCCTCTGCCCAGGGTCTTCAGCTCGCTCCCCTTCAATGCCTGGTTCTGTCCCGCCTGATGGAGCCTCTGCCACCATGGGTGGTGGGGCAGCTGGGCGAGGCCGGGGGATGAATCTGCGGAACCTACGTCGATTGGGGGCATAGCGGCTGCCCTTCACTGGCACCCCCCCAGGCCCAGTCACGTTAGCAGCTTCTGCTCCCTGGAAAAGAGGTGGGAGAACTTGCTCCAACAACAAATGTACAACATTCCAAAAGTGGCTCGAATCATTAGTCTCCTCCTCCTTCCAGATGAACCCTCTCTCCAGCTTCCTAACACCCCTCTAACTTCTTTCCAGCCTCCTCCAGGGCCAACAGCACGTACTGACCCTTCTAGGAGGGGCTATCTCTACAACCTGGCCATTGGTGATAGCTGATACTGGACCCTCTTGAGGTTAAGACTGGAGGTGAGGGTGTGAGATGGAGAAAGGTCTGACAGCAACTGGTCATCTTACTGGAGGGTGGACTCAGAGCCTGGGGACACAGCCCAACACGGAGAACAGATGGAGCAGTGCTTGAACCACAAAGAAACCCAGATAAAAATTACTGAGCGATAACAGGGACACGTTCTTTAGGATGTCCCTTAGGGCAGCCAAAGTACTGAAGGTGATGTCTGCATGAGAACGCAGTCGGGATTAACAGGCCAGAGGAGGAGCTGACTTTAGGAGGGGCAAAGACTGTGGTGACAACCAGGCGACCCTCCCACTCGACATCCCACCACAGCCCCAAACCTTCTCTCCTTCCACGACATCAAACTCCACAGTCTCCCCATCTCCAACGCTGCGCAGAAACTTCCTGGGGTTGTTTCTTTTAATAGCTGTCTGGTTAGGGAAAAGGCCATGAGAAAGGTAAGGACTAGTAACTCTCTCACTCCTGCTAGGCCCACCACCCAAGTTTCTTCTTTTCATCGTTATTTGTGGGCTGGGGCTGGAGGGTGGAGGAGATAGTTTAGTAGGGAAAAGCTATGAACTAGGGGCCTCAGGAACAATTATGCAGTTGCTGCTGTCCCCAGGACCTCCTCACCTTCACCCCTCAGGGATGTCAAAAAGAGAGGCAAGAAACATGAACCCAGAATCAAAACGAAAAGCAGAGACTGCCTTGAGTTGCAAAGTGGGTAAAATGTACTATGCTTCTTACCTCGATCCCACTGAGAGCTGTTTCTACCAAAGCAGTGGTTCTCAAACTGTGGCTTGCATCACAATCACCTGGAGAGCTTGTTAAAACAGCCTGCCCATCCCACCCCGAGCCTGATTGATTCAGTAGATCTGGGGTAGGGCCTGAGAATCCGGGTGTCAGGTGATGCAACTGGTGCAGGGACCACCACACTTTGAGAACCACTACACCCAAGTATCCCTAGCCTGTGTCCTTTCTCTCTGAACTTTGCCTGCAATTCATTCCTGCAGTGTCAACAGGTCCCAGTAGGTACTACTGAGTATGCCATGCCCAGAGGGCAGCACTTATACCAGCTACAGAGACAACCCGAGTGGGGCCAACGGCAGTGAATTCAGGCACCTGATACAAATGGAGAGGGCAAGTGCTACCTGGCAGGCATGCTGCTGGAGAAACCTGATCTATGCTGCTAAGGGTTATGGCAGAGGCTTCTGAAGAGGGGGCAGGTTCCTCGCCTCTGGAAGACAACCTAGCTCTCACCTGGTGAACAAAGACATCCTCCTTGGTGTCGTTCCTGCAGGACAGAATGGGTTGTTAGATGGTGGCTTTTGTGAGGTGCTTTCCTCCCCTAAGGGTTCCCTAGCTGCCCATTCCTAAATAGGTAGGCCCATCCACTCCAGCCTTCCATGGCTGCTTGGAGGGAGGCAGGGCCCCAGAAGCTGATGTGAAGAGATGTAGAGCTGGGCTTCATGCAAGAGTGGAAGGGGAAGGCAAAGTCACCTTGCAGGAACCGAGGATGTCACCCTCTATCACTTAGAACCTGGTAGCTCTGGGTGTAACTGTCCCTGGTCAACACTCCCAACCCCCATCATGATTGAAAAATTCCACCCCTGTCTTCTTCCTTCTACAGTTAAGGAGCAAGAAAATGGGGGGTGGGGGAGAGGTGCAGAACAAGTTTGAGATGGGGACAGTGTGTCAAGAACTTGCTCTAAACAGCCCCCAAACTTGATTTTCAGCCTCAACCAGGAGGTGAACCCCAGGGTCAGGCCACTGTTCAACACACCAAGGGACCAGGGTGAGAGATACTATTTGATCATTCTCTACTACTATCTGCCTACACCCCAGTTTATCCCAGCACCCCAGTGTGTGTGGGGGGAAGTTTTCCTTCAGAACCTCCCAGGAGTCCTCAGTTTCCAGAATTAAAGAAGAGCTCTTCCCTAGAACAAATATTTCAGCTATAAAGCAACTGGATGTGCACAAAGGTCAGCCTGCTAAGAGGGAACTAGGGCCTCCCTGGAGGGCTGAGCTGGGCAGGGTGCCCAGGCTGGGAAAGGGTCCTCAGGGGCAGACCTGGCTTTGCCCTGAATCTGCCACTAGGGCCCCTCCTAGTGCTGGGAGGGGGTGAGGTTGCCAAAGAGAAGAGAAGCAGCAGTCATTGGCTGGGCTTTCCCAGCCCCTTTCCCCAGCCCCTACCAGCCTCAGTCCTATCAGGTGGTGGTGGTGGTGGTGGGGGTTCAAATGAGCCAACAGTTCTCTAAGGAAGATGAGTTATGAAAATGCTATGTGTGCTGCCCGTAACAGGAAATGAGTGAGGCCCAGAGCCCTGGGGCCCAGAGAGCAGGTACATTCTGCCCCAAAGGCGAGGCAAACTAAACCAGATGAGACAGAGAAGTTGGGAGGGTCAGCACCAGGTTTGCCAACTTCTTAGATCATTACTCCTCTGCTGCCCTTGAAGATGAAGAGCTTTATCTTGCCCACATTTGTGCTATGATTAAACTTTCAATTAGCATCAGCTGGACATTGCAACCATGTGCCTTGGCAGAGGTAGAAATGAGGTTGGGAAGGTGTCCGGTCCCACAGGCCAGTTTGGAAGACACCCATTACACCCCCTCCCTGGGTTCCTCAGATACCTGTTGATGAATCCGTAACCATTCCGGACGTTGAACCATTTGACAGTGCCCAGGACTTGGATTGCTGCCAGGCAGAGATGCAGTAGGGGCAGTAAGATGGGGAGAGAGATGGAGTTGGGCTCAGTTTTGAGACACTCCAAAGTCTAACCTACCTCCCTATGGCCTAGTAAGCTTAACTTCAAGTGGAAATGCCCACGCAGTGAGACTGAGGCTTTCAAAACCCTTTCAACTCTCATGTTCCTCATAGCCTACAAATCCAAGTCCTTCACCTAGAATCCCGTACTCACCTGATCCACAAAGTCCAGCCCTGAAGTCATACCTGAGAGCTTCTCTAGTTCTCTTAATATACTGGTCCTGAGGGCACCTGCTTCCCAGGCTTAGAGATTTACCTGGTACTAACCTGAGTTAACTAGGCCAAGTCTCCAGCGCCGGGCACGTAGCCAGACGCTGAGGTTTATTCTCTACCGCGAGGCCCAACTGCACCTGCTTACCACGCCCTCCTGCGCCAGAAGACATGGCAGGTTTTCCCACCTGGGGAACCCACTTTGGTCCGTTGCCTCTAGCCCAGATAGTCCTCTGAGACTCTGGGCCGCCTTCGGCTTTCCGCGGACCCCGCGGGGCTCCACGAAGCCCCTCGCCCAACCCGCCCACCACCTTAGAACCGCCCTGGCACGCGTTCCCCACCCCCCTCACCCAGCACCGGCTTGTCCGCCTGACTCCGGGCTGAGGGCGCGGGGGTCCCCGAGACTGCCGTCGCCGGGTTGCCAGGGGTGTGGGGGCCCGGCGCCGACGGGGTCCCAGCAGCCGGGCCGGGGGAGGCTCCGACCCCGCCGTCGCCCACCCCGCCGCCTGCTTTCTGTGGCTCCCCTGCCGGCACCGGTACCACCACCGCGACCACCCCTGCTGCCGTCGCGGGCACCGTCGCCGCGGGGGCCACTGACGCCACCGCTGCCGCCTCCGCCTCGCTCATCCCACCGGGTCCAGTACCGGCCCCCGCCACCACCACCACCTCCGCCGCCGCCACCCCGGCCCCTCCCCCCCGGCTCGCGAACCCACCACCCCGCTCGGTCCTCGCGCCCCGAGCCTCGCCCGCACGCCGGCAGCCGGCCCTGAACCCAGGCCAATCGCAGCCAGGAGCCGCGGAGCGCGCAGGCACCGCCTCCCGGCCACAGGCCAATCCTAGAGGAGCAGCCCCGAGACCCACAAGCCCGCCCCGCCTCCTGGACTTCACGTCGCGACTGAGACCCGCGCCCGCGGCCCCGTAAGTACACCTGGGCCCCGCCCCAGTGGTGTCACGTGACTTATAAGGCCCCGCCCATTGGCCGACGGCTTCTTTTCCCTCCCCCCCTGCTCCCCTTTCCACCGGCCGCGGGAAATCAAACCGGCTTGGTGGAGCCCCAACGGCCACCTGGCCTCTGCGCGAAGGGCGGGGCAAGGAGGGCAGCTCCAAGGTTGCCCCTAACGACCTGGGCGGGGGTCCGGACTCCGCAGTCTCCGTTCTGGTCCTGAGTGGCACCGCTCACTTCCACCCTCGAGACTGCCCTGGCCCGCCTTCTGCTGGGGTGTGAACACCTTCTTCCAGCCCTTTCTCTAGAAGATGCCTGCACAGCCTGAGCTGCGGTATTTGTCCGCGGAGCAAATTGGAAGGTGCAGCAGAACGACTTTCCCAACTCACGGTGGCTTTCACAAGCCAGAGACTCTCAACTTTGCTTTTAAGGTAAAATTTACATATAACAAAGTGCACAACTTTTCGCTGAGTTTTGATAAACATGTTAATCCAAGTAGTCAATGTCCTAATCAAGGTATTCTTCCCCCGCCGTCAGAAGTTCCCTCCAGCTCCTTGAGGGCAATCTTAGCCTCTCCGCAGACCACCGCTGTTCTGATGTCTAGCACTCTAGATTAGTTTCGAGGTCCGTCGTGCTGGAGGCCGTGGTCTCCAGCAAGATGGGGCCTTCCTTTCCAGCTCCCTTCTCTCTCTCTCTCTCTTTTTTTTTTTTTCTCCAACTGGCCAGACTCAAGACCTTTGCTTAGGGCAGCTTTCTCTGCCTAGACGTGTCCTGTGTGTCTCTCAAGGTGACTTCTTCAAATAACATAACATATCGCTTACATATCACTCCTATTACATCATCCTTTATTTTTATTATTACATTTTTGAAAATATGAGAGGATCCTGCTTGTTCATCTGCTTCTTTATTCTTTCCCCATCTCCGTCTTCTCTGCAACACTAGACTGAACTTCACAGCAATAAGAATACTGTAGTTATGCCTGATACCTGGAACGATGCCAGGCACAATTTAAGCTCTCCGTGTTTTTTGAATAAACAAATGGTCTCTATTTCACAGATGAGAAGACTGGGGCCGGGTGGAAAGCTTGCCCGGTTTCTCGGGAGCCGGGGAGGTCCGTTCCGGGAGCCCTAATCTCCCTCCCAGATTAATGTGGCTCCAGAAATCGCTCCTCCCGAGGGCCGCCTCGCAACCCGGAGAGGACGTGGCCCGCGCTGGGCAGCGCGTATTTTTAGCCGGGACAGAGAGTCCGGGGCAGCCCACGTGCCCCCACGCACCGCTCAGCCCTACTTGCGCTTCTTCAGTCCAGGTGTCCCCCGCCAGACCGACCTCCGCTCTCTAGCCGCGGTCGCCACCACCAATCTCGGTCCTGGAGCGCCCTCTCCCGGCGGTTCTCAGGAAGCCGCCGGCACCGGCTTCCTTGCAGTTCTTCAATCGGAGTTGAGGATTCTGTTTCCCAGGACACAATGACGGAAAAAAGAGAAAAGATGAGAAAACAATTAAATCACAAGAGAGACAGTGAAAGATACAGAAATGACCACTCTCCCTTAGCCTGTTAAGGACCGATTTACTTGTGCCCATCCTTGAGTCAAGGGATGCCAGAAGCAGGAGACCAAGACTGACTGAAGGAAAGCAAGCTAGTTCATAGTGTGTCCCCTGCAACAAAAGAGTCTCATGGAAGGTACAGAAGGAGCTCAGGTGTGTACTGGTTAACTATAAGGTTAGTTGGTGAGATGAGAGGAAGCTCATGGGAAGGATGAACCCTATTTGTGGTAAGATTAAAAATCGGTCTGGAGACCAGGGGTGGGGGTGCTACAGAGAAAAGTACTCCCACCTAGGCCTCCAAGTCATGAAACAGCACGTGTCTACGTACAACAGTTACATGCTGTGGGGAAGAATTAGCAGATGCCACAGAGAGATGCAATTAATTTTCCTGTTTGGTTAAAGAGTTCTGCCTGTAATTTTCTGGTTATTTAAACACACACACACACACACACACACACACACACATACATATATGATTTTATTGATTGATTTTTGGAGGGGGGAGAGAAACGGGAAGCATCTACTCATAGAAATTGCTTTCTGTGCCTTGACTGGGCAAGCCCAGGGATTCAAACCAGTGACCTCGGCATTCCAGGTTGTTGCTTTATCCGCTGGGCCACCACAGGTCCATATAAGTCAGTGGTTCTTAACCTTTTTTGAGGTACCAAACCCACCAGTTTCATATGCGCATTCACTGAACCCTTCTTTAGTGATAAATAAAATATGATTTTTTTTCCCAAATTCAAGACATAGGTATATGTTTTTTTACTGGTGTACAAAATGAGCCGTGCATGAACATCACCTTGCCCAAAGAACAAAACCAACAAAGTGCATGAACTCACAACAAATTACGGTATTACTTTATTCTGGCCTCTGTGGCAGAGGCTTCTCCGAACCCCTGAGACCGACATTGTTCCCCTAGGGTTCGATAGAACCCAGGTTAAGAACCACTGATAAAAGTTTTTTGGTTTTTTTTTTACAGGGACAGAGAGAGAGTCAGAGAGAGGGATAGATAGGGACAGACAGACAGGAACAGAGAGAGGTGAGAAGCATCAATCATTAGTTTTTTGTTGCCGTTGCAACACCTTAATTGTTCATTGATTGCTTTCTCACATGTGCCTTGACTGTGGGCCTTCAGCAGACGGAGCAACCCCTTGCTGGAGCCAGCGACCTTGGGTCCAAGCTGATGAGCTTTTGCTCAAGCCAGATGGGCCCCCGCGCTCAAGCTGGCAAGCTCGGGGTCTTGAACCTGGGTCTTCCACATCCTAGCCCGACGCTCTATCCACTGCGCCACCACCTGGTCATGCATATATAAGTATTTTTATGTGCTATAGATAACAAGGACTCCAAACATTTTAGGGAAAAGGCTTCCTTCTTTCTCTGTCACTCTCTTCATTTGCTCTGCTCACCTGAAATTATCTCGCCTATCTTGTTTACTGTTACGAAAACAAAACAACAAAGCCAACCTTCCTCAGCTGTTGCTCTGCACACCTCCATTTATTTAACCCCAGACTTCCTGAAAGCAGTCTTTACTGTCTCTGCTCTGTCACCTTTCTTTCACACCCACCAGCCCATCCTTGAGTCAAGGGATGCCAGCTTCTGCCCCACCACTCCACTGAGGTGGCTTCAGCAGTGGTCAACACTCCCTTCTTCTTTATTGTATTTTCTTTTTTCTTTTTTTTTTTTTTGCATTTGAGAAAGAGGATAGATTTGTTCCACTTATTTATGTATTCATTGGTTTCTCCATATGTGCCGTGACTGGGGATCCAACCGCAATCCGGGTATGTTAGGATGATGCTCTAATTCACTGAGCTTTGCCGCCCCTCTTTTTTTGTTTCTGCATGGGTGATCTTTGTTTAATCCACACAGGTTATTTTTTGGTTGTGTTGGTGAAAACAAATACATAAACAATCAGAACAATGCCCATGCCCTAACTTGCTCCTTTGGCATTCTCTCTCTCTTTCTTTTGGTTTCTTTTTAATTTATTGATTTTGAGAGAGAGAGAGATACCAACTTTCATTGTTCCACTCATTCATGCCATCATTGGTTGGTTATTCTGTGTGCCCTAACTGGGGATTGAACCCTCAACCTTAGGAGGTCTGGATGACACTCTAACCAACTGCTGAGCTACCCGGTTAGGGCCATCACTTCCTTCTTCTTCTTCTTTTTTTTTTTTTTTACAGGGACAGAAAGAGGGATAGATAGATATAGACAGACAGGAACGGAGAGAGGTGAGAAGCATCAATCATTAGTTTTTCGTTGCCATCGCAACACCTTAGTTGTTCATTGATTGCTTTCTCACATGTGCCTTGACCACGGGCCTTCAGCAGATTGAGCAACCCCTTGCTCGAGCCAGCGACCTTGAGTCCAAGCTGGCGAGCTTTTGCTCAAGCCAGATGGGCCTGCACTGAAGCTGGCGAGCTCGGGGTCTCAAACCTGGGTCTTCCGCATCCCAGTCCGACGCTCTATCCACTGTGCCACCGCCTGGTCAGGCCCATCAATTTCTTCCTAATTGAGACATTCAGTGGATGGTTTTTTTTTAAAACATTTTTTTTTATTTAGCTTTTTTTTTTTTTTTAATTTTGTTTTTATTTTATTCATTTTAGAGAGGAGACACAGAGTGAGAGAGAGAGAGATAGAAAGAGAGAGAAAGGGGGGAGGAGCTGGAAGCATCAACTCCCATATGTGCCTTGACCAGACCAGTGCAGGGTTTTGAACTGGCGACCTCAGTGTTCCCAGGTCGACGCTTTATCCACTGCGCCACCACAGGTCAGGCCTCAGTGGATGGTTTTTGTTTTTCTTTTGACTTCCTCCAGAGAAGTGTTCTTGTAGTAGCTTCCACTGCCCAGCCTTTCCCAAAGCCCTTATACCTCTCCTTTTGTGGCTTGTCCTCCCCACCAGCCTCCATCTTTCCTGAACTGTCTTCCACTGCTACCTGCCATTTGTAGGTCATTTTATCCATTCCTCTGCTTTGGGTGACTACTTAATACTGATGGCTCTTAAACCTGTGTCTCCAGACCTGAATTTTTTCTACCTTCTACCAGACTCTGAACCAGGCACTCTGTAGCCAATTACTCTGCAGGTTTCTGGAAGTGGACAAGCTCACATATCGAGACACCACTCTAACCAACTGAACTAGCAAGACAGGGCTTTCCATCTATTCTTTAACTGCCGTTACATCTGTTTCTCCTCTTTCCAGGTTCTCCTAGCACTCTGCCAAATCCTTGATCTTTTCTCCACCCTAGTTACCATATCTGATATTAATTACCTCTCCTTTTTGAAACCTTGTTCCTTGTTGTTGTTTTTTAACTAAATAGCAATAGCAGCTAATATTTGTTGAGTATTTACTATGTGCCCTATACTGTCCTGAGCACATTACATGCCTTAGTCATTTAGTCCTTACAACAATGCTGGTAAGTGGATACTATGATAGTTATTCTCATTTTGCAAATAGGAAAACTGAGGTGTAGTAAAGTGAAGCAACAAGCCTAAACTCATACCAATGTGGAACACGCTGAGCTGGGGTTCAAATGCAGATCAGCTTAACTCCAGAGCCCAACTTCTAAGTCACCAGCCTCCTTCCACTGTGCTGGGACCACACTATCCCATCTTCCCCAGCAATCCCTTTGCCTCTTATCCCCTTTAGTTCTTTCCATGTGCCAGGCTCTTCCCAGGCCGTCTGCATCACCCAGGTTCTGCTCCGTCGCCTTAGTCCAGCATTTAGGAAAGACACATTTGTCATATTACTTAGTTCAGTGGACGCTTTTTCCCCCCTTCTTTTTCTGTCTATGTGATGGATGCAACTGGAGACCACTTCTTTCTCAGACTTCCTTGTGGGCTCCTAAGTCTTTTTTTAGTTGCTTCTTCCTAAAGGTCAGCTCCAGTTCTCTTTTGCTGACTCTCACGTCTCCTAGAGAGAGCTCATCCACTCCCACTGCTTTGGATATGGCCTGTTAAAGGTAAAATTGTGGTCCCTAATGATAATATGTTGAAGTCCTAACTCCTGGTACCTGTGAATTTGATCTTATTTGGAAATAGGATCTTTGCAGATGTAATCAAGTTAAGATTAAGTCATTAGGGTGGGCCCTAATCCAATTTGACTGGTGTCCTTATAAAAGGAAGCTGTCACTTAAAGACAGGTACCAGATGGTGGTGCAGTGGATAGAGCATCGGCCTAGGATGCAGAAGACCCAGGTTCAAAACCCCAAGGTCACTGGCTTGATCATGGGCTCACTAGCTTCAGCACAAGGTTGCTGGTTTGAGTGTGGGATCATAGACATGACCCCAGGGTTGCTGGCTTGAGCCCACAGTAGCTGACTTGAGCCCAAGGTCGCTGGCTTGAGCAAGGGGTCACTGGCTTGACTGGACCCCCCAGGTCAAGGCACTTATGAGAAAGCAGTCAATGAACAACTAAGGTACTGCAACTATGAGTTGATGCTTCTCATTTCTCTTCCTTCTTGTCCATCTGTCCCTATCTGTCCCTCTCTCTCACTAAAAAAAAAAAAAAAAAAGGCATAGAAAAAGTTTGAAGGGAAATATGGTAGTACATTTATAGCAGTTGCCTCTGGGTGTTGGGTGTATGGTTAATTTAAAATTTTTTCTTGTTTTTCAAATATTTTCTATAATGAACTCTTATTTTCACAATAAAGAAAAATTGACAGAATCTTTTTAATCATATAAAACCATTCTCGCCTGACCAGGCGGTGGCGCAGTGGATAGAGCGTCGGACTGGGATGCGGAAGACCCAGGTGTTCCTATCTATCCCTCTCTGTGAATCTCTTTCAGTCCCTGTAAAAAGAGAGAGAGAGAAGGAGATGGGGCAGATAGATGGGAAGAGAAAGATGAGAAACATCCACTTGCAGTTGTGTCAATTTAGTTGTTCATTGATTGCTTCTCATATGGGCCTTGACCCTGGGGCTCAAGCTGAGCCAGTGACCCCTTGTTCAAGCCAGCGACCTTAGGCTCAAGCCAGCCTCCTTGAGCTTCAAGCCAGTGACCTTGGGATCATGTTGATGATCCTGCACTCAAGCCTGCAACCTCGGGGGTTTCGAGATTGGGATCTCAGTGTCCCAGGTCAACGCCCTATACACTGCATCACCACCAGTCAGGCATGTCACAGGATTCTTAAAACAAGAACTAAATTCAGGGTTTTGGATTTTTGTGTGTGTGTGTGTGGCAGAGACAGAGTCAGAGAGAGGGACAGATAAGGAGAGAGTTGAGAAACATCAGTTCTTTGTTGGGGCTCCTTAGTTGTTTATTGATTGATTTCTCATAGGTGCCTTGGGGGTGGGGGCTACAGCAGACTGAGTGACTTCTTGCTCGAGCCAACCCTGGGTTCAAGCTGGTGAGCCTTGCTCAAACCAGATGAGCCTGCTGTCAAGCTGGCGACCTTAGGGTCTCGAAGCTGGGTCCTCCACATCCCAGTCCGACACTCTATCCACTGCGCCACCGCCTGGTCAGGCAGGGTTTTGGATTCTAAGTCCAGATATTTGGTTGCTCATCTTGTTCCACAGTACCATTGTTGCCTAGTTTACTCGAGCAAAAAAAGTAATGCTGGAAACCTAGGAACTGGAGGGAGACTAAAAGTTTCAGGAAAAGCAGCAACTTTCTTCCATAGACCGAGGACCAGGGAAATACGTTCCAAGAGATAGCTTGTTTCCAGCTTCATCGTCATCTTGTATGATTTAAGAGAACGTCAGTGGAATTTAACATACCACTCTTTTTAATTTTTTTCTAAGGGTGCTCACAGACAATTGTTTGGAGGCCCTAGAGAACAGCTGAGTAAAAAAACAAAAGAAAAATGAAATGACATCATGACAACCCTTTATTCAGGATTCTGAGGTAGAATAACTTCCATTGGAGCCGTAGGGACCAATGTAGACTAACATGGTGGCTGGGACAGGACCGCTCTATATTTCCGGGTGAAACTCTATGGCAGAGCAGAGCCCTAGAGCTTGAGAAGTGATACTGAGATGGGTGATAACCCCACCACCACAGTGGCGTTTAGGTAGGAAGACTGGAGCGGAAAGAGCTCTCCCGTGCATGTGTGTAACAGGAGCCAGGGAAGGCGGGGGAAGAGGCGGGGAAAACGTTTAGAGAAAAGGGGTACACCCCGTAGTGCAAGTTTTCTGAAACGTGTGAGTGGTTTAAATCCTGTTAAAGCCAAGGTGGGGCATTTCCTACAACGCATGCGTTCTAGACCAGACAGGCGACACAGTGGCGTGGTCTTTTCAGCGTGCGGCGTACAGACGACGTCTGAGGTGGAAGGGGTGGTCAAGATTTCCAGCACGCATGCGCTTTGAGGTCGAGGCGTTTCCTTCAGAGGGTGCGGAGTCCAGGGCCCCTTATTGCGCAGGCGCAAAGACTGTGCGGTAGGACTAGTGGTGTATTACCGGGAGAGAAGAAGAGGTTAAAGGGCTTAAAAAACCGGGTGCGCCTGCGCGTTTCCTACTGGTGGGCAGAACGTAGGGTTTGTGAGGGGCGGGGTCACGTATACGCGTCGTTGGCTGGGTAGGTGGGAGGGAGGGTGGAAGGAGGGGAGGATCTGTGCGCTTGCGCAGTGCGGGGGTGGAGGGCGGAGAAGCTAGACAACACGCTTGCGCGGCTGTCACAGGGCTGCTTGGTTGGTCAGTGGGGAGTCAGCGCCTGCGTACTAAGACCCGTGTGCGGCGGCGGCGGCAGCGGCAGCGGCAGCAGTAGCAGCGGTAGCGGGCTTAGGCAGCGGTTGGGCTCGCGGCGAGCGAACGGGGTCGAGTCATTGCGTTCGCGCGAGGTGAGAGCGGGAAGGGCGCGCGTGCGCGGAACCTTGGTTTGGGCCTAGGAGTAGAGATGGAATTGAGCGGGGGTCGGGGAGGGGACAGAAGGGAGCGGCTGTGGCCACCGCACGGGGTCCGCTCGGCGAGAGGCGCGAGGTGTGGAAAGGCGCGGTTGCGAGTCCCCGTTAGCGCGCGGGGTGACGGTTGGTGCCTGTCGGGTGACGTTGAAGCGACGCAGTGGGGGGGGGACGGCGAGCCGCGAGGCCGCCACGCGGGAGAGGCCGCGGGGCGGCCACGCTGGGGCGAGGGCCAGGAGCCAGGTCGGGCCGCCGGGACAAGGGTACCTGGGCCGTTGAGAACCCGGCGGCGCACAGCCACGTAAGGTGGGGGAGGGGGTATTCGGTGAGAGGGCATTTGAGGGGGGGGCTGGCCAGGGGGGAGGGGAGGCGGCGCGGCTCCGGCCTGGCGCGGCATTTGAGGAGGGGGCTGCGGCACCGGAAGTGCCCCCCACGGGAAGCTGCCCTCGGGGTCGGAGGCCGCATGGTCGAACGTGGACTGGGTGCGCATGGCAGCGCGAGGACCCCTCCCCCCAGGTCTGGGTCACCGGAAGCCCCAGGCAGCCACATGTTGGGCGGGAGCCGGCAACCCTCAGCGTGGGGAGAGCAGGTTCTTGCGGGCGCCTAAGGGAGCTTGGAAATTTGAGGAGTGGAAGAAGCCCGAATCCCGAGCACCCGGGAAAGCACGCTGTGGGCATATGTTACCCGTCGTCCACCTCATGGACCCCTGGAGCTTTCCCCTCCAAACTTCAGGTGAAACGAGGAGGCCAGCCAGTTGTAAATGGTGCTGTTCCTTGCTGGGAGCCCAGAGAAATGTGAAAACCGAGGGCGTTTGGACGGGAGCCCAACTCAGTGGTGTTGACAGCACATTAAAGTCCGGGCAAATGGGTTCCCCGCTGTTATAGGTGCTCTAATCTTGTTACTGTCTTCATCGATGTACGTTTTGGGAGTTCCTTGTTTTAGAGATTTTAATTCTATTATCTTAGTACGAATTATACTACTCACTACTATTATGTCTTTCGCTTTCATTTTATTATCATTCACACCACTCCCCACTCCCCCACTTTTTACTGACTTAGATATAGGCCTGGTCTGAAAAGCCGACAGGACCGATGCATCTTGGGAAAAGTGGGAGGGCCCTCAAGGAGAGGCTGGGTTCCTGGGCTCTCTTTGGGAAACGAGATCGAAGTGTTTATTAGGGGGATCAGTTAGAAAACAACTTCACTTTCTCTCCCTTGGCTGTATCTGCAAATGCATGTTGGAGAGGTGGTAATTCCCCAAAGAGGCCTTGTGGTTTCCTGTGCCTATGACTGACTTGTGTGTGGATGGGGGGGGGGGGGTGTAACCGAGGGTGGGGCTCTCCCCTCCACATTAACCCCGCCCTTTTGCTGGCTCATAGCTGCTCACCTAATTATAGCCCCGGTTAAGTGTGGGCTAAAGGGGTGGTTGGTTTCAGTGGCAAGTAACACCTGAGTCTTCCCCCTCCTAGGGATTAGGCCTTTGCCCATCTCAGATATTTGGCATACTAATGCTCCAGGCTTCCTTTCCCAAGCCTCTTCAAACTTTAAGTTGGGATAGGAATCCGGCTTATCCCACCACCACACACACATCAGTTTTCAAGTGTTTGTGATCCCAATCAGTGTTTACTCTAGTAATTTTGACGTTATTTTAGGTAGGCAATGGAATAAAAATGAAGCCGTGTTTCCAGAGAAGAGTGGGACAAACTGGAGACACTGTTAGCCTCCATCCTTACTGACCCCAGTGTATTTTTTTTAAACTCTAGTTGAAATTGAAGCCCCTTAAAATGGCAGATGATTTGGACTTCGAGACGGGAGATGCAGGGGCCTCAGCCACCTTCCCAATGCAGTGCTCAGCATTACGTAAGAATGGCTTTGTGGTGCTCAAAGGACGGCCATGTAAGATTGTGGAGATGTCCACCTCCAAGACGGGCAAGCACGGCCATGCTAAGGTTAGAATCTCACCTCTTCATATCTTGCCTTCCCACACCTCCTATGTCCATGGATCTCCTGGTTGTTGCAGGCTGTCATCAGTGCTAGCCCTCTCTCTTTTTTCTTAAACCTATCATCCAATTCCTTGTGTTCAGCACTCAGCCCTAGTTACTATACTTGCTCCTAGACTTGAGCCTCTTCCACCATCATTCTCTGATCCCCTCTCCAAATTTGTGTCTCTAACTTCTCTTGGTTGTTCTTTACGCTGTGACAATTCAGCTGCTCCTTTTTTCTTCCTGGCTTTTCAATTTCCCTTTCTCTTCCCTTGAATCTTTGTAGGTGCTTTTTGTTTCCATCAGTTTGTCCAGGGTTCCTCTAATCCTGACATGGAATGCAGCCTTCCCTGAAGGGACCATTGTAGCTCTGAACTTCCAAATCACTTAGCTGCCCCTTCTTCAGTTCCTATAGTCTGCTTGCTTTCTTGGGTCCTAATGTTCTTGCCTAGTGCTTTCCTTGACACTTGAGACTTTTCTTGTTCCTCAGAAGTTCAACCTGGTTCATCTTTGTATTTCTTGTGATTTTGTTTTCTAATCACCTTTGCTATCTTCCGTTGACTTGGCATTCATCTTGGGTTACCCCCTAATGTCCTAGATTCTTCTCTGTGTTCTTTCTGGCTCTTATTTCCTAATTTCTTAGTTCTTTCTGGTCTGCCCCAAGCCATTTTCCTTTTCTAGGCTCTTAGCCTTTTACTTGATAAGACAAGCCTGCCTTGTACTGTCAACCTAGTCTCGATGGTGGTCTTGTTACCTCAGGTTTTTCAGAGGTTTTAGTGTTTCTTTATGGTTCATTCTTAACTCCCCAAATTTGTGCCTAAACAGTCTAATTTGACTTCCCTCACCAGCCAGGGACAACTTGAGCTTTTATCTCCTGTATTTTAGAATTTGGTTGAGTTTCTTTTTGATATGATGCATACATGCAGGTCCACCTGGTTGGTATTGACATCTTTACTGGGAAGAAATATGAAGATATCTGCCCGTCAACTCATAATATGGATGTTCCCAACATCAAAAGGAATGATTTCCAGGTATGCAGATGGGTTAGGAGTTGGAGGTGTTAGGGGTTAGAGACTGACCAGAGAGGTGTGCTAGAAGAGAGGAGGGAAGTGGCAGGAGGAGGGTATTTGGTATCAGCAGTTTGCCACCTTAGTTTGTCTATCCTTTATCCTCAACCTTCAGCTTCCTTCCCTGTCTGCCCTCAGCTGATTGGCATCCAGGATGGCTATCTATCACTGCTCCAGGACAGCGGGGAGGTGCGAGAGGACCTTCGTCTGCCTGAGGGAGATCTCGGCAAGGAGATCGAGCAGAAGTATGACTGTGGAGAGGAGATCCTGGTATGGTGCCCCTCCCTTTTCCCAGCTTTGGTCTCCATCCTTTGTCTCTGAGCTCAAACTTCTGCCTCTCCCTGTTGTTTCCCAGATTACAGTGCTGTCTGCCATGACAGAGGAGGCAGCTGTTGCAATCAAGGCCATGGCAAAATAACTGGCTTCCAGGTAAGTGAGACAGACTCCCCCAGGCCCCTTTACATACTTTCTGGCCCTGGCACTGCCCTTACCCTTCTTCATGTTGAAGGGGTTGTCGTGTCTTACCTGGTTTCTCTCTTACTCAAGGTGGCGGTGGTGGCAGAAGTGATCCTCAAGCCTGCAGAGGCCCCCTCCCCCAGCCTGGCCCAGCTCTAGCCCGGGCTGTTGGCTGGACTCCTACACAATTTATTTGACATTTTATTTTGGTTTCCCCTACCCCTTCAATCTGTCGGGGAGCCCCTGCCCCTCTTCTCTTGGCCAGGAGTGAGTGATCCATGGCCTTGGTGAAGCTGCCCTCCTCTTTTCCCCTCTCACTACAGCCCTGGTGGGGGAGAGGGGGTGGGTGCTGCTTGTGGTTTAGTTTTTTTTTTGTTTTTTTGTTTTTTTTTTTTTTTCTTCTGGAATCTGAAAGCTGTGGTTCTGACAAATGGTCCTTGTGCCCTCCCCCCTACTGATCCCTGGTCTGGTCCCTGTTCCACATAGCCCTTTACCCCAAACACCACCCCCACAGACTGGGGACCAGCCTCCTCCCCATGCCTGAACCTCTCACCAAATCTCTTTAGTGGGAGAGAGAAGAGGAGAAGGGAAGGGGACCTGCCCCCTCCTCAGGCATCTAGGAGGGCCCTGCCCCCCATGGGCTTCACCCTTTCCTGTGGGCTCTCTCCCTGACACATTTGTTAAAATCAAACCTGAATAAAACTACAAGTTTAATATGAAGCCCCAACTTGGCTACTTTAAATAAATGGGTATTTGCTGACAAGGGAAATTTGGGAACCAAAAATAGATTATAGGTTGGACTGCGCACTGGGTTCATTACAGCCAATCTAGTGTTCACTTTGACTCGCCATGGTCCCACCGGCTATTCCCCACCCACTAAGCGGTCCTGGCCTAGTCCAGGTGGGATGCAACACAAATAGTAGCAGCCAGGGGCAGTGGCAGATAGAGTTTATTGGCTTAGGACTAGGACACCAGGTAACCTCACCCATGGTAGTAGTGGGGAGAGGTTGAAGTTAAAATTGGATGGTCACTTGTGGTAGAAACGTGGGTTCTGGCTGTGCTGCAGGAAAGGGAGCCGGGGGCCAGGCTGGCTGGTAGCTGCAAAGCTCGACTGGTAGTGGTGATGAAAGGTAAGTTTTGTCAGTGTGCACGCTCTCCCTTCTACTCCACACACATACAACCGCCCCCAAGGAAGAAAGGAAAACCATTGTTGTGGGTCACCTGTCCTGCCCAACCCTGTTTTCCCTGGTAGCGTAGGGGTTATGACAGGTATGATTACCCTCCTTACCTTCCCTGCTGGTTGCATCTGCACAGGGAGCTGGGGGGAGGCAAGGAGTCCAGGGGCTGGATGCAGAGCTTGTGGGTGCATGGGGCGCAAGGAAGACTGCAGAGAAGAGAGTTTGGGACTGGCAGCCTGAGTTTTCCCTTAACATAGACCTTCCCCTGGCCTCCCAAGGCTCCATACTCACTGAGTCAGAGAAGCCAGTCTGCTGGTTAGCATGTTCCATCTGTTTCTGCAGGGACAGGGCACCACCAGGCTGTAGGAACCCTGGATGGGGAAGGAGGGGGTGTGAAATGAGAATGGGAAAGGGAGAACTCAGAAGTAGGGGCCCTGAATGAGATGTTCGTCACCTGTCTGGGTGGGTTGGAAGTGGCTGTGCACGGCGTAAGGCTGTGGCTGTGGCTGAGACAAGTACTGCACTGCAGGAAATGCTGAAGGTGCTGAGAAAGGCAAGAGGCCCAGCCATTAGAACCACCTTAGTCTGATAACAACACTCCTCCCTCTGGGCCATGAAGAAAGCCCCCCACCCTTTTCCCACCACTCACCTCTGAGCTGCTGACTTGGGCTATAGGCTGGTTGAGTGGGTCCATAGTGAGGCGGGGGCTGAGCAGTCCCATAGGCACCACCTGGGCTGCCTTGGAATTGCCCGTGTTCTGGGGTCCCTGCGAAAGCTGCTGAGCCCACATAATGGCGGGTCTAAGGAGGATAATTCACTGTAATCTATTTGAAAGACCTCAAGTGTATTCCCCATCTTCCCCTATACAGTTCAGTGTTATACTTAGGACTTGAATTCTGGTTCAGTAACATGGGTGGAAGTAGTAGGGAAGAACAGTGGGCTAGACACCCAATCCTGCTCCTCTTACTGTAAGCACTTGAGGTCCGAACATCTGTTTGGCTCTGTCAGCTGCCATAAGGGTGCCTGGGCGGTTGTGTCCTCCAGGGCTCCCTAGAGAGGGGCTTCATGAGCTGAAATGCTGGTCTACAAGACCAAAGGGGGCTGTTCTCACAAGTGGTTTCTTTAATCCTCACCCTGCATGCTGAGGAGATGAGTTCCTGTGTGAACAGTCAGGCTCTGTGGGTATGCAGCTGATGTCAGGGTGGTTAGGTCACTAAAATGAAAGCAAGTCAAAAAATTAAGAACAAGTGCCCCTCTTTGGCCATAAATGCTTATTTTTTTGGTTACCAGCCCCCAGTTTTAATTTTAGCTCTACAATCCTACCTCTGCTCCTTTCGCCTCCGTTTTTCTTCCTCATGTAAGACTTTTTTGAGCTGCAGGAAAAGCTGGTGCTTCTCTTCCTGTAGGGCCAAAAGCTTCTCTTGCAACTTCAGTATCTGGGAAAGGAAGGAGGGAAAATGAAGATAGGAGAGTCAAGGGAAGAACAAGCTGGGAGATAACAGGGCATTACACATACCTGTTCCTTGGTCTCCTCTAATGACATTCTCTCTTCCATCTCCTTTTTCTTCCTTCTCTCCTGCTCTTCCTTCATCTTCTGTTCCATCATTTTGTCTACCTCCTCTTCCTCTGTCGGAAAAGTCAAACAGAAAGGAAAAGAGGCAGAGTGGTTAAAATGATTACAATGTTAGGAACTGAAGATTAGCAAAAACTGGTTATCCCAGTGCTTTTCTATGCTCTGGATGAGACACGCTTCTCATCACTGCGATAGGGGACCAGGAGAGGTAGGTTTCATTAGGTGCTCTCCAAGGTCCTTCCCAACTCGTTTTTGGAGTTCACACCTGTAGCTTTAAACTCCCACCACAACGGAGCTGTTTCATCCCTTCACTAGTTTGGGCAGCCGGGGCACTAGTCTGCTCCCGGGTGGGGGTCAGTCAGGGACAGCTGTGCCGCCATGGGCGTGTGCCCTCCCGCTCTGGCCCCAGCTCACCCTGCCGCTTGCGCTCCCGCTCCATCATGATGTGCCGGTGCAACGCCCTGGCCATGGCGTTGGAAAGCTTGGGGCGCTCCAGGAGCGCGGGCATGGTTCTTCAGGGGGCGCTTGGACCTCAGGCGTCCGGCTCTCTTGCTAACTGCCAGACCTCGGACTGGGCCTGCGGGAAGGCAGGCGCTCAGGGACGATCGGACGATCGCTCCCAGCCGGCTGAGACAGGAGGCTGCCACCGCCCGGTCACGTGTCCGGGGCTCGCAGCCCGGCCCCGCCGCCCGCCGTGGCTACAGCGTGCACGCGCGCGGGGGTCTCTAGTCTCCGGGCTCCCACCCACTTCCCCGCCAGCTCGGGCACCCACCCCTCCCTACCCACTTTCTCTTCGCTTTCTCCGCGGCCGCCTGCGCGCCTTGGCCACTGCGTTACATCCGGTAACTCGCTAAATCCTTCCGGGGTCAGAGTACAAATGGCTTCATGGGTTGGGAGAGGGGGAAGACGGAAGTGCCAGGGACGGGTGCCTGTGGCGTCCAAACGCCTCCACTTCGTCCTCTTGGGCCGACCGCCCCTCGCCGCACGATAGCCACTAGGCGCCCTGAGTCGGCTCCGGTCCCGCGGTGGGGCCCCCGGCTGGGCACCCGAGGATAGGTCATGCAAGAGAAGCGAGGCAGGTGCTCAGAGACGGTGTTTATTGGCTCCTTTGAAGTCAGAGTCAGAACAACTGTACAGACGACCCCTCTACTGTACCCGCCCTTCCCCGTTCCCGCCCGGTGGACACAGGAAAAAGCAGCTTCATGTGGGGCACAGAGAGACTGACTCCCTTGGGATTCACAGTAACCAGGAACAAAAACGGAAATAAATTAAGTGATACAGGGGAGGGAATCATAGGGAGTCGTGTTCCCCAAATCAGTGCATGAAGAGGGGTTACCCAGGGCCTAGAGCTGGGCTCCCCGCAAGCTTGCTCGCCTCAGAGGGAGTGTTCCAGGGCCCTGGACACGGAGATATCCTCCACTTCCCATCTAACTTGGAGAGACTGCCTACATGCTCCTGTGCATCTGCCAGACTGAGCACCATGCATGCTGCCGGTCACTGGAATGAGGTGGAGGCAGTCATCACTTAAGAGTCCACAGGCCCAAGGCCCAACTGTGCTTATAGTAGTGAGGTTTCACCCCCTCATTCAACCCGTACCAGCAGGGCATAGAGGAGTGTGGCACCCTTCTCCTTGGTTACCCACTCAAGTTCGGCTGGGCTGAAGTGAGGGTCAGGAGGTTCTCTGAGGACAGCAGAAGGAGGGCCAGGTGTGTAGGAGCCAGGGCGCACACACACCTGGAACGCCACCTGGGCCTGGTGTGTCCGCTGGAATTTGGGATCCCGGAATCTGTCAGGCAAAAAGCAGAAATAGGGTAGTGAAGCTTCTGGGCCTACTCATCTCTTCCCCTCGCTAACTACTATCACTACTTTGCCCTTACTGTCCGTAGGAATCACTCCTACTTTATAGGGACTTGGCTCTAGCTGTTCTCTCTACTCTAAATGGTCTTCCTCTTGCCTGACCAGCGGTGGCACAGTGGATTGAGCATCAACCTAGGATGCTGAGGACCCAGGTTCAAAACCCAGAGGTCATCATCAGCTTGTGCACAGGCTCACCAGCTTGAGCGCAGGGTCTCCGGTTTTAGTGTGGGACCATCAACATGACCCCATGGTCGCTGACTTGAAGCCCAAGGAAACTGGCTTGAGCAAGGGGTCACTGGCTCAGCAGGAGCCCCCGGGTAAAGGAACATATGAGAAGCAATCAATGAACAACTAAAAGTGACAGAGCGAGTTGATACTTCTGATCTTCCTTCCTGTCTCAATCAATCAATCGTCTTCCTCCCAATGCCTGGCTGCTCAGCTAACTACCTCACCTCCTTCTCCAGCCTCAAATCTCATCTTAATAGTATCTGCCCTGACTACACTATTTAATATGCTTGCTTCAACTGCATTTCCTTTCTCCAGTCTACGTTTTGTTTCCGTAGTACTACTTGTCACCTTTAAAAATACTAAATATTAACTGTGCATTACCATTCTAGAGAAAACTTAGGTTCCACAAGAGCAAGATTCCCTTTTATGTTTGCTGAGATAGCATGAAACATGTGGCCTTTGTTTAAAAAATGTGTGAAGGAAAAGCTGGGGTGGAGACTGAGGAGCTAGCAGAACAAGGTGGGAAAGGGGAGGGCAGATCACGGAGACCCAGGGGCCAGCTCCTGTGTACTTACTGCACTTTGGATGCCAGGGTCTCAGCCCCAGCATACTGCAGGGAGGGAGAAAGCAGCACCGGCGGGGGCTGCTCCTCCCGAGGAGGCGCGCAGTTTTCACCCGGCGCCTCAAACCCTCCCCTGGGCTCTCCTTTCAAGGGCCGGCAGCTCAGGATGGAGGCAGTGCCTGTGAGGAGAACTGGGTCAGGGTAGCCTTGCTGCAGCCCATTGGCCCAGCCTGCTCCCATTCAGCCGGAGCTACAGTACCTGCTCCCAACTCCCCTCGGTCCAGCACCCTCCGGATGGCTGCCACGTTGCTCCCGTGATATGCCATGTGCCACTTCTTCATTAGCGTCCCAGCCTCCAGGTGGGGATTCATCCTAGCAAGAAGGTACATGGGGCAGATGGAACAAAGGTCACTGGTTCCCCAAAATCACCCCCGTGGACATGCAGTCCTGTCATTTCCAAGCACCCTCTTAGGAACATCCTTCTTAAGGGGGTAAAGGACAATAAGGGAGACACATGACCCTGCCCATATATACCTGAGGTTGAACCTGCACCAGCCAAAGGGTAGGGCATATTCCCGGGGGGGTTCCCCACGGCGTCTGTGGGACTCATCCCCTCGTATCTTCCGACAAGACTCACAGTAGCACAGGCTACGCTTCGGTGGAGGCATGAAATAATCCTCTGTGGGAGAGAAAGTGGCAGACTCAGTGTTCTGGCTCCAGGCCAGGGTCTCAAGCACATGGCCTCCCTCTCACTGGCCTCCAAGGTCCTGGGCATGACCCTGCACAGATCCACGAATGAGGCAGATTCTAGGGGACTGGGGACTCACCTGGAAGCAGTAGTAGTTCTTGGAAACGGGAGCAAAGGGCATGGTATTCGCAGCTCTTGAGAGGGCTGGCAGCAGGTGGTGGACCCCAGCATACGCTCTCCTTGATCCCTGAGGGAGCAGAGGGGGCACAGGTCACAGGAGATGGGGCTACAAGACAGGGTCGGGTGGGGGAGGATCCTGGACCCTTCAGGTCAGCTCACCATCCACCACATCAGCTTTCTCCATGTCCCCCTGGGTTCCAGCACTCTTTAAACCGGCAGCTCCTGGTTCAGGGCTCACAATCGTTACCTGCAGAACAGAGGGGTGGCCAGCCGGCGTGACCAGCCTCCAGGGCCTGCTGATCCTGTCCTTGGACCACAGACTTCCTCTTTACTTGGACAACTATCTCCCAGGCACTCCCTCCTTAGCTCCACGGTCACTAACCTGCTCACACTGCCCATAGAGGTCCACGAGCGCATGGCAGGGCTGGGGGACGTCTGGCACAGCCACCCCCTGGTCCATCCCATTGACATGGAGATGCAGCCCTCCAGAGATGTCTAGCCGCAGTCCCAGGATGGTGCCTTCAGGACACGTGTCCAGATTTGGCCCAAACTTCTCACAGATCTGGGAGGAGAGACCTACTTACTGTCTTCCCCCACCACCAGCAGACACCCCCAGTCTTTCTTTTCTTTTTTTGTAGTGAGAGTGGGGGGGGGGGCACAGACAGGAAGGGAGAAAGATGAGAAGCATCAACTTATAGTTGTGGCTCTTTACTTTTTCATTGCTTTTTCCTATGTGCCTTGACCAGGGGTCCCCAGCTGAGCCAGTGATCCATGGCTCAAGCCAGCGACTACGGGGTCATGTCTGTGATCCCACACTCAAGCTCATGACCCTGTGCTCAAGCGAGATGAGCTCACGCTCAAGCTGGCACCTTGGGGTTTCAAACTTGGGTCCTGAGCACTCCACACTGATGCTCTATCCACTGTGCCACCCCCACTCTTCACTCTACTTGAGGTCACCAGTCCCTGGGCTCTGTCTCCACACTTATCCACTATCTGAGCTCTACTGCCTGCTTCAATGACCTAGACTCCACCTCTCCTTTCTCCTACTGCAACATTCTCAATGGTTCGGACATAGGAGGCAGCAAGCCCGTGACTGTCCAGGTAATGATTCACCCTGTGTGAATCTACCCACTATAATGCCCTTCATACTTCTTAGCTTGGGGCCCCTCTCCTCCTTTTTGGCCAAATACTCCTTACTCACTTCTCTCTGCTCCCTACCCACCTTGAGGCCATTGTGGAAGACGCCGCGGCCCCGCAACAGCCAGGCTGCCCGTTTAAGGGCACATGCAGAAGCAGGGAAGTGGAGCCTCTCAGGTGGGCAGGTGATGACTCCCAGGACAAGGGAAGATGTCCACTGCCGGTTCAGGAGGTCTATCCGTACCTGGGGGAAAGGCGACTCCTCCCCAGTCATGGCCTTCTGGGAAGAGGCCACCCACCCAGCACACCCATGCACCTCACACCAGCCCGGGAGGGAAGATGACCCCTCCCAGAAAGTGGCCCAGGGTGCCGCCCCTTCTAATGCTTTGCAATTCAGCTATTTCCTTTCCTTTCAACCTTAGTCTTACTGTTGACTCTAAGGATTCTTGTTCCTAGAGGCTCCCTTTTCCTGGCTAACAGTGACACCATTTAGTTCGCAGCAGCAGGATCACTCTTCTGGGAAACCCTTCCTGCTTCCCTCACCGGTCACCAGGTGGGCACTTTCTGGTAACTGACCTGCAACTCCCACCACAGGATTTGAGCAAAAGCCTGGGAAGCTCATTCAAGGGACTTGCCTTCCACTTTGTTCTCTATCTGGGAAGGTCTTGCTCCAGGAGAGTGGGCCCTGGGTCACCCCGAGCAAGAGTTGCTGGGGACATGGAGGGGATAAGGAAGGGAAGCCCACCTGGACCAGCAGCTGTGGCACCAGGGGCTGACTGATGACCACAATGCCCTGATTGTAGCTGGCTACCCGTGTAGCTGTACGGTTCCCATTGGACAAGAGGATATTCTTCCCATGGTTCTCCAGGAACTCGAGGGCTGTAGGCATAATGGCCACTGGATCCTGGCCCTGGTATGGAAGAAACTAAGCTGCTGCAGTTGCTGATGTGAGACCCAAGCCATCCCAGTGGAGTTCACACAGAGCTTATGCACAAACTTCCACCCATCCAGGATAGAACTGGAGAACTCAAGAATGACCTAGTAGCCAATGGCCCACCAACTGCTAATCCGTATGCCCAGATGGCACTGCTGCATCCTCTTACTCCCAGGCCATGCTCCTCGTCCTCCTCATCCTCATCGCCCTCACTTCCGGTGTCCAAGCTGGGAGAAGGAGTCTGGGTGCCTTCTGGCTCCTCCAGTCTTGTGGAGCTGACAATAGACACACTCCGCACTGGTCCGTACAGATCCAACACAGCCCACACGTTCTGGGGGCACACAAGACCCAGGAAGTTGATGATGAAAGACCTCAACCCCTCTCCCAGGATCCAAGGCAAGTCTCGGGTCTACCTTGGCAATGCCAGTGGCTGCAGGCCCCATATCCTCTCCGTCTACCGTGACGTGCATCGAGTCATCGGCCCCCCGCCGAATGCCCACACGGCTCCCCACCTAGAGCCAAGGTGAGACAAGGACAGAAGCTCAGCTCACCTCTCTCTGCCATCCCCTCCCAATGCTACCCTTGTCTCTGGATGCAGCGGCTTCACCCCCAGTCTCTCTAGGTTCCGGCCATAGTTCATCCTCTGGAGCAGCCCGTCATGCCGCACTTCACAGCTGGACACCATCCAGGTGGTCTTCGTCCGGAGCTCTGGCAGGGAGGGAGGCAGCCCGGGGCCACTGCCTGACCCAGGCCCCATCTCCCCGGGTACTAGTGTGGTCAGCCCGACTCGGAGAGAACCTGCCCACTTCTCATCCAGCTCCTCCACTTTCACCTGTGAGAAAAGGACGGGCGCTAGCTGGCGCTAGGGCTATGAAACGCTCTGGCCCTGTTGTGAAGGACCGGGAAGGCTCCACTGTCACATTCTCACAGCCTACCTCAAAGACTTCCTCAGTCTTGAGCTCCTTGGTGCTAAAGACAAGGCCATGAGCATAGCCAGCTGCTCGCACTGCCCTCGTGCCATCCTCCTCCAGAGTGACGTTTTTGCCGCAGACACTGTGGAACCGGTGAGCCACACCAACCACTGAGAAAAGATGGCACCGAAGGAAAGGGTAGAATTGGGGTAGCAAGCTTCAGATAGGACACAGAGCAAAGCTTTCAAGAGGAATAGGAAGTGGAGATAAAGGTCTCACTGGCCATCACTCCTTCAAGAACCTCTGATGCCTCTTTTCACCACAGTAAGAGTCACCCCCAAAGCCAGAATGGCCAGCTCATGGTGTCCAGGAAGCATTAAGGCCCTGTGTACAAGGAATAACCTGCTGCCCTTTTCCTGGCTGCTTTGTGCATGGCTTGTTCCTTCCCCTTTGCCTGTAGCTACTGCGCCAGCCTGTTTTTGAACAGTTTCCCTAACCTAGAAGCTTTCTCTCTGGAGCCCATAGCAAGAAGCAGAGCCCACCCTCCCCCCCACCCCCCGCTGGCTGAACCTGGGGAGTGCAGGGGAAATGACTTCTCAGTAGCGGTGTTGCTGGTGGCCAGGCTGTTGTCCATAGGGCCGGTAGCGCTGGTGATGGACACTTGGACACATTGGCCATAGAGATCCACTACCGCGTACACCTCTGGGTAGGAAAGTAAGAAGTTAGAACCTCAATAGCCCAGGGCAGGCCAGGCTGAGGGCGGCAGGTCGAAAGCCAGAGTAGTCACCTTTACCCGGAGGCAAGCCCGAGCAGGCAGCGCCTTGGTCCTGGCCATTGATGAAGTAGTGTAGATCGCCCTTGGGAGTCCGCATCATGCCAATGCGTGCGCCTGTGCCTAGCGCATCCAGGTCGCACCCATAGTTGTTGCGCATCGTGTTACCATCTTGCATGATAGCTGTGCCGCTGGGGGTGGCAAAAAGGGCAGGTCAACCTCCCAGCTTACTCTCTACTTGGGCCCCTGCCCAGTCTCTAGTCTCTGCCTGGCGGAATCTTCCTGTGCCTTGGATTGGGATCACAATCTGGGATCTGAGACCCAATCCTGTCTTCTACAATCCCTGGGATCCCTCTCATAAAAAAAGTAGTAAATACTCTATAATGAAGGAGGATTGAGTCCTGTGGAAGGGGAGGGAGGGTTTCCAGAATTAAAGGAAAGAGGATGCCAGATCCCCCGGGTCTGTTTATTGTCCGTGCTTACAACAGGCCTGAAATCCTGCTTCCTGCACCCCAGCCAGCTCCATCTACTCCCCCAGCTGGCCCCCAAAGCAAGCAGCCAAACCTTAGCATCCAAGTATCATAGTCAATGTCTGTCATAGTGTTGGGGAATTCCAGGTCCTCTGGTCGAATAGCGGTTACTCCTGGAGGAGACGGGGTTAGGTCAGAGCCAAGCCCCAGCTTGGGCAGGCAGCACCTCCCCTGGCATACATGTGCGCACGTGCACACACACGCACATACACACGCCCCTCACCAGCCTCGATGGAGCCTGACCAGCGGTCCACCATCTTCTGAATGACGATTTCAAACAGCTCTCCATCCCGTAGGGCCCTGCCAGAGAATGGCAATCAGAGGGGCCCCACAGTGCTGCTGAGGCCCATCAGTGGGAAGGTGGGGATATGCAAACCCAGACTCTAACCGGTTGGAGATAACAATGGCGTCATTAAACTCGCTGCGGCAATTGTGACGGAGTGCAGTGCGGCCCCCGTTAGTGATGACTGCATTACTGCCATGCAGCTGGTGGAAGCGCAGGTCAGAGCCCCCGGCCCCCGATGATGGGGAACTTGGAGACACCTGGTTGTTCCCCTCAGGGAGTGGCTCAGGGACTGGGGTCACCTCTGCAAGAGGGACATCAGCCATTAGGCATACAGTTTTCTCCAAGGCCTTCAGAGGCCTCCCCTCCCTTCCGACCCCTGCCCAGCCCGGCCCTCACCCACGTCGTCCACAATGGTGGCCTGGGCCGCCTGGCCATAGAGATCCACAACCGCATAGACGCCCGGAGGCACGTTCCAGGCAGCTGGGCCCTGAGTCATCCCATTGACAAAGAAGTGGAGGGTCCCGTCCTCCCGTCGAACCACGCCCACCGTGTCCCCTGCCTTGGAAGAAGGGGGGGCTGGAGTGAGAAGTCAGGCAGAGCTCCTGCCCGGGCCAGTCCTTGCAGCAGCCGCACCTGGCCTGCTCCCCACTGTGGAAACCTGGCAGTGCACCCACTCTCCCACCTTGAGGCGGTCCAGGTTGTGCCCATATTCATCCAAGATGGTTGTCCCATTGTGCATCACCCCATTCCCAGTCATCATCCAGGTCCCTAGGGGACAGGGAGTGGCAGAGGACATGAGGGAGGAGCCAGGACTGCTCTCCTTTACCCAGCAGTCCCCCGTTATTCCCCGAAGCCTTTAGCCCAGCCTGCCTTTTCTCTGACAGTCGGCTTTCTTCCCAGAGGACAAGAAAACTGCTGTTCCCAAGCCAGCCACAGGCCCTGTCCATGGAGCACTCCTCAGTCACTGAGTCAGTGGTCACAAGTGTGACAAGTGAAAAAGGGGCCGGAGAACAAGTGTCAGGGCTGTGAGGACAGCTTCCTCCCCAGGACCCTACCTGACCCTGCCCTTTTTAGGAGCTCACCCGAACGCAAGTTGGTCATGGTGGAGGGCAATTGGAGGTAGGCAGGATTGTGGGTGGTGACACCAATCTCAATGGAGCCAGCCCACTTGTCCACCATCTTGTCGATGCGCACCTGGAATACCTCTCCATCCCGCAGGGCTCTGCTGCTCAGCACCACGCCATGATTGAAGTCATCGGTGGCACTGAGGGCACAGCAGGCGGGGACTCAGACCCCCAACACCAACTCCCAGTGCACCAGATCTTAGCCCAGGTCAACCAGATAAATGTCACACTCAGAGGCTTCCTCCTTTTCTGTCCAGGACACCCCAGCCCAGACTCCCTTTACCTTCCACTCCCCCACCCTTCCCTCAATTCCACTAGAGCCCTCTGGACCATACTGGGGCCTCAGAGCAGTGCGTCCCTCGTGGGTGATGGCTGCCTTCTGCCCACAGTTGGGGTGGAAGACCAAGCGGTCAGGCTCTGCCCGGGTAGCAGGAGCAGCACGGCGGAGAGCACCCTCAGGGGACAGCGCCCGCAGGATGGCATTGTTCCGGCGCAGACGGTCACTGTGGTTGTTATTGTGGACGATGGTCACCTTCACTGCCATCCCATACAAGTCTACCACACCGTACACCACTGGGGGCGTCAATGGAGTAGCCACGCCTGTGGGGGTAGAAGGCACAGGAATGGAGGAGTGCAAAAAGAAGAGTCAACTATAAGGAGAACGAGTATCAGAGGCAGGAGGATGAGGTACAAACCACCCCACTGAAAGGCCTGGTCTACCAGTCCTCCCGAGTACCCCCTTACCCTGATCAATGCCGTTAATGAAGAAGTGGAGGGCAGAATTGGACTTCCTCGTGAGACCAATGTGGTCACCCTCCTATTCAAAAAAAAAGTCTTGGCACTTATCCACAGTCAGGCTCCAGAGTGTGGTAGCCATGAGAACAGAGCAATCCTAGGCCTTCCCACCACCCCACGTCACAACTGCAAAAAGTTCTCACAAGTCTAGATCACCCTGACTGCTTAGTGCAAGTCAGCCAAGTGAGGCACTGCATTAAGTCACCTTGTTCTTTTTTATTTGTTAAGGTGGAGGAGGGGAAATAGTGAGGCAGACTCCCGCCTTTCCCCTGACCAGGGTCCACCTGGCAAGTACTGAGCTATTATTAGCACCTGAGGCTGAGCGCTCCAAGGGAGCTATCCTCAGCACCCAGGGCCATCCTCAAACCAATAAAGGCACTGGGTGCAGGAGAGAAAGAGGGAGAGAAGGGGGAGAGGGAGGGAGGAGAAGCAGATAGTCGATTCTCCTGTGTGCCCTGACCGGGAATCAAACCCGGGACTCCATATGCCAACTGGCCAGTATCATTAAGTCACCTTCTAACCATTAACTTGTTTAACCCTCACAACATTCTATAAAACACTACTAACAGGCTCATTTTAGACACCTGTGGAAAAGAAGGAAAAAACCACCAGAGCGTAAGCTTCTTGCCTCAGGTCACTGCCACAAATGGCCAACCAGCAAGCAGAATTGAAGCCATCTGACTCCAAAATCTGAGTGCCTATTGGGCAGCTGTGCCTTCTTAGAAAGAATGTTCAGGCAGAAGGTAAAGGGGCTTGCTCTAGCCCGCGGAGGCCAGGCAGGGATGCTGCATACTGGCTGGAGCTCCCCCAGAGAGTGGCCACGGCTGTGTCACACCCTCACCTGCAGCTCATCCAGACTGAATTCACAGTACTCCCTGCGGGTGCCCTTGCCATTGGTGAGGATCCCACAGCCACTCATCATGATGGTGCCTAGGGGAAAGCGCACCTTGGTTAGGGTACGGGCTCCTTTACCTCAGTGATCCCAGGTCCATGCCCGCACCCTGCCGGTGGCCGTACCTGACTGCAGATTGGTCATGGTGGCTGGGTATTCCAAATTGTTGGGGTTGTGGGTAGTGACACCGATCTCAATGGAGCCAGACCACTTATCTACGAGCTTGTCAATGCGGATCTTGGGTGGAATAGCGAAAGAGAGAGGTGGGGCATGTAAATGCAGAGAAAGGACCCTCAGCCCTTGGCCCGGCCCCAGTCCCCACCCTTCCAGTAGCAGGGAACAAGCCCCATCTTTAGCTCCCAGAGAGTGAGTGCCAGCCAGACCCGGGGATCTTGTGCACCTCAAACATCTCATTGTCCCGGAGTGGGCGGTTGGTCATGACAACCCCATTGTTGAATTCATCCAGGGGCCGGCGACGCTCAGCCGTCTTATTATTGTTGCTGAGTTTGATGAGAGTTCCACATTTCTCGTGAAAGAGCAGGGCATCATTGGAAGTTAGGATGGGCGAGGTGGCAGTACAGCTAGACCCCAGTCCTTCCCCTGCTGGTGGGGAGCTCAGGTTCACACTCAGCAGCCCCCCACTGTAGGTAGACAGGAGGGCACTGCTCACCACCTCAGAGAGCTCCATGCTGGCAAAGTCTAAAGCAGCAGGGCAAAGGAAGCAAGCTTAAATGAGGCTCCTCACTCTCAGGTTTGCAGCTCTCTCCCTACCCCTCTCCTGAGGTCCCTCCCTTGTCCGCCTCACTTCCCACTCCCCTTCCCAAAGCCTTCCAGAAGCCCTCACCATTATGCGACTCAAGGCTGTTAGGAAACGTCTCCGGCCGGGCCTGTGCTGGGGACACCATGAAGGCTGGGAACCAGGCAGGATGGGAGGGGAATAAGGGTTCAGCTACTGCTGCTGGGCCCACAGCCAGGAAACCCCCTCCCCTAGCCCCTGCTCTCCCGTTCAACAGATTCAGGGCTCTGAGTGGCCCTGCCCACACCTGGCCTTACCTGTCACATTTCACTCCAGCCATCCCCTCTGCCCCATCCCTCCACCACGGCCCTAGCTGTGTTCTCACCTTCATCCCTAGAAGTCCCCGGTTCAGCCAAAGCAGAATCTTCACAGGGAGCAGAGGGCTCGAGGGGAGGTGTGGGGATGGGAGTAGGGGGTCTGAAGCCTGGCTCAGGGGGTAACACAGTGATTTGGGTGCATTTGCCATAAAGGTCCACTACGGCCCAGACACGGGCAGGCAGGCCTGTGGCAGCCACACCACAATCCCGCCCATTCACCCAGAGCCGCAGCTCCCCGGCCACTGTGCGCTCCACGCCCACGCGATCCCCTTCGCCAAGCTGGTCCAGGTCCTGACCATACTCCTCCAGCACAGAATGTCCATCCCTCAGCACCGAGCAGCCGGACACTACCCACGAGCCCCCCTTCAGCCCTGTGGCGCTGCTTGGGAAGTCCAGCACACTGGGGTCCAGTGCCGTCACCCCAATCTCAATGGAGCCGCTCCAGGAGTTGACCTGTGATGGGGTGGTGGACAGAGAGGCTCAGGATGGGCCACCAATGGGTCTCCCATCACTAGGAAATTACAATTCACAGGCCACTGCACCCTCCTCTCTCCCCATCTCTCAGACAGCTTAACTGACTTTTCTCTCTTGAGACATGAGTTGCTAATCAAAAGATGCGGTGCCACAAATAACTTTCTGCATTCTGTCTCAGGATTGTTTCGTCCGCTCTCCCTAGGAACTCTACTCCGTGCTCTGAGTCTACATCAGTCCTTTCCGTATCATGCTGGCTACATTCCCTGGCTCTTCTAACTACACTGTGTCTCAACTCAGCTACCCAAATTCACAGCTCTCCGTGCCCATACTCCTTTTTCTGGTAAATCTCCCCCACCGCCGCCTAATTCTCCCCTGGGCTCTTACTCCACTCAGATTCACTCTTTTCCCAAATTCAATCTCTGTGCACTAAACCACACACAAGCAGATACCCCTCCCACTCCCTGAGTAGCTTTCCTTACTCATCTTTCCCACCCAATCCTGAGTTTGTCCTTTCCTATATCTTCGGCGCCCATCCTATCTTTGACATCTCTCCACCCTCCACCTCCCAGAAATTGTTCCAGGTCTGTTCCCTAGTCGTTCTAGTGGGTGATGTCCCATGCCCCTCCTCTGCTCTCCGGTCTTGAGGAAATTCAAACTCTCCTTGTCTCCTTCTCCTTCACGCTGCATGTTTCTGCTTCATGCTCTCTTCCTGCCCGTCACCTGGGGTCCTAAGTCTGCCGGTTCCCCTTCGGTACCCAGTGATGCGGGCTACACTGGCTGTCTTACCCCGTCTCCCGCTGGTCCCCTCCCACCATCCTCCACATCTCGGTTCTGCGGTCCCAGCTCCGCACCTTGCGATCGATGCGGACGGTGAAGACGCGTCCATCGCACAAGGGTTCCCGGCTCAACACCAGCCCGTGGTTAAATTCCTGGCCTGGCTGCTGCCGCCGCGCTGTACGCCCACAGGCCGAAAGGCTCACCAAGCGCCCAGTGCGCGGGTGCAGCTCCCCGCCGCTGCTCAAACCCGCGCCAGACCCCGGCCCTGGGCCGCTCCCGCCGGGGCCTCCACCCCCACCAGGTCCCGGCCCGGGGCCTCCCCCAGACCCCCGACTCCCACCCGACCCCGCCGCCATCGCCGCTGACGCCGGGGCCGCGCGACTGCCGCGTTTGGCGGCACCGTAGCAACCGCGGTGCACAAACACCCTGAGGGAATTAGGACCCGGGGCTGGGGCCAGATATGCTTTACGGCACTGCTGGGCACTGAGGCATTCCGGGCTAAGGCATTAACGACAACCACGATGGGAACAGAAAGGACGACGGGGTCGGGAAGCTTTGCTTTACGGCACGACGAGGTGACGGAGTGGCTCCGAGAGCGGTGAAGACTTGGGCAGGGAGTTTTTGCGACAGTGAAAGAGCCGACTGCTGCAGCCATCTTTACGACTGAAAGTTGGGTGGCTGGCGCCTAACACATTTTCAGTTTTGCGACAGCGGCACCGATGACCCCGCCCTTGCCGAGGCAGGCGGTAACTTGAAGTGTTCAGTTTAGGGCAAGAGTAGGAGGTGTCTTCTCTTCACGCTACCAGCTTCAAAGCTGTGTGAGCGGGAACCGGTAGCTTTATAAGCGGAAACCTCTGCCCTCCACGCCAGAGACCGGATTTCTTGCGACAGTCTCGCAATTCTCCACTGTGTATCATACCACCCTTCAGAAGCACAGCGGGACCACTTAGGTGGGGCGGGGGAAGGGCTCGCGGATGTTTCCCGGCAAGCCCACCTTGAACTCCAAACTTAAATTTTAAAGTCATGAATAAAAAGTCCAAAGACACCCCGCAGGCAGTTTCAAGCAACGGTGCTGAAGTCCCAAAAGATTCCATCAGAGCTATAAACATACGGTGACCAAGTTTTTGACAATGAAAAGGAGAAAAATAAATTGAAAACAATATCGTAAATAAAAGAAATTTTATTCATTGCAACAATAATACACTATAATATGATAAACGCATAGTAAAAACATTTGTCATATTTTATATTGTAATTATGCTTACATGACTATTAATTTTTAATAATGATTGTGAGAAAAAAGTACTCATTTAGATACAAATATGTCACATCACACAATGGATCGACTCTGCATGGATTGAATACAGACATTTACAGATCAGTCTTCCAATATCAAAAAGAAGGTCATGTAGGAAGACACTTTTCCAGGGAGGACTTAAAAAACAAGAACTGTCTTCCCTAAAGGAGGACGATTGGTCACCTTAAGCCCCCAGCCCAACTCCGTCGCTCAAGCTAAGGTTGGATGGCTGTGACGTCACAAGGCTTCTTGACCCTGGAGAAGGACGGGAACAAATCCAAGAGACAGACTTTTTTGAGGGGGGGACAAAAAGGGAGGGGCAATCAGGTAGCAGGATTCCCAGCCCAAAGTCTCTATATAGCCTTGATTCTGACCACCACGACCCCAAGGAGCGTAGGGAGGGATAGGGAGCCAGTGTCCTGGCTCTAGCGTCCACAAACAGCAGCCCCAGCTGGGGCGGGTGCCTCGGGAGTGGGGCTATGTGGAGCAGGGAGGCGGAGCGGGGTAGCTGAGAGTGGCTCCCTAGTGAGGCAATGGAGAGGCAGGAATCTCTGGGCGCTGCTGGCGGCCTCTACGGGGAATCTCTCGGAGGGGCAACCATGGGAGTACCAAGAGGCATCAGAGCAGTCGAGACAGGCTCCGGGCTGCCCTCCGAAGAAGTCTTGTCTCATAGTTCTGGGCGCCCCCTACACTCCGGGGAAATCATAATTAGAAGCCGGCCCTCCGAGGTGGTAGCTGTTCGCGGTTCCGGGCCCAGCCAGCAGCCTGGAGAGGTTGTGGGCAACAGCCTTGCGTCGAACACATACCCTGGCGGATTTAATGCCCCCTTTTCTGGAAACTGTGTATCCCGGACGTCTGGCTTTGGGTCCGAGGGGCCTGGGGTGCACAACTCGGGATGCAGTCCGCGCTCCGGGTCAACTTCCTTGCACCTCCACAAACCCTATGAAGATCGGCCCCGTAGCATCCTAAAGAACAGCAGCTCCACCTCGATGCGTAAATCCCCCATCACGGAAAAGTAAGGATCCCAGCTCAGCTCGCACGTAGAAAGGAGCCGGGAGGGTGGAGTGTCGGACACTGAAGAGGGCGGAGACAGGAGGGAAGGGGCGGAGTCCTAAAAACTAGAAATGAGAGGTGAGGGCAATTGAATGAGTTTGTGAGGTTCCAAGTGTTTGGGAGAGCATTAGGTACTGGATAAACTTTGACTGTATAGTATGTGATTATCATTAGGTGTGACCTTATGCCAGCCTCCTACACTTCTGAAACTCCAAGGGGGTACAAGAAAAAAGTTTTTGAATGACAAGTCGGGAGGATTGTGAGGAGGAGGTCACTAGAAAGTTTCCTCCCACCTTTTTTGTGTCCTTCCCCCACCACAGTAAAAAATCTCAGCACTGGGATGAGATGAATATCATGGCTACTTACCACCCCGCTAACAAGGACTACGGATTTATGAAAGTGGATGAGCCCAGCACTCCCTATACCAGGTGCTCAGCCTTTAGCCTGACCCCTTCAGCCCAGACTCTCCCTGTACAAAGGAGGAGACAGGAGGGAGGAAGTGGATACTGCCTGACCCCCCCTTCTGCTTCTTCCTTCCTCTGCAGGCTGCTGGACAGTGGCCCCCCCCACACTGTGACTCCTGAGGCACTAGCAGAGAGGTGAGAGTACCCACAAAGATCAGTAGGAGTATAGAGCTTCTTCCTCTCTCCATTCTTGAACTCTGGGTTCTGAGCCCGCTCTGCTTTGGCCTCCTAAATGGGAGGTAATACATTTCCCATCAGGCAAGGCCAAGGTGGGGGAGTCAGCCAGCTTGGCCCCATCTACCACTGGCCCTCGTTGTTTTCTCCCTTGGGTGGCCCCAACTAGACTCCCTCCCCTTCAGGTTTGCAACAATGGACAATTTCAGCCCCAAGGTCCTCCAGTACAGTGAGAACAGCAGCTCAGGGTCTTCAGACAACTTTCCCAAAACACGTGAGATAAGGGGTGGGAACTAAGTTGAAAGGGGGAGGTGGAGTGAACCTTCAGCAAGAGCATGGCAGGAAAGCCAAGCTCTTGAACTGGCCCACAGACTCCAGTGATTTTGAGAAGCGCCGCAAGGCACACTACAATGAAGGAAAGTTCCTCAAGGCTCAGAAGAACCTGCCCTTAGGTAATAGCAGGAACAGCAATGGGAGTAATGAAAGTTTGGGCAGTGGCAGTCAAAGTGTAATGCTAGGGTCCAGGCCTGTGAAGAGAGGCTGGGCAGGAGAACTGGCCAGAGAAGTCAAAGATGACATTGGCCTGGTGACCAGGAGCCACATCCTAGAAGCCAAGGGTTAGTAGCTATGGTGGGGCCCCAGGGACTCAAGGAAATTGTAGTCTTGAGCCATCTACACTATAGTTTGTCTTCTTCAGTGGGCATCAATTGGCTAAGGGCACTGCTCCTGAGGGGGAGGTAATACTGAGAGGTGTCCCCAGAGAAGACAGAGGGGCAGCTGGGTGAGTTCCCCATCGGGATAGTGCCCAGAGAAGTCTGGCCGGTGAGGAAGAACAGAAAACTCAAGACACCTGTAGGGGATTGAAAGGTCACTAAAGGTTTTCTAAAATGGGAGGTGGTAATGAAGTGAGATGAGACCCTGAGCTTCAGCTTCTCCCCTGTGATGCTGGTGGGGAGGCTCATAATGGACATTCGGGGGGCCTGGATACCCTAGGTTGCCCTAAGACTCAGATTAATTTGGGTGACTCCTCAGATTCCTCTACCTCCCGAAGTCAGTCCCCAACTTCAGCCTTCGTTGGGTCGGACGAGGAGGTTGATTGGCAACGGAAGGAGTATTATAGTAAAGGGAGATACCTAAGGTCCTGTCCTCACCCAGAGCTTGAAGAGGACACAGAGGATGAGGACAGTGAGAGCTGGGCCGGGTCAGCCTGGGGGTGGGAGGGCTGACAACCAACAAACTGATGGGTGCCCCAACCCTAATCCCGTGATGTTTCCAGGCTCTACAAACTTGATCTGGGCAAATGAGAATTCCATAAGAACTGAGGTTCGTTTGCTGGACCACACGGGAAGCCCCCTTCAGGATCATAGGCCATCAAGAACTCCCTGACAGTAACAGCGACACCATTGCAGCCTGGTGAGGGCACCAGGATACCATCACTGGGACTGGCTCTTGGCAAGCTCTCATCTCCCCACCCCTACTCCTTTCAGGCTAGTAGATCAGCAACAGGTGTGTAAGGCCAATAGCCGCGGCCATTACTACAGCCTCCTGGCCCATGCAGATTCGCATTTGATTCAGACAGGCGGTAATGAAACAATGGAGCCAAGAACTAGTGGGCCTTTAGCTTTAATCCTAGCTTGCACCTGGCAGACGAGAAATACACACAGTGGGAAAACACTTCCCTTTCCATTCAGGGCTCCCAAAGCCACTGACTCATCTGAGTATTTCTAGAATCAAAGGCCCCACCAGCCTAATTCACCTCTGTTCCCCATCTCCTTCTCTCTGCACAAACTGGCTTCTCCTTCAGCACTCCACCATCTTGGCTGCCTCTCCCCTGCAATGCTGATGGCAGGATCTGAGCGAGAGAGCCCCTGGTCTGCCTCATTTTATAGTGTAGAAATTAAAGCCTTTTAGTCAATATACAAGTAAGGAAGTCTCTGATACAAAGGCACTTATCTGAGGCATAAATGGGATTCCTCATAACAGTGCACCACTCTTATGCAACAGTCAAGGGTGTAGGGAAAAGCTTAGTTTTGAGAAGATCTTAGTATTAGAAGGACGTTGAAAAGATGTTAGTATTAAAAGCATGGGAAAGGCTTAGTCTTAAAACTAAGCCTTAGGCTATAAGGACTTTGCCAGCTTACAGTCTGTCTCTCACACCCCATGCAAACTATAAGCGAGCAAACATATATATCATATTTACAAACTTATTTGACCTACAAGGTGCTAAGGACCTAACCATCCTAGTGTGCAAGGCCCACATTGTACAGAGAGGAAGCAGGGAGGATCAGAAGTGGTTGGGAACCTGTCCAATTTGACACCATCTACTGGTCCCTTCTCTCTCCAGATGAATCTGTGCAGCTTCTATGGACTCAGGAGGAGGAAGCTAGACAACAGAAAATGTACCCAGCTGGAGATGGGGTGGCGACCAACCTTCCCCTGCCCTCACCACCCTAGGGTGGAAAATAAAGAGATCAGCAGGAATTTGGGTGCTGTGAATTGCGGGCCCTGGCAGGGCCTGCCCAGTCACTGAAGAGAGAGGAGGTGAGAGGGAAGTTCACATACAGGAAACCGTGAGTTGTCAGAGCAGAGAAGAAAGCTCAGAGTAGTCTGGGGAACTGGAGTCTGGAAGATCCTTGGTGTCTGAGAAGACCCAGCTGCAGAAGGTTCACAATGACTGGTGTGATCCAGTCAACCATAAATTCATTAGTATCATCTTTAATTTTATTAATCTGAGGGAGAGAGAGAGACAAAAACATCTGTCTGTTCCTGCGTGTGACCAGGGATCGAACCCTCAACCTTTGCATATTGGGATGATACTCTAATCAACTGAGCTATCTAGCCAGGGCCACCAGTATCATCTTGTATGGCCAGTAGTTAGGGTCAGGATCACAGCCGCCTGGCCCATGCAGGTTCGCATTGGATTCGGACAGACGGTAATGAAACAATGGAGCCAAGAACTGGTGGGCCATTACATTTAATCCTAGCTTGCACCCAGCGGGCAAGCAAAAACACACACTGGGCTCCAAAACCCACTTATTCAGTGCTCACAAAGCTACTGACTTATCCAGGTTTCCTAGAATCAAATGTTTCTAGCTCACCAGTCTTATTCACCTCTGTTCCCCATCTCCTTCTCTCTACACACACTGCCCAAACTGGCTTTTCCCTCAGCACTCTGCCATCTTGGCTGCTTCTCCTGGCCTCCTCCACATGGCCTTTCTCTGCTCTCCTCTCTACTGCTATTCCCAGGAACAGAGAGTGAGTAAGCTCCCAGTCTGCCCCACTTTATAGTGTAGAAATCCAAACCTTTAATCCAATCTACAAACAAGGAAGTCTCTGATACAAAGTCACTTATCTGAGGCATAATGGGAGGATTCCTTATGAGAATGCACCACCCCACATCATCCAGTCAGTCAAGGGTGTGGGGAAAAGCTTACTCTTGAAAATAAGCCTTTGGCTATAACAACCGGGCCTGCTTATAGCCTGTCCCCCACACCCAATAATATAATTATGCCCATCCCAAGTTTAAGGGCAACTAATATCACCTGGGTGATGGGCTTCCATGTGGGCAGCACCATCTTTAACAAAGTGAGCATAATATATTTTATCTGCCCAACACATCTTTAATTCTACAACAACCCTGGAGATGGGTTGTCATTCCCATCTTCCAGATGAGGAAACTGAGGAATCAGAGAGCTTGCCCAGAGTCACGCAACCTCTAAGTGACCAAACCAGAATTTGAATCTATATTTGTCAGGTTCCCAAAACTCAGCGACTAAAGGAGGAAGAAGCAGAGAGAGACTTGGCCCCTAGTAGGAAGGTGACAGCAGTTAGTCTCTGGGGGTGGGGCTGTGGCTTCTCTGATCTCAGGCCCCTGTCCTCTGCCCAGGCCCCGCCTCTACCCCTCCCAACACAGCCTGAAAGTGTGGGGTGAGAGCTTCTCTTAGGACACCCCTTCCCCTTGGGGATAGAATTTTGACACCCCACCCAGGCTCTACGCAGGACAGAACCCTTCTCTCCTTCCCCATCAACGCCCGCTACCTGTTGGGGGGGCAGCGAGTGCCCCCACCTGCATCCCCACCTGCCTGGCTCTAGGGCCCACTAGCTTGAAAGGCTCACGAGCTGAGATGACAATCAAGCTGGATTTTGAGGAGTGCCTTAAGGACTCGCCCCGCTTCCGGTAAGTGTGAGCAGGTCTGGGGGGGGTAGAAGAGGGGTGGTCTGATATCCCCAACATACACACATGCATGCACACGCACACACACACACACACACACACACACACACACACACACACACTGTTCCCCAGGTCAGATGTCCTAGCAGGGAATGAGTCTTCAAGGGACAAGATCAGGCTTGTGGGCCAAAGTAGTACCTCTGTCATCAAATCCAGAAGGGATCTCCAGTCTCTCACCCCAGCTGGCATCCCATCCTTTCTCTCACTGGGAACCCTCCCCCTCCCCCAGCACCTGCTTTGGGTGGTTAGCAACTTCCTGCCCTCACCACATCCTCCCTCCTTCTACCCTTCCTGCTCTGGCCTGGGCAATAATAGTAGCTCCCAGACTGTGGAGTGAGTGATCGAAAAGAGGGTTGGTGGGTAGGCCTTCTTAGGCCACCCGCTTTTTCTGTCTATACCCTCTACTCCCTAACTCAAACCACTGACCTAACCTGCCAAGGTGGACAGACCAGATGGACCCAAGCTCTGTTCCCTCGATACCATCCTTGCTTTCCAGAGCCTCTATTGAGCTGGTGGAAGCCGAAGTGTCGGAATTGGAGACCCGACTGGAAAAGGTGACTCAGGATTGGATTAAAATGAGAAGGGCAGAGCCAGGAAGAAAGCTGGAGACAGAGAATGAGTCCCAGAGATTACTGAATGCTAATCACGTGGGGTAGATATTTGGGGGCTACAGAAAAACAAAAGGGTGGTCTGTATCCTCAAAGAGCTCGGGCTCTTGGAAAGCAAGTCTCCCTTGTGGATTTAGCCTGTCACTCTTTTCTTTTTCTTTAAATATTTTATTTATTGATTTTAGAAAGAGAAAGAAATGTACTGGGCACGGGGGGGGGGGCGCTGCTGGAAGGAGCAGGAAGCATCAACTCATAGTTGCTTCTCACATGTGCCTTGACCAGGCAAGCCCAAGGTTTTGAAACAACGGCCTCAGCGTCCAGGTCAATGCTTTATCCACTGCGCCACCACAGGTTAGGCTACCCTGTCAATTCTTGAGCCATGCATTATGCCAACCCCGGGCTGTTGGGTAAAGCAAGACTATTTCTCCCAAGGAAGCCCACAGACTGACTATGGAGGACAAACCAGGAAAACACTTAAACACAAGACAGTAAGGCCTTCCTTGGTCACTCTTTATAAAACAGCACGTAAAAAAATAAAAACTAGAGCACGTGCCTGTGCACGTCAAATACACACACTCCCATCCTTTTACTGGCTTTATTTTTCTCTATAGCGTTTACCTCAATCTGACATTATAGATTTACTTGCCATATTAGTTTTCTATTGCTGTATAATTATTACAAATTTAGTGACTTACTACATATTTTTATTATAGTTACGGGGGGGGGGGGTTCAAGATTTGGGGACAGCTTAGCTGGTTCTCTGCTCAGGGTCTCATAAGCTGCAGTCAAGGTGTTGATTGAGGCTGCAGTCTCACCTGAGGGTCAGGCTTTTCAAACTAGAAGCTCATGTGTTCCAAGACAAGGGCCTCATCTCTGAGAAGCCACCAAGTCCCCTGCTATTTGGCCCTGTCCATAGCAGCTTGCTTCCTCAAGGCCAACAGGACAGTCTCCCTCATGTGTGCTAGCAATATGGTGTCAATTTGTATTGGAATGGAATCACAGAAGCGAATCCACCACCGTTGCCATGTGGCGTAACCTAATCATGGAAGTGCCATCCCATGGCCCTTGCCATTTTCTGCCAGTTAGAAGCAAGTCAAAGGTCTGACTCACACTCAAGCGGTAGGGACTAAGTGAGGGTGGGAATCACAGGGGTCATCTAAGTGTGTGTCTGTCATGCTATTTTTGCCAATTTTTAAAATCTACTTTTCCTCACTAGAATGTACGTGTCATGAGGGACATTTATGTTTTGTTTTTGCTCAGTCACCAGTGCCTCTACCATGGCCTGAAAGTTAGTGAATGACCAATTTATAAACTGCAAAATTTATATATATATATATATATATATATATATATATATATATATATATAGTCAAAAGAGAGAAAGACAAGACAGACAGGCAGACAGGAAGGGAAAGATGATGAGAAGCATAACTCATAGTAGCATCACTTTAATTGGTCACTGATTGTTTCTCCTACATGCCTTGACGGGGGGGGGGGGGGGGGGAGCAGCTCAAGCCGAGCCAGTGACTCCTTGCTCAAGCCAGTGACCTTGGGCTTCAAGCCAACAACCTTGGGCTCAAACCAGTGACCATGGGAACATGCCAAAACTCTCACACTCAAGTCAGTGACCCCACTCTCAAGTTGGTGAACCCATGCTCAATCCAGATGAGCCTGCGCTCAAGCCAGTGACCTTGCATTCGAACCTCGGACCTCAGGATCTCAGGCCAACACTCTATCCACAGGCTATACATATATATTTTATTTTTATTATTTATTTATTTATTTATGAGAGACTGAGAGACACAGGAACATCAAGCCGAGACACAGGACTGGGGATGGAACCAGCAACCTCTACACTTCTGGACAATGCTCCAACCAACTGACCTATCTGGGCAGAGCTGTACATATATTTTTAATTAAAATTTCTATTTTAAATTAATTATAGATTCACAAGGAATTGCAAAAACAGGACAGGGAGGCCCCATGTACCCATCATCCAGCTGCCCCCCCAATGGCAGCATGTTACATAACTTTACCGTACCACCAAGACTGGGAAATGGTAGTGGCATGAGACAATAAAAGGTCTATAGACCTTATGTGGATTGTACCTGTTCTGTATATACTCTTAAAAACATTGTTGTGTATAATTCAGTGACTCTGTCATGTGTATAGATTCTTATTTTTATTTATTTATTTTACAGGGATAGAGAGAGAGTCAGAGAGAGGGATAGATAGGGACAGACAGACAGGAACAGAGAGAGATGAGGAGCATCAATCATCAGTTTTTCGTTGCGACACCTTAGTTGTTCATTGATTGCTTTCTCACATGTGCCTTGACCGCGGGCCTTCAGCAGACCGAGCAACTCCTTGCTGGAGCCAGCGACCTTGGGTCCAAGCTGACAAGCTTTTGCTCAAGCCAGATGGGCCCGTGCTCAAGCTGGCGAGCTCGGGGTCTCGAACCTGGGTCTTCTGCATCCCAGTCCGACGCTCTATCCACTGCGCCACCGCCTGGTCAGGCGGTGTATAGATTCTTATAACCAGCATCATACTCAAAATACAAAACTCTGTCACCACAAAGGAACTCTTTGGTACTGCCCTTTGTAATGGTCCCCCTTGCCCTCTTTAATCCTTGATAACCACTCATCCGTTCTCCGTCTCTAGACTTTTGTCATTTCTAGAGCGTTATGGGAGTGGAATCATACAGTATATGACCTTTCAAGATTGGCTTTTCCCGTCACTCTAAATAATGCCCCTGAAGTTTATTTAAGTTGTTTTGTATCACTCATTTATTATCAGTAGTTCACGTATGAATAGTTCATCCCTTTGCATTGCTGTGTACCATCCTATTGTATAGATGGACCAGTTTGTCACTAGTTCAGTCTCATGAAAATTTCTTACTCAGATAGATGGAGGTGGGGTGGTTAAAAAAAAAACTGGAAACTCAGTCCACCAGTTCCACACAATGAATTTTGAGTATTGGGGTCCTTGTCCCCCCTTGTCACAGATAGCCCATGGGGACATCTAATAAGGCTTGATCATGACCAGTTTCCTGACCATTACTGACCCTGCTAACCACCTCAAGCTACATTTCCCTAAAACCCTCACTAGCTCTAAAAATAACCACAATAAAAGTGTTTTTCAGTTAAAAGTCCACTAGGCTGAGCTGACAAGTTCCACAGTCACTTGCTCCATCCCAGATAAAGTGACTCAGGCCAGAGCCAAGTGGCATCACCTCAGAAGCAGGGCAGCTCCTATAGGTAACAAGGGCCAGGGCTCAGGAGACCTCACTTTGGTTTCTGGCTCTCCCAGAAAGATCCTTCTTGGGCTTGTCATTTGTCCTTTGTTTGTCAAGCCGCCTTGTCAATTGGGACCAGACAGAATGGGCCTTATGAGCCCCCTAACAAGCCATCTTCACCCTGACTCTGTGGCCTACTGATCAATTTATATTTATGAGGGAATGTTCAATGAGCACAGAATGGGATAAGTCCAGACAGTAAATACTGTAGAGTTTGCACCATCTAGGTAGAGCGTTCATCCTGTGAGCCAGGTAGTGTGTGAGGGTGGGGTTTCTGGGGAGCTAGGGGTCCGAGCAGTCGGGACATGGCAAGGGGAGACACGGGGTGGGGCGATGGACAGAAAAAGTTGTTTTAGAGATGAGGCTGACACTGGCTTTGGTGACAGGCTGGGAGAAATTTTGATCCAGGCACAGACAGTGGGAGGAAAGCCCTAGAGAAGGGAAAGTGCCAGGTCTGTGTTAGAAACTGCAAAAGCACCTAGTCTGCTGTGGCACAGGGAATAAAGCGTCGACCTGTAACGCTGAGGTCGCTGGTTCAAAACCCTGGGCTTGCCTGGTCAAGGCACATATGGGGGTCAGTGCTTTCTGCTCCTTCCCATCCTCTCTCTCTCTCCTTTCTCTAAAATGCATAAATAAATGTAAAAAAAGAAAGAAACTGCAAGAGCTGAACTGGACTGCAGAGAAGTACAGGCCAGGTTGTAAAGGAAGGGCACAGCCTAAGGGAAGGGGACAGAAAGTGGGACAGGAGTGGGGGTTGCCACCAACTAGGTGGCACACGGCATGACTCCCTGTTGCCCTGTTGTTTCCTAGCTCCTCAAGCTGGGTAATGGCCTCTTGGAAAGTGGGCGTCATTACCTTGCTGCCAGCCACGCCTTCATAGTCGGCATTTGTGATGTGGCCCACCTGGGTCCACCGGAGCCCATGATGGTGGTATGTGTAGGGCACGAACCCGGGTGGGATGGGGCCCGAGCTGAGGAGAGAACCTGTGGAAGCTGGGGAAGGATCGATCTGGGGTCTGCAGGTCCTAGACCAGAGCAGGGCTGGTGCTGCCTCCCCAGACAGCCATAGCAGGCTGGGTCTAAAGATGGGAAAGCCCCCTGCCCCCCGCCAATGCCTGCTATGCTCTCTCTCTGCCTCCTGTTGCCTAGGAGTGTCTGGGTAAATTTACTGAGAGCCTGAGCCACAAGCTGGACAGCCACGCGGTGAGTGAGGGTAGGCAGGGCAGAGGGGGAGAGTTTGTCCTCACCCCAACTTCCAATTTTAATTTCTGCTTAATTTCAGGAGCTTCTCGATGCCACCCAGCATACGCTGCAACAGCAAATCCAAACCCTGGTCAAGGAGTGAGTGTTGGGGAGGGAAACTAGCCCTCCAGCCCTCCAGCCCTCTCCCTCTGACCACAGGGGCCTCCCTGAATGTAGCTGTGAGACGAGGGGTTTCTGGTAGCCTGGTTGCTTTCCCCCATCTCAAGGACCACCTTGGAGTTCTGACTGTACAGAGGCTAACTGAATGGCCAAGCGTGAGCCTGCGCCTGAAACTTCTCCACGAGGGGCAGGTGGGTGTACCTGTGATTCTTTGTGTCCCCCCACTCCCAGAGGTCTCCGGGATTTCCGAGAGGCTCGCCGGGACTTCTGGCGAGGCGCCGAGGGTCTGGAGGCTGCCCTCACCCACAATGCCGAGGTCCCCAGGCGCCGGGTCCAGGAGGCGGAAGAGGCAGGCGCTGCTTTGAAGGCTGCTCGAGCGGGGTACCAGGGACGGGCACTGGATTATGCGCTGCAGGTGTCTACCCCCACCCGTCCTCTTGCAGGACCAGGGCCTTAGTCACCTCAAGGGCAGAGAGTCCTGGTTTGCCTTGGGAGGAGACACTATGTTTTCAAGACTGACCTGAAGTATTTTTTGGGGCCCTCAGATCAATGTGCTTGAGGACAAGAGGAAGTTTGACATCATGGAATTTGTGAGTTGCAGTGGTGGCAAGGACAAGGTGGCCAGGAGGCTGCTGGTAGGAGAACAGGAGGGAAGAGGGCAGTGCTACGGGGCCCTTCCTCAGCTCTGCTCCCTGCCCACCTTGACCCCAGGTGTTGCGTTTGGTGGAGGCCCAGGCGACACATTTCCAGCAGGGTCACAACGAGCTGAGCCAGCTGGCCCGGTACCGCAAGGATCTGGGCGCCCAGGTAGGGTCCATGGAACAAGCAGGTGGTAAACAGTAGCGAGCTCTAAGATGACTTTCCTGGCCTAGTTGGGGGAGGCTGGGCCGTCTGAGTTGTCCCTCCTATGCCCAGTTGCACCAGTTGGTCTTGAATTCAGCTCGAGAGAGGAGGGACATGGAGCAGCGGCACCTGATGCTGAAACAAAAGGTGAGGCTGGGGCTGCTGCAGGGAGGCAGGCGGGCTTGGGGCCCTTCTACCCACAGAGTTGCCCTTTGACCCTTTCTGTGCCCTCAGGAGCTGGGCGGGGAGGAGCCAGAGCCAAGCCTAAAGGAGGGGCCTGGTGGCCTGGCCATGGAAGGACATCTTTTCAAACGGGCCAGCAATGCATTTAAGACCTGGAGCAGGTGAGGAGATTAAACCATCCCAGCAGTCAAACCATCTAATTAAATATTTTTTGAATGGTTATAGTATGCTAAGTACAGCAAGAAAAAAGACAAAATCCTCTGCCTTCAGGCCTGACCTGTGGTGGCGCAGTGGATAAAGCGTCGACCTGGGAACACTGAGGTCGCCAGTTCAAAACCCTGTACTGGTCTGGTCAAGGCACATATGGGAGTTGAGCTTCCAGCTCCTCCCCCCTTTCTCTCTTTCTCTCTCTCTCTCTCTCTCACTCTGTGTCTCCTCTCTAAAATGAATAAAATTTAAAAAAAAAATCCTCTGCCTTCAGAAAGTTTCCATTCCATCAGCAAAGACAGACAGTAATATAATGATTAAGTAAAGGATACATTAGTATACATTATGTTAAAAGTAAGAGTGCCGGAGGAGAAAACTAATAAAGGAATGTGGATAGCTGAGGAGGGGTTGTGATTTTAAACAGAGTGATCAGGGTATGCCTCATGAGAAGGTGAAGATTTAAAGAACTGGGGGAAGAATGTTCTAGGCAGAAGGAGGAGCCAGCGACAAGGGCCTGATAAATCCAGAGAGAAAGCTATGGGTGTGGACAGAGGAAGGGAGGAAGAAGTAGTAGGAGATGAAGTTGGAACAAATTGGGGTGTGAATTAAGATAGGGCCTTGTCGGCTTTTCTGGGGACTTGGGCTTGACTCCGAGGGGAAAAGGGAGCTGTTGCAGGGTGTGGAACAAGCTGATGAAATGCTCTGACTTGACTCCTTCCTCTTTGAGGGCCACTACCAGCCCATGTGGGATCTTTGTGCAAATTAGTTCCCATATGTGCTCATTCCCCAAGATACAGAGCCCCTTCCTCATGATACTGCCATCTGTCAAAAAATTTTTTTAGCAATATACTTATTTCATTAGAAAAATCATTTTATGTCCTGGCCGGATCGCTCGGTTGATTAGAGCATTGTCCTGAAGCACAGAGGTTGCTGGTTTGATCCCCGGTCAGGGCACATACAGGAACAGATTTATGTTTCTGTCTCTCTCTTGGTCTCTCCCTTCCTCTCTCTAAAATCAATTTAAAAAAATACAACAACACTTTACTGTCATCTGCTGGAAAGTAATCTTCATAAATACATCAAATTTGGGTTGTCTAAGATGTGAATAGTGCCCTTTAGACAGTCTGTACAACTGTCCACCTTCTCTGGAACATCTCATGAGACAGTCAGCCCAGGTCTCTTTCCTCTCAGCAAGATCTTTATGGGGCAAAGGACACAGACTCTGCTGCCCGTGTCCCAGCCCCATCCTGATGCTGCCCATGTCCAAACTCTACTTTCACCCTCTCCAGACGCTGGTTTATTATTCAGAGCAACCAACTGGTTTATAAGAAGAAGTACAAGGTGGGTAGCCCTGGTGCTGGAGGCCTGGGCCTGGGGAGACTCAGCCTTTGCTTTGCCTGGCTGGACATCTGTCCCGTTATCACCTTCCCCTGCCAGGACCCTGTGACTGTGGTGGTAGATGACCTGCGTCTTTGCACAGTGAAGCTCTGCCCAGACTCGGAAAGGCGGTTCTGCTTTGAGGTGGTGTCCCCCAGCAAGTGAGTACAGTCCCCAGAGCTGATGCTCTGATATCTCTAAACCTTCACCAGCTGGAAAGGTAGGGCCAGTCACAACGGTACCCCTGGAGCAGGGGCTTGGAGGCCCCCAGGCAGCCCCAGGCATTAAACCTTTGGTGGCAGGATTGTGTGGCAGTGTGGGGTGGGCAAAAGGTAATGGGAGATATTTAGAAGGATTGCTGCAAACCAGCATGGCTAGTAATTACAGGTCCTGAGTGGGAATGGTGCAGAATTAAGAAAATAGGCTTAAGGAAATAAAGGATGGGGTCGGGAGGGCTCCGCAACTGCTGATGGCAAGAACAGAGCATGCTCCACACCCGCTTCCTGCTTTATTTATAGGGCAAAGTGGGCCATTAGCAAATCAGTGAGATCTCTCTGATCATATTTCCAAGGCAATCCAAGAATTTTACCAAATGCAGAAAACCCCCACCATACATACCATCTTAACTTTACACAAAACAAAGAATAGAAGAAACTTGCCTCCAGTCTTTCTGGAGGACATGGGGGGTAGGATGAGTATAAACAATCGGGCCACAGTTTAACAGCCTTTTGCAACTTCACAGAATAAGTGAGGTGGGGGGTTGGGCAGACTATCAGCTTACTGTCATTTCCCCACACCTCTGTCCCCCAAAAATCTAAACTACAAAAGCCTTGTTGGCTTTTTGGTCCCCAACAAAGGATATTATCTATTGGTGCAGAAATCTTTCGGTGTGACTGGTACCAGTTGAATACCAGCTGCCCATCCCTCCACACGCTCCCCAGGCCTCAGTCCCTTCCCTCTCTCCATTTCCTCTTCCCCAGGTCCTGCCTCCTGCAGGCTGACTCAGAGCGCCTCCTGCAGCTGTGGATCAGTGCTGTGCAGAGCAGCATAGCCACGGCCTTCAGCCAGGCTCGCCCTGATGACGGTCCCAGGGGTGCAGGCCAGGTACTTTAACATGGGGGTTCAGGGCTGGGCTGCCCAGGGAGATGGGACATTCCTTCCCCTAACCCCCGTGTCCACTCTTTCTTCCCTTGTTTGCCACAGGGCTCAGGACACCTGCTCATGGGCTCTGCTGCCACCCTGGGCTCTGGCAGAGCAACAAAGGGAAGGGAGTCTGGCGGAGTGGGGCATGTAGCAGCCCAGGTGCAGAGTGTGGATGGCAATGCCCAGTGTTGCGACTGCAGGGAACCAGCCCCTGAGTGGGCTAGCATCAACCTTGGTGTCACCCTCTGCATTCAGTGCTCCGGCATCCACAGGTCACTCCCCAGGGCCCCAGGCGTGGACCCCATTACTTCCAGCTGCACTGCTGGGGGGGAACCAAGATGGAGCCCATGACGCAGGCTCCTCCTTTATCCCCCTGCTCTAGATTCCTCTCTTAAATTTGGCTGTCACTGGGCATAGACCTGAACTGAGCCTGTGGGGCCCAAGGTGGATCCAGGTGGGCCCAGCCTCTCAGTGTCCTGGTCTGGCCAGGTTTGGGGGACACCCAGAACAGTTTGTTGGCTTGATTGGAGTAGGTGTGGGGTCAGTGCTGCTGAGGATGAGTGAGCCAACAACGAGTAGAGAGAGGAGGTTGTGAGGCCTTACCACGTCCACACAACCCTTATTCAGAGTCAGCCTGGTAGGAGGGGAGGGGAATGGCAGAAAAGAGTTGTCTAGACCAAAGAGCCAAAAGATGAAGGGAGGTGGATGGAGAGGATGAGGTCCTTGAAAATGAAATGTAAGAGAAGGCCCTGGCTGGTTTGCTCAGTGGATAGAGCATCTGTCCAGCACGTGGGTGTCCCGGGTTCAATCCTTGGTTAGGGCACACATGAGAAGCAACCAGCCATGGCTCGATTGGTTCGAGTATCGGTTATGGGCACTGAGGATAGCTCATTTGATTTGAGCATCAGCCCCAGACTGGGATTGCCAGGTGGATCCCGGTTGAGGCACATGCAGGGGTCTGTCTCTCCATCTCCCCTCCTCTCACTTAAAAAAGAAAAAAGAAGGAAACAAATGTAAGAGAAGGGAGAAGAGAGGATGGGGAACAGGCAGGATATTGCCAGACGCAGGTTAAAGCTACACGGCCCCAGCTGCCCTCCAGCCTCCTGGCCCTGTGCTTCTGCATGGCCCATGCACGGGCTTGTGTCCCAGTCTTTTCAGGGGCAGCAGCGGCTCCACCAGCTGCTGCCTCACATAGGGTCCGACTTCCATTCTGGCCTTCCAGGAGCCTTGGAGTTCATTTTTCCAAAGTTCGGTCTCTGACACTTGATTCGTGGGAGCCGGAACTAGTGAAGGTGACTTGGGGATGTTATAAAGAGTGTGGGGTATAGGGCATCCGCCCGGCATGTGGGTGTCCCGGGTGTGAGGACAGGGCTGCAGAGCCCTGAGGGCTCAGATGCACACCCCACTCTACCTGACTGTCTGCCTCTGCTTTGGCGCCTGAAGCTTATGTGTGAGCTGGGAAATGTCGTCATCAACCAGATCTATGAGGCCCGCGTGGAGGCGATGGCAGTGAAGAAGCCGGGGCCTAGCTGCTCCCGGTGAGACTGGGGCAGGGGCTGGGGCTGCTCTCTTCACAGTGAGGGCGAGGGCCTACCCTGGGAGGAGGGAAGACTGGCCCCTTCTTTCCCCCATCCTTTCAGGCAGGAGAAGGAGGCCTGGATTCATGCCAAATATGTGGAGAAGAAGTTCCTGACCAAGCTTCCTGAGATTCGAGGACAAAGAGGTGGCCGGGCCCCCCCAAGGGGACAGCCTCCAGTGCGCCCAAAGCCTTCCATTAAGCACCGGCCAGGGAGCTTCAGATCCAAGCCAGGTACAGAGTTAGTTGGGTATTCACTGAGCACCTACCATGTGCTCAGCACTATGCCAAACCTGTTGGGAGGTTCAGCATATGAGGCCCAGAGATTCCCTTTGAAAATGTTGGAGGAGCCAGGCAATAACAGCACTAGTTTTAGAAGGCAAGAGTTCTGAGGGTTACAGTGAAGAATGGGAAGGAACGTGGGGCTGGAAGTAGGCAGGGAGAGCTGTGTAAGGATGTCAACAGCATGAGAAAAGTCAGGAGTGAGAATGAGCTAGGGTCTCCAAAGGTCTGTGAGGGTGGGGGCGAGTTTGGTTAGAACAGAGGGCACCAAGAGAGCTGAGGGCATTCAGTGAGTCAGCTCCCCCGCAATAACCTGGCCGGTCAGGGGGGTTAGACAGGAAGAGGTGCATGTTTCTCGCCCTAGGGGCCCTGCACACAACACACACACGCGCGCATACTTCCACTTCCCACCACAGCCCCCAGAAGTTTGAAGACCTCCCCACAACTGAGAAGTGACCTGTCCCGTTACAGTATCAGGGGGCTTTGCTGAGGGTTTTCTTCCCAGACTCAGAGCTGATTCACCCTGACAGAACCGCCTTCTGATGATCTGGGCAGCCTGCACCCTGGGGCCCTGCTGTTTCGAGCTGCCGGGCATCCTCCATCCCTCCCCACCATGGCTGACGCCCTCGCCCATGGAGCTGATGTCAACTGGGTCAACACTGGTCAGGAGAATGCCACACCACTGATCCAGGCCACAGCTGCTGTGAGGGCCTTGCTCATCTCCTCAGCCACCCTAAGGCTCTTTCTCTTCTTCCCTACTCCTGACTTTCTTACCCCTCCGACCACCCCGTAGGGAGTGATAACCATTAAGTGCCTCAATAGAGACTGTTTGCTAAGAGTGTATGATTTGACCTGACCAGGCGGTGGCGCAGTGGATAGAGCGTCGGACTGGGATGCAGAAGATCCATGTTCAAGACCCTGAGGTTGTCAGCTTGAGTGCGGGCTCATCTGGTTTGAGCAAAAGCTCACCAGCTTGGACCCAAGGTCGCTGGCTCGAGCAAGGGGTTACTCGATCTGCTGAAGACCTGCGGTCAGGGCACATATGAGGAAGCAATCAATGAACAACTAAAGTGCCACAACAAAAAAACTGATGATTGATGCTTCTCATCTCTTTCTGTTCCTGTCTGTCTGTCCCTATCTACCCCTCTCTCTGACTCTGTCTCTGTAAAAAAAAAAAAAAAGTGTGATTTGGAGTCAGACAACCCGGGATTGAATCTAGACAACCTGGATATGAACCTCTTCGTGCCTCAGTTTCCTTATCTGTAAAACAGGGATCCCATGCGTCGTTAGATTGCACTGGGAATGTAACGTATGGGTACATGTAGAAAGCTAGAGCACAGCCTGACACCGAGCTGACCCCTATACTCTTGATCCCATACCCCCCCCCTCTGAACTGACCCCACTCCAAAACTCTTTAAATCTGCCTCTAAAGATGCCACCCTCTCTCCCCATTTTCCACTTCCCGATGCAGAATTCTCTTCTGGCCTGTGAGTTTCTCCTCCAGAATGGGGCAAATGTGAACCAAGCAGACAGCCATGGCCGGGGTCCACTCCACCATGCAACCATCCTCGGCCACACTGGGTAGCAAATGGCAGTGATGACGGCCTTGGGGAGGAAGGTTCCAGACAGGACGAGCCGCTGGCTGAACCTGGCTATTCCCCCTAGGCTGGCCTGCCTGTTCCTGAAAAGGGGTGCTGACCTGGGAGCTCAGGATTCCGAAAGCAGGGACCCTCTGACCATCGCCATGGAAACAGCCAATGCTGACATCGTCACCTTGTGAGACTGCCTGAAGGGGCGGAGCTAGTGCTTGCACCTTCCACACGGGTGTAGCTAAAGCCAAGAATACAACATGCCAGAGAGGACTGGGGAGGGAGGGGTCAGCTCCTGGCCCAGGCAACAGACAGGATGCTCCAAATGTTGATTGGGGTGTGGAGTAGGAAAGGGGCGGGCGGGATCTGAGGATGGTGAGCTCATCCTGAGTCATCATTCATCAACATTGTTGTCAGGCATCTTTTAAGCACTAGAACCTGGGCAAACAGGTTAATAAAAATATCCAGGTCAAAGGGTTGGGGTGGGGGTGGGGGTGTGAGGAGATGGTCATTCATTCCTTAATTCTTCCCCTTTAGGCTAAGATTGGCAAAGATGAGAGAGGCCGAAGTAGCCCAGGGCCAGGCAGGTAAAGTACCACCTCCCCCACCTCCACCAGGCCCATCATTATAACTCTGGGCTTCTGGCCCCTGGTGACTTGTGCCCCTTATCTCCAGCTTCATTGATTAAGTCTATTACTTATTCAACAAATATATATTGGGCATATTTGATACAACAGGGCCTCAAAACAGAGAAAAGGCAAGGGCTGTGCCCTGTTAGCTCAGGTGTTTCTTCCACCCACGCTCTTTATTAAAGGCCTGTCCCGCTGTCCCCAGTATACTCTTCTCAGCTAGGGGCCCAGCCATGCGGGCTCCCAGCCCTTCCTCCTTCCTCTCAGGAGATGAGACATATCTGGACATCTTCCGGGACTTCTCCCTCATGGCATCGGATGACCCAGAGAAGCTGAGCCGGCGTTCTCATGACCTCCACACACTCTGATTCCATACCTGCGAGGGCCCGCGACCCCTGCCCTTCCTAACCTCACCGGGCCCCATGGCTATTAAAGTCTTCGTGCTTTGCTCTTCCCTTCACAGTTCATTTATTGCGCGCCACCTCCGGGCATGCAGGGTGTTGGGCGCTGTGGCTCCTGGGATGCACAGAGAATCGGGAGTTCGCGAGTTCGAACCACACCAAGGGCGACACCCAGGGAGTGAAGTGGAAGCTGCAGCCTCAGCCCTAGCGCCGGGCTACCCTAGGGTGGAGCTCTTGGACTCAGGCCACTTGGTCAGGCCCCTCGGGCAGAGAAGCTGCTCGAGTGGGCTGCACCCGGCTTTCCTTCAAGGGGAAGCTGGAGACTCGGCCACCCCGGCCTGGAGGCATCCCCAGAATGCTGTGGCTCAGCACCCGCCCCCTCGGGAATTCCCGACGGGAGTGAGGAGAAGGGACCTTCTAGTTCCCAAACCCTGGAGGGCCACGCCCTTGTTTTCACAGAGTGGCAGAATTGGGGACTTCTGCCCCCGCCCAGCTGCAGACGTGAGGTCGGTCGGGTACGTCTAGGACCAGCCGGGGCCGTCGCGGCCACATCCGGAGCGACGCACCGGAGTCACCCTCCGGACCCCACCCTAACTGCGTCCACCAGTCCAGCCCGTCCTCCCGGTGTCTCCAGTTCACCACCGTCAGCTCCCACCTCCACCCGAACCACGCGAGCCCCGCAGGGGCGGGGGGCGGGGCGCCAAGGGGGCGGGGCTGTCCCTTAAAGGACCCTGGGTTTGCTGCCCTTAGGCCACTTCCTTGGGGTGGAGAGGACTTCAGCGGCTGTCGAGACACCCCGGTAAGGCGGTGGTGCCCGGGTCCTGAGACTCCCGGCCGCTTCCATCACTGTCTTCGGACAATCGAGGCTTAGACTTAAGGTGCACCCTTACTCCCCGGCCGATACGGAGCCACTTCCGCCATCAGCTCCAGGGAGCCCCGCCTCCATCTCCTGGGACCCGCGCCGGAGCCAGGCCAAGGCCTGTGACTGGTCCTCGGAACCCTGCGTGGACTCGCTCAGGGTGACAGCGATCTGCCGAAGAACTTGGAAGCTGGACCCTTCAAAGAGTCGGCCTTGTACTCGACCGGCACCTGCTGGTTGGATTCCGGAAACCCACCGTCTAAAGACTACAGAAAGGAATCGCTGACCACCCAGAATTGGATAGGTCTGGACCTAAACTTTTCCTCTTGGGCTTCCCTGTGCTCTTTTCAACCGTTCTCTAAACCTTTCGGGCTTTTCTGTGCCCCGAAGCCATCCCTCACCACCAAGGTCTGCCTTGTACTCCAACCGGTGCCTCCAACTTAGAGTCTGAACCCTACCACCCAATTCTACACACCTCCAGAAAGTTCTGCCTTTTCTTCTCTTTCGGTGTCTCCAGTACTCCCCAAAATTTCCCCTCCTCCTGTGCCCTCTTCACCCCCCTCCTTTGGGGGCCCCGTGACCCTGAATGTGGGAGGGACGTTATATTCCACTACTTTGGAGACCCTGACTCGCTTCCCAGACTCCATGCTGGGGGCCATGTTTAGGGCCGGCACCCCCATCCCTCCCAGCCTCAGCTCCCAGGGAGGCAGCCACTACTTCATCGACAGAGATGGCAAGGCCTTCCGGCACATTCTCAATTTCCTTCGGCTGGGCCGCCTGGACCTGCCCCTTGGTTATGGGGAGACAGCCCTTCTCAGGGCAGAGGCTGACTTCTACCAGATCCGGCCCCTCCTCGATGCCCTGCGGGAACTGGAGACCTCTCAGGGGACCCCTGCACCCACAGCTGCCCTGCTCCATGCAGACGTAGATGCCAGCCCCCGCCTAGTGCACTTCTCTGCTCGCCAGGGCCCACACCACTATGAACTGAGCTCTGCCCAGGTGGACACCTTCCGAGCCAACATCTTCTGCACCGACCCAGAGTGTCTGGGCGCCATGAGGGCCCGATTTGGTGTGGCCAATGAGGAGAGAGCAGAGGGAGGACCACACTTTCATCTGGAGTGGGCCCCCCACCCCATGGAACTTCCCGAAGTAGAGTACAGGAGACTGGGGCTGCAGCCATTGTGGACTGGAGGGCCAGGAGAGCGGCGGGAAGTGGTGGGCACACCAGGCTTCCTGGAGGAGGTGCTGCGGGTGGCTCTGGAGCATGGGTTCCGTCTGGACTCCGTTTTCCCTGACCCTGAAGACCTGCTCAACTCCAGATCTCTGCGCTTTGTTCGGCACTGAGAACTGGGAATACAGCCCTCAGTTTGACCGTAGGGGGGTGGGGGGAGGGAAAAGGGGGGGCCACAGAGGGGATGAAGGCTCCCCTGAAACTTCTTCCTAGCTCTGCTTCGAGACCTATGAGAATCAGAGGTCTCACTGCACCTGACTGGAGTGGAGATGTGGGCAAGACTCCCCAAACCCAAGTCCATGGAGGGCTCATAGTGGAATGGAGGATCTGGACTGGTGCCAATCCTGGGAGACATGGGGAAGGTTCCCCTGGCTTGTTTTCACCTGAGGATGGGGACCTTCAGTTTTCTTGGTTGGAGCTCAGCATTCGGGGGTCTAGAAAAGTGGGTACATTTCTCTGCCCAGACTAGGCTTACCAGAAACCTATAGGGACACTGAGGTCTGGGAGGAAGAGGGACTTTGGATTGCTTTAATGTGGTCTCCTGAACTCTGGCTTCTCCTCCTGGAGCTGAATTGCCTGACTAATGACAGACCAGAACACTCTGGAACATAGGAAGGGAGATCTTCGCTGTGTCCCAACCCACCTACTGAGAGAGAGAAAAGCTATATTCCACCCTAGGCTGGCATAAGGGAGCTAGAATCCCCATTAACTCTGGAGTGGAGCATCCCTCTGGAGATCCAAGTGTTTTAAAGTATCTGATATTGATGATGGCACTGGCCATGGGGAGGAAGGTGGCATCTTCTTGGGCCTTGACCTGCCTTCCTTCAGGTGTGTGTGCATATCAGTGTGTGTCTGACTGGTATATGGGTCCCTGACATCCAGGTGGTGATGATGTCTGTGTGCTGGCCTTTCTGTAGTCTCCTCATGTCTAGGCCTGTTTGGGTTGCCCAGAAACTGTTTGGGCACCAGGTGTGTCTGTGGGTGTGAGTAGACTGAGTATTAATAGTTTAACCACAAGGTGTGTGTGTCTGTATGCACACATGTGTATTCACATCACCACGTATGCAGGAGAGGCCTGTTGGGGTCTGAGTCACTAAGATCTCACTAGGTGAGAGAGGTAAGAGAAGTCACTGGGCTTAGCCAGGACTTGGAGGCCTTTATAGAATTCTTGGTTGCTAAGGCAACCATGGACCTGTTGCTAGGAGATAGCTAGGGCAGACCCAAGGCTGCCCAAGGCAGAAAGGAGCTGAACAGAAGAGTTTGGGAGAGTCCGGAGGATATGGGAAGGAATGGGATTTCTGCATCCCTGAGGGGATGGGATACTCACAAACAACTTTTCTGGGGAGTCACATTATTTATCACTTACAAGAAAATAAAATAAAGCTGCTTTTGGAACCACAAACTTGTAAAGGCTGCTGAGGGCCAGGTTGGGGGTGCTGTCCGCCTTGCAGCAGGAGTCTTGCTTTCTCTGCCCATTTCCTATGAGACCTGTCTTCTTCTTTTCCCCAGTTCCTTGAGCCCCAGTCAGGAATGGAGCAGTGGCACCATTCTGGAATGTTCTAGAACCTCCAACTGTTCTGGAACACTCTACAACTTCCAGGCAAAGGGCTGGAACCAGGATCACAGGACCTTCCTAGCCCAGGTGGGGCCAGCGGCCCCAGAACCTACCATTGTGCGTCATGTGGATGCTGGCACTAGGTGGGGCTTTCCTGGCAGCTGCCCAGGCCTGTGTCTTCTGCCACCTCCCAGCCCACGGCTTACCGGACCGCCTGGCGCGGCTCTGCAGCCAGATGGAGGCCCGGTGGAAGGACTGTGAGGCCTCCTGGCACTTCTCGGCCTTTGCCTTGGGTAGGTCTAGACATCCAGGCACTGGCCCAGCAATAGCAACCCCCATACCCCAAGTAGGGCCACGTGCAGCTCCCCAGCTGTGCCCCCCAGCTGTCACCTCAGTCCACGACCCTTCCTGGCCTCACTGGGCTCTCCCTCTGGGAGAGCGTCTTCGACCTTGAGAACGGCGGAAAAGACTCCAGAATCTTCAATGATAAGGAAATTCCTGGTCCTTTCCCATCTTCACAGATGAGGTGTCCATGAAAAAAGTCACAGAGAAGACTCACAGAGTCCTGAGGGTCATGGGTGAGGTGACTGGGGAAGGCATAACTTGGGCTTGGAGGGGGCTGAGGGGGCCGGGAAGGGTGGAGGGCAGGTGTAGACAGGAGGGTGTGGTAGGGAAATGCTGGGTGAGGGGGCGGAGGTTGACCAGCACTGTTGAGTCCTGGGCAAAATGGCTGCTCTCTACCTCCCCAGAGATCAAAAAGTCTTTCTCCTCACTCCCTTTATACTGGCGATGGCTTCAAAAGACCAGGCTCCCTCAGCACACCAAGGAAGGTACTGGTGTGGGGAGGAGTTGTGTCTGAGGTACAGCGGTGTGGAGCGGGATTACTCATTCTATGCCCACCCTCCTTGTCTTTCTTTTCAGCTCTCTGCAGTCCTGCCTGTTGTGAGTAGAGAATAAAGGGGTGATAAGGACAAGACAAGGGGCTCCGGGGTACCTGAGGAGAGCCTGGCAGTTAGCCGGGTACACTGGGAGGCTGGAGTGGGGCTTCCCTCCCCAGCTCTGGCCCTGCTGTCTCCTGCAGGGGGCAGTACTGTCCTGTACAACTGTTCCACCTGCGAGGGCTTTGAGGTGCACTGCTGGCCCCTAAAGCGCTGCTTCCCAGGTCTTTACTCCTACCCCTGCCTCTCCTCGCTCTGAGCTTGTAAGCTTCCCCAGTCTCAGAAGGTGTGGTCCCCAAGATCTTTCACTGTTTCCTGGGTTCCCTGCAGGAAGTCACGATCTTTGGGAAGCCAGGATTCTGCTCCTCTCTGTCTTTGGAGCTGTCTTGTTACTGGGTGTCCTGAGCCTTGTGGTGGAGTGAGTTGGGGGTTAAGGGCAGGAAACAGCCTCACCGCCTCCAACCCACCCAGGACTTTCCACCACCCATCCTTCCTACTTCCCGCCCAGCCCCTCTGTCCTCCCTTTCTTCCCTTCCCTTCCCTTCCCGGACCGCCCACCTCCATCTTCCCCCAGGTCTCACCTCCTTGAAGCACAAAGTGGCTTAAGAAGATTCTGACAAATCCCAGCCTTCGGCTGTAAGGAGAGCATACCCACAACTTCTACTTCACTTGTGTGTGTGTGGGGGGGGGGGTGGTGGTGGCAGCTAGCCCCTTAGTTCCAGCCCCAAAGGTTTAGTCTTCCAGATTCTGAAACCCAGATGTCCCCATAATCCCACTGTCAACGGGCCTCCTGGGATCCAGGCACCCAAAGCTGTAAAGTTCCTCCCTGTCATCCCTCAACCAATCAGATAGGGGCAGTCACCAATGCCAGGAAAATATCTACAGAAGGAAAGAATCCCCTCCACTTGCACCCCCACGCCCACACTCCTTTCTTCCTGTTCCCGGAAAGCGCCCCAGAAGCTACTCTTGGCCCTCCCATGGCTGATTGGAAATCCGGGAATGAGTGAGTGTTCTGGAAAAATCCCTCCTTCTTGAGTGGGACCACATCAGTCAGTCTGTTGGCATTCTCTCCCTCCATTTAACATTGTGCAGCCTCGGCCCCCCACAGAGGCTTCCACCCACCAGGTCCAACTAAACTTGCTGCAACTACCTCCAGCCCTGCCTGGCCTCTGTTTGCAATTGTGTGTGTGTGTGGGGGGGGGGAACAGAACTCCATGAACCACTGTGCTTCTCAGGGCGGGGGAGTTTGCTCCCCGGGACACATTTGGCAATGTCTGGAGACATTTTTTTTTTATTGCTTTGACTGGGGGGAGATGTTACTGGCATCTAGTGGGTAGAGACCAGGGGTGCTGTTTAACATCCTAAAAAGCACAGGAGAGTCCGCCACAACAAGAAACTATCCATTTCAAACTGTCAGTAGTATGTGGCTCAGCAACCCTGGTGTTTGGTCCCCCTGGCAATCAGGGGTTTTGGTTTGGGAAGTGGGAGATGGGACACGAAGAGACAGAACTGTTATCAACCACAGGGCCTAGGCCTGGAAGGGATCCTAGCACTCAAGTAGCTCAGTGCTTTTCAAACTGGGTACTTCGAGGCTTCAGGGTCAAGGTTCTCAACCAGCTGCACATTAGAGTCACCTGGAAAGCTTTACAAATTAACCATACCTGGGCCTTAGCTGAGTTGCTCAGTGAGTAGACAGTCCTCCTGGTTCACTGAGGTTGCAGGTTCAATCCTTGGCCCGGGCACAAAGGAGAAGCAATCATTAATGAGTGTGTAACTGAATGAAACAACTAAGTGGAATGAACAGTTGAGGCTTCTCTCTCTCTTTCTTCCCTGGCCCCCTTCTCCCCCACCCCTTTCTCTTTTTCTTTCTCATTCTCTCTCTCCCTCCCCCTTCATTGGCCCCCTTTGTCCCCCTCCCCCCTCCCAAATAAATGGAAAAATTGGGGTGGGGGGAGTAAAAAAAAAATTACCCATGCCTGGACCACATCTTCAGAGATTTTGAATTTAGTGGACTGATATGGGACCTCAGTTAATCTAATTTACAGCCAGAGTTGGGTGGCATGGGGAGAAGAATGCCTACCCCTTCCAGGAGAGTATGTTCCATGTCGTTTTACATGTTCTTGTTCAATCCCATTATTTTACACACACACAAATGAGACCCACAGATCATACAGCAAAATTATACAACTCATTCATCCATTCATTTGACAAATACATGGTGAGTGCCCACCAGGCCCCAGGCACCAGGCAGTGTCACTGCCCAAGCTGGGATGAGAGGCCGCACGTCCTGACCACCCAGGTACCACAGTACCACAGCTCTCTTGTTTGTAGTAGCTGCCTCATACCCTCCTGTGCTGTGCCTTTACCCAGGCACAACATTTCTTTCTTTTTTCTTTTTTTTTTAGTGAGAGAGAGAGGGACAGACAGACAGGAAGGGAGAGAGATGAGAAGCATCAATTCTTTGTTGCGGCACCTTTGTTGTTCATTGATTGCTTTCTCGTATGTGCTTTGACCTGGTGACTCAAGCAGAGTGACCCCTTGCTCAAGCCAGTGATTTTGAGCTCAAGCCAGTGATGTTTGGCTTCAAGCCAGCGAAACTTTGGGCCTCAAGCCAGCGACCATGGGTCATGTCTATAATCCCATGTTCAAGCTGGCAACCCCACAGTCAAGCTGGTGAGCCCGCACTCAAAATGGCACATCTTGGGTGCCTCAGCATCCCAGGCCAATGCTCTATTCACTGTACCACCACCTGGTCAACATTTTGGAACTGTCCTTGTTTTCACACCCATCAAGTTGTGGGTCAACCACTTCTGCCCATTTATGAAGGACCTTCCCAACTTGTCCCCTCCTCCTGCCCTGTGGTACCCAGCCCACTCTAGAACCGTCTTACTGTGGAACTGTCTCCCAGATACCCCATCTGGCTTTGCCGACTCCCCTCAAATTTATTGCACCCTCAGTGACCACACTGGTCTTAAAATTCCACATGCTCAAAACCCCCTGTCCAGCATAAAGTGATGGTTAAGCCTGACCTGTGGTGGCGCAGTGGATAAAGTGTCGACCTGGGAACACTGAGGTCGCCAGTTCAAAACCCTGCACTGGGCTAGTCAAGGCACATATAGGAGTTGATGCTTCCAGCTCCTCCCCCCTTTCTCTCTTTCTCTCTCTCTCTCTCTCACTCTGTGTCTCCTCTCTAAAATGAATAAAATAAAAAGAAATTTTTTAAAAAAGTGATGGTTAAGAACTTGGGCTTTGGGGTTGAGCTTTAAATCCTGGCTCTGTCTCTTAGTGGACTTTGGGCAAGCTATTTAACTTCTCAGTTCCTGTTTCTTCATATTTTAAATGCAGATAATATATTTCATTGGTTCTATGGCCTTATTTTGTTTTTACAGGAACAGAGAGAGTCAGAGAGAGGGATAGATAGAGACAGACAGACAGGAACAGAGAAAGGTGAGAAGCATCAATCATCAGTTTTTTCGTTGCAACACCTTAGTTGTTCATTGATTGCTTTCTCATATGTGCCTTGACTGCAGGCCTTCAGCAGACTGAGCAACCCCTTGCTGGAGCCAGCGACCTTGGATCCAAGCTGGCGAGCTTTTGCTCAAGCCAGATGGGCCGGTGCTCAAGCTGGAGACCTCCAGGTCTCAAACCTGGGTCTTCTGCATCCCAGTCTGATGCTCTATCCACTGCGCCACCACCTGGTCAGGCATCTATGACCTTATTTTTTCTGTTTACATTTTAACATCTCTGAAGAATTCATCTTAGCCCTGGCTAGGTCACTCAGTTGGTTAGAGCACTGTCCCTATATGCCAAGGTTGCAGGTTTGATTGCCAGTAAGGGTACATACAAGAAGCAATGAATGCATAAATAAGCAGAACAACAAATCAATGTTTCTCTCTCTCTTGCTCTCCTTTCCTTTCTCTAAAATCAATATATAAATTTTTTTAAAGACTCCATCTTAAATCGAAGATATGTCATGGCATAATGGTATATATTACAATTCATATCTTAAATTCAGTTAAGGTACCCACCTTAAAGAATGACTGTAAAGTCCAAATAAGTTCATATTAAATACTTGGGACTGTGCCCAATGTGTAATGAGACCCTATTAATTATCAGCCATTATAATTTCTTAACTTAAAACCTTTCCTAGCACCTGACCTGTGGTGGTTCAGTGGATAGATCATCGACCTGGAACGCTGAGGTTGCTGGTTCCAAACCCTGGGCTTGCCCGGTCAAGGCACATATGCCAAGCAATCAATGAACAAGTGAAAGTGAAGCAACTGAGTTGATACTTCTTGTTCTCCCTCTCTGTAAAATCAATAAATTAAATAAATAATAAAGACCTTCCTAACTCTTCCTTGACTACAGAATATAGACTTGGCCCTTGACCCTGACATTCAAGACAGCAAGCAGTTCCGCTGTCTTATTTGGTCATTGAGGCAGACCTGTCCAAACAGATCAAACTGGAATCTCCACTGGATTGCCTCATAGGCATCTCCACATGTCCAAACCCACGTTCCTTCCCGACCCCACCCCACCCTTGTGATCTCTCCCAGGCTTAATGGCAGTGCCAACATGTCATGGACATCCTATCATGCCACTTGCCTACCTCTTACCGGTAAGGGATCTGTCTTTGTAATGCTTCTTGGAACCCCAATGTGCCCCTGGAGCCTTATCTCTCAGCTCTGCCCACCCCATAGCCACTCAGAATCACTCTTAGTTGGCCGAACACTGTTTTCTCATGTCTCTTTGCTTTCGCCCAGGCTTGTTTCTATACCTGGCATGCCTTTCTCCTTTGGTTCAGACATCACTTTTCCTGGGAAACCTTCTCTGAGCCCCTGAGGCAGGGTAGATTGTCCCTTCTCTGGACATCTTTCATGTGGCACCTGTTACATCAGATGGTAGTGTTGTTGTTGTTTTAATTTATTGACTTGAGAGAGAGAGACAGAGACAGACAGGAACATAGATCTGCTCCTGGATGTGCCCTGACCCAGGATCAAACCTGCAACCTCTGCGCTTCAGGACAAAGCTCTAACCAACCGAGCAGTGGTAGTGTTTCTTTACACACCCGTTCTGCACCACGGACCACCTTATAAAGCCACGACTTAAAAAAGTTTTGTGTTTGTTTCTCCAGTTCCTGGCACATGGTGGATGCCGGGAAGCATCCTGACAAAACCAGCCACTTCTCTGAACCACTGTGATGGGCCCTCCCCACAGAAGCTCTTCCTGAGCACATAGCACAGGAGGCTGGTACAGTTTGTGTTTCTTTTCTTTTCATAAGGTCAACTCACCAGATTGAGGCCTGCCAGGGCAGGGCTAGATTTTCTGAGCCCCTCATCAAACAGAGGAGGGTGCTGTAGGGATAGCAGTTTTAAAAAATGGCCCCCACATTCTCTGACATGCCTTCCGTCCAGAGGTAGGGTTAATGCATCATTCTCTTAAACCTGGGCTTTTTGACTGGCTGGCCAATTGAACATGGCATAAGTGATACTGGGCCACTTCCTGGTCTTGGGTCTTAAGAAACTGTCACCTTCCGCCCTCTACTTCTTGGGATGCTCAGTCTAGAACTCAGTCACCATGCTATGAGAAGCCTAAATGAAGAATCTACATGGAAGAGTTCAGTCAAAATACAACATCAACTGCCAGATGTAGCAGTGATAATACAGCCCCCAGGTGCCAAGTCACCCCAACTTTCAGTTTTCCAACTAATGCCCCAGACATAGAGGCACAGAGATAAACCATTCCTGTAGTGTCCTGCTGGAATTTCAGGTTCTCAAAACCCAGGAGCATAATTGATATTTTTTTACTGCTAGGTATTATTACTCAGCTGGAAGAGTGGGGCAGAAAAAGGAGCCAAGAACTTGGCACAGAAGCCCCTCAACATGTGGAGCCTCTCCATAGAGTGCTTGAGTGTTCTTATGATGTGGTGACTGGCTTTCCCCAGTGAGTGATTCAAGAGAGGGAGCCAAAAGCCACACTGTCTTTTATGACCCAGTGCTGAAGTCACACACTATCCTTTCCATAATATCCTACTGATTACACAAATTAGCACTATTTAACTGAATGAATACCAGGAGGGGAGGTTCGCTGGCCGCCATTTTGGAGACTGGCTTCCACACATTCAGGCACAGTTAACCCTCCGATAACCCATACTCCTAATAGGCTTATCTTTTCTTTTCTTTTTTTTTTTTTACAGGGACAGAGAGAGGGATAGATAGGGACAGACGGACAGGAATGAAGGGAGGTGAGAAGCATCAATCATTAGTTTTTCGTTGCCGTTGCAACACCTTAGTTGTTCATTGATTGCTTTCTCACATGTGCCTTGACCGTGAGCCTTCAGCAGACCAAGCCACCCCTTGCTGGAGCCAGCGACCTTGGGTCCAAGCTGGCGAGCTTTTTGCTCAAGCCAGATGGGCCCGCACTCAAGCTGGCGAGCTCGGGGTCTCAAACCTGGGTCTTCCGCATCCCAGTCCGATGCTCTATCCACTGCGCCACCACCTGGTCAGGCTAATAGGCTTATCTTGAAGATGAGGGAACAGATGCACAGAAACGTGAAGTAATTTGCTCAGATTCCCAGGATGGTAAATGGTAAAGCTGGGATTCAAACTCAGGCAGTCAGGCCCCAGAAGGGAAGCCTGCTATAAATGCCCTCAGCTCCATTGTAAAACTGAAAGAATATGGTAGAAATAAGAGTGCTTCACTTGGCAAAGCAAACCAACAGATACATACAAGGGAGTGGGTGGCCTGGTAACTGAAAACTAGCGAGGCAGATGCAAATTCAGAAAGGATGGGTCCTCAGCGTCCTGGAAGATGGAGATGAAGTGATGGAATGGGAGGTTTTACCCAAGGATCTTGGAAGGGCCAACCATGTGGAGCCAGGGAGTACCAAACGGGGAGGGAGGCAAGGATGGTTTCACCAGGAAAACGCTTATGGGTTAGGTTTAGAAACTCTCATCCCTATTACTCCCAGCAAAGGAACTCTCTTTTTCTGGTAAGATTTTATCTATTGATTTTAGAGAGAGGGTATGTAGAGAAAAGGAGTAGGGAGAGCGGAAAGCATCAACTCATAGCAGTTGCTTCTTGTATGTGCCTTGATCAGGCAAGCCCAGTGACCTCAATATTCCAAGTCAATGCCCCATCCACTGCGCCACCACAGGTCAGATGCAAAGGAACTCTTAATGTCAAAAATCTTTGCTTCAGGCCCTGGCCAGATAACTCAGTTGGTTAGAGCATCGTCCAAATACACCAAGGTTGCCAGTTTGTTCCCTGTCAGGACACATACAAGAAACAACCAAGGAGTGCATAAAATGAGTAGAACAACAACTCTCTCTCTCTCTCTCTTTCTCTCTCTCTCTCTCTTTCTCGCCTACCTCCCTCTAAAATCAATAAATAAGCCTGACCAGGCGGTGGCGCAGTGGATAGAGTGTCGAACTGGGATCCGAAAGATCCAGGTTCGAGACCCTGAGCTCACCAGCTTGAGCGCGGGCCCATCTGGCTTGAGCAAGTTTGTCAGCTTGGACCCAAGGTCACTGGCTCCAGCAAGGGGTGGCTCAGTCTGCTGAAGGCCCGCAGTCAAGGCACGTGTGAGAAAGCAATCAATGAACAACTAAGGTGTTAACGACGGCAACGAAAAACTAATGATTGATGCTTCTCACCACTCTCCGTTCCTGTCTATCTGTCCATCCCTATCTATCCCTCTCTCTGACTCTCTCTCTGTCCCTGTAAAATTAAAAAAATAATAAGTAAATAAACAAATAACTATTTTAGGCCCTGGCTGGTTGGTTCAGTGGATAGAGCGTCAGCCCAGCATATGGATGTTCCAGGTTTCATTCCCAGTCAGGGCACACAAGAAAAGTGACCATCTGCTTCTCTCCCCTTTCTCTTCTTCTTCCCCTTCTGCAGCCAGTGGTTTGATTGGTTCAAGAGTTGGCCCTGGGCTCTGAGGATAGCTTGGTTGATTCGAGCATATCAACCTCAGGAACTAAAAGTAGCTGGGTTGATTCTAGCATCAGCCCCCTATGAGGTAGCCAGGTAGAGCCTGGTTAGGGCACATGTGGGAGTCTGTTTCATTACCTCCCCTCCTCTCACTTATAAAAAAGAAAGTAAAGCCTGACCAGGAGGTGGCGCAGTGGATAGAGCATCGGACTGGGATGCGGAGGACCCAGGTTCGAGACCCCGAGCTCGCCAGCTTGAGTGCGGGCCCATCTGGCTTGAGCAAAAGCTCGCCAGCTTGGACCCAAGGTCGCTGGCTCCAGCAAGGGGTTGCTCAGTCTGCTGAAGGCCCGCGGTCAAGGCACATGTGAGAAAGCAATCAATGAACAACTATGGTATTGCAATGGCAATGAAAAACTAATGATTGATGCTTCTCATCTCTCTCCATTCCTGTCTGTCCCTATCTATCCCTCTCTCTGTCCCTGTAAAAAAAAAAAAAAAAAAAGAAAGTAAAGAAAACTTGTGAAAAAAAATTTTCATCGTTGCTTCATCCTACCTAGATGACAATCTCATCCATTTGTTCAACAAAGGTTACTGAGTACTTATCATCTGAGCCAGACACTAGACGGGCATGGGGGGCACAGCAATGCCCGGGCAAAACAAAATCCTTTTCTAACTGGAACTTGGAGACTAGGAAAGTAAACAGGTAAGCTACTGGCAAATTCTACCAGAACAATGAGTGCAATGACGGGGAAGCACAAGGACCTTAAGGTGCAGGGGAAGGGACCTGATCAGATAGGGGCAGGTTTCCTGCACTTTGCAAGGTCAGACTGGGGTAAAGGTAGAAACACTCTTCCAAGCAGACGGAACAGCCATGCAAAGGCTCAGGAAAGAGAAATATCCAGAACACTACAGTGCTTTCCCCGTTGAGAGTTTGACCTGGGGTTCCTGGGTGAAGTAGAAGGGGAAAAACCCAGATTTCAGAGATCAGAGCACAGAAATGCTAAGGGGGCAGTAATGCGCTTCCCGAAAGAAGCAGAGATTTCTACCGAGGGATGGTCCCATCCCCAAGCCAAACCCAAGCAGAGGTGGGAAGGCCACCGGAGTGCCCTATCTGTTTATCCTCTGGATCTCTGCCCTGTGAGGAAAGACTTGGCCCCAGTGGTGTTAATGTGCTCATCCTTCTCGGATGTAGAGCCTACAGGGCAGGGCAGGGACGAGGTCGGGGAAAGGCAGATGGAGGGGGCATTGCCTGATCTGGGCCTCCAGGTCTAAGTGTTCATCTCAGCCTGAAGGAGCTGCTCCCTGAGAGTGGTGAGGACGGTCAGCCTGTGTTCCTCCACACTCCACCCTCCTTTATGGGCAAAGGTGGGAATGAAAGACATTTAACTCCTAAAGTAAGAAATAAATAGGGAGTAGGGGAGAAATAAAGAGACCTCTGATTACCTGGGTTTTCTCCAAGCCATACACAAAGTTGGGGTTAATCCTCTACCTCTAACTTTCTGCTGGAACATGGAGGACCTAGGCCAGGAGTCCACTTGATAGTGCCCCTTCATCAGCCTCTTCATCTCATAGCCAAGGCCTAGGCAGGACCAACTTCTCCTTTCTAAACCAAGGGTAAGCCTGACCAGGTAGTGGCGCAGTGGATAGAGTGTTGGACTGGGATGTGGAGGACCCAGGTTCGAGACCCCAAGGTTGTCGGCTTGAGCGTGGGCTCATCTGGTTTGAGAAAGGCTCACCAGCTTGAGCCCAAGGGGTCACTCAGTCTGCTGCAGCCTCACTGTCAAGGCACATATGAGGAAGCAATCAATGAACTACTAAGGTGCCACAACAAAAAATTGATGCTTCTCATCTCTCTCCCTTCCTGTCTGTCTGTCCCTATCTATCCCTCTCTCTGATTCTCTCTCTGACTCTCTCTCTGTCTCTGTCAAAATAAAATAAAAAATAATAAAATAATCATCTAAAAAACCCCACAAAAACTAATGGTAAGAGTCTCATTCCTCAGTGTCCTGCTTCTCTCTCACCTTTTCCTAGTCTCTCTCTTTTAAAATTTTATTTATTTTTAGAGAAGAGGGGGCAGAGAGAAAGAGAGATAGAGAGAAGGGGAGAAGAAGAAGGAAGGATCAACTCCTATATGTGCCTTGACCAGGCAAGCGTGGGGTTTTGAACCGGCGACCTCAGCATTCCAGGTTGATGCTTTATCCAGTGCACCTCCACAGGTCAGGCTCTTCCCAGTCTCCCTGTTTAAAACCCTTCAGTGGTTCCCAGAGCCATTGGGTAAGGCCCAGGCTCTTTTTTTTTTTTTTTTTTTAATTTCTTTTTATTTTATTCATTTTAGAGAGGAGACACAGAGTGAGAGAGAGAGAGAGAGAGAGAGAGAGAGAGAGAGAGAAAGGGGGGAGGAGCTAGAAGCATCAACTCCCATATGTGCCTTGATCAGACCAGTGCAGGATTTTGAACTGGCGACCTCAGCGTTCCCAGGTTGATGCCTTATCCACTGCGCCACCACAGATCAGGCAAGGCCCAGGCTCTTAATAGTGCTCTGCAAGACCCTGTAGAATGAATCTCAGCAGGACAGTTATTCTCTCTGCCTATTCAACTAAGTCCCCAGAACCTGGCACTGTGAGAATTGCTGGAAAGATAAACTGATACCTAGTCTGGCTACTGCCAACCTTTCTAGAGGCATGTGCCCATATGCTCTTCACTCCCCATGTGCTTTCCACTCGTGTGTTCATTCAACTCCCAAAGGACTTCTAAATGCACCCAGATCTGTAAGGAAACTAGGCACCCAGAGGAAAATCGGGTTTTATATGCTCTTCTTTGAAGAAGCTTATGGAGCCATTGTGTTTCCCACCAAGAAACTGTATAACTCAAGATGAATCTCAAAAATGTGTTGAGTGAAAGAAGCTTAATGAAAATAATAAACATCATGTAACTTCACTGATAAGGTCAAGAGCAGGCAAAAGTGATCTATGGATTTGAAAAACCAGAATAGTAGTTGCCTCTGAGAAATGGGATTGACTGCAAATAGACACAAAGTATTTTTTCCAGATTGTAGAAATGTTCTAGGTCTTTATCTGCATTTATGGATGTGTACATTTCTTGAAATGCTTTGATCTGTACAGTTAATTTGTATGTATTACTGAATGTAATTATACCTCAATAAAGTACTGTCAGCTTACAAAGCAATGTTCATATGATGATAACAATGATCAAAAAAACCCCTCGGTGTATGGATTAAACAGCACATCCACCATAACCAAAGAGAGAATTGGTGACCTAGAAGATAGATCTGAAGAGTTACCTGGCTTGCATCATGGAGACAAAAAGAATGGAAAACATGGAAGAGAGGTTAGAAGACATAGAGGACAGAATGAAAGTTCTAGCATACTTCCAATCAGAGTCCCCAAAGGAGAAAACAGAAAGGATGGAGAAAAAAATAGTTGAAGAGACACTGGCTAAGAATTTTGAAAGATGCAAATTCATAGATCCAGGAAATACAACATACTAAAAAGAATAAATAGACTATGGTGTCGCAATGGCAACGAAAAACTAATGATTGATGCTTCTCACCTCTCTTTGTTCCTGTCTGTCTGTCCCTATCTATCCCTCTCTCTGTCCCTGTAAAAAAAAATAAATAGAAAAGAATCCATAACAAGATACTTTGTAATAGAACTACAAAACACCAATAATATCCTAAAAGAAGGGAGAAAAGACAGATTGCCTACAAAGAAATGACAGTTAGACTAAGCATACTTCTTCAAAATATGCCTTGCACCTATTATATGCCTACACTATCTTAGCCACTAAGAACACAAGATGAACAAAACAGACTTAGCCCCTACCTTGTGGAGCCCACAGTATATCACGGACAACAGACATGGAGGGAGCAATGACAGTGTGAGAAACTGGTCTTGTTGAGCATTGGCAAGAAAACCATACAGGTAGAACTGTGAGCTATTAATATTTTCCCATTGATGCTGGAAGGTTCCTTGTGTTTACCAAGATGGGGTAAACTTTTCCTTCCAAGAGATTCTGAGGGTTGTAGCTGCTATGCTTACAAACCCTGCATTGAGTTAGGAGACAGAAAAGATGTCCTAAGACTGGTGGCATCCCTAGGATGCCTGAAGGAAAGAAAGAGAGCATGCTCCTCTTCACAACCTTCATCAAGGTCCTGAGCTGTGTCCATGCAGCCACAGGCCAAGCAGCAGCATACAGAGCCCAAGGGTCAGTAGAGGCTACGTGGGGGAGAGGAAGGTTATGCCAAAATGAGGCCAGGAGATGCCAGTGCTGGGGAGGGGTGCCCTGACACATGGAGTGCTTCCTTTGATCGCCAAGACCATGTATCAAGCTGGGATGGGACAGAAGAGCCACTCTGAAGCTCTGTCCCCACCCCAATACACACACAGACAAGATCTCCCACATGTTTCACTCTGGGGAGCTCTTCAAAATATCCTTGAACTTCAGAGTTGGGAAGAGGACAATGGCTTCAATCTTGGGCTCTGTCTAGACAGGGAGTCAACTTTCTACACCACCAACACTTGCCCGCCTGGCTTCATTTCAAAACACCCTGTGCGGCCAGCCTTCCTCCATTAGAGTGTTAGGAAGCTCTCTCCCTACTAGAGAGCAGGGACAACGTCCTGTTCAGCCTTATCTTCCGGGTACCTGGGCAGATACTTACTCATTTAAGGGGTGCGGCTCTGGTCAAAAGGCGTGAAGGATTTGGCGAGCGAGGGTTTGGGGGACAGGACAGAAAAGAAAGTCTGCGGAGAGGTGAAAAGTTCTTCGGAGAAGGCAGGAAAGAAGGTGAGCAGGTTGAGAGTGTGAAGGAAGGCGAGCGAAGGACGGGGGAAGGGAGATGGCTCAGGGTCTGACCTGGCGGAGGGAAGGGCCGCCAGCCGCCCTCGCAGCACTCGCCAGGTGCCACTAACTGGGCCAGCAGCCAGGTCCCGCCCTCCGCGGCCTCGGGTCCCGCCCTTCTCTGGATTTAGTCCTGGCAGCTCCGGTGGCCCGGTAGCCGCCGTTTCCGCCTTTGCTAGGTAAGGGTCCTCGGCTGGGGCTGCAGCAGCTGGCGGAGCAGCCGGCGCGGGAGTGCGTCCGCGGGGGCTGAGCGGTCCTCTCTTCTCCCTCCCCTCCTCGGTCTCTCCTTCTGCGGGAGCGTTTCCTCCTGTCCCCCCACTGGTGCTTTCTTCTCCTTTATCTGGCAAGCGTCCGACCTCCCAGGGCTCTCTCCTCCTCGCCCCTGCTCGTGCCGTTCCTAGCCCACCTCCGGCTTCCCACATGTGGTCCTCCGCTTTCTCGGTGTGTGTGTGTGTGTGTGTGTGTGTGTGTGTGTGTGTGTGTAGAATCCAGCCCACCTCCGGCTTCCCACATGTGGTCCTCCGCTTTCTCGGTGTGTGTGTGTGTGTGTGTATGTGTGTAGAATCCAGCCCACCTCCGGCTTCCCACATGTGGTCCTCCGCTTTCTCGGTGTGTGTGTGTGTATGTGTGTGTGTAGAATCCAGCCCACCTCTGGCTTCCCACATGTGGTCCTCCGCTTTCTCGGTGTGTGTGTGTGTGTGTGTGTGTGTGTGTGTGTGTGTAGAATCCAGCCCACCTCCGGCTTCCCACATGTGGTCCTCCGCTTTCTCGGTGTGTGTGTGTGTGTGTGTGTGTGTGTAGAATCCAGCCCACCTCCGGCTTCCCACATGTGATCCTCCGCTTTCTCGGTGTGTGTGTGTGTGTGTGTGTGTGTGTGTGTGTGTGTGTGTGTAGAATCCAGCCCACCTCCGGCTTCCCACATGTGGTCCTCCGCTTTCTCAGTGTGTGTGTGTGTGTGTGTGTGTGTGTGTGTGTAGAATCCACGTTTGTGTAAGGAAGGAGGAGCGGCTAGCACTCTACCTAGAGTCTCGTTTCATTAAGGTTGTTGGAGTTGCCTTGAAGTTAGACAGAGTGACTGAGGTGCAGACAGGGCTCCATACCTGGAGCTGAGGTGGCTGTAGGCAGTAACGAACTTAAATCACAAATGCCTGATTTTATTTCAAATGTGACCTGAACGTCTCTGGGCTGAGGGACAGCGTACCTGCAGGACTCAGGTGTATGTGGACACATACCTTGATGTCTTGTGCGCTGTGTGTTTATGTGGACCTGCTGTCTCAGCACTGTGGGGCAGTGTACCTAGGGGGCAGTGCCCTGCCCTGTCTCAAGTCTATGAATGTGAGGGTGTGTGGCAGGAAGCCTGGGTATTTCTGTGGCAGCATACTAGACCATCTCAGATGTGAGAGGACACATAGCTGGATGTCTCGGGCATCTTTTGAAACATATCTGTAGGTCTGTGTGTGTGCTTGTGTGTAGCAGTGTATCTGGGTATGGGAGGCAGTGCGTATGTGCACACACGTGTGTGTGTACCTGCATATCTGAGGCATGGTGTGGTTAGCATCTCTGTTGTATATGTGGTGGGTCAAAATGTCTCATGTGTATACGAGGTGTCTCAGGTGTATATGAGTGTGTGGAGTGGTATACCTCAGGTCTGAAATAGCAGTGACTCTGGGTGTTGTACGGGTACAGGGGCACTGTGCCTTGTCTCAAGAGCGAGCAGGGCAATACACCTGGAGTCTGCAGTGCTAGAACCTCCAGTGTGAAGAAGGCGGGCTTCTCAGTGGTGAAGGGGGCAGAGGACCTAGGTCTTGGATGTGAGGAACACTCTTCCTGGGGTTTGTGTGTGTGAGTAGCAGGGTACCTGACTGTCTCTGAAGTGTCCCTCCTTCTACCCCTGAGTGTTTCTGATGGTGGAGGGTTGAGCTGGGGACCATGACTCTGGTGCCTGGGTGTCTAGGTTCTGTGTCTGAGGAGAGCGTGCCATCCTGAGGAGTTCTTTCTCCAGACATGCTCCCAGAGGTAAGCTCCCTCTGGCTGCTGAGGCTGCTCCGAGACATCCAGCTGGCCCAGTTCTACCGATCCATACTTGAGGAGCTGAATGTCACCCGGCCAGAGCACTTCGACTTTGTAAGACCTGAGGACCTGGACAACATTGGCATGGGCAGGCCAGGTGAGGGGTCCTGGTCTCTCCTTCCGGAACCTGTCAGTTGCTACACCACCTCCCCATGCCCCCATACATACCAGCCCTCTTCTTGCCTTTAAAACCTTCACATTGTGCTCCCCCATACTACCTAGCCCAGCGCAGACTAGCTGAAGCTCTGAAGAGGCACCATTTGGGGCACAAGCCTAAGAAGTGGGTTTACAAGGTGTGTGTTTTGGGGTGGGGAGGTGAGCAGTTTAAAGAACCAGCTTCGGCTGGGAAATGGGCTGTGCTGAATGGTAGGAGTACACAGGGTTCCACACCTGATCTCTCACCCCTGTTTCAGATCCTTGGGACGTTTGTCCCTGAGCAGAAAGAGACTACCGCACCCTCAGACAGCCCTCTGTCCCTCCCTGAGCCAGAGGGGGGACTCAAGTGTCTGATCCCAGACGGTGCCGTGTGCAGAGGAAAGCTGCTGGGCGCCGGCTGCTTTGGTGTGGTGCATCGAGGGCTGTGGACACTGCCCAGCGGTCAGAGTGTGGGTACTCAGGGAGCCTACTTCATTCTGGGCAAATGGGCCAGCTGTCCTCGCTGTCTTGTCCCCGGTACAGTATAGCTGTACCCTAGGGTGCCAGATAGTGCCTCCCTCCGCCCCCAGGTCCCAGTGGCTGTCAAGTCTCTTCGGATGGCTCCCGAAGGCCCCGTGGGCACAGAGCTGCGGGACTTCCTACGAGAGGTGTCCGTCATGATGAACTTGGAGCACCCACACTTGCTGCGTCTGCACGGGCTCGTACTGGGCCAGCCTCTGCAGATGGTGAGCAGACCCGAGGCCGGCTCCCGGGACAGCCCCGGGGCTGAAGTGAGACAGGAAGGTGGGCAGCCAGAGTCCCGCGGGGCCGGACTGCCGCTCAGGAGGCGCTGTGCCCCGCAGGTGATGGAGCTGGCGCCGCTGGGCTCCTTGCACGCGCGCCTGACCGCGCCGGCCCCGACACCACCGATGCCCGTGGTCCTGCTCTGCCTCTTCCTGCAGCAGTTGGCGGGGGCCATGGCGTACCTGGGGGCGCGCGGGCTGGTGCACCGGGACCTCGCTACGCGCAACTTGCTGCTGACTTCACCACGCACGATCAAGGTGGCGGACTTCGGGCTAGTGCGGCCGCTGGGCGGCGCCCGGGGCCGTTACGTCATGGGCGGGCCCCGCCCCATCCCGTACGCCTGGTGAGTGGGTCTCGGAGGCTGGTCCCGCGCCTGAGGGTCCGGCGAGTGAGGGTCCGGAGGGCAGTAGCTACCTAAAGACGAGTGTGGAGAGACCTTGTCCTCGGAGGGAGGCTGGGCCCAGTGAAGTCCGTGGGTCTGGAGGGCTTGGAAAAGAGGACTTCTGAGGACAATGGGAGCGTAAGGGCCCGGCTCAGTGGCGGGTGGGAGCTCCGAGGGGCACAAACCCAGCCCCTTTCAGCTCCACTTCCACAGGTGTGCTCCAGAGAGCCTGCGCCAGGGGGCCTTCTCTTCTGCCTCAGATGTGTGGATGTTTGGGGTGACGCTGTGGGAGATGTTCTCCGGGGGCAAGGAGCCCTGGGCCTGGCTCCCGCCCTACCTCATCCTGCAGCGGCTGGAGAAGGACCAAGCTCGGCTGCCTAAGCCTCCTCTCTGCTCCAGGGCCCTCTACGCCCTCGCCTTGCGCTGCTGGGCCCCCAACCCTGCGGATCGGCCCAGCTTCTCCCAACTGGAGGGGCTGATCCAAGAGGTGGGAACCTTATCTCCCTAGATACACTCAGTCTCTTCCCTTCCTTCTCTCCCAGGGTTCCATACACGAGACTAACAATACTGACTCCTAGACTGGGGCCTGGGACCCTTCCTCTGCTCTGAACAGAGCGGTCCCTATCTGGGGAGTAACTTGGGGTGCATGGGTGCAGGCTGCAGAGCCGAGGGCTGAAGCTGGGCCACAGAAGGGAGAAACAGCAGAGAGCAGCAAGTTGCAGTGGGTGTTTGACAGGCAGGGGAAGGTTTCGGCATGGGAGGGGCGAGCACAGAAAGGAAGGCAGTGGAGGTGCTCAGGGCCTGCCCATGGAGGGGTCTGTAAGGCCTAATGAATAATCAGAGCTAACATACGGAGAACTTGATCTGTGTAAGATACTGTACCAAGTGCCTTACATGTGTCAAGCATATTCACTCCCTTAATCCTCACAACAACCCAACAAGGTCAACGTTATCTTGATTTTATAGATTGGGCAGTTAAGATAGACCATTTAGGTGACTTGCCTAAAGGCACACGTAACTGGAGGAATTGGGGTGTGAATCAGTCTATCTGACTTCAGAGCTATTGACTATACTATTTTTTGGGAGACTTTTTAAAAATCATTTTTAATTTTTCAATTTCAGTTGACATACAATATTAAATTGGTTTCAGGTGTACAGCTCAGTGATTAGATATTATGTAATTTATTAAATGACCATCCCAACAAATCTCATACCCATCTGACACCCATACAGTTATTAGAATATTATTGTGTTCCCTATGCTCATCTTTCCACCCCAATGATTGCTCTGTTACTACCAATTTGTACTTCTTAATCGCTTCACCTTTTTCACCCAGTCCCCCAACCTCCCTCCCATCTGGCAACCATCAAAATGTTCTCTGAATTATCCATGAGTCTGTTTCTGTTCTGCTTGTTATTTATTTTGTCTTTTAGATTCAATTATTGATAGATATGTAGTTATTGCCATTTTATTGTTCATACTTAAAATCTTTTCTTCTTCTTCTTAAAGAAGACCCTTTAACATTTCGTGTAATACTAGTTTGGTGGTGAACTCCTTTAGCTTTTTCTTGTTTGGGTAGCTTTTTTTTTTTTTTTTTTTTTTACAGGGACAGAGAGTCAGAGAGAGGGATAGGTAGGGACAGACAGACAGGAATGGAGAGAAATGAGAAGCATCAATCATTAGTTTTTCGTTGCCGTTGTGACACCATAGTTGTTCATTGATTGCTTTCTCACATGTACCTTGACCGAGGGCCTTCAGCAGACCGAGCCACCCCTTGCTGGAGCCAGCGACCTTGGGTCCAAGCTGGCAAGCTTTTGCTCAAGCCAGATGGGCCTGCACTCAAGCTGGCGAGCTCGGGTCTCGAACCTGGGTCTTCCTCATCCCAGTCCGATGCTCTATCCACTGCGCCACCGCCTGGTCAGGCCTGGGTTGCTTTTGATATGGCCTTTGATTCTAAGTGATAGCTTTGCTGAGTGGAATAATTTGGGTTGGAGGTCCTTATTTTTCATCACTTTGAATATTTTTTTGCCAATTCTTTCTGACCTGCAAAGTTTCTGTTGAGAAATCAGCTGACAATCTTATGGGAATAGTACCTTTGCAGGTAATTATTTTTCTCTTGCTGCTTTTAAGATTTTCTCTTTGCCTGACAAGTGGTGTCACAGTGGATAGATCATTGACCTGGGACACTGAGATCCCAGGTTCAAAACCCCGAAGTCACAGGCTTGAGCACAAGGCTCATCATCAGCTTGAGTGCGTGGTCAGTGGCTTGAGTTTGAGATCATCAACATGATCCCATGGTTGCTGACTTGAGCCCAAGGTGGCTGGCTTGGCTGGAGCCCACCAGTCAAGGCACATATGAGAAGCAAGCAATGAACTGAAGTGATGCAACTATGAGTTGATGCTTCTCATCAGTTTCCTTTCCTGTATCTGTCTTTCACACACACACACAAAATTGTCTTTAACCTTTTGCATTTTAATTATGATGTGTCTTGGTGTGGGCCTCCTTGGATCCATCTTGTCTGGGACTCTTGGCACTTCCTGGACTTGTATGTCTATTTCCATCACCGGGTTAGGGAAATTTTCTATCATTATTTTTTTAAAATATGCTTTCAATTTCTTGCTCTCCTCCTTCTGGCACCCCTATGATGTGAATGTTGATACACTTGAAGTTGTCCCAGGGGCTCTTGCATTATCATCATATTTTTTGGATTCTATTTTCTTTTTGCTGTTCTGATTGGGTGTTTTTTGCTTCCTTATATTCCAAATCAATTTTGATTCTCATCTTCATCTACTCTTCTATTGCTTTTTCTTTAAATTATTCTTTATTTAGTGTACCCTTCATTTCTGATTCTTTCTTATGGTTTCCATATTTTCTTTTTTTTTATGATGTTAAAGTTCTGAGTTCATCTCCTCTTTCCCTTAGTTCCCTGAGCACCCTTATAACCACTGTTTTGAATTCTGCATCTAGTAGATTGCTTGTCTCCATTTTGTTTAGTTCTTTTTCTGGAGTTTTGTTCTGTTCTTTCATCTGGGACATGTTTTTTTTGCCTCCTCATTTTGATAGCCTACCTGTGTTTGTTTCTGTTAAGTAGAGCTGCTTTGTCTCCCAGGCTTGGTAGAGTGGTCTCTACAATATAGTAAATGTCCTGTAGGGTTCAGTGGCACAGATTCCCCACCCATCTGTGCTGGGCACTTCAGGTGCACCCACCTTTTCTGTGGGTGGTATACAGCCTCCTATTGTAGCTGAGCCTTGATTGCTATTGGAGGGATTTACCCCAGGCCAATCAGCTGCAAGGACTGGCTGCACCCACCACGGAAGACCCGCCCCAGGGGCCCACCCCATAGAGCAGGACTTACTTCAGTAGGGCTCTGTTGCCCACTGCGTCCACCACTTGAGTATATCACTTGTGAAAGTGACTGGGTGGTGCTTCGATATGGTCTGGAGCTGTCCACTGGGTGTGCTGCGCCTCCCAGGAGGTACAAGCAAAGGTCAGCTACTGCCCGTGTTCTGCCCAGGACAACCCAGCATCAGCGACAAAGTAATCTGCAGATGGCTGTTATTTGTGCTGGGATTGGAAGTGCCCAGGAAAGGACAAATTGTGAACTAAGGTCAGCCGCCACTAGTGCAGGGCCTTGGAATCACTTAATAAGAGGTATGGGGCATACCAAGACCAGACGCTGCTACTTTGAGAGATTTTAGGAAAGTTTGAACACGAGCCAAGACAGGGCCATTTGTATGAAGAAGCCACTGGAAACAGCTTGGGTGAGCCAGAAAGTTGGAGGGGTGGATCTCAGGGAATCACTAGGGTAGGACAAACAGTGATAGCCAACTTGATGGAGACTCAAGATACAGCACCCTCCTGCTGGCTCTGTGGGTGAAAGAACCATAAAAGGAACAATGGCCTTTGTCAACACTTCTGTCTGTGAGAAATCTGCCCCTCCAGCTCTCATGCTGATGCCAGACACTTCAGTTCCTCCCCATATGTCCCTGGTGCTTTTCAAGCTGCTGATCCAGCACTGGAGCTCAGAGTAGGTGAGTGAGTAAGTCTATGCTCTGACCCTTTAAGAGAAAATGCCTGGGAGATGGACTTCAACAGCTCTCCATCTCACTTAGCCATACTCCCCACTGGTTTTCACAGCCAGAAGTTATGGAGACTTCTCTTCCTGGCATTAAAACCCTACAGTGGAAGGCCTGCTGTGAGGCTGGGACGCCCACTGCCAATACCCCTCCAAATTTGCTTGCCATGCATGGGTGGGGGACCTGACCATTCTGCATCTCTACCCCTCCTACCAATCTCAATGTGGCTTCTTTATATTCTTCCATTGTTGGACTTTCCATTCAGCTAGTCTGTTCTGAATGATGATTGTTCTGTAATTTAGTTGTATCTTTGATGTGGTTGTGAGATGATGTGAATACCACATTTAGCTACACCACCATCTTGACAGGAAACTTATGTTAAAGGAAATTAATCTTTACTCTGAGGGCACTTGGAAGCCATGGAAGAGTTTGGGGCAGGGAAGTAACAACTTTACATCTTGTATCACCCTGGCTTGGTGCAGGTAAGGATTAGAGGAATGATACTGAAGATGGAGACCAGATAGGAGACAATGGCTGTGAAGCAGAAGTGATATGAAGAGGTCTGGATGAGGGCTAAGACAGTGGAGATGGAAGGAAATGGGAAATTTCCAGAGGTGCTTGGGAGGTGGATGTGATAGGCCTGGTATGGAGTAAAAGCACTTCACAGGATGACGCTCCCCTTGGGCTCTGTCCAGCTTGGCACGGAATCCAGGTCTGCCTCTCCCACTGGACTACAATTGGGGGACAGGGACAGTCCCATCCTGGGCCCAGGTCAGAGGACACACCTGGTATGGGCTTGATTGGTGGGTACATAAACAAGAGTCTCCTTTATTCCCTGCTGCATGATACCCTTCCTACTCAGGCCACAAGCACAGCCACCTTTTCCTCCTGTCTCTACAGGTCTGGCCTCCTGAGGGGCGTTGTGTAAGGGATGTCACAGAGCCAGGTGCCCTGAAGATGGAGCCTGGTGATCCCGTCACTATCATCGAGGGAAGGTGAGGGCCTCATGTTTCCTGTGAATCCCCAGGAAGACTCCCTCCCACCCTGCCTGACGCAGGTTCCTTCTCTGCTTCTCTGCCAGCTTTCAGCCCTGATCCTCTACTTCACTTCCTTCTCTCCCCCCTGGGCCGAGTGCTCTGCCCCAGTCCTGGCCTCCCAGCTGCAGCTACAGGGGGCCCAGAGAGCCCTTCTGCGTTAGGGAGAAAAAGGCCTTCCTTACTTTGTGCTGACTCAGTTCCACGGCACACAGCTGGGGACTGCTGCACGCCCCCCTTGCTCTCGCTCCTTCACCAGCACCTCTCCCCCCAGCCCCAGCTACACAACCTGGAAGGGCCAGAACGGCCGCACATTCAAAACGGGCAGTTTCCCAGCCTCAGCAGTGACGCTGGCAGACTCACCAGCCACCTGTCCGGTCCACAGAGGCTCCCCGGCCTGGGGAGAGCAAAGCCGAGGGAGCACAGATGGGTGAGGACCTGAAAGAGTGGGGGGCAGAACTGGGCTGGGAAACCCACCAAGTTCAGCAACTGCTCTGGAAGGGAAGCTTGGGGAGGGGCCAGGGGGAGGTGGAAAGGCCGGGCTTCCTTCCAGGTGGAGCTTCCACTTGGTCTCCATCAGCCAGGGAGCCTAGATTCTTTGGTAGGGGACATTGCTTTGTGAGCGGGGGCTGGGATGGAGAATGGATTGGATCACTTTCCCACATGGTCAGAGCGAAGGCAAAGCATCGGGAGCTACCTGCAGCACAGGCTCAGAGGAGGAAGGTGCCCTTGCAGAGGATAAAAGGTGAGTGTGGTGGGGGCAGGGCCCTAGGGTCTCAGAGATCATGAACCACCCTCCAGTTCTACCCCCACATCTTTGCATAGATAATTTCCCCACATCTGACTTCCTTCTCCCATTCCACTCTGCCCATTGACATCCGAGCTGTACTCAAAGATCTGCCTTCTCCACTGAATAGCTTCTCCCCACACAGCCCCTGCTCTCTCAGTTCTTTGGGTCCTCAGCTGTCCAGGACATTGGTATCTATTCTGCGCACCTTATTGTCCCCACCTACAAGTACCTCCTCAGGACAGTCCAAATAGACAGAATAGGAAGAAGGCCGAGCCCAACACCTAGGTTTCCTCTCAAGTTGTTTTTTTCTCAACTGTGCAGGCATTTCCAAGAGTCTGGAATCTGTTCTGTCCCTGGGGCCCTGCCCTACCGGGGGTGGTTCAAGCCCCCCGGAACTTCGAAATGCCAGAGATGTGTCTCAGGGATACCCAGGCCTGCCACCCCGCCCTCCCTTTGCCTCCAGTTCTTCTCAGCACAGCCAGCCCCCCCGAGAGCAAGCTTCTAGGCCCAAAAGAGAACCCCTGCACAACCTCCCCTTGGGAGCGCCTGGAGCCAGCAAAGCCACTGTTCCCTCCGGAGGGCTCTTGCTCGACCCTGACTTGCAGAAAAAGGTTATGGAGGTGAGGTCTCCCTGAAGTGGCCTGGTAGCCAAAAGGCACTACAGGGTGGGGGAGAAGCAAGCCTAAGTGAGGCTTCGTCCCCTGCAGATGGAGCTGAATGTCCATGGAGTGACCCACAGGGAGTGCGAGGTGGCACTAAGAGCCACGGGGGGAGATGTGGTTTCTGCCATCCGGAACCTTAAGGTAAAGCCAGATCCTTCTCTTGGGTTCCCACCTCCACTGCCCCTGCCCTCTGGCAGTCAGCTGCCCTCCTCCTGCTTCCACAGGTAGACCAGCTCTTCCACCTGGGTAGCCGGTCCAGAGCTGACTGTCGGCGCATCTTGGAGCGTTACCAGTGGGACCTCTCAGCAGCTAGTCGCTATGTCCTGGCTCGGCCCTGAGCTCTGTTCCCTTAGACACAGACAGCAGCATGCACCAAGGGCCTGACCAAGTGGGACCAAGCAGAACCAGGACAAGGTTCTGAAAGGGCATACTTTCCCACCTGAAGAGAGCCTGCTCTATAGGCAGGTTCAGGAGGAGCCCAGGCTCAGGCATTGATGAGTGTCTCCTCCTACCCTGCCCCTTGGCCTCTGAGGACTCAAGCTCCTTTGCTGGGTCCTAGAAAGATCTAATCCGCTCTGCCCACCACATTTCCAATCAAAAAGAGGACTTGGAGGAACAGAGCTGCTACACATCATACCCACAGGAAGCTTCTACTCACTCCAGAGAATGATCAAGTGGACATACTGAACCATAGGAACAGCCATCAGCAACCAGTCTGGGCTCTGTGGGAGCAGCCATTCTGGGTGACGACTGCAGCCGTACTGACTTGGTGCACAGGGCCCAAAGTGCCTTGGCTTGGGCTGGGTCCATCATAGATAATGAACGTTGCTCTCTTGGACACAAGGACACTTGATCCTGGCAGCATGGATTACAGGACAAGCCAGCCCCGCCTCAGACCAGCTGTCATATTTCCCTTTGTTTTCTTCCCACCCCAACTCTTTCTTTTACCCTCTCCATTACATATATCTTCCAGTGTCCAAAAGGTTACAAAGTTTATATGAATATAACATACAAAGATGCAGCCTCCTTTGTAGCAACAGGGAAGGGAGGGGTGGTTACATAAGGCATAGGAAGCTGCAGGAAGCACCAGCTGTGGGCAGGACCCAAGGGGAAGAGGAGGTTGGCATTGGGCCCTAGGCCCTGGAGCAGTGGCTGGGGAAGTGGAGATCCCCTCTGAGTGCCATGTTCTGAGGCACGAATTGGTGAAGCTGAGGCAGGGAAGGGTGGCCATATCAGCCATCTTTGGTGCTGCTTACCCTTCCCCACCCCAGCTCTATTGTAAAACCCCAGAGTCCTGGGTCCCAGAGGCTTTGCCCAGAGCAGAGGCCCTGGAAGGGTGAGGGAGGAAGCGAGTCAGGAAAGTGTAAAAGCCGATAGGCCTGTGTGCTGCGGACTGCCGAGACGGTGGTGAGAGGTAGCAGGGGAAGGGCTCTCATACATACCCTTCTGTGGGGGCCACAGGTGAAGGAGGCTGGGGAGAAGGGTCGGGCATCACGGCCCCTAGTCCCTTAGGCATCCCTGTCTGTCCCCTGCAGTGTACATGGAGGAAGGGCTGCCTCTGAGGAGGGGCCAGGCCAAGGTGGGTGATCATCTTGGATTCTGGTGGCGGTGGTGGTCTCTTCCCCCTCAGGCGCCATCTAACTGGTGATAGCAGAGGGCCCAATGCCTCCTCGCTTCTCAAAGAACATGTAGTCCTGGGGAGAAGGTACCGTCACCAGGATATGTGGCCAGGCCAGCTCAGCCACTACAACCCAGGTCTGGAACTGCAACCCACATGCAGTCTGTTCCTATCCGTCTCCTAGCAGGAGGCCAGGAAGTTCACAAGGCCTCCAGCCGGAGCAAAGGAGCAAAGGCGGGCGGCCAACTCACAATGAGGAACGTGGCGCCCAGCAAAATAGCCTTCACTCTCACGTCCAGATCCAGCGGGAACTGCAAGCCAAAGTCATCTGCATCCGTGAGGGCTTCTTGGAGCAGGCCTCCCCACTGCTTGCTGATGCGGCCCACACTGCGCGACTCATCCGGAGTCTTCACCTGTCAGCAGGGAGAGGCGGGAGCTAGGGCAGATGCAGCTGCTCTCACCTGTCTCCAAGCTTACTCCCACTGTTGCTCTGTATGAAGTCTGCCAGCTTAGTAAATCCTCACAACAGCCTTGAGTTTCCATGGGACTTCTGGGGAAACTAAGTCACCTTATGTGTGCGTCTATAGCAAAATCAGGATTCAGACTTAGATCTGTTCCTCTTGAAGGGCCATGCATGAAACTGAACGTCAGTGGTGAGAGAAACGGAAGCATAATAGAGTCTAATCTCCTTAGTGTGTGGCTGGTTGCTAGGTTTGTTTTTATTACCAAAGTCCCTGTCACCCACGTATGGTACACTTTATGCCCCGCACAAAGCAGCTTGGCCAAGAGCGAAAGGGAGTTTGCTAAAATTCTGGCTGTACCCTATCAGCTAACCAGGTTCCTAGAAGGCCATCTGCCCAAAGGGATGCCTTTCCTCTACAAAGTAGGGAGGGCCTTGTCCAGTGCTGCATGCAGGCCTAAGCTAGAGAGGATCCAAGCCCATCTACTAGGGGGAGTGGGCAGCAGTAAGTAGCCTCTTGGGGCCATGCTGTCCACTGGACTGTCTGGGCCCAGCAGCAATAGGCCCTTGCTGATGGAGGTGGTAATTCACAGTGAATTCCTGGTCCTTTTCCTATGCTCATTCTCAAGTGACTAGAATTAGTGTGGTTTCTATGTTCTTCCCATCCCCTTTTCTCACTGTCTTATACCTCGGGAGCACTTACTGCAGACCAGTCCCAAGCTGGGCAGGATGTCTCCCAGCCAACCCTGTGATCCCAAGAGTACAGGTCAAAATATGGACCATTCATAATTATGTAAAAGGGAGACTGGCACTATGAGGACCCCAGTCTTCACATTTCCATCCAGAAGTCCCCAAGTTATCGTCTCCCCAACCAGTTCCCATCAAAGGATCTCCCCTCAGCTGCTAAGGTGACTCAATTTTTAAAAGTAAATTTAGGTAGGACACCATCTGATGCCTTAGAAAGCCTACTAAATTAGCCCTTAAAGAATTCAAAGGTCTGTTAAGTGCTTTGTCTTCTAGAAGCAATGGTGCTGCCCAGGCCTCACCCTGAAACTGTCACCACTGGGGTTCTCCAGGCTCCAGTTAGGAACAGGAATGCATGGTGAGAAGGCTATCACCTACATTCCAGGTTGCAGGGGCCATTTGGACTTTTAAGTTGGCAAGACAAACCATAGGATCTGTTTTCTTTCAAATGGGTTCTCTTACATTATTATTTTTTTAATGTATTGATTTTAGTGGGAGAGGAGGGGAGAGACAAAGAGACAACATTGATCTGTTTCTGTATGTGCCCTGATCAGGGCTTGAACCAGCCAATTCTGTGCTTAGGGACAATGCTCTAACCAACTGAGCTGTCTAGCCAGGGCAAACCACAGGATCTTAATAAGTTAAATTAGAGCTTGCTCCAGGGCTTGAGCTTACAGACTCATGCACAGCAGCCAAATAGGTCCAGCCCACGGCAGACCCAATAATCATCCTTCACCCTAAATTCAGCCTGGCCTTAAATCCCACCCCCACCCCCAACAAAGGGCTGCAAATAACAACTAGCTTTGTCTCTCAACGTGAAACCCTCTTTCTTATGCTTTTATAAGACCATGGAGCCATCCTATTTCTGAATGAAGGAACACTGTAAATATGGTAAGAGCCAGTGAATTTGGATTGATGAGCTCGGTGTCTTGACCTTAGTGTTGGCCATCCTGCCTCGTGGAAGCTGCCATCTTGGATCAGGAAAGAGCCAGGAATCTCCACTTATTCCTGATACCTCAAAGTTGGTGTCTGTGCCACAGCCACAGGTCGAGCAGGGTCCTACCACTCGCAGGACCGTATGGCGATCAGCATCCTGAATGGAGAACTTGGGGAGGAAGGGATGCCAGGTCTGTAGCACATGGCCAATGGTGGTTCCGGGTGGAGACTGTACTTCCATCTGGAGTGGAAGGCAGACAGGGTCAGTGCAGAGCCAGGGCACCCTGGCACAAAGCTCTTAGCATTCCAGCTCTATCACCTGTCTCCCCTCCCATCCCCTTCACTAGACCACCTGTCATCCCCCTCACTAGACCTCCTGGCGCCCCTGTTCACTCCCATGCCTCTAGCTGGTGATGCTCCAACACTGTTCCTCCTCATTACTTCCTGTCCCCCTACGGGAACCTCGCCCTGACATCCCTTCCCACCCACCTCCTGGAGGCCACATGGGCAGCAGCCACAGCCACAGTGGAGGGGGCGGAGCAGGCGCAGCACCTCTCTGTCCCCAGGGTCTACCAGACGGACACGAAGGGGCCGGCGGGCGCCACAGCACAGCCGGGCGCAGCAGTTGCTCTCTTCAGCCGCCTGACCCAGGGGCTGTCCCGCAGCTGAGCGCAGCTCATACCGGTTGCCTGTCTCCCAGCCTAGAAGCGCTGCCAAAGGGTGACACGGAGGCTCAGGCACCAGCGCAGGCCCGAGCCCCCTATCTCTGCCCAAGGCCCAACCTACTCCTCTTTCCACTCACTTTCCACTCGCTCAACCCTCTGATGAATCAAGATCTGATCAATCTGAAAAGAGAGTAGGAACCGCACCCACCTCAGCTGGCAAATCTGCAAGCTTTGGTCCCTCCCTGTCGCTCCTCCCTCCCTACCTCGCACTCACCTGTACCAAGAATTCGAGGCCAGAAGGCACCCCGGGCAGTGGCAAGAAGGGGGCAGCAGGCCCCGGGGCACCGGGGCCGGGGGAGGGGAAGAGAGCGAAGCCAGGCGCAGGGGCAGGCACGTGGGCGGGCACTGGCGCCTGCCCGGGCCCAGGATGCTGCGCCGGCTCTGGGTACCCAGCGGTCACAGGGTAGGGAGGAGGGGGCGAAGGGGCGTAGCCTTTGGGGGACAAGTAGCCTGTGGGGGAAGGGTAGATTAGAAAGGGACCTGTGGACTTATCCCTTTACCCTTAGCCTGTAGGGGACCGCGAGGCTGCCAGGGGAAATGTGGCGAGAAGAGACTGAAGAAGATGGGGCGGGGGAGCTGGGCGTCGGCTGCCTGGAAGGAAGGGAGGGGCCCCAGCCAGCCAGTCCGAGCACATTCCCGGAGGATGCGTTCGACTCCCAGCTCCCAGATCCGTGGGGAGATAACTGAGACCCTCAGCTTTGAGCCCACTTACCTGCCATGGGAAAGGGATGAGGGTTCGTGGGCTATCTGTGTTCCGGAAGCTTAGTTCTAGAAGTGGCGGCAAGCTCGGAGACAGCCAGACAGACACAGAGACACACACAAAGACGGAGAGGCAAACGCAGAGGGAGCTGCGCCCAGCGCGGGCCCAGGGTCTCTTAGGAGGCGCCTCTGACTCGGGGAGAAACCGAAAGTGTCAGTGGGCGGGGCAGGGTACCTGGGACCCTGGATTCCCTCTTGGGTTTTCAGAACCGCCCCCTCCCTTTGTTCTCCCATCTCTGCAGAGGCAGCTGTTGGCATATGGCAGAACAAACGGACCCGCGACCAGACAGACGGCCCGACCTCGAGGGGGGGTTTCCTGACCCCTCTGCGCCCACCGCTCACCTGAAGCCCCTAGAGTAAGTAGACGGGGTGCCCGGGACTCGGAGGTTCACTGGCGCTGTGGAGGCGGGCCTAGAATATGACCCCGCCCCCTACCACATAGGCACCGCCTCCCTGGCCTGAGAGTCGCGCTTGCGTAGAAAGGATGCCGGCTCTCTAGCCTGGCTATGAATCCAGGACCGCGGGCTCCTTTGCGTGGTGGGCGTCCTCGCCTCTTCCGTTTGACTGCAGTAGGCTAGAGAGGAAGCTCTACCGGGGAGGGGGCAGCTGGGTGGCACCCAGCCCTGCCACCCCCGCTGGGTGCTGAATCCTCAGCGCCCCTTGGTAGAAAGCGAGGACAGCGGGCACCTCTCGGGACCCCAGGCTCCTCCTCCCAAGGACGGTTCGGCCCTCGCTGACGCAGCGGAACACCCTTCACACTCATTCATGCCTTCTAGGACTAGTTCTTGGCTCCCTTCCTACTTACCTGGGGCGACCTCTCTGTCCCTTCTCTCTGACGCAGGAGTGACCCACACAGATAACTTTCAATAACAGTACTTCTTTCAGGCGTGCCCAGACGTGCAGGTGACAGGCCGCTGTTGTAAAGTAGCGTACCTTAATTCCGCGGGTTACATAGAGACACCAAGGCAGGATACAGAAGAATTTTTAGGAGGAGATTTATTAATAAGTCGGCTACATATGACTTACACGGAGAATAGCTAACCGAAATCTTGTGTATCCAAAATAGCCCTGAAGCTAGTTATATAGACTTAATCACATATAGGTTGGGGGAAAAGGAGGGGAGTATAATACAATAATTAATCATTAACAAACTTAAAACATTCGTCTATAGGATTTATAAAAAACATTCTTACATATTAAAACTTACAAGGTAACACAATAGTGATGTCGTTTTACATATCAACACAGCGAAAAATGTCGTTTTACATATCAACACAGTAGCAATAAATGTCGTTTTACATATGACTAATCTTTTAGTGTCTACCCCACCTCGCCTCCATCCCTTTGTCTAGAGCAGTGGTAGTCACCCTGGTCCCTACCGCCCCCTAGTGGGTGTTCCAGCTTTCATGGTGGGTGGTAGCGGAGCAACCAAAGTATAAATAAAAAGATAGATTTAACTATATAACAAGTTGTTTTATAAAGATTTATTCTGCCAAACAGCGAAAATCCGACCTTAAATATTTGGTAAGTAATTATTATTATATGCTTTAACTTGCTGTAACTCTGCTTTATAAATTTTATAAAGTAAAGTTACTTCCCTACTTTATAAATCACCATGACTGTGGAACCGGTGGGTGGTTAGAAAATTTTACTACTAACAGAGATACAAAAGTGGGCGGTAGGTATAAAAAGGGTGACTGCCCCTGATCTAGAGGTATGTTACTCTCAGGACTCCGGGAGGGGAGGAAGAGTTAAAATCAGTGTAGGATATGTAAATATTGTCTCTTATTGAAAGGAAAAGGAAGTTCTTTAGATAACTTATTCTTTCAGAGAACTATGGTTAAACTATGACTAGATGACCCAGTTGTTCTTGTAAGCCAGGAAGCTCCCACATTCTTCTCCCTCCATTCTCTAAAGAAAGGAGGAGACAAGAAGCCTGACTTTTCCTCTTTAAAATGGCGTTGCACCTGACCTGTGGTGGCGCAGTGGATAAAGCGTCGACATGGGAACACTGAGGTCGCCTCCAGTTCAAAACCCTGTACTGGGCTGGTCAAGGCACATATGGGAGTTGATGCTTCCAGCTCCTCCCCCCTTTCTCTCTTTCTCTCTCTCTCTCTCTCTCTCTCTCTCTCTCTCTCTCTCTCTCTCTGTGTGTGTGTGTCTCCTCTCTAAAATGAATAAAATAAAAAGAAATTTAAAAATAAATAAATAAATAAATAAAATGGTGTTGCCGCCTGACCAGGCAGTCGCGCAGTGGATAGAGCGTCAGACTGGGATGCAGAAAACCCAGGTTTGAGACCCCGAGCTCGCCAGCTTGAGTGCAGGCCCATCTGGCTTGAGCAAAAGCTCGTCAGCTTGGACCCAAGATCGCTGGCTCCAGCAAGGGGTGGCTCGGTCTGCTGAAGGCCCACGGTCAAGGCAGGCACATGTGAGAAAGCAGTCAATGAACAACTATGGTGTCACAACGGCAACAAAAAACTAATAATTGATGCTTCTCATCTCTCTCCGTTCCTGTCTGAGTCTCTCTCTGTCCCTGTAAAGAAAAAAAAAAAAAAAAAAAAGAGGCGTTTTTGATACAGTTCCTTGGCACCTTATCACAGTGTCGCTAGTGAGTGTGCAGGAGGCTAAGTTTAGGGGGAACAGAGGAGGCAGCACAGTCAGTAGGAAAGCCTTCCCCCAATGGGAGTTCCTTCTTTTGGGTCCTGAGCATAGACCCCAAGTGTGAGGGAATCCTGTGTTTTGGGGGCCTATAAATTGAGTGGCATGAGATGAATTTAGAGAGGGAGGCCAGCCCATATACACAGAAGGCCTGTGGGACTGAGACTTGGCCCCAAGGGCAGTAGGGAGCCCACTAAAAGATTTTTAAGACCAAATTTAATTAAGAAAAATTTAAGGTCAAAGTTTTGTTTTAGAAAAATTGTTAAAGCCCTGGCCAGCTGGCTCAGTAGTAGAGCGTTGGCTGGTATGTGAATGTCCCAGGTTCAATGCCCTGTCAAGGCACACAGGAGAAACGACCATCTGCTTCTCCACCCCTCCTCCCCTTTCTCTCTCTCTCTCCTGTTCCCGCAGCCATAACTTCATTGGTTTGAGCACATTGTCCCTGGCACTGAGCATGGCTTGTGGATCCTCTGCCTCAGCGCTAAAAATAGCTGGTTGAGAGCATGACCCAAGATAGGCAGAGCATTGGCCCCAGACAGGGGTCACTGGGTAGATCCTGGTTGTGGCACATGTGGGAGTCTTTCTATCTCTCCTCCTCTCAACTTGGAAAAAGAAAAAGGAAACAAAACACAAACCCAAAAAACTGCAGTGTGGAGAACAACGAGAGCACCCAGGCTGGGTTGTTGGCAGTAGTCTGGGGGACAGGATGACCGTGATAGTGCAGACAGACCGAAGTAGAAGATTTGGGAGATATTCAAACAATATAGAACTTGTTTGGGGAATGAGATGTAGGGATGAAAAGTCCAGGATGGCCTCAGGTGCCTGTCTGCTGGTCAGGCAAATGAAGGAGAAATCCGTAAGATGAACATGGGAAGAACCTGGTTTAGGGGGCTCCTTTGCCCACATGCCCATGTTCCTCTGGGCTAGTCAACTACTCCCTCAGCTTCAATTATCATCTGCTTCAGACAAGGGCTTGACCTCCCCTCGTCTCCTCCCTTAGTGCCTCAGATTCTACATGGCCCCAACCATGGACCACCCTCCACCAAAACATATAAACATACAGAAATTCAGTTATTCAACAAAGAGTTAATGAACACCTACTTTATGTCAGGCAGGAGTTAAGGTGTTAGGAATATATACCAGTTAAAAACAATAAAAAATTCCTGATCCCTTGGGGTTTATATTTTAGTAAAGAAGAGACACATAATGTAGATAAAATACATCAGAAATCAGCCCTGGCCGGCTGGCTCAGTGGTAGAGTGTCGGCCCGGAGTGTGAAAGTCCTGGGTTCAATTCCTGGCAATGGCACACAGAAGAAGCGCCAATCTGCTTCTCCACACTTCCCCCTCTCCTTTCTCTCTATCTCTCTTCCCCTACTGCAGCCAAAGCACCACTGGAGCAAGTGTTGGCCCAGGCACTGAGGATGGCTCCATAGCCTCCCGGCCAGACGCTAGAATGGCTTTGGTTGCAATGGAGCAATGCCCTAGATGGGCAGAGCATCGCCCCCTGGTGGGCATGCCAGTGGATCCCCATTGGGTGCATGCAGGAGTCTGTCTGTCTGCCTCCTCGCTTCTCATTTCAGAAAAATAAAAATAAATAAGTAAAAATACATTAGTAGCTAGATGGTGACTGTAGGTGGTCAGCAATGGGGGAAAATCACGTGAGAAACCAGACCCGGGAACTTTATTTAGCTAAAACTGCCCACATCCATGCGCGCTAAAAGAAACTTCCCAGGAGTCCTTGGGAAAAGAGCGTCCATCTGTCAGCCAGTGAGATTTCACCATGTCATATCAACTCAACCACCGGCCCAGAGGTCCCCAAACTACGGCCACCTGAGGCCATTTATCTGGCCCCCGCCGCACTTCTGGAAGGGGCACCTCTTTCATTGGTGGTCAGTGTATGGAGTACTGTATGTGGCGGCCCTCCAATGGTCGAGGGACAGTGAACTGGCCCCCTGTGTAAAAAGTTTGGGGACCCCTGCTAGACGATACCCTTTAAATATCTCCCACACAGATCACCCCATGCGACTTCACTGGCCCGTGTCCCCCAGACCAGGGAGCGCTCTGTACTCAATAAAGCTTTTGCTTATCCACACTTCGTGGCTACACCCCTTCCTTCTTCCTCGGCGGGGAAAAGACCTTACAGTGACCAGTGCTATGAAGAAAAAGAGAACAGAATAAGGACAGAGAGTGATGGACAGGACTTGCTTTTTTTTTTCTTTCTAAAATTTATATTTATTTATTAATTTTAGAGAGGAGACACAGAGAGAGAGAGAAAGAGAGAAAGAGGGGAGGAGCTGGAAGCATCAACTCCCATATGTGCCTTGACCAGACCAGTGCAGGGCTTTGAACTGGCAACCTCAGTGTTCCCAGGTCGACACTTTATCCACTGCGCCACCACAGGTCAGGCAGGACTTGCTTTTTTTTTTTTTTTTTTTAAACAGGGACAGAGAGAGAGTCAGAGAGAACAGAGAGAGTCAGAGAGAGGGATAGACAGGGACAGAAAGACAGGAACAAAGAGAGATGAGAAGCATCAATCAGTTTTTTGCTGCAACACCTTAGTTGTTCATTGATTGCTTTCTCACATGTGCCTTGACCGTGGGCCTTCAGCAGACCAGGTAACTCCTTGCTAGAGCCAGTGACCTTGGGTCCAAGCTGGTGAGCTCTTTCTTTTTTTTTGCTCAAGCCAGATGAGCCTGCGCTCAAACTGGCGACATCAGGGTCTCGAACCTGGGTCCTCCACATCCCAGTGTGTTGCTTCATCCACTGCGCCACCACCTGGTCAGGCAGGACTTGTAATTTTAAACATTTTATTTATTTATTTATTTATTTTACAGAGACAGAGTGGGATAGATAGGGACAGACAGACAGGAATGGAGAGGTGAGAAGCATTAATCATTAGTTTTTCATTGCCATTGCAACATCTTAGTTGTTCATTGATCGCTTTCTCACATGTGCCTTGACCGCGGGCCTTCAGCAGACCGAGCAACCCCTTGCTGGAGCCAGCGACCTTGGGTCCAAGCTGGCGAGCTTTTTGCTCGAACCAGATGAGACTGTGCTCAAGCTGGTGACCTCAAGGTCTCGAACCTGGGTCCTTCTGCATCCCAGTTCAATGCTTTATCCACTGCGCCACCACCTGGTCAGGCAGGACTTGCAATTTTAAAGAGGGTGGATTTGGAAGGCATCATCAAAAAGGCGATAGCTGGCCAGACCAAGCGGTGGCAAAGTGGATAGTGTCTGCCTGGGATGCTGAAGACCCAGGTTCAAAACCCCGAGGTCGCCAGTTTGAACACAGGCTCATCAGCTTGAGCATGGGATCGCCAACTTGAGTGTGGGATCATAGACATGACTCCATGATCGCTGGCTTGAGGCCCAGGATTGCTGGCTTGAGGCCAAGGTCACTGGCTTGAGCAAGGGGTCACTTGGTCTGCTGTAACCCCCCCCCCCGGTCAAGGCACATATGAGAAAGCAATCAATGAACAACTAAGGTCTCTCCCTTCCTGTCCAAAGTAGGCCAGGTGAGATTGGATGGCGGCTTAGGCCGGGGGCCAGAACGGTAGCAGTGCTGGTGCTGGGAAACGGTCCGGTTCCAGTTCTGTATTTGAGCCAGTAGGACTTGATGATGGCTTGGATACAGGATGTGAGTAAAAGGGAAGTCAAAGTTGATCAGGCTTGGCCCAGGAGACCCTTCACAGTGTGGGCTCCTTCTACTGTGCAGGTGCTCCTGCTCTACCTCCTTTTGTTACTAGTGTGATCTTGTCTCTTTTTTGTTCCTGGTGAACTCTGCATGCTGAAAATCCAGCAGGTGGATAGAAGTCTTACCAATCCCCAAAAGCAAAACAAGCCCGTCTCATTTTTCTACTTAGAATGCTGAACACATTGTATCAAATAATCTTTTTTTTTTTTTTTCAGGGATAGAGAGAGAGTCAAAGAGAAGGATAGATAGGGACAGACAGACAGAAACGGAGAGAGGTGAGAAGCATCAATCATTAGTTTTTCATTGTGATACCTTAGTTGTTCATTGATTGCTTTCTCACGTCTGCCTTGACCGCGGGCCTTCAGCAGACTGAGCCACACCTTGCTGGAGCCAGCGACCTTAGGTCCAAGCTGGCGAGCTTTTTGCTCAAGCCAGATGGGCCCATGCTCAAGCTGGTGACCTCAGGGTCTTGAACCTGGGTCTTCCGCATCCCAGTCTGACGCTCTATCCACTGCGCCACCACCTGGTCAGGCTCAAATTATCTTTTAAAGGGTCTGTCTTCCCTATTGAAATCTGAGTTTCTTGGTAGTTACATGAAGGAAAGAATTTAGCTCTGGGAATTGGACAGAGAGTTCAAATCCCAGCTCACCCGGGTCCTAGCTCATATGATACAGAACAAGTTACTGTACCTCTCTTAGCTTCATTTTCCATTAACTTGCAGGACTATTGAGAAGACTGGACACAATGTATAGTAATAATAGGCACAAATTACCAAGCAGGCCTCATTTATATTGGTTCCCCAAGAGCCCAACCCACTGGCAGGACTAAAGTTGGGATTGCATTACACAGAGTAGCCATCCCAGAAGCCAAGGCCTGCTCCTGGAGGTTCCCTATCTTGCAGACATTGCCCAAGATGAAGGATGGAAATGCATCAAGAGCACTAACCTGGGGGTAGGAGCTTGATAATCTGGTCCTGGCTCTGCCACTGGCATTCTGGGCCACTCCAGAGGTCCCCTCTGGGGCCTTCCTCGTTTCTACAAATCTTCAAATGAAGAAATATTGTGACCCTCTAGTACACCTCAAACCATGACTCCTCCCTTGATATAAATGCTTCAGTGGCTCCTCATTGTCCCCAGAAAATAGTCTAAGCTCTCAGCAGTCTCTCCACCATTTAGCTTCTGCTATTTGCATCTTTCATGCCTGACCCTCTCATGATTTTCAAGCCAGTCACCAGGAATTATTCTAGATCTCTTTATTTTATTTTATTCATTTTAGAGAGGAGACACAGAGTGAGAGAGAGAGAGAGAGAGAGAAAGAGGGGAGGAGCTGGAAGCATCAACTCCCATATGTGCCTTGACCAGACCAGTGCAGGGTTTTGAACTGGCGACCTCAGTGTTCCCAGGTCGACGCTTTTATCCACTGCGCCACCACAGGTCAGGCGAATTATTCTAGATCTCAAACGCTGGCCTCTCTCTTGCTTCAGGGCTGCCTTGAATGCTCCTGCCCGGGTCTGGAACACACACCTCTCTCTCCTCATCGCCTAGCTCCTTTAAGTCTCCACTAAACACTGCTACACTCACTGCAGCTGCTATGGGAGTCTGGAGCTCAGTCGGAACTAGGGTGGGAGATGGAAATTCTGGATTTAAAAGTCTGCAGTTTCTAATTAAAGATGTGGGGCTGAATAAGATTGCTTAAAAATCCTCAGTTAGAGAAGATGGTCTGTACTCTTTTGAATGCACACCTCCAGTACAGATACACACTTCATAAAACATACACAAAGGTAGAAACTTAATGAAATTAAAATATGTATACACAGGAGTTCTGATTTTTTTCATTAAAATTTGGAAACCACTGAGTTAAACTGCTTAGGGAAAGCGGGACAAGTAGCCATGGAGATAGGGAAAATCAGAAGAGTGGTGTCAGAGGCAACAGGATATGTTTCAAGGGCAGTGTGGCCAACTGTGTCCAATGCAGCAGAGAGGCTGAGGAAAACGAGATCGAAAGTCACCCATTAGAGTCGGCAACCAGGAGGTCATAGTGAGTCATGGGATTCTTCCAAGGGCATTTATGGAGAAGAAATTGAATGGAAGACTGACCAGAGTGGTTTGCAGAGTAAACTTGAGTCTGGACCTATTTCCCGAGTTCAGACACCTCCCTGTGCTCACCATCTACCTGCCTGGTGCCTCCAGTTGTATGTCTTCTGGTCATTTTGGAAGCAAAATGTCCCAAATTGACTTTCTGATTTTCCTCCTCCTAATCTGCCCCTCCTTCAGTTTTCCTTATCTGAGTAACAGCACTTCCATCCATCCAATCAGGTGTGTAATGCAGAAATCTCCCTCTCAGTCACTCCTTCTGTGCAATCCATTAGCAAGTCCTATCAACACCATATATATATATAAAATTTTAGTGAGAGGAGGGGAGGCAAAGACAGACTCCCGCATGTGCCCTGATCAGGATCCACCTGGCAATCCCAGTAGGGGGCGATGCTCTGCCCGTCTGAGGCCCTTGTTCTGTTGCAATCAGTCATTTTTTAGTGCCTGAGGTGGAGGCCATGGAGCCATCCTTAGCACCTGGGGCTAACTTGCTCTAACAGAGCCATGGCTGTAAGAGGGGAGGAGAAAGAGAGAGAGAGAGAGAGAGGAGAGAGGGAGGAGTGGAGAAGCAGATGGGCACTTCTCCTATGTGCTCTGACTGGGAATCAAACCTGGAACATCCACATGCCGGGTTGATGCTCCACTAAGCCAACTGGCCAGGGCCAAAAATATGTATATTCTTTTTATATATATATTGATTTTAGAGAGAGGAAGGGAGAGAGAGAGGGAGACTGGAACATTGCTCTGTTCCTGAATGTACCCTTACCAGAAATTGAATCAGCAATCTCTGAGCTTCAGGAAGATGCTCTAACCAACCATGCCATCCGACCAGGGCAAAAATATACAGTATTCTTAATTTGGATCCTTTACACCACCTCTCCCACCCTAAGGCAAAGCCACCATTACCATCTCACATCTGGACCTCTTCAGTGCCTTTCTGACTGATTTCCCTGTTGCCATCCTCTGATTGGTTCTCCAGATCTTTTAAACACTTCAGATTCTAACATTCTCACTTTAAAAACCTTTCAATGATTTATTGTTGCACTACAAAAAATTCTGAGCGAAGGCCTGCAAGTCCATCCAGGACCTCCTAAACATTCTCTACATGTTGGCCACACTGGGTTTGCTGTTTCCAACTCACCCAATTTTCTCCCACCTCAAAGAGACTGAGATGCTCCTTTGGGGCCTTTGTTTTGCCAGCTATTCTGTCTAGAATACACTTCCTTCCAGCTTTGCACAGTTAGCCTCAGCTGCAATGGACTTCCTCTATGGGGCCCTCCCATCTAAAGGGGTACACCTTGCACTGCCCTGCTGTTGCACTACCGCCCTGTTCAAGCACAGTACAACTCACAATGATATATTTGTGTGTTTAGAATTTTCTTTATTGGTTTGCGTTTTTGTTTTTTTTACAAAAGACAAAGAGAGTCAGAGAGGGACAGACAGACAGGAAGGGAGAGAGATGAGAAGCACCAATTCTTCGTTGCAGCACCTTAGTTGTTCACTGATTGCTTTGTCATGTGTCTTGACTGGGGGGGGGGCTACAGCAGAGCGAGTGACCCCTTGCTCAAGACAGCGACCTTGGTCAATGCTCTACCCATTGCACCAGCACAGGTAGGCCCACTGGTTGCTTCTCGTATGTGCCATGACCTGGAGTTGAATTAACGACCTAAGCAGGCCTCAGTGATGCTCTATCCAGTGAGCCACCCAACCAGGGTCAGGGTAGGTTTAAATTATTTCAAATGGATAAGAGATCAATTTGTTGTTCTACTCGTTTATACATTCATTGGTTGATTCTTGTATGTGCCCTGCCTGGGGACTGAACCTGCAAACCTGGTTTATCAGAATGATGCTCTAACAACCCGAGCTACCCAGCCAGGGCTGTTTAGTTGTTTCAGGTCCATTTCCAGCACTAACTGGAAAACTCCACGAAGGAAAGGATGGCATCTGTCTTGTTTGCAGTTGAATTTCTTTGTATGTCTGTCACATGATCAATACTTGATGGGTACTGGTTTAATAAATACTGCCCTCTCAGCACCTTCCTGCTCTCCACAGGCTGTGGGTGCCATTCCAGCCTGCCTTGCCACCTTTCTCACTCCTTTTCTCAAAAACGCAGCCCACACTGAAGACTCCTTTAGTCCCATACTCCTCCGCTCCCCATTCTCTTTGTTCAGTTTCCTTCACACAAGAATTCTAAGAATCATCTCAAGCACTGTGAAGTATTTTCCAACCCCAAAGTATAGTGTAGATACAGCTCTCCTGTATCCAAGGGGGTATGTCCAAGACCTCCCAGTGTATGCCTGAAACCCTAGATAGTAATGCACCCTGTAATTTTTTCTTATAGTCATACCCTTGCTGAAGTCTTCACATGGGTTCTGGCATGACAGGTTGCCATCTATCAGAACCTATTTTCTGTCCATGTCTTCCACCCACAATTTAATGCCTCCTCCATCTTAACTAAGCATTTATTATGCATGGAGGCTATAACTTTTGCAGTTTGAAGTGCGACAGCAACACAAGCATGAATTTCTTCCTCCTTCACAATTCCAGGACTAGAAGATTCATTCTTCCCTGACTTGTGGTGGCACAGTGGATAAAGTGTCGACCTGGAACACCCAGGTCGCTGGTTCAAAACCCTTATGTGTCAAGGTACATATGAAAAGCAACTATAAGTTGATGCTTCCTGCTCCTCCTCCCCACCCAACCTTTCTCTCTCTCCAAACTCAATAAAATAATAATAAATAAAATCTCAAAAAATAATAATAACTTGCTGTAGATGTTAGCAACCTCAGCATGATCTTTTTCTTTCCTTGAGAATTTTCACCTTTTCATTTAAAGAAAGCACTTTATACTTCTGTTTGGCATATCTGAATTGCCAGCATCACTACTTTTGCGTTTAAGTAAAATAAGGGTTACCCAAGCACTGCAATACCACAACAGTCGGTCTGACAACTGAGATGGCTAACTAATGGGCTGGTAACTCTGGATGAAAGATTGATTCATATCACAGTGGGACAGAGCAGGATGGTGTGAGATTTCATCACGCTACTTAGAACAGCACACCATCTAAAATTTATGAATTGTTTATTTCTGGAATTTTCTATCTTGTATTTCTGGGCTGCAGATGACTATGGGTATCTAAAACTGTGCAAAGTGAAATCATAGAAAGTAAAACCATAAATAAGGGAGGACTACTGTAATGGCACTCCTCCTGTAGTGCCTGGCCTTAACTCCGACTTCCAGATTGAGTGTTCAATATGTGGAATGACATGGCTGAACACCTGTCCCCTGTAGTAATCTTCAAATTCTAGTGAGCATCAGAACCACAAGATGAGCTTCTTAGAATGCAGATTCCCAAGCCCTAAAGAGGACTTCAGTGAGACTCTACATTATTTCAAGCATTCTTTTTTTAAATTTTTAAACAAAAGAGAGAGGGAGAGGGACAGACAGGAACAGTCAGGAAGGGAGATGAGAAGCATCAATTCTTTGTTGCAGCACCTTAGTTGTTCATTGGTTGCTTTCTCATTTGTGCCTTGATGGGGTGGGGGGAGGGGGCTCCCGCCCAGCCAGTGACCCTTTGCTCAAGCCTTGTACTTCAAGCCAGTAACCTTTGTCTCAAGCCAGCCACCATGGGGTCACATCTATGATCCCATGCTCAAGTTGGCGACCCCACATTCAAGCTAGTAAGCCTGTGTTTAAGCCGGCGACCTTGGAGTTTTGAACCTGGGTCCTCAGTATCCCAGGCCAACACTCTATCCACTGCACCACCACCTGGTCAGGCATTTCAAGCATTCTTTTTTTAAAAAAGTTTTTATTTATTGACTTTAGAGAGAGAATGGAAGAGAGAGAAAAACATTAATTTGTTCTTCATCTATAAATTCATTGGCTGACTCTTGCATGTGCCCTGACTGAGGATCAAACTACAACCTTGCCCTATTGGGACAATGCTCTAACCAAATGAGCTACCTCGCCAGGGCATGAGCATTCTTTATGACTCTGATACGCACCAGTTTAAGAACCTCATAACAAATTAAGCTGAACAGAACCCCCAGACCCAAAGCTTACTGATTCAGTTCTAGGAAAGGGAGAGAGTTTAGAGGCTGACAATCCCTACGCTTCCTCCTCCAAGAGGTTAGATGAACAAAGACTCTAAAGTTCTTTATTTGCCTTTCTCTTTTAATCCTCTCCCTGTTCCAACTCTCAGAAAAAGTACCCAGAAATTAAACACGGGGAAGTCAAAGAGCCAAGGCTAGCCAGCCCAAGAGTAGAATGCTCCCTCCCACAGGAGCCAAAGTCTGGATGCTGGGGTCTCCAGTCAGAGCCTGGTAGTAAAAGCTGGTGCAGAACAAGGTGGTTCCCGAGGCTAGTAGAAACCCGGCCTAAAGGAGATACAAGGAAGAAAACAAGATAGTAAGGAAAGGGCAGACTGAGAAGGAGCGTATGGGGCTTGGTGAGGGTTAGACAAGGGGGAGAGATTACCCAGAGGGGCTTTCTGCAGTGTGGCACCCCTAACAGGGCCAGGCTGTGAAAGAAGTGGTGTTTGTTGGCCTTGTCAAAGAGCTGTAAGAAAAAGAGCAATACGGGGGTTTCCTAAGCAACACAGGCACCTGGATCCTGTAGGACAAAAGTCTGTTTCCCAACTCAAGCGTCAGCTTGCCCCTTCCTCAGGCACCCACGCCTCAGGATTGCAGCCCTTGCTGCTCCAGGGACCCACGCTCCGCCCCTCCCCTACTTCCCTTAGGGACCCCAGACTTTGTGCCCTCCAAGATCCGGAAGTGAGGGAGCTCCAGCGCAGTTACTTCACCTCCTTCCCGTAGGCATCCGGAAACTGGGCGCCTGTGGAAAGGAGAGGAAAAGGTTACCAGTCAAGCGCCCCAACTCCCGGGAGGACCCTGGCGGACACTGGAGAGAAAGCGCACCCCCAGGAGGTTTCCGACTGCTGGAAACACTCATGGTCAGTGCTGGGAATGGACCGGGCTGATGGGCTTTAAAAGGTTTAAGGCTTCGCAGGCAGTGTGGTCGATGGGAGCCCCTGCGCTTCCCATAAACTCCACCCCTGCACCAGACCCCATAGGTCGCCCCATGCACCATCCCAGCTCCATCCTCAGCCCCCCTGACCGTGTGCCCCGTAGGAGGCCAACCCTAAGGCCCCGGCTCCAGACAAGGCGCCCAAGCGGCGGAAAGCAGACCCTGACCCCGTCATGGCAGTGGATGGTCATGCGCCTAGCAAACACCTCCCAGGCCACAAGAGGCCAGCCAATCCCGAGCTTCCATGCAAATAAGGTGCACAGATGCCCAATCAGGTCCCTGTTCATTTCACCGTCTAGGTCCTCACGCCTGGTACTTGTGCCTTTGTAAAACCTCTGTTGAATGGCGAAAACGTCTGGCGGGCGGAGAAATCAAAACCAATTAGGAGCCGAGGAACTGAGCAGTAGGGGAGCGGAGTTGGGGAGGCGGTACTAGAGGATTTGCGTCACGGATTGGCCCACTTTCCAAGTTGATGGCCTCTTCTAACACGCTATCCCACCTCCGGCCAATTTCCAAAGATCTAGGTCCCCATGTATAGTTCCTTCCCTTTCCCCACAGAATCCTCATTTTTAGCTTTAAGCCAGACCCACACCAAAAGAGAAGCGACCCTACGGATACCTAAGCCCCACCCATCCTCATTAAACCCCGCCCAGTGTCCATTTGGCTCCTCCTCCAGGTCCAAAGGCCCCGCCTTCTTAATGTGATGCCCCGCCCCCTATAGTTCACCCTACCATCTCCACCACTACCAACAACTGCGAAAGCCCCGAGGGTGGGAGATCTTGGCGGGGGATGTCTCCATCCTGCCCCAGTCCTCTTCGTCCATCCGTCCATCCGTCGGTCTGTCCACTCCCGCCTTCTTCTCCCATCTCCAAATCCCCCACACTCTGGAGGGCGGGCGGGCAGGCGGGTGCGAGCGAGGGGTGTGCGCCGCTCTCTCTGCAGGGGGCGGGGGAGGCGGCCGCGCGGTGACGCGCGGGGCTGCTGCGGCTGCTCCGCCGACGGATCATCACTCTCGGGCTAGGATGGACACGGGGCGGGCGGGCCCTGGCGCGCGGAGCCAGGAATCCGGGCCTCCTGGCTGCTGAGCGTCCCCCGAAATCTCCCCCTTACCCCCTCGCTTCCCTCCTAGGAGCAGTGCCGACCCCCACCCCGTGGTTCCAGGCTCCACTCCCGCCTTCCTCTGACTCCCCGGACCTCCCACTCCCGCCCGCCCTCGGGATCGACTAGATCCCTCCCTCTCCCCAAGGATTCCGGCTAGATCCCTGCCACTGCACCGCGCATCCTGCGCTCCCGGGCTCCGGGCCCCTGGGGATTGCCGTGGACTCCTCCTCCCTCACCCGACTCCTTAGGATCCTCCGCCTGTACCACCTTCTGGTCCCTCGAAACCGGCCCACGGAGCCAGTGGATCCACAATCCAGTTTTGTCCCATTGCCCCCCCTCGCTCCGCTGTCCCCACTGCGGGGTTCCCTGTACTCGGGTTCCTCCTGACCCCATCCCCAACCCCTCCCCGGGGATCGACTGGATCCCGGCCCCGCCCCCTGGGGCTGGGGCGATCCCCCTCCCCCGCTGGGTGAGGCGCTGCGGGCGGGGGCTGGGCCTGCGGGACCACGGGGGCTCAGAGGCCGCTGCCCCCCTACTCGGAGCCCTGGATGGAGGTACCACGGCCCCAGGGCTGATCCAGGTAGGAGCTAAGCCAGGCCGGGTGGAGGGGACTGCGTGGCGGTCCACTGAGGTCTCCCACTCCCCATCTCTTCCTGTGCCTGATTTCCCCCAGCCTGTTCTGTCTGCTCCTCTCTGCCTAGGGATGCTCTCGCCGTGTCTCTCCGTCTCGGTCTCTTTGTCTCTGCCTCTCTCCAGCCCATGAATGATCCTTTGAATGGGCCCACAGACCCCGTGTGTTCCTATCTCCCCTCCCCCTCCTTGTCCCCTTCCCGGCCAAGCCATTTTTCCCCACTGCAGGAAGGGGGGGGGGTGTGCTGCGGCCTGAGCCCCCGTCCCTCAACTCTCCCTGGCTGGGGGAGTCAGGCCTGGGCAGGAATGGAGAGAGCAAGGCAGAGAGATAGGGAGGACAAGGGAGCAAGATGTGGCAGACAGAAAGGAGAGAGAAGGGGAGAGAAAATGGGGGAGACAGAGATAGGGAAAGAGAAGAAGGTGGGAGAGAAATAGAAAAGGCTTGAAGGGAAATTTGGGGAAGGGATCTGAAGGAGAGGGAAAATGAGAAACACTAAGGAGGGAGATATAAGAGAGTGATTAAAAAGACTGAGGACGAGAGACTGAAGGCAAGAGCTGGAGCAGTCTGGAAGAGGCTGGGAAAGATCCTCTGAGGGAACGCTATGGAGAGGAAAGATGGGGGGGGGGCTAGAGGGAGGGAAGAAGAGAAAGAAGCTGGCAGGGAGAAGACCAGGGGCCCAAAATGCCTTAAGCGAGGAGGGGTGACAGAGGCAGATAGACCGAGTTAGTAGAAGGGAAAGGGGTTGGCAAGGCCATGGAAGCAGAGCTCAGCCTGGCACGGGCAGAGGAGATCCTGAGGGAGCCAGCCTCAAGCCCCCTCCTGGTGATGGGGGAACTGGAGCTTTAGGGGACCTGAAGAGGGGGAGGGCACGACTGGGTGTGTGTGGTAAGAATTCCTGTGTCCTCATCTCTGGAATAAATTGACACCTGCAGAGAGCCACCCGCGGGCTGGCGCCTGGCTCTGAAAACCCCGCGTCAGCAAACAGCTCTAGCAGCTGGGGGTGGGGGGGTGGGGGGGTTGAAATGACCTGGGTGTCTGCCCCTTCGGTCTGATCTCTTCCCTTGTCCTGTTCCTGCTGCTCTGGGTGCCCAGGCACCAGAGCAGCATCTTTGGGGGACTGGCAAGGGGAAGGGGAGGTGAATATCTGAGATGGGATGAGAAGAAAGCCTAGGTTTGCCCTCAGGACGTTGGTTAAAATGCCTTGCATGGAAGAAGAGGTGCATGGAACCCAAGACTGTTCAAGACTGTGGGAGGGAAGCAGTCAGTGGGTGCATCCAAAGCCCTCCAAACCCACCTCAGCACCCCTTCTCCCCAGACAGAGGCCTGGTCACTAGGACTAGGCTCTGATTGGCCAACGAGGGCTAAGAGGCGGGTTTTTTAGGGTTCTTTAGTGCCTCCAATCTTATGCTTCCCTCAACATATATACTTCTTCCTCTATGCTAAGGTTGGGGAAAACTCTAGCATTCTGACTCATGCCTCTGCCCTCATGCCCAGAATGGACCCCATAACCCAGCCAGTCCCTTCCCTCTTCTTGCAGACCTCCCCCCCGCCCCCCCCCCCTTAAAGCTGCAGCCCGTTACCGAGGTAACATTGCAGGGCAGCATCCCGTCGCTCGGCAACGGGCTGCAGTATCACGCATCCGTCCCTACGTTTGCCCCCCTCCAGCATCCTATCCCTACTCCAGCCTCTGCCTTAAGGCACCTTAACTCCTGAGAGAAGAAACGGAGAGGGCCTGGGGAAGGGGGCTTCCTCCACCACTGCATGTTGAAGGAAAGAGAAGGCGCTGGACTTGTGCAGTCCCAAGAAAGGCCAGAGTTTGGCCTGGGTTGGGGGTTCAGTGCCATGAAATTATAGCTCAGGAGTAATTAACACATAAAACAAACCTGTCACTTCCTGCTAATTAATTACTTGATATTTTTATTTTCTCTTCCTTGTCTGTGTCACTCCTCCCAGAGAGGTGGGAACTAGGGCTCTTGGGTCCCTGAGGAGAGCCTCCTAGTAGGGACAAAGCAGCTGGAAGGAGGCAGGCCAGGTCTGGGGAGCTGACCGTCCTTCCCCTCTGGTTGTGTCCTGGACTTTGACCACATCTGACCGACCCCTAGCCTCAGACTTTTCTTTCTAGGCCCCTGATGATGGAAGGTGTTTTGGGTGGTGGGAGGAAGTACTGGGGGCCTGAGGGTGGAAGAAGGGAGACAGTTGGTCTGAATTCCAAGTCACTAACCACTTATCTCTTCTGTTTCCCCATTCCTTTCTGTCTGTCTGTCTGTCTGTATCTTGCATACCCTCTCCCTCCAACCCACAGGTCCAGCCTGCATTCACATTCTCCCATTTCCTTCCCCATCCCCACCCCTTGCCCCCTCCATGGAGAGGAACAGACCCCACTGTCCAGTCTAACCCAGATCCCTCCCCACTCCCTCCCTCCCTCCTTTCCCACCCCCTCCTCCCTCCTGGGGTGAGGGGGGACCTCCCTCCCTCTCCCCCCCTTCTCTCTCTCTGAGGGGGGGGTCCCGGGGAGGGAGGGGGGGTCCCCCGATCAGCATGTGGCTCCTGGCGCTGTGTCTGGTGGGGCTGGTAGGGGCTCAACGAGGGGGAGGGGGTCCTGGAGTTGGTGCCCCGGGAGGCCCGGGCCTGGGCCTCAGCAGCCTCGGGGAGGAGCGCTTCCCAGTGGTGAACACAGCCTACGGGCGAGTGCGTGGTGTGCGGCGTGAGCTCAACAACGAGATCCTGGGCCCCGTCGTGCAGTTCTTGGGTGTGCCCTACGCCACACCACCCCTGGGCGCCCGCCGCTTCCAGCCGCCAGAGGCACCGGCCTCGTGGCCCGGCGTGCGCAACGCCACCACCCTGCCACCCGCCTGCCCACAGAACCTGCACGGGGCGCTGCCCGCCATCATGCTGCCTGTGTGGTTCACCGACAATTTGGAGGCAGCCGCCACCTACGTGCAGAACCAGAGTGAAGACTGCCTGTATCTCAACCTCTATGTGCCCACCGAGGACGGTAAGGGCGCGGGCACCAGGCCGGGCACTTGGTGGACACGGCCCACAAACACACATGCAGAACCTCAGGCACTGGCACAGTCCAGAATGGGGGCTGGGCATTGTGGGGTCAGTGAGCAGTGAGCAGACAGTATGTTCCTGCCAGCCCTCCGAGGCTGATATGGTGCCTGCCAAGCAGTCCGAGGAATGAATCCCATGGACAGCCACCTCAAAAGTTCTTGGTGCCCACAGAGCCAGAAGTAAGGTCAGCAGGCACTAGGCTGGACTTACCCATTTTGTCCGCACAGAGAAGGCATCCATCACCTGCCTGGGCCCGTATTCCCGCTCTACCCCCTCCACCCCACCCCCCAAGCCTGGGCTTGTCCCTGGCTTGTCCACCATAGCAACATCTATACCTCAAGGACAACACAGACTCCTTTCCCAGGCCAGTACAGCAGACTTCCACCTATCACATCCCATCCAGAGCCCCTGCCTAAACCTCTTCTCCAGCATGTTGTCCATCCTGAAGGGTCACGGAAACTCCTTGTCAGGGGTCTCTCCACTCACAGCACAGCCCACCATCCCCACCAGAAAACCTTCCCTGAAGCCCTTTAACTGGCTGTCTCTCAAACTCACAGCCCCCTTGGACAGTTCTCCCCTGCCAAACTTTAGTACACTAAGATCGATCAGAGCATCTTTCAGAGTACTTTCCAGCTGTCTACAACAGAGGTAATCAGCAGGACTCCAGACACCTCAACAGACCATCCTCACATTACCCTTCTAACACCCTACTCCAAATCATCCCAGCACCTCAACAGGGACCAGCTGCTCCTACCACACCCCCCACAGGCCATTTCCCAACAGCTTTCCACACAGGCCTGGTACCAGGAACCCTGCTACATACACTCAACACTTCCACATCAAGTCCCTCAACAAATCAGGATCTCAACTGCTCAACATTCAGACCACGTACCCAACCAACCTACACACTGACCATGTCTGTGCTCCAACATCTGACATACCACATTTGCCAACACCTTTACACAGCACACACCCCATCACATCTCTAAAATTGTGGATCCCAGTATACCTAGATATAGGTCATGTGCCTAATACCACCCATACTTAGATAGACCTTTGTCCCGATAAACCTGCACCTGGACCATGGGCTCCACCAGGCCACTCACCTAATCCCTGTACCAAAAGTCCTCAGTGCAAATCACAGAACACCTTATGTACCTCAACCCATATCCTTCCCAATACCTGTGCAGACCATTTACCCTCTATTGCTCATACCTACCAATACCTTCACACCCCAACTACCCCTCCCCATGGATGCCATGCCTCATAATAACCCATACACACAACACACAGAAATATTATTCACTCTAATTTCATCCATATTCCAGACACCCTGAGAGAATGTTTACCAAGCACCATCTGCATTTGAGCCATCCACTCCACATTCCCCTGCCCTCTCATGGACCACTTACCCCAGTACTCTCCCTCTGGTGAATTCTTCACCCCAGTGCCTCCACACAGACTGTCCATCTCAGCACTTTCCATTCATGGACTCTCCACTCCCACATCTTCACATAGACTGTCCAACTCAATGTCTTCCTCACTCCACATGTGAAACATCCATCAGTCACTTCCCACCAGTAGACTATAACCCTAAATCTCCACACAAAGCGTCCATCCTGCCCCACACCACCCATGCTCACACCTTCTGTATTTTTAACCACTGCTTACTGCCAACCTGCTTGGAGCCTGACACATTTAGGTGATCTCACTGAATCTTCACACCAGCTCTGGGAGGAAGAGGTTGACTCAGGCACACACACAGCATATACACTTCATATTCTCATGTACACACGTGTCTTACTGACTTCAGCCCCATCCTATCACAGAGAAGAACAGGCCTTGGTCCTAATGGGTCCCCAGCAGGACATATTGCCAGTTGGGAAAAGCCTTCCACAGGCTGGCCTGGGCCTTGCTGACCCATCCCTCCCCCTGCTGCCGGTCAGCTTGGGGCAACCCCCTCAGGCCCCTGAGTTCCAGCTCTCCCCTGAAAGAAACCTGGCACCAAACTCCTGGCCTAGTCTGGGACCTTTCCTTGACAGTGGATACACTTTGTGCCTATGAGCATTTCCTGGCTCAGGGCACTATGTTTCCTGTTACCTGTTTGTGGACTGAAGCCCCACTTGGGGAGGGGGACTTTTTGGCATTAGAGCAGGGATTGGTGGAGGGCTAGTGCCCCTGGTGGGAAATTGACCATTTGTGGGGAGGAGAGCAGGCCTGGGTAGGGGATGAGGTTGGGGTGGGAATGCAGAGGGAAGAAGTGGTGTGGAGGGCAAGACCTGATGACCCCTTTCCCTGCTTCGCCCCACATTGGGGAGATGGGGTGAGAAGCCAGGCCTGTGAGTGCGGATGGAAGAGTTATGCTGGGGGCTGGGAGACTGGCTAGGTGGGCAGGCAGCTTTAGCTGACCCACCCACAGCCCTCCAGATCAGTCCAGAGGAAAGCAGAGTCCTTTCTGCTGCAGCCCTTCCTCTTTACAGCCTTGGGGAGCAGGCAGGTGCTTGGCTGGCCCTGAAGGGGGCCTGTGTGAGCTGTGGCCCGGGTGGCACAGCTGGCCTTGGTCTCCCAGGCAGGCTTCCCTTCCCCTCCCACCTCACCTTTAACACCGTTTCATTTCCAGCAATTAGCCAACATATTGACAAGCCCAAAATCCTTTCTAGCCAAGTCGATATGTCTTCAGATAGGTCTCAGCCCACTTAGACACCCCACCCCCCAAAACCAGCCTTTTCTTTGGGGCATGAATTTTTCTGGGGAGGGGAAGAAAATTGGGTTGTAAAAACGTTTTTCTCTTTTCTTGGTTTCTTTTTCTTGCAAACAAATTTTGCTTTTTTTGGCTTATTTTTTCTGCCCCCATCCTCCCCTTTTCTGCTTTCTCTCCTCCCTTCCCCATCCACCACCTTCCCCAATCCCCATCTTTCCCCACAAAATTGTCCTTTTTTCTCTGTTTTGTGTTCCCGGTCTTAGGTCCGCTCACAAAAAAACGTGACGAGGCGACGCTCAATCCGCCAGACACAGGTAGATTTAAAAATCCCACTGCTGCATGTGTTTGCTGATGAGAGGACGGTCACTTTCACGGCCCTGCCCCTAACTAAATGCCCACAAGCCCCCCAGGCCCGCAGTCCTTCTCCCAACTAAAAACAAAAAAGAAAAGAAAAATTTGTAATAATTGGAAAAAAGAATTATGAAAACTTCAAACAAAATTTGAACACTGTTGGACCCATTAGAAAATCTGCAAGAAAAGCTAAATGTGGCAAAAAAAAAAAGAAAGAAAGAAAAAAAGAAATTGGAATGTCAGAACAAAATAAAACAAAGAATTGGATAAAATGTTTAGAGTTTGACAGAAATTTGGACTGTTTTGAAATATGTGAAATGTAACATTTGAAAAAAATGATTTTCATTTAAAGCCAAACAACATCTGAAAAAAATAATTAAGTTGGTAATTTGATGACACAATTGAAACGTCAGAAACCTGCTACAATTTCCAAAAACCTGTCAGATACAGAAAACACAAATATTTGAAGCAAATTAAAGAATTTGGAAATTTTTGAAAACAGGGCCCAATATCTTGAAGTTTCACCACAAAATTTTGAAGAAAAAAAAAATGCAAAGAACTTTTTTCTTTTTTTTCCAGAAAAACGGATCATTTTTTTTTCTTTTTTCTTTTTTTTTTCTTTTCTTGTTGAATCTGCCCCGAAAACTTCTTGCTTTTTGGTTGTTGTTTTTTTCTTTCTTCTTTCTTGATCCTGTTTTTGGTTGTTGGTTTTGAATTCTTGTTGCCCCAGCCCCCTTCCTGCTCCTTCCCTTTCTGATTCCCCTACCCCACACTGGGAGTGGAGGTGCTCGGTGGGGACAGGGGGGAGAACTGAGGACACTTAGGACAGGACCTGGGAGGGAAGGAGACCCCAGCCTGAACTGCTGGAAGGCCACTGAAAGTTGAGGAACAAAGGGAAAAACAGAATTTGGGGAGGCCACAGACGGGCACTGCCCACCTAGGAGCTCCTGGCCAAAGTCAGGCAGAGGAAGGTGGTGGAGGAGGTCCTAAGAGATGCGAGGCAGGATGTTGTCTGTAGGAGATGGACTGCAGTGTCTTAGTGACCTGTTGGTTGACCTGGCTAGAAGAAAGTTTTTCCCAGAATGCAGGAGGCTGGCAGGGCCACTGAGGTCCAGCAGCGGAGGTCCAGGCCTGGCTCTTGTTTGCTGAGCGCCCAGGCTAGTTAGAGATTGCAGGTGTCAGGAAAGAGAAAGGCCTGTGGGCCAGGGGTCATCCCAGCCCTGGAACTGATAAACCATGGAGAGGCTGCAGGGGACTGTGGCAAGCCCTCTCAGACTCCGACTCTCTTCTGGAATTAGTCATTCCTCAGTCCAGACTGGAATGCCTCAAAAGTATACTATATGGAGCAGTGATTACAGGATCCTCTTGGGACATGACCAGAGAAGGGTCTGGTACAGAACAGGCTCAGGCCAGTGTGCAGGGGGCTCCGAGACTAGAGAGCTGCACTCTGGCTTCATTAAGCAGGCCCTTTCCCACCCTGCCTCCTTCTGCCATAGTAATTAGGTTGGGGGTTGCCATGGTGACTGGGGAGGTGACCTAGAAAGGAATTAGGGCAGGGAGGCGACCAAGCCCCCAGGGACCCCAGGGCCTGGCACCCCCTCATGGACAGACCAGGCCACCATGTGAAGCTGAGGCCGGAGGCCTAAGTCTGAGAAAAAAAAGGCCAGAACCCTCCCAGCATCCTTAACTCCAGTGCCAGCCTCAGGAGCTTACTCTTCCTAGGAGCAGGAAGGAGATTTGCTGTGTGTGTGTGGGGGGGGTGCCCCTGGATCCAGCAGGTGCCCTGAGGAGGGCCAACCCCCATCCCTGCCTCTGTTAGGCTGTGGAGCAGACTAGCAGGAGGTGGGGAGGACCTTCTGCCAGAGCTAGCCTGGGAGGGAGGGAGGGGAATCCGGTCTTGCCCCCCAGGGACGGGAGTAACATGTCCCCTGAGCTCTGGGCTGGTCTGCAGCAGGCCTGGGAGCTGGGAGGTGCTGCTTCTGGTCTCACTGTGTCCTTGTCCCCCACTCCTGGCCCACCTGCCCACCCCCTCCCCACACAGATATCCGGGACTCTGGGAAGAAACCCGTGATGCTGTTTCTGCACAGCGGTTCCTACATGGAGGGCACCGGGAACATGTTCGATGGCTCTGTCCTGGCCGCTTATGGCAACGTCATTGTAGCCACGCTCAACTACCGGCTTGGGGTTCTCGGTGAGGGAGGGCAGACAACTCTAGGGAGTCTGGGAGAGGGGCCTGGTGGGTGGGGTCCTTTAAACCCAGCAGCAGCAAAATGGCTTCTGGGCTGGACTGAGCTGCCCGGAGCTGCCCAGATAAGGGGCAGGAATATGGTAACACCCCCAGGTAGCTCCCTTTTTGCCTTTACCTCCAGGTTTTCTCAGCACTGGGGACCAGGCTGCAAAAGGCAACTATGGACTCCTGGACCAGATCCAGGCCCTGCGCTGGCTCAGTGAAAACATTGCTCACTTTGGGGGTGACCCTGAGCGCATCACCATCTTTGGGTCTGGGGCAGGCGCGTCCTGTGTCAACCTTCTGATCCTCTCCCACCATTCAGAAGGTACCAACAACCTCATCAGACGACCAGTCTTGTCCTCTTTCCCATACTCCTGAACCTACCAGGTCCCTCTTCTGCTTTGGGCTGATCCTGCCCAACCTGAAGCCTGCCTATCCCACCAGGGCTGTTCCAGAAGGCCATTGCCCAGAGTGGCACTGCCATTTCCAGCTGGTCTGTCAACTATCAGCCGCTCAAATACACACGTCTGCTGGCGGCCAAGGTGGGCTGTGACCGGGAGGACAGTGCTGAAGCTGTGGAGTGTCTGCGTCGGAAGCCTTCCCGGGAGCTGGTGGACCAGGACGTGCAGCCCGCCCGGTATGGGGAGTGGTGTGGGGATGGGAGAGGGCCGAGTCCAGGCCTTCACCCACCTTGCTGGTTACAAGGAGGTTGAGGGTGAGAGGTGTCTCTCGTGGCTCTGCCTTCTCTTGGAAGCCTTTCCCTAAGGGGAGGCGCCCAAACAGAGCAAGCATGCACAAGGTATCAGAAAGTGCTTCAGAGAAGACTTCCCAACAGGCCAAGTGTCCTTAAAGATTCCTAGATTTTAATTTGGGAGAACTGTCTTCTGGGAAGAGGGCTTGGCAAGCTGGGAGCTGAGAGGAGGAGGCCAGTGAGCAGGTAGTAAGACCCTGACCCCTTCTCCCCAGCTACCACATCGCCTTTGGGCCCGTGGTGGACGGCGACGTGGTCCCTGATGACCCTGAGATCCTTATGCAGCAGGGAGAGTTCCTTAATTACGACATGCTCATCGGTGTCAACCAAGGCGAGGGTCTCAAGTTTGTGGAGGACTCCGCAGAGAGTGAGGACGGTGTGTCTGCCAGCGCCTTTGACTTCACAGTCTCCAACTTTGTGGACAACCTGTACGGCTACCCGGAGGGCAAAGATGTGCTGCGGGAGACCATCAAGTTCATGTACACAGACTGGGCCGACCGGGACAACGGTGAGATGCGGCGCAAGACCCTGCTGGCGCTCTTTACTGACCACCAGTGGGTGGCACCAGCCGTGGCCACCGCCAAGCTGCATGCCGACTACCAGTCCCCTGTCTACTTTTACACCTTCTACCACCACTGCCAGGCTGAGGGCCGGCCCGAGTGGGCAGATGCAGCGCACGGGGATGAGCTCCCCTACGTCTTTGGTGTGCCCATGGTGGGTGCCACCGACCTCTTCCCCTGCAATTTCTCTAAGAATGATGTCATGCTCAGCGCCGTGGTCATGACCTACTGGACCAACTTCGCCAAGACTGGGTGAGGGCCAGAGGGGCTGGGTGGGGCACCATGCAGGCAGAGACACACACACCCTCCACTCTCAGCTCCTTCTCTTTCTCACTCCTTCACACGGCCATCCTCCCTATATTACGGCTCTCTTGCCTTCTCCACTCAGACACCCGATGGGTACCTTCTCTGTGCCAGGCACAGAGTGGCGTGTTGGAGATCCAGCAGTTAAACAGAGAAGCCCCTGTCCTTTCTGGGGGTGGGCTCAGTTGGTGGCTCTTGCTCCATGTCTGTCTCTTCTCCGCTCCCTTGCTCTTCATTCTCCTAGTGCTCTGCCCTCTGACTGCTCCCATCTGTCTGAGTATGTGTAGGACTTTGTGTCTGCCTGTCTGTCTCTTTATTGTGTCTCTACATCTCTCACCCTTGATATCTCTCCCTTCCCCTTGGATCTCTTTGCTTTTTGTTTGCTGATTTCACCCTGGCTGTCTTTCATGTGTCTGTCTTTCTGTTCCTATATGTCTCTATCTCACTGAGTTTCATCTTCTGCCTCTCACTGGCTATCTCTCTGTCTCTGCCTCTCTCTGTTCCTCTGTCCTCCTCTCTGGCTGTCTCTGGCAGTCTGTCATCATCCCTCTTTGTTTTTCCCTCCCTGTCTTTGGCAATTTCCCTATGTCTTTGTATCCATCTCTGTCTCTCCACCTCTTTTTCTATGACTTTCCCTGGCTCTGCATCCCTGGCTCCCTCCGTATTCTTCCCCCACCCTCCCACACCTGTTGGAGTCTCACCCTCACTCCTTTCCCCGCCCTCCTGTGCCCACAGCGACCCCAACCAGCCAGTGCCACAGGATACCAAGTTCATCCACACCAAGCCCAACCGCTTCGAGGAGGTGGTGTGGAGCAAGTTCAACAGCAAGGAGAAGCAGTACCTGCACATTGGCTTGAAGCCACGTGTGCGTGACAACTACCGTGCCAACAAGGTGGCCTTTTGGCTGGAGCTTGTGCCCCACCTGCACAACTTGCACACGGAGATCTTCACCACCACCACACGCCTGCCTCCTTACGCCACACGCTGGCCGCCTCGCCCGCCCCCTGGCGCCCCGGGCACACGCCGGCCCCCACCGCCTGCCACTCTGCCGCCTGAGCCCGAGCCTGAGCCAGGTCCGAGGGCCTATGACCGCTTCCCCGGCGACTCCCGAGACTACTCCACAGAGCTGAGCGTTACTGTGGCTGTGGGCGCCTCCCTCCTCTTCCTCAACATCCTGGCCTTTGCCGCCCTGTACTACAAGCGGGACCGGAGGCAGGAGCTGCGATGCAGGCGGCTCAGTCCCCCTGGCGGATCAGGCTCCGGGGTGCCTGGTGGGGGACCCCTGCTCCCAACCACCGGCCGAGAGCTGCCACCAGAAGAAGAACTGGTGTCACTGCAGCTGAAACGGGGTGGTGGCGTTGGGGCAGACCCTGCTGAGGCCCTGCGCCCTGCCTGCCCGCCCGACTACACACTGGCCCTGCGCCGGGCACCAGACGATGTGCCTCTCTTGGCCCCTGGGGCCCTGACCCTGCTGCCCAGTGGCCTGGGACCACCACCTCCCCCGCCGCCACCCTCCCTCCATCCCTTTGGGCCCTTCCCCCCTCCTCCCCCCACTGCTACCAGCCACAACAACACTCTACCCCACCCCCACTCTACTACCCGGGTATAGGGGATGGCTTGGGGGGGCCCTCCTCCCCAGCCCTCCCACAGGCAGGAAGTGCCACTTGGAAGGCAGGGAGGAGGACTTGGCAACAGGCTTTCCTCGTTACATTAGGTGGACATGGGTCTTCTCACCGGGACGTGTGTTTCCCATGCACCGAGGCCCCTTTTCTTCTCTGGACCTGGGCCTTTGAAAAGGGTACTTGTCCCTCCATTGGGACACCAGTCTTCTCTGTGTGGAAGTGTGGAAGGAGTTTCCCACGTGGAGGTGTGCTTTCTCACACGTGTAAGGGGGTGTGTTTTCCCATGTGCAGGGTGAGGTTTTTTTTGCCGCCCTGGACACATGTTGGCCCCTCAGGAATTCCTGTGGCGATTTATACCCCAGAATCATATTCCCTCACACCTTCTCCCACCTCCTCTCTCCCCTCCCTGCCCTATGGAGACCCTGGAAGTGGTGTGTTCATGTACAGTGTCCCTTGGCCACCAGATAACACAGGGTGGTTCTTGGGAAGTAATGTGGAAATCACAGCCCCCTCCCCAACCCACCCTCCACTCCACCCTGGAGAAGCGTGTTTTGCCCCCATGACACAAGTCGGGTGGAGCACGGCCTCCTGGGCAGGCCTCGCATTCCATAGACACCAGGCGCAGAACCCTGCTGGGGGGACAGGAGGGCTCCGTGTCCCCTGCGCTGCCTGGGAACCTGCCCTTGCACGTGGATGTGTTTCCCATGCAGATGGTCCCTTTCTCTCCAGTACTTCCTAGCATCCCCCAGGCCGCCAGCCCAGCACCTGATTCCTGTTTACACAGCAGATAGGAACAGACTTCACACTGACAGGAGCTGAGGAGGATGTATGAATCCTGAGCGGGGAGCTCCCCTTCTCCCACTCCCAGAGATGCTGAGCTTGGGGGTCAGGAATGTGGGACCTGCCACCCGTAGAGGCTGTGCATGTTTGACCAAAGCCCTCATTGGGGTCTGAGGACAGCCTTCTCCTCAGTCTTCAGACCATTACTCATCTGTGCCAAACTGGGTGGGTGGGTTTGCCAAGGATTCCCCAGTCCTGGGCCAGAGCAGATAAACTTGGGAGCAGGTAGGAGGCAGGAGGGGGAAGTGGCAGCTATGGGGGTCCTACCTGTGTCTCTTCTCACCATGTCTCATTCCTCCCTCTGTGCCTCAGTTTCCCTTTCCCACATCTCTCCCTCTTTGAAGCCATCCCTGTGTCACTGTCAGACCAGCTTCTCTCTGTAGCCCATTCCCTTCCTCTGAGCTGCCAGGGCTGAAGGAGAGAAGTGGTGGCATGGAAGGGTGAGAGCAAGGGAGAAGGGCTTCATGGTTGGGGAGAGAATGAGGTCAGCTGTGCTGAGAAACAGATGGAGGGTCAGTAGGGGACAAGACTGGGCAGACACAAGCAGGAACAGTCTGAAAGGACATGTGTAAGGTGACTGCCCAAAGGGGAACTGAGCCCATAGGGGAAAGAACCTCTTCAGGAAGGGTTTTTAAGGGACACCAGTAGAGAAGGAGAACATGCTTGTCGGCATTTTGTGTGTTGCTAGTGCCAAAATTGAGAGGGTGGGGTGCTGTCTTTCACCAACACCCAAATTCAGAATCCCTGGTCTTGGCTCCCCACACTTTGCCTCTTGACCGTCCCTTCTCCCACCTCCACTCATGGAAACTTAATTCTTTTCCTTCCCCTTCTCCTGCCTGGTCTCGTTCCTCTCCAAACAGCCATCCCTCCAAATGCTAGGGACCTGGGCCCTGAACCCTGTAGACAGATGTCCCACAAATTGGGGGCATGGGAGAGGGGCTGGGGGACCCCATGATTCAGCCACGGACTCCAATGCCTAGTCCCTCTCCCTAGAACATTTCCCTGACAATCCCATGCCCTCACCCTTTGCGGCTCTGTACACATTTTTAAACCTGGCAAAAGATGAAGAGAATATTGTAAATACAAGGTTTAACTGTTGGTTGTGCCTGCCATGATATTAGGAGGTGGGGCAGGGGCTCTGAAGAAACAAGCCTCGGGGTTGTGACCGGGCTGAGGGGGGAGTGGGTGCTGAGATTGCCATGGTAATGGGGCTACTTGGGGAGTTAAGATTAGGACCGTGTCTGTGCAGAGGACTGAGCCCACTGTAAGAAAGGACCAAAAGGGATGATGGGGGCAGATGCCAGGCAGGCCAGAAGGCCTAGCTGGTCTCAGTAGCTGGCTACAGGAGCGACGCACAGAGTGAAGGGCTTGCCTTCTGCCAAGGTCTGAGGCCAGGCTGGAGGGTTAATCCTGGGCCCAGGACTCTCCCTCCTGGCACATTGTGAGGGAAAGCTCCAGCATCATTGTGACCCGCCTGCCCCCAAGAGCCTCTGGGACAAGCAAGCAGGCCACTGGGTACTGTGGCACATTGGGCTGGGGGCCTAGGGGCCCTGGTGGCCCTAGGGACCCCATGGCCATGGCTGAGCAGCCATGGTGCAAGTCAGCCTCTTATCATAGCCCTAACCCCAACAGTTGCCAGGACCTAGCTCACTTCATCCAGTTGCTGCTGGGCCTCATCATCTGCGTTAACATCGGCATCAACCTGGTGACACTGGTCAGGGCAGAGCTGGGCGGGATTGCGGGGGCTGGGGGGCTGGGGGGGCTTGGTGTCCAGGGCCTTCCTGGGGTCACTGTGTCCTTCCCCCAGCTCTGGCACAGACTCCGTGGCTTCTTACACCACATGTTCTACTGTATTATTTGTGAGAAAGGTAAGCAGGACCTGGGGGTTAGGGTGGAGGAGGGGCAGATACCACGTGTTTTGGCCCTTGACCTTAAGCTGGCCTCATCCCCTCCCACTCTCCTTGCTCAGATGCCATAGCTGTGCAGCTATGAAACCTTTCTCTCCGCCCCTGTAGGAGCCAGTACCCACACAGCCTCTCTCACCTCTCCCCTATCCACAGAAGCTTCTAAGTCATCCTCACCTGAATGGAAGACCCAGCCCCCAAAGCAGAGCTCCCCTGCAGTCCACCTTCGATGCACCATGGACCCTGTTCAAATGACCTTGTCCCCCCCACGCACTCGCCACCGCCACCGTCGCCGTCGACGCTTTTCAGCACGCTCTGCCCACCACCCACTAGCCTGGGCCCCTGACACTGACGAGGAGAAGCTCCCTCATCAGGACCCAGCAATCTGCACCCACAACTGGAATCACACAGCCAACTGGGAAGGCCCTCAATCCACCCAGGAGTTCTGGCCTTCCTGGGCCCAAGGTGCTGTGGAACCGCCATCTCAGACCATCCGCTTCCAGCAGACGATAGAGGACAGGCCCCTCAAAAGGGAGATGTGGTCAGATCTGGGCCTGGAGGCCTGTGTGTACCCTGTGAACCCCCCACCCACCAGCCCACATGTCCTGGGCCACAAGACCTGCGAAGGGGCAGGGGAAGAGGGAGAACAGGAGCAGTGCTCTCCTGCCCCCCCAGCCCCCCCACCAGTCAAGGGTCCGGCCATTGTCCCGGAGATCCCACGGCACCGCTCCTCAGGGCACATAGCCTATGATGCCCGCGATGTGCGGCGGCGCCTTCGGGAGCTGACCCGGGAGGTGGACGCTCTGTCCCACTGTTACCCTGTGGCCTCCAGATCCAACGTCGTGGAGGGGGTGGCCAAGAACTGGGTGTATCGTCCAGTGACAGAGAGGTGACTAAGAGAATAAAAAATTAAAACACAAGAGAGAGAGGAGGTGGTTTGTGGTGGCGTGTGTGGGCTGGAGGGTGGTGCTAGGGCCCACACAGCCCCTAGAAGCCCTGGCTGCTAAGGGCATGATCTCCCTGGGAACAGGGCCTAGACAGCCCTGAGGACCCTCATCAACCTCTTGACCTCAACCTTACCATCAACCTGTTCTCAGACGTTTTCCTGGCCCTTCTTGGTTCCAAGGTTCCCATCTGCCTCTACCCCCTTTTCTTCAGGGCCCAGAGAAGGTCCCCTGCCAATCCCCTCCCCATATACCCAGGCATTCCTAAACTAAAATGGAGACCCTCACCCCCACGGCCCTAAGCCACCAGAGGGCTGGCTCATGCCAGAGCCCAGGGGTAGGTTGCAGCTACAGGTGAGGTGTGGTTTCCTCTCCAGCCCTGGTCCTCACACTTCCCGAGCCGGAACCTGAAGTTCCCGTACCCTCAAGCAGGCTTGGAATAGAGGATGAACTATCGGGGACACACTCAAGGGCTGCCTCTTCATAACATCACGGCCTTCTATGACCTCACTCTTCTGATCTATACTCCATGTCACAAGCGAGGAGACTGAAAGCTCAGAGCCCACGTGACTTATTCATGGTCGCACAAACATCAAGGGTCAACTTGATGGCCTCTGATGCTTCATTCCCCAGCTTCTTCAGGCCAATTCTCATTGCCACCGAGACAGCCAGCCCACCAGAGTCTCCCGCCTTTCTCAGTCAGCCATGTGTCATCAGAATATTGCGTGCACTGGAGAGCAGGGAAACCCAGGCAGCTGCGATCTCAGACACACATACTCACACAGGGAACAAGGAACCATGAAGGAGCTAGACCTCACCTTCATACTGGGTGGGTTGCTGGAATGGGAGCAGACAGGCCTTTTGTGAATTGCCATGCTTCTCAGTTTATTCTCATTCAGCTAACGTCATTGATTGTTGGAAGCTGATTCCATTGCGTATGTATTGAGCACCTATTACGTGTTTGCAGCCTTGATAGAAAATACCCACTAGTGCCCTGATTGGATAGTCTGGTTGGTTGGAGAGTCGTCCCGGAGCGTGGAAGTCACCAGTTTGATTCCCTAGTTAGGGCACATGCAGGAGCAGCTCCACATTTGTCTCTCTCTCCCTGCCTCTCTCTCTCTCTCAATAAAAAAGAAAGAAAGAAAGAAAGAAAGAAAGAAAGAAAGAAAGAAAGAAAGAAAGAAAGAAAGAAAGAAAGAAAGAAAGAAAACAAAACAAATGCCCACTACTGGCTGTCCCTTTATTTCTGCTGACTTGTTTATTCAGCAAGCAAATGACTTGTGGTCCCCAGAGCACCCTTTTCACAGACCCCAGTGATGAGCCTGGTTTAAATAGAAGACCACTTTGTCATATAAACAGTTATATCTATTTTGCGCTTTGTGAATTTCGTCTGTTTTTCTTAAGGTGGCAGCTAACAGTTTTTCAACCTGAAGGGAGGGAAGTTAAGGAGAAAAACCATGGTTGGGGGTGGTCCCTGGCAGTAGTAACCCCAGCAAGGAAGAAATCAGTTTTGCTCTGAAGCAAAGGGGTTAATGGACTCTGTGACTACCAACACCTAGGGCTGAAGTCTCTGGGCAGGAAGGGATGCCTTAGAGGTGTTATGACAGGGAAATGGGCAGGACCAGGAGGGAATGTACAGAGAGGTGACTTCAAAGGGGACTCTGACCTGACCTGTGGTGGCGCAGTGGATAAAGCGTCAACCTGGGAACACTGAGGTCGCCAGTTCAAAACCCTGCACTGGTCTGGTCAAGGCACACATATGGGAGTTGATGCTTCCTGCTCCTCCCTCCTTTCTCTCTTTCTCTCTCTCTCTCTCACTCTGTGTCTCCTTTCTAAAATGAATAAAATAAAAGAAAAAAGAAAAAAAGGGGACTCTGGCTTGGGTGGGAATTACCAACACACTACATAAGCTTCTATAATGACTCAACAGGACAGTGCAACCAAGGAAACCTTTTATGCATGATTCAATTCCTGTGAAGACTGTCTCACGACTCTAGCTACCATGTTTTCAACTCAGGAATCAGGTGTTGAGTTAAGCAAGCTCCCATGAAGAAAAGGGATAGACTGAACTCTGGGATATCTGGGGACTGAGCCAAAGGCAGAAATGGCCATAGAAAGGGCCAGCTGAGTAGATAAAAGAGCTGCCACCTCTGCATTGTGACTCCTGCCAACGTGCCTCATTATGACCTGGCTCCCTCACCAGCTAGGTGTCCCCAGGTCCTGGCATGAGTGCAGTGTGGGTCGGGGCCGGTGGGGGGGCACGGCCCAGGTGGCCTTAGGGACCCCCCCACCATGGAAAACCAGCTTTGGAATAACAACTTGGGGTACTGCAATCAATACCAAGAAAGTTTCCAGGATGGTGAGAACTTCCTTCTCCTGCTGCTGGGCCTCATCATTCTTGTCAACATTGGGATCAATGTGGTAACTGTGGTCAGTGATGGCTGTGGACCACCCCTAAGCATGAAGAGGGCTGAGGGTGGGAGCCAGCTTTGGCCTGTTCCCCCACCTGCAAGAGCAGTCTTGGCTGGAGGCGGTGTGGGAGCTGGGGGTGAAGAGCCTGGTTTTCACCCCCACCCCACCCGACCCCCAGATGTGGACTAAGCTCAAGAGTGCCTTGGACAAGATGATCAACTGGATTATTCAGAAAGGTAAGTGTGGCAGCTTGAGAGGTCCAGGGAACAACCCTGCTTCCCTGCTACCACCACCATCCTAGAAACACAGACCCCAGTGTTCCTGACCAACTGTCCTCATGGCTGTGCCTCCTCCAGACAGGATCTTGCAGGCTTCTAAAAGCTCCCCCGAAGATGCCCCAGTCAAGGCCCAAGACGCCCACATCCACTGCACCCTGGGCCCTGTAGAAGTGAAGATGGCCTGGCCCGCTTGCTGTTCCTCTACCTCCGGCCATCTCCGTGACCGCAGCAGCCGCCCCCCGCACCATGACCGCCGCAGTGCCCCCTACAGCCACCAGCAGAGTCGGAAGAACCACAAACAATTCCCCAACAATCACTCCGTCTTCCAAAGCCCAAACCACAGCCACAAGATGTCACAGCTGAGGCCGATGTCCTCTTTTGATCAGGAAGAGCTGGACTCCTTCCTGGAGGAGGAGGTTAACCTATCTTTCCCACATCCCGAGTACCCGTGGTGGGGCTGGCGAGGGCTCTACCAGCAAAGGGGGTTACCCAAAGTAGGGCTTTGGGGCCACCAGGGTGGGGTCCTGGCCGACTTGTCACCACCCTCTTTCTACCTGTCACCTGAGCTGCGTCGCACACCCAAGCGTGTGGAGGCCAAGTCCGAGCTGAGGCTCCAACCTTACGGACCCTACTGCTCACAATCCCACATCTGGGGCAATGTGGAGGCTGAGCAGTGGACCTTGTCTCCGCCACCTCCCCACCAGCTGCTCCCTAAACGCCCTTGGGTCCCTACAGGGTACAGCCCTTACCCCTCAAGGAGCCAGCTACTGTATAATTCCTGGGATCAGCGGTGGCACGGTGTGGAGGGCTCTGAGCCTCCATCTGCCCTGGTGCCACGGAGCACCCGGCCTGAGGCCCGGGAACACTGCTCCCCACAGTCCCACCGGCGGGGCCTCCCTGGCCACGCGTACAGCCAGCCCAACCACAGCCCCCGCCCATCCACAGGACACTTGAGCTGTACCTCCCGGGACCCCCATGAGGTACGGCGCCGGGCAGCAGAATGGGCTGAGGTGCTGCCCACTCAGCACCCTCTGATGACATCCACCTCTCTCACTGTGTTGGGCGAGGTCCCATGCCAACGGGCCCTAGCTCCCAGCTCAGCCCTGCTCCCCAACTCCTCCCAGCCCCTGCCTGAAGGCCAGGCTACTGAGTCCCACCCTCCCCCACCCACCTTCATGCCACTCAGCCGCAGCCCGGGGGGCAATGCCAGCTACCAGGTGTACGACAGCCTGGAGCTGAAGCGGCAGGTGCAGGAGAGCAGAGTGCAGGCCAACTCGCTGCCCCTCCCTTCCAGCCCCACTTCGAGGCCCTCTCTGCACAGGAGCCGGACTCCAAAACTTAACTAACTGGGGAGAGGGGGACAAATGGGGGTAACGCGCCAAAGCACTGACAGAGAAATAAAGAGCAACAGAGTCCAGGAAACACTGTGGTGATCTGTGACTGGGAAGCTCCAGTTCTTCTGCCAGCCTGGACCCCTACCTTTGGCTTCTTGAAAGGAGAAGTCACCGTGCCCTTGGCATGAGGCCCCCTTAGTTTAGTGGCCACAGTCCTGCCGGCAGGTCCCTCCAGACACTGAGTAGATCTTGCAACTGCAGACTCCAAACCACTGGTCTCTGGGCACCTGCTCTGTGTGAGATTCCCCTTGTCCCCAAAGGGGGCTCAGAGGTTCAGCCCCACACAGGAAGCTGAGGCTAGCCTGACCAGGCGGTGGCACAGTGGATAGAGCGTCGGACTGGGATGCGGAAGACCCAGGTTCGAGACCCCGAGCTCGCCAGCTTGAGTGTGGGCCCAACTGGCCTGAGCAAAAAGCTCGTCAGCTTGGACCCAAGGTCGCTGGCTCCAGCAAGGGGTGGCTTGGTCTGCTGAAGGCCCGCGGTCAAGGCACATGTGAGAAAGCAATCAATGAACAACTAAGGTGTCCCAACGGCAACGAAAAACTAATGATTGATGCTTCTCATTTCTCTCTGTTTCTGTCTGTCTGTCCCTGTCTATCGTCTATCCCTCTCTCTGACTCTCTCCCTCTGTCCCTGTAAAAAAAAAAAAAAAAAAAAGAAGAAGCTGAAGCTAGATTCTAGACCTGGGAGTTCCACATCTGGATAGATCCAGGCCTGCAGCTTGCCAAAGGGCAGAAAGAAAACCAAGGCTCTGAGGTCAGGGTCTCCCCCGTCTCAGAAGCTATCAGGAGAATGGGATGCACGATTGTTTGAATGAGTGAGTCAACAGGTAGTGAAGGAAGAATGAGGGTGAAATAGGAGGTGTGTTGGCTTCCGGGACCTAGTCTGACTGTCAAGGGCCTGGTTACTCAAGTCCAGTTACCAGGGAATGTCACCCTGGGCCTTCCTGTTCCTCCCCCTCCCTCATTGTGACCCTTATCCCCTGTCTCATTATGACACAGTTCTCCCCCTCTCCCACCAGAAGAGTTTGGCTCCTAGTGAGTATGTGGGAGCCAGGGGGTCCAGGCAGCCCTGGGACCCCCTGCCATGGGTGAGCGAGCCTACTATGGAGCCCCAGTGTGCTCTGGCACCAACCCCAGGAAGTGCCAGGACCTAGGAGACTCGATCCTTCTGATTCTGGGCAGCTTCATCTTGCTCAACGTGGGAATCAATGTGGTGACTCTGGTCAGGGCAGGGTCTGGGCAGCAGAGTTGGGGGCACCCTATGGTCTGAGGTGGGACGTGCAAGGGCTGCTGGGATGTGGCCAAGCGAGGGATGGATGTCAGGGCTCACTCTACTTCTGGACTCTCCCCTCCCTTGCTTCTTCAGCTTTGGAAGCATCTAAAGAGCTCCTTGAGGATTCTTTTCCATTACTTCTTTCTCAAAGGTGAGTGGTCCCCAGCAGGGGCTCAAGAGGATATATGGTCCTATCATCTTTCCTCTCTCCCTCTCCCTATTTTCAGACCCGCAGGAACCCAGGCCTTGTCTTATCCCACCTCTCCCTGCAGATAAGCAACCCAGTTGCACGGGCAGCCATCCTACCTGTATGTGCGGTTCCGTGGATCCCCAGAACCTATACTCAAGAGTCTCTTCCTTCTTCCATCAACGCCCAAGCTTCCTGCTCCAGCACCCTAAGCACACTGACTCCTGGATACCAGATACCAGTGATGAGAAGGCTTCCAGATGCTGCTGGATGCCACCTAAGTGTGGACATGCCAAGGCGCCCCTGGACATTCCATGGGGACTATGGGAGGAAGGGATGAGAGGAGCTGGGGAGGTCCTTCAGGCCAAATCCTCAAAGGCCCAAACCACCTTTCTCTCAAGGCAAGAGACATCTTCCCAGTTCCCTAGGATGAACAAGTTAAATATGGTTCCACGCTGCATGCCCCAAGGGAACAAGGCTAACACTGCAGACTATGACCCAGCACCTACTCCAGCCCAGAGCCAGAGCCAGGCTCAGTCCCTAGCCTGGACCCCTGAGCCTACCCGCACCCAGGCTCAGACCCCATCCCGGCTCCCTGAGCCCACCCCCACCCAGGCTCAGTCCCCAGCCCAGCCCCCTGAGCCCACCCCCACTCAGGTCCAGACCTACTTCCTAGCTTGGCTCCCTGAGCCCACCCCCACCCAGGTCCAGACTTACTCACCAGCCCGGCCCCCTGAGCCCACCCCTACCCAGGCACAGTACCCAGCCCGGCCTCCTGAGCCCACCCCCACCCAGGCCCAGACTTATTCCCCAGCCTGGCCCCCTGAGCCCACCCCCACCCAGGCCCAGTCCCCAGCCTGGCCCTCTGAGCCCAGACCCACCCAGGCCCAGATCCATTCTTTTTTAGTTCATACCCATGAGCACAGTCCCACCCAGACTCAGACTCCAGCCCAGCCCCCTGAGCCTACCCCCACCCAGACCCAGTTCCCAGCCTGGCCCCCTGAGCCCAGACCTACCCAGGCCCAGATGCATTCTTTTTTAGTTCATACCCATGAGCACAGTCCCACCCAGGCTCAGACTCCAGCCCAGCCCCCTGAGCCTACCCCCACCCAGACCCAGTCCCCACCTCGGCCCCCTGAGCCCAGCCCCACTCAGGCCCAGATCCATTCTTTTTTAGTTCATACCCACCAGCAGAGCCCCACCGAGGCTCAGACCCCAGCCCAGCCCCCTGAGCCCACCCGTACCCAGACCCAGTCCCCAGCCCAGCCCCCTGATCCCACCCGTACCCAGACCCAGTCCCCAGCCCGGCCCCCTGAGCCCACCGGTACCCAGACCCAGTCCCCAGCCCGGCCCCCTGAGCCCACAGGTACCCAGACCCAGTCCCCAGCCCGGCCCCCTGAGCCCACCCCCACCCAGACCCAGTCCCCAGCCCGGCCCCCTGAGCCCACCCCCACCCAGACCCAGTCCCCAGCCCGGCCCCCTGAGCCCACCCCCACCCAGACCCAGTCCCCAGCCCGGCCCCCCGAGCCCACCGGTACCCAGACCCAGTCCCCAGCCCGGCCCCCTGAGCCCACCCGTACCCAGACCCAGTCCCCAGCCCGGCCCCCTGAGCCCACCCCCACCCAGACCCAGTCCCCAGCCCGGCCCCCCGAGCCCACCGGTACCCAGACCCAGTCCCCAGCCCGGCCCCCTGAGCCCACCCGTACCCAGACCCAGTCCCCAGCCCGGCCCCCCGAGCCCACCGGTACCCAGACCCAGTCCCCAGCCCGGCCCCCTGAGCCCACCCGTACCCAGACCCAGTCCCCAGCCCGGCCCCCTGAGCCCACCGGTACCCAGACCCAGTCCCCAGCCCGGCCCCCTGAGCCCACCCGTACCCAGACCCAGTGCCCAGCCCGGCCCCCTGAGCCCACCCGTACCCAGACCCAGTCCCCAGCCCGGCCCCCTGAGCCCACCCGTACCCAGACCCAGTCCCCAGCCCGGCCCCCTGAGCCCACCCGTACCCAGACCCAGTGCCCAGCCCGGCCCCCTGAGCCCACCCGTACCCAGACCCAGTGCCCAGCCCGGCCCCCTGAGCCCACCCCCACCCAGGCCCAAATCCACTCTTTTTTAGTCCATACCCATGAGCGCAGCCCCACCCAGGTCCACCCCTCAGCCCATACTCTGGACCAAGCCCCAGCCCAGGCCCTCTTCTGTGCTTTAGCCCACACCCTCGGCCACACCCTTGAACACATAACAGTCCATCCTCCAGCCAGCAACCCTGCTCATCTAACCTATACCCGTGCCCATACTTTGGGGTGTGGCTCTGCCCCAGACCCTCCTCTAACTTTTGCCTCTGCTACTTCTGCCTCAGCCCCTGCACCAGTCTCTGTCCCCATATCTGCTTCAATCCCTGCCCCAGCACTGGTCATGGGCCCAACTCTCACTGCAGTTCCTGCTCCGATCCCTACCTGCACCCCTACCCACAGGCTAACTGCTTTTCCCTCTACCCTGACGGCCTCCAGCCAAGGCCTCGTCACTGATCATGTGGTCTATGACACTTGCAAGGTAAAGCAGAACTTATTCCACGTGTGCCCCACCCAGAATGCTGGGAATTTCAGAAAGGACTTGGGAACCCTCCCTAGGCCCCCAAATGGGCAGGGCCTCGTAAACTCTGATATGGCAGGGAAAACATCCACACAAATTAGTGAGGACACTGCCAGCCCTTCCACAGGATCCATACTGGGTTACCTGGAGTTGGGGAATATGGAATGGAAGATCTCAGATGATGCCAAAGGCAAGTCCTTAAAGCCCAAGACCTTTCCTTACTGCAGCTTCCATCCTTGCAATGCGGAGAGGGGAAGCACAGACTGCCAGCTTCCAGTCTACCCGAAATTCCTGGTCTACTCCAAGGATGCTTCACCTTTTCAACCTTGCTTTCATTCTCCAACCAGTGCCCAGAACTCAGTATGCAACACTCCTCCATCATGCACTCTTTCTCTGCCTGTTTCTCCGAGGTCCTTTGTTCTTCAACCTACCAACCACCAGGCAAAGCCCTCCACTTCAACAGAAACCCCCACCATTCCCCCAATCTCCAAGTCTCCTCCGTCTGCACCCTCTCCCCAGTTTCCCATCCCTTCCCAGTCCTGCACCATTTCCCACATCCCAACCCAACCCCAATCTCCTGAACTTCATGGGAGTCTAGGTCTCACCCAATACTCTGGCCTCCAAAGGATCCCGAGCCCTTCAAAGGTCTCTAAAATTTCCAAAAACCTAGGGTTTACCCAAGGTCCAGGCCTCTACAAGCTCCCAGTCCTTATCCAACACCCTCATCTCTGCAAGAGTCCGGGACCTTTCAAAGACTCTGGCCTTCATAAGAATCCAGTTACCCAAGATTCTGGCTCCCCAAAGAGCCTAGGTCCTCTTCAAGATGTATGTACCTTTAGGAGCCCGTGTCTCACCCAACCCTTTGGCCTCCATAAGAACACCCCATTTCCCCAAACTTCTGACAATCAGAGGAGCTCAGGCTTTATGCAAGACTCTGGAGTCTGTAGGAGTCCAAAACAAAACCAAGAGACTGTGTTCCACAAAAGACAAGATCTCTCTCCAGCGACTGGCCTCCCTAACAGCCCAGGTTCTCCTCAAGATTCTGGAGGTTACAAGAGTACAGATAATGCCCCAGATCCAGGAGTCTCTCGGAGTCTGGGCCTTACCCAAGATTCTGGCCCACAGAAGAGCCCACACCTTGCCAAAGACTCTGAAGTCAACAAGAGCTCAGGCCTTCCCCAAGAATCTGTTCTCCACAATAGACCAGGCCTTGTCCAAACCTGGGGCCTCCATAAAAGCTCAGGCCTTACCCAAGACTCAGGAGACAACAATCGAGGCCTGACTCAAGATTCTGACCTCCATGTGAATCCAGGCCTTACCCAAGCCAATAAACTTGAAAGGAGATGTGGTCTTACCCAAGATGTTAAAATTTACAAAAGCCCAGAACATACCCAAGATTCTAGCTTCTACAAGTGCCCAGGAACTAATCAAGATCTTCACCTTCATAAGGATCCAGCCCTTACCCAAGACTCTGACCTCTGCACAACTCAACGACTTACCAAGGAATCAAGCCCCCACAAGGACTTATGTCTTATCCTAAATCCTGACTTCCACAAGAACGCAGGCCTTGTTCCAGATACTAACGCATCTCTGACGGCAAAGTCCACACCGTCCTTGATGAGGTTGTATATATCTAAGGAGGTTCCTCAGGAGAATGCAGAGCAGCATCTTCAACGGCATTCTGACCCGCTCAGTCAGAACCTCTGCCCTTCCAAGGCCCAGGTGATCTACAATGACCTACAAACCAAGATCTCAAAGGTACCTGTACTAATTCAGCTGCAACCATCCTCCCAGCAAGCAGGCGGCCAAGACTGCGTGTACCACTCTGTGAATATAGTTCCTCCAGCCTGCCAGAATTATTGCCAGGTGTCTATGCATCCCCAAATCAGCTGGAAGACCCACAGCCCTAAGCCAGGCACCCGGGTAGGGCATGTCGTCTTTGATGCCCGCCAGAGACAGTCCAGAGTAGGTAGAGACAAGTGTGGAGCTCTATCTCCCAGGCACCTTTCCCAAGAGGCACCCAGCAACTCAGTGAAGACCACCGGGTGAGGATATCAATGTGTCATGAGGCCCTCAGAAAAAGAGGGTACAAAGGTTTATGAGAAATAAAGAGGTGGGAAAAGAGTTCTGTGATTGAGGACATCCACCCCAGCCCCATTCCTGACACTGGCCACTCTCAGGGCCTAAGGAGGACTGGAATTATACTTTCCCCTGCTCCTCCATAGCCGACAAGCTAAACCGATCATCTTCAAGGCCCCAGAGCTGCATTTTCCAACACAATAATCACTAGTTACCCATGGCTATTAGAACGCAAATTAATTGTCCTGGCTGACTAGCTTAGTTGGTTAGAGCATCATCCCAAAGCACAGAGGTTGCTGGTTCGATCCCTGGTCAGAGCACATACAGGAACAGTTCAATGTTCCTGTCTCTCACTCTTCCTTCCTCTATCACTAAAACCAATAAATTTAAAAAAAAAAACTTAAAAAAAGAATGCAAATTAATTAAAATTAAACAAAATTTAAAATTCTGTTCCTCTGTCTCATTATCTACATTTCAAGAGCTCAAGAGCCATGGGTGGCTAGTGGCTACTGTTTGGACAGCACAGATTTAGAACATTTTCATTACAGAAAATCCTATTAGCAATGCTTTCGAGTTTAATTTTTTTTTTTTTTTTTTACAGAGACAGAGAGTCAGAGAGAGGGATAGATAGGGACAGACAGATAGGAACGGAGAGATGAGAAGAATCAATCATCAGTTTTTCATTTTGACACCTTAGTTGTTCATTGATTGCTTTCTCATATGTGCCTTGACCGCGGGCCTTCAGCAGACCGAGCAACCCCTTGCTTGAGGCAGGGATCTTGGACTCAAGCTGGTGAGCTTTTGCTCAAACCAGATGGGCCCGCGCTCAAGCTGGCGACCTCGGGGTCTCGAACCTGGGCCCTGCCACATCCCAGTCTGATACTCTATCCACTGCGCCATCGCCTGGTCAGGCAATGCTTTCGAGTTTAAATGAAACTTTCCCTTGTCACCCATTCCCAACTGTCGGGAACGGATCAACACCTGCTGGTTGACATAGTCACAGCAAAGAACAACTGCTGGCTGACACAGTCACGGTTAAGAAGAGGCACAACGATACTTCCCCCTTTAACTTTTTGAATTAATTTGGTTTTATATCCCCCTTTTTCTGGGTGTGTGTGCTATCATTTTTGGCACAGGGAGAACAGCACCGTGCTTTCCCTGCAGATTTTCAGTAATTTCTCTGGAAATGAGACAGAGGTTGTGAGTTCCACAGAAAAGCCTATAAACCCCTTTACCTGGGCCTGACCAGTGGTGGCGCAGTGGATAAAGCGTCGACCTGGGAACACTGAGGTCGCCAGTTCAAAACCCTGTACTGGTCTGGTCAAGGCACATATGGGAGTTGATGCTTCCAGCTCCTCTCCCCTTTCTCTCTCTCTCTCTCTCTCTCTCTCTCTCTTTCTTTCTTTCTCTCTCTCTCTCACTCTGTGTCTCCTCTCTAAAATGAATAAAATAAAAAGAAAAATTTAAACCCCTTTACCTGGGCCCATAGACATAGGAGGCTGGCTATGATATCCTCCCAAAAGGGCTAAGTTGTAGGAAAATTCCCCCTTATAAATCATATTAGAGAAAAATAAATTGTGACTTATGAATAGGTAGGAAAAGTAACTATACACAAAAGCACCTTTCAGCCTTCACTTAATCCATCACTTCACCTCCCTAGCCTTTTCATATAATAGAATAGAAAAACTTTCCTCTTGCATACCTGACCTGCAGGTGGTGGAACACTCAGAAAAATAAAGTTAGAACTTAACTAGTACATGAATATAGTAGACAAAATTTGACTAGACAATAGGCCATTAGGTAAGGTAGAGTTACTAATCAATACTGACCTTTTAGAAGCTGCACAAAAACCGTTGTTGCTGTTTTCAAGTTATTGTATAACTGTACTTAGAATGACTTAACATCTGATTTATAGCTTATAGAAATGTACTAACAGTTGCCTAGAAATATGTAACCATAGTGAAACAGAAACAATTATTAATCAATGTATTCTGTATACCATGTGATTGTAACTTAGTGTGTGTGTATAAAAATAAAGCTATACTAGCCATTGGCAGAGATGCCTGGCAGAAAAGCCTGAAAAAGAATTCGGCTCTCTCTCACTCATTTTGTGCCGATGTCGTCTCTTCCTGTGGGACCCCTGGATTCCCCCGGGGGCAGGACCCCAGCACCCAACATCATCAAAATTCCCACAGATCCCAGAAAACTTATCTAATGTGTAGGGATGTCAGATGCCTAATTACCCTCCACTGTGAGAAAGAGCACAGTCCTCAGTTTTCCTGATCTGATCTCTTGAGGTACAACCAGACTTATGGTAACCTGCCTCTCCAGTTCTGGACTGTGTTTGGGGGCGCTGAGTTGCTGAGGGAGATGAACTCTCTTTGTTAGTGACTAGGAATTCCTCAGATCTGGGCTCCAAAATTAAGCTTTGGTTTCTGAAAGTCCCTTCCTTTACAATCCTCAAATTTTCCCAAGTGTTTCTGCTTAATTCTCTTGCCCGTGGACTTAGTAGGCCTATCTCACGCCAGAGATAGTCTCCAGGGAAAAGGGAATATAAGAAGTCCTAGTCCAGCCTGACCAGGCGCTGGCGCAGTGGATAGAGCAGGGGTCCCCAAACTTTTTACACAGGGGGCCAGTTCACTGTCCCTCAGACCGTTGGAGGGTCGGACTATAAAAAAAACTATGAACAAATCCCTATGCACACTGCACATATCTTATTTTAAAGTAAAAAGGGGGGGGGGGGAACAAATACAATATTTAAAATAAAGAACAAGTAAATTTAAAGTTTTTTTAAATTTTATTTTATTCATTTTAAAGAGGAGACACAGAGTGAGAGAGAGAGAGAGAGAGAGAGAGAGAGAGAGAAAGAGAGAAAGGGGGGAGGAGCTGGAAGCATCAACTCCCATATGTGCCTTGACCAAACCAGTGCAGGGTTTTGAACTGGCGACCTCAGTGTTCCCAGATCAACAGCTTTATCCACTGCGCCACCACAGGTCAGGCAAGAACAAGTAAATTTAAATCAACAAACTGACCAGTATTTCAATGGGAACTATGGGTGCAATGTATCCTGTGCTCCTCTCACTGACCACCAATGAAAGAGGTGCCCCTTCCAGAAGTGCGGCGGGCGGATAAATGGCCTCTGGGGGCCGCATACGGCCGCCGGCCATAGTTTGGGGACCCCGGGGATAGAGCATCAGACTGGGATGCGAAGGACCCAGGTTCGAGATCCCGAGGTCGCCAGCTTGATCGCGGGCTCATCTGGTTTGAGCAAAGTTCACCAGCTTGGACCCAAGGCTTGAGCAAGGGGTTACTTGGTCTGCTGTAGCCCCACGGTCAAGGCACATATGAGAAAGCAATCAGTGAACAACTAAAGTGCCACAACGAAAAACTGATGATTGATGCTTCTCATCTCTCTCCGTTTCTGTCTGCCTGTCCCTATCTATCCCTCTCTCTGACTCTTTCTCTGTCTCTCTAAAAAAAAAAAAAAAAGGAGTCCTGGTTCCGGAATGAATAGGTCGGATCTGTAAACCTGTCCCTGGTTTTCTATCTTTTGTCCCATTTTTTGTGGCTTCTTATGTCATCCTGGACTTCAGCTGTGTTCCTGATAGCACTGGTTACTGAAAACAATTTCCTTCCCCATACTTTCCCTTTGCCCTGCCCAGCCCAGCTGGGAGTTTCCTCTGGATTTGATCTTCAGTCCTGATGAATCTTCTGTGTACACACAAAGTGTGAAATTCTAAAGGGTTTTCCCAGCCTCCACACGTTTGTCTGAGGTGAGTATCACTAATATGTCCCATCCGTGAGTCAGATATTCATTCCTGGGTCACCACCTGTGTGTTCTTGCCTAACACTGTTATCAAAGATTCCCAGGGCAAATCACCCAGCTGGGAGCCCCTTTCTAACGCCTCTCTGGCTGTTTTGGCTTTGCACAAGTCATGTGCGGCTTTTAAGTTATAATTGCATGTAAAAACCCTTCTAAATCTAAATGATCAGGGCTCATCTACTCACATTGGATGTCGAGATCCCTACTTCTCTCCAGGCCAGAGGGTATGTCCCCCATTATGGTTTGTTATTCAGATCCACCCTATTAACCCTTTTGCTCCAAACCAAGGAATGTTTGTGAGGAACTGACCTGGGCTTAGAAAGAAAGAAAACAGTTTATTTCCATAGAAACTCCAACTTCAACTAGGCTCTTTAGAGAAACAGGAAAGGATGTGCAGACGTAGCACCAATGCTGTGATAGCGCAGAACACCAACTGCAACTCCCAGGATAGCGCGAGATTTAAGCAAAGCGAAAGTAGTATTGACAGAGGCGGGGTCCGCTAGGAACCACCTCGAAGGCCTCTAGAAAGGGGTGTGGCTGTAACAAGGGCGTAGCCTTGCGGGCAGCCGGAAGAAGTTACCTGTTGGATTGTTCTTTCCATTCTCTTCCCACCTCTTGCACTCACCCCCTAAAAGGGAAGTCGCAGACCTTAAGCCTTTTCCGAAATAGAGGTAAGGGGAGATAGACAAGGGACGGCGGAGGAGATTGGCTATTGCATTACGTAGGAGGGTCCCAACAGCTACTTTTTACTGTTTGACTCAGGTGAACCGGTCCATGGGGGCGGGGAACAGAATGTGAGAAAGGGCAAGGACAGAGGAGGTATTTATTTGTTCGTTTTCTGGACTAAATTTACAGCCCTTTATCTGCAGACCAACTGGCGTACTTATCTGAGGCACTCTTTCGGCCTCGCGAAGAAAGCAGAACGCGGGCGACTTTTTGACAGCAAAGGAACGGCCGGTCTGAGCTTGTTCTCGTCAGTGTTTTCCCTAGCCCAAAACGATAGAGCCAGATGGCTTCCGCGGTCTGGGGGAGTGCCCCCTGGTGGGGCCCGCCGCCCCCAGCCCCTGCCCGCCCGCTCACGGACATCGACTTCTGCTCTGGAGCGCAGCTGCAGGAACTAACCCAGCTTATCCAGGAGCTGGGTGTGCAGGCAAGATGGAGTGACGGGCCCAAGACGGGCCCAGACCTCCTCCAGGCTAAGGACTTCGTTTTCTCTTTACTTAGTAAGTAACCGTCCCTGCCTTCAGAAATTCACAGCTCTCAGTCCCACCCTGGCGTGGTGTCACGCTCTCACAATCCCTTCTCTTCTCGTAGGTCTTGTTCATCGCAGGGACCCCCGCTTTTCTCCCCAAGTAGAACTCTTACTGCTTCGTGGCGGAATTCGCGAGGGCTCCGTGGATCTTGGGACTTCACCCGTAGGTCCCTACACCCGGGGACCTCACTACGACGCCGGCTTCACTCTCCTGGTGCCCGTGTTTTCTCTAGATGTCATTAGGCAGGAGCTGCAAACAGACGTGGAACCCTACTACGCCTGGGTCTGCCTCCCAGAAATGATGCATGGAACCTCAGTCCGAAAGGCATGGCAGGATTGCCTAGGACCCCCAATACCAGTAGGACGTGATTCCATCCACCGAAGCGAAAGCGAAGATAGTCCCAAGGACCAGCAAAGCTCTGTGGACCAACCTCACGGTTACGTCACTGAGCCTGAGCAGCACGTGTCTTTGGAAAAATCACTCACTAACGTTTCGGGTCCCAAGCTGCCTTTGCAAGATGTAACTGATCTTGGCTTGCCTGCACCGTTGAAAAAACTGAATGGTGACGTCGCCAAAGCAGCTTTGGATAGTCCAGTCCCACAGCCGTCGGAGGCTCCAGAGGCGTGGCCCACATTGTGCGCTGTCAAGGTGGCTGCATGGTTCTTTGCTGTGTTGGCTGAGGTCGCCGAGTCCCTGATCCCAGTCCCGGGTGCCCCTCGCTTGGTCCACGCAGCCCGCCACGCGGGGTTCACCACCATCCTACTGGCTACGCCGGGCCCCCCACGCCGTCTCTTGCTTTTCGATCTGATCCCCGTGGTGTCTGTAGCTGGCTGGCCCGAGGGGGCTCGGAGCCACTCGTGGGCCGGCCCGCTGGCCTCCGATTCATCCTCCTTTTACCTGGTGCCCCGCGGTGACACAGAGCGGCCATGTGATTCCGGCTGGCAGCTGTGCTTCGCCCGCCAGGAGCTGGCGCTAAAGGCGCACATTCCGGCCCCGTTGCTGCAAGCGCACGCGGCTGCTCAGGCGCTGCTGCGCCCGCTGGTGGCCGGGACCCGGGCCGCGGCGCCCTACCTTCTGCGGACGTTGCTCTACTGGGCTTGCGAGCGACTGCCTGCGCTGTATCTAGCGCGGCCCGAGAATGCAGGAGCCTGCTTCCTGGGGCTTCTGGATGAGCTGGGTCGTGTGCTCGAGGCTGGGACGCTGCCCCACTATTTTCTGAGCGGCCGAAAGCTCTGGGCAGGGGACGGTGCCGCTGCTCTGCTCGTGGCGTTGGCCCGGCTACGTGGGGAACCTGCCCAGGCCCTGTGCGCCACGGTGGAGGAGGCCAAGGCTGCGCGAAAGGGGGGCGGCTTAGCTGGCGTGGGAGGCGGGGCCCATTAAAGACTACTCCTACCAGCGTGGAAAGTACTTCTGTTAGCTAGCGGAATATGGAGGGGACAGCTCACCCCTAATTTGAAAGACAGACTGAGCACCAAGGACCCAAAGATCTCGTTCTAGAAGGCGTCCTCGCGTGTTCCTGCCCATCATTTCCACTTGCCTCTCTCCCCATCCCTAGTACAAATCGTCCCATCCTGGCTCTTCTGCTTTTCAAATCTGTGGCCAGCATCCCTCGTGCCCTGGTACAGCCTCTGGCAACCATCTTTCCCCGATTCTTATGGCATTTCCTCTCAGGAGTCAATTAGGAATGAGGGAAATATATTTGCTGACAAAACGTGACAAAAAGGTATGAAGACCAGAGATAGACCAATTTGGCTCAAACAAAAGCAGACATATTAAGGAGGCCGAATTTCGCCACAGGCTAGATTTCGACACACCCCCCCCCCAACCAGCTGTTATTACCCCCACTTTCCTCATTCAGTTGTCCTCCCATCCTGGGCAGTAGGATCCCTTTCTCTACTCTCGGTATGTTCACCCTTCCATTTACCTTAAGCCCAACCTCTCCTTCCAGCCAGGGTTCCATTCAGTGGAGTCACCTCCTTATCTCTCCCCCTCTGAACCCTGAGACATGAGGTCTTGCCTTGGCTCCGCCTGCCTCCAAGATCGTCCCTTTTCCATGCCTCCAAGGAACCCCGGGGTTCCGCCCGCCCAGCTTCATCCCCCCCCTTTCCGGCGTCTCCGCCCCCTGCCCCGCCCCCGGGGCCGCTCCGGGAGAAGGGAGAGCTGCGGTTGCCGCCGCCACCTCCACTTCCCGCTGTCACTGCTGCTGCTGCCGCCGCCGCCGCTACCGCCACTGCACTTGGTCCAGCCGCCAGGCCCTGTGCTCTGACTTGACCGGGCCAGGGCGCTCTGCGGAGACTCCCTCACTCTTTTGGTGGTCCGGGGCGTCTACCCAGGCGTGGAGGAAAGCTCGGTTTGCGGGGGACAGGGAGGGAGGAGCCTGAAACCGGGGCCAGCACCACCCGTCGCGGGACCAACAAGACAGGACAGGTTGAGGGGCGTCGGGGACGAGGGGGGATGCCATAGGTAGTCCCAGGGAGGAGGAGGAAGCCCTGTCTCAGAAAGCTCTGATACACTAACTTGTAGGGGCCTGTTCACATATAGGAACTGGTGGACACATGGGTACTCTGCTCTCTTGGGGTCCTGGTTTGATCCGAGGGCGTGGGATCTAAACAGCATCAGCTGTCCCTGAGGAAGGTAAGGGACAGCCAGGAAAAATCCGGATGCTCTTTTATTTCGAGGTGACAGAGGGCCCTCCAACCACCTGGTGTACCCACCAGAAAGGGTGTATTTGGAGGTGACTTTAAAAAGATTGGAAGGTAAAAGGTGAGGAAAGGGGCTCAGCAACTGGAACCCTGTGCCACTGGAAATGGGGGTGACTTGGTGAAAAAAGGTGTCCAGAGACAGTGTGGGAACCCATTCTTTCTGAACAAGGACAGCCTGGACATTCTGAGACATAGTTTTTGGGGATTTCAGTGGGAATAAAAGTGGGGTTTCCTCTTCACTTAAAGGGAGGCAAAGACACTAAGGTTGGGTTCTTCCCTGACATTGGCAGTGCACCAGTAGGGGTGGGGTGAGCTGATATTCTCAAAGCTAAGGATCCATACCCTTTAGATGATAAGAGTGGACTTGTCAGAAGTACACGGGCCCCGAAATAGGTTGAAAAGGTGCTTGGGGATGTTGGAACCACATCCGAAAATTTTAGGGTTTTGACTTTGGAATAGGGGAAGTGGGGACAGGGATATTGTAGAGCAGGGGAGGGGGCAAAAGTCGAGTGTGGGGTTAAACAAGAGATACATAGGTTGCTGGATCCTGTGGAACTAGCGCGGGGCCCGAGGGTGGGAGCTGAGGCTGGGCGTGGGGGGCTGAGGCCTATCCTAGGGTCCAGTGGGTGGGGCAGTGAGTCGGGAAAGAGCGTCAAAAGCATGCCGTGGTGACCGGGCTTCTCTGGGGGAGTCCAGCGCGCTCCCAGCGCCTTTTGGTTTGGGGGTGTCTCCTCCCGGGGAGCCATGGCGGCACTGGCCAGTAGCCTGATCCGGCAGAAGCGGGAGGTCCGCGAGCCCGGGGGCAGCCGGCCCGTGTCGGCGCAGCGGCGCGTGTGTCCCCGCGGCACCAAGTCCCTTTGCCAGAAGCAGCTCCTCATCCTGCTGTCCAAGGTGCGACTGTGCGGGGGGCGGCCCACGCGGCCCGACCGCGGCCCGGGTGAGTGGCTGGGGCGGGGTCTCCAGAACTGGGGTCTCTCTGCTTGGGAGGTTAAGATAGGGGCTCTGAAGAATGGGGCCCGACTGAGGGAGGCTTCCGGAAAGTGAAAAGGGGTGGGCCAAGACAGCAAAGTCTCTGCCAGCCTATGCCTCAGTTTCCCTTCTTTTTCGCCTGTAACCCCGAGTCCTTGCTTTCGAGGGCAAGGGGAAGGCTAAGACTTGGCCAAACCTCGCAGCAGCTACTTACCGCCCCCACTCCCTACCCCCCACCCCACCCCCTTTCGCCTACGTGCTGGCTCTCGCGATTCTCTCCATCCAGAGCCGAGGGGCCTGGGGATTCTGGACGTCTGGGTCACCCCGAGGGTTTCTGCGGCTCCGGCAACCCCGCCCCCGCCGCGGTTCTCCCGCTCCTCCACGCCTTGGCTCGGTTCCTCCTGGCCGAGCCTGTCTGGCTCGGCGCCAATCTCCCCAGCTCTCCCCTGGGTGTCCTTGCAGCTACCTCCCCAGCCCGCCCCTCTTGTGCGCCCTCCTCCCGTGACCTGAGCTTAAGGAGAGGAGCTGGGGACCACCCATGACCCTCCATGCGACTCAGAAATCGGGTCCCAAGAGCTCAAGGGACACTCTTGCCGCGAGGAACTCAGATACAGTACGAGGCTAGTGCGAGCCCCACTTCTGTGCTGGGGGTCGTACCATCTACAAAGGGGTACACGGAAAACGGCCAAGAGCCAGCGGCCGGCAAGGAGAGTTGTGAGGGTCAGTGTGTGGCCCTCGTCCAGGAACCACAGGCAGGGAGTCCCTCTGGCCCCGCTTCCGCTCGCTCCCAGTTCCCCTAGGGTTAGCCCCTCGAGCTCTCCTCCCTCCGCCGCCAGCCTGCCACGGTGGTACGGTCCGCAGCCCACCCTTTGAGTGCGACCCGTCCCTCACGTGACCTAGCCTGCCTCGCCACCTCCCCCGCCCCTCCCCCATTTCCTTGGATTGTCCCCCGTCCCAGGCGGGTTACCTGGCTGAAGGGGGAAGGCTGAGCATCAGGGAGGCTTGGGCCCCCGAGCCAGCGGACTGACAGACACAGACAGATGGGTCACTGTCAGACTGGCTGGTTCTGGGCCAAGGCGAGGCCCGCGCCAAGCGAGCGACAGCTGCAGCAGCAGGTGCTGAGTCAGCGTCAGGCCCAGTCCCACCCCCACTCTTGAGGGGGCGCCCCTACCCTGTGGTCACCTTGCTGCCCCCCACATTCACAAACACCCCCCGCCTTCAGTAGCCCTGCCTCTCTCCCTCTACGTTTTGATGTGTCTCTCCCCTTCCCCCCCTTTCTGGTTGAGCTAAAGGGTAGGAATTGAGTCATTTAAATAAATTTCAATTAATTAAACTGAAAGCTGGTGGTTAGAGGAAGCAGAAGGGATGCTCAACTCAGAGTCCTCAGGAATTGAAGAGGTGGGAGAGAGCATTCTTGGAGAATCAGAAAGTTGGGGCCCTAGGACCCTATTCCTTCCCTCCACTCTCCTTTCTTTCCTCTGGTCCCACCAAGTGTAGGAACGTTTCTGGGAACAGAGATGTCATTTGCAAAGATTAATCTCTCTCTCTCTAGAGCCTCAGCTCAAAGGGATCGTCACCAAACTGTTCTGCCGCCAGGGTTTCTACCTCCAGGCAAATCCCGACGGGAGCATCCAGGGCACCCCAGAGGACACCAGCTCCTTCAGTGAGAGGGGAAGCGGCCCCTGTGGGGGAGGGGAAGGAGGCTTAGAGATTAATTAGGACCATCCTATCCCTGCTTCCAGTTGTGCTGTTTATAGTCTGCCTGAAAGTGAAGTGAAGCTGGGATGGGGAGAGCTCAGATGGGGGTTCAAGGCCTGGAGTACTGATGCCCCCTCTCTCCATCCCCAGCCCACTTCAATCTGATCCCTGTGGGACTTCGTGTGGTTACCATCCAGAGTGCCAAGCTGGGTCACTACATGGCCATGAATGCTGAGGGGCTGCTTTACAGCTCGGTGAGAGTGAGGGCGGAGAGGTTTGGGTATGGAGATTCCCCTACTACAACTTTCTCAACTACGGATATTTTACAGTTAAGGACTTCCTCCCACTCCAGCTCTTGCTAATGTACCCTCATCACTGTCCACTCCAGGGCACCTTGTCCAGGGTCACTCTAATCCTACTCTAATGTAGCCCTCCAGATGCCCCCAGGCCTTTTGAATGTCCAACTCTTTCAGCCTTTTAGAGCCCCCATTTCTTTTATTGTTTGTTTGTTTTTTAGAGAGAGGAGAGAGAGAGAGAAGGTGGGGGTGGGGTGTAGCAGGAAGCATCAACTCATTATAGTTGGAAGTTGCTTCCGCTATGTGCCTTGACCAGGCAAGCCTGGGGTTTCGAACCAACGACCTCAGCATGCCAAGTGGATGCTTTATCCACTGCACCACCACAGGTCAGTCTAGGACCCTGTTTTCTCTTACTACCTCCTCCAGACTTCATTGTTGCTCACTATCCCAGTCATTCAGAATAGATGATGGTGAGAGATTGGGAATAGAGTAGAGAGAAGGTATCTTTTATCCCAGAGGCCCCCAAAGTCTAGGTCTTAACCCTCAGGGGTCACTAGGCTCTTCCTTGTCCATCCTTTCTCCCTTTCCTTGCATGGACTAAGAAGTTGGCCCTCCCAGCCTGAAATATATGGATTGTATACTGGCTTGTTCTTCTAGGGCTCCCTTCTGTCCAGTGACGTGTCTATTTGTCTCTTTGTCTGTGTGTGCCTTCCTGGGTCTTTGTCTCCTCAGCAACATTTCACAGCTGAGTGTCGCTTTAAGGAGTGTGTCTTTGAGAATTACTATGTCCTGTACGCCTCTGCTCTCTACCGTCAGCGCCGTTCTGGCCGGGCCTGGTACCTAGGTTTGGACAAGGAGGGTCGTGTCATGAAGGGAAATCGAGTCAAGAAGACCAAGGCAGCTGCCCACTTTGTGCCCAAGCTCCTGGAGGGTGAGTGGAGACTGAATAAAACGGGGGTTACATGGGAGAATATTGACCTTGACATGGACACTTAGTGACACACAGCTCAAGGACTACAAGTGTGAAGAGGAACCCTATTATGACAGTCAAACCGGGAAGGATTTGGCCTTTGGGAGATTGGGGAGTCCTCCTATGGGTTGGGGTTCCCAGAGGATAAGTGTAGGAGAAGGGAGTTCTTTCAGAGCTCCGATTTTGCCTAGGTCTCTCTGTGCCTAACTCTCTTTCTGCTCCTCTCTCTCCCCTTTACAGTGGCCATGTACCGGGAGCCTTCTCTCCACAGTGTCCCTGAGACCTCCCCTTCCAGTCCCCCTGCTCCCTGAAATGTTGATCTTGGACTGGAGGCTCCTGCACTTGCACTGATCTAGCCACCATCATAGCCTGTCTCCCAGCCCTGCTCCTGGCCCTGCTCTCACCCCAGCTGCCATAACCATGCTCTGAGCAGCCAGTTCCAACCAGGTGCTCTACCCAGAGGAAGCCTAGGAACTGCCAAGACACTTAAATGCTTGGAACAGGGATGCACAGAGGTGGATGTTTGAGAATGGTCCTGACTGATCACTCCTTTCCTTCCACACTTCCACACCCCCAAAGATTTTTCCAAAGATGGTGCTGGGTCTTTCCAAAATGACAGAACCAGGACACAAATACTCCCACCCCAGGCTCCGCAGGTTCCTGGAGCCCTTTTCATTGCCACTGAGCCATAGATTTATAGGTCTACTGGAGCTCAGGGTTAATATCCTTTCCCTGCTTCGCCCTCTGCCTTGTTCTGGACAGGTTCTGGAACACCAGGCACCCCAGCGAGGGCCATTTCTGCCCTAAGGCTCTGTGCAGGAATGCAGGCATGACGCCAGGCTCTGTTCTGGATTCATCAGGTTTTCTTGACCCAGACAGACCCCTGGTTTCCAAGTAGAGAGGCTGGATTTGAGCCCTATCAAGTTCTTGGTCTTGGCCTGAACTAGGACCGGTCTCGGATCACCACAGGTTTAACTTTTTTTATCCCAGAGACATCCAGTTCTAGAGCACGGTGTTCTAGATGCATATGGAGCCATATTTCCTTCTGAATCTTAGCTCTGGGTTATAAACCACAACTCTCCACCCTTTCCTCCAGGATGGAATGGGGCCTATAAAGCCATATTATTGCTCTAGAGTAAGTTCTAGACTCATCTCCCACCTTCTCTAGTGATAGCTATTAAGATGAGCTATGGAAAGGACCCAGCTATGATTCACAAAGAACTAAGTCCTAGATGAATTAAAAACTACTTCGTGTTTTCCCTAGATAATTTTTTTAAAAATTTATTCTCCCTATAGAATGCTAACCTTATTTTTAAATGCAGTGTCTAGCTTCTGCAACCCAGCTGGGGTCCAGGGGAATAAAGCCTGAGGAAAGGGCAGAGGAGTTTTAGAAGGAATCCTTGGCTCGTCGTGGGGAAGCTCGGGTGGCAAAGGGACCAAAACTATGGCATAACTGGACCTGTGCCTGGGTTGGGGGGACATGAATACTTAGCTACCTCAGCAGGAATTTCTTCCAGATCCCCTTTAAAGCTGAGATCTTTAGGGTAATGAGTCTAGAATAAAAAGGATAACTATGACATAGCCTTGACACCCCCCCCCAGTGAGGAGACCCCAATTCAGCAATAAGTCCCACCGCTCTCCCCTTGGTCTTGCCAAGGAGGGAGAAGGCCTCTTGGGGTTCCAGACCGCATCTATCCCCAAAGCTTCTAACTGACTAGAACTTACTTTACTTTAAAGCTTAATACCTCAGCTGTGTTTTAGGTACCTAAAAGGGTCTGACTAGATTTTTCTGAAAACCGTGGAGAGCGGGGGCAGGCCTAGAACCCACTAGTGACAAGTAGGTACACTGAGCAGCCTCAGACATGGGCAGGGTGAGCTGAGGAGGCCCCAGTGCTCAGAGGCAGGTCATTTTTGCTCAGGCTCTTTCTACTTCTGGCTTGTTGCAAGAGGAGTTGATGCTTCCCTCGCTCACACAGACCCGCCCAGGCTCCACCTATCTCTTGGCTCTGCTCCCAGGGGACCCGGTTTCCACTCCATGCATTCTCAATTAAAGAATTTTTATACAGCCCTGGCCAGATCACTTGGTTCGTTAGAGCGTCGTCCCGAAAGCAGAAGTTGCTGGTCAGGGTACATACAGGATCAGATCAATGATCCTGTCTCTCCTAATCCCTTCCTCTCTCGCTAAACAAATCAATAAATTAAAAAAAATTATGAAAGATTTATACAATTGATGTTATTATCTGTTATCTGTGGATGGCAGGCATTGACAGTTGTTCGGGGCGGGACCAAATCCCAGGGGCGGGGTGGGTGGGCTGGCGGCTGTCCCCCCCCAATAACAGGTGCACATTCTTGGGAGCCTCGTCACTTCCCCTGCACTGGCTGTCCCGGTGGCTCACTGAGCGAACTCACTGAACGCGGCCCGGCTATGGCCCCAGGGGCGCTGCTGCTGCTGCTGCTGTTGCTGGGGGCGTCACTCGCCCCTGGTAAGTCTGGACCTCGAAGGGACAGTGACAGGGCCAGAGGTCGTGGCCAGACACCAGGGCTTCATTTAGTGTTCTCTCCTCCAGGCGCCCACGGCTCGGAGGCGGAGGGCAGGCTCCGCGAGAAGCTTTTCTCCGGTTACGATAGCTCCGTGCGGCCGGCGCGGAAGGTGGGAGACCGCGTCGGGGTCCGCGTTGGTCTCAGACTGGCGCAACTCATCAGCCTGGTGAGGGCGCACGAGGGCGGTTGAGGTCAGGCTTCCTGGCGGGCTGGGGCGCGTGGCTGTAGATTGGGCAGGACAGAGGGACCGCTGGGGTGGAAGTAGGCTGAGAGGTGGAGCGGCCGCTAGCAGAAACTGGGTCGACATCGGTATGGCTGCTGGACAGCAGTAGAGCCAGATCCAGTGATGAACCTGCCTGTAGACGGATCTTGAAGTGGAACTGGGGCTGATGGACTGACTAGAAGGCGGTCTCTGAGGCGGGGTCACAAGTTCGGGCGGAGCTTGGTGCCGGACCAAGTCAATCAACAAAGCGGGGGGAGACTCAGGGTTGAGTGAATTACGAGCTGTGGGTGGGGCCAGCCTGGGGGCGGGACTTGTAGAGGAATTGGCTGACACCAATGACCGCGGTAAGTTTCGGAGGTAGAGGCGGGGCTTGGGCCCTCGAGGGTGGGACTCAGAAAAAGAGGGGGTGTTTCCAGGGAGAGCTTGACCCGCCGAACCGCTCATTTCTCTCCACTTATGTAACTTCTACCTTTTAAACTTTTCCCTTCTAGAACGAGAAGGATGAGGAGATGAGCACAAAGGTGTACTTAGACCTGGTACGGAGACCCCACGGTATGGGAAAGGGCGTCCCGCTGCCTTCACAATTTCCTCGAATGATTGGCCCAGTCAAAAATATTTTTTGGCCTGACCAGGCAGTGGCGCAATGGATAGAGCATCGGACTGGGATGTCGAAGGCCCAGGTTCGAGACCCCGAGCTCGCCAGCTTGAGCGCGGGCCCATCTGGCTTGAGCAAAAGCTCGCCAGTTTGGACCCGAGGTCGCTGGCTCCAGCAAGGGGTGGCTCCGTCTGCTGAAGACCCGCAGTCAAGGCACATGTGAGAAAGCACTCAATGAACAACTATGGTGTCGCAACGGCAATGATTGATGCTTCTCACCTTTCTCCGTTCCTGTCTATCCTTCTCTCTTACTCTCTCTGTCCCTGTAAAAAAAAAAAAAAATTTTTTTTTTTTTGCATCACAAACTCAAAAACCATTTATAGCTGAAACAGAAAGTTCAGACAGACAGTAAGAGAGATGAGAAGCATCAACTCATAGTTGAGGCACTTTAGTTCATTGATTGCTTTCTCATACGTGTCTTGACCTGGGGCTCCAGCCCAGCCAGTGACCCCTTGCTCAAACCAGTGACTATTATCCCATGCTCAAGCTGGCAACCCCACGCTCAAGCTGGTGAACCCGCCCTCAAATTGGCGACTTTGGGGTTTTAAATCTGGGTCCTCAGCATCCCACGTATATGCTCTATCCACTGTGCCACCACCTGGTCAGGCTCATTCCAATTTTGTTTTAGATACACTGGTTTGGGGCCCCTAATTTGATTCCTAACCCACTACGGGTTAGATACTGCAGTTTGAAAACCATTGTTATAGGCCTGACCAGTGGTTGCGCAGTGGCTAAAGCTTAGACTTTGGATGCTGAAGTTCCAGGTCACTGGCTCAGCTGGAGCCCTCCGGTTAAAGGCACATGTGAGAAGCAATAAATGAACAAGTAATGTGATGCAACAACTACCAGTTGATGCTTCTCGTCTCTCTCCCTTCCTGTCTTTCCTTGTCTTGCGCACGCACGCGCAAGAAAGAAAACCATTGTTTTAGAGGATAGCTAGTGCTACGTCCCCGTTATTAGTGACTAAAAAATTGGGGCCCATTGAGAGGGAAGGGGTAATTAGCTGATGGAATCTGAGCAAGTGCAGATGGTATCAGAATTAGAACCCCCAGCCTCCAGGAACACAGCCTATGCCTGCGCTCCTCCCACGCTTGCACTCACTGCCTGCTTCCTTGGGACAGTTTGAGTTTCCTGCCAGCCTCCAACCCCTAACAGCGCCCCCCCCTCAGCCTCTGCTTCCCTAGGAATGGACTGACTACAGGCTAACCTGGGACCCAGCCGAGCACGAGGACATCGATTCACTCCGCATCACTGCTCAATCCGTGTGGCTACCAGATGTGGTGCTACTAAACAAGTAAGATCTTTCCTAGACTGGGGGTGGGGGAGGCCTCCGGAAGGGCGTGGCACCCGGAAGACATGGCCTGATCCCAGGTGAGAAGATTCCTTCCCCGCAGCAATGACGGCAATTTTGACTTCGCTCTGGGCGTTAACGTGGTGGTCGCTTCCCATGGTTCCGTGCGCTGGCAGCCCCCAGGCCTCTACCACAGCAGCTGCAGCATCCAGGTCTTTGGGTTCCGCCCCGGGAAACTCGAGGAGCTCTTAGAAACCCTCCCTCCTCAGACATCCTGACTCCCATCCCTCCTCCATTATCTCCCCATGACTCTCACATCTCTCTTGCCCTCCTGATTTTCCATTGTTTCATCTTCTCTGTTCACTTCCTTGACTTCCAGTCTTCCTCAGTAATTCCCCTTCATGACCCATGGCTTCACCTAATAACCTTCTAATTCCTTTGTGACCCCCACTTCCCTATGACCTCTCCTGATGGCCCCCTCTGCTTGGTGCTTCATATCCTCTGACTCCCCCAGCCCTGGCCAGTTCTCTGCCAGCTCTAGTGACTCCTGCTTCCATCCAGGTCACCTACTTTCCCTTTGACTGGCAGAACTGCACTATGGTGTTCAGTTCCTATAGTTATGACAGCTCAGAGGTCAGCCTGCAGACTGGCTTGGGTCCGGATGGGCAGGAGCTGGAGGAAGTGCACATTCATGAAGGGACCTTCATTGGTGAGTATGTATGGCTCCCACATCCATGAGTTTTATGACTTCTTATTTCTAACAGGCTGATAAGTATACTCCATCAGTGATGACCAATACAATCCTTTGGTATCAGCAAGATAGGTATGACTATCTACATTTTGCAAATATGGAAACTGAAACTTATTTATTAGAGATGGGCTGTCCAGTCTAGTGTCCACAGCTAGCCCCCTATCACATCGGCCGCCTCTGCTCTAGAATGTGGCAGAGCAAGCCAGATCCAGCACCCACAAGGACCAGGTCCCACATCTGTCTCCCCTTTTTCTGTTCTTCTCCTTCTCCCCCAAGAGAATGGCCAATGGGAGATTATCCACAAGCCTTCTCGGTTAATCCAGCCCCCAGTGGATACCCGGGGCAGGGGTGAAAGACAGCGTGACGAAATTACCTTCTACCTCATCATCCGCCGGAAGCCCCTCTTCTACCTGGTCAATGTCATCGCCCCATGCGTCCTCATCACTCTCCTGGCCATCTTTGTCTTCTACCTGCCACCAGATGCAGGTGAGGGGAAAGGGGCCCCAGACCTCTGTTTTACCAATACTTTAGCTTCTTCCTCTACACCCTGAATCCAGGTAAGGTTTTCCTGCCAAGTCAAGCTGTCATGGATTGCACGTCAGCAATTTCACTCAGTTTTTCTCTTCAACCAGAGCCTTTTCATCTGGATCCAGATTTTCCCTCCAACCTCATGCTCTGCTTCTCTTCTGCTGCCCACTTCTTTCCACCCAGTAATTTCTGAACTCTTTATATCAGAATCCAGTATCTCATCCTTTAAACGTCATCCCCGTGGACCAACATACTCCTGGGTTCAGATAGCTCTCCTATTCCCTGTCCTCATTCCTGGTATCCTCCTTCCTCCACTTTTTACTTTCTGTCTTCCCTCACTTTTTAGACACCTACTAGTCTCTTAACCTCTCATTTCCCTGGAAATAATAGCCTTTTTCTAGAAGGCAGCATAATGCAGTAAAAGTAACTTTGGACAAATTCTTTCATCTCTATGTGTCTCAGTTTCCTAATCTGGAAATGGGGACAATTATTGTTCCTACTGAATTTTTTTTATTTTATTTTATTTTACAGGGACAGAGAGAGTCAGAGAGAGGGATAGACAGGGACAGACAGATAGGAACGGAGAGAGATGAGAAGCATCAATCATCAGTTTTTCATTGCGGCACCTTAGTTGTTCATTGATTGCTTTCTCACATGTGCCTTGACCGCGGGCCTTCAGCAGACTGAGCAACCCCTTGCTGGAGCCAGCGACCTTGGGTCCAAGATGGCGAGCTTTTGCTCAAGCCAGATGGGCCCGCGCTCAAGCTGGTGACCTCAGGCTCTTGAACCTGGGTCTTCCGCATCCCAGTCCAACACTCTATCCACTGAATATAATTATTTTGAGGATCAACTGAGTTCATAGAACTATGCCCAGCACCCAGTAAATTCTAGATAAGTGGTGGTATTGTCTTTGCTGTTTTTGAATACTTGCTGTAGGGCAATATAATTAAGATGTTACATGGATGAACTCAATTCTAACCTATACAACAATTCTGTGAGGTAAGTACTGATTTGTCTTCCCATTTTATAGAGCAGGATAAAGAGGCTGAGTGAGTTTAAGTCATTTGTCTGATATTACACAATTAGAGAGATGCAATGTTGCTATTCCAATCCTGGTTAGTGCCAGTCTGATTCCGAGGCAGATATCCTTAACTCTGGTATTCAAAACATGCTTTCCTTCTCTTTAAAAATCTTGCCCAACCAGGCGGTGGCACAGTGGATAGAGCGTCGGACTGGGATGCGGAAGACCCAGGTTCGAGACCCTGAGGTCGCCAGCTTGAGCGCGGGCCCATCTGGCTTGAGCAAAAGCTCGCCATCTTGGACCCAAGGTCGCTGGCTCCAGCAAGGCTGCTCGGTCTGCTGAAGGCCCGCGGTCAAGGCACATGTGAGAAAGCAATCAATGAACAACTAAGGTGTTGCGACGGCAACGAAAAATTAATGATTGATGCTTCTCACCTCTCTCCGTTCCTGTCTGTCTGTCCCTATCTATCCCTCTCTCTGACTCTCTGTCCGTGTAAAAAAATAAAAAATCAAGTCCTCTTGCCCTGGCTAGTTGGCTCAGTGGTAGAGCGCCGGCCTGACATGTGGCAGTCCCGGGTTTGATTCCCAGCCAGGGCACATAAGAGAAACACCCATCTGCTTCTCCACCCTTCCCCCTCTCCTTCCTCTCTATCTCTCTTTTCCTCTCCCACAGCCAAGACTCCATTGGAGTAAAGCTGGCCCCAGGCACTGAGGGCAGTTTCATGGCCTGTGCCTCAGATGGGCAGAGCATAGTCCCCTGGTGGACATGCCAGGTGGATCCCGGTTGGGTGAATGCCAGAGTATGTCTTCCTGCTTCTAATTTTGGAAAAATATAAAATAATAGTAATAATAATAATAAATAAAATCAAGTCCTCTTTCTACCTAGGAAAGGAGAGTGATGCAGCTCTAGAACAATTTTCAAATGTTAACTTTAATTCCTTCTGGAGCAAGGCAAATTTTGGAACCAAATATTATAGGACTATAGTAGAGCAGATGATAAAAGTTACTTATTTTGTCCTGTTGGATAGCTCAGTTGGTTAGAGCATTGTCCTGAAACACCAAGGTTGTGGGACTGATCCTTGCTCAGGGCACATATAGAAACAGAGCGATGTTTCTGTCTCTCTCACTCTCTCCATTCCTCCTCTATAAAATCAATAAATGATTTTTTTAAAGTTACTTATTTAGCCTGTCCTGTGGTGGCGCAGTGGATAAAGCGTCGACCTGGGAACACTAAAGTCGCCAGTTCAAAACCCTGCACTGGGCCTGACCTGTGGTGGCGCAGTGGATAGAGCGTTGACCTGGAATACTAAGGTCGCCAGTTCAAAACCCAGGGCTTGCCTGGTCAAGGCACATGTGGGAGTTGATGCTTCCTGCTCCTCTCCTCTTCTCTCTCTAAAATGAATAAATAAAATTAAAAAAAACAACCCTGCACTGGTTTGGTCAAGGCACATATGGGAGTTGATGCTTCCAGCTCCTCCCTCCTTTCTCTCTCTCTCTCTCACTCTGTGTCTCCTCTCTAAAATGAATAAAATAAAAAAATAAAGTTACTTATTTAAATACTTTCATGAAGTTTGCAGTGCCTGTTGTATGCCACAGGAATAACCAACCAGGGGGTATACATGTCCATAACTTTTTCACTTTTAGTGATAGGATTTAAAAATATTTTTTATTTATTGATTGATTTAGTAAGAGAGAAAGGGAAAGAGACAGAAAGAAAAAGGAACAGCAATCTGTTCCTCTATGTGCCCTGACCGGGGATCGAACTGGCAACCTCCGCACTTCGGGACAATGCTTTAAACAACCAAACTACCCAGCCAGGTCATAGTGATAGGATTTGATTTACATTTTAATGGGATCAATTTGGCTGCTTTTTGAGAACAGAGAGGGGTAAGGGCAAAGGACGAAGCAAAGAGGCTGCCTTAAAATAATGCAGACCTGCCCTGACCAGACAGCTCAATTGGTTAGAGCATCCTCGGGATATGCAGGGTTGCCAGTTTGATCCTGGGTCAGGGCACATACAGGAACATATAGGTGTTTCTATCTATCTGTCTCTCTCTTTTCCCCCATTCTCTCTCTTAAATCAATAAGTAAATTTAGGCTTGACCTGTGGTGGCGCAGTGGATAAAGCGTCAACCTGGAATGCTGAGGTTGCCGGTTCAAAACCCTGCACTAGTCTGGTCAAGGCACATATGGGAGTTGATGCTTCCAGCTTCTCCCCCCTTTCTCTCTTTCTCTCTCTCTCCTCTCTAAAAAATGAGTAAATAAAAATATTAAAAAAAAAAAGTAAATTTAAAAACATAATAACTCAGACCTGAGGTAATGGTGATTTATACCAGGGTGATAGGGGTAGATGTTATAGGCCATCAGTTTCACAGTGTATTTTGAAGGTAGAGCCATTAGAATTTGCTATGAATTGGATCTGGGATGAAAGAGAGAAGAGAGTTGAGAATGACTCAGAGAGTTTTGGCTTGTGCCACAGGAAAGATGAAGTTGTTATTTATTAAATGGGGGAGACTATGAGGAGCTGGTGATGAGGGAATCAGGTTTCATGCATGTTAAGTTTGAGATGCTATTGCACATCCAAGTGGAGAAGTTAAGCTGGCTGGTGAATAGAAGTCTGGAGTTTAAGCAAATAAGTCCAAGCTGGAGGTATAAATGTAGGAGTCTTTTTTTTTTTTTTATAGGGACAGAGAGAGAGTCAGAGAGAGGGATAGGGACAGACAGACAGGAACGGAGAGAGATGAGAAGCATCAATCATCAGTTTTTCATTTGGACACCTTAGTTGTTCATTTATTTCTTTCTCATATGTGCCTTGACCGCGGGCCTTCAGCAGACCGAGTAGCCCTTTGCTTGAGCCAGCGACCTTGGGTCCAAGCTGGGGAGCTTTTTGCTCAAGCCAGATGAGCATCCCAGTCCGACGCTCTATCCACTGCGCCACCGCCTGGTCAGGCTAAATGTAGGAGTCATTTGCATGTAGTTGACCCTTCCAAAGCCTGTTGTTGAGTGAGCTGGAAAACATGGTCACCAATCATGTCATAAGGACTGTCTTCTGGCAAAACCTAGTCCTTCTTCCTTCCCCTCTGTCCTCCTAGGAGAGAAGATGGGGCTCTCAATCTTTGCCCTACTGACTCTTACTGTGTTCCTGCTACTGCTGGCTGCCAAAGTGCCTGAGACCTCCCTGGCTGTCCCCATCATTATCAAGTACCTTATGTTTACCATGGTCCTCGTCACCTTCTCAGTCATCCTTAGCGTTGTTGTTCTCAACCTGCACCATCGCTCACCTCACACCCACCAAATGCCCCTTTGGGTCCGTCAGGTAAGAAAATCTCCTCTGGTTTGTATTAACTCTTAATCTTACTTAGTATTTGGCTTTTTGTCCAGGTATGGCTCCCTCCTCCTGCCACTGCAGCCTTCCCTTTCACAGATCTAAGGGAGAACTATAACCGTTCATGGAGTGTTGAAGAACCAAGGCCTGTTGGGTGCTGAAATGTTGCACAATTAAATTTACCCTCCCATCATCACCATTTCATAGATCCCACACTCTGTTCATCAATACTCCTTATCCAGGGTCCCAGGGAAACAATCTCAGGGTTAGGTGCTCTCAGGGTGGAAGCCCTCAGAACTTGACTTTCCAAGTCAGGATGCCTCCCAACCCACTTAACAGCTCTGAAGCTGTGCGGTTGTGTTTCCTTGTCCATGTAGCTCTGTGGGACACAGGCACACATGCTCAGGAATGGGCATGCGGCCTGGGGCTGGCTGGCTCCTTCCCTTCTCGTCTGAAAGCCCCCTCCAACACTCCTCTTCTTATACTTTGTAGATCTTTATCCATAAACTGCCTCTGTACCTGGGTCTGAAGAGGCCCAAACCTGAGAGAGACCAGATGCTAGATCCACCTCCTGCAGCGCTCAGGGATTCTCAGGGAAGTGGCTGGGGTCGAGGAACTGATGAATATTTCATCCGGAAGCCACCGAACGATTTTCTCTTCCCCAAATCCAACAGGTAGTACCTACTCAGGGGAGGGAGAACTACAATTCCATGAAGACTTTGCGGGGGCAAACGGCCTAAGCTCTGAAAGGCGCTTTGGTTGAGCATCATGGGAGTCGTAGTATCCCTTCTGCTACCCACTTTGCTGAAAGGTGGGAACTAAAGCATCAAGGAAATCTTAGAGGGAGAGGAGGAATTATTACAGAAGACTGGCGGGGAGAGCCAGAAAGGCTATTTTCCCTCCCATTGATTTGAGAGACATCAACTCATTACATTTAGTTGTTGTGCACTCATTGGTTGCGTCTCGCGTGAGCCCTGACCAGGGGTGGAGCCGGACGACGCTGTCCGCTGAGCTACCAGCTCTAAACCGGGTAGGGTGTTGGGGCGGGGGCTCCAGCCCGAGCGCAGGCTGCGTCTTTGCACCCCGGGGCGTGACTAAACGGTCCCGCCTCTTCCAGGTTCCAACCTGAACTGTCTGCCCTGGATCTACGGCGATCTATCGATGGGCCAGCCCGGGTTGTGGTCCTACCCCCGGAGCTACGGGACGTTGTTTCCTCGATCAGTTACATCGCTCGACAGCTGCAGGAACAGGAAGACCACGACGCGGTAAGTCCCGTGAGGGTGGAGCAGGGCTGAGTCTTGGTGGCCTTGGCTCCACCCGGAAACTCAGACCCCGCCCCCAACACTCATTTCTTATTTTTGACTGGAAGTTTGCCTTATTTGATCCCGCCCCCTGCTTCCCGATTGGTTCTCTACTCTCACCAATCACCCGTAGCTTTGCCTTCCTCTTTCGTTGTAGGCCCTGGTCTCGGAGTGGTGGTAGGACAAGGGCGTTTAGGGAGTCCTCCCCTAGGGTCTGGAGGAACATTTTCTTTTGTCTACCTCCAGCTGAAGGAAGATTGGCAATTTGTGGCCATGGTAGTGGACCGCCTCTTCCTGTGGACCTTCATCATCTTCACGAGTGTGGGGACCCTTGTCATCTTCCTGGATGCCACATACCACTTGCCCCCTGCTGACCCCTTTCCTTAAGTCCCAGGGCCAAGACCCTCATCCTCAGCCAGCTGAATTGCGAGTTTGGTGGTACTCTAGAGCCCTAGCCCTTTCTGCCTCTTCACTCCACTAGGGAACGTCATCTCATTTTGTCTCCAGAGCCCAAGTGAGCCTGGGCGTAGGAAGCCTTGGGCCCACCAGTAATGTACTATCAGCTTATATAATCTTTGGCTTCTTAAATAAATTCCTTAGCATATCACCCAGTTTCCCAGTAAAATGGAACAAAGAACAAGAACTAGACTGCAAGCCGAATGAGGGCAGAAACTGCCTTGTTCACTGTAATATCTACAGCACCTAGCGCATATCCTGCTTAACATTGTTGAATAAATGTTATGTTTGCATGTTGGGACTAGTGGTCATTTTTCCCTTGTTTTTACCTTTCTGTAACTTATGTTTTGAAAAAGTATTATCTTTAAGATAAGGTAGAAGGTTATTTCTAAAAGGGTTTATTTGTAATAAGGGAGGGAAAGCACACTTGAAAAATATCCAAGTTCCAGCTTTAGTGCTCAAACTTTGGACAAGCTACTAAACTGCTCTGTCTCCAAATCTATATAATGGAACTAATAATAGTCTGAGGATATGAGAAGACGGGAACAAAAGTACTAGGTAGTATGTATCAGAGGTTATAAACTAGTGTGTTTCATTTGGTCCATGACATTAGCCTGCATAACTTTATATTTGAATTAGTTCGCTTTTAAAATTTGAATATTTTTTCACCCCAATAAATTCAATTTAAGAAATTTGGTCTGACCAGGCGGTAGTGCAGTGGATAGTGCATCGGCCTGGGATGCTTAAAACCCAGGTTTGAAATCCCAAGGTCGCCAGCTTGAGTACAGGCTCATCCGGCTTGAGCACGGGCTCATCAGCTTGAGTGTGGGATCATAGACATGACCCCATGGACGCTGGCTTGAGCCCAAAGGTTGCTGGCTTAGAGCCCAAGGTCGCTGGCTTGAGTAAGAGGGTCACCGACTCAGCTGGAGCCCCACAGTCAAGGCACATATGAGAAAGCAATCAATGAACAACTAAAGTGCTACAACTATGAGTTGATGCTTCTCATCTCCTTTCCTGTCTGTCCTCCTCTTGGGGGGGAAAAGAAAATTTTTTCACCGAGGAATTTGGATTCTTGGCTTCTCTTGAAAGTTTTTTGTAAACTATAGTAACACCAATCCTGATTCTCCTATTGGCAGCAGCCTGCTAGAGGTGATTAGTGGGTGCCCACTCTGGTCAATTCCTCAAAGTGCCCACCTACCTAACCACCTTCACTCAGTTTACTTACTCGTCCCTCCAGAACACTAGACAAGATACAGGGGAGGGCAGAGGAGACGAGGCCAAGTGGAAAAAGGAAGGTTGCTGTGTCTACTATGGCCATCACATATTTTGAACCTCAGTTTCTTTTCAATTGGGAGAAAGGGTTGCATCTGGTTTAAGGCAAGGCGTTTCTGGGACATGAGTATTATGTGCCTGGAAGGCTGTGTGAACTGAACTGAGTTTAATGTTTCTGCCTGGAGGTCACATCAAGGTTAGCTTGAGCCTAATAGCTGTAGCAATTACAATGAAGTAGCTAGGGTCAGCAAGTCCTCATACCTACTCAGTTGCTGGAAGTTGTTGCCCTGAGAGGGTGAACAGGGCTACAACTCCCAAGGATCCCTGTGGAGCAATGTCCCTGTCCAGCTGACCCACCAGCCACGGAAATAACTGCACCTGGCGTTCCACTGCAGAGCACAGTTCGTTTGTCTTGTTGGTTTATTGGCCTAGAGAGTTGGACACACACACAAATGCGGAGATAAATATTGGTCAGTTTCGCTAAATCTCTGTCCTCACTACTATAGAGCTAGAATCTGTAGAATTCTAAATCTTGCGTGCTGTGGCGTAGAACCAGTGGTCTTTTCCACTCCATTATCACCCTTCTTCCAGGGAACATGGGGAAAGAGGGCACAAACTGACAAGACTTGATTTTCCAAAGATTAAGTAGCAAACCCCAAATTTCCAACATCTGAAATTCACAATATTCAGGTCCCCCGTAGATTTTTAACCTCCATTTTGCCACAATCTCATTTGTTGCCCAGAACCACCAAATTCTGGAAACTATTTTCCTTAATCATATTAAAAAATAAAATAAAAATAATAAAAGGTCTACAATCTCAGATCTCACAAAATGGTTTTAGAATTTTGACCTGTTCTGAAATTCAAATTCCCTGATCCATCCTCAACCCCTTTATCTCCTGTGCCTTTTGCGTCAGAGGAGTTAAGGTTAAGGATACAAGGGGACTTTCATCCCATCTGCCTCTTGCCTCCAAGGCCTTCTTCAGTCTCTCTTGTGGTTCCGCTGTGTGTGTATATAATTTGTACATACATACATATACTATATATGTGTGTATATATATATGTATATTTGTACGTATGTATCCTGTATGTACTTTTTTCGCAGTTTTTCTAAAGTGCCAGAAACAAGATTTGTGGGGACATTTTAGTTTAGCTTCTGTTGGGTTGTTTGTTTTTTTTGCATGTTTCCCTGTTTAAAAATTTCTTTTTTCTCCCATAAAAATTGGAACTTGGTACATTCAGTAGAAAAACTCTTCACTCGGACTGTGGCCAAGACCAAGAAAAGTGCAAAGAGACAGAGTAGTGAAGGAGTGACACTCCTCCATGGTTAACATTCAGGAAGCCTGTCAAAAACCTCCCCCTTTGTATAGTCTGGGAGGGTAAGAGGAGGCAGGAGGATGCTCCTGTTCCACCCCCCCCCCCATTCACCTCCCTCTAAAAGCCATGATCTTGTCCTTTCAACATCTGTTGAGAGGACAGCCATCTTGGCTCCAGAAAACAGTAGCTGGGGAAAAGGCTGCCATTTTGATGACAGCAACTTTCCCCCTTTTTAAAAACTGTACTCCTCTCATTCCCATGTATCAAATTTGCTCCCCAAAACTGGCTCTCCCCTTGTGAACTCGGTTTTTATTAGGGGGGAGGTGGGTGGGATAGGAAATGTTCCTCTAATCACAGAGTGGGGAGGCCCAGTTTATCAGAGAATCAGGAGCAAACGCTTCTTCAGCTCCCCACGAGAAGGAAACACAGGGACCCTGACCAGGGTTAACTAGTGCAAATTAGGGATTAGGGACTATTTAAGGTCCCTGCACCCCATCTCTAGGCTGGGATCTTTGGGTGTGGGGAACTGAATCAAAGATGGGGTATAAGGTGCTATTTTAGAGGGAAAGTTGGTGAGGATACCCCAAAGCCCACCAAGGGAATAGTATGGTTTCCCCAAAACCATCTGAAGTGATTGGTGAGGGAAGTGATGCTGGGAAAGATGGGGTAAAGCTAAGGATGGGAAGTCATGTGCAAATCTTGGGCTTACGCACCCATCCAACCCCCACTATTTTTCTGGCTATTTGGTCTAGTCTGGGAGAAACCATCAGGAAAAAAACAGGGAGAAAGTAAATTCCCTTCCCCATCCCATCTGGAGCTCCTCCCTCCTAACCCCCAAATCTGGTTTAGCCCAGAAGAGGACATATGTAGAAGCAGAAAGAGGTGTAATCTACTCACCTCTTTTGCCATGGAAGAATCTGGGGCTCACTGGATTTGGGGGTCAAGATAGAGCCAAGATTGGTGCTGCCCTGGGCTGGGAAAGAAACAGATGGGTAGCCCTCCTTGCCAATACCTCCTTGACCTAGATTGGGAGAGGCCATCTCCAGAGTCTAGCAGTATGAGGAGGAATATGGAAGATCCAAAGGCATGGAAGCCAAGGAAGGCATGGCATCTTAATGTGAAGGAAGAAGGGACACAGAAATCCACCACTGGAAGAACAGAATCCAAAGCCAAGCTCCCGGGTGGGTAGTTCCAGGTATCACAATGGTCTGGTCCAGGCCCTGGGCCATAAAGAATGGAATGTGCTAGGAAGCATCTGGGCAAGGGCTTGGAGAAAGCTTCAGAATGAGGGGGGATCGTTAGGAGAGAGAGATGGTTTCCCCCTAGGTATATGATACATCAGGGGGGTAGGTTAGACATTCAGAGCTGGTGGGGGCCGTGAGTAGAGATTCATATAAGTATATTGCTCAGTTGCCCCAAGGGCTGGAGAAGGGATGGGAGCAGGCCCTGCCTCTCATGGAGGCCATTCCCTGGAGGAGAACTGAGAGGGGAACCACCAAAGATCCCTTCCCAAGAGATAGAACTACAATCTCACACAAAGCAGCCTGACTCCTGAGCTCCAGGGGCCCCTCGGTCCCTGCACAAGTGTGGAGGGGCTCCCAAGGGACAGGGAGGCCAGGGAGCCGGTAGTGGTGGGGGTTCAGGGAGGGTGGCATCTGGTGAAAGGGGAGATCTGGGCCCAGAACTCACCCCACATCTCCCTTCTGGGTTCCCTCAACCCCTGCCCATTCCCCTTCTCCCTTAGGGGGCACTGATGGAGGAAGAGTTGGAGGGGGTGGAGTTGGGGGGATGGGGGGGACTGCTTGAGGATTGACTGCGTAGCCAAAGACCCCTGGTAGGAAAGGAAGGGCCCCGCCACCCTTCTCATCAGGTAGGACCATGTTAAGAGCCACCGGGAGGGCAGCCAAGTTGCTGAAGTTGTAAGGGTAGGCAGCAAGGAGCTGGGGACCATAGACGAGTGGGTAGGGCTCAGGGTAGAAGGTGACTTTGGCAGCTCCTATCCCCTCCATCCGGTCCCCCTCCCCAGTCCCCCCTGGTCCATCACTCCCAGGTTTTCCCCTACCACCACCGGGTTCCCGGCCGCTTCCGATCAGAGCCAGTGGAAATTCCTGCACAGGTGGATACGCATAGGTGCCCCCTCCTGCCACCGCCGGGGGCTCCTCACCCCCTGAGATGACCGGGTCCTGGAGCGAGGTGGCCTCGGAGGCTTCCTCAGCAGCCGCACTGCCGCTGCCCGCCTCCCCACTGGACGAGGAGACTTGCATCTCCTGGGGGGCCTCCTCCTTGACATCGCTGAGTCTGGTGCCAGCGCTGCCCTTGGAGTAGGCGATGACAGGCGTGGGGGTGCCCCCAGGCCTCTCAGCAGCATGCCTCTGCCCGTGGCGGCTCAGGGCTGCGGCCGTCTTGCACACCTTGGCGCAGTGAGGGCAGGTGAAGCGCGAGGAAGGCCTCCGTCCAGCCCGGGAGCTGTGGGAGCCCCCGCCGTGGGCCTCCTGGTGCTTCCGCAGCTTCCTTAAGGTGGCAAACGTTTGGCCACAGTCCCCGCAGCAGTGCCTCCGCTCGACACAGGCACGCCCCACGGGGCCCTCGGCCGCGGAGGTCTCCTCCCAGCTCCTGGGTTCCAGCTTCTGCCGCCAGCGCGGCGGCCTGCGGCCTCTGGGCGTCCCGCTGCCCCCGCCGCCGCCTGGCCCTCCAGCTCCGGCCTTGCGCTTGGGTTTGTAGGAGTAGTAGGGCCTCCAGAGCTGGTCCTCCTCGCTGGCCTTCGATTCCTCCTGCTCCTCCTCCTCCTCGTCCTCCTCTTCCTCCTCCTCCTCACTCTCGTCCACTTCCTCTCCACTCAGCTCTCCAGGACGCAGGTCAGTTTCTGAGATGCGGCGCTTGACAATGGCCTCCTCACCAATTCGCACAGTGATCTGACACAGTGGCGGTGGCACCTGGAGCTGAGGACCCCGGCCAGGCCCTGCAGGAGGACCCCCATCCCCGCCAATACCACCAGCTGGCTTGGCCATGTAGGTCAGAGTCCTTCCGGCCCGCAGGCTGCGGCCTTTGGCCTCCTCTGTTGCCATGGCCGGCCCCGCGGCTGTGGCTGGGCTGGTCGGTGTGGGTGCAGGCACTGGGGGAGGAGGTGGGTACTCACGCTTTTTGGGAGGTCTTGGGGGAGCAGTGTAAGTGATGACCGAAGCGGCTTGGGCACCTCCTGTGCTGGCCAACCCACCCCCTGCTCCGCCACTACTGCCCCCGTGAACAATGACAGAAGGAGCTGGGTGGGCAAAAGTGATGACGGAGGGCGGGGGGGCAGGCTCTGGGGCAGGCGGTGGGCCCGGTGGTGGACTGGCTGGCATTGCTGGAGGGGCCGGTGTGGTGAGGCTTGGAGAAAGAGGAGCCTCAGGGGCTCCCTGGCTGTAGGTCTTGTAGGGCCTCTTGGCTGCCCGCATGGGAAGCAGGCGGTACAGCTTGAGGGTATTGAGCTTGGGCTTATAGCCTCCATTGGGTGTCTTCTCACTGGCTAGGAGGCCTGGGCTAATGCCATGGAAGGCTCGCTGGTGGGTCTTCAGGTTATAATAAGTGACAAAAGTCTCCCAGCAGAAAATGCACTGGTACCTGGGCCAGGACAGAGGGGATAGGGCAGGGACAGAGCAAGTTGAGTCAGGAGCCCTGAAGCCAGGTCCTCAGCTCCCCACACCCTCTACTGCCCTCCGCTTGGACCTAGACCTCCCTCAGTCACTTGTTCACCCCCTTTCATGCCGCTCAGCCCAGCATGCCAGATTCAGGAGGGACACTAGTCCAAGCTCGGTGACCCCCACACCAGCTGTGAGATGCTGGGCCTCAGCTGTTCCATTTGTGAACTGGGAATAATCACACACCTTGCCTAACTCATAATCCTTCTTTTGAAGCTCCAATGACAGGATGGGAAAATGTCTTATAAACGGAGATACATTATGGAAATACACATTGTAACTACTGGAGGGTATGCCTGCGCACTCCATAGTCTTTTCCTATAAGGGTAATTTCTCTTTCCTCCTTGGTCTTCTCCGTATCACCAAGCCAGGACATAGCACCTAGAGGTGCTAACAAGCGTCAGCAGAAGGAACTAGGGCTGAAGGGAGGCAGACAGGTAAGCGATGAAGAGCAGACAAGCAGGGCCAGTGATGAGCGGGAATCTCAGGATCTAGGCTCCACACTCTGCCCACTCCCTTCTCCATGTGATGCCCAAGAACTGACCACTGACTTTGCTGCCCTCCCTACCCCCCAGAACACTTACCTGCGCTCCCCGGTGTGCCACACCTCGTGCTTGGTGCGGTACTCAGCCAGGGCAAACACCTTCTCACAGTAGCGGCAGGGGTACTTCCTCCGCCAGGAGTGGACATTGCTGTGCCGCTTCAGGCTGGACAGGGTCACGTAGGAACGCTCACAGGCTGCGCACACATATAGCACGTGGCCACCCACTACCTTCACCACGTGCTCTGGGCCACCTCTGAAGCCCACTGTAGGGGGCAGGGCAGAGGCATCCACTCCTGTGGGGCCACTAGGGCCAGAGCCCCCAGCTCCCAGCCCTGCGGAACCCCTAGTGCTGACTCCCCTGCGGCACTGTGCCTCATGGGTCTGTAGCCTCTTGGGATGGATAAAGCTTTTTCCACATCGAGGACAGGGGAGAGGCCGTCGGGAAATGAGGGGCTGTGAGTCAGGGGCCTGAGCCTCAGCCCTGTCATTCTGCCACTCCTCCGCTGGCGCAGGTCCAGGCCTAAAGCTGTCCTCTTCAGGCTGCGAGGTGGCCATGGGGACTGGGACAGGAGGCACCCAGGCATCGCCTCCCTCCCCCAAGCCCTGCAGGCGGGAGATGCCCAGACGCCGTCCCAGAGCCCCGATCTCTGCCACAGCTGCCCCATCCCCTCCGCCGTCAGGCAGGGCAAGCCGGGCACTGTAGATGAAGTTGAGGACATCAGAGAAGGCAGCTGCTGGGACCCCTGGCAGCTCTAGGACCCGGGGTGGGGACAAAGTGGGGGAAGAGGCTGGAGGAGGAGAAGAGGAGGAAGAAGAGGAGGAAGAGGAGGAGGAGGAGGAAGAAGAGGAGGCAGCTGTGGTGGTGGCAGGGTTAGGGGCTGAGCCCCCAATAACTGGTGGGAGGGGCAGTGGCGCTGAAGCAAGCAGGGCCTCTCTGAAGAAGGGACTAGAAGCAGCCAGGACGCTTCGGTGAGCAGGGAACTTGGTATCTCCAGCTATGAGGGTGACATCACAGAAGAGGCCACGGAGCCGCTGCTCATTGAGCTGACGCAGGACAGCTGGGGCGTGGGATGGGTCAGTCACCTCTGCTGGCGGGGGCATGGCGCCAGCCTAGACAGAATAGAAGAGGACAAGGGAGACTCTCAGAGGCTGGGCAAAGGGCGGAGGCCTCTAAAATCAAAGAGGTGAGCTGGGAGGGGTCAGATGTTGTTGGTCAGAGATTAGTAGAATGCTGACTAACTTCCAATCACAGAAGGGTTAACCTCAGCCACCCAAGTCTGGCCAGCATCCAATACCAGTATGCCAAACATCTGGGGCTGGAAGATGCCAGGGATACCTCAGGTCTTGGTGGAGGTCAAAGGTTAAAACCTCCAAAGTCACCGAAGCAAGCAATGGACACCTCTCCCGCGCTGGAAGAAGAAAGCCCCCACAACTACTGATGACCATTTCTCAAAACTCCCAGCCTTGACAAAATGGCTGCCCAGGCTGGCCTGCAGCATCAGGTCCAATCTTTCCTAGCTGCACACCTCTCACCATCTCACCTGAGAGCACAGCCAACATGGAGCAGAATGGGGGGAGCTTAGCAAGTCCCTTCTGCCTGACTTCTTCCCTCTGTGAAGAAACAGAAATCATGTCCTCAGTAAGGGGACTGGGAAGGAAGGGACCCCAGGAGGCCGGGGTGGTACAGTGCTCAGTGATCAAGCGGAGGACACTTGGGCTGCTCTGCCAAACCTGACCTTCCCAGGAGCCTTTGTCAGATTATTTGCTTAGCCATATCCAATCAGACCTAGGAGGTCACACAGATTATGGCAGCCTTACTCTGCTGCCCGCAGAAGTACAGGAACAAGATAGTTTGCATATTCCCAATTCACCTCAAAACAGACAGCTTAATTCAGTCCTGTAGGTCCAGGGAAGCCTGGATTACTCCCAAGTCCCTCTGGGCAGGTTTTGGAGCTCAAAGGGAATCGAACATTTACATACTGTCTTTTTCTTTCTTTCTTTTTTTTTTTTTACAGAGACACAGAGAGAGAGTCAGAGAGAGGGATAAATAGGGACAGACAGACAGGAACGGAGAAAGATGGTCAATCTTTAGTTTTTTGTTGCCATTGTGACACCTTAGTTGTTCATTGATTGCTTTCTCACATGTGCCTTGACTGCGGGCCTTCAGCAGACCGAGCCACCCCTTGCTGGAGCCAGCGACCTTGGGTCTAAGCTGGTGAGCTTTTGCACAAGTCAGATGGGCCCCAGGCTCAATCTGCCAACCTCGGGGTCTCGAACCTGGGTCCCCCGCTTCCCAGTCCGATGCTCCATCCACTGCGCGGCCACCTGGTCATGCTACATATTGTCTTTTTTATATTGGTCTCATTTACATACCAAAATGGATTTGCTTTAGTTTTTTTATTGGACCACGCTGCTAGATATTCTAATTTGGTAAAGACCTCCTCTCACAAGTGCCAGCCCATTAATCTTTGAGGGGATTTCTGGCTCAGGTGCCAGGAGACCACCAGAGATCACAAATCATACACAAGTGCCCAGCTTGCTCTGGTCTCTGGAGGGCACTGGAAAGGTCACCAGATTAGGGGGTGAGGACACTTGGGTCCCACTCCTTACTCTGAGAGGGGAGCTGTAGGGCTTTGGCTTAAAAATGGGGGGCGGAAAAGAATCCCCATCTCACCTCTTTCGGGGGGGCTCATCCAAAAGGACTAGTAGGAACCCAAAGGTGGGCTGTGGCAATCACTGCATAGAAGACACCTCACAGCCGTGCTCCCTGCGCACACCAGGGCTTGGGGGACAGTTTCCAATTGAAGATCTGAGTTCAAGAGCCATAGTGTCTTAGCCACAGTCACACAGAGCTGATAACAGCTGGGGCCTGTTCACAGAGCCCGGCCTGCTGACCCAGCAGCAGAGCTCTTGGTCCCTCTCCATGAAGCCTGGGAGCACTCTCCTTCTGAATGCCCTGGGTCACACATGTTTCTGTGGTGTCCTGCATCCAGAGTTCTTCATACAGCCCCACTCCCAAAAAAACCCTTCTTTTCTTATTTAGTAGTTATACTATCTGCATTAGAAGGCCTTCCTAGCTGACCAGGCAGTGGCGCAGTGGATTCAGCATCAGACTGGGATGCAGAGGACCCAGATCCGAAACCCCAAGGTCGCCGGCTTGAGTGCCGGCTCATCTGGTTTGAGCAAAGCTCACCAGCTTGGACCCAAGGCCGCTGGCTTGAGCAAGGGGTCACTCACTCTGCTGTAGCCCCCAGTCCAGGCACATATGAGAAAGCAATCAATGAACAACTAAGGAGATGCAACAAAGAATTGATGCTTCTCATCTCTCTCCCTTCCTGCCTGTCCCTCTCTCTGTCACACACACACAAAAAACAGTCCTTACCTTCACAGTCCATTTCAATTTCCTGAAAGACTGTTCTGATTCCCAAAGAAGCAGGAAGATGACATATGGGTGATATGCGAAAGTTCAACAGCCCGAATGGCCAGGCACATTCCTGGGTCAGTACTACTTTGCCAGGTGCTAGATTGCAGATGGGCCTGGTTGTAAAGTGAGGAAAGAGAGCACTTCTTCCCATGACAGCCACCAGCCCACTGGGACCCCCAAGAGTCAGTGCTTAACTTGCATTACTTCATTTACTCCTTTCCTTTTCACTACCCTAAAGGTAGCAGTTCGTGTCCCCATTTTATTCATTTATTTATTATTTTTAAGTGAAAGGAGGAAAGACAGAGAGACAGACTCCCATATGCGCTCCGACTTGGATCTGCCTGGAAACCCCCGTCTGGGGCCCATGCTCAAATCAACCCAAATATCCTCAGCGTCTGGGGCCAAAGTTCAAACCAATCTAGACACTGGCTGAGGAGGAGGAGAGAAAGAAAGTGGAGAAAGAGGGGAAGAGAAGCAGATGGTCGCTTCTCATGTGTGCCTATTGGGGATCAAACCCAGGACATGTATGCCGGGCCGACGCTCTATCCACTGAGCAAACCAGCCAGGGCAAGCTTCCCCGTTTTAAAGTGACCAACTGAGGCTCAGAGGTGCTAGGTGAATCACCCAAGAATATGACCAGTTTGTAGAAGGGCTGGGATCTGATCCCAGAAAGTTTGGCTCCAAAGCCCGTGTTCTTGATTAGACCATATCATGGTGGAGGGCTTATTTATAGCTATGATACTGAGATATAACAGGTGTGTGTGTGTGTATTTTTTAAATAAAATTTATTTTAAGGAGAGAGACAGGAAGGGAGAGTGAGAAGGAGAAAGAGCAAGAAGCATCAACTCATAGTTGCTTCACTTTAGTTGTTCAGTGATTGCTTCTCATTCGTGCCTTGACTAGGGTGTGTGTGGGTGGGTGGGGTTCCAGCTGGTCCCGTAACCCCTTGCTCAAGCCAGCAACATTGGCAACATGTCAATGATCCTGCCATCAAGCCAATAACCTCACAAAGGAATATATATATTTGGTCTTCATCTCTATAATGATCACAGAGCTCCTAAAACTCTAGAAATTTCCTAAGTGATAAGAGCACCTTTCATTCTAGTAGTTGATCTTTGACCCTGGCTCTTGACACCAATCTCCTAAATCCGTTGGAATTTTCTGGGTGATAGGAGCATCCTTTGTTCTAATGAGGTGACTGCTGGTAGACGTCTGGATAGGGGTGGTCCCTGGAAAGACCAAGCCAAGTTTTAAAGCTTGGAACTTTCAGCCCTGCCCACCCACCCCCAACCTTTGGGGAGGGAAGAGGGACTGGAGACTGAGTTAAAGATCAATCATGTCTACATAATGAAGCCTCCATAAAAGTCCTAAACTATGAGGTCAATAGAGCTTCCAGATTAGCAAACACATCCATATGCTGGGAGGATGGCATACCGCAACTCTTTGGAGACAGAATTCTGCTCCTGTGCTCAGGACCCTTCCAGACCTTGTCCTATGTACCTCTTTACTGGCTGTTCATCTATATTATCATATTCTTTATGATAGAGTCAGTATGTCCCTCAGTTCAATGAGCCATTCTAGCGAATTATCAAATCTGCGGATCTGTCCCTCTGTCTCTGTCTCTGTCACAAAAAACAAGACCTTCCCTCCACAGTCTGTTTCAATTTCCTGAAAGACTGTTCTGATTCCCGAAGAAGCAGGAAGGTGACAAAAATCTCTCCCAATTTATAGCTGGTCAATCAGAAGCATAGGAGGTCCGGATTTGCAACTGACATCTGAAGTAGGACAGTCTTGTGGGCCTGAGCCCTTAACCTGTGCGATGTGACACTATCTCCAGGTAGGTAGTGTTAGAATTGAATTAAATTGTAGGACACCCGGCTAGTGTCAGAGCGTTGGTCAGTGTGGAGAAAACCCACACATCTGATGTCAGAAGTGTTGAGTAGAGAGTATAGAAAATGTTGTTTTTATTTCAAGAGCACCAACGAATGCCCCCACAGCCCATATGTTAAAATGAGAGGTAGGCCCTTCCTCCAGGAAGTAGCAGCCTTGCACAGGTGAGCGAAGAAAAGGTTCAATTTCAGCCCCCACAGACCCCTTTGGCCAGACCTGCCCACCTGTACAACCATACAGGCCTGGTGCCTACGGAGACATGGGTGTGTGCTGACTGCCAAGATACTTGGACAAGGCCTATTGAGGCGCCTTAGAACCAGAGAAGTCCGAAGCCCTTAGAGATCACCTAGAATCATCATAATCATGGTATCTGTAGTTGCAATTTATGAAATACTTTATTATCTACCAAGTACAGAGCTAAGCATTTTATCTGCATCATCTCAACACTCAAAAGGACCATCGTGGGGCAGGTGCTATCATCAACCCACTGCATAGCTAAATAAATTAAGGCTTTCAATACTCTATAAACTCTTCACTTTCAGGTAGAAAGAACAGAGTAGCAGGGTGATTTGCCCTGGGTTTCATTGCTAACCAAGTAGGGTTTGAACACAGCTCTTCTGAGTTCAATTGCCCCACCACTGGCCACTGCTTAGGGGAGATGAAGACAATAACTTTGTGACCCTGAGCAAGTTACTTAACCTCTTTGTATCTTCGTTTCCTTGTGTACGAGGTAGAGATAATGACAAGTTCCTTTGTAGGGTTGCTGTAAAGAATAAAAGAGCTAGTAACTGGTAGTGCCTAGAAGAGTGCCTGGTACACAGTAAATGCTAGCTCTTATTATCAGCTTGGAACTCAGTCCTGAAAAATAGTGGAAGGAAGTGGTGAAGAAAAAGAGGCAGAAATTAGGCTTCATGGTAGGTTTGGTGGCTCTGTGGTTTTTAGTTTTTTATTTGTTTTTACAGTTTCTCTATTCTTGACTGGCCATGTGATCTCAGAGGTGTGACTGAGGTGGGGATCCGAGCACTGCCACCAGATACGCTCCACCTTTTGCTGTTCTCTGTCTGGAATGTTCTTTTCTCCAACAGCTTCATGACTTGCTGCCCCACCTCCATTAAGTCTAGACTCAAAAGTCACCTTCCCTCCGAGGCCTTCCCTGGCTACCTCCTGACTTCCCAAACTTTCTATCCCTCTCCCTGACTTTATTTTTCTCCTTGGCACTGAAGAAAACATATTGCTCATTTATTTCTAGAATGTAATCTCTAACAGAGGGAGGGATTTTTGTTTGCTTTGTTCACTGCTATCCCTAAACAGTATCTGATACATAGTGGGAGGTAAAAGAAAAAAATTACCTTGGTGGGGTAGCTCAATTGATTAGAGCATCGTCATGATTTGCCAAGGTTACAAGTTTGGTCCTTGGTCAGGGCACATGCAAGAGTCAACCAATGAGTGCATAAATAAGGGGAACAGTGAATCAATGTTTCTCTCTAAAGTCAATAAATTAAGGAAAGTTTTGGTGAATGCATGTACCTGCTTTCTTCTAAGTCTGCCTGCTGTCTGCCCGCCCTCAGGGAGGAAGCCGTCCTCAGTGCCAGACTGACATGACCAGGGGCTGGGATGATCAGTGTACCTTGACGGCTTTGGGCGCGCTCAGACCTTGCCTGTTAAAATTCCAGGGCTTTACATGCATTGCCTAATTTAATGATTTTCCCCAAACAACCACCCAAAATTGGTATTTATATTACCCCAGTTTTACATATAAGGAAACTGAGGCTCACAGAGGGGTGGGTATACCTTGTTCAAGGTCACACAGCTCGTGAGTAGTAGAGTCAAAATTCAAATCCAGGCCATACTGCAGACCATGCCCTGAGAGGGCCTATGGCCAGCCAGCAGGTTGCAGAAATCAACACACAGGTCTCATGTGTTAAATGCTGTGTCATGTCTGACTCTGTCCTTTCCTTTGCACCCCATACCCAGCAGTCACCAAGTCTGATAAAATCCTCAGCCCAGCTTGAGAATGACTGGAATCTTCCCCTCAACCCACCTCCAGCCCCCAAACTAGCTTCGGGCCTTGTTAACACTCCCGTGGTCTGCCTGACCAGGCGATGGCGCAGTGGATAGAGCTTCGGACTGGGATGCGGAAGACCCAGGTCCGAGACCCCCGAGCGAGCCAGCTTGAACACGGGCCCATCTGGCTTGAGCAAAAGCTCACCAGCTTGGACCCAAGGCCGCTGGCTCCAGCAAGGGGTTGCTCAGTCTGCTGAAGGCCCACGGTCAAGGCACATATGAGAAAGTAATCAATGAACAACTAAGGTGTCACAACGAAAAACTGATGATTGATGCTTCTCATCTCTCTCCGTTCCTGTCTGTCCCAGTCTATCCCTCTCTCTGACAAAAAAAAACCAAACAACAAAAACCCACTACCGTGGTCTAAGGCCATGGCCTCCCATCCATTCACCCTCCTCCAGGCTTTCACCGAGTGTTCCTCTCACTGAAGGTCATGCCCCAATGCAGCTCGGTGGTATTACTCCTCGCCTCAGAACCCTTTGGTCCCCACTCGCTCCTGAATCAAGTTTAGATTTCTCAGCCAGACATTCAGAGTCTGTTTCCAATCTTCCTTTCTAACCTCACCTTGGGGTAGTCTCCCTTCAAGCATCCGGTGTGCTGTCCAACCCCAACATGTCCCTTTCTTACTTGCCTTTGCCCATGCTGGTCCTCCTCTCAGAAATGCAAGCCTTCCCTTCTTCAAAGTCCTCCGATGTGTTAAAATCAGACTCAAATGCCACCTCTCTTGGCTCTCCCTGACCCACAGGACAAAGACAATCTCTCCTTCACCTGGCTCATCAACATTTTTTGCCTCGATGGCCAGCACCCAGGAGAAGATATTTAGCTCAGTCCCCAGGCTAAGACTCCCTGAGTTACCAAGCACATGGGTCTTCTGAAATGGACTGGTGCAGAGGTTAAGTTATACAGAAACTGGGGAGAAGTGTGTGCACAGAGAGGCCCACAGAAAGCTTCAGAGGGCGGCAGCAGACAGCATAGGAGAGCACAAGATCTGTGTTCAAATTTGGCTTTACCTCTTACTGCCTGGTTTACTGACTTGCCTGTGTTCAAATACAGCTTAACCCTTACTACCTAAGTGGCTTTAGGCAAATTGCCTCTTTAGGCCTCAGCTGTCTTGTCTCATGGGGCACTGGGAAGACTAAATGAGTAGTCATATGTAAAAACTGAGAACAGGGCCTAGCACATAGTAAGTACTAAATAAGTGTTTACTGCTATCGTTATTAGCTGAGCCCCAGTAGGGGCTCCACGCTGGCAGAGGGCTGACAGTTGTTGGCACAAGGACAGTGTCCAAACTGTAACTACTTTCCAGGTCCATTTCCCATGTGCTACTTGCTCACAACCCTGTTGGAAGATAGGCAGGGCAGGCAGATCAGGAACTGAGACTCCCTGAGGAAGAGTGCCCATGAAGAAGCAGTAGGGCCAGAACCCCTCAGTTCTGGTCTCAGTCTCCTTGCCCTCTACCAGGCGGTGGTGCACCTGCTGTGCAGGCCTCTCCCAGCACCCAGCCATAGTGCCTTCCTGCGCCGTGCGCATCCACCCTCCAGGCCAGCTTCAGGCCCAGGCCCCCGTGGTGTGCACACTCGGAATAAACACACACACACATCTACAGAAGGGCCCAGGCCCCAGAGGTGGGGAAACCCTGCTTGGAGGAGTCTGCCTCGTGAGCGAATTCAGACCCTTGCAGTCACAGGAGCTGCCCAGTGTGCGTCACAGAAGAGATGGAAAAGCAGCGATACCAGCAAGGGGGGCAGAGAGGGTGAAGCAGGAGGAGGAGGCTGAAAACTTTGTGTTTCTTTTTTCCATTTCAGTGACAAGAGTCACACCCGACCTTTACGTAAACATGACCAAGGAGCCGCTCTGTCCAAGCTCAGTTTCCTCCCGGCCGCCAGGACTCTCCTCCCAGTGACCCTGACATGTTGGGCAGGCCAGCGAGACTCAAGCTCACGGAGCCTGTACAAAGACGAGCTGGGCCACCCAGACAACACCCAGCCTCCGGCCTGCTCCCCTTCATCTGCCCGTATTTAGCTCCCTGCCTCCTTCCTAACATAGCCACACAGCAGCCCCACACATTTAGCCATTTGAACACACAAAAGACAGGCACGCACACACAGCTAGCGGCTGATCTCTCCAGGCTGAGGGCCACATACCCTTGTCACGCCACCTCCCTCCCTGCAAGTGTTTTCTGAGCAGCTTGCCTCCCAGCCCAACAGCACGGACAGACTCCTCACAAACAATGTCACAAAAGAATCCCTTGGAGAGTTGCACGCACACAACCTTCCCTTCACTAGGCTGCCCACGATCCCGTAAACATAACCTGAACGTTCCACCCAGAAGCCCTCACACCAACGCCAGCTGCTCCACAGGTACCTGAGACACACCCTAGGCTTTCTGGAGACCCACATGATAGGTGGTACCCGACTTCTATACGCACCTCACTCCCACCCGCCCCACGCAACTGGCTCGTCACACAGACACAGAAACCCATCCAGCAGGGTCATCCTCATCCAGACTGGACCACTCCTCGGCAGCTCAGAAATGGAACCCAGAAGTGACACCTTCCTACTCAAAGGTAAACAACTGCCCCATCCAAATAGGCACATACACCCTGCACTCTCTATGGTGCTGTCCAGAGCACTTACACCAGCTATCTGCGCAGAAAACAGTTCATAAATAGTTCATATGTGCAGTAGGTAGAAGAAAACACATGCTGGTATAAAACATGCCCCAAACCCCACATCTAACAAACTCTGCATATACTGTACCTTACTTGGAATGTGAACCTGTCACCCAAAGTCACAGGGCCACCTGTAATTCTGCCCCACAACACTGGACACCCCACCATCTGGCTTTCTGTCCCATGGCCGAGGGCGGGCCCTACACAGACCCCGGGCTGCCAGACCAGCAAACAGTGGTGCGCAGCAGAGGTTTACCTTGCCCCACAACACAGCAGGAGACACACAGTCTCCAGAACTCACAGCCACAACCGTGCCCCGACGGCGCAGTGGCTCCGGGGCCCCTTCTGGTCCTGCGCACACCGCACCCCCTAACTCTGGGGCGCTCTGGGGCCCACCCCTCCCCCTCTCTGCCTGGCTACTACGCCATCGTCCTCCCAGCAGCTAGCAGCGCCGGCCGGAGCTCACACTCGCCCAACCCTACCCCTAACCTGCCCCAGAAGGGGAGGGGGGCATTCGGCTGCAGAATTAACCTTTCAAAAGGAGAGTGAGGGCGACCCTTTCTCCAGCCCCCTACGATCGCGCCTCCCCCCGCCGCTGCTGGGTCGTGCGCCGAACTAGGGCCCCTCAGTCTCCCCCTAGCGCCGCGCGTGCCTGGGGGCGGGGCCAGGCTCAGCCCCCGACCCCGAAGCCCCCAGGTCAACCCCAAGGGGTAGCAGTCCGGCGCGGGACGCGACCCGGGCCCCCGCGACACGGGGCAGCGGGGAGGGGGCCCGGCTTTTGGCTCCGGTCCGCCCTGGCCCTGTCCGGTTCGCCCGGGGCCCACCTGACTGCGATGGCGCCGCGTCCGCCAGGCCCGGCTCATCACCGTGGCCGCCCCCGGCCGCTCCTGTTTCGCCCGCCTCCAGCTCCGGCTCCGGCTCCGGCTCCGGCCCCCCCAGCGCCCGGCCCCGGCCCGGCCCCGCAGCCGCCGCCGCCGCCGCCGCTGACATCATCGGCCCCCCCCAACCCCGGTCCTACCCCCACCCCCACCCCCGGAAACAGTCCCCCCCAGCGCCGCCGCCGCGGCCGAGAGGAGGCCGGCGTAGCAAAGCCGATGCCGACACAAAGCTCCGGTCTCCGGTAGGGCCGAGCGCGCCCGACGGCCTTCGCCCAGACGGATCTCGGGAGGGGAACGGCTGAGCGCAGGGCAACAGGACGGACGGACATCCAGAGGGGAGCGGGCCTGGCGGCAGCACTCCTGCAGAATTGCACGACCACCCACTCCCTGGGAAGGGACGCCCCCCACCGCATGTGAACGTTGCACACTGCCCAGAACGAGCACACCCTCTCCGGGCGCAGACCCACAACATGGCAGGCTCGCAATCAGGTCCTGTAGGGCACGCAGAGCCAGGCTCAACAAACTCACACACACCCTCCTCCAGTATGCAGGGGACCCCAGCCAGGCCGACGGTCAGGAATGCTCCAACCTTACAGAACAGGCACCATAAATGACTACCAGCGCAGATGAACACGCAGCTAGGTATTATGCCACCACCAGAGGAAAGAGCCAATTCTATACACTCGTCCGTAAGTGCAGAGGCCTTGGTGTGGGCCTCCTAGGACAACACCAACAAAACACCAGTAGGAAGCACACACAGAAGAAACACATTCTTTAAACTCTGGAGAGACAGTCCTGGAGACTCCTCCCTGGTGTTCAAAAATTTAAAACTCAGGAGACAGAGGAGCCTGTCCTCAGAGCTCCTTTCCAAAAAACCTTTCTGAAACAAGGTAACACATGAACAAATACATTTGTTTTAAATTTTATTTATTGATTTTAGAAAGCAAGGACGGGGGGGGGGGCTGGGGGGGGAGACAAGAACTTTGATCTGTTCCTGTATGTGCCCTGACCAGGAATCGAACCAGCAACTTTTGTGCTTCGGTGTGCCACTCTAACTAACAGAGGGAGCTATCCAGCCAGGGCAAACAAATTAATTAAAATATTTTTTGTTTTTGTCTTTATTCATTTTAGAGAGGAGAAAGAGAGAGAGAGAGAAAGGGGGAGAAGCAGGGAACCAAAGAAGTCTCGCCATGGCCGGATGGCTCCATTGCTTATACTAGAGTATTGGCCTGAAGCACAGAGGTTGCTAGTTCTTATCTCCTGGGCAGGGCACATACAGGAGCAGAGTGATGTTCCTGTCTCTCTCTCTCTCCCTTCCTCTCTGTCTAAAATCAATAAATAAAAAATTGTAAATATGTATTAAAACCAAAGAAGTCTCATCACAATTCGTAAAAGGAAAAAAATTTGGAGTCATAGAAACATACAAAGCAAACAGGATTGGACAACAATGAGAATATAGGCCCACTTCTCCCTCAAGGTTTGAGGGGGAAGAACCTCCCACCCCTATTTCAGGAATATTCCAATGAACCACCCCCACTCCCTGCAACCAGGTCACAATGGCTGGAGCTCTGAAGGGGCCCAGGGCCCCTGAGCCAGGAGAAGAGAAAGAAATCCATAGGAAAATAGCCAGGAATTAGACTGTTGTCCTGAGACAAGTCTTTGGTGCGGACTTTGGAATACCAAGTCCTGCAAGGACAGAACGCTGTTCCTGAAAGCACTGATAAGATTGTTTAAAGGAAACAGCTGATCCCTATGGCCTTTTCTCTACATACCTGAAAGGTATTAATCATCCTTCTCTGCACCTGAATCCATTGTAGACTAATTTGACTCAGGCTCTGCTAATTTGCTTGATGAGCAAAGAGATCAATAAATATGACGAGGCTACAGAGATCTGGGCCTCAGTCCCCTGTACCCATCTTGTCTGTATGTTGTGTCTTGTGTGTTTTTCTTAAGTCCTGCAGCGCCTTCCTTCCATGCTCACCCATTGCCAAGCTGGTTGCGGCAGAATTCCAAGGAAAGATGGTGAATGTGAGGGCTAAGGGATACAGCCTCCCTCCCTCCATTCCTCTCGTCCCCTAAAACTTCCCAGCTGTCCTAGAGACAGGCATAAATGAAATTCAGCTATCTGTGGAACCTATGACGTCACATAGACACAGCATCTGTGGCTACTTTCCCTTCCTCAAGCCAACAGGGCAACCCTAAGTCCTCTTTCTCCTCCCAAGGACAGCTTGCCCAGAGAAATACTGTGCTCCAGGACTGCAAACTCCCTGCTTCCTGCTTCAGAGGCTCCAGGCCCACACTATACTACCTTATCCACCTTCCAGGCTCTTTCTAGCTCCTGAGTTCCTCAGCAAGACAGTCTGCCTCTCCACTGTCTCACAGGGTCCACTGGTTTTTGTGGGCCTTTTCTCCCAGATGGTTTACCAGACGTCCCTTACCCTTGCTGGACTGGTCACCTGTCAATACCTTTTCTACCTCCCCATTGCTGTGCTTGGAACCTCCTGATGTCCAGGGTTGGGCCTACCTCCATACCCTCCTCACCATCTTCAGCACTGATGTGCCTACAGGTACAGTTCAGGTGATGCCTGCTGGCAACACTGCCATGGTCCACAAATGTTCTTCCACCATCTGCTCTGTTCTCCTGGGTCTGGTGTGGCCTGTTGGGCAGCACCATGAAACTAATGATCTTTGTGGGACCTGGACTATGGACACTACAGAAGGGGACCAGAGGCCTCTACACTGCCCTGGGCTATGTGTTCACTTTCCTGGACAGCCTGGCACTATCACTGGGTCTTCTGGTATATCGTTCCCTGGACTTCCCCTGCCTACCAATAAGCCTTCCTGTTTGGGTTGGTGTGGCTGGTGGGCTCCTGCTGCAGACTCCAATGCTGCTCAGTGACCCTCTGAGTTGAAGCTGTGTGGGGGTAGTGGCGATTCCTGCCCTGTTTTCTTTTAGGCAGTGACCAAGGCCACCCTGCCCTGGAGTGTGGATCCTGCATTCTGAGGTGGTGGAGGCCCTGATGCTGCAGTATTTTTTTTAAGGATTTTATTTGTTTGTTTGTTTGTTTATTTATTTATTTTTACAGGGACAGAGAGAGAGAGTCAGAGAGAGGGATAGATAGGGACAGAGAAAAATGAGAAGCATCAATCATTAGTTTTTCGTTGCTGTCGCGACACCTTAGTTGTTCATTGATTACTTCCTCACACGTGCCTTGACTGCGGGCCTTCAGCAGACCGAGCCACCCCTTGCTGGAGCCAGCGACCTTGGGTCCAAGCTGGTGAGCTTCTGCTCAAGTCAGATGGGCCCGCGCTCAAGCTGGCGAGCTCAGGGTCTCAAACCTGGGTCTTCTGCATCCCAGTTCGACGCTCAGGCTGCTGCAGTATTATGTGATCTACTCAACCATGGTACCTACCTTCTGACATCGGGGTAGTGGCTGTGTGGGGCAGCATTGCCATCATCACAGCCCAAACCTCAGCTCTGAGAGGGCAGGGGAGGAGTGAAGTTGCTGTGAGAGGCTGGGGGTTTGTGGGGGCAAGGGTAACTAGAAACTGGAATAAAAACGGGAGAACAAGTAAACAGAAAAGAACTGGTGTGTAAGAGGGACACGTCTTGGAGTCAGGGGTAACTTAGGGACTTGGTGGAAAGGAGCTGCCTAGCCCTAGAAGACCCAGAAGAAGCCGGGGACCAAGAGATCCATACTTGGGCTCGACTCTAAGACTAGAATTCCCATGGTTTAGTTACGCCTAAGGAGTAGATCAAAGGGTCGTGAGCCATGGGAAGATATTTTTCCCTCAACAAAATGGAGAAGAGCATTGGGGCTGGAGTGTTTGGGGCTTTCAGGCAAACAGCAAGCAGCTGCACTGGGGGAAGGGAGTCTGCCTTTTCCCCCGAGTGAGGTTTTCCTTCCCTGCGGTTGTACCTCCCCTCCTCCAATTGGGGGTGGTGACATGACATTGACATCGAACAAGGATCACTCTGAATGTGGCTGTACCGTTTGTAATCTCTCCTTTGGAAGGATAGTGAAAGCCCCGCTCCAGCCCCCCTCCCCCATCTTTTTGCTGAAATATTCTAGAAGTGGGAGGATTCCCTAACGTTCAGATACTTTGACCCTGAATCCCTCAGGACGTGTGTCCCGCCCCATGGCTAATCTGCTTTTCCTGGATTGTCAGGGTCCCGTGATCCCTCTCCCAGACAGCGGCCAGCCTCCTTCTAGAGCAGGCCTATGAGCTGAGATCTTTTTGAGAGGGTCAGGCCGGGGATCCAGCATCAGAGTTCAGTACAGGACTCCTTTAGAGGCCCGGAGATACCCACCGGTCCCAGGAGGCCTGTCGACAAATAGCTACTTCCGGACAAGCAATCGGCCTCGCCATCTTGATTTAGTCATGCATATTCAACGCCATTACTGCATATTCATGACTAGGGACGGCCCCAGAACTCCCCACCTTCGGGAACTCACTTGGGAGGACCCGGTCAGCCCCGCCTTCTTTATTACGGATTCGCAGAACAGACCATTTTCCAGCGCGGGGTGGGGGTATTGACAAACTTTTGCTGAACATGAAAACACACGCAAAACTAGAATAAAAGTGGCCTACATTTACCCTCTATCCTTCAAACCATAAATTCAGTGCGGGAGTAAGCAGCTTGGGCGGGTAGCGGGCTAAAATTTCTCCTCCCCGACGTTTCAAATGTCGCTCAACTACGGAATCGCGAAGGGAGGAGCAACGACTAGAGCGCGCGCCCCGTGCAGGCTGGCGCAGACAACCCCGTAGCGCAAGGGAGGGCGGGAAAGGAAGGGGCGGGGCTGCAGGAACGAATCTATAAAAGGCGTCGTTTGGTCAGTTCGCTTCTTAGAAGCGCCGAGAGCGCGGCCGGGACGGTTGGAGAAGAAGGTGGCTCCCGGAAGGGGGAGAGACAAACTGCCGTAACCTGTGCCGTTCAGGATCCCGGTTAATTATTTATTCGTTACCCTTTTTCTTCTCTCCCCTCCCAAACCTTTACCTTCCCCCTCCTATTTTTTTTCTTTTTGAGAGACGAAAAATCTACGGAAAGAGGAAGGAAAACTCCCTTCTCTCCTTTTTACTTCCCCGCCTCCTTCCCTCCCCCACCTTTCCCTCCTTCGGCTTTTTTCTCCCAACTTAAGGAAGGTCCTTCCCGGTGGCCGCCCCGACGGGGTCTGAGCACTTAGGTGGAGGCTGCGCAGGCTTTTTGTAGTGAGGTTTGCGCCTGCGCAGCGCGACTGCCTCCGCGATGCACGGGGGTGGCCCCCCCTCCGGGGACAGCGCATGCCCGCTGCGCACCATCAAGAGAGTGCAGTTCGGAGTTCTGAGTCCGGATGAACTGGTAAGCGGCTCTACCCTCGCCGTCTTCCTCCCTCTGGTGCCGCGGGCCGGGTTCGACGTTGGCTGCGGAAACTTGGCGCTTTTGGCGGCCTCAGCTGACAGGCCAGGGGACGGTTTAGCAGTGTCAGGGCTGTGCGGGGTCCGGCCTCGTCGTTTCCCAGAGTTAAATTTTGCTAGGGTGTGATCCTGGCCGCAGGTGAGGCTGGAGGGTGACCGGCACCACACCGAGAGTTACCGACGTTAAACGAAACCAGAATTCTAGGGGCCTTTTGCAAGGTGAAGTAAGAAGCTGAGCCCCGCAATTTTCCCTTTCCTGTCTATACATATGTATTAAGTGAGCACCTGCTGTGATAGATACAACAGACACTGGAGATGCAGAGCTGGAAAAGGACAAGGACCCTGCCTTTGAGAGCACTTTTCTGTGGGGAAGGGCAGGGAAGACGCTCAAAAAACATACAAATAAGATTTGGAGGAACTAAGAGGGCACTGGTGCTGTGAACTAAAGTGGGGGTACCGGGAGTAATCACAGCATGGGCTCTTGCTATAAATGCCCCTGTTTTGAATCCTGACCCAACCTTTTATAGGTGGGTAACCCTAAACCGGAATGAAGGAACAAAATAGTTAATATCTGAATAAAGGGAAACTGATGGGTGGAGAGTCGTGAGGTGAGGCTACTGAGGATGGGGTGGTGTCAAGGTCTGGGAACTCCTGTCTGAGGAAATGGTATCACCTGAATGATGAGAAGCATCTGCTCATCTAGGCCTGAGGAAGGAGTGAACTTAGTGTGTCCCAGGGGCCGAAAGGAAGCCAGTGTGTCTGGGATTCAGTGGGTGAGGCAAGTTTCTCAGAAGCACGGGGCTGGCAGGCCAAATGGGATATTGTAAATCATGGTAAGAATGTGGATTTCATTTTATTTTCAATAGGAAGCCATTGGAAAATTATAAGCAGGAGAATGACATCAATTTTACATTAAATTTAAAAACAACTGCTGCCCTGGCCTTGCAAGTAGACTAGTTGGTTAGAACATCATCCCGGTCAGGGCATATACAGGAACAGATCTGTATTCCTGTCTCTCTCTCCCTCTTCTTCTTTCTAAAATCAATAAAATAAACATTTTAAAAAACAAAAAGAAGCAACTGCTTTGGTTGCCCTGTGAAGAACTGATGTTTGGGGTTGGGCGTGGGGAGCTCTAAGCATGGAGGCAGGAGAGACCAGGGAGGAAGGTAGTTACAGAGGAGAGCTATTAGTGACTTGGAGCCCTTTAGTGACCTGGAGGGAGCCAGTGGCTGGAGAGAGTGGAGTGGAGTTGCTGTTTGTGGATGGGGATAATTTTGCTGCAAGAGAATGCTCAGCTCTGTGAAATTTGTATCTGGAGTTAGAAACTCCCAAACCCACACTCTAGCACAGAGTAAATTCCAGGTAGAGTTAAGATTTAAATCTAAAAAAATACCTATAAAGCACTCAAAATATACAGAAGGCTTTTGGTGGCTAATAGCAGGGATGGGAACTCTTAATAGTAATGAGTTGATTATAGGTATATTTTATTGAGTGCCTACATAAAAATAAAGGTCACTTTTTATCAGAGACATCATGGCTAGCTAAAACACAGGTATTTGCAATGTGGCAAGTGAGATTAGACTCATACAAGGAACACTTACAAATCAGTAAGGACAGAACACATTTATCTGCTAGACAAATGAATAAAAGCTATAAGCAGTTCACAATAGTACAAATAGCCAATAAATATATTCAGTTTACTAATAAAAACATGCAAATTAAAATACATTTTCATTTGATTCCAGGTCAGGGCACACAGGAGAAGTATCCATCTGCTTCTCCACCCCTCCCTCTCTCTGCTCTGTCTCTCCTCCCCTCCCTTCCCCACCCCCTCCCTTTCTCCCTCTCTTCTCCTGCAGCATGGCTCCATTGAGTTGGTCCCAGGAGCTAAGGATGGCTGCTTGGCCTCTGCTTCAGGCCCAAGAAGAGCTTGGTTGCTGAGCAACAGAGCAATGCCCCAGATGGACGGAGCATCGCCCCCTGGTGGACTTGCCAGGTGGATCCTAGTCCTTGCAAGTCTTCCTCTGCCCTCCTCATCTCACTAAAAAGTTGCTAGGAGGATAAATTGATAAAATCTTTTTAGAGGACAATCACAATTTTATGAGGAGTTTAATGAATGTACTGCTTGGTACAGTACTGATACTTAAACATGCTCCATGCCTAACCTCCTTTAGCAAGCAAACAATGGCTCTACTATTCATCCAGTTGCTCAAGTCAAAAACCCAAAAGCCATTTTTGGTTCTTTTTTTTGTGTGTGTGTATGTGACAGAGGGACAGATAGGGACAGACAGACCAGAAGGGAGAGAGATGAGAAACATCAATTCTTCGTAGCGGCATCTTAATTGTTCATTGATTGCTTTCTCACATGTGCCTTGACCTGGGGGACTACAGCAAACTGAGTGACCCCTTCCTTGCTCAAGCCAGCAACCTTGGGCTCAAGCTGGTGACCTCAAGATTTCGAGGTTTTGAACCTGGGTCCTCTGCGTCCTAGTTCGACGCTCTACCCACTGTGTCACCGCCTGGTCAGGCTTTTGGTTCTTTCTTAAAACCTCCACTCGGCATCGCCTCCACAAGCAGAGGTTGCTGTACCCAATTGATACATATACGATGTTTCTGTCGTTCTCCCCCTTCCCCTCTCTCAAGTCAGTAAATAAATTAGAAAAAAAAAATTCTCCACTTATTCAGTCTGTCAGTTCTTTTCAAAGTAGGTCTGGAATCCAACCACTTAGGACTATATCTCCACCACCATGGCCTACTCCACCATCGTCTTTCTCACTCAGTACTGCAGGACCCTGGCCCCAATTGTTCCTCCTACAGTTTGCAAAGCCACTAGAGACATATTTTCATCATGTTTCTTTCCTTCATGGAATCCTCTACAAAAGATCCAAAATTCTTACTGTGGCCTATGAGGTCCTGTACTATATGGCCCTGCTTTCTTCTCCCTCTTGTTATCATCTCTTCGCTCTTTTTTTTTTTTTTTTTTAAACAGAGACAGAGAGAGAGGGATAGATAGGGACAGACAGACAGGAACGGAGAGAGGTGAGAAACATCAATCATTAGTTTTTCATTGCCGTTGCAACACCTTCGTTGTTCATTGATTGCTTTCTCACATGTGCCTTGACCACGGGCCTTCAGCAGACTGAGCCACCCCTTGCTGGAGCCAGTGACCTTGGGTCCAAGCTGGCAAGTTCTTTGCTCAAGCCAGATGGGCCTGCGCTCAAGCTGGCGAGCTCGGGGTCTCGAACCTGGGTCTTCCACATCCCAGTCTGACGCTCTATGCACTGCGCCACTGCCTGATCAGGCTCTTCGCTCTTTTTTTAAATTTTTTTACAGGAACAGAGAGAGATGAGAAGCATCAGTTTTTTGTTGCGACACCTTAGTTCATTGATTGCTCTCTCATATGTGCCTTGAACACAGGCCTTCAGTAGACCGAGCAACCCCTTGCTCAAGCCAGTGACCTTGGGTTTGGCGAGCTTTCGCTCAAGCCAAATGGGTCTGCACTCAAGCTGGCGACCTCGGGGTCTCAAACCTGGGTCCTCTGTGTTCCAGTCCGATGCTCTATCCACTGCGCCACCGCCTGGTCAGGCTCTTTACTCTTCTTGAACCATGCTGATCTGCTTGTTCTTCCAACATTACAAGCTCAGCTTCCCTCAAGGACTATATTATTCACTGTTCTGGTGCTCTGAACAACATTGCCCAGACTTCCTCAAGCTTATTCCTTTACATCATCAGTAGGTTCTCCGCTCAGGTGTCATATTAAGGGAGCTCTTCCCTGACTACCTTCTTTAAATGGCATCCTCCTGAATTCTCTAACTCCTGGTCTTTTTTTTTTTTAATTTCTATTTTAGTGAGGGAGGAGGAAGATACGCATCAACCTGTAGTTGTTTTACTTTAGTTCTTCATTGCTTGCTTTTCATGTGTGCCTTGATTGAGGTGCCCAAGCCAAGCCAGTGACCTGGCACTCAAGCCAGTGACCTGGGCTCAAGCTGGCAACATTTTGATCTTGGGACATCAGCATCCCAGGTCAATGCTCTATCCACTGCACCCCCACTTGTCAGGCTCTAATCCTGTGGTGGCAAACCTATGACACGCATGTCAGCACTGACACGCGTAGCCATTTTTGATGACACACTGCCACATACCAGAGAAGTATGGGGCCGCATGCCGAGAAGGACATTTCATCCTCGGCTCCTGCACGGCCGGGTGCAGTAGCTGAGGATAAAACATTTGCTGTAGTGTAGACACTCTGTGCTGGAGGTTTGTAGGCCAGAACAACAGAACTCCAGCACAGAGCGTCCAGTTCTGGGACTTCCGGTTAGGCCGTTTTTCTCGAAGTGATACACCATCCGAGTTATGCTCGGTATTTTGGTGAAGTTTGACACACCAAGCTCAAAAGATTGCCAATCACTGCTCTGATCCCTAGTTTTGACTATTTTACTTAATAGTGTGTCACTACCTGAGAGGATTAGTGTTTCTGTTTTTGCTCCCTCAATATAATGTAAATAAAAAGAGACTTTGTATTGCCTGACCTGTGGTGGCGCAGTGGATAAAGCATCGACCTGGGAACACTGAGCTCGCCAGTTCAAAACCCTGCACTGGTCTGGTCAAGGCACATATGGGAGTTGATGCTTCCAGCTCCTCCCCCCTTTCTCTCTCTCTTTTTCTCTCTCACTCTGTGTCTACTCTCTAAAGTGAATAAAATTTAAAAAAACTACATTCATAAACCTTTAAAAAATAAAGAGACTTTGTATTCACCCTCTTTCAGAATCTGAAGATGACTGGCACATAATAGGCATGTTATTAAAAAGTCTTTCAAGCCCTGACTGGATAGTTTATTAGAGCATCGTTCCAAAGCACAGAGGTTGCTGGTTCGATCTCTGGTCAGGCCACATACAGGAACAGGTTGATGTTTCTGTCTCTCTCCCTCTCTCTAAAGTCGATAAAATATATCCTGGCCAGAGGCTCAGTGGATGGAGCGTCAGCCCAGTGTATGGACATCCCAGGTTTGATTCCCGGTCAGGGCACACAGGAGAAGTGACCATCTACCCCTCTCCCCCTCTCCCCCTGTATCCCTTCTCTCCCTCTTCCCAAACTGCAATGGCTCAGTTTGAGCATGACCCCGGGCACTGAGGATAGCTCAGTTAATCCGAGTCCAGCATTGGCTTCAGATGAGGTTGCAGGTGCATCCCAGTTGGGGTGCATGTGGGATTCTGCCTCATTTCCCCTGCTCTCACCTAAAATAAGTAAATAAAATCAATAAAACACTTAAAAATACTTTTTACAGTTTGTCAAATAAACGAGTGATTGAAATAATTGTACAAGTACACAAAGATACATGTAGAACTGCTTTATTACAACATTGTTTGAAATTATAAATTGCCCAAATATTAACTTACTAATAATATATTGGGAATCTTGCTGAATAGCCTATGGTCTATTTTTACAATAGAAAAAGCCCTTCCTAAAAGGTTAAATCCCAGACTACTGACATATTGCAGCAAACTCACAGGGGCCCAAGTGAGAGATTTTCTTTTTCTTTTTTTTTCCAGGGACAGACAGAGAGTCAGAGAGAGGGATAGATAGGGACAGACAGACAGGAATGGAGAGAGGTGAGAAGCATCAATCATTAGTTTTTCGTTGCCGTTGTGACACCATAATTGTTCATTGATTGCTTTCTCACATGTGCCTTGACCATGGGCCTTCAGCAGACCAAGCCACCCCTTGCTGGAGCCAGCAACCTTGGGTCCAAGCTGATGAGCTTTTTGCTCAAGCCAGATGGGCCCGTGCTCAAGTTGGCGACCTTGGGGTCTCGAACCCGGGTTTTCCGCACATCCCAGTCCGACGCTCTATCTACTGCGCCACCACCTGGTCAGGCAGATTTTCAAGATTCACAAAAGCACACCCTGGGACCTACTAGTAAAGGTAGTTCCTTTCAACATTAGATTGCACTGAATCCCTTCTGATGTCATCTCTGAGAGTAGGAGTAAGGATAATGCTATCCAGTCTGATTTTAAGATTTAAGAAGTTGTGCAGTGCCTAGCAGGTATTATAAATAATTTTGGCCTGATCTGTTGTGGTGCAGCAGAGAGAGCGTCAACCTGGAGCACTGAGGTCACAGGTTCAAAACCCTGGGTTTGCTTAGACAAGGCACATATGGGAGTTATGCTTCCTGTCCCTCCTCCTCTTTTCTCTCTCTCTCCCTCCCTCCTCTCTAAAAATAATTTTAAAAAATCTTATTAAAAAAATTGCCTGACCTGTGGTGGTGCAGTGGATAAAGCATCGACCTGGGAACACTGAGGTCGCCAGTTCAAAGCCCTGCACTGGTCTGGTCAAGGCACATATGGGAGTTGATGCTTCCAGCTCCTCCCCCCTTTCTCTCTCTCTCTCTCTCTCTCTCTCTCTCTCACCTCTCTAAAATGAATAAAATAAAAAGTTAAAAAAAAAATAAGTAATTGTGGTTATTTGGAAATAATTTTCACCAACCCTTCACTCTAGCTTCTGGCTCTCCTGTCTTATCATAAAATCTCCATCTGAACATAGAAGGGTTCAAGCCGACCAGGCCCATGATGAGAAAGGGGGTTACGAGGACGGAGCAGAGTACCTCACTTTGTAGAGTTGGCAGGGCATGTCTTGAGGCAGGACATCTGTGTCATTCCAGTAGAAACAGATGCTCTTCCTAGGGACTCAGATTCTGGGCCTGATTTCAGCTTTGGGGAAGAAAGAAGGCATTAATAGACTTTTTTCTTTATTTCTTTTATATTGATTTTAGAGAGTGGAAGGAAGAGAGAGCAAACGTCAATATGTTCCACTGATTTATGCATTCATTGGTTGATTCTTATATGTGCCCTGACCGGGGATCAAACCCACAACCTTGGTGTTTTGGAAGGACACTTGAACCAGCTGAACTACCGAGACAGGGATGATTTTTTAATATTTTCTTGAAACAACTTTTATTAAGCTGTTAAATCCTATGTATGTTAGTGACGTAGAATTCAACAGGAGGGATGTCAGGTGTTCAAGTCCTAGGGGTAGGCAATTTGTGTGAAGCCTGGGATTAACCACATGCTGACCAATTCCCCCAATTCAGACAGTGACTGGGGCAGGGTTTCAACTTGTAATATTCAACTTTGGTATTTCCAGAGGTATATACACACTGACCCATCACTCCCCCGTTCCTCTCACCCCCCCATTCTCCCCCACTCACTCTCCTCCGCCCACTCCCCTCCCTCACCCACTGCCCCCATTGCCCTCACCTTCCCCTCTCCCTCATTCCCTTCACCCCCACTCTCCCCACCCCCACCATTCCCCTCACCTCCCCCTTCCCCTCACCCCTATTCCCTTCCCCCACTCCCACTCCCCCCTTCCCCTCCCCCCTCCCCCTTCCCCTCCCCCCTCCCCCTTCCCCTCACCCCTCCCCCTTCCCCTCACCCCTATTCCCTTCTTCCCCCACTCCCACTCCCCCCTTTCCCTCCCCCCTCACCTCCCCCTTCCCCTCTCCCCAGCCTAAACCTGGTTAATCTGTAAATAGTTTGTGGTTCTTTGAGGCCTTAGTATGTGAAAGCTGGAAACTAGGAATCCTACTTAGTTGTTTTCGGCTTTTTTGTTTTTTAACAGAAGCGAATGTCTGTGACAGAGGGTGGTATCAAGTACCCTGAGACAACTGAGGGAGGCCGCCCCAAGCTTGGGGGGCTGATGGATCCAAGGCAGGGGGTGATTGAGCGGACCGGCCGCTGCCAGACCTGCGCAGGTGAGTGTCAGGGGTACTGTGGGATCGGGAAAGGGAGAGTGGCTTCTGTCCTGCAGACTGGACCTGGGGGGTGATGCCTGCGTGGTGACGTCTGGGGACCTAAGTCTCAGGTGAGGGCTGGGAGCAACGTGTTAACATGTTCCCCCAGGAAACATGACGGAGTGTCCCGGCCACTTTGGCCACATCGAGCTGGCCAAGCCCGTGTTTCACGTGGGCTTCCTGGTGAAGACAATGAAAGTTTTGCGCTGTGTCTGCTTCTTCTGCTCCAAATTGCTTGTGGATTCTGTGAGTGGGTAATGGGCCCTGGCCTGGGGGAGGGGTTCCACAGGGGCAGAGGAGCAGGCCCAACTGACCCTGCTCTGCTCTGTCCCCAGAACAACCCCAAGATCAAGGACATTTTGGCTAAGTCCAAGGGGCAGCCCAAGAAGCGCCTCACACACGTCTATGACCTCTGCAAGGGCAAGAACATCTGCGAGGGCGGGGAGGAGATGGACAACAAGTTTGGTGTAGAGCAGCCCGAAGGCGATGAGGATTTGACCAAAGAGAAGGTAGCTGGGGGGAGGTCAGAGGCGGTCCTGGAGGCTGGCCCGTCTCTGGGTTCTGACGGCCACTTGCTCTCCTTGGAAGGGCCATGGTGGCTGTGGGCGGTACCAGCCCAGGATCCGGCGCTCGGGCCTGGAGCTGTATGCAGAGTGGAAGCACGTCAACGAGGACTCTCAGGAGAAGAAGATCCTGCTGAGCCCTGAGCGAGTGCATGAGATCTTCAAACGCATCTCCGACGAGGAGTGTTTCGTGCTGGGCATGGAGCCACGCTACGCCCGGCCTGAGTGGATGATCGTCACAGTGCTGCCCGTGCCCCCGCTGTCCGTGCGGCCTGCTGTTGTGATGCAGGGTTCGGCCCGCAACCAGGTCAGTGGCTCGTGGGCTCTGCCCCTCAGCTGCATGGATTGGTGTCTGTGGGGAAGGAGTTCCGTGGGTGGGAGTGGAGGCGTGCCGAGCCAGTGGTGCAGTGCAGTGCAGTGCAGTGTGCATGGGTGACAGACACATCACCTGGGTCAGAAAACACCCTGCCACCTGCTCGCTGTGTGACCTCTCACGAGGCCCCCTCAGGTGATCAGAGTTCTCGAAGGCACTCTGTATGTGAACTGAGAGACAGACCCACCTCCCGAGGCAGTGTGGAGAGGGCACAGGTGCTGCGTGTTGGCACACGCATGCAGTGCTCGGCGGCCTCTGGTTGTGACTGTGCTGACATCCTACTTCAGGATGACCTGACTCACAAACTGGCTGACATCGTGAAGATTAACAATCAGCTCCGGCGCAACGAGCAGAACGGCGCGGCTGCCCATGTCATCGCGGAGGACGTGAAGCTGCTCCAGTTCCACGTGGCCACCATGGTGGACAACGAGCTGCCCGGCCTGCCCCGCGTGAGTCTGTGTGCTCTCTGGACCCGGTGCCTGGGAGGACGGGCGTACTGCCAGAGCAGGGGGCCAGCGTGAGGCCTTGGAGCCCTGGGGGAGGGCCAGTGCTGACTGTTGGGTGCCTCCTGCTGTGTTTGCTCACAGGCCATGCAGAAGTCTGGACGTCCTCTCAAGTCCCTGAAGCAGCGCTTAAAGGGCAAGGAAGGCCGGGTGCGGGGGAATCTGATGGGCAAGCGAGTGGACTTCTCGGCCCGCACCGTCATCACCCCCGACCCCAACCTCTTCATCGACCAGGTTGGCGTGCCTCGCTCCATTGCTGCCAACATGACCTTTGCGGAGATTGTCACCCCCTTCAACATTGACAGGTGTGCTCGGTTGAGAGGTCCTACCCAGAGTTGCAGGGTAGACGTGATGGGAATGGGCTCGGAGTGGGCAGAAGGGAGCATGAAGTGTAAAGGCTTTGCCCACCGTGGGAGCTTCGGGGCAAGGGGTGCCAGTGAGGGCTTTCAGGGAAGTGTTTTGTTCGTTTCGCCTCCTGCCTTCCTAGACTTCAGGAACTAGTGCGCAGGGGGAACAGCCAGTACCCAGGGGCCAAGTACATCATCCGAGACAACGGCGACCGCATTGACCTGCGATTTCACCCCAAGCCCAGTGATCTTCACCTGCAGACTGGCTATAAGGCACGTACGAGGCCAGGCCTCTCTCACTCACCTGGGCAGGAAGCTGTCTAGGGTGGCGGCTGGTAGAAGTGGGTCGGCTAAGGCTGTGCTGTGCATTTTCATCCAGGCTCATTGATTATCGCCCAGAAGACGGCTGCCCCAGGCTAGCTTGTGGCTGTGAGCCACCGGCATTCTGGGTGGGGGTGTCATGAGCCCAAGGGCAGCATGAGGGACATAAATGGCAGGGAAGAGGGATCCAGGGAAGAACAGAACAGAGGCTTCTTGTTTAGAATTTCTTTGAGTTTCTCCCTGGACTGAGTTCCCTGAGGTTGGTGGGTACTATTCTTAGTCTTTGCTGATAACCTACCCCAGGGCCTGGCCAACAGAGAGTGGTTCTGAAGAGCTCCAAGGAAAATAATGCCACCGCATTCTTCACTTCATCTACAGAGCAGTTTAGGTCCATTGTCCTTTCACTTCAGCTCACTCCTTCACTGAGATTATTCCACACCTCACCTCTCTAGGTGGAACGGCACATGTGCGATGGGGACATTGTTATCTTCAACCGGCAGCCAACTTTACATAAAATGTCCATGATGGGACATCGGGTCCGCATCCTCCCCTGGTCTACTTTTCGCTTGAACCTGAGGTCAGTCCCCTGGCTGAGGGAGCGCACAGGCGGGGCTGCGCCGAGCTCTCCGCGCATGCACCCTCTCAGCTCTGACTGCTCTTTCCCTGCAGCGTGACGACTCCGTACAATGCTGACTTTGATGGGGACGAGATGAACTTGCACTTGCCACAGTCTCTCGAGACACGGGCGGAAATTCAGGAACTTGCCATGGTGCCACGCATGATTGTCACTCCCCAGAGCAACCGCCCCGTCATGGGCATTGTGCAGGACACACTGACTGCAGTGCGCAAATTCACTAAGAGAGACGTCTTCCTGGAGCGGGTGAGAGCCTCTTTTCTGGAGAGAACACCTGACTTGGGAGTAATTTGTACTTATTTTTTTAACAGTGTCATTACGACAATGAATTTTTTTAGTTAAAATTTTGGAAAACATTTTTCTTGGTATCTCTTTGCCTCCTGAATCGGGCTTTCCCCTTTGGACAGGGCGGCCTGCCCTGACATTTCCAGGAATTGCTACCTGCAGCTCTAAGCTCTTGTCTTTCCTGCTCTATCTCACAGGGTGAGGTCATGAACCTCCTAATGTTCCTGTCCACATGGGACGGGAAAGTCCCCCAGCCAGCCGTCCTGAAGCCCCGGCCTCTGTGGACAGGCAAGCAGGTCTTCTCCCTCATCATACCAGGCCACATCAACTGTATCCGCACCCACAGCACCCATCCCGACGATGAGGACAGTGGCCCTTACAAGCACATCTCTCCTGGGGACACCAAGGTAGGTCCTGCTTCTGGATGTCTGGGGACAGGACTTGAACCTGGGAGCCCCAGCAGAGGCCTTGAGTGGGCGCTTTGTCTGCAGGTGGTGGTGGAGAATGGGGAGCTGATCATGGGCATCCTGTGTAAGAAGTCTCTGGGCACATCAGCCGGCTCCCTGGTCCATATCTCGTACCTAGAGATGGGTCACGACATCACTCGCCTCTTCTATTCCAACATTCAGACTGTCATTAATAACTGGCTCCTCATCGAGGGTAGGTACGGGAGTCTACCAAGCCCTCTCTGAATCCTCCCTCTTCCACTGTCTGCTGTTCTTCCATCCCTTTCTCGCTCCTCCTTAGATCTGGTATTTCCCCATCTGCCCTCTTGGCTGAGATTCAGTCCCATGTTTCTTGGGAGCCCAGAGAAGGTGTTGCTGATGCTTCTCCTTACCTCTAGGTCATACCATTGGCATTGGGGACTCCATTGCTGACTCTAAGACTTACCAGGACATTCAGAACACTATTAAGAAGGCCAAGCAGGATGTAATAGAGGTGAGAGGGGAGTCTGGGCAAAGACTGAATAAGACTCTTTCATGGACTTTGAATTTAACTAAGAAGGGCAAAGAGGGTGTCAGTATTGGAGAGAAGGAAAATAAAACGGATTGCCTCCTCCTTTGCGCCCAGGTCATCGAAAAGGCTCATAACAATGAGCTAGAGCCCACCCCAGGGAACACATTGCGGCAGACATTTGAGAACCAGGTGAACCGCATTCTCAATGATGCCCGAGACAAGACTGGTTCCTCTGCCCAGAAATCCCTGTCTGAATACAACAACTTTAAGTCTATGGTCGTGTCTGGAGCTAAAGGTTCCAAGATCAACATCTCGCAGGTGGGGAGCCTTGTCTTTCTCGGTCGGGGCCACACTGAAGGGTGGGAGTGGGGAGGTAGGTGTTGCAGGGTGCGGTAGGCAGCTGGGGTAAAACGCTGGGCTCCCACGCGTAAGGCAGAAGGCGTTAGGTGCACCCTGCCTCATGCTTCCCAGGTCATTGCTGTCGTCGGGCAGCAGAACGTGGAGGGCAAGCGGATCCCTTTCGGATTCAAGCACCGGACTCTGCCTCACTTCATCAAGGATGACTATGGGCCCGAGAGCCGTGGCTTTGTGGAGAACTCCTACCTGGCTGGCCTTACGCCCACCGAGTTCTTTTTTCATGCCATGGGGGGTCGTGAAGGGCTCATCGACACAGCTGTCAAGACAGCGGAGACAGGTGATGCCTCCAGATCAGGGCCTTCTGTGGGCTGGTACCAGGGGGTACCACAAGCGGAGAAGTCCCTAGAGGTAGGGAGTAGGGGTTCTTGGGCTAAAATCTTCCTTTCTAGAGATGTGGTTTGGCCTTTGTGGAAAGAAGACTAAAGCCTAAGAGTTGGGCACATGCCCTTGTTTGATTGCTGTGTAGCATTTCAGGACGAGGCATAGAAACTCCAGAGTCTCTGCTCCTGACCTGTCACGTGGGGGCTGGTCCCTAGGATCCTCTGCTGGGCACTGGTCGTGGACATGGCCTTTATTGGGAGATGTCAGGCATGAGGGGCTACTAGCTGGCTCCTCTGAGGATCAGGTCGGTTAAGGCTCTGGAGTGGCCGGCATGGCTCATCCTGAGATAGGGACAGCTCTTTTGGCTTTGTTACTTTCTCCTTGGCTTGGGTTCCAGAGTTGATTGCCTCCCCTCAGGATACATCCAGCGGCGACTGATCAAGTCCATGGAGTCGGTGATGGTAAAGTATGATGCCACCGTGCGAAACTCCATCAACCAGGTGGTGCAGCTGCGCTACGGCGAGGACGGCCTGGCGGGCGAGAGCGTGGAGTTCCAGAACCTGGCCACCCTCAAGCCTTCCAACAAGGCTTTTGAGAAGAAGTGAGGAGGTGGCAGGCGGGCGGTTCTTGCTCCTGTGGCTCAGGGCCATTCCCTTACCCCACACAGATCACCTGCATGTGACTTGTAGTGAACCATAACATTTATGGCCTGTTCGCCACCCTCTGACAGCAGCTGTGCTGTAGGGGAGGGTGGATTAGGGCAGAGATGAGACCTTCACTGCTTTGTGCCTGGTGATGGTCCAGAGCAAGCTCAGAGGGGCTAGCGCAGGCCCAGGTCCCACTGGCCATTCTCAGGCATAGATCTTGTGTTTCCCTGGTCAGGATTTTTGTCTCCAAAGCCCTGTTCCTTCAGAACGCACACCTCTGGGAGCATCACAGTGCTCCTCTAGGGGGTTCGGGCCCCAGAACCCTCCTGGTCCTTGAGCCCATGTCCTGTTGTCTGCAGGTTCCGCTTTGATTATACCAATGAGCGGGCCCTGCGGCGCACTCTGCAGGAGGACCTGGTCAAGGACGTGCTGAGCAACGCGCACATTCAGAATGAGCTGGAGCGAGAGTTCGAGAGGATGCGTGAGGATCGGGAAGTGCTCAGGGTCATCTTCCCAACTGGGGACAGCAAGGTGGGTGTGGCCAGGACGGCTGGACTGGAGGAGGGCTCCTCTCCAGTGGCTGTCCCCGACCTGTGACCCTACCTCCCTTCCCTCCTGCCTCAGGTTGTCCTGCCCTGTAACTTGCTGCGCATGATTTGGAACGCTCAGAAGATCTTCCACATCAACCCTCGCCTTCCCTCCGACCTGCACCCCATCAAGGTCGTAGAGGGTGAGTACTACCTTGGCCTTCGGGCAAGAAGAGGGGTCAAGAGTCTGTTGGGCGGTGTGGTACAGTGGATAGAGCGTCAGACTGGGATGCGGAAGACCCAGGTTCGAGACCCCGAGCTCGCCAGCTTGAGCACAGGCCCATCTGACTTGAGCAAAAGCTCATCAGCTTGGACCCAAGGTCGCTGGCTCCAGCAAGGGGTTGATCGGTCTGCTGAAGGCCCGCGGTCAAGGCACATGTGAGAAAGCAATCAATGAACAACTATGGTGTTGCAACGGCAACCAGAAACTAATGATGGATGCTTCTCACCTCTCTCAGTTCCTGTCTGTCTGTCCCTATCTATCCCTCTCTCTGACTCTCTCTCTGTCCTTGGAAAAATAAATAAATTAATAATAATAATAATAATAAAAAGCCTTTCTTTAAAAAAAAAAAGAGTCTGTTGGGCTGTGGTCTATACTCTTCACCCCACATTGGCCCCAGGAGTCAAGGAGCTGAGCAAGAAGCTGGTGATTGTGAACGGGGACGACCCGCTGAGCCGGCAGGCGCAGGAGAATGCCACACTGCTCTTCAACATCCACCTCCGGTCCACACTGTGCTCCCGCCGCATGGCTGAGGAGTTTCGGCTCAGCGGAGAGGCCTTCGACTGGCTGCTTGGAGAGATCGAGTCCAAGTTCAACCAAGCCATTGTGAGTGTGGTCATCACTTCAGCCTTGTTTTCCTCCTTTGACCTGTTGACTTCTTTGGGTTCTAAAAACAGCCCACCTCTGCTGACAACCATCTAATAATAGTTCTCATTCACGAAGAGTCTGCTGTGTGCCAAGCTGTGTTTGGGGCTCTATGCCTTTACTCCTGAGCGGCCTTAAGACAGCCCTAATGGGGAAGGCTGTTTGTCCCATGTTCCACAGGTACAAATGGAGCCTTGGAGAGAGGGTGTGACTGTATTTGTAAGGTAGTCATACAGGAAATAAATAGTAGTCTTTATTTTCTTAAAATGCTTTCAGTATGCAGAATTCTGAGCCAGGTGGAGACAGGGAATTAAAGTCTATAAATGAAAAGATACTTCATTTGTGGATTAGAAAATTTGATGTTGTTATGCCTGGCTGGTGGTGGTGCGGTGGTTAGAATGTCGCCCTGGAACACTGAGGTCCCTGGTTTGAAACCCCAAGGTGCCAGCTTGAGCACAGGGGTCACTCGCTCTGCTTTAGGCAGGTATGAGAAAGCAATCAATGAACAACTAACGTGCCACATCGAAGAATTGATGCTTCTCATCTCTATCTCCCTTCCTGTCTGTCTGTCCCTCTCTGTCTTACTCTTTCTCTCTCTAAAATAAATAAAAATCAGTTTAAAAATTTTTATAGGTAGCTCTTTTGTTTTCTGGGATTTTTTTCCATTTTAGAGATGAGAAAGAGAAGGTGGAGGAGCAGGAACCATCAAATCCCATATGTGCCTTGACCGGGCAATAAAAATTTTTGAAAGATTGATAGCTATTGCATTTATCTAAAAAATGTTTATTTTGTTGATTTTAGAGAGAGACAGGAATGTTGATCTGTTCCTGCTTGTTTCCTGACTAGGGATCAAACTGGCAACCTCTGTGCTTTAGGACGATGCTCTAACCAACTGAGCTATCCACAAGGCACAGTTGCATTTTTTGTTTATTTATTTTTTTAATTTTTATTTTTTGAGAGAGATACAGGCAGACAGAAAGGGGGAGAGAGATGAGAAGCGGCAGTTCATAGTTGCATCGCTTTAGTTGTTCATTGATTGCTTCTCATATGTGTCTTGACCAAGGGTCTTAAGCTAAGCCAGTGACCCCTTGCTCAAGGCAGCAGCAACCGTTGGGATTAATTAAGCCAGTGACCATGGGATCATATTGATGATCCCACACTCAAGCTGGTGTTCAAGCTGGATGAGCCCACACTCAATCCAGCAACCTTGGGTTTTCAAACCTGGGATTTCAACTTCCTAGGTTGATGCTGTATCCGTTGTGCCACCACCAATCAGGCCACATTTTAAAAAAAATAAAGTAATATTATTCCATGATAAAAATAGGCCTGACTTGGTGGTGGCATAGTGGATAGAGCGTCAGACTGGGATGCAGAGGATCCAGGTTCAAGATCCCGAGGTTGCCAGCTTGAACACGGACTCATCTGGCTTGAGCAAAAAAAAAAAAAAAAGAGCTCGCCAGCTTGGACCCAAGGTCGCTGGCTTGAGCAAAGGGTTACTCGGTCTGCTGAAGGCCCGCGGTCAAGGCACATATGAGAAAGCAATCAATGAACAACTAAGGTGTTGCAACAAAAAACCGATGATTGATGCTTCTCATCTCTCTTCGTTCCTGTCTGTCTGTCCCTATCTATCCCTCTCTCTATCTTTCTGTCCCTGTAAAAAAAAAAAAGGTAATAGGCTATCAAGCCATTAAAAGGCAATGATTATCCCAGCCAGGTAGTCTGGTTGGTTAGACTTGTCCCAGTATGCCAAAGTTGTGGGTTTGATCCATGGTCAGGGCACATAAAATAACCAGTGAATGCATGCATAGGTGGAACAGATGGCCAATGTCTGTCTCTGTCTCTCATCAGAAACGACAAGATAGTGATGAACCTTAATCCTTAAATACATGTGACTAAGTGAAAGAAGCCAATGTATACTGTATGATTCCAATTAAAAGGTTATATTTTATGGATGTGGTTATATCACAATTAAAGTAATGCACTAGGGCCTCACCTGTGGTGGCACAGTGGATAAAGCGTCCACCTGGAAGGCTGAGGTCACCAGTTCAAAACCCTGGGCTTGCCTGGTCAAGGCACGTATGGGAGTTGAGGTTTCCTGCTCCTCCCTTCTCTCTCTCTCTCTTTAAAATGAATAAATAAAATCTTTTTAAAAAATAAATAAAGTAATGCACTGGGGAACTTCCCATTAGAAGATTATTACAAAATGAATATTCACCCTGTAACTTGAACATACTTTTAGAAGTTTGGGGTTTAGATGGTAGAGTAACTTTTTGTGGGTATGTAGCAAAGCACATCAGATGTGAAATGATGTGTGTAAATTGGAGCACTATTTTTAAATCTCTGCCTTTTCCAAATGCCTCTGTTCACTGTCCTTTAAGAGGAGAAGACAGTCCCAGCCCTGTCACTTTCATTTACAAGAAAAGGGGGGCTTTTTCTGATGCCAGCCTTTCTTACTCCATAGGCTCATCCTGGTGAAATGGTGGGAGCTCTGGCTGCACAGTCCCTTGGAGAACCTGCAACCCAGATGACCTTGAACACGTTTCACTACGCTGGTGTGTCTGCCAAGAATGTGACGCTGGGTGTGCCCCGACTTAAGGAGCTCATCAATATTTCCAAGAAGCCAAAGACCCCCTCACTTACTGTCTTCCTGCTGGGCCAGTCTGCTCGAGATGCTGAGAGAGCCAAGGTAGGACTTGGGGGTATGGGCATCTTGGCAGTAAGAAAAGGAGGGGAACTATTTTCCTCGAATAAAAAGTTTGGGAAAAAAAAAAGAAGTTTGGGATTCCCTCTCCAGGAGGGTTTGAAGAGGGTTTGGGTAGCCCCAAAGGCCAGTGTCATGAATCCCTCTTTCTTCCCAGGACATTCTGTGCCGTCTGGAACATACAACATTGAGGAAAGTGACAGCCAACACAGCCATCTACTATGACCCTAACCCCCAGAGCACGGTGGTGGCAGAGGATCAAGAATGGGTGAATGTCTACTATGAGATGCCTGACTTTGATGTGGCCCGAATCTCCCCTTGGCTGTTGCGGGTAGAACTGGACCGGAAGCACATGACTGACCGGAAGTTGACCATGGAGCAGATTGCTGAAAAGATTAATGCTGGTAAGGCTGGAAGGGCAAGCCCAGCTCAGGAATGCTGCCTGGGATTCCCTGCTGGTATGTCACTGCACTCTGGTCACCAACAAGCCACCTGTCCTCTCCGCCTTTCATGTGCTGCTTCTGCTCCCCCAGGCATATCTCCTCCAGTTACTCTCTGCTTCCCCTTGTCCTCCTCACTCTTTCCCCTCCCTCTTTCCAGAGGGTTCTGTGAGTAGGAGGGGGGCCCATCGACATCCTGTAAGCAGAGAGCGGCAGATGAACAGTGACCAGGAGGCAAGTCCTATAGACATGATCTTTCTCGTGGCTCCTCCCCACCAGGTTTTGGGGATGACTTGAACTGCATCTTTAATGATGATAATGCCGAGAAGCTGGTGCTCCGTATCCGCATCATGAACAGTGATGAAAACAAGATGCAGGAGGTAAATGGGACCCGGGAACAACCTGTTAGGTCAGACATAGGGAGTCCTTAAATCTCGTTTATAAACAAAGAGGTTTAGGTGCCAGTCACACCACCTTATGTAGGAGTGGGTAATGGTTTTCAAAACTTTTAGCCTGACCAGGCAGTGGCGCAGTGGATAGAGCATTGGACTGGGATGCAGAGGACCCAGGTTCAAGACCCCGAGGTCGCCAGCTTGAGCGCGGGCCCATCTGGCTTGAGCAAAAGCTCGTCAGCTTGGACCCAAGGTCGCTGGCTCCAGCAAGGGGTTGCTCGGTCTGCTGAAGGCCCGCGGTCAAGGCACATGTGAGAAAGCAATCAATGAACAACTATGGTGTTGCAACAAAAAACTGATGATTGATGCTTCTCACCTCTCTCCGTTCCTGTCTGTCTGTCCCTATCTATCCCTCTCTCTGACTCTCTCTCTGTTCCTGTAAAAAAAAAAGAATCTTGGAAATCTGAAGTCGCAGTCATAGGGATGAAGCAGAGCGTGTTGAAGCAGGGTCATCCCCGTGGCACCGTTGTTGCTTCTGTCCTCCCAAGGCTCCTGCATGAGGGCCGGGGGGAGAGCTGGAATTGCTGTCCCAGATAAAGTGCTGTGATGGCAGGTGTAACAAGACCCAAGAAAATGACTGACCAATGATTTCAGTTCGATATGTTCTAAAAAGTTGTTCCTCGGTGTGGGTGCCTGGTGCTTTAAGAATATGAACCCAAAACTTACTCTTGAACAGATGGGGCTCCATCATCTCACTAGGACTGAAAAGGCTCGAGCCATTGAGCCGGGCCTGACTGGCAGGGCCCTGAGGAGGCGTAGTTTCGGGCGAGCCTGGAAATGAACCGGAGGATTCCAGGGGGCTCACCTCACTCTTGTTGCAGGAAGAAGAGGTGGTGGACAAAATGGATGACGACGTTTTTCTGCGCTGCATCGAGTCCAACATGCTGACAGACATGACTCTGCAGGGCATAGAGCAGATCAGCAAGGTCAGCCATTCCCTCCCCAGCAGCCCTCCCACGTCCCGCTTCTCTCCTGCCCCCGCCCTGCCCGCTGAGCCCGTTCTGTGCCCGTCCAGGTGTACATGCACTTGCCACAGACGGACAATAAGAAGAAAATCATCATCACAGAGGATGGGGAATTCAAGGCTCTGCAGGAGTGGATTCTGGAGACAGACGGCGTGAGCTTGATGCGGGTGCTGAGTGAGAAGGACGTGGACCCTGTGCGCACCACTTCCAATGACATTGTGGAGATCTTTACGGTGAGCCCCTCGGAGCCCTGCTGCCCAGTGGTGTTCCCTGGATCTTTGGCTCAAGGCCCCGTCCATGGGTCACGTGGCCACAGCTGCACTCTGCTCTCCACTCAGGGATGTACTTGGTTAGTGTGTTTATGCCTGCACCCACCTTTGAGTCTGGCTTCTCTGCCTGTTGCTTGATCTCTGTGTAATGGTAGGAGCTGGGAGCAGGGCCCCTCCGCCTTGACCCTTCTCCCACCCCTGTGCCAGGTACTGGGTATTGAAGCCGTGCGGAAGGCCCTGGAGCGGGAGCTGTACCATGTCATCTCCTTTGATGGGTCCTACGTTAATTACCGGCATTTGGCTCTCTTGTGTGACACCATGACTTGTCGTGGCCACTTGATGGCCATCACGCGACACGGAGTCAACCGCCAGGATACCGGACCTCTCATGAAGTGCTCCTTTGAGGAAACGGTAATAGTGGCAGAACTTCAGAAGGTGGAGGGCAGGCTGTGAGCACTGGTGCTGGCCTTCCCTTGCTGGGCGGGTGGGTTGTAACGATTGGGGAGGGCTGTGTCTAGGTGTCTGCCCTCTCCTGGCTGTTCAGGTGGATGTGCTTATGGAAGCGGCTGCGCACGGAGAGAGCGACCCCATGAAGGGGGTGTCCGAGAATATCATGCTGGGCCAGCTAGCTCCTGCTGGCACTGGCTGCTTCGACCTCCTGCTCGATGCAGAGAAGTGCAAGTATGGCATGGAGATCCCCACCAATATCCCCGGCCTGGGGGCTGCTGGACGTGAGTATGAAGCTCTCAGCTGAATGGGACCTGCCCAGGTCCTCAAAGGGGAGGCCACCCATGGGTGATGGGAGGGTGGCCAGTCCCTAGGTGCTATTCATGTCACTGTTTGTCTTTTTGCAGCCACCGGCATGTTCTTTGGCTCAGCACCCAGTCCCATGGGAGGAATTTCTCCAGCCATGACACCTTGGAACCAGGGTGCAACCCCAGCCTATGGCGCCTGGTCCCCCAGTGTTGGTGAGTGAGCCAGCCCAGAAGAGAGCCCTCTCCTCTCGGTGGTTCATAGGGCTTGTGAAGAGTCACCGTGTTCGAACACTGGAGGCCATTGAGCTCTAGGGAAGGTGTTGGACCTGCGCTCTATTTTTAACTTAACGTCTCTCACTTTGCAGGGAGTGGAATGACTCCAGGCGCCGCTGGCTTCTCTCCCAGTGCTGCTTCAGACGCCAGTGGCTTCAGCCCCGGTTACTCTCCTGCCTGGTCTCCCACACCGGGTTCCCCGGGCTCCCCGGGCCCCTCGAGCCCATACATCCCCTCACCTGGTGAGCTGCCCCCGCCTCTCAGAGCCCAGTTCATTTTCTCCCTGAGCTTGCCTTCTGAGCTAGTCTCTCCATCACTCAACTCCTTTTGGTTCCTTTCCTACAGGTGGTGCCATGTCTCCGAGCTACTCCCCAACGTCGCCTGCCTACGAGCCCCGCTCTCCTGGGGGATACACACCACAGAGTCCCTCTTACTCCCCTACTTCACCCTCCTACTCCCCCACCTCTCCATCTTACTCTCCAACCAGTCCCAACTACAGTCCCACGTCACCCAGCTACTCCCCAACCTCGCCCAGCTACTCCCCGACCTCGCCCAGCTACTCCCCGACCTCGCCCAGCTATTCTCCAACCTCGCCCAGCTACTCGCCCACGTCCCCCAGCTACTCGCCCACGTCCCCCAGCTACTCACCAACCTCTCCCAGCTACTCACCCACCTCTCCTAGCTACTCACCAACCTCGCCCAGCTACTCTCCAACGTCACCCAGCTATTCTCCCACCTCTCCCAGCTACTCGCCCACTTCTCCGAGTTACTCTCCGACATCACCCAGCTACTCACCAACTTCCCCAAGTTACTCACCCACAAGCCCTAATTATTCTCCAACCAGTCCCAATTATACCCCAACATCACCCAGCTACAGCCCAACATCACCCAGTTACTCACCTACTAGTCCCAACTACACGCCAACAAGCCCTAACTACAGCCCCACCTCTCCAAGTTACTCTCCAACTTCACCCAGCTACTCCCCGACCTCGCCAAGCTACTCCCCTTCAAGCCCACGATACACACCACAGTCTCCGACTTACACCCCGAGCTCTCCCAGCTACAGCCCCAGCTCTCCCAGCTACAGCCCTACCTCACCAAAGTATACCCCAACCAGCCCTTCCTACAGCCCCAGCTCACCAGAGTACACCCCAACCTCTCCCAAGTACTCGCCTACCAGCCCGAAATACTCGCCTACCTCTCCCAAGTATTCTCCTACCAGCCCCACCTATTCACCAACCACCCCCAAATACTCACCAACATCTCCTACCTACTCCCCGACTTCTCCAGTCTACACCCCAACCTCCCCCAAGTACTCGCCTACCAGCCCCACTTATTCACCCACTTCCCCCAAGTACTCGCCTACCAGCCCTACCTATTCGCCCACGTCCCCCAAAGGGTCGACCTACTCGCCCACTTCCCCTGGCTACTCGCCCACCAGCCCCACCTACAGCCTCACCAGCCCAGCCATCAGCCCAGACGACAGCGACGAGGAGAACTGAGGCTGAGCAGGACACTGGCAGTGCTGGTGAGGGTGCAGCCAGCCTGCTGGCTCTCCTGCCTCGCGGAGCACAGTCCCCAAGCCTGCCTCCCTTGTACATAGGTTCTTGTGTCGAAGTTCCCTGTTGAAGTTTTGGTCCTGTTTCCAGTGGGGCTTTTTGTCTTGTTCGCCATGTGTGCTGTCTCAGAACCCACTTACCTGACTGTGGTGTTCCTGCCCTGCCCTCCAAGGCCTGTCCCCAAACTGAGGACCCCACCTTTCCTGCGGCTTGACTGAGGGTGAAGGGTATTGTAACTTCTTAGGGTTAGTTCCTACTCTGGGTCGTTAATTCTGATTCTCAAGAACAAAGCTAAAGCTGCCTTTTCCTCTGTTTTATTTTTTGAAGTTTAAATAAAGTTGACTAATTTTGACCAGAATTGTGTGCATTGAGTGCTTAGTTTCCGGGCAAGAATACCCCAGCCCCTGCTTCCTGCCTGCGCTGCTGTGCTATTCGCTGTGTTTCAGTTGCTGCTTGCTACAGAGACCCTGGGAGGCCCGGAGGGGAACAGGGAAAGGAACAGGTGGAACATTCGCCCATTGAACAAGCACCTACCATGTGCCCTAGGTTTGTGGTCAAACAGATAACAGCCCTTTTCCCACATTAAAGCAGTATTGAACATAATGGCTTTTTAAACTTATTTTAATGATTATAACATGTAATTTGGAAAATTAGGAGGTACAGTAGAAAAGTTATACCCTTACTACTACCACCAGGAGGCAGTTTCCTTTTGGTAATTTTCCTACATGTTTCTCAATTCACCTCTAAGCAGTTTTTGTTTTGTACCCTAACAATGAGAAGTTTATTGATACTAATGTCTTCAGGTTGAAGTTAAAGGATTTGGACATTGATTTGCTATTTTTAGTTGGCTGTTGCATAATTCTTTTTTTTTTTCAGTTATTTTTTTAAAATTTATTTTACTTTTATTCATTTTAGAGAGGAGACACAGAGTAAGAGAGAGAGAGAGAGAAAGAGAGAAAGGGGGGAGGAGCTGGAAGCATCAACTCCCATATGTGCCTTGACCGAACCAGTGCAGGGTTTTGAACTGGCAACCTCAGTGTTCCCAGGTCGACGCTTTATCCACTGCGCCACCACAGGTCAGGCTGTTGCATAATTCTTAAGTAGCTTAATGTAGATACCAGCTTTCTATATTATCTGCAAGTTACTTCTGGTTTAATTTAGATGTTTTTAATAAATCATTTTTAGGTGAAAGGTGGAGAGATAGGCAGATTCACACATGCGCCCCACCTGGGGTTCACCTAGCAACCCTGTCGGGCCAATGCTGGAGTACCAACCTATTTTTAGGGCCTAAGGCTGAAACACTCAGACTAACCAAGCTATCCTCAGCACCTGGGGCCACACTCAAACCAGGCCACTGACTGCTGAATGGAAAGAGACGGATGGGGAGAGAAACAAATGGTTGCTCCTGTGTGCCCTGACCAGGAATCAAACCTGGGATGTCCATACACTGATGCTCTATCTGCTGAGCCATCGGCCAGGGCCTATATTTTAAAACTTTAAAATATTTCAAAAACTAGTGACATATGCCTGACCAGGCGGTGGCGCAATGGATAGAGCATCGGACTGGGATGCGGAAGACCCAGGTTCGAGATCCTGTGGTCGCCAGCTTGAGCGCGGGCCCACCTGGCTTGAGCAAAGAGCTCGCCAGCTTGGACCCAAGGTCACTGGCTCCAGCAAGAGGTGGCTTGGTCTGCTGAAGGCCCGCAGTCAAGGCACATGTGAGAAAGCAATCAATGAACAACTATGGTGTCGCAATGGCAATGAAAAACTAATGATTGATGCTTCTCATCTCTCCCTTCCTATCTGTCCCTATCTATCCCTCGCTGACTCTCTCTCTGTCCCTGTTAAAGAAAAAAACAAAACAACTAGTGACATAGCCAAGATTTGTTAATTTATCACCAAGATTATAGATAATAGACACCATTTTGCCATAAATGTTTTTTTTTTTAAAAAAGCTGCCTGACCTGTGGTGGCACAGTTAATAAAGCATCAACCTGGAATGCTGAGGTCACTGATTCGAAAATTTGAATTTACCTGGTAAAGTCACATATGGGAGTTGATGCTTCCTGCTCCTCCCTCCTTCTCACTCTCTTGTCTCTAAAATGAATAGCCTGACCAGGCGGTAGCGCAGTGGATAGAGCATTGGACTGGGATGCAGAGGACCCAGGTTCGAGACCCCGAGGTTGCCAGCTTAAGTGGCTTAAGGAAAAAAAAAAAAAAAGATCACCAGCTTGGACCCAAGGTCGCTGGCTCAAGCAAGGGGTTACTCGGTCTGCCAAAGGCCCGTGGTCATGTCACATATGAGAAAGCAGTCAATGAACAACTAAGGTGTTGCAACAAAAAAACTGAAGATTGATGCTTCTCATCTCTCTCCATTCCTGTCTGTCCCTATCTATCCCTCTCTCTGACTCTCTGTCCCTGTAAAAAATAAAATAAAAATAAAATGAATAAATAAAATCTTTAAAAAAAAATAAAGAAACCCCAAGAATGCCAGCTGGAGCGTGAGATTATAGACATGACCCCAAGGTCCCTGGCTTGAGCAAGCGGTGACTGGCTCAACTGGAGCCCCCCATCAAGGTATGTGTGAGAAGCAATCAATGAACAATTAAGGTGCCGTAACCATGATTGATGCTTCTCATCTCTCTCCCTTCCTGTCTGTCTGTCCCTGTTTGCCCCCCACCTATGTTCCTCTCATTAAAAAAATAAAAATAGATAAATAAGCGTGCTCTCCCTTCCCCTCTCTATCCCCCACGCGCCTTACCTTGTCCCTTCTCTCCCCTAAGCTCCAAGGGCCCTTCTTTTGCTCCTGTAACTTGTTTCCCGAGCCCACACAGCCTAGCTGGCTCACTTCTCCAACCTCTGTAGCTTTCTAAATAAACTTTCTCTTATAATTGGAGGGGGAAAGATTAATATTTTTTTTTATTTATTCATTTTAGAGAGGAGAGAGAGAGAGAGAAGGGGGGAGGAGCAGGAAGCATCAACTCCCATATGTGCCTTGACCAGGCAAGGGCAGGGTTTTGAACCTGCGATCTCAGTGTTCCAGGTCGACGCTCCATCCACTATGCCACCACAGGTCAGGCAAGATTAATATTTTAAAGCAATATTTTTAAAGGCAAAATTAGTGCCGAACCTGTGGTGGCGCAGTGGATAAAGCATTGACCTGGAAAGCTGAGGTCACCAGTTCAAAACCCAGGGCTTGCCTGGTCAAGGCACATATGGGAGTTGATGCTTCCTGCTCCACCCCCCCACCGCTTCTCTCTCTCACCTCTCTAATAATAAGTAAATAAAGTCTAAAAATCATTTTAAAAAGAAAAAAATAACACTGAGAACAAAATTTTTGTTGCATCCACAAAAACACTTGTTCTTTCCTAATTCGAGTGTGCTGATCTCAAATCTGACATTAGTTTTTCTCTGTAAGCTACAGATTTTTGCAATTCAAGATTTTAGGTTTTCATCTTATTGTAAAATTTTCAACATTTAGTTTAACATAATGAATAGAATGTCTTCTTGGGTATCATCTTTGAAAATATAATAATTTACATAATGCAGTAAATACACTAATACACTAAAAGATATGATTGCATCAGAATTTGTCTACAATTTCAAAATAGAACATATTAAAACACTTATTTTAACCAGATAGAAGGTGACAGAGGACAATTTAACTTTGGGTGATGGGTATGCAACATAATTGAATGATAAGATAACCTGGAGATGTTTTCTTTGAACATATGTACCCTGATTTATTAATGTCACCCCATTAAAATTAATAAAAGACCCCCCCAAATAAAACACTTATTTTAATCATAAAATTGGCACAAAACTTATTTAAATTCTACTCAGACAAAAATTTGCTTTTGTAGCTCTTGCATTTGTGTACTTGTTGAGGACAATCTCGTTTGATACTCCAGCAGTAGTCTGCCATCATATTTCTGTCCCATCGCCCCTGATAACGCTCTTCCATCATCTTCAGATCTTGATGAAAGCATTCTTCCTGCTCATCACTCACAGCTCCAAGATTTTCAGGAAACTTATCAAGGTGACTGTTCAGGAAGTGAATGTTAACGCTCATATTACATTCAGTGTCATGGAAAGCCAACAGCATCCTTTGAACCAGAAGTTTATAGTTTTCTGCTTTTTTGTTGCCAAGGAAGTTCTTTTTAACTGCCACAGAAGACTGCCATGCTGTGTTTTCCTTTTGTCCAGTCACAAAGCATTTCCTCACAATTATGACACACAATATGAGGAGCCCAATTCTTGTCTTGATCGCCAAGGGGAACTTGAAAATAGGCAATATATGCACGTGTCACAAATGATGAAATATTGCGCCTTTGACGTTGAAGTGTGTAACAGCCACACATAACAGAAGGTGTCAGGACTGTTCTTACATTTACGCTACTCAAAGAAGCCATGATTCAATCTTAAAATAAGAGGGTATTTTTATCAGATAATAATTTTTTACATTTAAAAACAACTACAATTATGTAAAAGTGATGTTTGTAAAACATTAATTGTCTTGTGGTTATGTTCAATCCAAGAGTCGTTGCCCTTTAACTACAATTTAAAAACCAATGCATGCCATTAACTGTAACAAAAATAAATTAAAATTGCATAAATACTAGAGCATGCACCAAAAAGTGGATTTCAGATTTGCAATCAGTGATGCAGAAATATATAGAAGAAGTTCTACAACCTCATGCAACAGAAAATGAAAAAAAAATTTGTTACCCATATATAAATTATAATTTATAAAAGCAAAATTAGTGCAAAAATCCATAATGAATAAAGTATTAACATTTAACATTTTTAAAGGATCAATATTAGTAATTTTTCCCCCCGATGCTCTGACCCCGATATGGTTCGATATGACCGGTCTTTGGAGGTATAATTCTACGGTCTCCTGTTTCTCCCAACTCTTTCACGGCACCTCATGTACTTGTGTTTTATAGCCTTAGATTGTGAGTTGCTCTTTTCCCTCGGAACTTTATCTGTGGAAGAACTTTGAATCCTTGATTGAGGTGGCATACTTCTAGGAAGAATTTGTGTTTGCTTTTGCTGGGCACCTACCTGGGTACCCTACCAAAATGGGAACACTTTGTATTCTGTTGTTAAAGTTTCTTTTTTTATTTATTGATCTGAGAGAGAAAGGGAGAGACGGAAACATTAATCTGTGTCTGTATGTGCCCTGACCAGGGATCAAACTGGCAACCTCTTCTTATCAGGAAGATGCTCTAACCAGCAGAGGTATCCAGCCAGGACCTATTGGTAAGGTTTTCTTGAGCTCCTAAGGCAGAGGGAATTGTGGTTTCAGGTTCTCAGAGATATTACTATTTTCTTCTATTTAAGGTGAAAACTGGCAATTTCCCTGGCTCTCCCCCCTTCCCTAAAATGCGTTTTGGCTTTTTATTTTCCTACGCCTTTATACTGAGGTTGTAGAAAGTCCCAACCACATGCAGAAATCTCCCACTCTCTTGGCAGGGAGAGCCCGAAGTTTTATCTCCTGTCCCATCCTAGAAAACAATCTGGGTAAAACTCTTATTTTTTTTTTAACTTATTCATTTTAGAGAGGAGAGAGAGAGAGAGAAGAGGGGGGAGGAGCAGGAAGCATTAACTCCCGTTCGTGCCTTGACCAGGCAAGCCCAGGGTTTCAAACAGGTGACCTCAGCGTTCCAGGTTGATGCTTTATCCACTGCGCCACCACAGGCCAGGCTCTGTGCAAAACTCAAGGTCTCCTCTGTTTCACAGGAACTTTTGGGATAAAAGCTTTATCTCCTGTCCCCTGCATCCTAGAAAACAATCTGTGCAAAATTCAAGGTCTCTTCTGTTTCACAGGAAGCCTTGGTATAAAAGCTGACTTTGGAACTCCCTTATCTCTTTTTTTATATATATTGATTTTGAGAGGGAGCATGAGAAAGAGAAACATGAATTTGTTGTTCCACTCATTTGTGCATTCATTGATTAATTCTTTTATTTCCCTGACCTGGGATCAAACCCACAACCTTGGCCTATCGGCACACTGCTCTATCCAACTAAGCCACCCAGCCACGGCCTCTCTCATCTCTTAGGTTTCCTGATTTAACCTCATTTTGGGGTTCTGTAGGAATGCATCTGTCAGCATAGGTATCTAGATATTAATAAGAAAAGGGAGAAAAGGGAACATTGAAAAGCCTGTTTGCTTACCAGGAAGTTACAGCTTTACATACTCCCAGGGCACCCTCCACAGCATGGGGACCTAATCCCCTAAAGCAGGCAGGATTCTTACTGGTCATTGCAAGGGGAGGAGTAACAAAAGCAGGAGAAAGTCCTCTGCTGGTAGTGTGGCAGTAGAAGCCAAGATGGCAACCATAGAGACCTGTCAGTCTAGCGGGGGAAAGAACACTGGATTGATTAGGGGGAGGATCCAACACCAGCCCATGAAAGATGGGAAGTTGATTGGGTAGTCTGAAGGACACCTAGTCTGTCCCAAAACCTGAGGTAATAAATGTACTCAGTTTAACAAAGTGCTAGCTCTCTTATTTCTCTTGGTTGTAACTCCCACTCCCTCCTTGTTCATGAGTTCTGCAAGTAGCATGCCACCATATACTATGAACTGATGCTGCCTGCTTCTCCCTTCACTTTCTCCTTCTCTCTCTCTCCCATCCAAATCAATAAATAAAATCTAAAATAAATAAATAGATAATAATAAAAAGAAAAGCAATCAATGAACAACTAAAATGATGCAACTATGGATTGATGCTTCTCATCTCTCTCCCTTCCTGTCTCTCTCTCTCTCTCTCTCTCTCAAAAAAAAAAAGATTTATTTATTGATTTTAGAAAGAGGAGAGAGAGAGAGAAAGGCTTCAGGGAAGGAGCAGGAAGCATCAACTCATAGTAGTTGCTTCTTGGTTGTGCCTTGCTTGACCCGGCAAGCCCAGGGTTTCAAACTGGTGACCTCAGCGTTCCAGGTTGACACTTATATACACTGTGCCACCAGGTCAGACAGTACTGTTCTCTTCGTTTTTGGGGTTTTTTTTACCCCCTTGAATTTTTTTATTAATTTTAATGGGGTGACATTAATAAATCAGGGTACATATGTTCAAAGAAAACATCTCCAGGTTATCTTGTCATTCAATTATGTTGCATACCCATCACCCAAAGTCAAATTGTCCTCTGTCACCTATCTGGTTTTCTTTGTGCCCCTCCCCACCCCCCCTCTTCCCTCCCCACACCCCGTAACCACCACACTCTTGTCCATGGCTCATAGTCTCGCTTTTATGTCCCACCTATGTATGAAATCATGCAGGTCTCAGTTTTTTTCTGTTTTACTTATTTCACTCAGTATAATGTTATCAAGGTCCATCCATTTTGTTGTAAATGATCCGATGTCATCATTTCTTATGGCTGAGTAGTATTACATAGTATATATGTACCAAAGCTTTTTAATCCACTCGTCCTCTGACGGACACTTGGGCTGTTTCCAGATCTTCGCTATTGTGAACAATGCTGCCACGAACATGGGGCGCATTTCTTCTTTTCGAACAGTGCTATGGTGTTCTTAGGGTATATTCCTAAAAGTGGGATAGCTGGGTCAAAAGGCAGTTTGATTTTTAATTTTTTGAGGAATCTCCCAACTGTTTTCCACAGTGGCTGCACCAGTCTGCATTCCCACCAGCAGTGCAGAAGGGTTCCCTTTTCTCCACATCCTCGCCAGCACTTGTTCTGTGTTGTTTTGCTGATGAGTGCCATTCTGACTGGTGTGAGGTGATATCTCATTGTGGTTTTAATCTGCATTTCTCTAATGATTAGTGATGTTGAGCATTTTTTCATATGCCTATTGGCCAACTGTATGTCTATTCATTTCTTTTGCCCATTTTTTGATTGGATTGTTTGTCTTCCTGGTCTTGAGTTTTATGTTTTTTATAAATTGTGGTTATTAACCCGTTATCAGACATATTGTCGAATATGTTTTCCCATTGTGTGGTTTGTCTTTATATTCTGTTCTTATTGTCTTTAGCTGTGCAAAAACTTTTTAGTTTGGTATAGTCCCATTTGTTTATCCTGCCTTTTATTTCATTTGCCCATGGAGATAAATCGGCAAATATATTGCTGCGACAGATGTCGGGGAGCTTACTGCCTATGTTTTCTTCTAAGATGCTTATGGTTTCACGGCTTACGTTTAAGTCTTTTATCCATTTTGAGTTTATTTTTGTGAATGGTGTAAGTTGATGGTCTAGTTTCATTTTTTTGCAGGTAGATGTCCAATTTTCCCAACACCATTTGTTAAAGAGGCTATATTTACTCCATTGTATGCTCTTTTCTCCTTTGTCAAATATCAGTTGTCCATAAAGTTGTGAGATTATTTCTGGGTTCTCTGTTCTGTTCCATTGATCTATGTGCCTGTTCTTATGCCAGTACCAGGCTGTCTTGAGTGCAATGGCCTTGTAGTATACCTTGATATCCGGAAGAGTGATACCTCCTGTTTTATTTTTTCTTTTTAAAATTACTGAGGCTATTCGTGTTCTTTTTTGGTTCCATATAAATTTTTGGAATATGTTTTCTATATCTTTGAAGTATGTCATTGGTATTTTAATTGGTATTGCATTGAATTATAAATTGCTTTGGGTAATATAGACATTTTAATGATGTTTATTCTTCCTAACGATGAGCATGGTATATGCTTCCACTTGTTTGTATCTTCCTTGATTTCTTTTATCAATGTTTTATAATTTTCCGAGTACAAGTCCTTAACCTCCTTGGTTAAATTTACTCCTAGGTACTTTTTTTTTTTTGGCAATAGTGAAGGGGATTGTTTCCTTAATTTCTTTTGCTGACAGTTCATTGTTGGTATATAAAAATGCCTCTGATTTCTGAGTATTAATTTTATATCCTGCCACCTTGCTGAATTCATTTATCATATCCAGTAGTTTTTTTACTGAGACTTTAGGGTTTTATATATACAATATCATATCATCTGCAAATAATGACAGTTTTACTTCTTTTCCAATTTGGATGCCTTTTATTTCTTCTTCTTGTCTGATTGCTGTGGCTAAGACTTCCAGAACTATGTTGAATAAGAGCGGTGAAAGGGGGCACCCCTGCCTGGTTCCTGATCGTAAGGGGACTGCTTTTAATTTTTGCCCATTTAGTATGATGTTTGCTGTGGGTTTGTCATAGATGGCCTTTATCATGTTAAGGAATGTTCCCTGTATTCCCACTTTACTGAGAGTTTTGATCATGAATGGGTGCTGGATTTTATCAAATGCTTTTTCTGCATCTATTGAAATTATCATGTGATTTTTGTCCTTCCTTTTGTTTATGTGATGAATCACATTGATTGATTTGCGAATATTGAACCAGCCTTGCCTCTCCAAAATAAATCCCACTTAATCATGGTGTATGATTTTTTTCATATATTGCTGGATCCCGTTGGCTAATATTTTGTTGAGAATTTTAGCGTCTAAATTTATCAGGGATATTGGCCTATAATTTTCTTTCTTTGTGTTGTCTTTGCCTGGTTTCAGGATCAGAATTATGCTCGCCTAATAAAAGGAGTTTGGAAGTCTTCCTTCCTCTTGAATTTTTTGAAATAGCTTGAGGAGGATAGGAGTTAGTTCTTCTTTGAATTTTTGGTAGAATTCACTTGTGAAGCCATTAGGCCCAGGACTTTTCTTTGTTGGGAGTTTTTTGATAACTGTTTTGATCTCATTTGTTGTAATTGGACTGTTTAGGTGTTCTGATTCTTCCAGATTGATTTTTGGAAGATTATATGATTCAAGAAATTTGTCCATTTCACCTAGGTTGTCTAATTTTTTGGCATAGAGTTCTTCATAGTATTTTCTTACAATACTTTGTATTTCTGTTGTGTCAGTTGTTATTTCTCCACTCTCATTTCTAATTTTATTTATTTGAGTCCTCTCTCTTTTTTTCTTGGTGAGTCTAGTTAAAGGTTCATCGATCTTGTTTACCTTTGCAAAGAACCAGCTCCTGGTTTCATTGATCCCTCTGTATTGTTTTCTTAGCCTCTATGTCATTTATTTCTGCTCTGATCTTTATTATTTCCTTCCTTCTACTAGTCCTGGGCTTTATTTGCCGTAGTTTTTCTAGTTCTTTTAGATGCAGGGTCAGGTTGCTTATTTGAGATTTTTCTAGCTTCTCCTGGTATGCCTGTAGTGCTATGAACTTCCCTCTCAGTACTGCTTTTGCTGTGTCCCATAAATTTTGAGTTGATGTATGCTCATTATCATTCATTTCTAGAAACTTTTTTATTTCTTCTTTGATCTCATTGTTAATCCATTCATTATTTAATAACATGCTATTTAGTTCCAAGTGTTTGAGTATTTTTCAGTTTTTCTTTTGTGGTTAATTTCTAGTTTCATGACCATTGTTATCAGAGAAAATGCTTGATATGATTTCAATCTTCTTAAATTTGTTGAGACCACTTTTGTATTCTAACATGTCGTCTATCCTAGAGAATGTACCATGAGCGCTTGAGAAGAATAGATATTCTACTGCTTTAGGGTGAAAAGTTCTGAAGATATCTATTAAATTGAGTTGATCTAGTATATCCTTTAAGTCTACTGTTTCTTTTTTAATTTTCTTTCTTGAGGATCTATCCAGTGATGTTAGTGGGGGATTGAAATCCCTTACTATTATAGTATTGCTGTTAATCTCGCCCTTTATATCCATCAAAGTCTGCTTTATGTATGTCGGGGCTCCTATGTTTGGTGCATAGATATTTATAATGGTTATATCTTCCTGTTGAATTGTTCCCTTTATCATTATGTAGTGTCCTTCTTATCTCTTACTACAGCCTTTATTTTAAAGTCCATTTTGTCAGATATAAGTATTGCTACCCTGGCTTGTTTTCATTTCCATTTGCATAAAATATTTTTTCTATCCTTTTACCTTCAGTCTATATGCATCTTTTGTTTTAAGGTGTGTCTCTTGTAGACAGCATATGTATGGGTCCTGTTTCTTTATCCATGCAGCTACCCTATGTCTTTTGATTGGATCATTTAATCCATTTACATTTAAAGTTATTATTGATGTGTAGTTGTTTATTGCCATTTTATTTATTTTTTTTTTTTAAAGTTCTTATGGGGGAGCATGAATCTTTTTTTTTAAATTATTTTTATTACTTATTCATTTCAGAGAGGGGGGAGAGAGAGAGAGAATGTGGAGAGGAGCAGGAAGCATTAACTCCCATATGTGCCTCAACCAGACAAGCCCAGGGCTTCAAACCAGTGACCTCAGAGTTGTAGGTCGTGGCTTTAATCCACTGCGCCACCACAGGTCAGGCACCATTTTATTCTTTAAAGCTGTATTCTTCTTTTGCTATATTCTTTTCCCCCTTTGAACTGTTCACAACAGGTTCCTTAGCATCTCTTGCAGAATTGGTTTGGTTTTAATGAATTCTTGAGGGTTTTTTTTGTCTTGGAAGCTCTTTATTTCTTCTTCAATTTTAAACGTTAGCCTTGCTGGATAGAGTAGTCTTGATTGTAGATTCTTGTTCTGCATTACTTTGAATATATCTTGCCATTCCCTTCCGGCCTCAAGTGTTTCTGTTGAGAAGTCAGATGACATCCTTATGGGGGCTCCTTTGTAGGTGATAACCTTTTTTTCTCTAGCAGCGTTTAAAATGTTCTTTTTATCACTTAGCTTTGGTATTTTAACTATGATGTGTCTTGGTGTAGACTTTTTGGGTTTCTCTTTAATGGAGTTCTCTGTGCTTCTTGAACGTGTGAAACATTTTCCAGCCTTAATTTAGGGAAGTTTTCAGCTATTATTTGATTGAACAAAATTTCTATCCCTTGTTCTTTCTCTTCTTCTTTGGGAACCCCTATGATGCTGATGTTATTTCTCTTCATGTTGTCACAGAGCTCCCTTAGAGTTTCCTCAGATTTTTTTAGTCTCTTTTCTTTTTTCTGCTCTGCTTCTGTGCCTTTGTTTATTTTGTCCTCTAACTCATTGATTCAATCCTCAGCTTCATCCATCCTGCTTTTAATTCCTTCCATTGTGGTCTTCAGTTCTAATACTGTATTTGTCATTTCTGTCTGATTCTTTTTCATTATTTCAATTTCCTTTTTTATACTTGTTATCTCTTTATTTAGGTGTTCGTAATGACTGTCCATTGTTGCTCTAAGCTCTTTGAACATCCAAACTATCATTATTTTAAATTCTGCATCCGGTAATTTGGTTATATCTGGTTCATTCAGGTCCTTCTCTGGGGATTTCTCTTGATTCATTTGGGTTGCATTTCTCTGCCTGCCCATTTTGTCTGTGTATAAAAAGAGTGTGGCCACTGGAGTCCAATGGGCGTTGCCTCTGTGTTCCCTAGGTGTGGTCTGTCTGCAGGCCCAACACCCCTTCTGCTGCTGCCTAGGGCAGTTGGGTATGGGAGTTGCCTGCGCCGGCCCACTGCAGCTGTTGCTGTGATTTCCGCCTCTCCTCCGCAGGAGGGGCTGTGTTCTCATGCCGGGCTCTACAAGTCTCAACCTGTCTGGGCCTTCTCCTCGCCCCAACAGATGGGGTTGCGCACGCACTCAAGCCACAAGCCTCAGCACCAAGGGTAGGGGTGAGCACCTTTGCTCAGCTGCGGACCCTGCCTGTTCCCGGCTTCTGCCCAGCCCCCGCGGCCAGAGCTGGCTTGCACAGGATCGTAAACCGCAGTTTCCTAGGCTGGGCGGGGCTGTTGTCGTGCACTCAGCTGTGAGCCTCCGCCTGTCCCGGACTTTAGCCCTGTCCCTGTGGTCAGGGCCAACTTGCGCAGGGTCGCAAACCTTGGAGGCCAGGTGATGCTGCAGCTCGCAGGCCCCAGCTCAGCAGCAGATCTCTGCCCATTCCTGCCCTCCCGCTTTCCTCCTGCAGGTGGGGCTGCAAGCGGGCCTGCAGCTGCTGGACCGCTTTCACATGTCCCCTCCACCCTGCTGGGTTAGACCGAGCTCATACCGGCTGGGCCTCTGACCCCTCTGACAGAACTGCATTTCAGCATCCCGCTGCCACCGTCCCTCCAGCCAGCCCTCAGCAGTATGGGTAGGGGTGCTGCATCTCAGACCCTAACACTCCACACTGTAGTCCTGGAAGTTCCCTCCGTCTAAGCAGCTCTGCTCTAAGTGCTACGGGAGAGCTTGTTTGGCTGGTGTCCTGTCTCCCTTTGCTGGTATTGCTAGTTCCAGGGGAAATATTCGTTTTTAATTTGGAAAGTGACAGCCCAGGGGTTAGGGTGGCTGTCCCTCAGAGTGTTTCTCCCTGTGCCTTTCAGTCCACATTCTCTTCCTGCTGCTCCAGTCCTCTCCTCTGTCCCCGTCCCCTGGAGCCCCAGGTGAGTGGTTGTGAGAGAGGTTTTCTGCGCTGTCCCTTTAAAAAGAATCCTGGGTCTGAGAAAACTGTCTCTTTCTCACAAACAGGATCCTCACTTGTTTCATAGTTCAATACTGTCTGAACACCTCTTCTAGGCTCTGGGGCTGCAGGCTGGGGCTTTGTTCCTGGAACACAGGTCCCTCCCTCTCCACTAACCTCTGTTCCCGCCATGCGGGTCTGCCATTCGCTCCAGGGAGCTGGGCAGCCCTTTACACATTTTAGCTTTTCCTACCAGTCTCAATGTGGCTTCTTCAGTGTTCCTTGGTTGAAGAGTCCACTTAGTTTAGTTCAAAGTTGGTTTATCCAGATGATGGTTCTTAAAATTAAGTTATAATCCACTTTGGTTCCAGGAGTTGGAAGTTGGTACATCTGCCTACTCCATCGCCATCTTGCCATCTCTGTTTTTTTCATTTTTAAGTTTTATTTTTACAAAATATTTTATCCTGAATTTTAGGTTTTTCAATTAGGAGAGCTATTTAGCATATTTAATCTGTTGTATGGCATCCTACCTCCAGCCTGTGGCTTTTATTCTATTTTGTTTGGTTTTATAATATTTACTTTCTGTACTGTAAAAAAATATAATTTTTAGTTATGCATTTAAATGGCTCATATGTAATCTTCCTACCAGTGCTTCTCCACTATCATCATTTTAATTCATCTTTATACAGTACATATTTCAAAAGGTTTCATAAGTGCTTTGTTATATTCCCTGAATTATTTTATTTTTGAATATCATCTGGAACCTTTAAAACTGAAGCACATTGCCCTGGCCATTGGCTCAGACATAGAGCATCGGCCCAGTGTGTGAATGTTCCAGGTTTGATCCCTGGCTCTTGTGGCAACCCTGAGGCCGACAGAGCAACAGGGGCAAGGCCCAGAAAGTGCCCGACCCAAGTCCGGACAGCAAAGAGAATCCCACCAGGAGCTTGCTTTAAGTGTGGCAAGCAGAAGCACTGTGCCCAACAGGGCCCCTGCCCGTGGCCACCCACTGAGCCCTGCCCTTACTGCAAGCAGCCCGGTCACTGGCAAAGCGATTGCCCCTTTGGGCAACAGGCTTTTCCTCAACGCCTCTATGTAGAGGATGAGCCAGCCATGTGTGCGCATCGCTCAAACTAGGACACAGCCTGGACTCAGAAAACCCATTGTATGCTGCAACTGGTGGGTAAGTTCATCTCATTTCTTTTTTATTTTTTAAGTATTTTTATTTTATTTTATTCATTTTAGAGAGGAGACACAGAGTGAGAGAGAGAGATAAAGAGAGAAAGGAGGGGGGAGCTGGAAGCTCAACTCCCATATGTGCCTTGACCAGACCAGTGCAGGGTTTTGAACTGGCGACCTCAGTGTTCCCAGGTCGACGCTTTATCCACTGCGCCACCACAGGTCAGGCTCATCTCATTTCTTGAGGACACGGGAGCTGCCTTCTCTGTTTTGCCACCACACTCTAGACCTCTAATTCCCTCACAGGTCTCAGTTATGGGAACGGATGGGACCCCTTCTTTTCCCCTTCACACATCACCCCTGACATGCAGTTTGAACAGAATCCCCTTTTTTGCATTCCTTCTTAGTTATGCCATCGTGCCCTGTACCCCTTCTGGGTCGAGACATTCTTCACAGTCTCAGAGCCACTATCCAGCTGACAGCATCTTCCCACTTACTCCTGCCATTCTTCAATACCAAGGGCTCCCCCATAATCAATGCTACCTTCATTTCTAACCATGTCTCTCACCTCAAGCTTACTCCCATGCAGTATTGTTGGCAGTCAGAACCACTGGGCCCTACTTGTCTGTGGCTCACCAAGAGGTTTGGCCCTGCAGACCTTCCTGTTGCTTCTGTCCCTCCCACCAGGAACCTGCCACCAGAGTGAGCTGAAGCAGGGAGCAATGCTGTTCAGTAGGACTGGCCTGATGAAAGAAGCTTCAATCTCTTCAACTGTCTGCGAGAAAATTAAGCAAGAATTTCTCCTCCTACAAACTGCTTAACTCCTGATGGCAGCCACCCATTCTTACCTGGGCTGCCCCTATCCTAAATCTTCTTCTAATTATCACCGTATAACTCATATTTGCTTCTCTTTTTTAAATTCTTACAGAACCGCATCTGCGAAGTTTATCAACTCACGGCCAAACAGATGTTCCTCCTGACACCCCTCAAAGTCACCACCTTACCACCTCTCCTCCCCACGACGCCCCTAACCAGCAGGAAGTAGCTGGACGAATAAACGGCGCCCCTATTCGATTTAATACAAAAGGTCAGAATGTAAGGTCAGTGGATAATGGGGGATGGTCACGTGAGGAACTCAGACCCCAGACTTTTGACGAGGACTGCCCACACAACCAAGTGCGCCAAAAAAGAAACTTTCCTGAGGTCCTTGGGAAAAGAGCGACCGTCCATCAGCCAGTGAGATTTCACCATGTCATATTAGCTCGCCTACCCTAGATGACCCCTTTAAATACCTCTCACACGGTTTAATTCGCGTGACTCCTCTGGCCTCTGTACTCCGGGACCAGAGGACCTCGTCAGGTGAGATGCACGGTACTTAATAAAGCCTTTACTTTTCCACACTTTGAGGCTCTGGCCCCCTTCCTTCTTTCTTGGCCGGGAAAAATACCTTACAGCCATTACTAATTGGACTGGATTAGACTAGTTTTCCACTTACTGTAATCACAGGACATGGTAATACTAAAAGGTGCCCTGTATTTCAGATCTACTTTTCCTTACCTCCATTTGTGGATAGTGGTCCAATTTCCCCTGGTTGTCAGAATCAATCCACCCACCTAGCCAATACCAGAACTCCTTTGTTGATTCAGAGTCATGAAGAGCCCAAAGTGTTTGGGTGGCAGTCTTTTTTTTTAAATTTATTTATTTATTCATTTTAGAGAGGAGACACAGAGTGAGAGAGAGAGATAGAGAAAGAGAGAAAGGGGGGAGGAGCTGGAAGCATCAACTCCCATATGTGCCTTGACCAGACCAGTGCAGGGTTTTGAACTGGCAACCTCAGTATTCCCAGGTCGACGCTTTATCCACTGCGCCACCACAGGTCAGGCTGGGTGGCAGTCTTAACTTTCAGTTTAATGGAATTGTTATTGTGTCTCCTGGTGGAAACATCTCTGTTCCTGGAACTATGCCCTCTAGGTCACCAGTGGTTCATTAAGGTGCCTCTCCCATTTCCACTCCTTGATGCCTTGACCCATGATTCCTGGCTATCGGCGAAACAGCGTTTCATATTAAATGCTGATTCAGGGAAGGTACAGCCTCCACGTCCCAGCCCTGCAAGTTACAGCGCCTTGCTGGCACTGTAACTCAGTCTTCAGAAGGTCATTCCACTCTTCTTTCAAGCCAGCTGCTTCAGGATGGTGGCGATCATGGTAGTGTAAGGCCAGTGACTGAAGTCAGGCAGGTCCACACTGGATTCGGGCAGACGGTAGAAGAACTGCGGAGCCAGAAAGCATTGGGCCGTTCCCATTTGAGCAAACCAGCAGAAGAAAACCGTTTCTCCAGGCAGTAGGCGAATGAACAGCAAAAACGGACCCTCACAGTTGCGGCCAAGCAATCCACAACCCACCCTGAAGGCACGCACCCATAGCCTTATATAGACTATACACAGTGGCACTGCCACGTGCTCACGCACTAATCAGGCAAAGTACAAGTGAGCCTAACACAGCTGTTTTCCCAGCAGGTAGGACCAGTGAATTCCATGAGCATGAGCCCATGGCTGCGCTTCTTTTGCTGTCAAGTGAGTTCTTTTGAGGCAGGTTAGTAAGAAGCTAGGGCCTGACCAGGCAGTGGCGCAGTGGATAGAGCGTCGGACTGGGATGCGGAAGACCCAGGTTCGAGACCCCGAGCTCGCCAGCTTGAGCGCAGGCCCATCTGGCTTGAGCAAAAGCTCACCAGCTTGGACCCAAGGTCGCTGGCTCCAGCAAGGGGTGGCTCAGTCTGCTGAAGACCCGCAGTCAAGGCACATGTGAGAAAGCAATCAATGAACAACTAAGGTGTCGCAACGGCAACGAAAAACTAATGATTGATGCTTCTCACCTCTCTCCGTTCCTGTCTGTCTGTCCCTGTCTATCCCTCTCTCTGACTCTCTCTCTCTGTCCCTGTAAAAAAAAAAATGAATAAATGAAAAAGAACTTGCGAAGAGAATGCCTGCCCTTTGGTAGCTCAAGGAGAAAGCACCGAGCTGGAACGCTGAGGTCGCCATTTTAAAACCTTGGGCTGGCCAGGTCAAGGTACAAGCAGTCAATTAACAACTGGAGTGAAGTAACTATGAGTTGATACTTCTCACTTTCCATATTCGCCTTCTCTCTCTGTAAAATCAATAAATAAAATCTTTTTTGTGTGTGTGTGTGACAGGGACAGAGAGAGGGACAGATAGGGACAGACAGACAGGAAGGGAAAGAGATGAGAAACATCAGTTCTTTTTTGTGGCGCCTTAGTTGTTCATTGATTGCTTTCTCATATGTGCCTTGACTGGGGGGCTACAGCAGACCAAGTGACCCCTTGCTCAAGCCAGCGACCTTGGGCTCAAGTTGGTGAGCCTTGCTCAAACCAGATGAATCCACACTCAAGCTAGTGACCTTGGAGTTTCGAACCGAAGTCCTCCGCATCCCAGTCTGACGCTCTACTCACTGCACTACCTCCTGGTCAGGCTAGATAAAATCTTAAAAGAGACTGGCTTATAGTGGCACAGTGGATAAAACATTGACCTGGAATGCTGAAGTCGCCAATTTGAAACCCCAGGCTTGCCAGGTCAAGGCACATATGGGAGTTGCTTTCTGCTCATCCCCCTTTTCTCTTTCTCATTCTCTCTCCCCTCTCTAAAATAAATAAATAAAATGTTAAAAAAAAAAAAACTGAAAAAAAAGTTTGTTAGGAAAATAACTGGAGCATGGGCTCATCTGGTTTGAGCAAGGATCACCAGCTTGATTGAGCCCAAGGTCTCTGTAAAGCCAGTAGCCAGGCCCAACATCACAGCCGCCTGGCCAATGCAGGTTCGCATATGACTCGGACAGATGGTAATGAAACAACGGAGCCAAGAACTGGTGGGTCATCATCTTTAATTCTAGCTTGCACCCGGCGGGCAAGTAAAAACACACACTGGGCTCCAAAACCCACTCATTCAGTGCTCACAAAGCTACCGACTTACCCGAGTTTCCTAGAATCAAAGGTTTCTAGCTCACCAGACTTATTCACCTCTCTTCCCCATCTCCTTCTCTCTGCACAAACTGACTTCTCCCTCAGTGCTCTGCCATCTTGGCTGCTGCTCCTGGTCTCCTCCCTGCTCTCTGCCTTCCTTGTAGAACATAATCATTCTTCTCCCGAACAATGTGATCTCTCTTCCTTTTAAAACCTTTTGGTGCGAAAGCCCTCCCCCAACACACATTAATACAATCACGCCCATCCCAAGCAGGAAGGGCAACTAATGTTATCACCTGGGCAACGGGCTTCCCTGTGGGCAGCGCCATCTTTAACAAAGTGAGCATAATATATTTTATCTGCCCAACAGTCACTGGCTTGAGCAAGAGGTCACTCGGTCTGCTGTAGCCCCCGCCCCCATCAAGGTACATATGAGAAAGCAATCAATGAACAACTAACCTGCCACAACAAAGGATTGATGCTTCTCCTCTCTCTCTCTTCCTGTCTGACCCTATCTATCCTTCTTTCTGTCTCTCTCTGTCTCTTTCACAAAAAAACTAAAAACCACAGCAATTCTCACACATAGCTAAAATTATCCACTGGCCTCACCCTTAAGAAATGTTCATTAGAGAACTGTTCTTACCACAAATATATGAAAATGGTAACTACGTGAGGTGATGAATATGTTAATTATTTTTATTGTGGTGGTTATTTTGCAATGTGTATCAAATTATTACATTGTATACCTTAAATATATATATGGATGAAAAAAAGGGGGTGTAAAGCCAGTAGCCACGGCCACCATCACAGCCGCCTGGCCAGCGCAGGTTCACATTAGATTTGGACAGATGGTAATGAAACAATGGAGCCAGGAACTGGTGAGCCATTACCTTTAATCCAATATACAAACAAGGAAGTCTCTGATACAAAGTCACTTATCTGAGGCATAATGGGATTCCTCATGAGAATGCACCACCCTACATCAAAAAGGGTGGGAAAGGCTTACTCTTAAAACTAAGCCTTGGGCTATAACGACTCTGCCTGCTTACAGCCTGTCCCCCCTCCCCCAACACATTAATATAATCACGCCCATCCCAAGCAAGAAGGGCAACTAATAGCATCACCTCACCTGGGAGATGGGCTTTCACTTGGGCAGCGCCATCTTTAACAAGGTGAGCATAATATATTTTATCTGCCCAACAGGGGTCCTGACCACATGGTGGTGCAGTAGTTAGAGCATTGACCTGGGACACTGAGGACCCAGGTTGGAAACCCCGAGGTCACCGACTTGAACGAGGGCTCACCTGGCTTGGGCGCGGGCTCACCTGTTAGTGTGCAAGGTTGCTGGCTTGAGTGTAGGATCATAGACATGACCATGTAGTTGCTGGCTGGAGCTTAGAGTTGCTAGCTTGAAGCCCAAGGTCATCAGCTTTAGCCCAAGGTCACTGGCTTGAGCAAGGGGTTACTGGCTTGGCTGGAGCCCCTTGGTCAAGGCATGTATGAGAAGCAATCAATGAATAATTAGAGCCATAGCTATAAGTTGATGCTTCTCATCTCTTTCACTTCCTGTCTGTTGCTGTCTCTCTATCTCTGTCTCTGTCTCTGTCTCTCTCTCTCTCACACACACACACACAAAAATACATAAAATAAAATAAAATTGAAAAAATTGTTGGGGCCACATACTAAATTTGACAAGCCTGGGAGGGGGGGCCCTGCATAGTAGCCTTATAGACTCAGAGATCTAAAGTTACCACATAGGATGGTCTGAAATTAAAACTTTCTAACTAGGCCCTGGTGGGTGGCTCAGTGAATAGACTGTTGGCCTGGTTTATGGAAGTCCCGGGTTCAATTCCCTCTTCCGCTCCCACAGCCAGTAGCTCAATTGGTTCAAGTGTGGCTTTGAGCATAGCTGAGCGCTGAGGATAGCTCCATTGGAGCCCATCAGCCATAGGTGCTAAAAGTAGCTCAGTACTGGAGCATCAGCCCAGATTAAGTTGCCGGGTGGATCCCGGTCGGGCACATGGGGGAGTCTGCCTCACTATCTCCCCTCCTCTTACCTAAAAACAAAAAACAAAAACAACTTCCTAACTAAAAGTGAGGCGTGGCGGGTCCTTTCTTTCTCGGCCAGTATCTCCCTGACAAAGGCCAATCTCCACCTTTGCAGAGCCTGTCTGTTGTATTTCTGCATCTAAGATAACATACTTTTGGAATGTTAAGAGTTATTTCCTTTTTCCAGGGCACAATCACCACACCAGAGCAGAGACTACAAAATCCCTCATTGTTATGGTTTTCATGTTAACTGCTAAGTGTTACCCAGGCCAAGAAGCTCAGGTGGTTATAGCATCTGCCGTATGTGCCAAGGTGGTGGGTACGATTCCCAGTCAGGGCACATACAAGAATCAACCAATGGGGAAAAAAAAGGAATCAACCAATAAATGCATAAATAAGTAGAACAACAAATCGATGTTTCTCTCTCTCTCTCTCTCCCAAATCAATCAATCAATACATTTTTTAAATTGTTAACTGTTAACTATTCTATACCCACCAATATAAAAGAAGTATGTGTCCATTCCTTTTACGTTTCATCCAATCCCACAGATTTCTCCCTTTTGCTTTTTCCTGTTGCCCTAATCTATCACCAATGGATTTCATGTAACCCCTTTCTGCCTTTTCCTTTGATTGTAATGTATAAAATAAAGTACAAAATTGCCATTCTCTGGAGCATTTTCTCAATCTGGAGAGATTTTGCTTCCCGGCAATTGTCATCAGTTTGACTCAAATAAATTCATAAAAAATACTCTATAGGTTTGAACATTTCTTACATTGACATATACAATTTTTATTTGTTAATTATACTTCAATAAAGCTGACGGAGTGAGGAAGCAAGATTTAGAATAGTGGTCACCTTATGTTCAGGCTGTCGGGGGGGACCAGTGGGTGAGAAGCACAAAGGTAGACATAAACTATCATTAATATTGTAATTTTTGGTTTGAGTAGTGGATCGATGAGTGGTTTTTTATAAAATTTAATAGAGTCAGCCTGATTAGGCGGTGACGCAGTGGATAGAGCATTGGACTTGGACACAAAGAACCCAGGTTCGAAACCCTGAGGTCACCTGCTTAAGCGTGGGCTCAACAGATTGAGCATAGGGTCACTGGCTTGAACATGGGATCATAGACATGACCCCATGGTTGCTGGCTTGAGCCCAAAGGTCGCTGGCTTGAGCAAGGGGTCACTGGCTCAGCTTGAGCCTCCCAGTCAAGGCACATATGAGAAAGCGATCAATGAACGACAAACATGCCGGAATGAAGAATTGATGCTTCTCATCTCTCTCCGTTCCTGTCTGTCTGTCCCTATCTATCCCTCTCTCTGACTCTCTCTCTCTGTCCCTGTAAAAAAAACAAAAACAAAAAAACAACAAAAATGTGGATATACAGCACCCTAGTACAATTTCTAGAAAACACGGTTCTTTCCCCAGTTGACTTGCCCCACTGTCAAAAATTGGTTAACCAGAAATGTAAGAATTACACCTTATTAATTATTACTCATCCTTCACGTGTCAAATCAGATGTACCTTCCTTAGTGATTTTTTTTTTTTTTTGTCTTAAAGCACTGCTTCAATTTTTATTAATCTCTTACACCAAAACCTTCAAGAGTTTACCACAAAAATTCACCACGGGGCAAAAGTAGGTTTATAGCTGTGAGTATGCAAAACAGAGTTTATTCTTGTATTATTATTATTGCAATTTTTTCCGAATGAACAATGGTAAGTCTACTGTTGCCCCACCCTCGACATTCAACTTCGTTTAACTTGCCAGTGACAGTGCTTCATCCTCCCACCTTCATTCTCTGGAGCATGACAGGAAAAGCTATACCCTGTGTGAGCTGTCAGCTCTCCCAGTGCTAGGAAGGCAGTCCTCTGTTCCTAGAACACAGTCCCTGTGCCCCACTTTGGCCTACCCACCATCCCTCAAGACCTACTCTAGCCTACCCGAGCTAGCAGAGCCCTTTCTTATCCTCCCGGGAAGAAACTTCACTTTTACAGCATGTTGAGCATTCCTCCCCTACAATCTTTCTTGCGGGGACTGAACCAAATACAACGACAGCTTCTTACCGAGTTCTGTCAAGCCCTTGGAAAACAGACAGCTGTGACCTGGATGAGAGGTCTCTGCTTGAGTGCTCGTCCTGCAGGTGTGGCTGTGGGTGGTCCCTGGCTGGTTCACGTTATGTGTGCACATACAGCTCTCCCTACTGGGCCATCTATAAAAAGTATTCCTTAGTGATGTTTTGTTTGTTTGTTTTAGTGAGAGAGAGACAGAGACAGACAGAGACAGACAGACAAGAAGGGAGAGAGGTGAGAAGCATCAACTCATAATTGTGTCACTTTAGTTGTTTATTGATTGCTTCTCATATGTACCTTGACGGGGGTCTCCAGCCAAGCCAGTGAACCTTTGCTCAAGCCAGTGACCTTGGGCTTCAAGCCAGCGACCTTTGGGCCTTAAGCTAGCGACCACGGGATAATGTCAATGATCCCATGTTCAAGCTGGGGACCCCGTACTCAAGAAGGTTAGCTGGCTTTCAAGCCGGATGAGCTCATATTCAAGCTGATAACCCTAGGGTTTCGAACTTGGGACTGAACTGTCCCAGATTGGTGCTGTATCCACTGTGACACCACCAGTCAGGCAAGTGATGCTTTCTCTGACCAGCACCTTCCACTCCCAACACCCAACTAGACAGGGCTTTTATAATGTGATCCCAACACCCCCATTCACAACCCTCTGCACACATGCACAATTATTCACCTACATACTTGCTCCACGCTTGTCTCTGCAGATTCAGACTCCCTGCAGCTGATTTCCCATTGCTGGACTCCCTGGTGCCCTTTTGAAGAAAGCTGCTTTGGTGTGTTGGTTTTGCCTACAGAAGCCCCTTGGTAGGGGGACTAATCTCTGATTACCTGGGACTGAAAGTGATGGGTCCCATAAAATACCTCAGTTCTAGGCAATCTGGATGTCTGGTTACCCTATCATTAGTACTCTAGGGCAGGCTTGGGACAGGGGCTCTTCTGCCCAGGCCTGAGTCTTTATCATGCTTTTCAGCTATCCTAAAAGTCTGTGAACCTGAGTCCTTCTGCTCTGCCAACCATGGGAGCTTCCTGATGCCCCTATGGTCAAGTCACTGTCACCCATCAGGTTCTAAGCTCTGTGAGAAGAACTTGGTCAGGGAGGCAGGACTACTTTTCAGCCCCTCTGAAGACTCTTGATCTCCTAAAACATAGCCCAGGCCAAGCTGCAGAGCAGAGAGCTTCATGATAGATCAGAGATTATCATCAGTCTCCAGAGCTGCTTTTACAAAAGCGCACTTCCAGTGACGCTTCAGCCTGCATGGAAGGAAGGTCTTTTTGAGAAATGTTCTATGACTATTGCTCTCAAAACATTGTAAGGAAGTTAATCTTTACCCTACCTTTTTAGGAAGATCTCAGGAGACATGCCTCCATGGAATTATAGACAAAAAAGGGGCCACATACTAAACCTGACAAGCTCAGGGGAGGTCTGACAAATTTAGAGACCTAAAGTAACCATAGAGTGTTCTGAAATGAAAACTTTCTAACTAAAAACATCTCATGGAGCCTGACCAGGTGGTAGCACAGTGGATAGAGCGTTGGCCTGGAACACTGAGGTCCCAGATTTGAAGCCCCAAGGTTGCCAGCTTGAGCGTGGGGTCATAGACAGGATCCCATGGTTGCTGGCTTGAGCCTAGGGTCACTGGCTTGAGAAAGGGGTCACTGGCTCAGCTGGAGCGCCCCTAGTAAAGGCACCAATGAGAAAGAAATCAACGAACAATTAAGGTGCCGCAACTATGAGTTGATGCTCTCATGTGTCTCCCTTCCTGTTCCTATCTGTCTGTCTGTCCCTCTCTCACTAAAATCAAACACACAAACAAACAAAGAGCATTTCATGGAGGAAGTCAAGTCCTAGAGAATCCCCCCCCCCCAGCCTCTCTGTTGTCCTTTTGTATCTAAGAGAACAAATCTGATAACATGGTTTGGGAATGTCAGAGTGATCCCTTTTTCCAGACCCTCAGGGCACAATGTCCCACCAGAACAGGAGAGCACAAAACCCCTTCTTGTTATCTCCTTCTCCCTCATACCATCCACATGCTGTACATGCTGTACATGTTCATGTTCATGTTCACTGTCTCATACCCACCTGCGTGAAAGAAGTAGGTTTCTGTGTTTTACTTGTTATCCATTCCCAGAAGTTTCCCTGATTGACTTTCTCCAGCCTCCCTAATCTACACCAGTGGATTTCATGTAACCCCTTTCTTTGGTCTTCCCCTTTGATTCTGATAGATAAATTAAGTGGTGAAACTGCCATTTTCTGGAGCATTTTCTCAATCTCTTGAGATTTTGCTTCTGGGATTTGTCATCAGTTTGTCTCAAATAAACTTATAAAAATTATTACAAATTTGGACATTTTTTTACACTGACAGATCCTCTCCTGACCTTTCCTCCCAGGGCATGGTGCTGGGTGTGCAGGTTAGACCCCTTGGAGGTGGAATGAACAAGGGGGCCAGAGAATAGCTCTTAAACTTAAGCTTCCAGGACAATGAGGTTCTGCACCGTGTCAAATGCATCCAGCTCTCGGTTTGGTTACCTTTCAGCTCCAGGTCAGAAAAGCAGCAAAACCAGACCAGCGACCTCAGGACCAGATGCCTTAACTAATGCCCCCGTGACCTATCAGTGGAGACCATGACCGTGAAAAGGACACAACTGAAGAGCTGATGAATATTCTATTAAGATCCTCCCTTGGAGCCACCCTTAAAAGCCCTTGTAAGGAAGGACCCAGGGAGCTCTTCTCCTGGGAGCAGCCTGTCCCATGGCCTTCTCCTCCTCCTCCTCTTCCCCCTAGCTAGGCCTGATTTCCTTGCCTATATTTCTTCTCCTACGCTCCAAAGGCCTTTCTTTAGTTTCTGTAGCCTGCTTCCTAAAGCCCGTTTCTTCTGTGACTTCCTAAATAAACTTCTCTTATATTTTGAGTCTTGGCTCTGAATTCTTTCCTGGCCAGAGCTCAAGTACCGAGGTTGCTGAACCAGGGTCCTGTCTGATCCCACTTGTCTGACACCCAGTGCCTGTCTGGCTGCCGCCAACACCGCTTTGCAGGGAATCACTCTGGGCTGAAATCCGGGAGGCTCGTACCCCGCCCCCTGCACAGCGCTCAGCCGGCTCGAGTTTAATCACACAAACAGTGTCCGGCTTCCTGTCCTCACCCACCGCCCCCCCTCCGGCCCGTTTCCCTTGCCCCTCCCTCTCCCCAGCCTGATCCGCCCGCCGGCTCCCCCTCCCCCCCGAGCGCTCGGGTCCGGGATGGGGGGGGCGGTGAGGCAGGAACAGCCCCCCGCCCCCATGGCCGCCCGTCGGAGCCAGAGGCGGAGGGGGCGCAGGGGGGAGCCGGGCACCGCCCTGCTGGCCTGGCTCATGCTGGGCCTGGGCCTGGCGCTGGCCTGCCTTGGCCTCCTGCTGGCTGTGGTCAGCCTGGGGAGCCGGGCATCGTCATCTGCCCAGGTGAGGCCCTGCTGCACACCCCTCCCTGGGTAGATTAGGAGCAAAGTCTGCGCCACAGCTGATGGGGCCCCGCGGGCTGAGGGCAAGGGAGCAGGAAGATGGGCGGAGGGTGAGATGTCAGGTGGAGAAGGACTGGGTGACGCTACCTCCTTCCCAGCAGGAGCCTTCCCAGGGGGAGCTGGCCGCAGAAGAGGACCAGGACCTTCTGGTGAGTAGGAGTGGGTGCTGATTGCAGGCTGCTGGGCATGGGAAGTGTATGTGAGCTGAGGATGCAGGGAGTGCCCGGCTGCGTCAGCCATGAGTGGGTATGTGAGAGAGGGTGACCACTGCGTGTGAGGGATTTGTGCTTGGTTTGTGTCACTTGAGGTCAGTTTTATTGGCTGAGAGTGAAGTGCTGGAGTGTGAGATTTGGTAGCCCGCAGTGGAAGAGGGATGCTGGTTGTATGTGCAGGGCGGGTACCCACGGTACACTCTGACTGGTGTGGGCGTGTGTGCAGTGTGCCAGTGCGTGCAGGGTCGGTGCTGGTTATGGGGCGGGGAAATCAGCCTGGTCTCTCGAAGGGGTGAGGGCTGAGACCCAGCCCCAGGAACTTGCCTCCCGTTGGTCTCAGCCACACTTGGCTTAGGGCTCCATTCCTTCCGAAGTCTTCTGTACCTTGTTCGTGCCTCTCCTAATGGCCCCTGTCGGTCTGTTTATGTCTCTGGGAATCCCTGGCAAGACCGATTTAGCCTTGCCCTTAATTCCCCTAGGAACTGAGTCCTCAGGTGGAGGAGAGCCAGGGTCCGGTGCCATTTCTGAAACAACTGGTTCGGCCTCGCAGAAGTGGTGAGCACTACTTTATCCCAGCCTCCGGGACAATGCTAGTGGCTGGTCTGTGGGTTCGTTACAGCATCTCTCCCTCATCCAGCCCCAGAAGTAGGCAGAGCAGCTGAGATCGTGCTCCCCAGCATATAATGTCAGTTTGGCTCAAGTAAACTCTTATTTAAAAGAAAAAGAAAGTTACTCTCACTAATGGATGGAGAAACTGAGACACAGAGAATAAAGGATGGGGGGTGGCTCAGAATCATGATGTAGACAAGGTAGGCGGGAGCGGTCAGAGGCCTGGGCGCCAATAAGCAGAGACTTATGGAAGGGATAACCATGCGAGCATATATCCAGGTTGGTGAGGGGCTGTCCTGGCTTACACCTGTTATCTCAGTGTGATTATCAAGAGCACCCCTTTTGTGCTCAGAAGCATCCTAGTATGGCTGCTAAATTATATAATCACTCTATGAAGATAAGGCCTGAGGCTGAGAGGCTGGAAGTTTTGACAAGAATAAAAATGCCAGCACTGTGAGAGGGGACTGGGCTAGGAGAGCAGCTCCTGGCCCCACGGCTGTGTGGGGCGCTGCTCTGCCCATCTGTCTTGTCTTGATTCCCAGCATCCAGAGGCCGGAAAACACGGGCTCGCAGAGTGACTGCAGCCCACTATGAAGGTAGGTGACGGGTGAGCCGTGGCCCAGGGAGGAGGGGAGGCAGAGGGCATGGCGGGTCTCACCAACCCTTTTCTGTATTATAGTTCACCCACAGCCCGGACAGGATGGAGCACAAGCGGGTGAGACCCAATCCCCACCTCTGAGCTTTTCCCTGACCCCACAGTACTGGCCTCCTGCAAAGGGAGCCCCTCAAAACTTGGACTACCCCATCCCTGCCTTAAGCCTCGGAACCCCAGAAGCCAGTTCAAGAAAATCCTCAGGATTCAGTTCTCTCAGCTTCCAAACTTGAACTTTCTCAGTGACCCAGGCATGGGACCCCAGGAAGAGCCTTCCTCTCTCAGACCCCAGGCAGGTGCCCCCACCAAATCACCAGCCCAGCTTCTCAGTCATCCCTCACTCTTCTGCAAGAAGCACCTTTGCTCCTTTCCTCTTCTTTCCTTTCCATACACTGTGTCTTCATGATCTGATCATTTTTTCTCAAAATTCTCTAGTCTCTGTTCTTCTTTTCCATCTCTACCCTACCCCCCATCTCAGCACTATGACATCAGAACCTCAAACCCAGACCGGAATCCTTTCTCCATTCCAGACTTTCCCACCAGTGTTGCCAAAATAAGTCCCCCAAACCTCATTTTCATTATTCCATTGCTTCTCTGCTTGGCTTCCAGGCTCTCATGGTCTCAACCTCTACGTTTTCTGCACAATTTTATGCATTCTCCACACTTGTTGGGCTGACTCCCCTTCCCCGCCAATGTGCCTCTTCTGGATTTTGCACATACTGTTCCCTGACATGGAATGCCCTTCCATGTGACAGGCCAGCAGGCCAGATATGAGGGTGACTTGTCCTCGGAGTTGTTAGCCGAGATGAGAGAAGTAGGTGGATTCAGTATGTGGCTTGAAGATAAGGCTTGCTTGTGGGTTGGATGTGTAGAATAAGGGAAACGGAGGAATCAGAAATGACTCTGAGATTTTTAAGTTGGGCATCATTGGGAATAATGGTGCCACTTGCTAAAGAAAGGTTAACCAGGGAAAAAATAGGTTGACAGAACCTGATCAGTGGTGGCGCAGTGGGTAGAGCATCAACTTGGGATGCTGAGGTCCCAGGTTCGAAACCCCGAGGTCTCTGGCTTGAACTCAGGATCACCGTCTTGAGCATGGGTTCACTGAAATGATCCCATGGTTGCCAGCTTGAGCCCAAAGGTCACTGGCTTCTAGTCCAAGGTTGCTGTCTTGAGCAAGGGGTCACTGGCTCACCTTGACCGCCCCCACCCTGTCAAGGCACATATGAGAAGCAATCAATAAGCTATTAAAAGTGACACAACTACGAGTTGATGCTTTTCATCTCTTTCCCTTCCTGTCTCTCTCACTAAAAAAAAAAAAAAAAAAAAAAAGGTAAGAGCCTGACCAGGCGGTGGCGCAGTGGATAAAGCTTCAGACTGGGATGCGGAAGACCCAGGTTTGAAACCCCGAGGTAGCCAGCTTGAGCGCGGGCCCATCTAGCTTGAGCAAAAGCTCGCCAGCTTGGACCCAAGGTCGCTGGCTCCAGTAAAGGCTGGCTCGGTCTGCTGAAGGCCGGTGGTCAAGGCACATGTGAGAAAGCAATCAATGAACAACTATGGTGTCGCAACGGCAACGAAAAACTAATGATTGATGCTTCTCACCTCTCTCCATTCCTGTCTGTCCCTATTTATCCCTCTCTCTGTCCCTGTAAAAATAAATAAATAAATAAATAAATAAATAAATAAATAAATAAATAAAAGTAAGAAATAGGTTGGGAGCTATGTAAATTAATAGTTAAATTTGAGATCTAATAATAAACAGATGGATATTAATAAAAAATAAGTTCCACAAATTGATGGCTGGACATGGTAGACAAGCTCAGGGTCGGTCAGGACTAATAAAGTCAAGAGTCATCACCAGATGGATGGTGTTTAAAACTAGGACTGGATGAGATATCAGTGAGAAGGTGCCCCAGAAGCGAAGACTTGAGGCTTTTGGACATCCTGAAATAAAACAGAGGGGGAGAGCCCAGTAGAGACTGAGAAGTGGTCAGAGAGAAGGGAAGAAACCCAGGGAGGGTAGTGTCATGGAACCTAGGATAAGACAGTTTCAAGAAGGATGTGGCTGTCTGTGTTAAAGGCAGCTGAGAGGTCACATGAGATGAAAACTGAGAAATGACTGCTGGAATTGCTAATATTAAAAGTCAGCTGGTGACCTTGACAAGGGCAGTTTCTGGGGCATAGTTAGGTTGGAAGCCAGCATGGATTGGGTTAAGAGAAAATCTGAAACAGGAATTGGAGACAGTGACAACACTTTTCAGAAATTTCTGTGTAACAGGAGCAGAGAAATGGGCTAGCAGGTGGAGAGGGATATGAAGAAGTTCAATCCTTTTAATAATAAGAAATACTAGCCTGACCAGGCGGTGGCGCAGTGGATAGAGCGTTGGACTGGGATGCGGAAGACTCAGGTTCGAGACCTCCGAGGTCGCCAGCTTGAGTGCGGGCCCATTTGGCTTGAGCAAAAGCTCGTCAGCTTGGACCCAAAGTCGCTGGCTCCAGCAAGAGGTGCCTCGGTCTGCTGAAGGCCCGCGGTCAAGGCACATGTGAGAAAGCAATCAATGAACAACTAAGGTGTCGCAACGGCAACGAAAAACTGATGATTGATGCTTCTCACCTCTCTCCGTTCCTGGCTGTCTGTCCCTATCTATCCCTCTCTCTCTCTCTCTCTGTCCCTGTAAAAAAAAAGAAAGAAAGAAATACTAGATGAATTTTAGTTAAAATTTATTCAGTGTTCAACCTCATCTAATCCTTACAACAGTCCTAAAAGGGAAATATTCTCATTTTCTAGATGGAAGTTACTTGTCTGAGGTCATGCTACTAAGTGGTGGAGCTGGGATTTGGACCCAGTGGGAGTATGCTTGTGTACTGGACATGGTCCGTGGGAGCAGGCGAGGTGGGAAATAGGGAGCTGGAGAGGAGACTGAGAACACCCGGTGAGATGTGGGCCGGACTGGAAGGGAGATGGGATAGAGCTATTTAGGCGGTGGAGTTGCTAGGAACTGTTGACGGGTGAATCAGGTTGGTGAAGGAGAGGGACGCATGGTTCCTGGAGGGGCCACATGTAGAATACAAATAGTAAAGCAGGTTTGGGGTGGGGAACAAGCTCAGCTTTGGTCAAGGTGAGTTTGAGTTGCTCAAAGCGATTCAGATGGTGCCGTTAGCAGGGCTGCAGCCTGCAGAGTCAAGGCCTCTGTAACTCATTGGCGAGGATGAAAATGCCCAGAGAGCATCACAGTTTCCCTGAGAGAGTAAGAAGCATGGGGCCCTGGGGCTGGCAGAGGATAAGTGGTTGAAGAAGGCAGCCGCTGAGGCTGCGGAAGCTAGCCAGTGAGGGCTCAAAAAGTGGCCTATGGACCCAAACAGAACTGTTGGTTGTGTTCACAGCCTTCGCTCTATTTTCTCACTAGTGTTTCCTGGGCGCCCACTCAGAGCCGGCCAAAGTCCAGGTGCAGGGATCCAGTGGTGAAAGGCCCATTGTGCCTCTTAGGGGAGTCAGACCCAAGCTATCACCTACATAAGTGAGCCAGAGGATTTCCCATGTCGGTGACTGCCGTGGAAGAAACAGGGTGACGTGGTGAGATTAACAGGCAGGCCTGGGTCTGGCTGTTTAACCTGGGCAACCTGGGAAGGCCTCTCGGCTGAGCTGAGACCTGACTGAGAGGGCAGAGTGTTCTGGGAAGAGGGAAGAACAGTGCACAGCCCTGCAGGGACAAGGAACTTGGTTCTTAGCAGGAACAGAAAGAAGGACAGAGTGGGAGGAGCCTTGTGAATTAGAGGAGTGTGTGAGATTAGATTGGAGAGGTAGATGGGACAGCTGTCATTGAGGAAAACCTGGGAAGCCCCTTGAGGTCCTGTTCTATCATTTTATTATTTATCTCTCTCATTTTATGATTTATCTTCTTTGCAACTTCTTATTATTCTAGTTCTAGATATTTTTTTTGTAATGGCTTTATTGGGATAAAGCTGTTCTCACACACCATATAATTCACCCATTTATTTTTTTTAAAACAATGTATTTATAAATTAAATTAATGGGGTGACAGTGGTCTATAGAAACACATAGGTTTCAAGTAAATATTTCTATAGCATTTGAGCTGTTCATTGTGTTGTGTGCCCATCACACAGTCAAATCATTTTATTTATTTATTTATTTTTAATTTTACAAGGACAGAGAGAGAGTCAGAGAGAGGGATAGGTAGGGACAGACAGACAGGAACGGAGAGAGGTGAGAAGCATCAATCATTAGTTTCTCATTGCCGTTGAGACACCATAGTTGTTCAAGATTGCTTTCTCACATGTGCCTTGACTGCGGGCCTTCAGCAGACCGAGCCACCCCTTGCTGGAGCCAGCGACCCTGGGTCCAAGCTGGCGAGCTTTTGCTCAAGCCAGATGGGCCCCGCGCTCAAGCTGGTGACCTCCGGGTCTCGAACCTGGGTCTTCCACATCCCAGTCCGACGCTCTATCCACTGTGCCACCGCCTGGTCAGGCTCAAATCATTTTCTGTCATTGTATATTTGGCCCTCTTCACACCTCTCCCCCCAAACCCCTCCCCAATTCAGTCATTTAAAGCGGACAATTAAGTGGGTTTAGTATATTCACACAGGTGTGCAACCATCAGTACAGTAACTTCGGAACGTTGTCATCCCCTCAAAAAGAAGCCCTGTACCTTTAATCATTATCCCATTTCTCTGATCCGTCCTCCCACCCCAAGCTCTAAGCAAATACAAATCTACTTTCTGTCTCTATGTTGCATTTCTTTTTAATTTCTTTAAATTATTTATTGATTGATTTTAGAGAGAAAGAGAGAGGAAGGGGGAAGGGAAGAGAGAGAGAGAAGCATTCATTTGCTGTTCTACTTAGTTACACACTCATTGCTTGCTTCCCGTATGTGCTCTGACTAGGGATCGAACCCGCAACCTTGGCATTTCAGGAGGGCACTCTAACCAATTGAGCACACGAGCCAGGTCCTGTAGTATTTCTGTTGAAGACTGAATAATATCCCATTGTATAGATATGTGACAATTTTTCTTAACCACTTATCAGTTGCTAGACATTTAGGTACCATTGTATTATTTATTTATTTTTGATTATTTGTTTAAGGGGGGGAGGGAGAGAGAGAAAGAGAGAGAAACTTCAGTTTGTTGGTCCACTTATGTATGCATTCATTGGTTGATTCTTGTATGTGCCCTGACCGGGGATTGAATCCGCAACCTTGGCGTATCAGGATGATGTTCTACTCCACCTAGCTACCTGGCCAGGGCTCATTTTTTATCTTTTTGTTAAATTTTAATAATCTAAGTAATGTGTAATTCAAGTAATGTATGTATATATTTTCAAAATAAAAGAGGCAAATACTATAGACACAAAGTATAAAAGCCCCCACGCTTCTCCTTTAAATGGCTGGTGACAACTTGCTCTGTGTGGTTCTGGTCACATATGTAGGATTTCTTCACATACTTCCCATTACACTATGGGCTCTGTAGGTCACGGGTCCTCCCTTGTCCTGGGCCATCTGGGTATCTTCTGGGTAAGATGGGCTCTAAAGTTGTCTCAATGGGTGTCTGAGGACTAGGTGACAGTGCTATGAAGAGGCTTTCCTTTACCTTTTTATTTTTAAATTTTAATCTATTACTGTGTTTTAGAGAGAAAGGAAGGGAGAGAGAGAGAGAGAGAGAGAGAGAGAGAGAGAGAGGGAAACACTGATTTGTTGTTCCACTTATTTATGCATTTGTTGGTTGACTCTTGAGTATGTGCCTTGACTGGGGATTGAACCTGTAACCTTGTCGTATCGGGATGACGCTCTAACCAACTGAGCTACCTGGCCAGGGCTCCCCTATCTTTGAACATCCACATTCAGGTGTGGACGGGACGGTGAGTGGCTGGGAGGAGGCCAAAATCAACAGCTCCAACCCACTGCGCTATGACCGCCAGAGCGGGGGATTTATAGTCACCCGGGCTGGCCTCTACTACCTGTACTGCCAGGTAAGCCCCTCTCGCTCTGTGTGTCAGATGGGAACTGCAGGAGAAGGGTCTGGTTTAGAGGGTTGGCGCAAGCTAAAGGTTGGGAGGGGAGTCTTGGGGTCTGGGCTGGAGAGGGTATCTGGGCCCCTAAGGAACTGTGAGGAGGGTAAGCAGAGGCCTGGACTCTGCCCCTCTCCCTGCCCGCTTCCCAGGTGCACTTTGATGAAGGAAAGGCTGTCTACCTGAAGCTGGACTTGCTCGTGGATGACACGCTGGCCCTGCGATGTCTGGAAGAGTTCTCTGCCACTGCTGCGAGTTACCTGGGGCCCCAACTCCGGCTCTGCCAGGTGTCTGGGCTCCTGCCCCTGCGGCTGGGATCCTCCCTGCGGATCCGCACCCTCCCCAGGGCCCATCTCAAGGCTACCCCTTTCCTTACCTACTTCGGACTCTTCCAAGTTCACTGAGGGACCCTGGTCTCACTCACAGTCATTTCCCCAGGCCACTGGCTCCCCCAACAACTCGCAGAGCACCCCAGTGCCCTTCGCCCCACCCGTAGCTGCTGCTCCTCCCCTCAATCCTGTCTCTCCCCAAGTAGGCTGCCAGGGCTTGTTCACGTGTTTCCCACGCCACATAAATATTCCCATTCATTTCTGACAACCCCTCCCCCACCTCTGGTTCTCGGCCTCACCAGCTCCTGGCCCCTGACTTCTGATGCCACCATTTATCTCCTGCCTTCCTTCCCACCTGGGCCAAAGCCCCCTGGGACACTGTGTTTACTATGCTCTGGGTGGGGATGGGTTCCCGATGCCGCCTCAGGGCACTGAGAGGGCACCAGAGAGACGGGGACTAGGCCAGGAGTTCCCGAATGTGAGAGCTAAGTGACCAAGACAACTCCCTGTGGATTTTTAAAAAGATATTATTTTTATTATTATTGTGAAAAATGTTGATAAGTGGAAATTAAAAGAGATTAAGTCATGATTGCTTTTTTATTGGGGTATAGGGGACCTCCTCAGGGTGGCTGGGAGCCCTGGTTAGGGGTCTGGGCACTGGAGAGTGGGGTGCAGCACCTGCAGTCCAGGGCGGCATACAGACTTGGGAGTGGGGAGCCACTTGTGTCCAGCCGCCACGGTGTGAACAGAGAGTGGAAAGGCAGACTGCCAGGAAAAGTAACCCTCTGCCCACGGGCCAGCAGAAGCGGCCTCATTTACCCAGGAGGTGGGCTTCCTCGTGGGGGAGCCCCTGTCCGGGAGGAACACGGACGGCCCTTCTTCTTGGCAGCCACAGGGCATTCGGCAGGTGCTGGCACAAAGCCCTGGCTGGATGTGGGGTGGGAGCATGTCTCAGGGAGGTTTCAGGTCAGTAAGCAGATCATTGGGGCTCAGGAACGGGGATCTCGACCCTAGGATCCAGGGGAGGGAACCTACAGCATTAGGGTGCTTGCGGCTGTCTGTTTTCTCTCTTCATCCAGAGCCTTATGTAAGAGCTTTTCTCGGGAAACAGGAAGTCCCATTTGCCAAGTTCAGCACAGGGAGTAGTGCAGGCCTAATTCCAACACACCCAGCCTGGCCTTAACCCCAGAACTCAGCCAGTTTCTTCCTTTGGAGACCCTGGTTCTCCTCACCGGGCCTCCCCTCTTCCCTACCTTCTGTCACTCCTGGCAAACTTTCCCAGAGATCTCGCCTGGGCCTGAGCCAGAGGGTCTGCCACCCTCATCCCTTGACCCTCAATGCAGCCCAGCCTGTCCCTTCATACCCGCTCCTGGCACCATGCCCCATAGCCAGCCAACCTTCCCTCCCCCACTTCTGGGGCCGCCCCGGGGTTCCTGTGCTTTGGCCGCTCCTCCTGGGTGTCACTGGGAGCCCTTGCTTCCTAGTGAGACCGGCACCAAATTCTCCTGAGGGTGGCGAGAGCTGGTCTGAAGACAACACTGGCCCCACAGCGGAGTGCGGGGAGCACCAACAGTGCCCCAGCTCGCTTTCCTTCTCCCTCCTTTTTATGTTAAGTTCCTTCTTATTTCTCCCTGCGTAACGCCCTTTTCCCTCTGCATCACTGCCTGTGCCCCTCCCCCTGCGCTACCTCCTTGCCACCCACTCCTGAGGCCACAGCTGTTGGCAGGGTCCCCAGCTCATGCCAGCCTCGTCTCCTTCCTTTCTAGCCCCTAAAGGGCTCCCGGGAGACATGGGGGACCGGATCCGAGAGCCGGCACTCTCAGTTGCCCTTTGGTTAAGTTGGGGGGCAGCCTTTGGGGCTATGGCTTGTGCTATGGCTCTGCTGACCCAACAAGCAGAGTTGCAAATCCTAAGGCGAGAGGTGACCTGCCTGCAGAGGACTGAAGGGCTCTCTGAAAAGGGGGAAGGGTGTCCATGGCTGAACCTCCGGGAACAGGTGAGTGCAGGGACAAGGGTACCTGGGAGAGGAGGGCTGGTGGCAGGGTTGTTTCTGGCACTCTTGGCTCCAGCCTCCTTGCCTGCAAAGCTTCTAGTGAGTGCAAAAGAGGATCCCAGGTCTGGAGGTCAAGGAAGCAGCCATTCCAGGAAAGGAAATTGTTAAAGATTAGTGCTTCTTGGACCTACCAGATCCTGGAGAACAGCCAGCACCAAGACTCGGGTTGCTGGGGAAAGGTGCAGGAGAGATGGGAGGCATTCCTGGGGGTGGGGAGGACTGGGAGGAGAGGCTGTCTGGAACCTTGCATCTTAGCCTAACCCTGACTTTCTCCATGAGCAGAGCCCTGATAGCCTGGAAGCCCTGGAGAAAGGGGAGAGATCCCGGAGAAGGAGAGCAGTGCTCACCCGTAAACAGAAGAGTGAGGCCTTCAGGGTGCAGAGGGGTGGGAGGTGAACATGCAGCATGAAGACTTGAAGGTTGTTACCCCAAGTCAGTGTGAGGGTGGAGGGCTGACAACAGGGCAAGCGTGGTAGATGGGCATTGCTGAGACTTCCTCCTTCTTTCCTCAGAGAAGCACTCAGTTCTGCACCTTGTGCCCATTAACATTACCTCCAAGGGTGAGCACTATTTTAAATAGCTTTTGGGGAAGGGCAAGGTCTGGGAACTTTGGGGCTGGCATCGGGGCCCAAGAGAATCTTAAAGGTGAAAAGTAAAAATGCACAGAAATCCTGACTGCCACACTTCTCACCTCCAGAGGACTCTGATGTGACAGAGGTGATGTGGCAACCAGCTCTTAAGCGTGGGAGAGGTCTGGAGGCCCAAGGATATGTGGTTCGAGTCTGGGATGCTGGAGTTTATCTGCTGTACAGCCAGGTAACCCCAAACAAATGTTGAGCCTCTCATGGGGCCTAGAGGCCTGCTCTTCCAGAGTCTTATGTCCCAACCCTCTGTTCATACCAAAGTTAGATCTTCATTCCCTGGCTCCCTTGTCAGGGCTCCTGAGGCCTCCCAGAACTGAGCTACCCCATCCTGTTTCGTTCAATATCTCCTTTCCCTGCCAGGTCCTGTTTCATGATGTGACTTTCACCATGGGTCAGGTGGTGTCTCGAGAGGGCCAGGGAAGGCAGGAGACTCTATTCCGCTGTATACGAAGTATGCCCTCCAACCCAGACTGGGCCTACAATAGCTGCTACAGTGCAGGTGACAGCTCTGTGGGCAACGGGGGGAAGGATGTGAGAAGAGCAGGGGGTAGTGGTGGGAGAGCTGTGACAGGTTTGGAAGCCTGGATGTAGAGGTGGATCTAAGGAATAAAGGAATGTATACTTAGGAGTTCCTTACAGGAAGCAGGAAAAGGTTGAACTGGGCGAGAGCAAACCATCAGAGTATCCGCATGGCTGTGTTTCACTGAGCATCTACTTCCCCTTGTTTCTCAGGTGTCTTCCATTTACACCAAGGGGATATTTTGAGTGTCATAGTTCCCCGAGCAAGGGCGAAGCTCAGCCTCTCTCCACATGGAACCTTCCTGGGCTTTGTGAAACTGTGACTGTGTTATAAAAGGTTGTTCTGGGCTTGGAAGAGCAGGGTGGGTACATATGGGAGTCAGCCAAAAGCTGACTGGACAAAGGACAGGTAATAGGAAGGAACAGAGGCCTCTTCTGGGTTTAACTGGAACCCGGAGCCTGACAAGACAGCCATGACTCTGTGCCTTCCTTTTCCCTTTCCACCTCAACCCCTAGACTTTGATTTCATGAATATTAAGGAGGTGGAATATCTTGCTTTTATCTCCCATTTAGTCCCAAATTCCTGGGGCTGTGGAGGGTGAAGAGAGAATGCCAGGCATTGTCTAGACCTGCTTTGGGTCTCACTGGAATGCTTCCAGATCAGCACCACCACCTAGCGGTAATTTGAAAGAATCACTCGGTTTGTTGGCAGAAGTCCCCAAAACCTCCCCACACTCAGGAAAACCCCAGGTTCCCTATCCCATAGCTCCCTCTGTCACTTCACCCCACCAGAAGCCTCATCCTCACTTCCCCCAATCTATTGCGCCTCAGTTTCCATCACTATCTCCACAGGTGTATCTATTACTGAGCCGTCTGCAGGGTATAACCCACGACGACGGTCTCCTTGCAATCACATTACTCTTCTGGTTAAGTTTGGCCTTTCATGCTCTTCCTTCTCCTGGCGTGGCTGGCCACTCCAAGCCCCTCTGGGCTAAGGCGGGTCGCCGGGAAGCCTTGGATGAATTGTACGTCCTGATGCTGATCTTGCCTCACTCCTGAGCTCTTTTTTCGGCTCAAGCCCCGCTTCAAGTTAAATAAAAGAGAATAAATGATACCTTAGATCCATTTCCCTCACTGCCTCGCCTCAACCTCGTCCCTCTACGGGGATCTCCTAACCCCCAGGCACTCTCTTGGGCACCCCACTACATCATAGGTATCGGGCCAGGTGCTCAGAAGAGACAGAAAGACTACACAGCCGGGCGTGAAGCAAGATGGGACACGCAGGCGCAAAAGGGCGAGCGCTGAGATCACCGCGCGCAGCCCACATCAGCGGGTACGCGTAGGCGCAGCCCCGCGTGGGGCTCGTAGGCGGGCGATCCCGTGGCGTCTAATTTCCTGGGTAGGCGGGACTAGGTGCGTGGAGACCGCGCCGGCGCCGTTCGCCGAGTGTGACGTAGTAATCCTGCGCCGCCATCGCTGGTGGGCCTGGGGCTCGCGGGAGGGGAAACAGGAGGAGGAGGAGGGGGAGGCTGTGGAGGTGGATGCTGAAGCAGAGCAAGAGACGGCCGCGGCGGGGCGGCTGAACGGCGCGGCCCCCGGCCCAGAAGCGTTGGAATCCTGAATTGAGACGGCTACGCCTGAAGACAGCAGGAGTGGCGGGGCCGCCGCCGTCACCGGAGAGATGAGCCGGGAAGCTTGAGGCCGGAGACGCCTGCCCTCGGGCCCGTCCGTCCGGCTTCGCCGCTCCGGGTGAGGACGCCCCCTAACCCCCTCCACCCCAGCCCTACCCCGGCCTCTCCCATTCCTGGACCTTATTCCTACCTAACCGGGGTCTTGAAGGCCCTCAAAGGGGTTTCTTAAGGCCCTCGGTCTCCGAGCCGTCCGAGCGTGTAGGATTGGACCCCTGCTGGGACGCGTTCTGGTCCCCTGGGACAGAGCAAGAGAGGGGGCTGGGCCAGCCTGGCTCACGTGGCTCGGTTCTCCTGGATTCGGCTGATTAAGCAACGATTCAGTTCTCCTTCAATTTCCTTAAAAATTCTCCCCATTTCGTTAGATTTTACGTGAACCTTAGCCCTGGCATCCCCATTCCCTCCTGAGACGGTCTGAGCATGTCCTCTCGCTCCCAGTTCAGTCCGGGGTAGTGGAGGACTCTGGTCCCACTCTAGACCAGGGTTTCCCTGGGGAAGTTGTGTCCCTCTCGTGTACCTCTGTACCATGTCAGGACTCCCGTGCGGAACCATATCCCTTATTAGGCTCTCAATTAGGACACTCCTGATGGTATGAAAACAGTGAAGTAGTGCCTGAAAATACTGGGTTTGACCAGGGCACCTGAGAAGCAAGGCCCCCAAAGGCCTGCTGCTTTGCCATGCTCCCTTGCCTCAGTCTGGGTAGAGGAGAGACAAGGGCACAGATGCTGAAGGTTCCCTTTTGGACCATGTTAACCGGGAAGGTTGAAATTAGTTTTGCTTTCTTTTTTTCTCTTTCCTTTTTGCATCTCTTAATCCTAGTTTATTTGCATCTGATTCCAGAAGAGGCATGCTGAGGAAGAGAGGAAGAATTTGTATTACACGATATCTGGCTTGTAACGGCACTCCTTTGTTTTACAGGCTACTGGAAGATGAAAGAGACTCTACAAGAGGCCAGGCCTTGGGGGCCTGAGCCTTCAGGACCTGGCATAGCCCCAGCTTACTCAAGCCCTAGGCGAGAACGTCTTCGTTGGCCCCTACCCCCCAAACCTCGACTCAAATCGGGTGGAGGGTTTGGGCCAGATCCTGGGTCAGGGACCACTGTGCCAGCCAGACGCCTCCCTGTCCCTCGGCCTTCTTTCGATGCTTCAGCTAGTGAAGAGGAGGAAGAAGAGGAGGAGGAGGAAGATGAGGAAGAGGAAGGGGCATCTTGGAGGCTACCCCCCAGGTGGGGTCAGCTAACCACCCAGCGGCCTCGCCCTTCCCGCCCTACTCATCGAAAAGCCTGCTCACAGCGCCGCCGCAGAGCTATGAGAGCCTTCCGGATGCTGCTCTACTCAAAAAGCACCTCGCTGACATTCCACTGGAAGCTTTGGGGGCGCCACCGGGGCCGGCGGCGGAGCCTTGCACACCCCAAGAACCATCTTTCACCCCAGGAAGGGGGTGCGACACCACAGGTGCCATCCCCCTGCTGTCGTTTTGACTCCCCCCGGGGGCCACCTCCCCCTCGGCTGGGTGTGCTAGGTGCTCTCATGGCTGAGGATGGGGTGAGAGGGTCTCCACCAGTGCCCTCTGGGCCCCCTATGGAGGAAGATGGATTAAGGTGGACTCCAAAGTCTCCTCTGGACCCTGATTTGGGTAAGGTGGGAATAGGATGGAGCAGGGGGTGGGGAGGGCTCAGATCCTGGAGGACCAGGAGTTTCTTGCAGTGGTGAGAACTGCCTGAGGCAGTAGGATGGTAGAGTGAGGGAGGGTGTGCTGTGAAATGTCTTGAGCTCCACTTTGAGCAGGAACTAAGTCAGGGAAGGCAGTCAAAGCTGGGATACAGAATCCTTGAATAAGTGTTCATTCTGTGCATAGAGGAGAACGTGAGACATGGTTTATTTTTACTTATTTATTTTTTACTTATTCATTTTATTTTATTTTTATTCTATTCATTTTAGAGAGGAGACACAGAGTGAGAGAGAGAGAGAGAGAGAGAGAAAGAGAGAAAGGGGGGAGGAGCTAGAAGCATCAACTCCCATATGTGCCTTGACCAGACCAGTGCAGGGTTTTAAACTGGCAACCTCAGTGTTCCCAGGTCGACGCTTTATCCACTGCGCCACCACAGGTCAGGCTACTTATTCATTTTAGAGGGCAGGGAGAGAGTAGGGGGGAGGAGCAGGGGAAGAGGAACAGGAAACATAACTCCCATATGTGCCTTAACCAGGCAAACCCAGGGTTTCGAACCGGCAACCTCAGTGTTCCAGGTCAACACTTTATCCACTGTTCCACTACAGGTCAGGCGAGATGTGCTTTAGAAAAGTCAATCTTGTCCACTTGAAATCCCCCTTCATTTTACCTTTGAGGATAAGGGCCCTTGCGTGTGGATCTCCAGAGGGTGCCATTCTCTAATAGTAGCAGGATGGGATCTCTGAATAGTGGACTGTACACCGCTTGTATGGTTGTGTGTGGTATTCTCATTCAGAATATTTATTTTTTGGAGAACCACACTAAACAACTTTAGGCTCTCTCTATTAATTGAGTATTCGTTGAGACTTTGCTGTATGCCAGGTACTGTATGTGCTAGGTGCATTTCTCTGACTGCTAGACTTTTCTTGCTTTTCTCCTGTGAGTACAGTTGACTCATAACATGGGTTTGAATGGCATGAGTTGACTTATATCTGGACTTGGCCCTCCGTATCTTCGGGCTTTGTGGATTCAACCAATTGTGAATCGAAGACTATTTTTCCTTTTTGTAATTGATTGATTTCAGAGAGACAAAGAGAGGAAGTAAGAGAAAGAGCAAGAGAGAAGCATTCATTTTATTTTTCCACTTAGTTGTGCATTCACTGGTTGCTTCCTTATGTGTCTTGACTGGGGATCGAACCTGCAACCTTGGTGTTTCAGAACAACATTCAGCTAACCAGCTAAGGCCTGAAGACTATTTTCAAACTGCAGTTGGGAATCCACAGATACGGAAGCCCAACTGTATGCCTTTTTCTCCACTATTTTATGTAAGGTTATTTGAGCATACCTGGATTTTCATATCCACAGGGATCCTGGAATAAATCCCCTATGGATACTGAGGGACAGCTGAATTTGGGGGGGGGCAGTTAAAAGTGTCTCTAACAACCACGTTGTTAGAGGGGTCAACTGTAGTAACTTTTCTATGCTCTTATAATCTCTTAGACATGCTTATTTCATGCTTTAGGGTTTCCATTCATTAAGAGTTTATATTGATTTTCCCATTGTCCTTTGATGTGAGCCAATTTTTCACCCCTATCCTATTCCCCTGCCCTACAGGCCTCCTCTCATGTACTCTGCCCAATGGCTTTGGGGGACCACCTGGGCCAGAAGGGGAGCGAAGTCTGCCCCCCCCTGATGCCAGCATCCTCATCAGCAATGTGTGCAGCATTGGGGACCATGTGGCCCAGGAGCTTTTTCAGGGCTCAGATTTGGGCACTGCAGAAGAGGCAGAGCGGCCTGGGGAAAAAACGGGCCAGCATAGCCCCCTGCGGGAGGAGCATGTGACCTGCGTGCAGAGTAAGGAACTCAGAGGACCTCGTCTGTTTCCCTCAGCAGACTCCTGGATCAGTCTGGAGGTCTTACCCTACTCCTCTTTCCCTCCTCTATTCAGGCATCTTAGATGAATTCCTTCAGACTTACGGCAGCCTTATTCCCCTCAGCACTGATGAGGTAGTAGAGAAATTGGAGGACATTTTCCAGCAGGAGTTTTCTGCACCTTCCAGGTGAGGCATGAAGGAGATGTTTTTCAGAGGAGGTGTGCGACTTAGGGGATGGGGAGAGGATACTGCTGCTTTTTCTGCCCTAGGGAAGGAAGTATTTGGGGAGCAGGAGGTAGCTAGAACTGAAGGGGGGTAAGCTACAGGCAAGGTGTCAAATCCCTGTAAGCCAGTTGGGAGAGTCTTTACCTGGGATCCTGAGCTACTGTGAATATCTGAGTGTTCATGTGCTTCTTAGGAATAGGCTTTGAGCAGGTCCTCACAAGTACCCATGACTCAAAAAGGGGGCAGGGGGGATATTAGACTCTTATCCTAGGCAATAGAAGTTACTTCTGTGCACCCTAGCTCTGTTGTCTTTTGTGTGACTCCGCCCTTGGCCTACTCAGGAAGGGCCTGGTGCTACAGCTGATCCAATCATATCAGCGGATGCCAGGCAATGCCATGGTAAGGGGCTTCCGAGTGGCTTATAAGAGGCATGTGCTGACCATGGACGACTTGGGGACCTTGTATGGACAGAACTGGCTCAATGATCAGGTGAGGAAGAGAAAAACAGGCCCAAGAGGGGATTCAGGGAGAAGGGTGTCTGGGACCCTCTTCATGGAGGATCTCTGTATCCTCTCCATGGCAAGTTGCTTCCCATCTTCTTCCCAGGTGATGAACATGTATGGAGACTTGGTCATGGACACAGTCCCTGAAAAGGTAGGCCTAACCAGTAATTCAGTCCCCAGGAGAATTTCCACAGTTCTAAGCAGCTTTTCAGTCACTTTCATCTCTCTCATTTCACATAAAGAGAGCTTTGATTTCTGGGGAGAAATGGTAGAAGTTAGTTCTATAATTCCGGTCCTTTTTTTTTTTTAACTAATTTATTATTTTTTTAAGGGGGGAGGCAAAGGAAAGGAGAGAGATGAGAAGCATCAACTTGTAGTTGTGTCATTTTAGTTGTTCATTGATTGCTTTTCATATGTGCTTTGACTGGGGGCTCCAGCTGAGCCAGCGACCATAGGATCATGTTTATGATCCCATGCTTAAGCCGGTGACCCCACACTCAAGCTGGGGAGCCTGCACTCAAGCTGGTGACCTCAGCGTCCCAGGTCGACACTGTATCCACTGCACCACCACTGGTCATGCCATAATCTTGGTCTTGAACGTCACAATTCTATTTCTTTAATCCAGTCTTTAGTGTTTTTCCCCTATTGGCTAACCCCACAAATTGGGATTGGAAGCTCTAAGGTTAAAAATAAGTTTTGTTTTTGTTATTTTTTTACCCTCAATCAGTTGGAGTGCAGGTTGTTGAAAGCAGTCCTTAGAGACACAGTGAAGGGGAGAGGACACATGGAGGGCCTGAGGTTTTTGATTGTATCCGGCTCTTTTTTCCTCACTGGCACAGGTGCATTTCTTCAACAGTTTCTTCTATGATAAACTCCGTACCAAGGGTTATGATGGTGTGAAAAGGTGGACCAAAAACGTGAGTTATGAGTTCATATGTACTTGTATGAACACCTTGCCTTGAAAGAATTAGAGTTCTATTCTTATGAACACTTCTTCAACCATGTTCATTCAATCTTTCAAATATTTATTATGTATTTTTTGTGTGCTAGGTATTGTTCTAGGTACTAAGGGTACATTGCTAACTAAGGAAAACTTGCCTTTACAGGTTGAGGATAAATAGTGATAAGCACTTGCAGCTAATGTTAAATGCTATGAACTAACGTACACAAAGTAATGTGGTAGTGTGGGAGCCGGGCACTTCAGGTTGGGAAGGCCTCTCTTAGCTGAGACTTGAATGATGATTTGAGGGGAGAGTGGTCTAGGCAAAGGGAACAGCGAGTACATGGGACACAAGGTAAGGGAGAACATTTAGGGAACACGGGGCTCGTGTGGGTGTTCTATGTGGTTGGAGCGGAGTGAGCAAAGGGAAAAATGATACAAACTTTGGTCAGAGTAGACCAGGGGTCCCCAAACATTTTACACAGGGGACCAGTTCACTGTCCCTCAGACCGTTGGAGGGCCGAACTATAAAAAAAACTATGAACAAATCCCTATGCACACTGCATATATCTTATTTTAAAGTTAAAATATAAAAAGGGAACAAATACAATATTTAAAATAAAGAACAAGTAAATTTATTTTTATTTATTTATTTATTGTTATTTTTTTAACAGGGACAGAGAGAGAGTTAGAGAGAGGGACAGACAGGAATGGAGAGAGATGAGAAGCATCAATCATCAGTTTTTTGTAGAACAAGTAAATTTAAATCAACAAACTGACCAGTATTTCGATGGGAACTATGGGTGCGGATGCATCCTGTGCTCCTCTCACTGACCACCAATGAAAGAGGTGCCCCTTCTTGAAGTGTGTTGGGGGCCGGATAAATGGCCTCAGGGGGCTGCATGTGGCCCGTGGGCCATAGTTTGGGGACCCCTGGAGTAGATTTTTTTTTTTTTTTACAGGGACAGAGAGAGTCAGAGAGAGGGATAGATAGGGACAGACAGACAGGAACAGAGAGAGGTGAGAAGCATCAATCATTAGTTTTTCGTTGCCGTCGCAACACCTTAGTTGTTCATTGATTGCTTTCTCACATGTTCCTTGACCCTGGGCCTTCAGCAGACCGAGCCACCCCTTGCTGGAGCCAGCGACCTTGGGTTCAAGCTGATGAGCTTTTGCTCAAGCCAGATGGGCCCGCGCTCAAGCTGGTGAGCTCGGGGACTTGAACCTGGGTCTTCCGCATCCCAGTCTGATGCTCTATCCACTACGCCACCGCCTGGTCAGGCGAATTAATTTTTTTTAAAGTAAGAGTAGGGGAGATAGTAAGACAGACTCCCGCGTGCACCCTGACCAGTATCCACCCAGCAACCCATCTGGCTCTGATGCTTGAACCAACTGAGCTATCTGTCCTCAGCACCTGAGGCTGACTAGGCCCAACTGAGCTATCCTCACTTGAACTAAACAAGCCACTGGCTGCGAGTGGGGAAGAGAGAAGGGAGGGGGAGGGGAAGAAAAGCAGATGGTAGCTTCTCATGTGTGCCCTGACTGTGGATCGAACTAGGACGTCCGCCTTCCAGGCCGATGCTCTATTCGGTTGGCCAGGGCCTTTTTAAAGGTTTTTCCCCTCTTTTTAAGATTTTTATTTTATTTATTGACTTTTGAGGGGGGGGGTAGTGTGAGAAAGTGGGGGAGAAGAGTGGGAAGCTCGTATATGCTTTGACCAGGCAAGCCTGGGGTTTTGAATTGGTGACCTCAGTGTTCCACACTTGATCCATCTGCACCACCACAGGTAAGGCAGGGTAGAGTAAATTTTTATTCCTTGTGTACTGAGAAGCCATTGAAGAGCTTTAAGCAAGCTGTGAAGTGTTTCATGTTTTGAACTGTGTATTTCAATGATAAGTTCAAAACGGGGCAAGAGCGGAAGCAGTCAGGTTATCTTAGGAGAGGAGCTCAGAAGTCCACACGGTCAACCCGGACCAGTGTGGTAAAGGCAGAAATAGAAGTAACTATCTAGGATAAGTTTTGCAAGTAAAACCAGTAGGACATTCTGACAGATTGGCTGTGGGAAATGAGAAAAGATGGAATCAAGGACAATGTCTTAGGACTTTGGCCTAAGTTACTGGGGAAAATACTTAGAGGAAGAGAACGTTTGGTGAGGGAGAAAAGTTCTTTTCTCCCCTCCAGTTAGTTTCCCTGCCCTCTAGTTCAAAGGCCAGGAAATTTCTCCAGTAATGTAGGACCACTAGCTCCAGGATTTTGTAATTTCTGTCTCCAGGTTCAAGAGTTTACACCCTCAGGGGTCTGGCAGGCCTGCTTTTCTCAGTAGAGGCGGAGTGACATACAGTGAAAAGACCTTGGCCTTCTCTATACCTGTATTTGAGTCCCACCTCTACCATTTCTTCTGTGACCTTGGGCGAGTTACTTTCCTTTTTCTATTTTTTTATTTTTATTATTATTTTTTTCAGTGAGAGTAGGGGGAGATACCGAGATAGACTCCCGCATGTGCCCCAACTGGTGTCCACCCAGCAACCACCGTGTGGGGCTGATGCTCTGACCATCTAGGGCCATGCTCACAACCAAGCCATAATTTTAGCGCCTGAGGCAGAAGCATCCTCAGCGCTGGGGCCAATGCACTTGAATCAATCGAGCCATGCTGTGGGAGAAGAGAAACAGAAAGTTGGGGGTTGAGGGGTTGGGGGGGAAGCAGATGGTGGCCTCTCCTGTGTGCCCTGACCTGGGACTTCCACACACCAGGTTGATGCCCTGTCACGGAGCCAACCGGCCAAGGCTACTTTTCCTTTTTCAAGCTGTAGTTATCACATTGAACATGAGAACATCCTCAGAGGATTACTGTGCGAGTTGACTGATTGAGCATTTACTAGTTGTCATGCATTGTTTTTACTGCATTATGGAATTAACTAATGTAATCTTCATAACAAGTGGGTGAGGTAGGTGCTGTTATTTTCACCTTCTCACAGATAAAGGAACAGAGGCACAGAGACTTATTAAGTAGCTTGTCCATGGTCATAACCTAGTAAAGGGAGGAGCTGGATTTGAACCCTAGCAGTGTGCTCCAGAATCCTGAACCTGGGTGCTTAGCTACTAAGCACTCGTATCCTTTTTTTTTTTGACAGAGAGAGGGACAGATAGGGACAGATAGACAGGAAGGAAGAGATGAGAAGCATCAGTTCTTCGTTGCAGCACCTTAGTTGTTCATTGGTTGCTTTCTCATATGTGCCTTGACTGGGGAGCTGCAGCAGAGCAAGTGACCCCTTCCTCAAGCCAGCAACCTTGGGCTTCAAGCCGGCAACCATGGGATCATATCTATGATCCCACACTCAAGCCAACGACCCCTCGCTCAAGCTGGTGAGCTGTGCTCAAGCTGCATGACCCCGAACTCAAGCTGGTGACCTTAGCGTTTCAAACCTGGGTCCTTCATGTCCCAGTGTGACGCTCTATCTACTGTGCCACCGCCTGGTCAGGCAACACTCGTATTCTTAATGTGTAAAAAATACCTGGCCTGTTCTGGGCTGTCAAGTGTTTGTTCTGACACCACTTTCTCTGTGTTGCCTTCCTCCCTAACCCCAAGAATGTAGACATCCAGAGGTTGAGCCTTGCCTCTCTATGATTTAGAACCTCATCGTAGTAGGCAGGACTTGTGCTGTCTTACCTGACCTCTGACATCCCCTCCTTAGGTGGACATCTTCAATAAGGAGCTACTGCTAATCCCCATCCACCTGGAGGTGCACTGGTCCCTCATCTCCGTTGATGTGAGGCAACGCACCATTACCTATTTTGACTCGCAGCGCACCCTAAACCGCCGCTGCCCTAAGGTTTGTGAGGGAATAGAATTTGGGAGGAGGTTGAGTGGTCAGGCATTGTCGGCAGAAGGCCTGGTATAGGGTCTCTGAGAAGCAACCTGGGTTTGGTACCTGTGCCCCCCACACCGTGAGTTCACTTCCTCTTTTTCTACATCTGAATAGCATATTGCCAAGTATCTACAGGCAGAGGCAGTGAAGAAAGACCGGCTGGATTTCCACCAAGGTTGGAAAGGTTACTTCAAAATGGTAAGTTTCTAGAGGGATGGGTATGGGGTTGGTGGTGGGGATCATGGTAGGGACAGAAGTTGAAGCCACATCCCTAGTAGTCTCCAGGTGATACCTTCTTTCTGTTTTCTAGAACGTGGCCAGGCAGAACAATGACAGTGATTGTGGCGCCTTTGTGTTACAGGTAAGCAGATGTCAGTTGGATTAAAGGGTTGGGAGATGGGAGGGTGTTCCACATCCCTCACTTGGCTCACAGCCACTTGTGGAGCAAGAAGGTAATCTTGTATGTTAGAATGCAGAAATCCTGGTTTCATTGGTCTCCTGGCTTCCCCATCCCACGTTGGTCTGGCCCTTGGTCTCTGGCTATAATATATGCCTGTCTCCTGACCCCCACAATACTAAGTAGTTCATGTACCAAATAAGAACATTGGATTTAGAGTTAGAGTTTTTTTTTTTTTTTTTTTTTTTACAGAGACAGAGAGAGAGAGGGATAGATAGGGACAGACAGGAATGGAGAGAGATGAGAAGCATCAATCATCAGTTTTTCGTTGCGACACGTTAGTTCATTGATTGCTTTCTCATATGTGCCTTGACCGTGGGCCTTCAGCAGACCGAGCAACCCCTCGCTCGAGCCAGCGACCTTGGGTCCAAGCTGGTGAGCTTTTGCTCAAACCAGATGGGCCCGCGCTCAAGCTGGCGACCTTGGGGTCTCGAACCTGGGTCCTCCGCATTCCAGTCCGACGCTCTAGCCACTGTGCCACCGCCTGGTCGGGCGAGTTAGACTTTTTTTGAAGTCTGAGACTAAGTGATTTTGGCTCCTATTTGTGAAAAAGGCATGTTCTTTGAAAGATTGAACAGGCGTACTGTATATAAAATGTGCAGCACAGGTCCCAGTTTGGGGTGAGGGGAATGCGCAGCAGGTGGTCCTCACAGCCTGCTTTGTTAACACCTAGTACTGCAAGCACCTGGCCCTGTCTCAGCCATTCAGCTTCACCCAACAGGACATGCCCAAACTTCGTCGGCAGATCTACAAGGAGCTGTGTCACTGCAAACTCACTGTGTGAGCCTCGGATCCCAGGCCTCAAGCCCGTTTATTAGTGGGCGGGGGAAACGTGGGACACCCTTCCCAAGAAACTCCTGTTCCTTTCCTTTCCTGCCTCTCCCACCCAGATCCCTTTGGTTTTTCATATTTAAATGTTTTAATTGATTTCTGTATTTTTTTTCTGAGAGAGAGAATACTTGTTGATTTCTGATGTTCAGGGGTGGCCGTGGAAAAGCCCCCTTTTCCCTCTTATCTACAGGGGAGTATGGCCTTGTGGCCTGGGTCCGGCAGTGAATTCCCCTTCCATGTGTATGGGTGGGGGTCAGAAAAATCTGTGCTGGGGGTGGTCGGGGCAAGGGATTCCTGCCTGCCAGATCTTCAAATTTTTTATATATACACGTATATATATAAATGCCACGGTCCTGCTCTGGTCAATAAAGGATCCTTTGGAGATACATAATGGTGGTCTTCTTTAAGGGGCCTTCAACTTAAGGTATGTGCTCTATCTCAGGCTTTCCTTCAGCCAGTGCTGTTAGCTACCATTTTATGGGTCTTGAGACTTAAGGAGCCGGCTTTCCATCCCTGGCTCCAACAGTGCCAGCACCATGTTTTTAGTCACCAAAAAGAATCCCGCACCCAGGGGAGCAAGGGATGGAAGTAGAATAGAGTGGGTACCGTATTTCCTCATGTATAAGACACATATTAATTTGGGGGCCCAAAGTTGTTTTTAAAAACGTATTACACAAAGTTGTGAACTCAAGTTTTATTCATTATAAAACTCATACAACTCATCTGCGTGAAAAAGCAGAAAATGCAAAAAACTACCTCTGTAAAATGCACCGTTTTTAAGACCCCCAATTTTTTAAAAAGGGTGTGTCTTATACATGAGGAAATACGGTAATCCTAAATAATAAGGCAGCTTGAGAGAACAGGACATTAAGGGAGCCAGCGAGGATGAGGATTCATGACAGTAAACCCTGAAACCCGTTATTCCATATTCCTCTTCCCTTCCAGCCAGGGGAATCCTCCCAGCCGCTAGGGTAAGGCTCCTGATCCCATAATTCCTAGTATACTTGGAACACATCCGAAGGATGTCCGAACTATGCTGGATATTAAGTAAAATGTGGGGCCAACGGAGACCTGGAGCGGAGGTTAAAGGGAAGTAGGAGTCCGGAAATCCCTGGAGGCTGAAGCCTCGCCCCCTTTGCATGATAGGGCATACTAAACCACATGACTAAGGCACTATTGCCTCCGCACGTGTACGGGTGCAGGGCCCCAAGATGGCTGCCAGGCCTCGAGGCTCAACTCCTGTATGTCACTTCCTTACCGGTGAGAAGGGCGGGTCCTGTGACCAATGAGGCCGTGGGGCGGGCCTCCAACTTGATAGGCGCTCAAGTTACCCAATGGTGGCTACGTGTCTGAGCGCCTACGAACAGACGTCATTCCGAGTTGCTGAGCGCCGGCGGCGGGCCGAGACGGCCAGGCCAATGCGATGGCTGGGGCGGGGTCGGGCGCTCTATAAGTTGTCGATAGGCGGGCACTCCGCCCTAGTTTCTAAGGATCATGTCTGCGAGTCAGGATTCTCGGTAAGGAAGGCATTTGCAAGAATTTGGGTCTACTTACCCTGCTGCGCCTTCCGTGGGCCCCGCGGAGGGGAGTTGAGGCCCACTAGGGCTGTGGGAAAACCAAGCGGGGAAGACCGGTCCTGGGGTAGGGACGGGGCAGATCCACGGCTTGGGGCGAAGACAGCCTGGCTTTCGGGGCCTAGAGTGCGAGGTTCGTTAGGAGACCTCGGCCAGAGACGGTGCGCCCAGCCCCGGCGCTGAGTGCCGAGACGAGGTCGCGACCTAGCGTGGGAAAGTACGATACAGGCGGTCGCAGCCATGCGTGGCTCAGAGCCAGACGGCCCGGTTGCCTCCCTGCTGGAAGGAGGTCTTGGCGCGCTCGGATTCCGGGGGATTCTGGCGGCACCACTTGTCACGGCAAGAGGGCTTGGGTCCTCTCGTCCAGTCGTAGCGTCGCGGTGCGATACGGGTCGGGCAGAAGAGACCGGCTTTCCAGTGTGCTGGTTTTCCTGACGGCCAGGACCGAGCCTAACCCCGAGGAGCAGCCGCGTGAGGCGCCAGGAGCCCACCCGGCGCCGGGAGGGCGGGTCCATTTTGCCGCACAAGCCGGGCAATTGGCAAACTGTGGATGGGCTGGTCCACTTTCCTTCGGGGGTGAGCGCCCTGAGGTTTGGGGTGGGCGGGTTGTGGGTTGTCCCATGTTGGGGGGAGCCGCCGCCGGGTGGTCGAGGGAGCAAGCACATGGCCGTGTGATGTCTTCCCCTCCCCCAGTCCGATTCGGTCTAAGTGTTGTGCAATCTCCCCATTAGCTAGCTCGGCTGGGGCTCATTGTGCGCGAGGCCGCCACCGCCCGCGGCCTCCCACATCCGGGCACCGCAAGGGGGGGAGAAGGGCTGAAGGGAGTGGGGGAGGGCGCGCACGGAATGACGTGTGGGGGAAGGGATGTCCTCCCGATTCTAGGAGTTGAAAGGCGGGACTTCCGGAGCTCTGGGTTAGCGGTGGGAGGTGCACGCGCTTGGCCTTGGAGCCGCCAGCCCCCAAACACGTGGACCTAGCGGCAAGCACCACGTCCTGGCCTCTTAGTCGCGGTCCCGTTTCTCCAGCCCTTCGGGTCATTTAAGGAAGGTTCTTACCCCATCATGGGGAAATGGTATGACCTGAGCCATTGCTGGGATGGGGCAAAGGCCAGACTCAGCTAGCTGTAAAGTAACTACTGTGTTTTCTAGGAACTGGTGGGGGTTGTTGGGTCAGGGAGTGAAGACAGCATCATGCAAGGCTGGTTGCTGGTAGGACGAGCCGGCTGTCAGGATTTCTAACGTGCCTCAGTCAGCATACTCGTGCTTTAAATCAACAGATCCAGAGACAATGGCCCCGATGGAATGGAGCCTGAAGGTGTCATCGAGGTAAGATTAGATTCCTACCACCATGCCCTTCGTTTCTGGGAAGGGTAGTGCCACTAGTAGTGTTCCCTGGTTTCTGGATTGGTGGTTCCGCATCTTGAGACTAAAACCAGAACCCAGGATTTATCCTTAATCCTGGCTTAACTCCCAAAGTAGTTAAGCCCTCCCCACAGGGCTTAACTCTTATTTGTGTCCTTGAGAGTACAAATAAAATGTTACTCAAACTGAGTCCTGTTCTCCCTTCTACAATGTTCAGCCTCACAGCTTACAAGTGGACTAGCTCTTAGAGGTATTTTCCAGGCTGTGTAGAACCAGCTGGCTTCCCTGGAGGAGAGGGGAGGTTGTTGCCTCTGATGTTTTGGTGAAGTCACAGGTTGTTTAAATGTGGAGCCTTCTTTCTACTTAATTTCTTTGCATCCTACAGAGTAACTGGAATGAAATTGTTGACAGCTTTGATGACATGAACCTCTCAGAGTCCCTTCTCCGTGGCATTTACGCCTATGGTTTTGAGAAGCCCTCTGCCATCCAGCAGCGAGCTATTCTTCCTTGTATCAAGGGTAAGATCCCTCTACTCCAAAACAAGTTCTGGACTGTCCCTGACCTGGGTAGAGTTGCATCTGGTTTGGTGGTGCTTGTCTCATATCAGCCAGGGACAAAGTAACTCCTTGTTTTATCCCAGCTTGGCTTTTGGTCTGTGCCCTTGCTTGGTTCATGCCCTGGACACAAGGATTACTGGTTGAATTTTTATAAGGTAGTACTTTAGCCAGCTCATACTTGCTTCTTATAGCTGTATTTGTAACTTACTAAATTAGTTAATAACCAGATACGGCTTCCAGAAATCTTGCCATCAGGGTACCATATTGTGGTGGTGGAGTTAATGTCTGTGAAGCAATTTATGCTTGGCACATAGCTCTGTTGGGTGCTTAGTGATCTCGTTTTACAAGGCCTTGAATGTTCCATAGTCCCAAAATGTATGTCCTCTATCATACCAAGTTTTTCTCCTGATTTGTTTAGGTTATGATGTGATCGCTCAAGCCCAATCTGGGACAGGAAAAACTGCCACTTTTGCCATATCGATTCTGCAACAGATTGAATTGGATCTAAAGGCCACCCAGGCCTTGGTCCTGGCACCTACTAGGGAATTGGCACAGCAGGTGAGAGTGTAGCTTATTTCCTGTCCCCTGAACTGATTTAGAAATAACTATATCATAATGCAAAAATCACTATGGTCCCTGAACACCACCACCTTGGAGGAACTGATGTAACCACCCAAACACTGAGCATTACTTCCTCCACCCTTTTCCTGAGTCAAATGGGAAGGCTGCTAGGTGGAGCCTGGCTGGCCAAGCAAGTTTGGTGGCTGTTTTATGGACAAAGCCCCTGGCGATGGGCAAGGAGGCACCTGATTGGTGGTGCTGCTCTTATATCAGTCAGGGGCAAAGCAGGTGTTCAGCCCTAGTTCATCCTAGCTTGATGCCTGTATTGGTGGCCAGAGCCGTTTCATGCCTAGGGCACATAAATTCTAACTACTAGGTCCTGGAGGGGAAAGATCAGAAACAGTGGTCTCATAAGTACATTATTAATTGAGGCTTAGAGGATATAGTTTTTAAAAAGTGAACATAACACGTAGCAATCCTGCAACAGGACATGGTTGTATGTTAATTCTACATGTAAAATTGGGTGCTGTGAAACCGAGTGAGTGGGTCTCAGTTGGCTTTCAGAAAGTTGGGGGATCTGATACAGTAGGCCGTATGGTAATCATTTCAGAGGGCAGTTATTGTGGGTTATGTATTCTCAGGAGCTAGAATGAGTTAAAATCTTGTCTGTCATTTGACTGCCAGTGTGACCTTAGATGCGTTTAACCTGGCTCTGTTTGTGGTCTGAAAAGTAAGTTTTAATGACAGTATGTATCTATATCTTGTCTTTTTCTGGGCTCAGATCCAGAAGGTAGTCATGGCTTTAGGAGATTACATGGGTGCCTCCTGCCATGCCTGCATTGGGGGCACCAATGTGCGTGCTGAGGTGCAGAAACTACAGATGGAAGCTCCCCATATCATTGTGGGCACCCCAGGCCGTGTGTTTGACATGCTGAATCGCAGATACCTGTGTGAGTATCTGAATTTTGTAATTCTCTAGGTTACTTCCCCACTTACACAGACTTTCCCAGTCTTTACTTCTGCCCTCAATGAGGCTCATTTTACCCTGAAAGAGTTGCTCTGTGATGAACCTCATGCGTGTCATCTGAGCCTGGCTTCCCTGTGTCGGCCCAGGTCGTGTTCTACTTCCCAGGGCTGTTCCTCTGGCAAGGGGGTCCCTGGCAAAGGATCAGAGTTTAAATTCTGAGAGCAGACTATTTGTCCCTTCCTGGTTCTTTATTGGGGAGGTTGAACATATTTCGCATTTCCCTGACGATCATTTTTTCCCCCTGTAGCTCCCAAGTACATCAAGATGTTTGTGCTGGACGAAGCTGATGAGATGTTAAGCCGTGGATTCAAGGACCAGATCTATGACATATTCCAAAAGCTCAACAGCAACACTCAGGTGAGACTTTTTAAAAAACATTTATTTTATTGATTAGAGAAAGGGAGGAAGTAGGAAAGAGACAGGAACAATCTGTTCCTGTATATGCCCTGACCGGTAATCAAACTGGCAGTCTCTGTGCTTAGGGATGATGCTCTAACCAACCAAGCTGTCCAGCCAGGGTGAGAAAGACATTTCTAGTCTTGTTTCTATAGCTGATCTTGTATAGAGTGTGGATTGCAGTTGGGGTAATAGAAGAGCAATACCAGGTACTAGAAGAACCATAAAGAATTCTGGTCTTTCTTCAGCCTTTTTTATTTTATAATGTATTAGCTTCTGATGTGTAAAGAAGGTGTCTCCTATTCTGAGGCTTTTCATTTTCTCATTAGGTAGTTTTGCTGTCAGCTACGATGCCTTCTGATGTCCTTGAGGTGACCAAGAAGTTCATGAGGGACCCCATCCGGATTCTTGTCAAGAAGGAAGAGTTGACTTTGGAGGGTATCCGCCAATTCTACATCAATGTGGAACGAGAGGTGGGGCCCAGTGCAGGAGGCAGACATGGTAGTGAGTTGTTGGGGATAGCCCGGCTGACTTCCCACCCTCCCAACTCACCCGCAGGAGTGGAAGCTGGACACACTGTGTGATTTGTATGAAACCCTCACCATCACCCAGGCGGTCATCTTCATCAACACTCGAAGAAAGGTTGATTGGCTCACCGAGAAAATGCACGCCCGAGACTTCACCGTCTCTGCCATGGTGAGTTTTCCTCACTTTGGTACCAGGAGTGTGTAGGAATCGGTGGCCCAGTTAAGACAGTTCTCAGAACCAGTGTGCCTGTTCCACTCTTATGTTCCCTGTTCTAGCATGGAGATATGGACCAAAAGGAACGAGATGTAATCATGAGGGAGTTCCGCTCTGGCTCTAGCAGAGTACTGATTACCACTGACCTACTGGTGAGTAGGGGAAGTTTGGAAAAAACTGCAAAGAAGGGATAAACCAAGGTGATTCCCTCTCCAAGGGGCCTTACAGTGCCCCCTCTTCAGGAAAGTAGCAACTTGGAAGAAAGTTTGGCATGCTTCAGGTTTTCAAGGGAGAAGGTCACTCCCTTTGCCTTCCTTTGGCTGCCTACATGTATATTTGTGTCCCCAATTCCACCTGGGTACTCATGTATTAGCACTAAAACTGTTGTCTTCTTGCCGTAGGCCAGAGGCATTGATGTACAGCAGGTTTCCTTAGTCATCAACTATGACCTTCCCACCAACAGGGAAAACTACATCCACAGGTGAGTGTTACTTAGCCAGCCCCCTTGTGCTCAGTCCTCCCTGGCCTGAAGCTTCTGGTTCCATGTGTGCTAAGGTGTCCTTGTTTTCCAGAATCGGTCGGGGTGGACGTTTTGGCCGTAAGGGTGTGGCTATTAATATGGTGACAGAAGAAGACAAGAGGACTCTTCGAGACATCGAGACCTTCTACAACACCTCCATTGAGGAGATGCCCCTCAATGTTGCTGACCTCATCTGAGAGGGCCTGGCCTGCACCTCACCCCAGCCAGGGCTCAGTCCTTGGGGGACTGAGGAGCAGCAGGAGGGGGGAGGGAAGGGAGACGAGGGATGGACATGTCATTTTTTTTCTTTTTTTTTTTTCCTTTGAATAAATGTCACTTTTTGAGGCAAAGAAGGAACCGTGAACATTTTAGATACCCTTTTCTTTGGGGTAGGCTCTTGCCCCAGGCGCCGTCTCTTCTCCCAAAAACACTAATCCACTTCCCTAACCCTAGCCAACCTCCAAGCTACGGAGGCTCTCCCTGCTCCAGCCAAATTCCTCTGAAAAATGATTCAAGGGGCCTATAATGTCACTCAACCTCATTTACTGGACCAAATCTGGAGAACCCCTGAGTTAAGACTGTCCAGGGGGTTGTCTCCAGGTGGGAGGAGCAGGGGAGAAAAAGTAGTAGCCATTTTTACATTGTTTTGTATAGTATTTATTGATTCAGGAAACAAACACAAAATTCTGAATAAAATTACTTGGAAACTGCCTGTTTGGGCTTCTCATTTCTTCCCCTTCCCACCTACTATGGGGTATATATTCCTTCCCCTCCGACCCCCAGCTGACACGGACCCTTTTACGTTGCTTAGTTATAATAACCATTAACTGGATAGTGGCCATTCTGTACAGCTGGGCAATTGCCACAAGCATCTCACATGTCTCAAGTCAAGAGGAAGTGATGGAGGGGGGAAATGAGTGGTAACTTGGTTTTTATGTCCTATTGAATGTTCTGGAACATGGACTAGTTCTGTAATGTCACAACTGACAATGTTTTGCTAAGGTAGACAAATGGGACCTCAAAGGTCAATTCTAAAACCAATTCCTTTTCCCCACATGATAGTCTTAAATCTCGACAACTCCCACTTTGGCCAATCCAGGACCAATCATCTAATGACGAAAACTTGATGACTAAGAGATTGGTGGCTAGGGCTGAGGTGCCTGAGTCAGGTTGGGGGTAGGGTTATCTCAGTTACAGGAAGTCAAGGCTTTCATTTCCTCCTTTTCCAGGAGAAGGCAGGGAATAGGGCAGACTGGGGAGCAGCTGGTATATACTTCTATACCCTAGATCTTGGGGTGAGGCTGTTGGACCATGAAGCTTGCTGTACTTTTCTTGGGGGCCTTGCTGGGGCTGCTAGCAGGTAAGGAAAATGGGGACTTAAGGGGAGAGAACCTCTAGGAAGTAGCCTGCCCCTGGTTGCTGATCCGTCTTTCCTCTGCTGAAAGCCCAGGGTACAGGGAGTGATTGTCCTGACTGTCCTCACAAAAAATCTGCCACTCTGCTGCCATCCTTCACGGTGACACCTACAGCTATAGAAAGCACAAGCAGCCCTGGAACAACCAGCCACAGAACTACCACCACAGGTACCAGCCACAGACCAACAGTCACTCACAACCCAGTTACCACGACAAGCCATGGAAATGCCACAGTTCATCCAACAAGCAACAGCACTGCCACCAGCCCGGGATCTTCCACCGGTACCCCGCACCCAGGACCACCTCGACCACCTCCACCTTCTCCAAGTCCTAGCCCCGGCTCCAAGGCAGCTTTGGGAGACTATACCTGGACTAATGGCACCCTGCCCTGCGCCCATCTCCAAGCTCAGATTCAGATCCGAGTTCTGTACCCAACCCAAGGCGGAGAGGTAAAGCTGAAAGACAGTGGAGGATATGACGGGAGGGCGCAAGACCGTTTTCTAGGGCTCATCGGGAAAGAAGGAAGGGTAGGGATGGGTAGGGAAGGGGACGAACAGGGTGGGGTTGGAGGGAACAAGGCATTTAAGATGACGTGACTGTGTAGCCTTGTGACCCTCCCATATTTAACTTCCACAGGCCTGGGGCACCTCTGTACTGAACCCCAACAAAACCAAGGCCCTGGGAGGCTGCGAGGGTGCCCATTCCCACCTGATTCTCTCATTCCCCTATGGACAGCTCACCTTTGGATTCAAGCAGGTACCTCACCCTGGTCCCTCACTCACCCTTCAAGTACCTGAGCCGCATCAATCCCTCGCTGCACACCTTACTCTCTGGCCGTGAGTACTACTCTCCCCCACTGCCCTGAGCCTTCCTGGTCGCCTCTGCAGGAGCCACTACAGAGCACCGTTTACCTGAACTACGTGGCTGTGGAGTACAATGTGTCCTTCCCTCAGGCGACACGTGAGTAACCTTCCCTTTCTTATCACTTGCACTAGATGTCTGGACTGTTAAATGCACCAAACTGGGGGGTGGGGAGGTAGCTATAGACCTGACCCCTCCTCACTCTTTTAGAGTGGACCTTCTCAGTTCAGAATTCATCCCTTCGAGAACTCCAAGCCCCGCTGGGCCAGAGCTTCAGCTGCAGAAATGCAAGCATCATTCTTTCACCAGCTTTCCAATTCGACCTGCTCTTCCTGAAGCTACAAGCTGCTCACCTCCCCTCTACAGGGACCTTTGGGCCAAGTAAGACCTACTCCTTCCCTACTAGGACCCTCCCACCGCACTGAAAGCCCTTACTTCAGACCTGTAATATCCTTTCTTACACTCCCAAGTTTCCCCCTCTCAGATGTTATAGCTAGAGGGACACTGTCCTCCCTCTACAACACTGCCCATTCTCCCCTGTCATTTACTGCCCCGTCATCTAGGTGAACTCACTAATCTTCCTTCCTAACGTCCCCCACATTCGTTCCTCCCAGCTACCATCACCGTGATGCCTACTTGCCCTGTTTCTGCCAGGTTTCTCTTGTCCCAGTGACCAATCCATCTTGCTGCCTCTCATCATCGGCCTGATTGCCCTCGGCCTCCTCACCCTGGTGCTTGTGGTCTTCTGCGTCTTCCGGAGACGGTCACCCACCTATCAACCCCTCTGAGCATTTGGCACAACACTCAGGGCATGCCATTTTTCACCACTCAACTGAAAGTTATTTTCCTTCCCTCTCTGTCCTAAACCACAAAAGTATAGGTAATACAGTTGGGAGAACTGAGAAATGTTTATTAAAAGCGACATTCCCCCATCATCGTGGGAGAATAGTAAAACCTACTCAAATCTTTGACTTTGGTTTTTCTTGTCCTTCCTGATCCTGCCAGGATTCAAAGCTGTGAGGTCCCTGTCACAATGGTTTCTGTGACTTACAAAGTTGAGTCTCAGTGAGGAAAGATGAAAATGTCAGTGTGTGACCAAATACCCTCCTGGGTTCATCCCCCAGTCTGCCTCATCTCCCTTATTCTAGGGCCTTGGCCGCTCCAATGCAGTAGCGCCAGCCACCCTGGCAGCTTTGTTCCTGACCCTTATACACAAGTGAGGCAGACAACAGCAATGAGTGTGGGTGGGAAGGTCACACCTGTGTCCTTTTGTTTCCAAAGGCCATGCTAGTGGCTCCTTAGCAACAAGAATGGCTGCCCTGCCCACCATGAACAACCTGATTAAACCCTTGCTGCACCTGAGATGCTATCTCACTTGCAAAGCATTTCATCAATAGGAGCAGTGGGTACTACAACCTCCACATACAATTACGCTCTGGGATCCTGGAAACATACCTAGGAAGCCAACCCTGATGTCCCCAGTGGTGTACTTATTGGTGGTGGGTGGCACCTCTAGGGCAGCCAGTGTCCAGGTTCTACAGAAGGACCTGCCCCAAAGCCACAGCCTACGCCACCAAGTGCCACGCACATCCTTTACAGTGGCGCAATTGCTGGAGGCCAGGATGGGGCCTTCCTAGTTGTAGCCACTGGGATCTGGAGACCCACCCTGGGGGCAACAGCACCACCGTCACCTCACAAACATCCACGACCTTGCAGACTGTAGCGTGGAAGTCAATGAAGGGCTGCAAGACAGCGTGGCGCACAACAGACACCCCGCTGCCAGAGCATGATAGCCAGTCCCACCGGGATGACCAAGAGTTGGTGTCCCAGCGCTGGTTGGCAGAAGGCATCGCTCCCGATGGGTAGTCCAAGGTTGCCTTTGCCAAGGGGAGGTGCTAGGCCCACTCAGCGTTGCTCAAGCCCCTGCTCGGCACCGAGGTCACAGAAGGCAGAGGAGAGGAGCGGGTCTTGGCCCAGAGGTGGAGCATTCGATCCAGCGGTGGGGGGGGGGGGGCGGAGGGGGGCGACCCAAAGGGTCCTAGGAGCCTGTGCTTCACCGATCCTGCTCCAACCGGGCAGGACTCCGCCACCTCCTCCTCCTCTGCTTCCCTGTCCCAGTCCGGCAGTCGCTAAGGCCCGGGTGAAGCCGAAGGGGAGACGCACGGACTCTGACCGAGGCCCGACGCCCACGGACGGCTGCCTAGTGCACTGCACTGCTCCTGCCAGCGCCATTCCCTCTGGAGACGCCGAAAGAACAGGACTTAAGAGAGCTACAGCACTCGCACCCAGCGCCATTTTGGAGACTCACACTCCTCTCAACTTTCAACAATATAGTCAGCGGAGAGAAGACAAGATGGCGCCGAGTAGAAGCAGAGAAAAGCAGGATAAATCTTGCTTCCAAACTAGAAGCATAAACAAAGGCGCAGAACAAGGAAGCGCGCAGGCGTACAGCTTTGGCACACTTTAAAATTCAAACAGCAGGGAGGGTGGGCCCCAAACAGAGTCTCCAGACGAGACCTATTTTACGCTGCTAAAGGTGCGGTGGCGTAAGAAAGAGCGGAGAACAGGAGGCGGTCCAGCCTAGTCGCGGGAAGACAAGGGGTGGGGTGTCCGGGGCACGCATGCGCACCGCAAGTCACTGACTGAAGAAAGTGGCGGAAGCTATTTGTGCAATATGGCGGCCGGAGCTGACGGGCCGCTCAAACGGATGTTCGTGCCGATTCTTTTACCTGAGAAATGCTACGACCAATTTTTCGTCCACTGGGATTTGCTTCACGGTGAGTTTTATTCGGCAACCAGCCGAAGTTCTGCCTGAGCGCCCTCGGACCATAAAGGAGGCGCGACTGCGTATTAAATGACGGCGGCGACTGCTTGTCTCCACGCGGGGCGGAAATTATGTCTGAGAGGGGCGGAAGTGTCCGGCGCTCGGTAGAGGAAGGACGCCATTTTTGGGCGAGGGGGTGGGGCAGATCGCCGATTGGAAGTAATTCCCTGTGAAGTTTGTTTTGGCGACAAGAAAAGGCCAAAAGACTCAAGTTTTATAAAACAGTTTAAATTTGAGAGAATAGTTACAACCTTTAGTAGGTCGCTGTACTTTCAGGCCCAAGGTCAAACTTGATTAGCAGCCTCTTAGGAACCCAGGCCCTCAGCACACCCTCAGAGCCCCCTGCCCTCCCGATGGCTTTCCTTCCCTCCTCCGTTTGTTCACCTGCCTCCAGACAACCCCAGGCTGCCTTGTGTGGGTACGTCGGAGTCTTTTTTTTTAATGTTTTTTTTTCTTTTTTACAGGGACAGAGAGTCAGAGAGAGGGATAGATAGGGACAGACAGACAGGAACGGAGAGAGGTGAGAAGCAACAATCAGTTCGATGCCATCGCAACACCTTAGTTGTTCATTGATTGCTTTCTCACATGTGCCTTGACCGCGGGCCTTCAGCAGACTGAGCCACCCCTTGCTGGAGCCAGCGACCTTGGGTCCAAGCTGGCGAGCTTTTTGCTCAAGCCAGATGGGCCCGCGCTCAAGCTGGTGACTTCAGGGTCTCGAACCTGGGTCTTCCGCATCCCAGTCCGACGCTCTATCCACTGCGCCACCGTCTGGTCAGGCTGTAGGTCCCAGTCTTAAGGAGCAGCGGCAGCCCACAAGAGGACAGAGCCTGGACAATGGAAGGGACTGAGCGCTTTAAGCTTCTATAGGCCTTTTTTCTGAAAGCCCTAGTCTGGGTTCCAGAGCTCTCCTCTGCTTACCCCTCTTTCTCTTCTCAGTCCCATGCCTGAAGATTCTCCTCAGCAAGGGCCTGGGGCTGGGCATTGTAGCTGGGTCACTTCTGGGTATGTATTTTATCTCCCTTTCTTTATATTGGGACGGGGATGGAGCCCTAAAATGCCATGAACTGGATGGGTCCCTTAACCAGAGATGGGGTTATCACCGTTCCCAGTAGTTGTTGTGTTGTACTCCCAAGAAACATTGGCTCTTCAACCATGCCTTTTTTATTTTTTCTCTAGTAAAACTGCCCCAGGTGTTTAAAATTCTTGGAGCCAAGAGTGCCGAAGGCCTGAGCCTCCAGTCAGTAATGCTGGAGCTGGTGGCATTGACTGGGACCATGGTTTACAGCATCGTCAACCACTTCCCCTTCAGGTGAGGGGCTTGCCCTATATCCCTAAGGGTAACGCCCACAACTGGAGTGGGATTAGGGTCAGGGAGGTGAAAGGGCATCATCTATGGAGGTGATGAGAAGAGGCGAGCATCCTACAAATGCGCAGGATCCAGAATGGGTGGGTGGTGCTGGGAGGTGGAGGTGGGTACCCGTCGGGCTGTGGAGTACAGGGAGTAATCAGACGATTGTGAGTGGATGGGCTGTGGCTGTGGAGGCTTTCCCTGCGTCTTTCAGGCCCACCCTTCTTCTCCCTCTTGACTCTGCAGCTCTTGGGGTGAAGCCCTCTTCCTGATGCTCCAGACAGTCACCATCTGCTTCCTGGTCTTGCACTACAGAGGACAGACTGGGAAAGGTGCTGGCATTTACCCAAGAGCCCTGCTGGCTGGGAACTCAGGCCTGGGGAAGCCAGAGGACTCCAGAGGTTGAGGACTCCTTGTCTCCCTGATCCCAAGGTCTGGCTTTCTTGGTGGGTTATGCCTTGGTCCTGCTGGTGCTGCTTTCACCACTGACGCCCCGGGCCATAGTCACCCTGCTCCAGGCCTCCAATATGCCTTCTGTGGTGGTGGGAAAGGTGGGTACTGGGAGCAAGGAAGAAAATGTTGGGAGGGGGCCTGGGTGAGGGGCAGAGTGGGAGCTCTATGGGATTGAGGGGAATGGAAGGAATCTGTTATGGGAAAAATTCAGAATAGAACTAAGGGTCTCAACTCTTGTTCTAGCTGCTTCAGGCACTCACCAGCTACCGCAATGGGCACACGGGCCAGCTCTCTGCCATCACAGTCTTTCTGCTCTTCGGGGGCTCTCTGGCACGAATCTTCACCTCCATTCAGGTGAGTTCACCTTCTCCCCTGTAGGGGGCACTAAAACCTCATCTTACCTTTTCCACCTGAGGACCCAAAGCTGCCTGATGTGTGGAACCTTTTTTTGGGTTTTGCTTGAGTGACCCTAGCTGTGTTTCTCACACCTAGGAAACTGGAGACCCCCTCATGGCTGGAACCTTTGTGGTCTCTTCCCTCTGTAATGGCCTTATCGCTGCCCAGCTTCTCTTCTACTGGAATGCAAAGGCTCCCCACAAGAAAAAGGAGTAGGACTGAGCTGGCTACTCGCGTCCATTCCCTGTTTCTGGTCACTCACTTAAATTAACCTCAGGGTCCTGAGCCAGTCTGTTCTAACTTTAAGCATTCCCCATCCTTCTGCAGATGCAACTTCTTGAGCCAGGATTTGTGTTGAGTGGAAAGGCATGGAGTTGGGAGACCCAGCTCCTTAGAATGGCAGTAAACATTTTCAAGCTGCCATTTGATAGTAACTCATTATTTGGCTGAGATTCTTTCTTTAGCCGTTTCCATACTTACCTATTCTGGGCAAAAGTCTTGCCCTGCCCTTCCATCTCCCAACTTCCCTTCTGGCCTCAAGAGGACAGAGCCTTGATAATGGAAGGGACTGAGGGCTTACAACTGCTTCCTCCCCCCTCCCTGGATGGGACTGTCTTCTGGACCCCAGTACTGGGTGGAGGGCAGGGGCAGGGGGCTGGAGAATGACTCAGTCCAGGCCCCGGGGGGTGGGGGGTGAGGAGGTTCCTGCTCTGGCAGGTCCAAGCAGAAGGGGGTGGACATGGCGCTGGTTCCTGCTGCAGCACAGGAGAACAGAGATACTTCAATAAAGACTCAGAGACATGGCTTCATTGTATAAAACTGTGTTCGTCCTATAAAAATATATTTAAAAAGTTGTGTTGCCCCCCCTGGTTTTTGTTGAGGGGGGGGGCAGATCTCAGTTCTCCTCTGAACAGTGCAAAAGAAGGGCTTGCAGTTTGGGAGCAGGGGTGGTTCTGCGTGAAAAAGAGGTTGGAGCCCTTTCTGGGAGGTCTGTACCCATGAGTGTTAGAGATGGGCGAGGGGCATGGGGGCTCCAGAAAGGGGGGGACTGTAGGGAGTGGGGGAGCCTGGGGAGAGGTAGGGATTACAGGCGGGCAGCAGCTCCCCATGGAGCCTAGGGTTACTCTGGTGGAGGGAGCACGTTGAGGCGTCCGGTTTGCACTGGGAAGAGCTGCAAAGAAACACCATGGTTAGAGGGCACTTCCCTAGCTGCGAGGTGCCAGGCAGGGTCCCCCAATGTGCCTGTGAGGGCAGGTCTCCCCAGTTCTGGGCAGACAAGTAGAACCTACCCATCCCTGACTGTCTGGGCACCACCAGGTACTGCAGGTCTGGAACAAGACCTGAGACTGACTGGCTTAGGGTGCAGGGCAGCCTTGTTGGGGCAGGCTCACCCGGGAGCTTGCATGCTGTGCGCATGCTCTCCTCTTAGGGGGCAGCCGGCCAGAAAGGGGCAGAGTTGGGCTTAGCCTCAGCTTGCACGGGGGGCTGAGAGGGGAGCCGGGACACAGCAGGGCCAGAAGTGGGGAACAACAGGTACTGGAACACTTAACATCCAGGCGGCTAGGGTCTCCTGCAGAGCCACAATGCCAGGCTGAGACGGAGAAACCCTGCGCCGGGCCGGGAGCCCTCCCAGAGGTGCTGGAAATGTAGGGGGCGCCAGTGCCCAAACCTTAACGGCAGCCCCCAGTTCCCTAGGGAGAGGTCTCTGCTTTGGTGATTTCAGGTACTCCGCCAACCAGGGCCTCGGGTGTCCGCCCCACCCAGCTTCCAGGAGCGGGGACACCGTCTCCTTCCCACCTCGCTTCCCAGCCACTCACCTGTAACTGCCAGGCAGGTAGGATGTCGAGTAGTTGGGGGGCTGGTACCCAAAGCCTCTGCTTCCCTGGGTGGTCGTGTAGCCGGGGCCCCAGACCTGCCCGCTGCCAACCACACAGCCGCTTCCCTGGCGGAAGTGGAGCAGCCCGGCGCCTGCACCCTTGGTCTTGCGCCGGGGCCGATACTTGTAGTCAGGGTAGTCACGCAGGTGCCGGGCCCGTAGCCGCTTCGCCTCCTCCACGAAGGGCCGCTTCTCGTCCTCGCCCAGCTGCTTCCACCGCGCGCCCAGGCGTTTGGAGATCTCCGAGTTGTGCATCTTTGGGTTTTGCTGCGCCATCTGGCGGCGCTGAGCGGAACTCCACACCATGAACGCGTTCATAGGTCGCTTCACCTTCTCCAAGGGAAGCCCCCCGGAGACCACGGGGCTCCCAGCGTCCTCCCCCTCCTGGGAGCCCGAGGACGAGGAGGCAGTAGCCGCGGGAGCGGAAGGTTCCAGGCTCCAGGCCTGGTCATTTGAGGGGACGGGTACCGCCATCCGGGTGGAGGTAAACCTTAAGAGGGCGCCTACACGCCCTCTCCTCCAAAGCGAAACGTTTTTCTCTAACCTGGTTTCCTTAAAATCGAAGTATCTTCCCAGTCTGGAGTTGTTCCAGGGAAACTCGTGTCCCTACAAAGTATAGATCGTCCCCAAGTTGAGTCCTTACTTTGAGTCCCTACTCCCTACCAACCCCGCAAGCTCTAGAAGAGTGGAGTGCAAAATCTGCTCTTGGGTAGCCGGTACAAGACAGGCTGCCCTCTCCTATCCTCGCGGTGCGTTGTCAGACCCGCTCCCGCGCCTACCTGCGGCTGCCCAGGCTTCCGTGGAGGCCGTGACCTTCCTCGTCCCTCTCTGGTGTCGCTGCGCAGGCCAGGTGCCACAACGCGAACCTGGCCCGGGCGTCCTTGGCTGCAGGGTGAGCCAGGGCCGGGAGAGGCTTTTAACGCCCGACTCCTCCCTCCTTTCCAGCAGACCGCGCCTCCTCGAGAGCCCGACATCCCCCAGCGTCACGCAGACCCAGGTAGCCCGTTCTTCCCAGCCCCCAACACCCCAGGGCACCACTCCCCTCTCCACCCAAGACCCAGGTTTCAGGGCTTCCAGCCCCAGCGGCTCTGCCCGCGCCCCTCCCTTCCTAAACTTTAGCAATTCAAAGCCAATTCCTTTGCACAATGGGATCAAGCATCGGGATCACAAGCCCTCAGGGTCAGAGAGTGCTAGGAAGAGCTTGAGAACAAACACCTCACATCCACCCTAAACCCTTTTTTGGGGCCCGGTACCCCTCAAAATCCGACCTGCCCCTGGGGCGAGAAAATTGGGCAGTTTAAGAGGGAGGTAGGCCATTTTTGTTGCCTGAGTCATCTCAGCAGGTGCTTGGGTGGTGATTCAACACCACTCCAGGTGAGAAAACTTAAACCCTCCCAACTCTGGCCCCAAACAAAGGTTTCTCCATCATGTTTGATATCCAAACCTAAGAGTCAGTCTGGAGGCAGGGAGCCAGGCACCCCAGGACACTTCGCCTGGGGCTGAAATCTGGGCTGTAGATGCTGAAAAAGACTGGATGCAGAACAGGAACCAGCAGCAATGAGAACTGGATATCCAGGTCCCAGAGGCTTTCATGGGGAACCCTGCTCCCCACTCTGCCCGAGGCCCAGCCCAAGCCCCAGGTCTCAGGTAATCGGATTAAGCAGCCAGCCTTGGCTCTCTGAATTCTTAGGAACAATTCCAACTAGAAGCAGCCCTACCTAGCGAGCTGTGACTCAGGGAAAGGAGTGGCCCCTACCAGCAAACCTGGGGTAGAAGAGAAGCAGCAACACACAAGCCCCTCTCTTCTACCAGAAGGGTACCTGGGCCTGGGGAACGAACGATTGTCTGAAAGTCCAAAAGTAGAGCATCTCTGGGACACTACAGGAGCCAGGTGTAGAGAAAGGAAACAAGGGACTGGGACAAGTCAGTATAAGAAAACAGCTGGACCAAACAGGGCACAAGGAAGACACAGGCACCAGAGAGCCATTTGGATTTTTTTAATTCTCTTTTTAAATACTGTACAGTGAAAAATAAATACGCCTTCTCATCCACCAGATAAGGTTGGTCTCCCTTCCCCTGGGGGACCTTGTCACCCTCCCTTCATACACACCCCTGGTTCTAGTCCAAAACCTTCCCCATGCCTCCCACCCAATTATAACCTTACTATCCCCGTCTTCCACAGTGATGAGGCCCCAGAAATCGGGGGTACAGGATGGGAGGAGGGATAGCAGGGGGGCCCCCTGAACTGTCAAATCTGGGTGGGTCAAGGAGCACCCCGCACCAACAGGCAGAGAATGGGGGTGTTCAGAGAGTGGGGCATTAGAGGCTAAAGGCACATCCAGTCTGATGGGGAAGGAGAGGCTCCCCTCACCCTGGGGGCAGGGCGGACAAGAGGGAGGTGGGTATGACCCTGTTACACACCCCTCCACTAGCTCCTGGAGGTTGGGGGGGACCCAAGCTTCTGTGCCACCCCCCTCCCCCCTAGATAAGAGCAGCTCCAGCGCAGGTCAGTCGGGCCTGTGAGGGCCATGGTGTTTGGGCAGCAAGCGAGATGGAGAAGGGAGGGATGCAGGCTGGAGGTTTTATGAAACCCCATTCACCAAACTACCCAACTCCAGGGGGGCGGAGAGCTCCCCATTCTCTGAGGGGCCCTTAGGAAGCTTGCTGACAGAGTCACACTGAGGGAGAAATGGGAAAGAAAATGGAGAGGAAGGAAAGAGGTGGTCAGTAGAAATTAAGGTAACAACATTCCCTACCCTCTAAGCACAGCTGGCATTGGGTGACCCAGGGATTAGTCCCTGACCTGACTCTCTAGTCAATCTCACTGGGATCCAAAAATATAAACCAAACTTTATTCTATTCAATTTTTTTTTCTATTCAAACTTTCCACTATCTTAAATGTAGCCCTAAAAACTCCATCAGACATAGTCTTCTCTGCAATTTATCAAGATAATTCTTTGGGAATTTTCTTATGCCCCCTGCCCCAAAAGAACAAAAAAGGGGGAAGGAGTAATTACATCTTGCTTGCCTACCTTCTGTCCTGAAAGAGAGACCTCTGAGGCTTTAGTGCGTTCCAGGGGAGGCCGCTGGCGGCTCTGAGACTCTGCTCGGGAGATGTAGTCAGCCACAGTCACTAGGAAAGGCAGAGGACCAAGAGGTTCAGAAGGAACCCAGGTACACTGTCTTTAGATACCCACTGAACCCCAACCCCGGTTTTCATAAGGTAGGGGAAACCCGTTCTCTAAGCTCTCAGGAAGGATACTGGCAACCAGCGTTAGCTGACCTGGCTGGCGGTCTCCACTGACAGAACCATCAGTACGGTTACCGCGATTACGGCGGCGGCGGCTCCGATTACGACGCTGAGGTCTGGATTCTTCTTCTGTGGGTCAGGGAAAAATTTGTCATGCACCCACCCAATCTCCCACCCCTCAGTTCTTGCCCAGCTCTAACTTTTTCCAACACCCCTTACCCAGGCCATTCTCTGTCATGCTGGGCCCATCCGATTCCAGGCCTCCATCCATAACAGTCCTGTCTTCGTCAGTGCGGCGGCGGCGGGAACGGCGCCGTCGGGCACCTGCTGGTGGGGGCTCCCCGGGTTCTGAATCAATTGGAGGCTCTGGTTCAGATGTGTCCAGTAGGCTGTAGGGGTTACTGTCTGGATCCTTCAGCACTGGTTAGAGAAAGAAGAGAAATTGGGAGTCAGGTGTCTACCATTTTCCCTTTGGCCTACATTCATATACCCAGCTGTCTAGTACTGGTACCTGAGCTAATAGATGAAGAGTTGTATCGTGAGGTAGGCCGGGGTGCTGGTGGGGGGCCCCTACCCCGGCCCCCAATTGGCCGCCTCCGGCCCTCTTCCCCCCGGTTTGGGGGATCCCGGTCTCCTGGGCCAGCTCGGATAGGATCTTCTTTCTTCTCAGACTCAGTCTCAGAAGCCGTAGATGGGTCTGAGCTGGGGCCTAAAGAACACAGTGGAGTTCAATCGGGTCACTCACTGCCCCCCCTCCAAAATCCATCACTGCTCCCAAACTGGAAGACCTCTCCCTCTCACTCACAAGTCCCCTAGCCAATCACCATCTCCATCTCCCTTTCCTCCAGCTTCTACCCAGACCTTTGCCTTTCCCCGTAAGCCCACCACCAACTGCCTTCCTCTCCCACACCTGTCTCACCGTAGGCAGGACCACCTGTCCTCCGACCCCGGCCCCGGCCCCCGTAGCTGCCCCCGTAGGTTCGTGTGGTGTGCAGGGAGGAGGAGGAGCTCTCATCTGTGGTATATCCAGCCTTGTCATTGCCACTGCTGCCCCGCCCACTCCCAGGAGGGCGAAAGCCCAGCCCAATCTGACGAAGCTGTTCATCAATTTGTAGCCTCTCCAAGCGAAGCTGCTCTACTTCCTGGTTGGGTAAAAGATGGAGGAAAATACGGAAGGAGGAATAAGTATAATATTAATGAACAGTCAGTCTCCTTTCATGCTTCTCTGCCCCAACCATCCCTATGTATCTAAACTCTAAGGAATGTAAAAAGGAAGACATTGTTTAAACAAAGAAAATTCTGGGATCCAACTCTAGAGCTCCATATTTCCATAAGAGACAACCTGTGCACCAAAACTCCTAATCTTATCTACCAGCAGTCTCAGTCCCCTTACTATACCTAGAGCTTTTCTCTCCCAGGTTTCCAGCTTGGGTACCTGCAAGTAGGAGAGGTGATATTCCAGCAGAGCCTGAGCGTTGCTGATATTCTCTCGGGTGCCAACAAATATGAAGGGAACCATCCCCTGGAGAAGAGAGAGAAGGGCAGTCAAATGGAAGTATTAGAATTAGGAGAGTCAAATGGAAGTATTAACCCCACCCTGTCTCTGATGGAAGTTCAACCAATGGGATCTTTCTGGCTCTACATCTATTGGGGAAACAAAAGTTTTCATGCTCCACCCCTAGAAATCCCCATCCTCAGAGAAAGTCTTTGTGAACAATCCTACCTACTTCTCAACACCAGTCTCTAGGAACAGATGCCCATACCTCCTCCCTGGGGTTCTTCTTGTCGTTATCACCTTCTACTCGAACCCTCACCACACCAGATTTATCCACAATCTCCTGGATCACTTTCCCGTTCTTTCCAATCACTTTGCCTGAATGGGTAAAGGAGGAATTAGACCTTTTTTTTAAGGAGAGAAAGAAGAGTCAAAACAGTTAAGATAGACTTTCAGCTTCTATATATAGATTGTTTAATTATTTTCCTGTGTGTAGGTTTCTGTTGAGTTTTCACAGGACAAAATATTACAATACCTCGAAATCTGTTCTTCCTTTTTTGTCAATCCTCCTACAGACTGTTCCTTTCTTGTGAAACTAAAGTCACAGAGAGATGTCAAGCCCATAATCACTTTAGAGAATCTCACCTCCTGCCCCCACCTGTATTCTTTTATATATATATACTCTTTTATATATATATATATATACACACACACACACCCAACTTACCAACCAGGTTCCTGGGCACTTGAACGGAGTCCTCAGAAAACTCAAGGTAGCTTCTGGCCTGTCGGCACGCCTCGGGAGTCTAAGAGGAGTGGGGAGTCGTTACTAAAATAGAGAATTTGGATCTTAAACAATAATCTTTCTGTCACTACGTCTTAGGGAACATTACTGCCACCCAAGTCAGGGAGGAAGATGAACATGACTTAGGTTTCCTTTCTACTTCACCCTCTCTTCTCTGTATCCCCAAAGAGAACTAGGTGACAGATATCTTTTACTGACCTCCCCATAGATGCGGAAAGTACAGGTCTCTTCACCCAACTCAATGGCAGTCACCCCAGGTACTTTTCGGGCCTGTTGGATGTTGGCACCGTGAGTCCCAATTGCTAGTCCCATCAGGTCCTCTCGCACTGTGAACTCCTCTTGGAATGCTGCTGCCAACTGCTTACTGGTCTGAGGGGAATCATAAAGGTGGAATCTCAGAAAACCTGTCTCAGGTACCTGACACGTTGCATAACTGCAATGAGAAAAAAATATATATGAAAGCCAGGCCCTGGCCAGTTGGCTCAGTGGTAGAGCATCGGCACAGCGTGTGGAAGTCCTGGGTTCGATTCCTAGTCAGGGCACACAGGAGAAACGCCCATCTGTTTCTCCACCCTTCCCCTCTCCTTTCTCTCTGTCTCCCTCTTCCCCTCCTGCAGCCAAGGTTCCACTGGAGCAAAGTTGGCCCGGGTGGCCTGGGCGCTGAAGATGGTTCCATGGCCTCTGCCTCAGGCGCTAGAATGGCTCTGGTTGCAACCGAGCAATGGCCCAGATGGACAGAGCATCACTGGTTGGGCGAAAGCGGGAGTCTGTGTCTCTGCCTCCGTGTGCGCGCGCGTGTGTGTGTGTGTGTGTGTACCACCATAGAGTCTGCTGACCACTAGGACCTGTGAGGAGAATTCAGGAACTTTAAATTCTACTCCTACATTCCAAATACCAATAGCTTGAGGGAAGGGAGCAAATAAGGATAGAGTTTGGGCTGGGAGCCACAAAAATTCTGGATTTGGCTCTAACACTATGTGGTGGTGTGATCCTAAACAAAACTCTCTGTGCCTCAGTTCTGTCATCTGCTAAATGATTACACCTGACCTACACCTCATTCCAAGACTATCAAGAGGATTCAATAAGACTGGTGAGAAAGGATTTTTCTCTCTCTTTTGATATATAAATTCATTGAATTTATTAGGGTGGCACAAGTTAACATAACTATACAGGTTTCAGGTGCCAAATTCTTTTTTTTTTTTACAGGGACAGAGGGAGAGTCAGAGATGAGGGATAGACAGGGACAGACAGACAGGAACGGAGAGAGGTGAGAAGCATCAATCATTAGTATTTCGTTGCTGTTGCAACACCTTAGTTGTTCATTGATTGCTTTCTCACATGTGCCTTGACCCCGGGCCTTCAGCAGACCGAGCAACCCCTTGCTGGAGCCAGCGACCTTGGGTCCAAGCTGGCGAGCTTTTGCTCAAGCCAGATGGGCCCGCACTCAAGCTGGCAACCTCAGTGTCTTGAACCTAGATCCTCTGCATCCCAGTCCAACGCTCTATCCACTGCGCCACTGCCTGGTCAGGCTTTTTTTTTTTTAAACACAGAGAGAGAGCAAGGGTCAGAGAAAGAGATAGATAGGGACAGACAGGAATGTAGAGAGATGAGAAGCATCAATCATCAGTTTTTCATTGTGGCACTTTAGTTGTTCATTGATTGCTTTCTCATATGTACCTTGACTGTGGGGCTACAGCAGACTGAGTAACCCCTTGCTCAAGCCAACAACCTTGGATCCAAGCTGGTGAGCTTTGCTCAAACCAGATGAGACCATGCTCAGGCTGGCAACCTTGGGGTCTCAAACCTGGGTCCTCCGCATCCCAGCCTGTTGCTCTATCAACTGCGCCACCATGTGGTCAGGCAGTACTACATTCCTTTATCAGTCCTCTGGGGATCCCTGAGTACAAAGCCAGGAAAGAGTCTAGAAGAGTGATTCCTAGGTAAGAAACACCAAATAGGAAAGATATCTAAAAGGGGACACTTCCAGATCATTACCCATGACTTTCTATTTCCAAGACAAATAAGGCTGAATTATCACAAAGATTAAGGCAAGAAGAGAAGACTAGAAAAAGGAATTATATTGGGTATTCAAAATAGCTGAGTTAGGGAGGGAGGGAGACGATTTGATTAGAGTTACAAGTATCTTCTACAAGTTTGCCAAGCATTTTCTTTCTTTGTTTCTTTCTTTTTTTCTTACAGGGACAGAGAGAGAATCAGAGAGAGGGATAGATAGGGACAGACAGACAGGAACGGAGAGAGATGAAAAGCATCAATCATCAGTTTTTTGTTGCGACACCTTAGTTGTTCATTGATTGCTTTCTCACATGTGCCTTGACCACGGGCCTTCAGCAGACCGAGCAACCCCTTGCTGGAGCCAGTGACCTTGGGTCCAAGCTGGTGAGCTTTTGCTCAAACCGGAAGAGCTTGCGCTCAAGCTGGCGACCTTGGGGTCTTGAACCTAGGTTCTCTGAATCCCAGTTCGACACTCTATCCACTGCGCCACCGCCTGGTCAGGCCAAGGGTTTTATTTCCTAAACTGCCTGATGGTTATAAGGGTATGTGGTGTATTATCCTTTATTCTTTCAATATTTCTAAAATAACTTTAAAAGCAAAACAGGCAAGTCTGACCTGTGGGGGTACAGTGGATAAAGCATCGACCTACAATGCTGAGGTCACTGGTTTGAAACCCTGGGCTTCCCAGGTCAAGGCACATACTGGAAACAACTACTATGAGTTGATCCTTCTGGATACTCCCACACACACACCCTCTTTCTCCCTCCCTCCCCTCTAAAAATCAATAAATCTTAAAAAACGAAAAACAGGCAAGATTTCTCAAAAACAAAAACATGTCCCTATTCTTTTTTTAGTGAGACAGACAAGAGAGAGATGAGAAGCATCAGCTTGTAGTTGTGGCACTTGAGTTTTCACTGATTGCTTTCTCATACATGCCTTGACTGGCTAGAGGTGGGGGTCTCCCTCCAAGCCAGTGACCCCTTGCTCAAGCCAGCAACTTTGGGATCAGGCAACCTCGCACGCAAGCTGGTGGGCCTGTGTTCAAACCGGGTGACCTTGGGGTTTCGAACCTGGGTCCTAGTGTCCCAGGTTGACACACTATCCACTGCACCACCTGATCAGGCAATGTGTCCCTATTCTTTTTTACTTTTTATTGATTTTAGAAATGACAGAGAGAGAAAAGTGGAGGAGGAGCTGCAATCATCAACTCCTGTAAGTGCCTTGACCAAGCAAGAGCAAGGTCTCGAATCAGTAACCTCAGTGTTCCAGGTTGCTGCTTTTATCCACAGTGCCACCACAGGTCAGCAACATGGCCTATTCTCAAGATCTTGCACCTGTATGGTTAAGTTAGCTCTCTGGTAAACTTTATCACACAGATCAATACAACCGAGTCCTAGAAGAGTTGAATAGTCTACATTTTGTCATCAGGAAACCTGGTGAAATGGAACTCATTGAGAAATGGAGCAGACATAGTTCGAATTATCTGAAGTTAATGGTAAATTTTTTAACTGCCAGTGCTTGTAAGTAGCAATTCCTGGAGAAGTGAAAGATTATACCATGATCCAGAATCAGTTCACTTGATAAATGGAAATGCTTGTTCAAACACAAACACATACCCTGCTCATTTAAGATGGTATAATACCTGAAAAAAGGATATTTGACCATCATAAGATGTCAGAACTCAAACCTCATAGAAGTACAGGAGTGGACAAAAGTAGGCTTATAGTTGTAATACAAATAATACGTTAGTAAATAACACAATAAATTTTGTGTACTCACACTGTAAACCTACTTTTGCCTAACCTTGTATTCTAGTACAATTACCTTGTTGTCATAAATGAAAATGATAAAAAGCTCAGTAAAACCAAACGACTTGCCAAAGGTCAATTATTTGACAAAGCAAGATGTAGGATTCCAAGTCCAGTGGTCTTTCTAGTGTACAAATGATTCTCAAAGTGATTTGGTTCCCAGAGGTAATTTCTTTTTCTTTTTTCAAGTGAGAAAAGAGGTGATAGAGACAGACTCCCACGTGTCCTGACCATGATCCACCTAGCAACCCCCGTCTGGGGTCAATGATCGAATCAACCGAGCTATCCTCAGCACCGAGGGCTGACGCTTGAACTACTCAAGCCACTGGCTGCGAGAAGGGAAAAGAGAAAAGAGAGGGAAGAAAGGGAAGAGAAGCAGATGGTCGCTTCTCATGTGTGCCCTGACTGGAGATGGAACCCAGGACGTCTGCACATCTGGCCGATGCTCTATCCACTGAGCCAACCAGCCAGGGCCCCAGAGGTGATCTGAGGAATGCTGGTGTAAGAAAGAGCCACACCTCCCTTTGCTGTTCTGTTTGATGTTTTATGTACTGTGCTTTCGAGTAAATGTCACTTAATAAGAATCCTATGGTTCAAAAAGAGTTTGAAAACAACTGTCCTATAACATGATGGAGCTCTGCCATCTGGAGGAGTCTGGGATAAAATAGCAGACCATGGAGAATGGCCTACAAAAGCCTTAGTCTTTCTGATCTGTAAACATAAGAGCATGGATGGAGGAGGACAATACCAACATATTCAACAGTAAAAAGTAGACCCAAATTTACCTCTAGGTGCTTGGTGGCTTCTTCATTGCGAGACATGAGTAGCAATTTGGTGCGCAGGCTTCGAAAATGCATATCACCCAGCAGGGATGCCCGCTTCACAGGGGCTTCTGTGGTCGACTGGGAAGAAACCAATGGGAATCGTTAAACTGACTTTAAATATATACTACAGGAGAGCCAGCAACTGGGAATCAGGATGCCTGAGTCTCTGGAAAAGGGTGGGAGTTAGAAATAAAGCTAGGAAACAGGAAAATCATTTGTCACAAGGGGGCCTACTACCTGGGCGCTTAAAGGAAGTGATTTTCTTTTTTTTCTTTTTTTTAGTTTAGTGAGAGGAGGGGAAGCAGAGACAGACTCTGGCATGCACCCCAACCAGGATCCACCCAGCAAAGCCCACTAGTGGGTGATTGCCCATCTGGGGCGTTGTTCAGCAACTGAGCTCTTCCTAGCACCTGAGGTGGAGGCCATGGAGCCATCCTCAGGGCCTGGGGCCAACTCACTCCAATCAAGCCATGGCTGCTGGAGGGGAAGAGAAAGAAAGACAGAGAGAGAGAGAGGCAAGAGGAGGAAGGGAGAAGCAGTAGATGGGTGCGTCTCCTGTGTGCCCTGACAAGGAATTGAACCTGAGACATCCACATGGGCTGATACTCTACCACTGAGCAAACCGGCCAGAGCCAGGGAAGTGATTTTAGACAGAAGGCACAGGTGAGAACTATAGTCTATTTTTGAGAATCCAAATATACAAGGGGATAAAGAACAAACAAACATGCAAGGCAGGGTGCCAACCCAGGTTGCAATATAATGACCAGGTTAAAAAAGAAATAGTAAGGTCAGACACAAGGAAGACTAAGGAAAGGTAGGGCTACAGGGGCCCACAGGGGGCAGGAGCAATCAAGTCCTCTCTGACAAATAAATATAAGCACATTTTAGTTCCTCCCTTTCTACAAAGAAGTTAAAAGGGGAGAAGGAAAAATTGTGAAAAGGCTTACGAATAAACTCACCAGGATGAAGAGCTCACTATCTGTGATGTTGAGAAAGATGCAGTTTGCTCCCAATGCTTTCTTGAACTCTTTATGGACATTTTCATTAGAACAGCTGCAGAGAAAGAGAAAAGTGTTGAGAGGGCAGAGTGCAGAATGCAGTCAAAGGTTCAGGGGAGAGAGAGGGATGGAGAAAAATAAGATGACAAAAGTAAAAGAACAGGAATTAAGGAAGGCTGGAACTGGGAGCAAGAAGGGCTCTAGAAGACCAAGGGAACAACAGACAAGACAGACTGGGAGCAGGGTCTGGGAGAAATAAGGGCAGAGTTAAGGGCTGTAAAGAGGGTCCACCACTCCTGACATCCCTAACACTCACGCTTCTCTTAGATCTTCAGGAACAGCCATGGTAACCTTGAAGAAGCTGCCTTTGGTTGCAAGGGGATTGGGATTAACTGGCCGAAGCCGTTCCAGGGTGACAATCTCATTGTAAGTAGCATCACAGGCAGCATATTCAATGACATAGAACTGGCAACAAAAAAAAAAGAAAGAAAAGAGAAGTTGTGGATGAACTGAGTTTCTATCTCTAACCTTTCTATGAATAAAATACTTATTTCAGCCTGACCAGGAGGTGGCGCAGTGGATAGAGCGTTGGACTGGGATGCGGAAGACCCAGGTTCGAGACCCCAAGGTCGCAAGCTTGAGCGCGGGCCCATCTGGCTTGAGCAAAAGCCCACCAGCTTGGACCCAAGGTCGCTGGCTCCAGCAAGGGGTGGCTCGGTCTGCTGAAGGCCCGCGGTCAAGGCACATGTGAGAAAGCAATCAATGAACAACTAAGGTGTTGCAATGGCAACGAAAAACTAATGATTGATGCTTCTCACCTCTCTCCATTTCTGTCTGTCTGTCCCTATCTATCCCTCTCTCTGACTCTCTTTCTGTCCCTGTAAAACAACAACAACAACAAAAAAAAAAACAAAAAAAAAACCCAACTTATTTCAGCAGTTATCCAAAGACCTTCACAATCACTCACATCTCCCTTCATCATCCGGACCCGGGCCAGCCACCAGCCACAAGGTTCTTGCTCATTGGCTCGAGAATAAACCTGAAGGGAAGATGAAAATAAAAAAAGATATTAAGAAAATATTAATAATAAAAATAAAATAACAGCCTGATCAGGTGGTGCCGCAGTGGATAAAGTGTCAGCCTGCAATGCTGAGGACCCAGGCTTAAAACCCTGAGGTGGCCGGCTTGAGCGCGGGCTCACCCAACTTGAGCGCAGGCTCACCCGGCTTGAGCGCAGGTTCACCAGCCTGAGCGCGGGGTTGCTGGCTTAAGTGTAGGATCCTAGACATGACCCATGGTTGCAAGCTTGAGCCCAAAAATCACTGGCTTGAGCAAGGGGTCCCTGGCTCAGCAGGAACCCCCACCCCCAGTTAAGGCACATATGAGAAGTAATCAATGAACAACTAAGGTGCCACAACTATGAGTTGAGGCTTCTCATCTCTCTCCCTTCCTGTCTGTGTGTCCCTTTCTCTTTCTCGCTTAAAAAAAAAAAAGAAGAAGATATTGAGGACTATCCAAAAACATTGAGAATGGAAAAAGCAGTAAGATACTTGGGAGGTATCCTTAAACAAGATAAAGGCACCTGACCTTTGGTGGCACAGTGGATAAAGTGCTAACCTGGAATGCTGAGGTTGCTGTTTTAAAACCCTGGGCTTGCCTGGTCAAGGCACATATGAGAAGCAACTACTATGAGTTGATGCTTCCCATTCCTTCCCACCACCTTTCTCTCTTCAAATCAATAAATAAAATCTTTAAAAAAGAGAGAGAGATAAAGAAAACTAAAGGAAGGAGCTGCTAATTAAAAATCAGAGGGGGCCCTGACCAGTTAGCTCAGTCAGAGTGTCGACATGAAACAAAGTTGTGGGTTCAATTGCTGGTCAGGGCACACACAGGAAGCAGCCAGTACGTGCATAACTGAGTAGAACAAATGAATACTTCCCCACTCTCTCCCTTCCTTTATCTCTGTCTCTCTGAAAATAAAAAAGAAATTAAGTCCTGGCCAGATAGCTTGGTCAGTTGAAGCACTGTCCCAGAGTATGGAGATTGCCAGTTCAATTCCCCGGTTAGGGCACATATAGGAGCAGCTCCATGTAACTGTCTCTACCCTTAACTCTCTCTCAAAAAAAAAATCAGAGTGCGCTAGTTTATTATTTTATTTTTATTTATAGATTTCAGTGAGAAAGGAAGTAGGAAAGAGAGATATGAACATCAATCTGTTCCTGTATGTGCCCTGACCAGGGATCGAACCAGCAAACTGCACCTCTGGACATAATCATAAATAGAAGGTGAATAATCTCCTGAAACTAAGTTCCCTGAGAGTTTGATTGATCACAATAGAGATGGACATGCTGCGTTTCTTTTTTTGAGTATGTGACAGAGACATAAAGAGGAACAAATAGGAAGAGAGATGAAAAGCATCAATTCTTTTTTGCGACACCTTAGTTGTTCATTGATTGCTGTCTCATATGTACCATGACCAGGGGGCTCCAGCAGAGTGAGTGACCCCTTGCTCAAGCCAACCACCTTGGGCTTCAAGCCAGCAACCTTTGGGCCTCAAGCCAGCGACCCTGAGCTCAAGCTGGTGAGCCCACATTTAAGCTGGATGATCCTGTGCTCAAGCCAGCGACCTTGAGGTTTTGAACCTGGGTCCACTACATCCCAGTCCGACACTCTATCCACTGCGCCACCGCCTGGTCAGGCCATGTTGCAGCATTTCACTTGTCCACAGACTACCTGGCTGGATGTTAATAATAGGTTAGCTTAGGGAAGAGGGCAGTGAACCAACAGTGAGGAGCTTAGATACTGGTATCAGGGGAAGGGAGATACATTGAGAAAAGTGAAATCTAGAAAGGGTAGACTCAATGGCCCTTACCTCCACCTCATCCCCTTCTGTGATTTCCTTATTATAGTCAGCTGGAGGTGGTAGCCGCACATCCCCAAAAGGAATTTGTCTCTCACTCTGCCAGCTGCAAATGAAGCGGGGATATGAAAGCTATTCGGACTAATGTGGTTACCCATTTCTTCAGGAAGGGGTTCTTGCCTGAAATCCCTGGGCAATTTCTACCTTCCCTGGTGATTAGAAGCTAAACCCCAGGCCCTGCTCCATGTTGGTCTCTTTGATCTCTTGCTACAATTTAAATACAGGGTCAAATGCCTTACCTTCACTGAACTTTAGCCCTTTCCTATCTTGGGGTCCAGATCAAGTTGCCCATCCTAACCCTTGGCTTTCTCCCAACTATTACATCTTCATGGACCTCAGCTACCCACTCTTCTCCACTCTCCTTCTAGGACCTAGTATACTGGATTCTCTACTCCCAAGGCCTTACTTGTTTTCAAAGAAGATGGTAACAGAGTCTTCATGGACATCCTTCACAAAGCCCTAGAACAAATTTTAAAACAAAGTAAAGAAAAACACAACAGAACAAAAAAAACCCCACCATCTAGCCATGTAAGGAACAATTCAGAGGTCCTTGAAGTAGAGTGTTAGATGGGGCCACAAGCAAGCTAAAGACAGAGACAGGAAAAAGCTGTACTGGATAAAGAATATCACTATTGAGGTAGAGAGAAAGGAATAATATTTGGCATGGAAAGAGATGTGGCAAAATCCAGAAATAAGATGAGACAGAAAGTAGAAAGGGGCAAATCACTTGCATCAAAACAGCTGAAAACTGGTGGTCTACTATGGCTCCCAAAGGGGCCTTCCTATTTGTCTGCTTCCTTTTGTGCTGAGCAGCTTGCCAGAATTCAATTAAAATACCAGCAACATTCAGGAAGGCTAAGAATATCCCATGAGACAGCGTGGAGCTGTCCTGGAACACCTAGAGGACATCAGGACCTGTCAAGAGAGAGAGAAGGGTCTAGCTCCCCAATACAGCAAGAGACCTCAGCAAATTTAGTGCCTTGATGCCTGGGTCCCAAGAGAATAAACAGAACATTGGAAAAGTTCAAAACATAATTTACAGAAGAAAATTAACACATTGTTGACCAGCAATTTTACACAGAAGTTATCTCATGTCACCAGCTATTTTTTCATAATTGAGTATGAAAGTGAAACAATCTAAATAAACTTCAGTATACTTTATTTATACATAATAAATTTAAATGAAACTTTGTACATATCTGCTACATATTATATTTTACACATATTATATATTTTATTAATTTTTTTGGTGTGGTATACTATATAGCAATCACCTACTTGTAATGGTACTTACGCAACATGTTTTGCAAATATTTCTGGTTTTGCTGCGCTTTCTTTTTTTTTTCAGGGACAGAGAGAGAGAGAGGAACGGAGAGAGGTGGGAAGCATCAATCATTAGTTTCTCGTTGCCGTTGCAACACCTTAGTTGTTCACTGATTGCTTTCTCACATGTGACTTGACCACGGGCCTTCAGCAGACTGAGTAGTAACCCCTTGCTGGAGCCAGCGACCTTGGGTCCAAGCTGGTGAGCTCGGGCTCTCGAACCTGGGTCTTCCTCATCCCAGTCCGACTCTATCCACTGTGCCACCACCTGGTCAGGCTGCGCTTTCCTTTTTTTAAAGAATTTTATTTATTTATTTATTTTTACAGGGACAGAGAGAGAGTCAGAGAGAGGGATAGATAGGGATAGACAGACAGGAACGAAGAGAGATGAGAAGCATCAATCATTAGTTTTTCATTGCCGTGGCAACACCTTAGTTGTTCATTGATTGCTTTCTCACATGTGCCTTGACAGCGGGCCTTCAGCAGAAGAAGCAACCCCTTGCTGGAGCCAGCGACCTTGGGTCCAAGCTGGTGAGCTCTTGCTCAAGCCAGATGGGCCCGCACTCAAGCTGGCAACCTCAGGGTCTCGAACCTGGGTCCTCCGCATCCCAGTCCAACGTTCCATCCACTGCGCCACCACTTGGTCAGGCTGCGCTTTCCTTTTTTTTTTTTTTTTTAAGAGGACTCTTTTTTTTTTTTTTTTTAATTTTATTTTTTTTATTTTATTCATTTCAGAGTGGAGACACAGAGTGAGAGAGAGAGAGAAAGAGAGAAAGGGGGGAGGAGCTGGAAGCATCAACTCCCATATGTGCCTTGACCAGACCAGTGCAGGGATTTGAACTGGCGACCTCAGTGTTCCCAGGTCGACGCTTTATCCACTGCGCCACCACAGGCCAGGCTGCGCTTTCCTTTTGAAATACACTTTACATATTCTGGTTAGACTGAAAACGACAAAGATTTTACAATATCCTTGATATGTATGTTCAAACTGCAAGCGGTTAGAAGATAGTCCAAGTTTAAACCACTTGATACTATGATGGTTTTTGTTCACAGTACTTTCGACTTTGCGGGAAGAAAAGGAGTCCACATGAGAATATAGACTGGTGTGCTGTTTTTAGAACTTCGACCCTCAGGGCAAAGAGTCACAAATACAATAAACCTATATTACCCTGAATTTCAAAAACTGAAATAGCTAGCCTGACCTGTGGTGGAGCAGTGGATAAAGCGTCGACCTGGGAACACTGAGGTCGCCAGTTCAAAACCCTGCACTGGTCTGGTCAAGGCACATATGGGAGTTGATGCTTCCAGCTCCTTCCCCCTTTCTCTCTCTCTCACTCTGTGTTTCCTCTCTAAAATGAATAAAATAAAAACAAATAAATTAATTTAAAAAAAAACTGAAATAGCTGATGCAAGCACAAAAACGAGTTAACTCGTGAGCAGTCAACAACATTTGGACATAAAAACAAAAGTTAACTTGTTAATGGTCAACAATGTGTTAAAAATTAAGACTTAAGAGCCTGACCTGTGGTGGCGCAGTGGATAAAGCATAGACCTGGGAACACTGAGGTCGCCCGTTCAAAACCTGCACTGGTCCGGTCAAGGCACATATGGGAGTTGATACTTCTAGCTCCTCCCCCCTTTCTCTCTCTCTCTCTCTCTCTCTCTCTCTCTCTCTCTCTCTCTTTGTATCTCCTCTCTAAAATGAATTAAAAAAATAAAAAAACCTTAAAAAAAAAAAAAGACTTAAGAGATGTGAGATTTCTGAATGCAAGACTATAACTCTGCTAAGCATTTGAAAAAGATAAAATTTGTAGAAGACCCCAGTTTTGAGATCATGACAAGGGAGAAAAGGGATGAGTGAACTGTTAGTCTACCTCCTATTATTGATGTCCTCACTGTGGAAGCCAAAAGCTATGAGTGCCGATACCACTAGACCAGGGCGCCAGTAGCCAAAGCTATGTGTTCAATCCTATGCTCCCAATTTTTCTACCTTCTCTCCCTATTTTCACATACTCAAAATTAAAGATTGCTATTTTGCCTGACCTGTGGTGGCGCAGGGCATAAACTGTCGATCTGAAACAGACGTTGCCTGTTCAAATCTCCGGGCACATATAAAAGCTACTGCTGTAGCCTGTATCCCTCTCTCTGTCACTGTAAAAAAAATAAAATAAAATAAAACATTAAAAATAAAAGCTACTACTATGAGTTGATGGTTCCCACTCCTCCCCACCCTCTTCTCTCTCTCTCCTCTCTCTAAAATTAATGAACAAAACCTTTTAAAAAATTGCTAATTTTGATAAACTCCAATTTATCAATTTGTTCTTTTATGACTGAGCTCTTGGTTTTTTGTTTTCTTTCTTTTTTTTTTTACAGGGACAGAGAGAGTCAGAGAGAGGGATAAATAGGGACAGACAGACAGGAACGGAGAGAGGTGAGAAGCATCAACCGTTAGTTTTTCCTTGCCATTGCGACACCATAGTTGTTCGTTGATTGCTCTCTCACACATGCCTTGACCACGGACCCTCAGCAGACCAAGCCACCCCTTGCTGGAGCCAGCGACCTTGGGTCCAAGCTGGCGAGCTTTTGCTCAAGCCAGATGGGCCCGCACTCAAGGTGGCGAGCTCAGGGTCTCGAACCTGGGCCTTCCGCATCCCAGTCCAATGCTCTATCCACTAAGCCACCGCCTGGTCAGGCTGAGCTCTTGGTTTTATACCTAATAAGTTTTTGCCTAATCCAGGGTCACAAAGGTTTACACTCATGTGTTCTAGGAGTTTTACAGTTTTTATTTTACATTAGGTGCAAGATAGTAACAAAGTCCAATTTTTTTATCTATGGATATTCAGTTGTTTGAACACCGTTGGTTGAAAAGACTATCCTTTTTCTAACTGAATTGCCTTTCATTTCTGTCAAAAATCAGGGAATGTTGAAGTCTTGTGGGAATGATAGAAATGATCATTATTGATTGTGGTAATGGCTTTTAATTATATGTATATGTACATATATATATATTATATACATATACATAAACATATATGCACATATATATGTTAAAACCTAACAATTTGGCCTGACCCATAGTGGTACAGTGGATAGAGCATTTAACTGGGACGCTGAAGTCCCAAGTACGAAACCCCAAGGTCACCAGCTTGAGCATGGAATCACCAACATGATCCCATGGTCGCTGGCTTAAGCCCAAAGGTTGCTGACTTGAGCAAGGAATCACTGGCTCGGCTGGAGCCCACCAGTCAAGGCATGTATGAGAAGCCATCAATGAACAACAAAAGTGCCGCAACTACAAGTTGATGCTTTTCTCTCCCTTCCTGCTAGTCCGTCTCACTAAAATCAATAACAAAAAAGCCTAACAAACTGTATACAGGTATTGATTGACTTACGACCTATGCAACTTACGACCATTCAACTTAAGGACCACAATCGCTAACCACGACTGCTCCGCATCTGGCAGTGCAAGCGTTGCCCAGCTGGGTGTACGACAGTGCAGACCAGCTTCCGGCAGCACTACCATCCCCGCGTGCACCATTTCAACTGTACAGCAATTTGTGTTTTGTGTCTTGGATATTTTTCATCAGACCCCTCCCAAGATGTCTACCAAGAGGAAATTGTCTTTGTCTATAGCCTACTCACCTTACGACCAAATCGTGTTACGACCGGTCTGTCAGAACCAATCATGGTCATAAGTTAAGCACCAGCTGTACTTGTTTTTTGAGACAGAGAAATACAGGGAGAGAGATGAGAAGAATCAATTTGTCATTTAGCTGTTCATTGATGGCTGCTCATACATGGCTTGATGGGGGAGAGGGGCGCAGCTCAAGCCAGCAACCTTAGGATCACGCTGATGATCCCGCACTCAAGCAGTGACCTTGGGGTTTCGAACCTGAGATTTCAGCGTCCCAGGTCGATGCTCTGTACACTGTACCACCACCAGTCAGGCCAAATTGTACACTTTAAATATGTACTTCATTGGCCCTGGCTAGATGGCTCCATTGGTTAGAGCAATATATGGAGGTTGCCAGTTTGATCTCTGGTCAGGGCATATACAGGAACAGATCAGTGTTTCTCTCTCCCTCTCTATCCCCCTTTCTCTCTAATATTAAAAAAAAAAAAAAAAGAAAAGAAATGCCTTGACTGGATAGCTCAGCTCAGTTGGTTAGAACATCAACACTAAGTGCAGAAGTTGTTGGTTTGATCCCCAATCAGGGCACATATAGGAACAACTTGATATTCCTGCCTCTCCCTCCCTGTCTTGTTGACTAAATAAATAAAAAATTTTAAATAACAAATACTTACTTCACTGAATGTCAATTATATCTCAATAAAGAAGTTTAAAAGGCCCTGGCGGGCTGGCTCAGTGGTAGAGCGTCAGCCTGGCTTGTGGAAGTCCCGGGCTCAATTCCCAGCCCGGGCACTCAGAAGTGCTCATCTGCTTCTCCACCCCTGCCCCCTTTCTCTCAATCTCTCTCTTCCCCTTCCATAGCCAGTGCTCCATTGGAGCAAAGTTGGCCCAGGCACTGAGGATGGCTCCATGGACTCTGCTTCAGGCGCTAGAATGGCTCCAATTGCAAAGGAGCGACGGCCCAGATGGGCAGAGCATCGCCCCCTAGTGGGCTTACCGGGTGGGTCCTGGTCAGGCACATGCAGTTTGTCTCTCTGCCTTCCTGCTTCTCACTTCAGAAAAATACTTAAAAAAAAAAAGTGAAAAATATTGGAGGTGGGGGTTCAAAAGGCTAACTAATGCACAGAAACTATTCTTGAGCTTTGCAGCTAGAGACAAAAGCTAAGGGTAGAAAACACCAAAATCACGTACTGTCACTCTAACCTCACAGAATTGATCAGTCATAAACATTTACTATATTGTTATTTCCTTATGGTGGGAATATATAAACCTAAATATCACTTTAAAAATTTTTTTACATCTTTTAGTGAGTGAGAGAAAGGGAGAGAGATGAGAAGCATCAACTCATAGCTGTAGCAGTTTATTCACTGATTGCTTCACTTTTTAAAAAAAGCTTTCTTTATTGATTTTAGAGAGGGGGAGAGAAAGTAGGGTGTAGGGAGAACAGAAGGATCAACTCATAGCAGTTGCTTCACATATGTGCTTTGACTGGCAAGCCCAGGGTTTCAAACCAGTGACCTTAACATTCAAGGCTGACGCTTCATTCTCTGTGCCACCACAAGTCAGGCACATTGATTGCTTCTCATAGGTGCCTTAACTGGAGGGGGAAGGGGGACCTACAGCTGAGCCAGTGACCCCTTGCTCAAACCAGCAACCCCGGGTTTTGAACATGATATCTCAGCGACCCAGGTCGACACTCTATCAACTCACTGCATCACCACCAGTCAGGCAATTTACTTTTTAAAAAAATATTTATTCAGCCTGACCAGGCGGTGGCGCAGTGGATAGAGCGTCGGACTGGAATGCAAAAGACCCAGGTTCGAGACCCTGAGCTCGCCATCTTGAGCGCAGGCCCATCTGGCGTGAGCAAAAAGCTTACCAGCTTGGACCCAAGGTCGCTGGCTCCATCCAGCATGGGGTGGTTCGGTCTGCTGAAGGCCCGCGTGAGAAAGCAATCAATGAACAACTATGGTGTCGCAACGGCAATGAAAAGCTAATGATTGATGCTTCTCACCTCTGTCTGTCCCTCTCTCTGACTCTCTCTGTCCCTGTAAAAAAAAACCTTAGACATTCCTTATCGAGGTAGCACCTGCACGTGGTATTTTGTGGAAGGGCCACACTCAAGGGGCCAAAGAGCTGCATGTGGCTCATGAGCTGCACTTTGCCGACCACTGCCCTAACCAATTTAGCACTCTGGCCAAGGTGACACCCTGGTTTTCCTAGCTACCATCATCCGTAAAGCAGAAAAGCATAACTCAGAATGGAGTTTTCCCTTGCATTACTCAGCAACTCAACCAAACATCACTTATTCTTATCCTTTCATGGTCTTTTTTCCTTAAAATATTCTCCAAGTGCCTGACCTGTGGTGGCGCAGTGGATAAAGCGTCGACCTGGGAACACTGAGGTCGCCAGTTCAAAACCCTGCACTGGTTCGGTCAAGGCACATATGGGAGTTGATGCTTCCAGCTCCTCCCCCCTTTCTTTCTCTCTCTCTCTCTCTCTCTCACTCTGTGTCTCCTCTCTAAAATGAATAAAATAAAATTAAAAAAAAAAAAATTCTCCAAGTTGTCTCTTCAACTTCAAATTCCAAATCACCTTAATTTTCTTCCTCCAAAAATACTAATGGTAGACAGTGAGCTCCCAGTTCTCCTTAGTGCATGCTCATTAGGAAGATAAGCAGGTGAGGGAAAGAGTTGGTAAATGAATCTCTAAAAACTAACTAGATCCAAAGGATGACTCAATTCAGTGACCATGGCATATCCTGGTTTTGGTTTATAGGGCCTAGGACTAGACAGAGAAAGAAAGAGTTCTAGGTTCTTAGGTACTTAAATTTCCTTAAATTCTAGAAAATACAAAATTGGCCCCACCTCCAACCTATCTTCTAGTCCTGGGCTTCTCAAAGGATAGGGAGTTCTAGGAGAAAAGCAAGAAAGGTCTAGTTAAAAACCACAACGTTAAAGTTAAGGATGGCCTGACCAGGCAGTGGCACAGTGGATAGAGCGGCAGACTGGAATGCAGAGGACCCAGGTTCAAGACCCCGAGGTCGCCAGCTTGAGCACAGGCTCATCTGGTTTGAGCAAAAGCTCACCAGCTTGGACCCAAGGTCGCTGGCTTGAGCAAGGGGTCACTCGGTCTGCTGTAGCCCCACGGTCAAGGCACATATGAGAAAGCAATCAATAAACAACTAAAGCAGTGATGGGCAACCTTTTTATAAAAACGGCCCATTTTTGCAGTGCTGGTCAACCTGGTCCCTACCGCCCTGAAAAGTGGGCCGTTTTTATAAAAAGGTTGCCCATCAGTGAACTAAGGTGTCACAATGAAAAATTGATGATTGATGCTTCTCATCTCTCTCCGTTCCTGTCTGTATGCCCCTATCTATCCCTCTCTCTGACTCTCTCTGTCCCTGTAAAAAGAAGTTAAGGATGCCAGCCCTGGCCAGATGGCCCAGTTGGTTAGAGCTTTGTCCTAAAGTGCAGAGGATGCTGGTTTGATCCCTGGTCAGGGCACACACAGAAACAGATTAATATTCCTGTCTCTCTCTCTCTCTCTCCCTCTCCCTTCCTCTATCTCTAAAATAAAATAAACATTTAAAAAAAAAGTTGAAGGTGTGGAAAGTTGAATGATTATGCTCTGGAAAGTAAACAGATATTTCATTTGAGTGAGTACAACTTAAAGAGAATAAAATACAGTAAATTCTGACAGAAAAGAGTTGACACAAAATAACTTAGATACCAAACCTGACATGTGCAGTTCTTTCAAGGAAAATAAAAAATAGGACCCATTTCTGGGAGGGGAGAAAGGGACCTTACCAAATTTACAGTTCTAGAAGCAATGTAAACTAACTCCTTGACCCACACACCAAAGTGTGCTGAGTCATAAATATTAAATTAGTAACAAGGTCAGAATGGTAAGTATTTGGCACTGAAAGTTGAATAGAAATTAGTCTGAATTTAGGGAATATTTGTTGTAAGGCATGGGGCAGAAAACACTAAAGTGGGTGGAACAAAATAATCCACATTTTGACTCTACTTCAAACTCTATTCTCTGATTCAAAGTATCCTGTCCCCAATTCATTCAAGTCTATCATTGCCATAGCCCCCACCAGAAAAGGGAAACAATCAGAGAAAGATTTTCTGCTGGGTACATAAGTGGGAAGGGAAACATCCCCCTTCCCAGTTGTCTCACACAGTTCATTTGAACTGGATACCAATCTTTCCCAGCTATGCTTGGCTTCCATGCCTCCTAGAACAAAAGCAAGCATCACATCTTGATCTCAAACTCAATTTAAGAATCTAAGAATCTAGGGGTGGGAAGGACCCAGATGAAGGACAAGGTACTGGGAAAAATGGGGCAAAAATCTTATGAGGAAGGGTATTTCAACAAAGGTAATGCAAGTTTTGGGGAAAAGAATGAGACAAATATACTCTATCAAAATCAGAAAGAAATTAGAGACTTTGCCAAAGAAAAAAGAAATGCTATGGAGGTAGGCTAGAAGAAAAAGTCCCATGAGTTAGAAAGCATGCAAAAAGGAAAAGAAAAAAAGAAAAGAAAAGGAAAGAAAGCAGTTGGGAGCTTCTTTCAGACATTGAATAAGGTGGTTCCTGGAACTACACAAGAATATAGAAATATCAGGATTAACACACACACACACGGATTAAAAAGCCAGAGACAAGTTGAGAGAATAAGTTAATATAGATAAATATAGGTACCCAAAGGCACTAGACATAAAGAAATCTGGTGAGGGAAGTAAGACAGAAATAGATAGGCATTAGGAGTGGGTAAAAAATGACTACACTGAACTTATCAATTGAAGCTGGGGTAGAAACCTTCCACTCCAAGGGCAAAAAGGATTCCCTTTCCATAGTAAGATATGACTTCACAGGGAAGGAGTTAAGAGAAAGTCATTTCCAAGGGCATGAAGGTGGAGAGGTCTATTACAGGAGAAAGACTTGAGAGGTGAAGTAAATGAGTGGCAGCACTTTTCACAAGTGATGTTATAAGAAGATACTTCTGCCATTGCTCCTCCAGGCAAAATGAAAGAATAAGACTGGAATAGAAAGTTTCTGCATAATTCCTCCAATCGACCTGGAATGCTGAGGTCGCTGGTTCAAATCCCCAGGCTTGACTGGTCAAGGCACTTATGGGAGTTGATGCTTCCTACTCTTCCCTGCATCTCTCCACCCCCCAAAATGAATCTTAAAAAAAAAAAAAAAGTTTCTGTATAATGCCAAAGAGTTTCAAAATTACAACAGTTACACAAAGAAAAATTCCTGAGACAAGAGCAAGTCTCACTCTGGCTTAACCTAATATGCAAATAAATATATAAATAAAGTCCTCAAAAATGGATTCAGGGCAAATAAAGAAGGTGGTAGGAAAGAGAGTCCTAAAGAACCAAATCCTGGGGAAGGGGGGAGCTAAAGTTAACAAGGATCTTTTAAAGATGGTCCCCTTCTCCTTCAGAAAAGGCTACATCAGATTCCCAATTTGGGAGAGTTGGCCATAAACCTTCTAGAAGTGGAGATCATTAAGAAGATAAACAGAGGGAATCCTCATGAATACCCCCCTTTTAGAGATCCTGAATATGAAGCTTACATTCCTCAAGACGAAGACACTATATGAATGAACTCAATGTACTGAGGTCAAAGTGAGATGCTAAATACAAACCCATCCTTGGGGGTGGAATGGCAGGCCAGCTACTTTAGGATAAAGGGGTGGGACCACAGACTAGTGAAAAGATGCCCCCTTATCACTAGGAGGCAACTTGACTGGTCAAAGACACCAATTGTCACAGGTTTTGACAATTTCTCCTTGGGTCGGGCACGTACACAAATAGAAGAGGAAAGCGGGGTGCCTTCCAGGGCCAGTAGATTGAGGCCTCTGGAGGAAGAGGAAAGATCTAATGTGGACCGACTTCCCAAGGGGCTTACGGGGGAAGAACAGGACATTCTCCATGTGCTCGGACTGTAGAAAAAATGGGATTAAGGTCTAAAATACGACTTTTAGGAAATAGGAAAAGTCAATAAGCTACTCGGTAAAGGGGGTCTCCTGCGGGGGGTAGCACGCTGTTCCAAGCACAATGACGCCCTCATGTTCACTGTTTCTGAGCCGGGGTAAAAGCAGGTGTCATAGGGGCCCAAGATAAGAGGAAGGGGTTAAGTTCCAAAGGTCCCCCAGAAGGGCGGCGGGGGAGCGTGGGTCCCAAGTGTAACGTCGGGGCTCAGCTGCAGAAGCCCGGTCCCGCCCCGCCCCGCCAACCGTCCCGGGCCGGCGCGCCGCCTCACCTTGTAGAAGGCCCCGTTGGAGCCGCGCACCTCCACCGGCAGTCCCGGCTCCACGTCCCCCGCCGGGGCCAGGCCGCCCATGGAGCCGCCGCCGCCGCCCCCGACTCCCCCGGCGACGGCCGCAGCAGCAGTCTGAGCACGAGCCGGGCCAGGCCCCCGGCGTCTCCCTGGAGGAGGAGCCGGAGGGGGAGCCGCAGGGGGCGGGAGCCGGGCCGGCCCCACGGCGGCCCTGCCACAGCCGACGAGCAGGGGGCCGGAGCCGGGCCGCTCCCGGTCCGCCGCCACCGCCTTGCTCTCCGCCACCGTGAGGGAGACGGCTGCCGCCGCCGCCGCTGCCTTCGTCACCTCAGCTTCCGCCCGCCGCCACCCCCACTGCTGCCTCAGTCGCGGGACCCGCTGCTGTCGCTGCCGCTCTACGGCCTCCACCTCCCCCTGCTGCTGCCGCCTACTGCGCAGGCGCACGAGGCACCCGCCCGCCGCGCGCGGGGCCCTGAGGGCCATGGCGCAAGCGTAGAAGCTGGCGACTCAGCTCGCGCTCACCAGCGTAAGAGAGCTTCCACACTCCCTTTCGCTCTCTCACGCCCTCTCTTGGTTGCTTACTTGCGCTTGCGCAGAACGAGATTGGCGCTCTTTCTTTGCAACCCCACCACTCGAACGGCCCCATCACTCCCCTTCCACGCTACACAACACTGAGAACTAACCAATCATGGGGAGGGAGGGGCCGCGCTCGCTCAGTCGGATTGGACTTCTGCTGCTGGGGCCAGACCCCACCCACTTCTCTGTGAGCTCCACCAGGCATGGATGCGTTAGAGTGAGCATGCGCTCAAGTGACTGCTTGGTCACTCCCCACCTTTGTCTTTCTTGGTGCGCACGCTCCAAAGCAAAAAAAAAAAAAAAAAAAGGAGGAGTCAAAAGAAAAAAAATAAAGTGTCCCGTGCGCATGCGGGTCACCTTACAGTTCATGCACACATACATACATACATATCGAACATCAATAACCTTGTGCAATAGGAAATTTGAGCGACGTTCTTGCTTTGAAAAGACTCTGAGCATACATATAATGAAAGCTTAAAGTGATTAGAGCATCATCACCAAGCACTGAAGCTGGCGGTTCCATCCCAGGTCAGGGCACATACGAGGAACAGATTGATGTTTTTGTTTCTCTGTCTCTACCTCTCCCTTACCCTCTTGTTAACATTAAAAAAAGAAGAACTTCAAGGCAGTAGCAAAAAGCAAATGCCACTTAGCTCAATATAAGATTTGATAATTAAAATGCTGAGGAACTACAAAGTAGAAAACATGGTTATAGAGAAGAATAGTACAGAGAAAATTTCAGATCCTTGAACTAAAATAAGAAATTCAGCCTGACCAGGTGGTGGCACAGTAGATAGAGTGAGGATCCAGATTGAAAACCCCGTGGTCACCTGGTTGAGAGTGGGATAAACATGTGCTCACGGTCACTGGCTTGAGCCAAAGCTTGCTAGCTTGAGCAAGGGGTCACTGGCTCAGCTGGAGCCCCTCAGTCAAGGCACATACGAGAAGCAATCAACGAACAACTAAGGTGCTCCAACTATGAGTTCAGGCTTCTCATCTTCCACTGTGCCACCACAGGTCAGGCAATAAATAAAATCTTTTGAAGAAAGAAGAAAAGAAGAGTAAGGGTGGTCCTGAAGGCAGTGAGACCTGTAAGTAGCCACTGCAGGTAAGAAAGATGCTAAGGACCTGACCTGTGATGGCGCAGTGGATAAAGCATCACCCTGGAACGCTGATGTCGCCAGTAAAAACCCCGGGCTTACCTGGTCAAGGTACATAATGGGAGTTGATGCTTTCTGCTCCTTCCCCTTCTCTCCTCTTTCTCTCTCCCTCCCCGCTCTTTAAATGAATAAAAATAAAATCTTTAAAAATAAAAAGATGCTGCCTGACCTGTGGTGGCGCAGTGGATAAGGCGTTGACCTGGGAACACTGAGGTCGCCAGTTCAAAACCCTGCACGGGTCTGGTCAAGGCACATATGGGAGTTGATGCTTCTAGTTCCTACCCCCTTCCTTTCTCTCTCTCTCTCTCTCTCTCTCTGTCTCCTCTCTAAAGTGAATAAAATAAAATTTAAAAAAAATAATAAATAAAATAAATAAATAAAAAGATGCTGCCTGACCAGGCAGTGGCACAGTGGATAGAGCCTCGGACTGGACGCAGAGGACCCAGGTTCAAGACCCCGAGGTCACCAGCTTGAGCACGGAACCCACCTGGCTTGAGCAAAGGCTCGCCAGCTTGGACCCAAGGTTGCTGCCTTGAGCAAAGGGTTGCTCGGTCTGCTGAAGGCCCGCAGTCAAGGCACATATGAGAAAGCAATCAATGAACTAAGGAGTCGCAAAGAAAAACTGATGGTTGATGCTTCTCATCTCTCTCCATTCCTGTCTGTCCCTCTGACTCTCTCTCTGTCCCTGTAAAATAAATAAATAAATAATTAAATAAATAAAAATTAAAAAAAAATAAGAAGATGCTAAGAAGCTACTTGGATTAGGGGTACAAGTTGATTCGAGCCTGTTAAATTTGCAGTAGAGTCAACAAGAATTGGTAATGTGGGTAGAGTGGGATGAGGTCAGATGCCAGTGAAGTGGGAGGAACACAGGCCAACTACCAACTATCCACCTTGGGTTACTGACTAGTGATTCCCAATCATGGAAGAGAAAACACAGGAGAAATTGATGAGTTTAATGAGTTTGGTTTTGCTTTTTGAGTTTAAGGGGCCTATGGACCATCCAGGTGGACATGATCCCTTATCTTGAACAAATTTCTCTTTCAGGTCCTAACTTAAATATAGTAATATTTTTACGTTAAGTCTAGGTTAAGTCTCCTGCCTCACACTGCCAAAGTATCTTATCCTCCTCTGTGACTCTGTCATAGTTATTGGCGTGTTAATTTCTCCAGTGCAGTGTCTTTCTTCTGCCACCACACTATAAACTCTGTGAGGTGAGACTGGGTTCTATGTCTGTCTCCATCATTGTATACCCAGTACCTAGCACAATTTCTGGCACAGGAAATATTAGCTGAATTTTGTGCAGTTGAAGGAATCAATGTCTTTTTTATTGATTTGAGAGGGAGAGAGTGAAAGGAGCATTAAGCTGCTCCTGCACATGCCCTAACCGGGGACCAAACCGGTAACCTCTGTGCTTCGGGACAACGCTCCAACCAACCGAGCTATCAGGCCGGAGCTCAGTGTCTTAAAGATCAATGAACACACAAGTATGTGACACAGGAAAGGTCTGGGCTACACAGGTAGATATGTGAATCATCAGCATATGTCATAGTTAAGGCTGTAAGGGAAAATCAAATCTCTAAAGAAAAGTGTAGACTGAGAAAGAAATTGGATCCAAGACGGAACTCTCAACTCACAAGAATTTAAAAGGCTAGCAAAAGAAGAGATTTTAAGAGTATCTTAGAAGGAACAACAATAACAAAGGTGGCAGAAACAGTAAAGATACTATAAGCCAGTGGTCGGCAAACCGCCGCATGCAGCTCTTTGGCCAGCTTAGCAGTACCCTCATTAAGTTAATAACAATGTACCTACCTATATAGTTTAAGTTTAAAAAATTTGGCTCTCAAAAGAAATTTCAATCATTGTACTGTTGATATTTGGCTCTGTTGACTAATGAATTTGCCAACCACTGCTAAGCGGTGATTCTGACAAGAAGGGGGAGTTAGATTGGGCAAGTTGTCAGCCTGACCTGTGGTAGTGCAGTAGATAAAGAGTCAACCTGAAACATTGAGGTCGCTGGTTCAAATCCCTGGGTTTGCCCAGTCAAGGCACATATGGGAGTTGATGCTTCCTGCTCCTCCCACCTTCTGTCTGTCTGTCTCTCTCTCCCCTCTCTATAATGAATAGTCTTTAAAAATTTTTTAAAACAACAAAAAGAAATTAAAAATATGAATGTAGAAATAAAAAAGGTTAGAAAGGAAATTTAGATCTCCCAGAAAGTAAAGCAGAAAATAAAGAAGATAGCCTGACCAGGTGGTGGCACAGTGGATAGAGTGTCAACCTGGGATGTTGAGGACTCAGGTTTGAAACACATGGTCACTGGCTTGAAGCCCAACGTCACTCTCTCTCTGTCTATCTCCCCCCCCCAAAAGAAAATAAAAATTTTAAAAAGGTGTAACCTCTGAAAAGACAAAACAAGATGAGGGCAAGATAAATTTTGGAAGTTTCCTAGTTTAGATCCTTTTCTTCTGTTTTATTATTAAACTTTTATTCTTTTTTTCAAAGTAATTTATGGGCATTGCACAAAATTCAGAATTTCAAAGTGGTGTATAAGAAAAGTAGTCTCCTTCCTTCTGTCACTTGACCACCCAGCTTCTCTTCCCAGAGGCAACTGCACTCTCCGCTTGTTTGTGTATCCTTCCAGAAATAGCACTTTTTGCATTAAAATTTAACTTTAAAAAGCTCCATCTCTAAATTGATCATGTTTAAAAGATATTAATCCCTGCCAGATTGAGATGAACCAAATTTGAGATGACACTGGATTCATCTGGTTCTTATCTATGGAAGTGGCTGACTAACTTCACTATCTCTTGTTTTGTTTTTTTACAGGGACAGAGAGAGTCAGAGAGAGGGATAAATAGGGACAGACAGAAATGGAGAGAGATGAGAAGCATCAATCATCAGTTTTTCGTTGCAACACCTTAGTTGTTCATTAATTGCTTTCTCATATGTGCCTTGACAGGAGGTGGGGGGGAAGGGGCTACAGCAGACCGAGTAATCCCTTGCTAGAGCCAGCAACCTTGAGTCCAAACTGGTGAGCTTTTTGCTCAAGCCAGATGAGCCCACGCTCAAGTTGGCAACCTCGGGGTCTCGAACCTGGGTCCTCTGCATTCCAGTCCAATGCTCTATCCACTGTGCCACCACCTGGTCAGGCTGACTTCACTACCTCTTGATCAAGATAGTCCTTAAGGCTCATCTGCAGTAAACTGGCTTTAAGGGCCAAAAATTGGTACTACTCAGGGAGAATTTGGGATCTTGAAGTGTTCTGTTTGATTGAATCATTTTTTTTTTCATTTGAATTTTAAGATAAATCTTCAACTCTCTAGACTTCCATAAATTCTGCTTCTTACAATTTACACATTTAAGTTATCTGCTTGTCCCCTTTCAGTGTCTAAATTATGATCATTTAACCAACTACTCATCCACAAAGAGAATAACATGCCACCATGGAAAGTGAGAAATGTATGCTTAATAGCATGAGAAGATGCTTCTAATATATTAAATGAAAAAAGTTTGTAAAGAGTATGATCTCATAAATCCCTACACACTTAACTAATAATATGTATATACCATATTTCTCCTATGTATAAGACGCACCTTAATTTTGGGTCCCAAAATTTGAAAAATGTATTACATAAGTTTATTGAACTCAAGTTTTATTCATCATAAAATTCATACAACTTCTCATCACTGTCAAAACTCCCATCCATCCTGACCTGTGGTGGCGCAGTGGATAAAGCGTCGACTTGGGAACACTGAAGTCGCCAGTTCAAAACCCTGCACTGGTCTGGTCAAGGCACATAGGGGAGTTGATGCTTCCAGCTCCTCCCCCCTTTCTCTATCTCTCTCTCTCTCACACACACACTCACTCACTGTGTCTCCTCTCTAAAATGAATAAAATAAAAAGAAATTTAAAAAAAACTCTTAAAAAAACCCACAAAACTCCCATCCATTAGCTTGTTCTCGTCTGTGTCTAATGACTAATCACTGTCTTCAACAATGAGGCAAAAACAGGCATAAAAAAGCGGGAAATGCAAGTAAAAGAAAACCTTACAACCACTGTATAAGATGCACTCACTTTTTAGACTCCAAATTTTTCCAAAAAGGTACGTCTTATACATGGGGAAATACAGTATGTACATTGAAACACTCTGAAAAATAGTTATCAAAGGGCTAATACAGCTATGTAAGTCAGGCTATGGATTCTATTTTTATTTTTTTAAAAGATTTTATTCAATTTTCATAGAAGAGAGAGAGAGAGAGAGAGAGGGAAAGAGGGAGGGGGGGAGAGAGGGGAGAGGGAGAGAGGGAGAGAGAGAGATGGGGGAGGAGCAGGAAGCATCAACTCCCATATGTGCCTTGACCAGGCAAGCCCAGGGTTTTGAACCGGCGACCTCAGTGTTCCAGGTCGATGCTTTATCCCACTGCACCACCATAGGTCAGGTCCGGATTCTATTTTTATTTTATGTTTACTTTCCAATTTTATACAACAAACCTGCACTTTTTGTGTAATAAAATATTATAAATGGGGGTATGAGCTCATTCCCCTCCATGAATAACTAAAGGTTTGCTTTGGTTTTGCTGAACTGAAAATGAAGGCTTTGTAAAGACTTTTGAAGATAACTAGATAGCTGAGCCTTCACAGTACCCCTAAAATACTACCACCAGGTGGCAGCTCTCTGGGCCTACTTCAGTCTTGGATCCCATTCAGCTCCAGACATTCATTGAAGGCCTTTGTCTGGGTCCCAAATGTGACCAACAATCCTGATATGTCGATCTGGCCCCTTGGTATTCTTTTCTTTATATTCCACAGGTCAGAGCCAAGAATCTAGCCTACTAATGGTGAAAGTCATCTTGGGTCCACTTTTGCCCCCAGGAGCAACATCCACTGACCAGAACACCAAGAAAGGGTCATAAAATGGCTGAAGCATATCAAGTCATAAACTCCTCTACCCCATACCACATCAGGACATAGTAATTATCAATAATTATCATTTATTTTTCACCCTCAATAAGGAGGTGGTAAGATCTTTTCCTCAATTCTGCTCCTTCTGTATTTTAGGAATATTCACCCCTAACTTTCCTTCCTTCAGGGAGGCCTTTGGCAGTGGAGATAGTCTCTGAGGAGTTAAGTCTCTCGAGCTAGTGGGGGAAGAAGAGTGAGGTTCCCAAGGGATGGTTTCACTTCCCTGCCAACTTCTTCAGCACCTCTCCTTCAAAGCGGAAGGAGTGCCAGCCTTCAGTTTCAGTCAGATCTTGGGCTCCTAGGGCCTTGTACAAGTCTATGGCCCTGGTGTTCCAGTCCAGGACGGATAGGCGGAACTGGGAGCAACCCTTATTCAGGGCTATCTGTGGGAAAAGACATCACTAACTTTCCTGGGAAAGGGTTCCCAGCCTCAGGTCAAGCTGGGTGCCTCCCACACACTTTTGCCTTTCCAGGTCTGGCTCATGGCCCCATTTACCCTCCTCACCTCAGCCACCTTTTTGATTATTTTGGATCCAATCCCCTGACCTAATGTGGAGAGGCAAAAAGAGGGACTGTGTGAGTTGAAGGGGATCAGTAAAGGCCACAGGCTGGGATTAGATGAAGGGCAGGAGTATGGGCTTCTTCTTCCCACCCCAGCCTCAGCCTCCTCCCGGTACCCCGGTATTCCGGCTTAATGTAGATGTCTTCCAGATAAATGTTGCGTCCCTTCCATGTGCTGTAGATGAAATAGTATAGCCCATAGCCCACCACGCAGGGCCCTGAAAAAGAGAGAGAAAAGAGGTCAGGCCACTGGGTGCCACAGGGAGAGACCTCTGAGGCTGCCTGGCCAGGAGATCTCTGAGGTAAGAGTGTATTCTTACCCTGTGGCTCCCCCGTGTCGGGAAGGCTCTCTGCTACCAAACAGTGATAGAGAGGATTCTCTCCAAAGCCATCTGCCCTCAGGGCTGCACAAATAGAAATTGTGACCAAGAGAGAACTGCCTGGGTGTGTGCCCAGCCTGGAGATACTGCCTGGGGAACCCATCCCTCACTTCCTCCCAGCCTCTTTCAGGACCGTGGTGCTGACCTTCTTCAGAGATCTTCACCTGATCCGAGAGTTTCTCAAACTCAGCTAATTCCTACGGCACGGCATGGGGATAGAGAGCAGATTAACGCAGAAAGTCCCCACTGCTCCTGGAGGAGGACCCCAGGGCACGCTCCACCTCCTGCTCCCACCTCCTCCCCAACCCTCACTTCTCTGCTCAGCCCCCACCTCCTTCCCTTGCTCTCACCTCCTCCCCCAATCCCACCACTTCCCCCTCTTCAAACCTCCTCCCCCAATCCCACCTCCTTCCCCAACTCCCACCTCCTCCCCCAATCCCCCCTCCTTCCCCAACTCCCACCTCCTCCCGCTGCCCTCACCTCCTCCCCCAACTCCCACCTTCTCCTCACCCTCTCCCTCCTCCCCGCCCCCTCCAGCCACGACGCTCTGACCCTCACGGAGACCCAGGTTTCTGGCCCGCAGACTTAACCTGAATCAGCCTCAGAATATTTCCACAGTCTCCCTCCTTGGCTTCTCGGATCTGCACGAAAACCATCCCGATCCCCACCGTCCGGGACCGAATTCACGATCCCCAGCTCCGTTCGCAGGACTCGGTGAAGGGCAACGGGGCCCTTTAAAGGGCCTACAAGTTCGGACACCGGGAAGCCGGGGGAACGAGGCGGTGGCGGGGACCGCGGGCTGGGAAGAGGAAGCCCGATCCTGGCTACCCGGTGCCTGTGGGAGCGGTCAAGCGAGGCGGTCCTCGCTGCCCAGTGGCCCCTAAATTCCGCTGAAGCAGGCGCGCACCTGCCAACCAATCAGCTCGCAGAGTAGGAACGTCCCCGCCCCCGCAGTTGCTCCCCTTGGCTGGGTCTGGTGACTGGGCACCCCGAGCAGGGGTCAAGGCCAGGCTGCCAGGTGCTCCCTCGCTGTTGATAGGGACGTCCAACCTGCGTTGGAGAAACCCCGGGCTCAAAAGAAGGACCCCAGGCCCTTCTTTAATTGAAGTGTGCCGTGATGATCTGCTCTACCCTTTACCTCACTCACCACTTAAACACTTAAGTATTTAAGCAAGCCTACCCAGACCCTGAGTGAGCCCTAAAACTCCCAGCTCTGAAAGCTGTTTAATTATGGCTCTTGGGTGGCTCAAAGTGTTACTTTCCTGGGGTCCTTTGTGTTTTAAAAAGGGGCCAAAGAGCCTGACCTGTGGTGGCGCAGTGGATAAAGCGTCGACCTGGGAACACTGAGGTCGCCAGTTCAAAACCCTGCACTGGTCTGGTCAAGGCACATATGGGAGTTGAGCTTCCAGCTCCTCCTCCCTTTCTCTCTCTCTCTCTCTCTCTCACTCTGTGTCTCCTCTCTAAAATGAATAAAACAAAATAAAATAAAAAGACATTTGAAAAAAAAAAAAAAAAGGGGGCCAAAGAGAGGGTGATGAATTTCTGTTGGTAGATGGTTAGGGCTTGTAGTAAATGAATAAAAGAAAATAATTTAGTATTCACTAAATCACACTCAAGAGACAATACTGCACTATGAGGCAAGCTTCTGAGGCCTGGGAAAATGAGGGAGGCACTGGAAGAGATACCAGGCACTGTGCCTGCATTGTAGCAATCCTTGTTCACAGTAACCACATAAAGTAGATACTAATTTTCACATTTTACAGACAAGGACACTAATGCGCAACCGCAGAGTGACCTGCCCATAGTCACTCAGCTAGATATTTGGGGTGATGTGTCTTGACCCCAGTCCTGACTGGGATGCTGATTGAGGAGCAGAACAAGACTCCTCCACCTCAGGCCTGTCCAGGCAGCCTCCCCAAGTGGACAGAAAGCTTAGATTCCAGAGGGCCCAGGTTAGGCACTAGAGGAGGAGAGGGAAAATGGGGTGCCCTCTCTCACCTCAAACTTTCTCCGCAGTGGGGGAGGGTGGTGGAGGAACTCTGTCACTCACCCCATTTGTCCACTCACACCGGTGATAGGGTCAGTGCCCCTGTCTTCAGCTCCCCCTTCCTCCCCCGGGGCAACCTTTAACCTTCCTCTGACCATGCGACCATGTGCAAGGCTGCCTGCTCTTACGCATTCTCCCAGAGTTGTCTGAGCCACAGAACAGACTGCATTTGATCATGGAGTGCAGAGGATCTCTGGCCAAACCGTGTTGGCTGCTGCCGCCGCTGCTGCTGCTGCTGCTACCTCCCTACCACCAGGGACAGGTTCTGAAACAGATTCCCTCCACCCAGGTGCAGGAGCAAGACAGGGTACTCAGCCTATGTGTTTAAGTGAGCTAAACTTTGTCTCTGCCCTCTTCCATTCTTCCTGCTCTGGTCCTGTACCACTACCTCTCCCTCTGTCTGTCTCTGGCATGTCCTTATTCATTTACTTTTTAAATTAATCTCTTTTTTCTCTGATAGGAGATCCAGGAACTTCCTGCTGTGCACCTCAGCAATGGCCCGGGACAAGAGCCTGTCTCCGTCATGACATTTAACCTCACCAAGATTACAAAGTATGGGGTTACCTTAGTCCCCTGACTCTACCACTACCATGAGCTCTTCTCTTTTCCCTGTCTCACTGTCCTCTTTCCCTTACCTCCCAAACCCCCCAAAGCCCACATTTAACCTCAGAGGGCACACCCCATACATGGCCCTTCCTTCTGTGTCCTTCTAGAACCTCTTCCTCCTTTGAGCTTCGAACCTGGGATCCAGAGGGAGTGATTTTTTATGGTGATACCAACCCAAGGGATGACTGGTTTGTGCTGGGACTTCGGAATGGCCGGCCAGAGATCCAGCTGTACAATCCCTGGGCCCAGCTTACAGTGGGCGCTGGACCCCGGCTGGACAATGGGATGTGGCACCAGGTAAGCCAGATCTGGTCCTGGGGGGCAGGGTATCTTTTTAAAAAATTTATTGTGTTTACATAGATTCTAAGGGGACAGGGTATCTTGAGCTGATCTGACGAAGGGGAACAGAATCAAGCAATTGGGCATCCCGTTTCCATTGTTATCTCATTTAATCCACATAAAACCCCCATTTTTCCAGAAGGGTATTCTAAAGCTTAGTCAGTATGTAAGTGACAAGTCCTAAATGAGCCAAGGATGTTGGCTGACTTCAAATGCATTTTCTTTCCACTATACTGTACTTGGCTGACGCTGAAGAAATTGGCAGAGGCAGGCTCCAGGGATCTCTGATTCTGCTTTCCTCCTCCCTTGTGCAGATAGAAGTGAAGGCCATTGGGGATTCAGTGCTGCTGGTGGTGGATGGGGAGGAAGTACTGTATCTGAGACAAGTCTCTGGGCCTCTGGCCAAAAAGCCCCAGCCCATCATGAGGATTGCGTTGGGGGGACTGCTGTTCCCTGCTTCCAACCTCCGGTCGCCGGTAACTGCATCACAGGGGTGAACCATGACCCAAGCTGGTAAAGTATGGCTGGTTTGGTGGCCATGGGAGTCTATGTCCACACTCTTGAGAAGAGGGAATGGGATAAGAGCTGCATGGGGAAGAGGCCAAAGGCTTGTGTCTTGGAGGAGAATAAACCGAGGGTGGGAAGACTGGGACTGGGCTCAGATGTCCCATTTTTGACATCCCTGCATCTTCCCTTCATCCCATGGGCTCCAGCTGGTACCTGCCCTGGATGCCTGCCTGCGCAGGGATCACTGGCTGGACAGACAGGCCCAGATTTCGGTGTCTGTCCCCACTAGCCTCAGAAGCTGTGCTATAGAGACCCAACCTGGGATATTCTTCCCTCCAGGGACTCGTGCAGAATTTAATCTCCAAGGTAAAGGCTATTTTTTCCCTCTCTATGGTCAGCTCTGTGTTTGCGTTCCTCCACCTCCTTCCACCACTAACCCCCTCCCTCCATGAACCCCCAGGCTCGAGGCCTCATAAGGATATGTTTTCTTACCCTAGATATTCCCCAGCCTCATGTAGAGCCCTGGTCCTTCTCTCTGGACCTAGGACTCCAGATGGCAGGAGGCTCTGGCCACCTCCTTGCCCTTGGGACCCCAGAAAACCCTCCTTGGCTCAGCCTCCACCTCCAAGATCAAGTAAGAGGGGGCAATGCCTGTGGTAGCACCTGGCAGCAGTGGGGGGAAGTAAACTCTAAAATGTCAATATTAAGAAGGCTTTAAAAAAAAAGAAGGCTTAAGAGGGCTCTGGCCAGTTAACTCAGTTGCTTACAGGGTTGTCCTGAAACACCAACATTGGAGGTTCGATCCCTGGTCAGGGCACATATGGGAAGCAACTAATAAATGCACAACTAAGTGGAAGAGCAAATGAATGCTTCCATCTCTATCTCTCTTTTTCTCTCTCCTTCCCTTTCTCTCTCTGTCTTTCTGAAATCAATCAATCAAAAAGAAAAAGGCTTAAGGGTGAGGGTAGGGAGCCAGGGGCACAGCTTAAAGCTGCTCACACCAAGAAAACAGCTTTTATTTAGATTGTGTATTTACTTGGGGTGGGTGTGACTTTATGGACAGTTAAGCCAGAAGAATTGAAGCAGGATTTAGGAGGCGGAATGGCTAGTAGACAGAAGGTGTCGATAAGAGGCGGATTAACACAGCCAAAGGTGGGAGCAAAAGGAAATGTTCATTCTTTACCCCCCACCAATTTATGTCCCTGTTCCACACTCTGCAGAAGGTGGTGCTGTCTTATGGGTCGGGGCCAGGGCTGGAACTGCCCCTAGTCTTGGGCCTCCCTCTTCAGCTGAAGTTCGCTGTGTCCAGGGTACTCTTGAGCCAGGGGCTGAAGAAGAAGATCCTTGCTCTGCCTCCTGTAGGCTTTAGTTCCCTCCCCAACCTCTGGGCCCTCCCACAGGGGCGTCTCTTCCTGGGGACTTTGCCAGGTAAGCAAGAGTGATGTTTAAGTTCCTCACCACACCATAGGAAACAGCTAAAACCAAGGGAGAAGATTAGAAAAGAGCTCATTTTTAGGGGAGAAAACCTTTGGGAGGACAGAAGAGAGGCCACGAGAGGGGAAAGGATAGGGGGCAGGGGGAGGAAGTGCTTTAAAAAACTTAGTTTGAAGAATAGAAAAGTAGGGAGGAGCTACTGACTCCAAACCACCCTAAGCCCCACTCCATGCCACCTCCTTCTAGGAGAGGTCTCTTCTGCTTCCTTTTGCTTCGATGGCCTTTGGGCACAAGACCAGAGACTGGACATGGACCAGGCCCTGAACAGAAGCCAGGACATCTGGACTCACAGCTGTCCCCAGAACCCAGGCAATGGCACTAGCACGGCCCATTAAATCTCCACCTAAGAACTCCTTTTGAATGTCACTCATTTATTTATTTATTCAACAAATATTGATCGTACATCTGCAATGCATCTGTCATGGTGCTGAGCATTGGTTTGTGCTGATGAACAAAAATAACCTTAGTTCCTGCCCTCTTGGTGCCCTGGGGAAGGCATGTGTTCATCGAAGACTAACAAATAAGTGGATAATTGATAATTGGAAACTCTGATAATGCCATAAAGGAGCAGTCAGGGGCTTGAGAAAGCTTGCAGACCAGCAACCTGAACCTAGAGTGGAGGTCGAAGAAGGCTTCTTGAAGAAGCACTGACTTCTCAGGTTGAGATCCCAGCAAAAGCACCCACAGACACAGACAGCAGATATAAATTACTTTCTGGGAGATAGAAGCTCACCTCCTCTAGCAGATAGCTATTCCCCTTCCTTTGAGATTTGAGCTTTCCTTCTCTGAGGATGGTCCTGAGGGGTCAGGAGGAAAGAGAAGAGATTGGATTCTGTTGTCCTTTAGACAAGCCACTGCTGTTCAAAGAAAGAGCAGCAGGGGGCATGAAAGGGTCATAAAGAGATGGGGTAGAGGTTTTGGGAAAAGAAGTGGAGGCAGTAGGGAAAAAGAAAAAGAGAGGTGAGAAGAGGGAGAGAGACTCCTCTCTCTCTCCAAGTCTTGGTCTACTTGCTGCATTCTACTGTATTAAGAACTGGCTTGTGCTGGTCATAACTGGGAAGAATAGGCAGATTCTGGAACATGTCTGCCCTTAAAGAACATGGTGACCCAGCCCTGAGCCTCCAGACCTTTGGAGAACCCTGGTGCACCAGCCCCTCCCAGTAGCACCCTCCTACCTCAGCCCCCTGCTCCCTGGGAAACCCTCATGTCCAAGTCCCCAGCCTCTAGCCCCAGCTCCCAGTCTTCAGCCCTCTTTGGAACCCTTGTGTTACCCTGGAGACTGCAGCCCTGAGTTCCCATTTCTCAGTCCTTTTCCCTCTCAATCCCTCTTAATCCAAAAGAGGGCTTCTGTCCTGAACGACACATTCCTCTACATGCCAAATTGACATCAAGAGATTTCGGAAGCATAATATTTTGGTATCTGGGCAGCTGGTGATCTTTGGCGTTGGCTCCCGTAGAAAACAAAACAAAAGTTTTTACCCACTCCCCATCTCCAGACACTGGGAATCCCAGTGTCCTAGCCTCCGGGCTTCTTTTTGTACAATTGTGCAATCCTATTTTATTTACTTATTATTGACTTATTTTTACTAACTGATTTATAGAGAGAGGAAGGGAAAGAGAAATAAACACAGTTTGCTGTTCCACTCATTTATGCATTCATTGGTTAATTTTTTTTTCTTTTTTCTTTTTTTCTTTTTTTTTTTTTTACAGGGACAGAGAGAGAGCCAGAGAGAGGGATAGACAGGGACAGACAGACAGGAACGGAGAGAGGTGAGAAGCACCAATCATTAGTTTTTTGTTGCTGTTTCGACACCTTAGTTGTTCATTGATTGGTTTCTCACATGTGCCTTGACTGCGGGCCTTCAGCAGACCGAGCAACCCCTTGCTGGAGCCAGCGACCTTGGGTCCAAGCTGGTGAGCCTTGCTCAAGTCAGATGGACCTGCGCTCAAGCTGGTAACCTCGGGGTCTCGAACCTGGGTCTTCTGCATCCCAGTCCGACATTCTATCCACTGCGCCACCGCTTGGTCAGGCTTTGTTTTTTCTTTTCTTTTTTTCTTTTTTTTACATTTTACAGGGACAGAGAGAGGGATAGATAGGGACAGACAGACAGGAATGGAGAGGTGAGAAGCATCAATCATTAATTTTTCATTGCCATTGCAACATCTTAGTTGTTCATTGATTGCTTTCTCACATGTGCCCTGACTGTGGGCCTTCAGCAGACCGAGCAACCCCTTGCTGGAGCCAGCATCCTTGGGTCCAAGCTGGCAAGCTTTTGCTCAAGCCAGATGGTCCCGTGCTCAAGCTGGCGACCTCGGGGTCTTGAACCTGGGTCCTCTGCATCCTAGTCCGACGCTCTATCCACTGCGCCACTGCCTGGTCAGGCTTTTTTTTTTCATTTTTTGTAGAAGCACAATTTTATTTATATGTTGATTGATTTTAGAGGGAGGGGAAGAGAGAGACACACACACAGAGAAATTTTGATTTGTTTACGTGTGTACCCTGACTAGGATTGAACTGGCATCCTTTGCTTATTAGGATGAGCTCCATACAACTGAGCTGCCTAGCCAGGGCCTAGCTTTTTTTTTTTTAGGGGTGGGGCTAGTTTCTTATAAAGATCTTCCTTTCAGTATTGCAGGCAACAGGGTGAATTACTCACTGAACCTGCTGTCCCCCTTCTGCAGGGATCAGCTAAGACATGTATAAATCCAGGGTGAGGAGGATCCAGCAGAGTCTCTAGTGTTGAAGACACAAATCCTTGGTCCCTCCTTGGACTCTTCCAATCTGGAGTTTGCAGGGTCTCCACCCAGTTACATTGTTTTGTAGAGGATCCTCAGCATTTAACTCGGAATCCTGGGCAATGTTCAGGGTCAGCCTGGTCCACTTGGTATGTGTGCTGCCGAAGCGATCACGAACCTGGGCCACTCGGATATGTCTATTCAACTGATATTTACTGAGCACCTACTGTGTGCCAGGTACTGTTCCAGACACTGAGGGTACAGTGATAAAAAAGACAATTTCTGTGCTTAGGAAGCTCACAAAATAGGGAAGGAGTGGCCAGGCAGCCGATAAACAAGAGATGTAAGTAAGCAAGATTATTTCAGATAGTGGGTCGCTCTATAAAGGGAATAAAATCCAATAATGTAATAGGTAGTAGGGGAAGGCAACATTAGGTGGTGGTCAGCGAAGCCCTCTGTGAGGTGGAGGCGGTGTGACTTGAGCAAAGACCTGAATAATGAAAAGAAACCAATTCTGCAGGGGCCTCCAGTGTGAGCCAGTCAATAGAGAGTTTAAGGGGCCTGGACCCACCTGAGTCCCCACCAAGAGGGTCCTGAGTAGCAACTTCCTGACCTTGTGTCCTGAGGAATCTGCAAGGGGCTGGCTTTTCTCTCCTCCCCCTACCCGACCTGTTCAGGACACCATGCGCCAAACCTCTTTCTCCAGCCTGCCCTAGATTCCAAGATTCCAGATTACCATTCAGAGCTGTCTACACTCTTTTATTAAGACTGACTTTGTTCTGACACAGACTCTGCCAGGCCCCCACCAAGGGCACCTACAATGCCGGCCCAGTGTCCCCTGCCTCTTCCACACCCCTAAAAACCTTTCTGGTCCTTGGCAGCATACCCTGCAGCCTCCAGGCCTGGTTTACCCACTCACTCCACTCTCCCGCTGTCTCCTTCGACCCTCCCACCCTCCCTCTCTCCTTCCCTCCCTCCCCCCTCCCTCCCCCCTCCCTCTCTCCCTCCCTCCCTCTCTCTCCCTCTTATTTTCCTTTCAACTCACATTTATTGGCTGTTGACAGTTTGCCAACCGCTGTGTTAGATAATCCACAGGAACTCTAAAAATGAATAAGACTTGGTCCTGGCTCTGGAGAACCAGGGTCTTGGGAGATAGATAGACATGTTTATTAAGGTGACCAACGTTTTACATTAAAAAGAGGGACAAAAATAAATCGAAGAAAACAATATCGTAAATAAAAGAAACATTTTATTCATTGCAACAATAATACACTATACTATGATAAATGCATAATAAAACATTTGCAATATTTTATAGTGTAATTATGCTTACATGCCTATTAATTTTTAATAATAATTGTAAGAAAAAAGTTCTCATTTTGATACAAATATGTCACATCACACGCAATGGATCGACTGCATCGATCGAATACTGACATTTACAGATTAATCTTCCAGTATCAAAAAGGAAAACATGGCCTGACCTGTGGTGGCGCAGTGGATAAAGCGTCGACCTGGAATGCTGAGGTTGCCGGTTCAAAACCGTGGGCTTGCCCCATCAAGGCACATGTGGGAGTTGAAGCTTCATGCTCCTCCCCCCCTTCTCTCTCTTTCTCTCTCTCTCTCCCATTCCTCTAAAATAAATAAATAAATAAATAAATAAATAAATAAATAAATAAATAAATAAATAAATAAAGTGATTTCATTATATAAAAAAAAAGGAAAACATGTAGGAGGTCACTTTTCGAGGGAGGACAGAACTTACAAAAGGACTGTCCTCCCTAAAGAAGGAGGATTGGTCACTTTATGTTTCTGTTAGATTTTTTTTTTTCATTTTAGAGAGGGGAGAGAGGGAGAGAGAGAGAGAGAGAGAAAGGGGGGAGGAGCTGGAAGCATCAACTCCCACATGTGCCCTGACCAGACCAGTGCAGGGTCTTGAACTGGCAACCTCAGTGTTCCCAGGTCGACGCTTAATCCACTGCACCACCACAGGTCAGGCAGATTTTTTTTTTTTTTTTACAGGGACAGAGAGAGAGTCAGAGAGAGGGATAGATAGGGACAGACAGACAGGAACGGAGAGAGGTGAGAAGCATCAATCATTAGTTTTTCATTGCCGTTGTGACACCATAGTTGTTCATTGATTGCTTTCTCACATGTGCCTTGACCGCGGGCCTTCAGCAGACCGAGCCACCCCTTGCTGGAGCCAGCGACCTTGGGTCCAAGCTGGCGAGCTTTTGCTCAAGCCAGATGGGCCCCGCGCTTGAGCTGGCGACCTCGGGGACTCAAACCTGGGTCTTCCACATCCCAGTCCAACACTATCCACTACGCCACAGCCTGGTCAGGTTGATTATTTTTATTTTGGAAGTACTCTTATTAAAGCTGGGGACAGTGAAACAAGGAAGGGCTGAGAAGAGATGAAGCTACAGGAGAGCCAAGACAGGACTGCTTTGGCTCACTGAAAAGTTATAGAAAAGGGGGCCTTGCCTGACCTGTGGTGGCTCAGTGGATAAAGCGTCGACCTGAAACTCTGAGGTCACTGGTTCGAAAACCCCAACCTTGCCCGGTCAAGGCACATACAAGAAGCAACTACGAGTTGATGCTTCCCACTTCTCCCCACACTCCCTTACCTCTCTCTCTCTTTCAAATGAATAAATAAAATCTCTTTTAAAAAGAAAAGGAAAAAAGAAAAAGGAGACTTGAAGACAGGTTCAAGGGATTACCTCAGGAGAAACCACTGCCCATTGCTCCCCTGGTTGCAACTTTCGTGGGGTCCTGGATTTTAGGAGATGCACCTGAGAGGGAAGAAAGATGTGGAGTGCTCCTGGGAGGGACAGCGCTAGACAGACATGGTAAATGCTTTAGTAGAGATCTCTACGAAGTGCCAGGGAACCTGGTTGCAAGTTCTATCAGGGATCATCAAAGAGATGAGTTTTTGGAAATGTGAACTTGAACAAATGATTAAACCTCTTTATTTTTTATTTTTTTAATTAATTTTAATGGGGTGACATTAATAAATCAGGGTACATATGTTCAAAGAAAACATCTCCAGGTTATCTTGTCATTCAATTATGTTGCATACCCATAAACCTTTTTATTATTTTAATTTTAATTTTTTTAATTAAAAAAATACTTTTAAGACTTTATTTATTCCTTTCAGAGAGAGAGAGAAAGGGGGAGGAACAGGAAGCATCAACTCCCATATGTGCCTTGACCAAGCAAGCCAGGGATTTTGAACCAGCATCCTCAGCATTCCGGGTCAGTGTTTTATCCACTGCGCCACCACAGGTCAGGCTGAAGCCATTTTACCTTTAAGCCCAGTTCAGCAGCCGGTAACTTCAGTAACTGGGATGCTTGGGTATAGAGGATATAAGCAAAGTCTAAGACAAAGGCCTGCTTTCAAAGAGCTTACAGTCTGGTTAAAGAGATAAAATACACACAAGAGTTTTCAGCCCAGTTGCTCAAAACAGAAACCTAAGTATTAGCTTTGATTATCCTTTCTCCATTGTTCATGTCACTGTGTTTCCAAAGTTGATTCTGAACTCAGTGTCTCGTCTCCATCTGTAAACCTGCTACTCTGGTACGAGCCATTCATGTTCTCCACCTGGACTGCTGCAAAACCTTTCTAACTGGCGTCTTTGCTTCTTGTGGTGATTTTTGTTAAATTTAATCATGTTACTGGCCTGCTTAAAATACTAGAATTGCTTCTGTGATGGTTGGATTAAAATCCAAACTACTCCCTTTGGCCTACAAGGACCTGTGTGATTTTGTCCCTGCCTTCCTCTCGGACCTCTTGCTCTATCAATCTTGCCTTCACTCACTAAGGTGCAGCCTTTGCACGTGCATGTGCAAGTGCCTTCTCCTGGAAGGCTCTCCACCCCATGTCCGCATGGCTCCTTTGGGTCACTCGGGTATCACATTATAAGTCACCTTTTCAGTAAAGCCATCCCTGACCATCCAGGCACTTTCTGGCATGTCACACTGTTTTATTATTTTCTGCACAATATTAACATTATTTTATTTGTTTGCTTGTTTTTATTGTCTATTGAGATGTAAGTCAAAGAGCATAGAGACCAAACAGTGCCTGCCTCTAAGCAAATGATTATTAAATGAATGAACTGGAGTTGGGGTGGGCTTGGAAGGATGGGCAGACTTCCAGGATGAGGAAGTGAAATGAACAAAGGTGTGAAGTCAGGAGTAAGCCAGCCTGTACTGGGAGTGGCTGGCTGAACTGTAGCAGAGGACCAGTTGGGGTCTGGTGGCAAAGGGGCTGGGGACACAGGCTGCATCTAGATTGTGGAGTACCATGACAGTTAAACTGAAGAAACAGTACTCCATCCTGCAGGGTAACAGGAAGCCACTGAAGATCTTCGAGCTGAGGAATGACCTAATTAAAACTGTATCGTGAGCCTGACCAGGCGGTGGCGCAGTGGATAGAGCGTCGGACTGGGATGCAGAAGACCCTGGTTCGAGACCCCGAGGTCGCCAGCTTGAGCATGGCTCCATCTGGCTTGAGCAAAAGCTCGCCAGCTTGGACCCAAGGTCGCTGGCTTGAGCAAGGGGTTACTCGGTCTGCTGAAAGCCTGCGGTCAAGGCACATGTGAGAAAGCAATCAATGAACAACTAAGGTGTCACAACGGCAACAAGAAACTAATGATTGATGCTTCTCATCTCTCTGTTCCTGTCTGTCCCTATCTATCCCTCTCTCTGACTCTCTCTGACCCTGTTAAAAAAAAGACACAACTGTATCTTGAGAAAATTAATCCAGAGTCTGCTTCAGAAGGGGGCTGAAGCAGGGCCAGCCATATAATTTTTAGGACCCACTGCAAAGTGAAAATGTGGGATCATTTCTTCAAGAAGTGACAAAAAGGTGCAGTTCAAGGGACTGAAATATAAAATACTTTCATTTCTTCCACAGTTCTTTTCTTGACTTCTCATGGCATCTTTTATTTGCTACTTAATGTTGTTTAACATTTTTCTGTCTTCAGTTTATTGATAAATACAGAAGGGCTAGAAGGAAAAGAAATTATGCCTCAGTGCTTCCTTGTACGCCATCATTGCTAGTGGAAGTGGTTGGCTAAATCAGGGAAATAACATGACTGAGAAAGGATATGAAAGGATGTCTTTTTTTTTTTTTTTTTGAGAAAGAGATAAGACAGACAGACAGGAAGGGAGAGAGGTGAGAATCATCAACTCGTTGTGGCACCTTAGTTGTTCATTGATTGCTTTTTCATATGTGCCTTGACTGGGGGAGGTGGGGAGGTGGGGGGATGCAGCCAAGCCAGTGACCCCTTGCTCAAGCCAGTGACCTTGGGCTTCAAGCCAGTGAACTTTGGGCTCAAACCATGAGGTCATGTCTATAATCCTACACTCAAGCCGAAGACCCCACACTCAAGCCGGCAACCTTGGGGTTTCAAACCTGGGTCCTCAGCATCCCAGGCCAATGCTCTATCTGTAGAGTGTCTTGATCATCTATGTCTTCTAGAAGGCCATTGCTTTCATTCTATTTTCAAAGCAAATTCTGCTTCAAATGAAAAGTTTGGCCCCTTAGCTTTCAGTACCTCTACTTATTCAGGTGTAGAAATATCACACTTCCTTTGTACTTGCTTTGACTCTCCCCGGACTCCCACGCGTGGTGGATCCACCAGAGTTCTGTGCTCATGGAGCTTCATGAATGACCTTTTGTGAATATTGTTTCTGCTCACATGAAGGCTCCATTGTCCCATTGGACTTCACTTACAAAGCACAAGTTCAAAGATAAAATTATGAAGAATTTCAAGATGGTGACAGCAGAGCACTAAACCAAGCACAAGCCATTCTGAGCATGGGACTTGACTGAGCAGATCTCAAGTCCACGAAGCTGACCCTCGACTGGAGGGAGAGTTTGAGGGGAAGAGTAACAGCCAAAATGGAGTTGTTGAGTACTGGAGCCAAGGATTTAGGATGAGAGTTGAAAGAAAAACCTTTCCACGGAAACATGACAAGATTTGAAGAGCCCAGGTGGCCACCAGGTCAGTGCTCTAACCACTATACCATCACCAGTCAGGCAGATAATTGTCCTTAACACGAGGTCTTTAGAGGCTCTGTATTCCCCATCTAGACTGTGGATCTCTTGAGCCCTGTGAGAACTTCGGCCTCCCCTCTCTGGGGCTATGTTGCACACGGTCTCTAGTAGGTGTTTAAAAAATGTTGATTCAAGTCTGGCCTGTGGTGGCGCAGTGGATAAAAGCCTCGACCTCGAATGCTGAAGTCCTCGGTTTGAAGCCCTGGGTTTGCCTGGTCGGGACACATATGGAAGTTGATGCTTCCTGCTCTTCACCCCTCTTTCACTCTCTTCCTTTTTCTCTCTCCTCTCTCTCTAAACATGAATAACTAAATAAAATAAATTTTAAAAAAATGTTGATTCAAGTGGGCAAATGAGGTGGGGAGTTCAGACGTGGGTGAGAGGAGGCAGAGCACCTAAGCAGATCAACAGACCTGGCTCCAGGGCTGGCGTCTCAGGACAGTGCTGGGGGCTGGGAATGGGGTGTTGGGAGGGCTTCCTTGCTGTGCTGGGAAGCGTGGAAGCCCTGAAGCTTGGAGAAAAACTGGTGGTGGGAGAAGGGGCTGTAGGACTGAAGAAGTTGGGGGCGGGGACCAGTAGCAGCTCCCACAAGGGGGATTTCTCTCCTGTGGTGGCCTCTTTCCATCTCTGTATGCCTGTTCCAGCTTCCATCCTGCTGGTCTAACACCCTGGCTGGTCTCTTTTACCCGTTCTTCTTGGTTTCTGGTTCTTTCTCTACTTCTTTCACATCTGTCCTGTGTGTCTTATGGATCTTAGTCTCTAAATCCCTGCTTGAGGTCCCCATCTTAGATGTATAAGGCTTCCCTCTCAGTCTCCGTTTTCTCTGGGGTTGTCTCAGTATACTGCCCAGAACGCCTTCTCTCCCTTCTACCCACCCTGATTCCAGTCCAGAAACTAGGGTAGGGCAAGGGCAGAGACCTCCTGGCACTGACAAGGCGACAGGGGGCGTGCCTAAGCCTTCCCCAATATTTGCATATGTATGAGCTCTCGGGGCCTGTGGCGAGGAGGCGGGGCTTCTGGGGGTGGGAAGGAGGCGGGCACCCCCCGAGCCGCTGACTATTAAGACTGCGCTCCGCGACCGCCGGCCCCGCACTGCTGAGTAGCAGAGCCTCGGGCTAGGGGAATCCTATCCCCGGCTGACCCCAACTGCGCGTCCCTCCCGTCTCCCGGTCGAGCTACCACTGCTGTGGCGGTCTCTGCTTGCTGGAAGAGACTTTAGCGGTTACCCGACCCCCTCTCTACAGCCTCTTTGAACCTCGGATTTCGGGGCGCCCCTTCCCCCATCCCCTCTCTGCCTATTTGCACCCCGATTTGTTCTGCGCTTTTCTCGGGTTTTGCTGCCGTCTATTTTTGCATCCTTTTTCGTTTTGCTTCTAGGAGGTGGGGGTGAAGCTGCACTCGTACCCCTTTCGCTTTTTATCCTCTCCTGCTCCGAAAACCCCCCTTTTCATCGCAATCGGGGGGCCTAGGGCCGGTGCATCCCACGCCGCGCTGTCGACAACCTGCAGCGTGTGGCCGTGCACCTCGGAATTTGCAGCAGCTGCATTGCTGAAGGGGGTCTCCCTCACCCCGGCTGCCTTCGCTCGCGGAGCATTCCGGTGCGTGGGAGGGGGGCTACAGCGCACCGCACCCTAGCTCCTTCATAGTCCCCGTCGCCAAGATGGTCATCAAGAAAGAGAAGAAGAGCTGCGGGCAGGTGGTTGAGGAGTGGAAGGAGTTCGTGTGGAATCCGAGGACGCACCAGTTCATGGGCCGCACCGGGACCAGCTGGGGTACGCGGGGCGGCTGCGTAAGAGGGGTGGTGCCCGCTGGGCGACGCCCAGGGGGTACAAGATACCGCCGGTGTATCCCAGCTCCCTCCCCGGGTCCTCGGCGTCCGACCCCCCTGCAGTGCTCTGGGCTGGGAGGGGACCGAATCGCGGGTCTAATCTCCCAGGCTGGCGCTGCGGAGGCGGAGAAAGTAGGTCACTGCCGCCTTCCCGCCCCCCGCGGAGCCCCTTCGCGCGGGGGGTCACTGGCTCTATGAGCGTGTCCGAGCCGCGGCGCTCGCTCTCGGGGACCCGTCAGCTCCTCCCAGTTGCCCTCCTTCCCCAAAGAAGCGCCCCTTTCCTCCCTAAGGCTACCAAGCTAGCTACCCAAGCCGGTCCATTTTTAGTTCGTGCCCATCACTTGGACCCTGGGAACACGCATGAGAGGGCGGGTCTTGGGGAGGTGTGTGTGTGTGGGAAGGCTGTTGGAGGAGGGTTCTTCATAGCGGAAGTTGTCTGTATCGCACTGTCGAGCGTTTGGAGCCATCTGTGGCTGCTCTGCAGGTGGGGGAGAGGCTGTTGGGGAGGACTGGCCCTGTGAGGTTTTTGAGGCTGGATGTTTTGGGATGACAAAAATCAGGGGATGTGGAGGGAGTTCGTTGTGTATATAGTCGTGGGTCTGGTGCTGAAAATGGGTGCAGGTTACTAGTGGAATTCTTCCAAAAAAGGATTGTTAAACTGGGAAGTGTAAGCACAGGGCACACTGTGTGACACAGTTTACAAGTTGCTCTACACTGATTGAAGGATGTCCTCATCAGCCCACCTGCCTGGGGCCCTTGAGATGGGTACAATGCAGTCCTTGCTCCAGGGAACTTGAAGTCAAGTCCCTGGGAATTGGAGGCGCCCAGGAGTGCTTGAGAAAATCTGAGGAGGCTTCATGGGTGAAGTGTCTTTTGAGGCAGAAGGACTGGGGTTCCCCAGCAGTGAAAATAACAGGTACTCACAGCAGTCTGAGGAGTGACAGAGTGCCCTCTCACATCCACCAAAGACCTGCTCTTTCCTGGGAAGGCCGTGGGAGATTCTGCTTTTACTCCTTGCTTCTGCCTTGGGTGTTGTGTGTGAGTTGAGGACAGGGTGACTGTTGAAGGTTCTGGACAGATGTCTCCAAGAGATTTTATAATTGGGCAGAAGCTGCGTTCAAGATGGGGAGCCAGGAGAAAAGATTTCCCTATTTGAGTGTGAAAGTCTCCACTCTGAGGGGCAGGATGAGAGTTGATTGTGAATGGTAGCCAGTGCCAGCTTCAAGTCATGCTGAACAACTTTAAGCAGGAACTTTAAAGCAGCAGCAACAGATCTGCTATTTCAGGGCCATGAATCGTTGAGAAATTGGAAATGTAATTTGAGGCAAAATGATTGTGGCCTATCCTTGGGGTTGTCCCAGCAACGGGAGTTTAGGTCTCTTGTGGCCTCTACAAGGTCAGGCTTCACTGTGCCCTAGAACCAGGAGGGGGCTGGGAGTCATGGCTGGATGCCAGACACAACTGCCTGTGTCCAGCTTGTCTCATTTGGCTCCCCTTAGGGAAGGCCCTACGATGTCCCTGAGGCTCTGTGACCCATCCCGCTACAGAATCTCTGAGTGAGAAAAGGGTGTATGGGAAAGGGGCGGTGGCGGCAGCAGAACCTGCTGACCCTGTTGCCTCCTCTGCAGCCTTTATCCTCCTCTTCTACTTCGTCTTCTATGGCTTCCTCACAGCCATGTTCACCCTCACCATGTGGGTGATGCTGCAGACTGTCTCTGACCATACCCCCAAGTACCAGGACCGACTGGCCACACCAGGTGAGTGATGAGGCTCTCCTACCAGCCACTCTAACTACTCTTGTGCCCCTAAACCTCCAATAGGAACTCCACTAAGAACTCGGAGTTGTCAGAGGTGTGGTTTTGATGATCCTGTCACCGTGTGCTGGGCAGTTCTTGAAATCTGCCTTCCTTCCCGTTTCCCACAGTTGAGGGCTATGTGATTTGGGGAGATCTTCCTCCCATGAAGCTCTCGGACTTGCATCCCATCCCTTACCCTGGTGTTCTCTGTATCCATTTCTGCCCTCTGTGTGTGGTCCTGCATCTCATATACAACCCCCACTGTGCCCTTGTCTGGCTGTAGGCTTGATGATTCGCCCCAAGACTGAGAACCTTGATGTCACTGTCAATGTCAGTGACACTGAAAGTTGGGACCACCATGTACAGAAGCTCAACAAGTTCTTGGAGCGTGAGTATTAGCCTGGAGATGTGGTTGTGGAGGACCTTGGGCAGGGGATTGGAGACATTAGAAATGGAACATCAGGCACCTGCTCTCTTTCCCCCACCTTCTTAGCTTACAACGACTCTGTCCAAGCCCAAAAGAATGATGTCTGCCGCCCTGGGCGCTATTACGAGCAGCCAGATAATGGAGTCCTCAACTACCCGAAACGTGCCTGCCAGTTCAACCGAACCCAGCTGGGTGACTGCTCTGGCATCGGGGACCCCACCCACTATGGTTATAGCACTGGGCAGCCCTGTGTCTTCATCAAGATGAACCGGGTAACCATGACCTTGGTTCCCAGGGAGAAGGGAAGAGGGGGCTGGGGCCACCATTTACTAGCAGTCGCTTCCCTTCACTGGGGCTAACGGGCATTAGATTTTTTGGATGTTTGAGTGAGAGAACAAGAAAGATGGGGCCACTGGAGGCTGAGATCCATGGCTGGAGGCTAGATACTTGTGTGTTTGACTTTTTTCTCTAACCCTCACTACTCTCTTCACTCTAGGTCATCAACTTCTATGCAGGAGCAAACCAGAGCATGAATGTTACCTGTGTGGGGAAGGTAAGTATTCTGGGCCTTGTCCACCTGCCCACTTGTGTGTATACATGGTTTCCATGTAATTCGCTCATCCCTGCCAATCTTCTTTTCTCCCAGAGGTCCCATCACTCCAGGGACAAAGGGGTAAGAGTGGGCTCCAAAATGGCGCAAACTCCAAGGGGCTTCTACCCCTTTTGCTTCTCTCTAGGATGAGAAGCTGCTCTTGTGTGGATAGACACCTTCTCCCTGATTCCACCCAAGCCCTAGCCTCTGGCTTCTCTCCTCAACCATCCCACCTTTTTCCTCTATTCCCTGATAACCACGTCTTCTGTTGTCCCTCCCATATCTTGCCTGTCCCTCAGTTCTTTTTAGGTATCTGATACCTGCTGATCTGTTAGCACCACCTGCCACCACTAAGTTGTCCTTAGAACCCTGATCCCTCCACCTCTGTCCTCTCTAGAAACTTCCTGCCAGTTCTTTGTTCAAACCCTCTTCTTACTTCCTACTGAACCCTTTACTCATTTATCTGTTTTTTTTTGGCTCTGCTCCAGAAAGCAGTTCCTGAGGATGGGGTAAGAACCTGAGGTGGGAGTGGAGTAGGAGGCTTCCTTCAGGACTTCCCAGTGTGTGGAGAGAGAAGGGTACCTCCTGCTCACACACAGACACATACAGACAATAGATAGGATACAGGATCTGGAGTGAAAAAACAAAGGGAAGTCTGGCGAGCTTCCGGGTTCCTTCCGCTCTTAACCAGCTCTCCCTTGTACCGTCCTGTGCCCCCACAGCGAGATGAAGATGCTGAGAATCTGGGCAGCTTTGTCATGTTTCCTGCCAACGGCAACATCGACCTTATGTACTTCCCCTACTATGGCAAAAAGTTCCACGTAAGTTTTACGGGAGACCCTGGGCTGATGGCTCCCTGAGAAGGAGGCCAAGGACCTAGCCCCTCACTCTCCTCCTTTGGCCCAGGTAAACTACACACAGCCCCTGGTGGCTGTGAAGTTCCTGAATGTGACCCCTAACGTGGAGGTGAACGTGGAATGCCGAATCAATGCAGCCAACATCGCCACAGACGATGAGAGAGACAAGTTCGCTGGCCGAGTGGCCTTTAAACTCCGCATCAACAAAACCTGAGCTCCCTTTCCTCCTGCCCCTGCCTCTTTCCTATGGATGCTTCTGGAATGTTTCTTTTCCTCTACTTCTAAACCCAGCCTGATTGATGATCATTGTGATTCTCCACTTTCACGCATTTCCCACCATCTTCTCCTGCCCTTAGCTCAATCAGAGACAGGGAGATGGGGTCCCAAGATGGTCACGGAAGAGCCGCTCTGGCTCTGGTTTGACTGTGAGTGGGATGTCCCCACAGCTACCCTCCCATCTCCTGGGAGATACAAAAAATGCCCACCTACCTTCATACCCACCCACCTAAATTCAGGCACACAAACACAATCTTATGTCATCCCTTGATTTCCAGACAGGAACGTGGCACTCCATTCTCCATTCCTAAGTGCAACTGCTGTCACCTTCCTCTCTTGCCCCCCTTCTCCAATGATACAATGTTGCTGTCTTGCTGGCTTTTGACTTGTCTGGTTCCTCTGGTAAGTCTTTCTCCACCTCCTCTCTCTCCCCATTCTCTTTTCATGACAGGTGGCTCTGCAGTCTTTTGCCTGTTTCCTGGCACTTGCCACCTCTCATCTTAAGGTGACTGTGTGAGCTGAGAGCGAGGGTCTGGAAAAGTCTTGTGCTGGTTTTTCTGGAAAATTCTCTTTTTGGCCTCTAGCACCCAGATAGGCACTCCTCGGAGGGGCCGAAAAGACCTAGGCTAAATATCTACTTTGTTTTTGTTGATGCCTCTCTGACGCCTGTCTACTTTCCCAGAATATCCTTCAAGTTCCACTTCCCAGGAGCTCTGGGGGAGGGGCAGCCATTTTGAATCTGTCCCCAGTGGCCACCTTGGAAACGTCAGCAGGCTATGGGACTATTCCACCTCCTTTCCTGGGCCCAGATCTGCCCCCCTCCTGCCCCCCCCCCCCATCCTCTAGCCGGCTTCTCTTAGCAATTTATCAACTAATCACTAACTCCTTCCCTTTCCTCGCATATCAGCCTGAAACTTGCAAATACGCCCTCAATTCAGGCCCTGAATTTCCTGGCTCCCTCTCCTTCAGATCCCTTTGCATTTTTAAATGACCCCAGAGTGCCCATAGGATTTTAAGAGGGACCTCCGGTATTCTTGAGTTACAGAGGTGTTTTAACTTTTTCGGCAGTGCCCTTCTCTTCCTCACCTCTAATCTCCCTTTTCTGACGCTGCAGCCGCCACACCCACCCGCGGATGGACCCATTCCTTGTTTTCTCTGGCTGGATCTGAGTTTCTTCCCCTTGGGTCCCCTGTTTTCCTGCGCTCCCCTCGCCCCAGTGGTCTCTCTCTGCAGTTATTTAATGCCTGTGTCAGATCTACTGTAAAAAGATGATGAAGTACAATAAAATCAGAGCAATTATATATATAAATATATATCACACATGGAGCCCTGTGTGTGGGTGGTTCCTTTCTGAGCTCTTGGTAGAGACCTGGGAAGGGGGAGGAGGGCTGGTTGGGGTGATCTGGGGGTTACCCAGACTTTGAGCCGCGCCCTAGATTTGACCTCTGTTGTGCAGTGTCTCAGCATCTAACTCCTAGATCACTCCTTCACCTATACTGTTTTTTTAATTTTATTTTAATTTTAATTTTTATTTTATTCATTTTAGAGAGGAGACACAGAGTGAGAGAGAGAGAGAGAGAAAGAGGGGAGGAGCTGGAAGCTCATCTCCCATATGTGCCTTGACCAGACCAGTGCAGGGTTTTGAACTGGCGACCTCAGTGTTCCCAGGTCAACGCTTTATCCACTGTGCCACCACAGGTCAGGCTATACTGTCTTTTTTAATTTAATTAGACAGGAAGGAGGGGAGAGAGAGAGAGAGAAGCATCAACTCATAGTTGCTTCACTTTAGCTGTTCACTGATTGCTTCTCATTCGTGCCTTGACTGGGTGTGGGGGCTCAAGCAAGAGACCTTGGGATCATGTCCATGATCTAATGGTCAAGATGGTGAGCCTGCACTTAAGCCAATGGCCTTGAGGCTTCAAACCTGGGACCTCAGCATTCCAGGTCAATCTACTCTGCCACCACAGGTCAGGTGACCTACATGACATACCTTGTGATCACTCAATACAAGAGGCAGGAAGCCTATGTACCTTTGTACAGCCATATTTATAAAGTGCTTACTATGTGCATTCTAGGTACCATGAGCAGATGCTTGAGTTCCTACCCCCAAGAAGCTGCCCAGTTTAACAGGAGAGGCAAGAAGCACACAGGAAACATACCAGGCGGACCTAAATGGTGCCTCAAAAAGGGGAGGAAGCTGGTGAGAACGAAATTCAGAGTGGTCAACCACTTTCTGTTGGGGGCTTCAAATGGAAGGTTTCTTAAGAGGATTAAAGGATGGGACAATTTGGAGGTGAGAATAGCATCAGGAAATGTCTAGGGAGATGAGAAAAACTGACTAGGAGACATCTCAAAATAGTATGAACCTGATTATTTTAATTTCATGTAAGAAGAAAAGTATTACCTGACCTGTGGTGGCACAGTGGATAAAGCGTTGACCTGGGATGCTTAGGTCTCTGGTTCAAAATCCTGGGCTTGTCTGGTCAAGGCACATACAAGAAGCAACTACTATGAGTTGATGCTTCCCTCTTCTCCCCTTTTACTCTTTCCCTAAAAATCAATAAAAAGAAAGAAAATAGAAAGGGATGGATGGGCCTGACCAGGCGGTAGCGCAGTGGATAGAGAGTCGAACTGGGATGCAGAGGACCCAGGTTCGAGACCCTGAGCTCGCCAGCTTGAGCGCGGGCCCATCTGGCTTGAGCAAAAGCTCGCCAGCTTGTACCCAAGGTCACTGGCTCCAGCAAGGGGTGGCTCGGTCTGCTGAAGGCCCGCGGTCAAGGCACATGTGAGAAAGCAATCAATGAACAACTAAGGTGTTGCGATGGCAACGAAAAACTAATGATTGATGCTTCTCACCTCTCTTCATTCCTGTCTGTCTGTCCCTATCTATCCCTCTCTCCGACTCTCTCTCTGTTCCTGTAAAAAAACAAAAAAAAAAAAAAAAAAAAAGAAAGGGATGGATGGGTCTATATAGCTCTATACAGCAATGTTTATTGAGGTATGTGGGATAGGGTTATAGCTAATTTTTTTCTTAGGGCTTATTTGCTTTTGTTTGTGATGAGTTGGTCTTACTACTTGCCTTGAAAATGAGCTTTATTATTAGCCTGACCTGTGGTGGCGCAGCGGATAAAGCATCAACCTAGAATGCTGAGGTCACCGCTTTGAAACTCCAGGCTTGCCTGGTCAAGACACATATGAAAGTTGATGCTTCCTGCTCCCCCCCCCCTTCTCTCTCTCCTCTCTGAAATAAATGAATAAAATCTTTAAAAAAAGAAAATTAGCTTTATTATACATGCATACATATATGCAATTTTATCCTGAATACATAGTACAAACGACATAGATTACTGGTCATTGTTATTCAAATATCATTGTTATTCCAATCATATCCACTTTTCAGTACTTCACCTGTTAGCGTTCTTTTTTTTTTTTTTTTTTTTTTTTTTTTTTTACAGGGACAGAGAGAGGAATAGATAGGGACAGACAGACAGGAAAGGAGAGAATTGAGAAGCATCAATCATTAGTTTCTCGTTGCCATTGCGACACCATAGTTGTTCATTGATTGCTTTCTCACATGTGCCTTGACCGTGGGCCTTCAGCAGACTGAGCCACCCCTTGCTGGAGCCAGCGACCTTGGGTCCAAGCTGGCGAGCTTTTGCTCAAGCCAGATGGGCCCGCGCTCAAGCTGGTGAGCTCGAGGTCTCGAACCTGAGTCTTCCGCATCCCAGTCCGATGCTCTACCCACTGCGCCACCGTCTGGTCAGGCTGGTAGCGTTCTAATGTTTTGAAATGTCTGCATATTTTTTCTATTCATTCTTAATTCGTTAAAGCTCTTTGATAGCTGTAGATATTAACTACTTTTCAATTGTAAAATTCTCAACCATTTGCTTCTTGATTTTGTGGTTGCTTTAACTATTAGTGTTGGGTTTTCAGATGGTCAAATATTGGTTCATTTGTAGTTTCTGGGTTTCCAGTCACTAGAGTATATTCATTTTCTAGATGTTTTTTGAGGGGGCAGAATTTAATGTAATTGAAATCTTACATTCACTTTAATTCATCTGGTTTGTTTCTTTTGTGTGCAAATTAGGAGTCCAATTTTATTTTTCCAGTTGTGTCAGCTTCACTTTAAAAAAATCCCTAATTTATTCCCTTTGAATTGAAGTATTAAGTTTAGCCATATAATAACATTTCTATATACTGAGATCTCCTTCTGGATCCACTATTTGTTGCTCCTGGAGAGTTTACCAGTCCATATACCAAGCTACATTGATTTAATCCAGTTGTTTCATCGTAAGTATTTTGATATTGAACAAGCAAGTTCTCTCATTCTCTCTTTTTTAGTTTTATTTATTTATTTAGTTAGTTTTATTTATTTATTTATTTATTTATTTACAGGGACAGAGAGAGAGTCAGAGAGAGGGACAGATAGGGACAGACAGACAGGAACCGAGAGAGGTGAGAAGCATCAATCATTAGTTTTTCGTTGCCGTCGCAACACCTTAGTTGTTCATTGATTGCTTTCTCACACGTGCCTTGACCGCGGGCCTTCAGCAGACTGAGCATCCCTTGCTGGAGCCAGCGACCTTGGGTCCAAGCTGATGGGCTTTTTTGCTCAAGCCAGATGGGCCCGCGCTCAAGCTGGCCAGCTCGGGGTCTTGAACCTGGGTCTTCCGCATCCCAGTCCGACGCTCCATCCACTGTGCCACCGCCTGGTCAGGTTCCCCATTCTCTTTTTTTTTTAATTTTTGTTTTGTTTTTTTTGTTTTTACAAGGACAGAGAGAGAGTCAGAGAGAGGGATAGGGACAGACAGACAGGAACGGAGAGAGGTGAGAAGCATCAATCATTAGTTTTTTATTGCCTTCTGACACCTTAGTTGTTCATTGATTGCTTTCTCACATGTGCCTTGACTACGGGCCTTCAGCAGACCGAGCCACCCCTTGCTGGAGCCAGCAACCTTGGGTCCAAGTTGGCGAGCTTTTGCTCAAGCCAGATGGGCCCCGCGCTCAAGCTGGCGACCTCGGGTCTCAAACCTGGGTCTTCCGCATCTCAGTCCGACGCTCCATCCACTGCACCACCACCTGGTCAGGCTCCCCATTCTCTTTTTAAAACAACTATTCTTGGGCCTATATTTACAGAAAGAAAAAACTTGTTGGATTCTTTTCTTCATATGTGCCTTTACTGGGGAGCTCAAGACAAGCCAGCGACTCCATGCTCAAGACAGTGACCTTTGGGCTCAAGCCAGTGACCTCAGGATTTTTAAACCTGGGACCTCATCATTCCAGGTCAATGCTCTATCCATTGCAACACCGGTCAGGCCAAACTTATTGGGACTCTAATTGGAATTGCATTATATCTTTATTACATTGTGCGGTTTTTGTTTGTTTTGTGGCAGAAACAGAGAGAGTCAGAGAGTGGGACAGATAGGGGCAGACAGACAGGAACGGAGAGAGATGAGAAACATCAATTCTTCGTTGTGACTCCTTAGTTGTTCATTGATTGCTTTTTCATATGTGCCTTGACTGGGGGGCTACAGCAGATCGAGTAACCCCTTGCTCAAGCCAGTGACCTTGGGTCCAAGCTGGTGAGCCTTGCTCAAACCAGATGAGCCCGTGCTCAAGCTGGCGACTTTGGGGGTCTCGAACCTGGGTCCTCCACATCCAAGTCCGAAGCTCTATGCATTGTGCCACCACCTGGTCAGGTCCATTCTTTTATTTTTAATGTTTATTGCCCTGGCCAGAGAGTTCGGTTGGTTGGAGCATCGTCCTGAAGTGCAGAGGTTGTTGGTTTGATCCCCGGTCAGAGAACATACAGGAGCAGATCTATGTTCCTGTCTTTATTTTGTTGATTTTAGAAAGAGCAGAAGAAAGAGAGACAGGAACATTGTTCTATTTCTGTATGCTCCCTGAAGGGATCAAACCTGCAACCTCTGCTTCAAGACAATGTTCTGACCAATGAACTATCCAGCCAGGGCCTGAGCTAATCTTTTGTGTGCCAATTTTATTAAACTTATTCCTAAATACTTTACTGATTTTGTTATTATAAATTGAATATTTTTCAGTGCTTTTGCTTTAAAATAATCTTTTTTTTTTTTTAGAGAGCGTGAGAGAAAGACAGTGACAGACAGACAGGAGGGGAGATATGAGAAGCATCAACTCAGTTTCAGCACCTTCGTTGTTCATTGATTGCTTTCTCTTATGTGCCTTGACCAGAGGGCTCCAGCAGAGCCAGTGACTTCTTGCTCAAGCCAGTGACTATGGAGTCATGTCTATAATACCACACTCAAGCTTGTGACCTTAGGGTTTCAAACCTGGATCTTCAGCATTCCAGGCTGATGCTCTATCTACCTGGTCAGGCTAATATATCCTTTTGTATTTAAAAAGATTATTATATTTTTTAATTTTTTATTCATTTTAGAGAGGTGAGGGGAGAGAGAGGGGGAGAGAGAGAGAAGGCAGGGAAGGATCAGAAAGCATCAACTCCCATTTGTGCCTTGACCACGCAAGCCCAATGTTTTGATCCAGTGACCTCAGCATTCCAGGTCAAGAATTTATCCACTCCACTGCACCACCACAGGTCAGGCTATAATATATTTAAAAAAACATTTTTTTTTACAGGGACAGAGAGAGAGTCAGAGAGAGGGATAGATAGGGACAGACAGACAGGAACGGAGAGAGTTGAGAAGCATCAATCATTAGTTTTTCGTTGCCATTACGACATCTTAGTTGTTCATTGATTGCTTTCTCACATGTGCCTTGACCGCGGGACTTCAGCAGACTGAGCAACCCCTTGGTGGAGCCAGCGACCTTGGGTCCAAGCTGGTGAGCTTTAGCTCAAGCCAGATGGGCCTGCGCTCAAGCTGGCGAGCTCGGGGTCTTGAACCTGGGTCTTCCGCATCCCAGTCTGACGCTCTATCCACTGCGTCACCGCCTGGTCAGGCCAGGCTATAATATTTTTTATAATTCTTTTTTGTTTAAGATTTTATTTATTGATTTGAGAAAGAGGCAGTAGGGGAGGAGAGGGAAGCAACTCATAGTTCCTTCTCCTATGTGTCTTGAGCAGCCAAGCCTGAGGTTTGGAACTGGCAACCTCAACCTTGCAGGTAGATGCTTTCATTATGCTCTGAGCCTTCACAGGTCAGGCATATTTCTTTCTTATCTGTCTACCTTTCGAAATTCTCTTAATTCCATCAAATCTCTATTATATTTTGAGTTTTTAGGCACATGTGATCTAAAAGGTAGAGAATTTTTCAACCCATGTTAAGTTGTAGGTACCCCAAAGCTGTTGTTAGTGAGCATTCCTGTTTACTTCTCCCCTTCTGCCCAATTTAGAAGAGAAAGTTGATTTAGAAAGTTACAGCCTGACCTGTGGTGGCGCAGTGGATAAAGCAATGACCCAGAACACTTAAGTCGCTGGTTCAAAACCCTGGGCTTGCCTGGTCAAGGCACATATGGGAGTTGATGCTTCCTGCTCCTCCCCCTTTCTCTCTCTCTCTCTTCTCTAAAATGACTAAATAAAATCTTTAAAAAAAAGTTAGAGGTAGAAGTAAGCCAGCTGGGCTACTGTAGGCTCAGGAAACAAGTTACAGAAGAAGACAGATGTTTCTGTCTCTCTATAAATAAATTAAAACAAAGAAAAACAAAAAGCAAAAGCAAAGTAAGGATACTGGTTCCACAAGCCATGCATAAAAATCAGTGTCCTTCAAGACAAAAAAACAACAAAAACAAAAGCCAAACAAAACCCAACAAAACCACAAGGGCCCTTGGAGCTAAGGAGACACACCTGGGGGCTTAGATGTGCTTTTGCGGGAGAGCGCTTGAGGGCTGGGTCCATCATCTTGAGGGTTTTAAGGGACGTCTTAGGGGAGCTAGTTCTTGATTCTAATTAAAATTATTTTATTGTTTAACCATTCAGATCCTTACTAGTATTCTATTACTGTTTTTAAAAGAATGGCTGCTGAAATTTAATCAAATCCCTTTCAGCATGTTGATACGATCATATTTTTTCCAACACTAATTTGCTAATGTAATGACTTATGTTGATAGATTCTCTATTAAACCAACCTTGTGCTCCTGGGATAAATCCTACTTAGTTAGTGTTAATAGTCTTTTTTTTTTTTTTTTACAGGGACAGAGAGAGAATCAGAGAGAGGAATAGATATGGACAGACAGACAGGAATGGAGAGAGGTGAGAAACATCAATCATTAGTTTTTTGTTGCCGTCGCTACACCTTAGTTATTCATTGATTGCTTTCTCACATGTGCCTTGACCTCGGGCCTTCAGCAGACCGAGCCACCCCTTGCTGGAGCCAGCGACCTTGGGTCCAAGCTGGCGAGCTTTTTGCTCAAGTCAGATGGGCCCGCACTCTAGCTGGCGAGCTCGGGGTCTCGAACCTGGGTCTTCTGCATCCCAGTCCAATGTTCTATCCACTGCGCCACCACCTGGTCAGGCTGATTATTTTTATTTCGGAATACTCTTATTAAAGCTGGGGACAGTGAAAAAAGGAAGGGCTGAGAGAAGCTACAGGAGAGCCTACACAGGGCTGCTTTGGCTCACTGAAAAGTCACAGAAAAGGGGGCCTTGCCTGACCTGTGGTGGCTCAGGCATCAACCCCCATATGTGCCTTGACCAGGCAAGCCTGGGGTCTTGAACTGGCGACCACAGCATTCCAGGCCGACGCTTTTACTCACTGCGCCACCGCAGGTCAGGCTAGGCTGTGCATTATTTTAAACTTATTCCAAACCTCTATGGGACAGGGCTTATACTCTTTTTATTTAACACAGAATTCCATTTTATTTCTTTTTATTTATTCATTTTAGAGAGGAGATACAGAGTGAGAGAAAGATAGAAAGTGGGGAGGAGCTAGAAGCATCAACTCCCATATGTGCCTTGACCAGACCAGTACAGGGTTTTGAACTGGCGACCTCAGTGTTCCCAGTTTGACGCTTTATCCACTGCACCACCACAGGTCAGGCAGGGCTTATACTCTTGAGATCAGGGGGTCACATCTGCTATGGGGCCCCAGGGCTTACATAGTGTTGGGCACAGGTTAAAGCACCAGTATCTTATTAGAAGGCTTGATAAATGAACAGAATAAAGTGAGCAGGTGGGACCAGAGAAATTAGGGATTCACTGAAAATCCAGGCCTCATATTTCTCAGTCCAATAATCTATCTGCTCACAAAGGGATCAGCAGAGCCAGAATGGATCTGATTTCTGAATTACAGCAGAAATGAAACAGAGCTAGGGACATATTCTAGTAAAGTAGGAGTAACCGGTGCTGGACACAGATCAGAAAGAGAGCCTCAAGGTGACTGTACAGGAATGAGAAGGCATGAGTTTGCCCAGGGCCTGGTAGATGGGGAGAGATGGTGATTCTGAGTCTCCTGGGAAGTGTTTGGCATTCCTCAGTGATTGAGAGAGAAATGGCGGTTTTGTAGCCATCTGGGACCCAAGGGGCAAGCCAAAAGGACTCCCACGGGCATTTTAAGCCTGGTTGGTAAGCTCAGAGGACAATGGCCCAGAAACCCCTCCAAACCTTAGCACTTCTCTCCCTGTCCCCAGGGAGGAGGCAGGGTAAACTGTATCCCTGTCTGGCCACCCCCTAAGCCCGTGATGGTGAACTGATGACACACGTGTCAGCACTGACACACGTAGCCATTTTCGATGACACGTGGCCGCATACCAGAGAAGTATGAGGCCACATGCCGAGAAGGACGTTTCATCCTTGGCTCCTGCACGGCCAGGTACAGTAGCCGAGGATAAAATATTTGCTGTAGTGCAGACGCTGTGCCGGAGGTCTGTAGGCCAAAATATTTTTTTCTTATTTAAACTATAAATATCACAAAATTGTTTTTTTTTTTTCTCGCAGTGACACACCATCCGAGTAATGCTTGTTTTTTTGGTGAATTTTGACACACCAAGCTCAAAAGATTGCCCATCACTGCTCTAAGCAGTGGCTTGGGCAACAGTGGGTGATGGGGAGAGCTTGCCCCCAGCCCCCCTCCCTGGGAGCCACAGCACTGAGGAACAGGATGGGGGTTGGGGGGCTGAGCTTTCCACCCTAACCCAAGAAGCCCTTTGAAAGGTTTTCCTGGCAGAGTTTAAAGCTTCAATTCATTCAACTGCCTGGCATGAGGCCCAGGATGAGGGGATGCTGGGAAGTCCCCAGCCCCACATCCAGCCTTCACCTTAGCTGCCCCCACTGCCTGGGGACCCGCAGTGGCAGGCCTCCCCTGCTCATTATCATCGCACAGTGCCCACCCTCTTCCTCCCCAGGAAGTCAGGTATCCCACCACTTCCCTGTGGAGCAGATGGCTACCCTGGAGGCTCAGGCTTGCTAAATCAGACATTTAAATCCCATAATCCTTGGTGAGTGGCTGACCAGGAGGCACTGGCCCAATCCTAGAAGCAGTGGCAGGAGAGAACCTTGTGCCAGCCCTGGCAGGAGGGGAGGAGACCGAGTCATGGAGTCACCCCTCCCTTGTTGTCATGCAGCCTGCAGACTTACCCAGTCTCCAGCTTTTGTTCTCCTGAACCTGGGTATGGGGCCCCCCAGCTCACATTCCCTGGGCACTCAGGTAGGTGGCTGCCTCCCAATGTCACCTCCTTAAATTACCCTGTGCTGTGAGCCCCAGGCAGCCAACACTGGCACTCACCCTCAGACATACAGATGTCAGCCAAGTTTTATTGTAAAATACGAAATCAATATAAAAAATATATGGTATAAAAGGGGATGGGAGGGGTGCAGGTCAGAGGTATCGATGTGCCTGCAGAGTATAAATGAAACTGGTCCTGAGCATTTGGGGGAAGTACAGCTGATCTGGGAAGATACAGATTCTACACCAGGAATGGAATCTTCAATGGTGTGAGATCTTGAGGCACCGACTTTCATTGAGAAGGTAGACAGCATTTGGCTGGGCCAGTGGAGAAGGGACTTAGAAATTCCCTCCTCTTAAGTTGCCCAGTCGTAGAAACCATGTACCCCCTCTGCCAAACGGGACAGGAAATCAGCACCTCCGAGGAAGCCTAGTCCTAAACAGACATTATTTCATTAAGCCTCACAGTAAGCCCTGCGAAGTAGGTGGGATCACAGGCATTTTATCAATATGGACAATGAAGTTAGGAGAAATTAACTTGAGATAGCTTCCCCAGCTGGCTTTCAACCCAGGGACCAACTTCTTCACCAGAGTCCAAAGCCAAGGGAAATGGGATTCCGGGGCGTTTCTGAGGCACAACTATACCAAGCAGAGGTTCAAGATCCTAAGCACCCAAAAATGCAAGGAAAGAAGGACAAGGATGGGGTGACAATGGGGGACAGGAAGCAGAGGATGTCAGTCCGAGTTGGGGCCCTCTCTCTTGAGTGTGAGTTTTTTGCGGTGGAAGGTAGACTTCCCCTTTTTAGACTTCAAGTGGCTGTGGAGACAGAAGAGGGTGGGGAGGAGATGACATCCTAGAGTGCGAGTCTCATGGCCCCTCTTCCTAAGCTCTGAAGGGCCTGAGGCTGGGACAAGGGGAAATTACAACAGTCACCATCTACTGCAGACGTTTACTGAGCACCTGGAATACCTGTATATCATTCTCCTCACCTTCTCTTACCCCATTTGACAAATGAGGAAACTGAGCCTGAGAGGGGGCGGGAACAAGGTCACACAGGACTTGTTAGAACTCAGCAGGGCTGAAGATCTGACCCCAAAGCACAGCTATGTCTGCCACTTCCAGTTACCAAGCCCCTGTTGGAGACCCCAGCTCTGAGACAGGGTCTGAGGGGTTTATGGAGCACTCCTGCCTGAAGCGGAGAAGTGGCTGCATGATTCCACTAGAGGAAGACTAGGAGATGTGGGGCAGGGCCAGGACCCAATGGGAGGGAGTTCATCTGCCTCTTATCTTGAAGGCAGGATAAGAATGGACCCCAGGCTTCCCAATGTAGGAATACAGGACACTGGGGCTAGGAGGGAACCCAGTTCAATCACCTGGCATAAGTCTGGCTTCCCCCTGGGTCTTTTCCAGCCTGGGCATCCTTTAGCTCTAAGGCTTCATTCAGTTCTCGGAGAATTTCAAAGTTTTTACGGCCACGAATCTGCGGCAGAGGACAGGGATAAGGAAGTATTAGGCAAAGCCATACAACCATTTTCACACTCTCTTTAACTAAAACGATCCTTTAGACTCAACCAACGAATGTATAAATAAATGGAATAACAACTCTAAATAAAATAGATATTGTGTTTAAAATAAATAAATAAGTAGATTATGGTATAAACTGGCATCTGAAATTAGACAACCAGGAGCCACTGTCTCTAGGCACCACTGCCCCCTGATGGCAGATGCCCTAATTGCAGGGACAGTAGTCCAGAAGAAAGGACTTTGAGCCCTGCTGGCTGGCTCATTGGTAGAGCATCCGGGCCCAGCATGAGAAAGTCTTGGGTGCGATTCCTGTTCAGGGCACACAGGAGAAGTTACCATCTGCTTCTCGACCATACCTTCTCCCCCTCTGGCAGCCATGGCTCATCCGAGCAAGTTGCCACAGGCACTGAGGATGACACCACAGCCTCGCCTCAGGTACTAAAACAGCTCAGTTGCTGAGCAATGGAGCAACGGCCCAGATGGGCAGAGCATCACCCAATAGGGACTTGCTGGGTGGATACTGGTCAGTGTGCATGTGGGCATCTGTCTCTCTGTCTCTCACCTCATAATAATAACAATAAAAAGAAAAAGAAAGAAAGAATTTTGAATGCTAGACTCGAAACTTAATCTTTGGCTTAAAACAATGCACACTTTAGAAAAAAAAAAAAAAAAGAAAAAAATATAAAAAAACAAAAAAAACAATGCACACTACATGTCGAGTCTGAACACAGGTGCCAGGTACTCTGCTAGACGCTGGGGCTGCAGAGATGACTCACACGTGGTCCTTGCCCTCAGCTGAAAGCAATCTCATCCCGGGCTCCTTATGTTTCTTTTAGGCTGCTTATGTTCAACTTAAAAGTTAGTCACAAGAGTGTAGGTCATGACCAGAGAAAAGGCCTAACCTCACATTTGCTACAGTTACATCTTGTATTCCCTTATCCAATCCTATTGAGCAGGGGCAAGAGACTGCTTCTCTTCCTCTCCCAGGCTTGGTACCTCAAGGGTGAAATATTCTTCCTCCCGTGGCATCTTTGGTGAGGGAGAGGAGTCCGTGTTGAGGGGCAGTGCTGGCAAAAAGGTAAGGAATGGTGAGAACAAGAATGGTGAGTCTGGGGCAGCACCGTCCCTCTCTGCCTCTTTCTCCTGGCCTCCCAGCTTACCTCGCTTAGTGCTCCCGGGGGTCTGCTTAGGAGAAGGCTCCCCCTTCTTGTGGAAATTTTCTTCCTCTGTGCGCCGGTCTCTCCCAGGACAGGCGCAAATACGCACCTCAAAGCTGTTCCGTCCCAGCAGGTTACCACTGCCCAGGGACGGAGACGGAAGCAGGAGGCAGTAAAAAGGTGGGCCCCACCTGTAAATCAGGCCCCACCTCCTCCCAACCACGATCCTCCCGCTCTAGGCACATGGAGAAGCCACAGGTTAGAGAGGTTGCGAAGCCAGAGAAGGGAGAGCTGGGAGGCAGCAACAAAGGAAGTCTGATATGTAGGGACGGAGAGGGAAGGACGGCTGGTAGTACTGGAGGAAACGGCTGAGAGGTAGGGCCCAGTGGACAGAGATAGTCAGAGGCTAGGGAGAAGCATGCCAGCATGAAGGGTGCTATGCTGGTCTCTACCTGGAGTCCTCTAGTGTGATGATGGTAAGAATGGGCCGCCGGTTCATGCCTCCCATGCAGGAGCTGTTACACATATAGTTGTAGTGGATGGTGGTACAGTCAGAGCCCACCTGGGAGAGAACAGAGGCCCAAGGTGAGGCCACCCAGCCCTGAGGCCTGCAGTCTCTATAAGCTGCAGTAACTGTGGAACAGGGACAACCCATCTGCTGCTCTGCACATCTGGACTGGGATGGCCATGACAAACCCCTCTAGCCCACTCCTCCCAGAAACTCCAGTTGCCAAACCTGACCTCGGGTGGCTCATAGGGCACCACGACGCTATGTCGAAAAGTGTTTTTGTCATCCAAATACTCGGCACGCAAATTCCCTTCCACCCTTATAAGGTGCTGAGGAGGAGCCAGACCTAAAAACAAATCGGAAGAATCAGGCACTGGGGGCTTTGGGCAACAGTTCTGTCCCATTTGCGGTCCCACCGGCTCACCATCACTAAAGTCAGAGCAGCGTTCATGGTGGGGGCAACGCCTCACAACCTCTGTCATGTACTCAGACTTCTTATAGATGGCCATGGCACGGACACGGGTACCCGGCGGGGGTACGGTTTTGACCCACAGCTGTACAGGGCAGGTCTTTGCCAGCTGGCAAAACAGCTTGTTGAGGATGGGGGAGTACTGTAGGAAAAGGAGAAAGAGTGAGTGGAAGGCAAGGGGGATAAATACCCAGGGGGTCATAGGAACAAACACTGCTTAAGCACTAACGGAAAGCCATGTACTGTGCGTGGAGGGTTGCTAGAGATGGCAGAGTTGGGGAGCTACATCCCAGAAGCTTATTTATAAAAGCTAAGGAATGGATGGGAGTCAAGAAAAAGAAAAGTTCCATGGCCCCACGAGAGATGCAGAGAGCATGACCAGGAGAAAAGCCCAAGAAAAGCCATTCAACTTTGGGACAGAGGTCAGCGGTCACAGACTAAATAGGTAGAATGTAAAAAAACCAAGCCAAAGGCCAAGAGAAATCCCAGTGTTCTAAACAGAAAATCCCAGAGGGATATGGACAGGCATTGAACTGTCACATGGAAGCAAGCCCCTTAGGGCCACTGACCGTGCAGGTTACAGACTTGGCTGTCCCGGAATTCAGGAATCCTAAACTGAAATCATAGTGTCCTGGGTAGGTCTTCTGGGAAGGGACAAAGGATGACAAGGGCCAGGAGGTGCCCGGTCCAAGGATAACAGCTGCTGGTGCTGGGGTGGCAGCTGACGGTGCAGGAGTTGCCAACGTACTGGGGGCTTCATCTGGACCTCTGTCCAGACAGTTTACAAGGTCTGGGGACAGCAGCAGTTCCTCCCCTGCAACGGGTGCTTCGGGGGACTGTGAGCGAGAGAAGAAAGAGTCAGCAGGCCGGGCTGCTAGCCTGATGATCCTGCAGCCCCTTGTCCCTCGTCACCCCTAGTCCTTACCAGCACGTTGTTTTCATGGAGCCTGAAAGACAAGAACAGCAAGTCAGGACCCGTTTTCTGCTTCCCACAGGCCTCTACTAACAGAGTGCCGGGGAGTGGAGTGGGTGGGTACAGTGGGGTAGGCAGTGCCCTGTCCCTCCTGAGAGACCTCCACTCACAGTTTCCACAAGTCTAAAAATGACTCCTGACTCAGTGGGGACTCCACGGCGAGTTCTGATGGTGGCTCTTCCATGCCGGCTCCCTGGAGGGCAGTGTGACTGCTGTGGGCAGGAAGGAAAAGTCAAGATCCACATGAGATACACCCAACGCCACCTCTCTCAGCCCAGGGCAGGAGAGTGCCCTCCGCCCACACACTAGGGTCTGAGACGCAGCAGTCTCCTGGCTTCCCGAGGAGCAGGGCCGCTCCTTCATAACTTTTCTCTTTGAATCTTTCATTGCAACCCAGGTTTCTTCTTGCCTTACCACCTCTCAGCAGCCTCACCATACACTTTCTTGACAAAAAAAAAAAAAAAAAAAAAAAAAAAAACCATAACCAGAGAGGGACCTCCAGTCTTTTTGTCAATGAATCCACAAGCCATCCCAAAATGTAAACCTTACTTCTGCCTTCCTTCCGGGGTCCAGTGATTCTCAGCCCACTCCCTTCATCTGGAGAAAAATACCTCCTGTGGCCCACATTCCCCAGCGGATACCATTCACTGCAGTTTCCGGAAGAACCACTGTACGTTCTCTCGCCCCTGGCTGAGAAATCAGTCTCTCATGACCAAGCCCCTGCCTGCTCTCCCCCTTCCCAGATGTTCAGGCTCTGTCCCTGCTCTCCCAGCACTCTCCAGTTCACCTAACTGCTGGTTCCCTTTACTGGGAGCACTGGTCTTGCAGTTACTGCAGGGTAGGCTCCTTCTCGGACTTCAATGCAAATGTCACACTTCCTCAGGGATGTTTTCCCAGAACACTCAAAGGCTACCAGCCAAACTCCATCACCCTATTTTTTTTTTTTACAGGGACAGAGAGAGAGAGAGAGAGAGAGAGAGAGAGAGAGAGAGAGACGGACAGACAGGAACGGAGAGAGATGAGAAGCATCAATCAGTTTTTCGTTGTGACACCTTAGTTGTTCATTGATTGCTTTCTCACATGTGCCTTGACCGCAGGCCTCCAGCAGACCGAGCCACCCCTTGCTCGAGCCAGCGACCTTGAGTCCAAGCTGAACGAGCTCGGGGTCTCGAACCTGGATCTTCCGCATCCGAGTCCGACGCTCTATCCACTGCGCCACTGCCTGGTCAGGCAGCTTTACAGTATTTTTTAAAAAAATGTTTATTTTGCCTGACCTGTGGTGGCGCAGTGGATAAAGCGCCGACCTGGGAACACTGAGGTCGCCAGTTCAAAACCCTGCACTGGTCCGGTCAAGGCACATATGGGAGTTGATGCTTCCAGCTCCTCCACCCTTTCTCTCTCTCTCTCTCTCTCACTCTGTGTCTCCTCTCTAAAATGAATAAAATTTAAAAAAAAGTTTATTTTATTGATTTCAGGAAAGGGAAAGAGCAGGAAACAGATAGGAACGTTTGTTCCTACATGTGCCATGACCACAGATGGAACTGGCAACCTCTGTGCTTACGGGCGATGCTCTAACCAACAGAGCTACCCAGCCAGGCTACAGTCGTCTTTCAGTCAGGTAGTTTAAGAGCTCTAACTTTGTACTACTGTTTCATTTTGGAATTCGCTTGTTGATTTCTGCAAAAAAGTCTGCTCAGATTTTGACTGGGATTGAATTAAATAACAGTGCTGAGTAGTGACATCATTAAGTCTTCCAATCCACGAATATGGTACCTCTTTTCATCATTCATCCATTTTAATTTGGGAGGGCATTTATTAAAGCTAGGGAAAGTGAAACAAGAAGGAGACTAGGACAAAAGAACCAACAGGAGAGATTAGGAGGGGCTGCTTGGTTTTCTAAAAATGTTATAGGAAAGACATGAGCCTAGGTGTGGCCACAGGTCAGAAAAAAAGGGGCCTTGGAGACAGGTTCAGGGGGTTAGATTGGGAAAAACTGCAGCTGCCCATTGCTTCCCTGGATGCAAGTCTCATGGGGACCCTTAGAGTTTAGGAGACACACACCTGTTAAAAAAGAGAAGGGAAAAGGTACAGGTGTACCCGTAGGAGGGAGAGCCCTTAGCCTCTTTCCATTATTTATCTTTTCTTTCTTTCTTTTTTTACAGAGACAGAGAGTCAGAGAGAGGGATAGACGGACAGGAATGGAGAGAGATGAGAAGCATCAATCATCAGATTTTTGTTGCTATTGTGACACCATAGTTGTTCATTGATTGCTTTCTCACATGTGCCTTCACCGCGGGCCTTCAGCAGACCGAGCAACCCCTTGCTGGAGCCAGTGACCTTGGGTCCAAGCTGGCGACCTCGGGGTTTCAAACCTGGGTCTTCTGCATCCCCGTCCGACGCTCTACCCACTGTGCCACGCCTGGTCAGGCTCCTCTTCCCATTATTTAAATCTTCCCTCAAGTCACAGCAAAATTTTGTAGTCTATAATATAGAGCTCTTGTCCATCACTTGTTAAATTACCCCTGAATATGCCATGTTTTGGATGCTATTGTAAATGGCAGATTTTGTTGTTTTTTTTTTTTTTTGAGATAGATAAGACAGACCAGGGGTCCCCAAACTTTTACACAGGGGGCCAGTTCACTGTCCCTCAGACCATTGAAGGGCCGCCACATATAGTACTCCATACACTGACCACCAATGAATGAGGTGCCTCTTCCGGAAGTGCGCGCCCGGGGGGTGGGGTGGGGTGGGGGGATAAGTGGCCTCAGGTGGCCGCAATTTGGCCCGTGGGGCTGTAGTTTGGGGACCTCTGAGACAGATAGGAATGGAGGGCAATGAAAAGCATCAACTCATTGTTGTGGCACTTTATTGATTGCTTCTCTTAAGTGCCTTGACAGGGGTGGGGTGTGTGGGTATGGGTGGCTCCAGCTGCCAGTGACCGCGCCTGTGACCTTAGGGTTTTGAACCTGGGATCTTAGCATCTCAGGTTGATGCTCTATCTATCCACTGGGCCACTACCGGGCAGGCTGTAAATGGCAGCTTAAAATAAATGTTTATTATAAACTTTTTTAGAGAGGAAGAAAGAGAAACATCAATTTGTGGTTCCACTTATTTGTGCATTCATTGGTTGATTCTTGTATGTGAGCCGACGGGATCAAACCTACAACCTTGGCATGTTGGGACAATGCTCTAACCAGCTGAGCTACCCGGCCAGAGCTTAAATGGCATTGTTTTTAAAATTCATTTTTCGAGCTCAGATTCAATGGTTGTGAGAGGTAGTGTAAAGCCAGTAGCCAAGGCCACCATCACAGCTGCCTGGCCAGTGCAGGTTCGTATTAGATTTAGACAGTCGGTAGTGAAACAACGGAGCCAAGAACTGGTGAGCCATCAGCTTTAATTCTAGCTTGCACCAGGCGGGCAAGTAAAAACACACACTGCGCTCCAAAACCCACTCATTCAGTGCTCACAAAGCTACTGACTTATCCAAGTTTCCTGCATCAAAGCTTTCTAGCTCACCAAACTTATTCACCTCTGTTTCCCTTCTCCTTCTCTCTGCACAAACTGGCTTCTTCCTCAGCACTCCACCATCTTGGCTGCTTCTCCTGGCCTCCATGTGGCCTTACTCTGCTCTCCTCTCTAATACTAATCTCAAGAACCCCGAGGGAGAGCAAGCCCCCAGCCCGCTCCACTCCATAGTGTAGAATCAAAACCCCCAATCCAATTATACAAACAAGGAAGTCTCCGATACAAAGTCACCCATCCTAGGCACAATGGGATTCCTCAGGAGAATGCACCACCCCACACCATTCAATCAGCCAAGGGTGTGGGGAAAAGCCCACTCTCAAAACCAAGCCCCAGGCTACAACAACCCGGCCTGCTTACATTACAGCCTTTTCCCCACACCCATCCCAAGCATAAGGGCAAATAATATCACCTGGGTGATGGGCTTCCATGTGGGCAGCGCCATCCCCAACAAAGTGAGCATAATATATTTTATCTGCCCAACAGGTAGGATGGACAGTTACCATGGCTGGAAGTGGAGAGGGGAAAGAAATAAGGTTTTACCTCACCCATCTATTGAAGGAGGGAGTCAGCAGTTTTGTTTGTCTGCCAAAACAAAATCACCAGATGTTCAATGGGCTCTGAAACACTTTCTTAGTCCCAGACTCAGGGAAGGGGAACCTTGAAATTTACAGCTAAAAAGTATATAATCTCCAAGACCCCAAAAGTAGGGGTGCTTAGGCTAGCTGAGTTGCCCGCTTGTGCCTTGTTACCAACTGTACAGCTTTGCTTAATCAATTACTTGCTTTGCTTGAATGCTGCACCATTTCCCACCTGAATTCTTTCTCATCAGTGGGACAAGAATCGAGGGGGGAAAGCCCCCTTGGACTTGGGCTTTCTCTGGTAACAGTTGCTATTAGACAAAAATACAATTTGCGTATACTGTGCCTTGAAACTTCTGCCCTTGCCATAATCATATAATCACTTATTAGTTGCTATTTTAAAAATAAATTTCGTATTTAGAACTTGCGTACATAACTATTTAACACTTGTGAATAAAAGTTTTCCTTCCCTCCTTTTCCAATCATCGTATCTTTTTCTTACCTGGTTAAGACCTACAGAATAATGCTGAAGGCTGAGAGTAGAATCCTTTTCTAGTCTGATCTTAGAGGGAAAGCCTACATCATGTCATTATTATGTATATTGTCAATGGTAACTTGTTTGGGAGTGGCCTTTGTCAGACTGCGGAAATTTTCTGTACCTAAGTTTACTGGGAGGTTGGTTTCTTTTTTTGGGGGGGGGATCATGAATCAACTGCCTTTTTCTTTTTTTTTTAACAGGGACAGAGAGAGAGTCAGAGAGAAGGATAGATAGGGACAGACAGGAACAAAGAGAGGTGAGAAGCACCAATCATTAGTTTTTCATTGCCATTGTGACAACATAGTTGTTCATTGACTGCTTTCTCACATGTGCCTTGACCGTGAACCTTCAGCAGACCGTGCCACCCCTTGCTGGAGCCAGCGACCTTGGATCCAAGCTGGCGAGCTTTTTGCTCAAGCCAGATGGGCCCCCGTGCTCAAGCTGGCAGCTCGGGGTCTTGAACCTGGTTCTTCTGCATCCCTGTCCAATGCTCTACCCACTGCGCCACCGCCTGGTAAGGCGCAACTGCTTTTAGGCATCTTTTGAAACAATCATAGGATTTTTTTCTTTAAACTGTTAATGTAGCAAATTATACTGACTTTTGAAAGTGAAATCAACACTGCAGTCAGAAATAAACTCCTTTTGGTCACTTTTATATATCGCCAGGTTTTATTTACCTGAAATGTATAAGATTTTCGCACATACATACTAACAGGAATATTGCTCTAAATTTTCTTTCCTTGTAACGTCCTTGGTCTGGTTTTGTTATCGGGATTATGCTGGTCTCACAGAATGAGTTGGGCAATGCTACTGCCTCCATATTTTGAAAGAGGCTGGTATTGTTTCTTCTTCAAATGTTTGAAGAGAATGAAGGGAACCAAAGTTTTGCCACTCTAAAGCTGTCTTTTTTGGGATATTGATTTTAACCTGTTTGTTAAGAAACAAAAGATTCATAAAGAACCTTTGACCTCACCCCCTTTCCTGCTCAAGAGATTCAAACAGAAAAACTTATTTCAGTAAGGAGATTTTAGGATGTTCACCTTAGCCTAATTTGAATTAAGTATGGTTAATAAGAGGGCTTCAGATAGGGACCAGTTACCTAGATACTTGCTGTGTCCCACTGTTTCGGGGTTGCCTAGCAGGAAAAGTCTGGCTGTATATTCTGTTTCATGTATGTTCCACTCTCACTTATAAAATTTAATACCCTGTTCACCTTTCTCCATGTCTTATGTGAATTCCCCATGCATGAAAACTTTGATTTTCTCTTAGTGATCTATCTTTGTTAACTACTAACCTAGCTAGAACTTAGAAGGTAAGAGGAACGATATTAATATTTCTTTAGTCCCCTCCAAGAATAAAGGTGACCGAAAAGAACACCAAGATAGCAGACTTAACCCAAAACCTCACAATAAATGGATTAACTGTAAATGAATCATGTACTCCAATTAAAAGCAATTCAGTGGGGAAAGGCTATTTCAACAAGTGCATCTAGAACAAATGTATATCCAAATAGGAAAAAAACAAAAAACAAACAAGTGTGGGCCCAGCGCACCTGGTCAGGGCACATTTGAGAAGCAATCAGAGTGCACAAGCAAATGGAACAACTAAGTGGAACAGTGAGTTGATGCATCTCTCTCTCTCAAATCAATGGCAAAATTAAAGCACAAACAAACAAAAAGAACGCCAGACTCTTGACCCCTAAATATATTTACCTAAGTGTAAAACCAAAAACCATAAAGGTTATAGAAGGCAGTATATGAGAAAATGTACACGAGTATCTTTCATGACCTTGGGGTAAGATTTCCTAAACAGGTAACAGTAAACACTTAAAAGAGATGAATCATTTCCTCTAGGCAAAAAACATTATCAGTAGAAAAAACATGTATCAGACAAATGATATTCATAGCCAAAATATATTAAAAAACTACAAGTAAAAAAAAAGCCTGACCGGGCAGTGACGCAGTGGATAGAGCGTCGGACTAGGATGCGGAGACCCAGGTTCGAGACCCCAAGGTCGCCAGCTTGAGCACGTGCTCATCTGGTTTGAGCAAAAGATTACCAGGTTGGCCTGATCAGGGGGTGGCACAGTGGATAGAGCGTCAGACTGGGATGTGGAAGAACCAGGTTCGAGACCCTGAGGTTGCCAGCTTGAGTGCGGGCCCATCTGGCTTGAGCAAAAAGCTCGCCAGCTCGGACCCACGGTCCCTGGCTCCAGCAAGGGGTTGCTCGGTCTGCTGAAGGCCCGCAGTCAAGGCACATGTGAGAAAGCAATCAATGAGCAACTAAGGTGCGCAACGGCAACGAAAAACTAATGATTGATGCTTCTCACCCCTCTCCATTTCTGTCTGTCTGTCCCTGTAAAAAAAAAAAAAAAAAAAAAAAGCTCACCAGCTTGAGTCCAAGGTCACTGGCTCGAGCAAGGGGCAGACCCGTGTTCAAGGCACATATGAAAAAGCAATCAATGAATCAATGAACAACTAAGGTGTCAAAACGAAAATCTGATGCTTTTCATCTCTCTCCATTCCTGTTTGCCTGTCCCTATCTATCCCTCTCTCTCTCTGTAAAAAAAAAAAAAAAAAAAAAAAAAAAAAAAAAAAAAGCAAAGAAGTCAATTTTAAAAATAGGGAAAAGACTTGAAGAGCCACTTCACACGACATAGGAATGGCCAATACACAGATGAAACCACTTTGAAAATCAGAATTTTTAAAAGTAAAGTTAAAAAAATATATAGAGCCTGACCAGGCGGTGGCAGTGGATAGAGCGCCGGACTGGGATGAGGAAGACCCAGGTTCGAGACCCCGAGCTCGCCAGCTTGAGCACGGGCCCATCTGGCTTGAGCAAAAGCTCGCCGGCTTGGACCCAAGGTTGCTGGCTCCAGCAAGTGGTGGCTCTGTCTGCTGAAGGCCCACGGTCAAGGCATGTGTGAGATTGCAATCAATGAACAACTATGGTGTCGCAAGGGCAACGAAAAACTAATGATTGATGCTTCTCATTTCTCTCTGTTCCTGTCAGTCTGTCGCTATCTATACCTCTCTCTCTCTGTCCCTATAAAAAATAAATAAATAAAACATTAAAAAAATATAGAGAGAGCCTGACTAGGCAGTGGCGTGGTGGATAAAGCGTCGGACTGGGATGCTAAAGACCCAGGTTCGAGACCCCGAGGTCGCCAGCTTGAGTGCGGGCCCATCTGGCTTGAGCAAAAGCTTGCCAGCTTGGACCCAAGGTCGCTGGCTCCAGCAAGGGGTTGCTTGGTCTGCTGAAAGCCTGCAGTCAAGGCACATGTGAGAAAGCAATCAATGAACAACTATGGTGTCGCAACGGCAACGAAAGACTGATTGATGCTTCTCACCTCTCTCCATTTCTGTCTGTCTGTCCCTACCTATCCCTCTCTCTGACTCTCTCTGTCCCTGTAAAAGAAAGAAAAAAATATATATATAGACATTTACTCTCTACTCTCTTGATCTGGCAATTCCAATCCTAAGTATTTAACCAAGAAACATAAAAATCTATGCACACACACACACAATAAATTGATCGAGAATGTTAACAGCTTTATTTAAATAAACCCCACCAAGAAACAGCTCAAAAGGCAACCACAATTAGAATAAACAATCCGATGTAATATACTAAAATAGTATCAAAATACTGATTCACCAACCAACACATGCAACAACACGGATTTTACAAAAAACTATGCTGAAAGAAGCCTGCCACAAAGGAGCACGTACTCCCAAACAGAAATCAAAGGTGCGGGTCAGAGATAGACTGGGAAAGAGGCATGAAAAACTTTTCTGGGGTGATGAAAATATTCTACATTTTAAAAGGCGGTCCAGTGTGGTTAGTTGCCAAAGCTCGCCAATTGCAGTGGGTGTGTAAACGCGAGCTCATTCTAGAAAAAAAGCAGGCACATTAGGTATCGCGCAGATCTTCGCAGATGCGTGGTGACTGTTGAATGGAATGACCGCGCCCTATGGGATGAAGATGCGGGGGGGAAGGGTTAACTGGGGCACTTGGCGTGTGTTCTGCCCCTCTCACAGGCAACAACCAGCCAGGATCACAAGGCTGTGCCCAGGACCCAAGGCCATCCCCTTCCGCTTTCACGACGTTCAGCCTGCGTCAGAAAATGGAATGGCTTAGTCCAAAGCCGGATATAAAAGTTCTTTACCCATCTTTAGACTCTTCCATCGTTTAATCAAACGTACCCATTCTCGAAAATACCCAGGGTTTGCCCTGTGCACAGTTCAAAACAAAACAAAAACAAAGCAAAAGCCCAACCCGTACCACGGAATGGTAGAGTCCGCCTCGCCCGGGGTGGAGCACACCATAAAAGGGGGAGGGATTGAGGTTTGCATCAAAACAAAGACCCTCCCCCTTCCTTTCCAAAACACGGTAACTAACTAGTCTAGGAAGAAAAAAGAAAAGTGGTGAAGGAGATTATCAGCCTCCCTCCGCAAGTAATAGGAACCAGTCTAAAAGACATTTTCTCTCTTCCCACTTCCCTCCCTTCAGGTAGACTTGAGCTGCTCCGAAGGAAGAAACCGGAAATGGCACTGCCAGTGCATAAATGTAAATGCAGAGCCTAACAATAAGAGGGCTTCCGGCCCTCTCAGACCCGGATAATGCTCCCCGGTTTCGCGGGCAAACCTTTCTTTATCATTTCCCGTTTCCACGACTGACAGTATTTAATTGGGTTTTCTCCGTCTAGTGGAGCCAGGAGCCAGATGAAAAACTATTTCAGGAAGGACAAAGGTCCAGAAATTATGGGATCATCCCGAATAATCATTTCAGAACGTAGCCCGAGATTCCACCAAGATACCATGGGTTCTAAAGTCTGGAGCCGTGAGTTCCAAGATCCGAAAGTCTCTGAACCTGATGAGTCTTATTTCGGGATTCCCCACACCCGGCAGTGGGAAGGGGATGGAAATATGTGGGTGGCGAAGAACTCCTAGGGCTAGCACAAAGTTCCACTCCCCCGCCCCGGTGTTCAGGTTTGAGTTTGGCTGTTACTAACATCCCCGTTATCTATACCGAGGCCTCCCAACATTAAATTCTATGTTGGTGCTGCCAGCCAAACTTTTACCAATACCCCCCTCCCAATAGTCAAGTCCCCCGTGGCCAATCTTCAGCCCCCTCGATTTTCCCTAGCTTAAAATACAGAGAGCCGAGAGCTCATGACTCAGAGAGGATTCATCACACTAAGTCAAGAGCTTACCTGTACCTCAGGGGAGCTTATCACTATCCTGGGAGGCACGCTCCAAGGCCGAATGTCAGGTGACCCTGGGAGGCCACAGAACACAAGCATCCAGGACAGGGTCCCAGAACTTTTGAGCTCACAAGTTTTAGCGCCAGTGGGAGCACATGGGAGGGGAAAACCCCAATCCCAGCAGTCCCCGCGAGACTCCTGGCACAAAGCTGGACAGTAGCCATGACAAGTAAGGGCAAGTTGTTCTCCCGCGAGCAGAGGCAATGGAAGATGGGAGAGGAGGCTGCTGAGAGTCAAGATCCCCGCGGTATTGGTGGTGTAGTTACGTACTGACATTTTGGGATGAGGAAGTTAGACAAGCCAAAGCCGTGAGGGCACAATTGGTGGAGACCATTTTGGAAAACTCTTGCCACTGTGTCAAATATGAAGATGGAAAGAAAAAAGTCTTTGTACTTGCCGTTCTCTCTGCCTGGAACACTCCTCTCCCAGATAGCTGGATAGTTTCTTCTCAGCTAAAGTGCCACTTTTTAGGAAGGCCTTCATTAAGATCCCAATTTAATGTGTTCCCCCCAATACTCCACATCTTGTTTTACTTTTTTCAAAGCCCTTACCACTATATGGACAGATTTGTTCCTTGCCTTCAATACACAGCAACGTAAACCTTAGAATACTGTTTTACTCACTGCTGTATTTCCCAGTGCCTAGTACAGTACTGGGAAACAACTAAGCTCAATAATAAACATTGAATTAAGAGAGAAGTCTGAGGAACCTGGCAAATAAAATGCCAAGTTCAAAAGCTGTAAAAATTAAACATGGCGCTGGCGCCCTCTGCAGGTGAGGTTGGAAGTGCTTTAAGAACAAGCACGGGAGCTCGGGCACCTCTCGCCCAGGAAGAAGGTTTCAGATTACAACTCCCAGCAGGATTACAACTCCCAGTAGCCACTAGAAGTCCCACGGCTTGATGGGAACGGTAAAAGAGGACTGGTTACGTCCCCGTCGTGCCCCTCCTCCCGTGGGTCGCCCGCGATATCTGATCCGAGATGCGGAGGTCCAATCGAAAGGTGGGCCCAAGTCTCGCGAGAGCATGTGGTGCGTAAAGACCGGCCCGGCTAATCTCCGCGGTGCCTTCAACGTTGGGGTTCCCCACTGTTAGTAAACGTTCCGGGGTCTTCTGCCCCCTCCCGGAAGAAGAAGGAAAGCACAGATGGGTTCTCCAGTCGGCTTCCCGGATCCTTGCGAACTTTGAAGGTGTCGCGACCGCTCCGCGAGCCAGGCTGCCAGCTAGTAGCGAGGCGGAAGAGGGTTGTCGGGTCGAGGCCAATGCCTGCCGCGCTTTCTCGGCAGCATGAAGACGCCCGAGGCCCCGCGGTTAGTTCCCCACTGCCTGTCTTCAGACCAGGCCCCAGCTTCAGCCTGTCTCTCTCCTCAGGCTTCCCCAGTGGATAAAAATACGGACCCAGAGCTGATGCCACTGCCATCCGATGGGGACGATCCGCCTCGTGTGTCTCCAGATCCCGTGGCTGGCTCAGCTGTGTCACAGGAGCTGGGGGAGGGGGACCCAGCTTCTCTCTCCACTTCCTTGGAAACAGGGTTTGGCCCTTCTATTGAGTTGAGCCCTCGAATCAAGGTGCAAGAACTTTCTGAAAATGTGAGCCTTCCAGCAGAGGAAACGAACAGGCCAGAATTGGGGTCTGGAGAAGCCATGGAAGGTGTGTCTGAAGAACCCGCCCCTGAGGATGAGGGAACCACGTAAGTGGTGATGGCAGTTGACTCAGGAATCCGAGGAGATTGGAATTGTGAGACGTATGGAAGTGTGAGCTATGCCTCATTCTCCAGTCCTCAGTCCCAGTTCTCTAGGCTTATTTCCTTTCTGCACTGGGGACTCAGGTTTGTTGTTCCCCTGTCTTCCTTCCAGCACTTGGAACTACAGCTTCTGCCAGCTGCCCCAGTTTCTCACTGGTTCCTGGTCAGAGTTCAGCACCCAACCTGAGAACTTCCTGAAAGGCTGTAAGTGGTAAGGAAGATGGGGCAGGGAGATAAACACACCAAGATTTTCACCTTAAAATATCCCATTTATCTGGGAGAAGGATCCACCAGAGGTGGGAATGGGAGTGAGAATTCCTCTTGGACTGAACTCCAGTTTCATCTAGGATTGTGTTTCCTACTTCCCTCAAGGTTTTGGGGGGCTTATCGATCCCAGAAATAGACTGAGCCCTAGCCTTACACTTGGAAAATGTAGGTCTGTCCAGCTTTCTAACTCCTACCTACTCCTAGGGCCCCTGATGGTTCCTGCATCTTGACCAGTAGTGCTGATAACATGTTGCGGATCTATAACCTGCCCGAAGAGCTGTACAGTGAGAGGGAACAGCTGCAATATGCAGAAATGGTAAGGGTGAGGGCCAAGAGAGCTCCTAATGGCACACTGACCATTTCCTTCATTGTGAATTTCCATAGGTAGCGTTTTCTACCCTGATTTCTGAAGTCATTTGAAGAGATATTTATCTCTTTTGTCAGTAATATTTGTTCTCCATAAAAGAGTAGTGTATTTCTCATGACATTACTTAACTGGCTTACAGGAAGTGTTTGTGTATTTATTTTTAAAGATTTTATTTATTGGTTTTAGGTAAGAGAGAGAGAGAGAGAAGTGGAGGAGGAGTGGAAAGCATCAACTCATATGTAGTTGCTTCTCATATGCGCCTTGACTGGGCAAGCCCAGGGTTTTGAACCAGAGACCTCAGCATTCCAGGTCAATGCTTTATCCACTGGGCCACCACAGGTCAGGCGACTTGCAGATATTTTTTAATTTTATTTTTAATTTTTGCAGAGGGAGAGACAGACAGGAAGGGAGGGAGAGGGATGAGACGCATCAACTAGCAGTCATGTCATTTTTTTTTTTTAAAAGGATCTTTTTATTTTTTCTTTATTCATTTTAGAGAGGAGACACAGAGTGAGAGAGAGAGAAAGGCGGGAGGAGCTAGAAGCATCAACTCCCATATGTGCCTTGACCAGACCAGTGCAGGGTTATGAACTGGCGACCTCAGTGTTCCCAGGTCGACGCTTTATCCACTGTGCCTCCACAGGTCAGGCAGTCATGTCATTTTATTTGTTCATTCATTGTTTCTCGTATGTACTTTGAGCCAGTGACCCCTTGCTCAAGCCAGCGACCTTTGGGCTCAAGCCAGTGTCCTGGGGCTCATGTTAATAATCCTGTGCTCAAGCCGAATGAGCCCACACTCAATCTGTTGACTTCAGGGTTTCGAGCCTGGGACCTCAGAATCCCAGTTCAACACTCTATCCACAGCACCACTGCCGGTCAGGCTTCTTTTTCTTTCCTTTTTTTCGAGACTACATTTACTTTTATTCATTTATTTGTATTTGAGAGTACATTTATTAAAACTGGGTACAGTGAACCAAAGAAGGGCTTAGGATAGAAGAATTAACAGGAGAGAGCTTGGGCAGGACAGCTTGGCTCTTTAGGAATGTTATGTGAAAGAAGTTAGCCTACACAGGGTTTCTTTGCCTCACTGGCAAATCAGAGAAAAGGGGCTTTGGAGAGAGGTTCAGGGGGCAGCTGAGGACCAGCTGCTGCCTGCTGCCCATTCCTCCCCTGGTTGCAAGTCCTGTGAGGATCCTTAGAATTTAGGAGATGTATGCCTGAGAGTGAAGCAAGGCGTGGGCATACTCCTGAGAGGGAGAGCATACCTTCAGATGTTTACTCAGTGATTACCAATATGTTAGCTACTGTTTATCCCAGGTTTTTGCTGGGATCAAGTGGGAAATGAGACATGAGCTGGTTTGCTTTCTTTTTTGGGAGATAGACAACAGACATGTATACCAATAAATAATCAGGTTTATTATAGGTTATAATAAATGCTGTGAAGAAACAGAATGAGGAGCCTGACCTGTGGTAGCACAGTGGATAAAGCGTCGACCTGGGAACTCTGAGGTCGCCAGTTCAAAACCCTGTACTGGTCTGGTCAAGGCACATATGGGAGTTGATGCTTCCAGCTCCTCCCCCCTTTCTCTCTTTCTCTCTCTCTCTCTCTCTTTCTCTCTCTCACTCTGTGTCTCCTTTGTAAAATGAATAAAATAAAATAAAAATTAAAAAAAAGAGAGGTGAGAAGCATCGATCATTAGTTAAAAAAAAAAAAAGAAACAGAATGAGGAGAAACTAATAAGAGGATGATACCACCTTAGACAAAATGGTCAGGGAGGTGCCCGCTGAAAAGGAGACGTTTAAGCTGAGATCTGAAGGATTATGAGATCAGTCCTATGAAGAGCTGTAGAAAGAACATTCCAGGAAGAGTCAGTGATCTCAAAGACCAAGAACTGAGAAAGAGCTTTGTGTGTTCAAGTAACAGAAAGGAGGCCAGCTTTGGCCAGGTAGCTCAGGTGGCTAGAGCATCATCCTGATACCCCAAGCTTGTGAATTCAAACCTTGGTTATGGCACATGTAAGAATCAACCAATGATACTTAGCTGGCAGGGGAGATGCCATGATCACGAAGGTGGTTTCTCCAGGGCGAGGCTCACTCATTGCACTCCGAGTGTGCTGACCCCTGCGATTTCCCCAAATGTGGGAAACTCGACTGCATAATTTGTGGTAGTGGGGACTGCGTTCGCGCTGTCCCCTAACAACAACAAAAAGAAGCAACCAGTTAATGCATAAATAAGCGGGACAACATATCAACCTTTCTCTGTCTCGTCCTCTCTGTCTAAAAATCAATAGGGAAGAATTAAAAGGCCAGTGTGTCTGGGCTGAGGCCAGTGAGGGGGAAGTGTGCTAGTGAGGGAAAGATGTCAAGTAGCCACATCATGTCAGATCTTGTGAGTAGGGGCATTTGGAGTTGTTTGGGAAGCCATGGGAGAGTTTTAAGACATGACGGCAGAAGTTTAGAGAATGGATTTTGGGTGGGCAGCAGTGAAATCGGGGAGACTCACTAGGATGTGTTTTTCGTGGTCCAGGCAGGAAATGCTGGTGGCTTGGGTGAGGGAGGTGTCAGGAGAGATGAAGAGATGTGGATGGAGCTGAAGTGTATTTTGTTGGACGTGGAGGTCACTTGGATGTGGAGGTGCAGGGAAGGAGGCACTCAGGGGTGATACCCAGGTCTTTGCAGCTGGGTGGATGGTGGAGTTATTGGCTCAAAGGAGGAAACAGGGTTATGAAAAGGTTTTGGGTCCTGACCCGTGGTGGCGCAGTAGGTAGAGCATTGATCCGGAATGCTGGGGTTGCTGGTTCAGAACCCTGGATCTGGTCAAGGCACGTATGAGAAGCAGTGAACAACTGAAGTGAAGCAACTAGGAGTTGATGCGCCTAACTCTCCTCTCTCTAAAAAGCAATAAATTAAAAACAAGTATTCAGACAAGTCAAGTGTTTTTAGGTACATTGAATGTGAAATGTAAAACAAAGGGGAGAAATGGGGGCTGGAGATATACTTTGAGTAGTGGGACAGCATATAGATAGTGTCTTGTGTCTTTTTTTCAGCAAGAGAGACATAGGGGGATAGTTAGGGACAGACAGACAGAAAGGGAGAGAGATGAGAAGCATCAATTCTTTGTCGCGGCTCCTTAGTTGTTCATTTTTTGCTTTTTTATTTTTTCTTTTTTTAATTTTTAATGGGGTGACATTGATAAATCAGGGCACATATGTTCAGAGAAAATATTTCCAGGTTATTTTGACATTTGGTTATATTGCATACCCATCGCCTAAAGTCAAATTGTCCTCCGTCACCTTCTATCTGGTTTTATTTGTGCCCCTCCTCTCTCCCTACCCCCTCCCTATCCTCGGATAGCCAGTACACTCTTGTCCATGTCTCTGAATCTCATTTTTATGTCCCATCTATGTATGGACTCATTCATATAGTCCTTAGTTTTTTCTGGTTTACTTACTTTACTCAGTATAATGTTATCAAGGTCCATCCATGTTTTTTGCTTTCTTATATGTGTTTTCTCTCTTGATGTGGGAGGGCCTCCAGCAGAGCGAGTGACCCCTTACTCAAGCCAGCGACCTTGGACTTCAAGCCAGGAACCATGGGAACATGTATGTGATCCCACGCTCAAGACAGCAACCTTGGGGCTTCAAACCTGGGTCCCCTGCATCCCAGGCTGACACTCTATCCACTGCGCCACCACCTGGTCAGGCATTATCTTGTGTTTTGAGAGTGATTTCAGTCTTGAGAGAGTGTAGCCCTGGCTGGGTGGCCCAGTGAAGAGTGCATCATCCTGGCATGCTGAGGTAGCAGTTTCAATCCAGTTCCCCAGTCAGGGTCCATACAAGAAGCAACCAGTTAGTGCACACACAACTAAGTGGAACAACGAGTTAATGCTTCTCACTCCCTTCTCTCTCTCTCAAATCAATGGAGAAAAAAAGACTGTAGATGGAGGAGAAGTCTCAAGCATTACTCTGAGCATTCCAGCATATGGAGGTGGAAAACAGGAGAAATTTTACAAAAGTGGAGGCAAAATGTTCTTTCTTTCTTTTTTTTTTTTCTAAAGTGAGAGGAGGGGAGATAGACTCTTGCATGCGCCCCAACTGGGATCCACCTGGCAGCCCCTGTCTGGGGCAGATGCTTGAATTAATCAAGCTATTCTCAGCACCTAGGACTGACTCTTGGATGAGTTGAGCTGTCCTCAGTGACCAGGGCTGATGCTTGAACCAGTCAAGTCACTGGCTGTGGGAAGGGAAGAGAGAGAGAGAAGAGGGAGAGGGAAGGGAAATGAAGCACATGGTTGCTTCTCACATGTGCCCTGAACCTGGGATGTCTGCATGCCAGGTCAGTGTTCTATCCACTAAGCCAGCCAGCCAGGGCCCCCCCAAATTTTTTTTTTTTTTTTTTTAGTGAGCAAGCGAAAGACAGGAAGGAAGAGAGATGAGAAGCATCACCTCACAGGTGCGGCACCTTAGTTGTTCATTGATTGCTTTCTCATATGTGCCTTGACTAGAACCTCTTACTCAAGCTAGCGACCTTTGGGCTCAAGCCAGTGAATTGGGGTCATGTCTGTGATTTCATGCTCAAGCTGGTGAGTCTGTGCTCAAGCCTGTGACCTCAGGGTTTTGAACCTGGGTCCTCAGCATCCCAGGCTGATGCTCTGCTCTCTCCACTGTGCCACCACCTGGTCAGGCTTTACTTGTTCATTGATTGCTTCTCATACATGCCTTGACGGCGGGGGTGGAGGGTTTTCCAGCTGAGCCAGTGACCCTTTGCTCAAGCCATTGACCTTGGGCTTCAAGCCACTGAGCCCATGCTCAGGCTGGGGAGCCCATACTTAAGCCAGATGAGCCCGTGCTCAAGCTGGTGCCTTTGGGGTTTTGAACCTGGGTCCTCAGTGTCCCAGGTCGACACTCTATCCACTCCACCACCACTTGGTCGGGTTAGACCAGTGTTTCTCAAGTGCCGGTCCACAGACAGGTGCCAATGTACCATAAGTTTTGTGCTAGTCTGGGAAAGAGTTAACCACCCTGATGTTGTATGAAGATTATAGACCCAATGATCTTAGTTGAATTTACTTATACTCAGGGTGATTGCCACTTATCAACCTGTGTCATTGATGAAAATGTTATTGAGGTTTTCTTAGATTTTGGAACTTGTTCAAACAACCTTTTGCACCATGCAGAGAATTTATGGATTGTGTACAACACATAAAAAGCATTTGGACAAACTTTTGTAGTGTTCAATGCATCGTGCATGTAGGGTGTGGAAATCAAGCATGAGCTTGTACCATGTTGCATTGTTATGTGCAGTAAAATAAAACTTTATTTGTCGCAAGTGTCTGTTTCTGCCGGCTAGGTTATGTGCAGGCTCTAATTCTTACCCCCTCTCTCTGTAGTTCATTATTTCCCACGTTTGCGCAAACAGCATTCAGACAAACTTATGTAGAGTTCAATGCGTCGGACTCGTAGCGTTCGGACAGCAGGTCCCAGCGTGCACCGTAATGCACTGTTGTTGCAGCGCAATAGAACTGTTTGTTGTGTGTTTTCGTTTCCAGCCACTCCCACTCTCAGTAATACATTTTTTCACACTTGCACAAAATAGTGGTGCATGTACTCGCCTGTTAAGAATGCGCCCGTATTGTTTGCAAGTTAATGACTGTTTTAGTGTCATTGTGCTATAAATTTTAAACACTACAAAATGGGAAGAAAATGCTAGTCAGGGAAAGCAGTGGTGACACCACAAGTAAAACAAGTACTTCTTCAACTTTCTCAAGTTTAAAAGAAACAGTGAAATAAAAATGTGTTGATAATTTGGAAGGTGCAACAAAAGCAAAGAAAGAATAGGGAACTTTGTTGGTATGATCATGAGTACTTATTTATTTTTTAATTCTTTTCTTTTTTAGATTCTGTTTATTCATTTTAGAGAGGGGGAGAGAGAGAGAAGTGGGGAGGAGCTGGAAGCATCAACTCTCATATGTGCCTTGACTGGGCAAGCCCAGGGTTTTGAACCTGCGACCTCAGCGTTCCAGGTTGATGCTCTATCCATTGTATCACCACAGATCAGGCAATACTTACTTATTTTTAAGTTTTATTTATTGATATTAGAGAGACAGACAGAAACATTGATCTGTTCTTATATGTGCCCTGACTAGGGATCGAACTGGCAACCTTTGTGTATTTGGAGGATGCTCCAATCAACCAAACCATCTGGCCAGGGCTGATAATATTTAAAACTTGTTCTGAGCAATGTTGCCACAGTGGATACAGCATTGACTTGGGATGCTGAGGGCCCTGGTTAGAAACCCCCAGGTTGTTGGCTTGAGTGTGGGCACTCCAGCTTGAGCACGGGGTTGCTGTCTTGAGCGTGGGAATCATTGACATGATGCTACTAAGGTCATTGGCTTGAAGCCCAAGGTTGCTGGCAAGGGGTCGCTGGCTTGGCTTGAGCCTCCTGATCAAGGCACATATGAGAAACAGTCTGAATAACTACAGTGAAGCAACTACGAGTTGATGCTTCTCATCTCTTTCCTTCTTGCTTCCCTCTCTCTCTCTTAAAAATACACCGCCCCCCCAAAGAAACTGTATTGTTTTCACTGTAGCACCTGGTAGTGAATTATCACCACAGCCCTTGTATGTAGTATGTTCTGAAATTCTGTTAAATGACACAATGGAACCTTCCAAACTTACTGGTCATTTGCATTCAAAGTGTAGCAATCTTATTGAGAAGCCACTAAATTTTTGGGAAAGATTATACAACCAAATGAGAAGTCAGAAAAGTCAAATGAAGAAAATGATGACTCGTGACAAATTGCTGCATTGAGCTTCTTGTTTGGCTGCCTTTCAAATATTGAAAACAAAAGAACTGTTGGCTATTGGGGAAGAATTAGTAAAGCATTGCACCTTAGATGTCACTTGGGAAATGCTGGGTCCTCAAGCCGCACAAAATCCTGAGGCTGTACTGCTCTCGGACAATACTGTTCAGAGAAGAGTTGTTGACCTTGCCAATGATATTGAGCAAATTGTAGAAGAGAGAAAGAAATCGAAATGATTTTGCCATTCAACTTGATGAATCAATCAATTGATGCGAGTAATCATGCTATCCTACTTTGCTCGTGAGGTATGTTGACAATAAAGATGTTAGGGAAGAACTACTCTGTTGTCTTGATCTACCTGGTCGGGCCAGTAATTCAGAGATATTTAGTGCTTTCAATGAGGATTTTCAAGTGGAGGACTTCAACTGGGGAAAGTGTGTTGGAGTGTGTACGGATAGTGCTGTAAGCATGATTAGACGTCACTTGGGTAGCTGTGAAAATAAAGGGTGTTGCACACCTAGAAATGTTGTCCATGCACTGTATGATTTACTGGCAGCATTTAGCTGTAGAAAACATGCCCCTGCAACCCTGGCCAGTTGGCTCAGCGGTAGAGCGTCAGCCCGGAGTGTGGAAGTCGCAGGTTCGATTCCCAGCCAGGGCACACAGGAGAAGCGCCCATCTGCTTTTCCACCCTTCTCCCTCTCCTTTCTCCCTGTCTCTCTCTTCCCTTCCTGCAGCCAAGGCTCCACTGGAGCAAAGTTGGCCTGGGTGCTGAGGGCAGCTCCAAGGCCTTCTCCTCAAGCGCTAGAATGGCTCCCGCCACAACGAAGCAATGCCCCAGATGGGCAGAGCATCGCCCCCTGGTGGGCTTGCCGGGTGGATCCCTGTCAGGCGCATGCAGGAGTCTGACTGCCTCCCCGCCTTTTTTTTTTTCCTTTAATTTCTTTTTATTTATTTATTTTAGAGAGGAGACACAGAGTGAGAGAGAGAGAGAGAGAGAGAGAGAGAGAGAGAGAGAGAGAGAAAGGGGGGAGGAGCTGGAAGCATCAACTCCCATATGTGCCTTGACCAGACCAGTGCAGGGTTTTGAACTGGCGACCTCAGTGTTTCCAGGTCGACGCTTTATCCACTGCGCCACCACAGGTCAGGCCTCCCCGCTTTTAACTTCGGAAAAATACAAATAAAGGAAAAAGAAACTTTCTCCTAAATTGAACACAGTAATGAATGACAGTGAAGATTGTAAATGATATTTGTAATTGAGATTTGAACTCCGGACTGTTCACGAAACTATGTGAAAGCATGGATTCACAACCACCAACATCTCTATACAGAAGCAGGGTTCTTTTTTTTAGGGAGAAGACAGGGAGGGAGATGAGATAAGAAGCATCAACTCATAGTTGTTTCACTTTAGTTGTTCATACATGCCTTGACCAGGGCTCAAGCTGAGCTAGTGACCTTGGGCTCCAGCCAGCAACATTGGGATCGTGCTGGTGATCCCACACTCAAGCTGGTGACCTCAAGAGTTTCGAATCTGGAACCTCAGCATCCCAGGTCTATGCTCTTGTCACTGTGCACCACCAGTCAGGCAAGAGTAAGTAAGGGTTCTTTCACGCCTTTTTGAGCTGAGAGCAACGAGACAGTTTCTACTGTACAAGAGTGAAACTGCATTAGTAGAGCTTTCGTTGGATGAAGACTGATGGCTTAGCTTGCATGTATGGCACATATATTTAGCCTCTTCAGCAAACTAAAGACTTCTCTTCAGGGTTTTAACATAAACATTTTTACATTAAAAGATAAGATGGATGCATTCAAAAAGAAACTTGTTCTTTGGGAAAGTCACAAACAGGAAAGATGTAGAAATGTTTCCACCTAAGACTTGATTGCTGTAGACATAAACCGGATATCCATATTTAATATAAGTCAACATTTAAGAGCATTACTTCAAAACTTTGACTATCATTACTCTCATAATGAGGATCCCCATAAAGGTAACCTCTGGATCAATAACCTATTCATGAATGATATCAACTCCTGCTTCCTTAATCATTGTGAAATAGAAAAACTGATAGATTTATCTTCTGATGTCACTCTGGCACCGAAATGTGAAATGTAATAATTGTCACAATTTTGGATATCAGTGGAAGAAGAATATCCATCTCTCAGTTACAAAGCTACTGCACTTTTTTTTTTTTTTTATAGGGACAGAGAGTCAGAGAGAGGGTTAGATAGGGACAGACAGGAACGGAGAGAGATGAGAAGCATCAATCATCAGTTTTTTGTTGTGACACCTTAGTTCATTGATTGCTTTCTCACATGTGCCTTGACCGCGGGCCTTCAGCAGACCAAGTAACCCCTTGCTCAAGCCAGCGACCTTGGGTCCAAGCTGGCAAGCTTTTGCTCAAGCCAGATGAGCCCACGCTCAAGGTGGCGACCTCAGGGTCTTGAACCTTGGTCCTCCGCATCCCAGTCCGACACTCTATCCACTGCGTCACCGCCTGGTCAGGCCAAAGCTACTGCATTTTTAATCTTACTTTCTACTACCTTGTGTGAGAAGACTTGGCCCTGTCACTAATAAAAACCAGTGAAACCGAATGGATGTCAGCGCAGCGCCTTGTGTTGGAAACGAAATTGCAGCCTTGGTTATCAAGTGTTCTTGCAAAGAAGCAGCAGCAGATTTTACACTAGTTTTACTTGAATTAAATATTGCTTTCTAGAAATTTTAGTTATATTCTATTAAATTTTTTTCTACTGTTCATCAGGTTATCTTGGAGAATTTTTATTTTATGTTATAATTAAATGATAATGCACAAAATACTAATAATGGTTTTTACTTCTGCCTTAGTGGACCCTGAAATAATTTTATTTTCACCGGTTCCTAAGTGTAGAAAATTTGTCCCTACACTGATGTAGACAATTCCTTGGAAGAAAACTTGGGACAGAATTCTTGTGACAGGAAAGTAAGAAAGGGAATGGTGATCTGAGAAAATGTGGGGTTAGTGGGGTGCCCCTCTTTAAGGGATAACCCCAGTAGACAGAAGTTGATGCTCTAGGAAAGAAAAGGGTTAACAAAGCCACCGAGTCACTGGGTGAAGACAAGCTACAGAATTTATTAGAGGAGAGGACTTCGATGGGTGCAGAAGCCTTCCTTGTGGTGGAGAGCAAGGCAAACATGCATTTAGAGGCATCTGATTGGTGGTTGGGAAATTTCTGTGTCTGTTGGCTTCTCAGTGAAGCATAGAGGGAGGTTATCAACTCAAGGAAGAGGATCTTTGGGGTGAGAGCAGGTGTGGTGAAGGATTGGTCCCGGAGAGGCAAAGATTAAAACCACCGAGCAATGTGGTAGTATTGTTTGTTAATGCTCAGTGCCCACTAGAAATTTGTTGCCGTCCATTTAAAGTCAGACCAGTTCTCATGATTATGCCTCGGTCCCCAGTAGCTTAACTGACTATATAGTTTCTGTGTTTGTACAATGAGATGATAATAATAGCACCCACCTCAGCAAGTTGCAAGAATTAAAAGAATTAATGTAGCCTGACCTGTGGTGGCGCAGTGGATAAAGCGTTGACCTGGGAACACTGAGGTCGCCAGTTCAAAACCCTGCACTGGCCTAGTCAAGGCACATATTGGAGTTGATGCTTCCAGCTCCTACCCCCTTTCTCTCTCTCTCTCTCTCTCTCTCTCTCACTCTGTGTCTCCGCTCTAAAATGAATAAGTAAAAAGAAATTAAAAAAAAAAGAATTAATGTAAAGTGCTTAAAACAGCAGCTGGCATGTACTGACTATTCAATAAGCACGGTAGACATGGCTATTAATTGAGTGCCAACATGGAGCATGGTCTCTAGTTGGGGCTTGTCATGGGGGGAGACAACGTTGTCTTGAGAGCCTGCAGGAGTGTGAGTGTAGGTTGAGTAGAACGTGAAGTGAGCAAGGAAACAGGTTGTAAATATAAGTTTGGTGAAGCTGGTTAATTGCAGTGGAAACGGCAGAGCGGGTAAACTGGGTAATACTCGGAGAGTTGGAGATGATACTCAGGGACTGGGGATGACAAAGCCAGGGCTCAGTTGTGCTGAGACTGCTGCCGAGTGACGGCCATGGCTACGGGTGCTAAGGGAGTTAAGGAATGGGAAAGGCCGGGCTGTTGGATGGATGCGTCATTCTTTCATTCAACTTTTTATTTTTCTTTAGTACATTTTATGTGCCAGGTCCTGCTTTAGGTGCTGGGGATTAGTTAAGTAAAAGCAGACAAAAGTCTCTGTCCTCATGAAATTTATATTTTTGTGTGGCACACAGGCGGTGGAATTGCCACTACCTGGTCAGGCAATTTTTTTTTTTTTTTAACAAGAAAGAGACAGACAGATGGACAGATAGACAGAAAGGGAGAGAGATAAGCATTAACTCATAGTTGCCACACTTTACTTGTTCATTGATTGCTTCTCATATGTGCTTTGATGCCTGTTGCTCAAGTTAGTGACCTTGGGCTGAAGCCAGCAACTTTGAGCTTCAAGCCAGCGACCTTTGGGCTCAAGCCAGTGACCATGGGGTTGTGTCTGTGATCCCGCGCTCAAGCCAGCAACCCCGCGCTCATGCTGGTGAGCCCACGCTCAAGCTGGCGACCTCTGGGTTTTTTACCTGGGTCCTCAGTGTCCCACATCGATGCTCTATCCACTGCACCACTACCTGCTCAGGTGATAAATAAAATTTTAAAAAGTTAAAATTTTCTACATTTTTCTCAAGCTTAGTACAAGAACTGAAGCTTTTTAAAATTTTATTTATTGATTTTACAGAGAGAGGAGGGGAGAGAACAAGAAGTAGCAAGTCATAGTTGCTTCACTTTAGTTGTTCCTTGATTGCTTGTTGTATGTGCCTTGACCGGGCAAGCCCAGGGTTTTGAACCAGCGACCTCAGCATTCCAAGTCAATGCTTTATCCACTGCGCCACCACAGGTCAGGCAAGAACTGAAGCTTTTTATATGGCTGTAATCCTATAGCAGATGGTTTTATATGTTGCTTTTTTCTTTTTAATAATTATATCCTAAATGTTTTTCATGGTGCTTCAGTCTTTTTTTTTTTTTTTTTTAACACTTTTAAAGACTTTATTTATTCCTTTTAGAGAGAAGAAAGAGGTGAACTCAACATTCCAGGTTGATGCTCCATCCACTGCACCACCACACAACAGGCCTGGTGCTTCATTCAGTCTTAACGGTGTGGGATATTGCACTGAGTGCCGGTGATAGATAACTTTCTTACCTAGTCCCCTGTTTTGGACATTTGGGTTATTTCCAGGATATTTATATATAAATGATTTGGTGAAGATCTTCATGGTCCTGATTGGGTAGCTCAGTTGGTTAGAGTGTCATCCTGATTCGCCAGTCACGGTGGTGGGTTTGAACCCTAGTCAAGACACATATAAGAATCAACCAATAAATGCATAGAAAAATGGAACAAAAACTTGATGTTGCCTGACTTGTGGGGTGCAGTGGATAAATCCTTGCCCTGGAATGCCGAGGTTGTTGGTTAGTAGCCCTGGGCTTGCCTGGTCAAGGCACGTAGGACCAGCAAGCAGTGAACAGCTGGGGCGAGGCGGTTATGAGCTGATACTTTCTGTTCTCCACCCGTCTCTCCTCTTTCTCTAAAATCAATCTTTAAAAAAAATTTTTTTAATCTGTTTCTCTCTTTCCTTTGCCCTTCCTCTCTCTCTTTAAAATCAATTTAAAAATTAAAAATAATAATCTTTATGTGTTTTGATGGAGATTTCTATTTATAGAGAAATTTTATGAATAAGAAATACCCTAGGTCAGACAGTATCAATATTTGTTTTTTGTGTCTTGTGATATAGTCAGTTTGTTTTAAAAATTTATGTGTTGTTAGCATTGTGAGTACCAGCTCTAGCCCAACCTCACTTATTAGATGTTTTTATTTTTTTAATTTTTATTTATTTATTTTTTTGCGACAGAGACAGAGAAGGACAGACAGACAGGAAGGGAGAGAGATCAGAAGCATCAATTCTTCATTGCTGCATCTTAGTTATTCAGTGATTGTTTTCTCATAATTGCCTTGAGCAGGGGGCTACAGCAGAGTGAGTGACCTCTTGCTCAAGTCAGATGAGCCCGCGCTCAAGCTGGTGACGTTGAGGTTTTGAACCTGGGTCCTCTGCATCCCAGTGTGATTCTCTATCTTCTGCATCATTTTCTCTTTTTTTAAGTTTTTTTTTTCTTTTTTATTTATTTATTTTAGAGAGGAGACACAGAGTGAGAGAGAGAGAGAGAAAGAGAAAGAGAGAAAGGGTGGAGGAGCTGGAAGCATCAACTCCCATATGTGCCTTGACCAGACCAGTGCAGGGTTTTGTACTGGCGACCTCAGAGTTCCCAGGTCGACGCTTTATCCATTGCGCCACCACGGGTCAGGCCAGACTAGATATTTTTAATTTAATTAATTAATTTATTTTTGTGACAGAGACAGAGGGACAGCCAAAACAACAGAACTCCAGCACAGAGCGTCTAGTTCTGGGACTTCCGGTTAGGCTGTTTTTCTCAAAGTGACACACCACCCGAGTTATGCTCGTTTTTTTTGGTGAATTTTGACACACCAAGCTCAAAAGATTGCCCATCACTGCCTTATCCACTGAGCCACCGCTGGTTAGGCTTCCTCTCTAAGTATTTAAAAAGCGAAAGGGTGGCCAGATCTGATATTAAAGTATGAGCTGACCTTTGAATGTTTGGTCAAGATTCAGTATTTACCTGTCCTGTGGTGGCGCAGTGGATAGAGTGTCAACCTGGGACACTGAGGTTCCAGGTTCAAAACCCCAAGTTCACTGGCTTGATTGTGGGGTCACCGGCTTGAATGGGATTATCGACATGGTCGCTGGCTTGAGCCCAAAGGTTGCTGGCTTGAGCAAGGGGTCACTGGCTTGGCTGGAGCCCCCGGTCAAGGCACGTATGAGAAACAATCAATGAAAATTAAAGTTCTGCATATGAGTTGATGCTTCTCATCTCTCTCCTTTCTCATCTGTCTGTCTGTCTCTCACGTAAAAAAAAAAAAAATTCTATCCTTCATATTGACGCCACCTGCCTTTCCTGCCTGGTTAAATGCTGACAGATGATCTCCCTCTGCCAGAAAACTGTTGGGGGTCCGAGTCTGCCTCCTTCCCTGCCGGTGACCCAGATACTTCACTCCTCTCCAGGTTCCTGTCCTTCGCATGGTGGAAGGCGACACCATCTATGATTATTGCTGGTATTCTCTGATGTCTTCAACCCAGCCAGACACCTCCTAGTAAGTGATGTTGTTTGCCTCCCCTACTGCCCCCAGCAGTTCCAAGGGGACCCTCTACTGAGAGAGAGTCAAGGGCTTCCCTGGGATTTCAGGAGGAGGAAAGCTTGTTGTGACCTTCAGATGTGAGCTGAGAAGCCTGGTCAGTTGGCTTCCTCCCTTTCCTTTGACAGCACTAGGGCCTCAGTGTCCTTGCTTCTCTTAGTGTGGCCAGCAGCAGCCGGGAGAACCCGATTCACATCTGGGATGCATTCACTGGAGAGCTCCGGGCTTCCTTTCGCGCCTACAACCACCTGGTAGGGACCCCCCGCCCCGCCCCAGACTCACTCTGGCCCAGCTGTCCTGCTTTGAGAATAGTGGAGGTGTCACGAGGCCTGTGCTCAGCCCATTTCTCTACGCAGGACGAGCTGACTGCGGCTCACTCACTCTGTTTTTCCCCGGATGGCTCCCAGCTCTTCTGTGGCTTCAATCGGACTGTGCGTGTCTTCTCCACTGCCCGGCCGGGCCGTGACTGTGAGGTCCGAGCTACATATGGTAAGAACCTGTGTTTCTAGGAGAGGAAGAAAGGAAAGGGCACTGCCATGTGTGAAGGGACCTGTGTGAGCCAGGGACCACATGTGGTCTGGGCAGCCCGGGAGGCAGGCGTGCCCGCTGGGCAGAGGAGAAGACGGACTCCGGACGGGGTTGAAAGTTTCCCGAGGTCACCTGCTGAGTAAGAAGCCGGTTTACTCTGAGCCCGGTCTCCTCTGGCTGTGTCCCTTTTCGTCTCCAGAATCTTAGTATGTTTAGGAAACTGGAGGTGAGGCTGATTCTATTTTCCTCTAAGCCTTCAGCTCTCTGTTCCTTCTAGGAAAGACAGATTTGAGAGGGAAGAAGTAGATTATGAGCATTTCATTTTGGTTCTTTGAGGGGATAGAAAGATCTGGGGAGTATCAGGGGTCTTCATCTTGTTTGTGACAAAGGGGGCAGGGGAGACACTGAGTCCTGGCACAGTGGGTCTGGGACAAGAGAGGTGCACCTCTGATTAGCCCGGTTAATGTCTGGTGCCGTCACCCCCTCCCCTACTTTGTTCCCTCTCTTTCTAGCAAAAAAGCGGGGCCAGAGCGGCATCATCTCCTGCATAGCCTTCAGCCCCACCCAGCCCCTCTATGCCTGTGGCTCCTATGGCTGTTCCCTGGGTCTATATGTCTGGGATGATGGCTCCCCTCTCGCCTTGCTGGGAGGGCACCGAGGGGGTGTCACCCACCTCTGTTTTCACCCCGATGGCAACCGCTTCTTCTCAGGAGCCCGCAAGGTAGTAGTAGTCATGTCCTGAGATCTCAGGGCAGTAAGCAGGAGTGGGAATGTAGTCTAATATGTTGGGGGACAGACGTGGGGAAAGAAGCAGACCTAAAGTAAAGGAGTACCTGTAACCCTTGAGGGAGGCAAGGATGTCTGGAGGGGGGTAGGTGTAGAGAGAGGTGGGCTCTAGGCCCCTGTTCTGTGTTTTCAGGATGCTGAGCTTCTGTGCTGGGATCTGCGACAGCCTGGTCATCCACTGTGGTCTGTGCGTCGCGAGGTGACCACCAATCAGCGCATCTACTTCGAGCTGGACCCGTGAGTGACTATGGGTCCTTCCTGCCCGGGGCCCCAGTGTCCCCAGGGATGCCCAGCTGTAGCCCAGGTCCCAGTCCCCAGGTATAAGGAGCTCTTGCCCCAGGACGATGACTCCATGTCAGTAGGCCTCTGCTCTCCCTCAGGACTGGGCAGTTCCTAGTGAGTGGCGGCACTGGCGGGGCTGTCTCTGTGTGGGACCTCGGTGGGGCCGAGCACACGAACACGCCGGAGCCCGTGCTGAGCTTTTTGCCCCAGAAGGACTGCACCAATGGAGTGAGGTCATTGGTCAATTCCACAGATCTTGGGGCATGGTTGGGGGGGGGCAGTGCTGAGGCTGCGAGCAGCCTTGCCTTCCAGGGTGTCGACAAACCCTACCTGTCTCTCCCTCCAGCCTGCACCCTAGCCTGCCTCTGCTGGCCACTGCCTCTGGTCAGCGTGTGTTTCCGGAGCCCACGGAGAGTGGGGACGAGGGGGAGCAGGAGGGGGACCTTCCCCTGCTTTCCATGCGCCACGTCCACCTTGAATGTCAGCTGCAGCTCTGGTGGTGTGGGGGGAGCCCAGACCCCAGTGTCCCCGATGCTCACCAGGTTGAGAGGGAGCAAGGAGGGGCAGAGGGAGGTGGCGGTGAGTTTTTATAAAAAGGTTTTATATGATACTAGAGTCTTTGTGTCTGTTTGGGGGGCTAGGAGGGATATTTGTGGGCTTCCTCGTCCAGCAGCGTTGGGAACTGGCATATTGTTCTCGAAACCAGGGTTGAGAGGCGGGAGCCAATGGGACTGCTGAGCTTGGTGTGAAGTCAAGTGAGTGGGGGTGGGGCTTCATGCCATTGACTGGTTGGTTGCTAGGCAACTTGGTAAACTGAAGGGGGCGAACCTGTTTGAAATCTCACTCCCAAGGTGGGGTGGCAGGGGTCAAAGTGAGCGTGGCTGAGCAGGAGTGGCAGGAGTCGTGTGTCAGACTGTTGGGCGTGACTGTGTGAGACTGCAGACAGTGACAGACAAGACACTCGCTCTCTCACTCAAGCTGTTTACCATCATCCAGTGGCAGAGCGACATTACTCAGCTCTGGGGGAAGGGGAGCAGAAGTACCCCCTCCTCTCCCCTGGACTCCCCTGGGAGTCAGGTGACTGGGTAGCCAGAGTCAAGGACACATGGAAAGAGGAGCAGTGCTTGAAAACAGACGTCACATTCTGTATTCCCATTAGATGCAGGATAGGGCGAGCGTCTCTTTCAGCAGTTGTCACTGGTGTTTTCGCTATCTGCCTTTGGGGGTGAGACGGGGAGTATGTTATTTCCAGCGGCCGCTCCTCCCCCACACTTTGCCGAACGAACGCTGAGAAGGGGGTTCTGAAGAGATACTGTCAGCAAGGGATCTGATTTTGGACCTCAAAATCAAAGGGAAGGGACAGGAGGCCTGTGACAGCTTGAAAGAGGAGAGGAATGTCACCTCTGCCCAGAGGTGCTGAAAGCTAGGGTTCTTACACCCAAAAAGGCAACCCCCTCCCTTCCCCCAGGATAATTGGAAACAGCCCTTCCAGCTGAATGTGGGTTTGGGGTTGTAGGTACTCCCTTTCCTCTCCCGGCCCCATTTCTCCCCATAACCATGCACGAAGCGCTCAGATTTACCCCCTAATCTCTTGCTTTTCACCCAGGCCCTAGAGAACAGGAAAGGGTGCAGGAGGCTGTGACAAAAGAGACCCCAGGAGTCGGAGTTCAGCAACCCGGGTTTGGTTTCTGGCTTTATCCTAGACACTATGACCTTGGGCAACACCCGCCCCCTCCCTGGGCCTCAGTTTCTCTATCACTGTAATGGGGATCCTTTAACTCGGCTCCTCCCGCCTCATACAGGTGGTCGTGATGATTGCTCCGCCCGCTTGGTAAAGTGCGAACCCTTTAAGATTGTTATTCTCTCCAGATTTGCCGGGAGCGGCGGGGTTGTTTTGGGATGCGGGAAAGGAAGGGGCTGGGTTCCTGGGGTGCAGAAGGCGAGAGCCTTTCTGGGTCTGAGAGACGAAGATTCCGTGCGCCCGGGCGATGCGAGGGCCGGAGGGGAAATGGGCAGAGACTAACCCGGGGACGGGAGTCGCAAAGACAAAGGGGGCGTGAGAGACCGCGCCAGGGCGCGAGGCGGAGTAGCAGGGCGAGGCGGCGGGAGGTGCACGGCGCGAGGGAGGTGTGGGGGCGTGGGCTGCGGGATCCTGCCTCCCGTTCCCCCTCGAGCTCCAGCTCCGGTTTTTCCCTCCGCCATCCTCTCCCCCTCCCGAATCTCCTTTAACTCCCCCTCCCGGGCTCGGGACTGGTTTCCTCCCTTAGCCCGCTGCCCTCAATCCCAGCGAGGCTGGGGCTCCGGCTCGGCGCCCCCTTCCTGGCTCCCTTGTCCGACGCCCCACTCCACCCCGCCGGGCCCCGGGCTTCCTCCGTCCCGATAGGCTCGCTCACCAATCCCGGGGTGCTAGAGCCTGGGCTGGGGCGCCGGGAGCCTGCAGACCTCCCCTGCAAGGGCTCTGGAGGGCTGAGCGCTCCGAGCTGGGCGCGGGCAGAGCAGGAAGCGGGTCCGCGTGGGAGCTGGGGGTGTCAGCCCCAGGGGAGGTCGGGCCAGCATAGCCCGGCAGCTACAGCAGTCACTCCGGGGGGCGAGCGACTTTGGGGGAGTTGGTGCCCCGCCCCCAGGCCTTGGCGGGGTCATGGGGGCCCCCCATTCTAGGCCGGGGGGCGTACGAGTCGGGGCCCTGTTGCTGCTGGGGTTTTGGGGGCTGGTGTCTGGGCTCAGCCTGGAGCCTGTCTACTGGAATTCGGCGAATAAGAGGTGAGCGACCGGGACTGGGGAGACCCTCCACCCTCCCAGCCGGGAAAGGGGAAGCTTTGGGGACTTGGGAGGCTGAGTTCGAGCTGGGAGGAGGCTGGGGGGAGGGTGTTGGTGCTCTGCTGGGAGCTGATGGGTGACTAGACAGAGGTGATCCCGGTGACAGACTCCTGGGTCGCACACAGATGGATGTGGGTGGTGATGATATCCAGGTACTGAGAGTTTGAAGAACCTCAAAGGGCGAGGATCTGAAAGTTCACGGGGAGCCGGGATGGTAGGGCAGGGGTTCTGTGGGTCTGTGGGGGACTTGCACGGTGTCGGGGGCTGGGCTTGGAGGGAGCCTGGTTAGTGTCAGCTCTCAGGAGAGCAGCTGAGTAGGTGCTGCTGAAGCGTTGAAGGGAAAGGCAGGGTGCCTCCCTCTGCAGCAGGGACTCTGGTCTCTGGTGGAGATGGAAGGGAAGGGGGCTCAGTTTGGGGACAACTCCCCTGAGGCTTTTTGACTGTCTTCACAGTCGATCTCCCAACTCTTGCCCCCAGCCAGAGGGTCAGTCAGCCCTTGGTGGGACAATTTGCCAACCAGATGATATTCTGTGTTTCTGGCTTGGGGACTTATTTCTGGAAGAAGCTTGGAGCGCGTGAAGCTGCTCCTTTTGCCCTCTTGCATCTGGAGCCCCAAGGACTCCGTTGCCTCCTCCCCCATCTTTGCTGCAAACTCTTCCATCAGACCCTCTGTTCCGTGGCATGCTTGCTTTGCTCTGAAGAAAGGCCAGGGGTCAGATGAAACTTCAGGCCACACAGAGTAGGGTAGAACCCTTGAGAGGTCATCTGGGTCCCTTGCCTCCATGCAGCTCTCACTCCCATTAGCTAAAGAGTTCTGTGTTTTGAAAAATTCCTCCTTCCCCGGGGCAGCTGCGTGAAGCCATGGGAAGAGGGTGGACTTTGAAGCTCATAAAATCCTAAAGTCTTAATCCTAGCTCAGTGCTTCGAGCTCTGTGGCCTTGGACACATTACTTAACCATTCTGAGTTTGTATCCTCAATCCTTATAGCTTTTATGAGGATTAGAGGTAAGGTGTTGGAACATATATGCTCATTAAAGGAGAACTGGGATTATTGCCTTTCCCTTTCTGTACTTCACGGCCTCCCCCATATTTCCCCGCTCTGGCCTCCCTCCTGTAACTCTTAGGGTATAATCTCAACTGTCTTTCCTCGGTCTCCTACCCGCCAACTCCCAACTGCAGTTTATCTGCTACAGCTTGAGGATGTTAGGTGTATTCTAATAAAGTTGAGAAAAGGGAATTGAGGTGTTCTGGAAGTTCTTTGGGATATTGGGTGGGAGATAATGGATTATTTGAAAGTCTGGGAAGATATAGAGCAGCAGTCCCCTGGGATCCAGTTCTGAGACCCTGTCTGCCATTAACGCACAGGGGTGGGTGGCTGCAGTTTTGGGCAAGTAGCGGCTGGGCTGGACCAGTAGATGCCTGAGCAGAGGGAGACATGGGCTTGTGTTGGCTGCGGTTAGAAAGGTCAACTCCTTCAATTCCAGAGCAAGGGGTACTTTTCCTAGGAAGTCGGAGACCTAGGGGAGGAGAGGTACTGAGGCAGGGAAACCTTGAGCAGCTTGTCCCCAGACCCTGGTTCCCAAGAGCCCCATTTAGGGCCATTGCCAGATCAGGCATGTGCTTCCTGTCACATTGCTTGGTTAACTTGGGACAGTGATCTAGATCACCCTGCTCCTATCCCTCCTTTGCCCTGAAATCCCTGAAATTTGTTGACCTGGGGGAGGGAAGGCTCTGCCCCCATGGTTGACTGCCGTGGAATAGTGAAATCACCTGGGAGGGTGGGCTGTGTGGTTCCAGAGAGGCCAGCTCCTTGGTAACTGGCATCCTGTTGCCATGGCAACAGAGCTGGTAATGAAGGGAGAGATGGCAGTGTGCATGTGGTGAGGGCAGGCTGAAGAGTGCATTTGGGCACACCAAGGGGCAGGAGACCTCTGAGCCTGGCTTCCTGCTGCTTCCAACATGAGCTTGCAGTGTCCTTACTGCCAGCTCTTACAGACCAGAGACTTTCCATCAGACAAAGGCTGTCCTGCAGGGATGTGGGGTGAGGGAGGCGAAGCTCTGGGGGCCGGACCTCTCACACTTACCCCCTTGTCCACCTCGACCTTCTCCCTGTAGGTTCCAGGCAGAGGGTGGTTACGTGCTCTACCCTCAGATTGGGGACCGGCTGGACCTGCTTTGCCCCCGGGCCCGGCCTCCTGGCCCCCACTCCTCTCCTAATTATGAGTTCTACAAGCTGTATCTGGTGGGGGGTGCTCAGGGTCGACGCTGTGAGGCACCCCCTGCCCCAAACCTCCTCCTCACGTGTGACCGGCCGGACCTGGATCTCCGCTTCACCATCAAGTTCCAGGAGTATAGCCCTAACCTCTGGGGTCACGAGTTCCGCTCACACCATGACTACTACATAATTGGTACTGCTGGGCAGAGGGCAGGGTTGAGTGGGGAGGTGCTCCCGGGATGGAGGGCAGATGAGGGAGGGGGCCACCAGAGCCAAGAGAGACCCCTTATGCCCTTGGGTGGTGTTGGAGCCAGGACGTGGAGACAGAACTGAAGCTAGACTCTGGAGTGCCAACCTCTCCCACTGACTCTTCCCTCTCAGCCACGTCAGATGGGACCCGGGAAGGACTGGAGAGCTTGCAGGGAGGCGTGTGCCTTACCAGAGGCATGAAGGTTCTTCTCCGAGTGGGACAAAGTGAGTGGGGCTGGGGCACACCTCCTAGGAGCTGAGGGAGGTGGGGGCAATACCATCATGGTTAGGGAGCTGCTCTCTCAGCCCCTTTCCTTCCTTCCTCCCTCCCTCCCTCCCTCCCTCCCTCCCTTGCTCCCTTCCCTTCTTCCCTTCCTCCCTTCTCCCCTTCCCCCTTCCCTTCCTCCCTTCTCCCCTTCCTCCCTTCTTCCCTTCCCTTCCCTTCCTTCCTTCCTTTCTTTCAAGAGAGAAGAGACAGACTCCCCTATGCGCATGCGCATCCCCCCCCCCCCCCCATGGAATCCACCTGGCATCCCCTTTTGGGGCAAGATCACTAAAAGCAATCTGGAAACCACTGGCTGCAGAGAGAGAAGGGGAAGAGGGAGGGAGGGATGGTTGATTCTCATGTGTGTCCTGATGGGATTGAACCAGGGAAGGCCGCACACCGGGCCAGTGCTCTATCCACTGAACCAACCCACCAGGGCCTCAGCCCTTTCTCTTGGGTCTTTCCTTTCTCCAGATCCCCGAGGAGGAGCTGCCCCCCGAAAGCCTGTGTCTGAAATGCCCATGGAAAGAGACCGAGGGGCAGCCCAGAGCCTGGAGCCCGGGAAGGAGAACATGCCAGGTAGGAACCAGAGGTCTGGTCTCCTCTCTTCCCCAGCTTTCTCTGCTCTTGGAGCCCAGCTGCCTTGCCTTCACCCTCTCCCTCCCTCTTTAGTCTGTGTTTTTGGGGGTTGGGGGTGGGATAACACAGGAAAGAGAAGAGAGGATGGAAGGGTGGGAGGGGAATGGAAGCCAAATGAGGAAAAGACTCAATTAGAACTAATTAGCCAAGCCAGCGCTTCAATCAGCACTGTCAGAGAAGTGGGGAGGACTCCGCACAGAGAGCTGAAGGGCTGGACACACCTGGACTCCTAGCTGGGCTGGAAGGGGTGGAGGGGGGCTGGGGTCCCCAAGGGGCCTGGGCACTGCTGGGGAAGCCCACGGGGACCCCCAAGACTGGCTATCCAGATGCCCAGGTGGCTCCTTCAGCCCCTCCCCCTCTTTCCTCCTTCACCCCTTCCCTGCCAGGTGACCCCACCAGCAATGCAACCTCCCGGGGTGCTGAAGGCCCCCTGCCCCCTCCCAGCATGCCCGCAGTGGCTGGGGCAGCAGGGGGGCTGGCGCTGCTCTTGCTGGGCGTGGCAGGGGCTGGGGGTGCCATGTGTTGGCGGAGACGGCGGGCCAAGCCTTCGGAGAGTCGCCACCCTGGTCCTGGCTCCTTCGGGAGGGGAGGGTCTCTGGGCCTAGGGGGTGGAGGCGGGATGGGACCTAGGGAGGCTGAGCCTGGAGAACTAGGGATAGCTCTTCGGGGCAGTGGGGCTGCAGACCCCCCCTTCTGTCCCCACTATGAGAAGGTGAGTGGTGACTATGGGCATCCTGTGTATATTGTGCAGGATGGGCCCCCCCAGAGCCCTCCAAACATCTACTACAAGGTATGAGGGCTCCTCCCGCCTGGCTCTCTTGGATCCAGCCCTTCCTGTGGTGCTCCTCCGGTGTAATTCATGGTTGGAGGGACACCTCTAGCATCTCCTTGGCCCCTCTGTCCCATCAGCTTCTTTGCTCCTCCTGGTTGTTGCCCTCCTCTCTACTTGTAGGATTCCTTAAGATTTCACCAAACCACTTCCTGCCCTATGGTTGGCCATGTGAGCCCCTCTCTGTCTGTGTTCCCAGGTCCTATCCCTTGGGGAGGAGGCAGAGACTCAGCCACCTCTTCTGACGATGACCTAGGGGTCCTCGCTTCCTTTACCCACTGAAAGCTAGGGGCGGGAACAGTCTGTCTTTTGCTTGACATCTCTTTCTGCCTCTCACTGTTTTTCTCTTCTCTTCTCTCTCTCATCCTCTTTCTCTCTTCTGTCTCTAGGTCTGTTCCTCTTCCCTAGCATCCTCCTACCTACATCTCCTTTAACCCTCTTGGCTTCTTATCCTGTGCCTCTCCCATCTCCTGGGTGGGGGCATCAAAGCTTGTCTCCCCTCAACCCCCTCTGACCTCTTATCAACCATTCCCCTCAGTCTGCCCCAAATGGGGGCCTATGGTTCTGGCACTCGACTCCAGCTCAGGGCAGGGGCAGCAGGACCTCCTTCTCTGCCCTGCCTCAGGCCTCTGCATAATCATTCCAACCGTTTGGGGTGGTTGGGTCACAACAGCTACCATGAAAAGTGTCCTGTTTTGTCCAGTGGCCAATAGCTATGAACCAGTTGGGACACATAAGGACTTGGTCTGATGCTGAATGGGTCACTTGGGACAGGAAGTCTTGCTCCAGACAAGAAGTGATCAGACCTGGACAGAAGTGGCCTGGGAAGTGGCAGAAGCAGTGCACCAGGAACTGGAAGTGCCTTCATCCAGGACAGGAAGTAGCACTTCTGAAACAGGAAGTGGTCTGGCTGGAACTCAAGTGACTTAGTCTGGGGGACTTGGGGGGGTTAGGGAGGTTGATGGTTCTTACTCTGTGGAGAAGGTGGGGAGCAGGAAGAGCTTCCTGTTTCAGGAGGAAGCTGGAACTTACTGACTGTAAGAAGATTGGGTGGACTGAGGAGAATTTTCCTAGTATTCAATGGTACTTCCCAGGATCCCCCTTCCTTTGTGCTGCTTTTAAGACAGCTAAGATGACTGCCATCTGTTGTGGCAGGCGCAATTTGTCTTGTTCTTTTTCCCTTCCACATTCCGGTGTAATCTCTGTTACTCAACAGAACTACCCCAAGAACCCTTGTGTTGCCCCCAGTAACCCAGATGGCCATCTTGTTCGTTACATACTCCATTTCCCACTCCCTTCTTAGTGACCAAAATGGTGGCCTACTGACTGGTCTAGCTGTCTGTGGCACTTAGCAACTGCCATTGTTTCCATAGTGACCAGCTTATACCTCTTCCTGCCCTCTAGTACGTAATTGGGTGTTGCCTCAGTTTCATTAGATCAGAGCTGCCCTTGGGCACCAAGTTGGCTACCTCAATCTCTAGCCAACATGGGTGCTTTGTCCACCAGAGGTCAAATCATCGTTCTGGTGTAGTTCCCAGCTCCTTCCTGATTTTTCTAATTGCTCCATCCAGGGAACAGGAAGTTGCTGTTGCCATGGGGGAGGTGGCGGGGTATGGCTGTCACCTCAATAGTTTTACTGTAAAAGGGAAATTTGAACAACAAAAACCAAAAAAAAAAAAAAAAGAATAAAAAATTTCAAAAGTTAACAAAGAGCCTGGAGAATGACTGGACATGTATTGGGACAGAGAACTGGTGATTAGAATGGTTTTCAAGCTGAGGCTTGGATTGCATGAAACCAGGGGGAAGGCGAGGGACAGGGTTGGGTTGGGTCGGAGGGGTAAGGTGGGCAGTGCCTGGGGAGGGGTAATGGACTGGGTAAGAAGGCTGAGCAAGGCAGCCACCTGCAGGGGAGAGAGAAGCCTAGGCAGGAATGGGAGTTGCCAATAGGGTGTATATATATGTAAGTTCACATGTGGGGAGAACCTGAGTGTCTATTGCTAAACCAAAGCACCAGAGACAAGGCAAATCATAGAAACAAAGTGGAAAAAAGCGTGTTCCTGTGTTAGTTCGTTCTCCCCATCCCTGCCCCAGGCACCTCTGCTGGGGGCGTTTTGACTTGAGAAGAAGGGGTGTGGCTGCCTAGAACACTCAAGCTGCCTGTTTACTGGCTCCCTGTGTACCCACAACCTATTCTTTTCTCACCTAAAAAGCCCAGGTGCCCAGACCCCTAGACTCAGCCTCATTCCCCAACCACAAAAGCAGCCATCAGGAGCGGTCGGGAGCATCTTCGGAGTTGGTTGGCAGGGGTCACAACCTCTGCCCTCCCCTGATTCTAGGTCCTCTCCTGCTGTCTTCCATCTGCCTAGAGGTCAGGGGGTCCTTTTGGCCCTTCCCTTGTCTGAGCAAGATGCCTGGATCCCCAGAGATGCAGGCACAGTAGGAGGGAAGTTGAAAACGGGGAGGCCAGGTGCTGGTATCTGGAATGTACTGCCTTCCAAGCCTGTGCTGGAGCTGCTAAGGTGGGGAGACTTGAGGGGGTGTGGAAGGGCTGGTCCCTTGCCCCTTAGTGGGGGTTTGTTGTCATGGAAACATCCCCTTCTTTACACAATGGGAAGCCCCCCTCAGCCTCCCTCGTGGATGGAGACGACAGCCCCATCGCTGGCTATCAGCCTCAGGGACTTGGCAACCGTCACTATGGCAACCCAGAGCCCAGCAACAGGGCCCAGTGAGAAAGGGAGGGGTCCAAGACTGGGGCAGGGCTGTGTGTGAAAGGGGCAAGAGAGCTGAGGGAGACTCCCTATACATATATCTAGACTCAGGTGAAGAGACAAGAGGGAAGAGAAGCGGGGATAAACATTTTCCATGACAAACGCCTCACCAAGGCAGTGGAGACATCATAACATGCTGAGACACAGGAAGACAACTGGGGACAGGTGCACAGCTGGGGAAACAGCAAATTCTACATAACACCTGTGAACACACCTCCTTGGAGCATTGGTATCTATAGACCCCCCTCCCACATTAACAACACAAGACCTACAGCTTTCCATATGTGTCGTAACTTGTGTCTCTTTTGAACTATTTGAAAGTGCTGGAGATTTCTACACAGAATACCCATGCCATCCTATTTGCTTTGTGGGTACAAATATACTTTTAGGATACCAATTAGAGCAAATAGATGAAAAAAGACATTCATTCATCACCCACTCCACATCATGTTAAGCGTCTACTTTATTCCCAGTACTGTTTCAGATACTGGGAGTATATGGCGAATAAGGCTAAGTCCCTGCTTTCGTGAAGGCCACGTTGGTGGGGAACAACATAATAAAATTTCTGGCAGTGCTAAATGATGTAAACAAAACTAACAGGATAAAGAGGATGATGAATAACAAGAAGACGATCTCGTTTGGGAGGTCAGGAGGGTCCCTCTGAAGAGGTGACATTTAATGAGGACCTTGAATAACATGTAGTAAGGCATGCAGTCTGAGGAAGGGTATACTCAACAGAGAGAAACAGCATGTGCACAGAAGTGAAATCTTCATGTGTTTGGAAATAGTGAGAATGACATTACAACTTTATGTACATTTCAGATATGTCCTGTCCTTCCCCAGCCTCCACCTGTAGGTCACTTGGGTCTAGAATCCACATTTAGAAAGTTGATATAACTCAGTCTTCTCCCCCCCACCCCCACCCTTTGCTTCTTGTGCATATGTAAGTTGTGTTTTCTTCCCCTAAATTTTAAGCTCTGAGAGGGCAAGAATAGTTCTCTGAGCTTCTTGGGAGCTGTTGTATGGATGCTGGTACCGAATCTGGAGCAGGTGGGCACAACAGAAGTATAGAAACTGGGAGGGCTGGAGGCCACGGAAGCAAAAGCTGCCTCCACCCCAACACGTAGGATTGAAGCTGTGCTTGGGGCTGTGCTGCACGCGGAAGGGCAGACTTCGCCATCCTTCCAAACACAGGCAGGATGTAAATGAGGCTGAGGTATGTGTGTGTGTGCGGTTCATGTTGGGGGGGGGGGTTAAAAATAGAGCAAAGGGTTGCAGTAGGGATTTCTTTTTTCTTTTTTGTATTTTTCAGAAGTGAGAAGCAGGAGGCAGTCAGACTCCCATATGCGCCCAACCGGGATCCACCCGGCATGCCCACCAGGGGGCGGTGCTCTGCCCATCTGGGGTGTTGCTTCCTTGCAGCCAGAGTCATTCTAGCACCTGAGGAGGAGGCCACGGAGCTGTCCTCAGCGCCCAGGCCAACTTTGCTCCAATGGAGCCTTGGCTGCAGGAGGGGAAGAGAGAGACAGAGAGAAAGGAGAGGGGGAAGGGTGGAGAAGCAGATGGGTACTTCTCCTGTGTGCCCTGGCCAAGAATCGAACCCAGACCTCCACATGCTGGGCCGACCAGGGCCACAGGGATTTCTGATGGGGAATGATTGACACAATAACTGGAATTTCTTTTTTTTTTTTTTAATTTTTTTTTATTTATTCATTTTAGAGAGGAGACACAGAGTGAGAGAGAGAGAGAGAGAAAGGGGGGAGGAGCTGGAAGCATCAACTCCCATATGTGCCTTGACCAGGCCAGTGCAGGGTTTTGAACTGGCGACCTCAGTGTTCCCAGGTCGACACTTTATCCACTGCGCCACCACAGGTCAGGCCTGGAATTTCTCTTTTTAAAGATTTTTTAAATTTATTCATTTTAGAGAGGAAAGAAAGAGAGAAGGGGAGGAGGAGCAGGAAGCATCAACTACTATATGTGCTTTGATCAGGCAAGCCAAGGGTTTTGAGCCTGCGACCTCGGTGTTCCAGGTCGACTCTTTATCCACTGCGCCACCACAGGTCAGGCCAATAACTGCAATTTCAACAAGAATGAAAAATGGAGGTTCCTAAGTAGCTACACCAGCAATCACAAACATAGCACCCCCTTCCCCAGGGAGAGTTTCCAGATCTGTAGGCAGGTGGGAGAAATGTTGCAGGGTGGTTTGAAGGCTGGGGTCTGGCTGGGATGGACTCAAGAGAGTTGGGTGGTGTAGGAAAAAAACATAAAATAGAAATGAGAGAGAAAATTGGGCAGAAGTGAAGTTTGGAAGGTAGCGGGAAGGTGAAGTCCTGAAGGGAGTTCTGCGGGGAACAGGTCTCAGATCCTCCCCCTCTCCCTCCGATTCCCACAGAGAATTGAAGCCTTTGGTGTCCTGGTTCTTCTTTCTTTCAGGGGGTGGCAGCTGGTGAGTGGGGAGGAAACTGTGTGCTCAGCAAACAGCAGCCTCGGTGCCCTGTGGCTGCCTCCTCCCTCATCAATCAGCCCCAGCCAAATGTCCTTGCATTCCCACCACCCCAAGGGGACTGGGGCTGGGCCAGGGTCCCCAGGGGAGTGAGATGGGGATGGGTGGGGAGAGGAGAGTGGTGTTTGGCTTCCCATCTCTTGGCCTCTATTCTCGCCTCTTCTGGAAACTCTCAGCCCTTCGTGTTATGGAACGACTCTCTTCTGGCCCCTGCCATCCTGAGGGCATCAGCTACAAATCACCTGTGGGGGTCTGCTGGATGAGTCAGGGATGAAGAGGAATCTATTCTGGTTCTCACGGCACAGCCCAGGGCACAGGCAGCAGGGAGGCTATTGGCACAGAGGCCATGTCCCCCCAGCTGGCTTCTCTATCCCTGACAGATGATCTGGACAGTAGGCTGTGATCCTGACCCCTTGAATGCCCTCTCTTCCTACCTTCTCCTAGCCCCCAGCCTTCACTCCCTGCTTCCCACCAAGACCCAGAGGCCTGGCCCCCAGCTCACCTCAAATCTGTTGCTCCCCATTGGGGACTGGGGCCTCCAGACCTTAGCCTTGGGCTCACTCTCCCCCTCCTTAGCCCTTGCTCCCCTGAGGAACCCAGGCGTCCTGCCCACTCCCCTCACCATAACAACCATTCTTTCGGAGTCGCTTAAGACTTTAATATCATTTCATTAAGTCAGCTAGTTCAGAGAAGGTTGGGGGCACAAAGAGACTGGGTGGGCAAAGAGGGCCAAGGTTGGGGGAAGCAAGGGAAGAGCTCCCCTCTCTCCGTGGAGATGGCTCTGAGAAATCAAATATTGACAGTGGGAGAACAGAACTTATTAAAGCTGGGATGGGGTATGTGCGGGGAGCTGTGGGAATGGCCGGATGCCTGGGTTCTGAGGGTAATGACGGTTCTGGGAGGAGGGAAAAGCCCAAGGCTGGGAGGATGCAGTAAGACCCAGAGTCTTGCTGGTACAACTCTTCTACCCCTTTTCTTTGGGAAGTACTGAGTCCTGCTACCCAGGCTATTTCTCAGCTGTTCGTGGGAGCCCCGAGGACACCCCCATCACAGCTGTGGTTGGCCCCACTCCATCCCTTCCCCCTACCTCCACCTCTGTTGATGAGCTTCAGCAGCGTTTAATCGGATTGAGCAGTAATTAGCAAAGCAAGATGTTTGATTACCTGTTTAGCATAATGTAGGGGGCTGAGATTCCTAGGCACAGCCAAGGTTGGAGTCAGAAAAGAAATGGGGTCTATACAACGTTAGAGCATGAGTCCCGCCTGGAAGACTCCCCACCCCAGGCCTTCCCTCAAATCTTCTCTCCTTTGGGACTTCTCTTTGGGGGATCTGACCAATCACGTTACCTCTCTCTGCCACCCACTGTCTATTGGATTTGAGAAGGGGATCACCCACTTAACCTTATTTGGTGTGCAGCTGGTTTTGAGTTGTGACAGGATCCCCTCTCTCTTTCAATCCTTGCTCTCAGTAAGAGGAGTTTGGGCTGGGCAGAAGGCCACAAATCAGAGCTCAGAGACCCATTTTAAAGATAATGGTGGTGGTGGTGGTGGTTGTGCGGGGTGCCGAGGGCAGGGTTTTCAATTCTGAAAATAAAGATGTTGTAGGTGGGATAGTGAGGTCAGGGTTGGGTTTGGGTGTGAGTTAATCCATTGGCTCATCAGGAGTTATCAGAGACTGCCACTCTTCTCAGTGCCAGACTGGCATAATGAGACTCGTCAGGTGTGAACACCCACCAGGAACACCCACCTCGGCTCCCCTCTTCTCATCCAGCAAAGAAAATGTCATCAATTTAGCTCCTCATGGAAATGCAATCAGTGGGCTCACTGCTGGCTTTGTCTTAATTAGGCACTATTGATGGAAGCAGGGAGGGTGCCTTCCTATCCCCCTGATGGTTTCCTCCCTGTATCTCCAAGACTCCCTGAAGCATCTTCCGGCCCCAGATACAACTTAAGTCTCCTAGGCGCCTTTTCCTGCGGCCCCGGGCCGCAGCGCCCCCTAGCAGTGGTTAAGGGCTGCCCCACCTCTCGCTTTTCCAGGACTCAACCTTTGTTCCTTAGAAGAGCCGAGCGCCTCCCCGGCTGGTCACCTTCCCCAGGGAGTCCCCGCCTCCCGTTACCCCCCAAATGAGCGACGCTTTCCAAAGCCAATCCTCAGACTCCAAAAATTCCAGTTCTGTTTTTCCCTCCCTTTCCACGCCCCGCGATGCTGGACGATCCTAGACCCCAGTCCGAAATAAGAAGGGTGAAGGAGCGGGAGGGCAGGGGTGCTCCAGCCCCGGTTTTTCCCCGGTACCCAGCTGCAGCCAGGGCTGCCTCGAAATCCTGGAGCGCCTTCGCAAGTGCCAATGAGCCTCGCAGGCGGGACTCCGGGCGCCACCTGCTGGACGCATTCGGGACGGAGCCCTCAAGCCCCGAGCGCGGGGAGGGCGCTTGGGTTCCCCCGCCCTTGTCAGTGTCCTGCGGGAGGGCTGCACATTGTTTCCAGCCACAGCCCTTTGAGCCCTGTCCTCAGACGAGATCCCACGCGCCCTCCAGCCTGTCAGACTTAGTGGCTTCCTTTGCCCCCTAGCCCTCTTGCCCCGAGTCCGGGCTGGGGAGACCCAGGCCGAGTGCGGTAGCGGAGAAGGGCTTCACTACGCCTGCGCGGAGGAGGCCCGCTCTGCGCCCTCGCACAGCTGCGGCTGGCCTGTCCCGGCCCAGGGTTTCCATGGCGACGCGTGCAGGCGCAAGTCCGAGAGCACCGAGCCCCGCAACTCTTAGCTGGAGTGGCGCGTCCGTCGGCCTAGGGAGGAGAGGGCCGGTGTCCTGAGGTGTGTGTCCAGGGCGGAGGCTAGGGGAAAAGGGATTCTGTGGTTAGGTGGAATGTCCCGGGCGAGGGGCAGTGGTGAGAGGGCAGGAGAAACAGCTGGAGGGAGGGAGGAAAGGGCAGTTATCGGAGGGGAGGGGCAGTTGTGAGGGCAGTTATAGAGGAAGGGGCAATTGACGGAGGAGGGGAGAAGAAGGGGCAATTGGGGCTGAGATAAAGAAGCGGGGACAGTGGTGACAGTTGTGACAGTTGCGTGAGGAAGCCATTGTGAGAAAATACTTGTCCACTGATAAGTTTGAGTAGAGGGCCGGTCCCCTACGGCATTTAATTTAATTCTGAGGAATAGAATGAGCCACAGGCGAGCGGAACAGCTCCCCCAGGGGCCTGCCCTCCTGCCTTGTGGGATCAGGAGGTGAAGCCCAGGGGGAGGGGAGGAATGCCCCCGGGCCTCCAGCCGGAGGCGGGGAGACGCAGCCCCACGCTTCTCCGGAGACCGATGGAGGAAGCCGGGCTGCTGTAGCTAGTTTTATTGATGTGTTGGCGTAATAGAACGTTTCTCCTTGGAACAAAGTACAAACCCTTCAGGTCTGACGCTCATAAGCTACGGTCGATGCCGTGGAGGCTTGTGGAGACGAGGAAGGAAAGCCACAGGTGGCTGTCAGGAGCTAGCTGAATAGGGAGGCAGTGCCCAGCAAATCAGACACTGCCCTGGGGATCCTGAAGCCCTGCCTCGTTAGCGCCTGCTTTCCACTCTCCTGTTTTCAGAGAGTCACTACTGTGGCCTTCCTCAGTCCCCCATCTTCTCCTTAGACACACTTTGAAATTCAGTGTTGGGTGATTTTTGTCCTTCCTTCTTCCAATCTGTTCTCAAAACATTTGGAGTTCAGTGGTCTTGGTTTTCATTGTCAGCACCGAGTTACTCAGCCAAGATCTTTTCACCTTGGCCGGTTGGCTCAGTGGTAGAGCGTTGGCCCTGCCTATGGAAGTGCCGGGTTCGATTACCTGTCAGGGCACACAGGCACACAGGAGTAGCACCCATCTGTTTCTCCACCCTTCCCCTTCTCCTTTCTCTCTATCTCTCTCTTCCCCTCCTGCAGCCAAGGCTCCATTGGAGCAAAGTTGGCCGGGGCACTGAGGACCACTCCATGGCCTCTGCCTCAGGCGCTAGAATGGCTCTGGTTGCAATGGAGCAACACCCCAGATGGGCTGAGCATCGCCCCCTGGTGGATATGCTGGTGTATCCCCGTCAGGGCCAAGCGGGAATCGTCTCTCTGCCTTCCCACTTCTCACTTCAGAAAAGAAAAAATCTTTTTAGTACACACAAAATGGGGCTCCTATTCCTGAGGAATTAAATGCTAAGGAGACATGTTGCAAGCATGGCTTTTAAGGAAGTTGTAGGTTTTAGAGTGAGCAGAGGAGCATTTTTCAACACACAGCCCCCCTTCCATGGGTCATGGGTAACTTGGGAGAAAAGGAAGCACATAGCATTACATTGGTTTACTTCGTTGACTTGACGCAGTGACAAAGGGCAGGGAACCTGGAGACAGTCTTCTCTTCCTTGGGTCTTCTCTCACTCAACCATGTCTCTGAGGAGTAGAGAGTTTAAGGGTGTGTGCAACCAGACCTCAGCTTGATATATGCTTTCCTGATTATCTTACCTCTCATACCTCTGGGCAGACATAAGGCTTCCTAAACCCTCATTAATGGGGTGTCTATTGGGCCACCATCTTTAACTTCTGTTTGTTCCTAATGCCTTGAGGGATAACTGGTTTTTAACCCAGTGCTCTGAAGACAGTGGGAAAGGAGTTGGATTGCAAGGCCCCTTGGTTAATGGAGCAGGGTGTGGGCGCCCCCAGATAAGATCTTATGGGGGGTCTCAGTTAATTGGTGGATTCAAAAGGGGCTTTGGTCTCTTCTGAATCCACCCACTGGGTTGGGGATGGATTGGGTTGTGGACTCCCAGCTCCCTGTGTGTCTGCAGGTCTTGGCTACACAATGCCCAGCAAAGCTGGGAAGAAGCAGAAAGGGGGTGGCTCAAAGAGCACCCGCAAGCCAGCTGCTCCGGCTACTGGGACTCAGGAGGCCACACTGCCTGCTGCTGGGGAGCCGGAGCCCGAGCCGGAGCCCGAGCCGGAGCCAGTGGAGGAGGAGCCTGTCAAGGAGTCTGGTGGGTGCATGCCGCCTGGGGCTTGGTGGGTGAATGTTTGTATTTCAGGAGGGTTTTAGGTCTGAGGAGGAAGTTCTGATACTTTTGAGTAGGAACTAGCAGGTTCAGCAGAATCTCGGGGCTGCCACTGGGTCTCTTTTTGTGTTTTCCTCCTGTCTTAAAAATTTCCCCAGTGCAGCAAGAGCTCACCGGCCAATCCTTTACGTTAGCTTCTACCTCCTTATTCAACTGTTCATTGTTGCTCCAACCCGTTCTTTTTTCCCATTTTCACCCTGGCTGGCAAAACAATGTTTTTCTCCCATTAAACCCATCACCATGGAAACTCAGTCTGCTTTGCCATCTGTTTGAGGCTCTTGTACCTCCGCCCTCAGTTTGGCTGGGCCCTGGTAGACCAAGGAGGTTCAGGCTCAGGGTCACAGGAGAAGAAGCCTGAGGTCTAGACTGAGAGAGAAAAGAATTGTAAAAGGCTGCTTCTTGTAGCTTTGATCTGGGGGATTATTTCCCTGTAGATGAGCTGAGACTAATAGGGTTGGAAGGTTTTTGGTAACTGCTGCTGTCACTGGACTGTCCCTTACAGTGTGGGTCAGTGTAGATATAACTGTGAGGTAAGTATAGTCCTTCCCTTTTACCTGGGGCTTAAAAAAATAATTGATTTTAGAGAGAAGAATAGTGAGAGAGAGAGCGAGAGCGAGAGATAAACATCTATCTGTTCCTCTATGTGCCCTAACTGGGGATTGAACTTGCAACCTTTGCATATCGGGTTGACACTAACCAAGGGAGCTATTCGGCCAGGACCTACTGGGACTTCTTTACACTGCTAGCAGCCTGTCAAAATGGAGAAAAATCAAATTCTCTTTTCATATTAAAGGTTGAGAGTGTAAGTGTGGGCATGGGAGAAAGATCCAGGGTACATAGGGCCTTGCCCTAGGATCCAGACATTAGAAATATGCAGATTTCTTTTCTTTTGAGGTCTCTTGAAAGCAATTTATTTTTATTTTTTTATTTTATTTTATTTTATTTTTTTATTTTTTTACAGGGACAGAGAGAGAGTCAGAGAGAGGGATAGATAGGGACAGACAGACAGGAAGGGAGAGAGGTGAGAAACATCAATCATCAGTTTTTTGTTGCCTTTGCAACACCATAGTTGTTCATTGATTGCACTCTCACATGTGCCTTGACCACGAACCTTCAGCAGACCGAGCAACCACTTGCTGGAGCCAGCGACCTTGGATCCAAGCTGGCGAGCTTTTGCTCAAGCCAGATGGGCCCGAGCTCAAGCTGGCGAGCTTGGGGACTCGAACCTGGGTCTTCCGCATCCCAGTCCAACACTATCCACTGTGCCACAGCCTGGTCGGGCTATTTTTATTTTTTACAGTAACTCCAGTTTATTTATTTTTAGATTTTATTTATTTTTAGAGAGGAGAGAGAGAGAGAAAGAGAGAGAGAAGGGGGCAGGGAGGAGCAGGAAACATAAACTCCCATATGTTCCTAGACCGGGCAAGCCCAGGGTTTTTAACCAGTGACCTCAGCGTTCCAGGTCGACGCTTTATCCACTGCGCCACCACGGGTCAGACCTTGAAAGCAGTTTAGAATGGGGCTGGCTCCTAGAAGCTGGGTACCAGGAATTGGCTGAGGGAGGAGAGAAGCAGTGAGGTTCCATTTGGAGGGAATCCTCTGGGGTGGGAGAAGGAGCTTCCAAATGAAAGCACTGACCATTAGACACCAGGGATCTCTGGCTCCCGTGGCTCTAAGTCTAAGCCATCTTAGAGTTTGATGGAGAGCTTTCTGGTTGACTTATAACATGACAGAAGTTCAGAGAAGACTTGAGCCTCTAAGGCAGCCCTGAAATAAACATGAATCCCCATAATCTTGGGAGTTAGTCAGAGATTGAGACCTGTCCCACTAGAGAGAGAGGGGATCTGCTATGGTCTGAATGTTTGTGTCCCTCCAAAACTCATATGCTGAAACCCTAACGTCCAATGTGGTGGTACTAGTAGGTAGTCTTTTGGGAGGTGCTTAAGTAATGAGGGTGGAGCTGTTATGAATGAGAGTAGTGCCTAATAAAAGTGGCGTTTAGAGAGATTCCTTGCCCCTTTCCTCTGTGTGAGGACACAAGAAGTCTGTGACTGGGAAGAGGTACTTGTTCATGCTGGTACCCTGGTCTAGAATTTCCAGCCTCCAGAACTGTGAGAAATACATTTCTGCCATTTGTAAGCCACTCAGTCTGTGTATTTTGCCAGCCAGGCTAAGACAGGGCTGAAAACACTTCTTAGAAAAGGCTGGGGGGTAAACTCCCTTTCGAGGTCTGTATTGATCCTTTGCTTCCTTAAATATTCCTCATTAAGAAAAGAAGTGTACAGGTTCCTAATCCCACATCTCTAATTCTAAAATACCTTAAGAACTAAACTTTTTTTTCCTTCTTTTCCAAGTGAGAGGAGGGGAAATAGACAGATTTCTGCACCATACGTCCCCCAACTAGGATCCATCTGGCAACTCCTGTCTGGGCTGATTCTCTGCCCATGTGGGGCCATGCTTGCAACCAAGCTATTTTTAGTGCCTGAGGTGGAGGCTACACATAGTCATCCTCAGTGCCTGGGCCCAATGCTCTTGAACCAATTAATCCATGACTGCGGGAGGGGAAGAGAGAGAGAGAGAGAAATAGAAAGTGAAGTAGAGGGGTAAAGAAACAGATGGTTGCTTCTCCTATGTTCCCTGACCAGAAATCAAACCGGGGACATCCACACACTGGGCTGATATGAGCCAAACAGCCAGGGTCAAAAACTAAATGTGTTTTTCCTCAAAGTTTGGCATACAAATTTATTTGGTGGTAAAACATAACCTACACTTACATGAGGTGTTTATAGTCTATATAAGCCACTTGGTATACATTTTTATACGTTACTTCAGAAATACTACTAATATTAAAAGTTTGATTATGCGGTGCTGTTGTAGAGCCTGCTGGGGCCTGGGGTGGGTATTATATACTATATTGCAATTCTAAATTTTGAAATGTATTTGACCTCAAGGGTTTTGGATAAGGGATTGTAGAGCCATATTTCAAGCAAATCAGCACAACTATAGAGAATAATATAATTTTGTACTCATCACCCAATGTAAGAAGAATAAATAGTGACAGCAACAAGGAAATCCCTCTGTTTGCCCCCTCCCCCCAAAGCCCTCCTCTCTTTCTCCAGAGGTCACCACTATCCTGAGTTGGTGTTTATCGCTCTCAAGCTTATTTGTTTATTTATTTATTTTTATTTTATTGATTGATTTTTTTAGAGAGAGGATAGAGTGAAAGGCATGGGGAGGAGAGGGAAGCATCAACTTGTAGTAGTTGCTTCTCGTATGTGCCTTGACCGGGCGAACCCGGGGTTTTTAACCGCTGACCTCAGCGTTCCAGGTCGATGCTTTATCCACTGCGCCTCCACAAGTTAGGCTCAAGCTTGTTTTTAAAATTTTTTACTGCATGTATCTACAAACGTCATTTAGACTTTATATAAATTGTATTATAGAGGACAAAACAAGTTTACTTTTAAGATCTCAGTTTCTACCTGACCTGTGGTGGTGCAGTGGATAGAGTGTTGACCTAGAATGCTGAGGTCACCGGTTCACAACCCTGGGCTTTCCCTGTCAAGGCGCATATGAGAAGCAACAACTATGATTTGACGCTTTCTGCTCCTCCCTACCCCCTTTTTCTTTCTCTCTCCTCTCTTTAAAAAATCAGTACATATAGAAAAAAAAAGATTGTTTCCCTCCCCTGACCTGTCTGAAATCTTGAATGCCCTCAGTCTTCTCAGAGAGCATTGGATTTCTTGGTTGCCTGTTCCAATCACCACAAAGCTCCTGGAATCACCTACTCCCCCTTTTTCATAATTTCCATCCTTCACGTCTTTGCTGGACTCCCCTCCCAGGTTTTCTTTCTGGAAGTTGCAGTGTTCTGTTCCCCAAAGTCTCTTGGTTTTATCTCATTGTTCCTTCCTCCTTTCAGCCCATGGGTGATAGGAAACCCACCAATCTTACCCCGTCTCCTGTGTGGGCAGCCGATCAGGAGGGTATACCTGGGCCAGGAGAGGTCAGGAGAGAAACAGCCTCCTCAGTTTTAAGGGGGTTCTGGAAGAAATAAGTGCCCAGCAGCCTGGTTGTTTGGAGGAGGTTTGATTTCTGTGGACCCCCAACTTCTCCATGTGGGAAGAGGATTGGGGGAAAATTGGAAGGCCAGGAGATGAATGCCTGGAATAACCTTAGTACTCACTGCACTTAGTCCCCCACTCCCTCCCCACCAGCTCCAGTCAGCTTTTTTTTTTTTGACAGAGACGGAGGAAGAGAGTCAGAGAGAGGGACAGATAAGGACAGACAGAAAGCAAGAAAGATGAGAAGCATCAACTCTTAGTTTTGGCACCTTAGTTGTTCATTGATTGCTTTCTGATATTGCCTTGATTGGGGAGGGGCTCCAGCAGAGCGAGTGACCCCTTGCTCAAGCCAGTGACCGTGGGCTCAAGCCAGCGACCTTTGGGCTCAAGCCAGTGACCATGGGGTCATGTCTATGATCCCATACTCAAGCCAACAACTTCAGGGTTTCAAACCTGGATCCTCTGCGTCCCAGTCCAATGCTCTATCCGTTGCACCACCGCCTGGTCAGGCTGGTCAGCTTTTTAAAAAAATGTTTATTTTATTGATTTTATAGACAGAGGAAGGGAGAGGGACAGGAACATCAATATGTTCCTGTATGTGCCTTGACCAGGGAGTGATTGAACTGGCCACCTCTGTGTTTCAGGATGATGCTTTAACCAACTGAGCTATCTGGCCAGGGAAGCCTCAGTCAGCTTTTTAAAAGAAAATTGAGATATAATTCACTCACTATAAAATTCACTCATTTAAAGTATTCAATTCAGTGATTTTTTATATATTCACAAAGCTGTGCAACCATCACCACTAATTTTTGAGCATTTTCGTTCCACCCCCAATAAGCCACTTTAAGCTTGAGAAATTGGTACCTATGACTCCTATATCTTTACTTCTAAGTTGCATGGGAACCTAGCCTTTTGGCAGATACTCACTGCTTCCTTTTCCCCTGGATCCTGGCAACCACTAATTATTTTCTGTGTCTACTGATTTGTCTATTCTGGACATTTTATATAAATGGAATTATATAATATGTGGTCTTATGACTGGCTTCTTTCACTTAACTTCGTGCTTTCAAGGTTTATTCATAGTATAGTGTTGTAGCAGACCTCCATTCTTTTTTATGCCTGAGTAATATTTCACTCTATCCTCTCTCTAAAAAATCAATAAATAAAATAAAAAATATCTGTTGATGGACACTTGTGTTGTTTCCACCCTTTGGCTACTGTGACTAGTGCTGCTGTAAACATTGGCATACAGATATCTATTTGAGTACCTGTTTCTATTTCTTTTATATATATGCATGCCTAGAAGTGGAATTGCTGGGTCAAATGGTGACTCTGTGTTTATCTTTTTTAAGGAATACCTTCAAAAAATTTTTTTCTTAATTTTTCTCAGAGCTGGCATTGGAGGAACTTGGAGTACAGAATGAAGAATTACAGGAGCCTGAAGTGGATGTGGTAAGTTTGGGTTTTCCTTGAGATCAATATTCTTCTCCAACAAAAGGCGAATCAAAAGATTAGTTGTAGGGTGGTGAACACACAGTACAATATATAGGTGATGTATTATGGAATTGTACACCTGAAATCTCTGTAATTTTAGTAAACAATGTCACCCCAATAAATTTAATTTTTAAAAAGTTCTAAAAATAAAAAAACATTAATTGTAGCATGCATCTAAGAATTCTCTTCAAATTGTCACTTCCTTCTACTTACTCTACTGGTAGCCTACTCACCACGAATTCAGTTCACTGGGTAAAGAGCAGAGTCATCCATGCCCCTGCCCCTCCAGAAGAAGAGGGTTTGAAGTAAGTAGCAGGTCTCTTAGCTGTCCCTTACTCATCTTTCCACTTTGGGTAAAACATTGAGAAGCCTCATAAATTGTATAGGTGAACATCTGGACAAGTTGAACAAACTGGGCAGATGTTGCCCTAATTGGATACTAATTTCTAAAATATTCTTTTTCTTCCCTTTTTTTTTTCAGTTCTCTCCTTTGGCAGAAGAATTTACAAAAGCCACTTCAAGCTTTTAGAAATTGGCACTAAATGACCCCTCCTACACCTTTATTTCCAAGTTTCATCAGAGCCTAGCCATACCTGTAGATAAGTGGGTTAGAAGAATGGAGTGGTGATCTTGAAATTTTTAAAAATTTATTTTATGGATTGATTTTAGGGAGAGAAGAAAGGAGAGAGAGAGAGAGAGGGAGAGAGAAACACTGATCTATTTCTATATGTGCCCTGACTGGGGATTAAACCAGCTCCTTTGCATATCCAGACAATGTTCTAACCAACTATCTGGCCAGGGCGGCAGTATCGTGCTTAATTAGGTGTATGTACCATTGTTAAATCATGACTCTTGGACGTTCTGCCATTTCTAATTTTTTCTCTCATAATAATACTCTGATGAATAATATGAGTAAAACGAACGCATTTTAAAATATTTAATATTTCCTTTAGATTTCTGTATATGGAATTACTGGATCAAAGAGTAAAGAACATTTCTAATGATTTTAATAGGCCAGCTGTTTTCTAAATGAATTGTACTTTTTGCTCTCACATTAGCAACAAACCCTTTCCAGACCTGGATGCTATTAATTTAGCAAAGATTTTAAAGAAATAACAGGCAATATGTGATATATCTTTGCTATTTTTATTTCTTTGGTTTCAACTGAAATTGATCATTTTCCATATATTTATTTATTTATCTTTTTAGAGAGAGAGAGAGAGGAAGGGAGAGAATGAGAGGAAGGAGAGATAGGAGAAGCATCACTTCACTTTAGTTGTTCATTGATTGTTTTTCATATGTGCCTTGATGGTGTGTGGGGGGTGCTCAAGCCAAGCCTATGACCCTTTGCCCAAGCCAGTGACTTTGGGTTTCAAGCCAGCAACCTTGAGATCATGTGGATGATCCCATGCTTAAGCCAATGACCCTATGCTCAAGCTGGTGACCTTGGTCTTTTGAGCCGGGGTCCTCAGCATCCAATCAGGCCCAATCCACTGCACCACAACCAGTCAGGCTTATATTTTTATGTTTTATGAGATGAGATGACATGTCAGTTTACATCCTTTTGTCCATTTATTTATTTATGTAGTGTTTTTCTCATTGGTTCATTTGTGGTTTTTTTTTAAACTGTCTTCCTGGTTCTTTTCTTTTTTTAAAAAAAATTTCTTTATTTTTTATTAATTTTAGAGAGGAGACACAGAGTGAGAGAGAGAAAGAGAGAGAGAGAGAGAGAAAGGGGGGAGGAGCTGGAAGCATCAACTCCCATATGTGCCTTGACCAGACCAGTGCAAGGTTTTGAACTGGCGACCTCAGTGTTCCCAGGTTGACACTTTATCCACTGCGCCACCACAGGTCAGGCGGTTCATTTGTGTTTTAATCTTTAATCTTTTATTTTTCTTTTTTATACAGGGACAGAGAGAGAGTCAGAGAGAGGTCTAGATAGGGACAGACAGACAGGAATGGAGAGAGGTGAGAAGCATCAATCATTAGTTTTTCGTTGCCGTTGAGACACCATAGTTGTACATTGATTGCTTTCTCACATGTGCCTTGACCGCGGGCCTTCAGCAGACCGAGCTACCCCTTGCTGGAGCCAGCGACCTTGGGTCCAAGCTTGCAAGCTTTTGCTCAAGCCAGATGGGCCCGCGCTCAAGCTGGTGACCTCAAGGTCTCAAACCTGGGTCTTCCGCATCCCAGTACGACGCTCTATCCACTGCGCCACCGCCTGGTGAGGCTAATCTTTAATCTTTAGGAAAGATTTTAGATCACAAAGTTTTCTTGACTTGGAAGCTTTAAATTAAAAAGATTCTTTCTCATTTTCCAGGAGTACTGGGAGAGGGACCAGGAGGCTTCTGAAGAACACTGAACTATAGCTTAATAGTTTTAGTTTCCTTAATTATTTTAGTAGGGTTCTACAGATTAATTTTTCCTGGCCACCAGCTACACTCTGTTTTCCATCTAATTGATTTGTTCTTTGGTGTTTTATAGTCGTTTCCCTTTCCCTCACTTCCTCCTCACTGCTATGCCAATTGACTTTTATCCAGTATTTCAGACTTATTTCAGTATCTTGAGGAGGCTGCTGCACCCTAAAGATGCTGCTCTTGCACCCTTATCCTTTGCCCAGCTTGTCATGTACTCGCTCCTAATTGCTTGATTTAGGCTAATATCCTACATGTTTTCTCTCTCTCTCTTCTATTTTCTTTCTTTTTGGTGACAGAGACAGAGAGAGGAAGAGATAGAGACAGACCAGAAGGAGAGAGATAAGCATTAGTTCTTCATTGCAGCACCTTAGTTGTTCATTGATTGCTTTCTCATATGTGTCTTGACCAGGGGGGCTCCAGCAGAGCGAGTGACCCCTTGTTCAAACCAGCAACCTTGGGCTCAAGCTGGTGAGCCTTGCGCAAACCAGATGAGCCCGTGCTCAAGCCTGTGACCTCGAAGTTTCAAACCTGGGTCCTCTGCGTCCCAGTCCGACGCTCTATCCACTGCACTACCCCTGGTCAGGCCCTATATGTTCTCTTAATATTTTTTTACTTTGAGGTTGCACGTAATTTGATAATACATTTTACAACCACGGGCATAAATGAAATACCTTGGAAAGAAAATATCCCAAGGAAGGATAACCTTCTTTGAAAGGAAAACCCTTAGTTTTCCTCTACAGTTTATTCTGTGTTTACTCATACTGGCAAGAGAATCTTACTGTCTTATTTCTTCAAAAGCTGGAAACCAGACGTCTGTGGCACGGGGGGTGGGGGGACTGGAAACCAGCCTGACCAGGCAGTGGCGCAGTGGATAGAGCATCAGACTGGGATGTGGAAGACCCAGGTTCGAGATCCCGAGCTCGCCAGCTTGGACCCAAGGTCGCTGGCTCCAGCAAGGGGTTACTCAGTCTGCTGAAGGCCCACGGTCAAGGCACATGTGAGAAAGCAATCAATGAACAACTATGGTGTCGCAACGAAAAACTGATAATTGATGTTTCTCATCTCTCTACATTCCTGTCTGTCTGTCCCTATCTATCCCTCTGACTCTCTCTCTCTCTCTCTCTCTCTGTTAAATAAATAAATAAATAAAAAGCTGGAAACCAATCTTTCATTCCACCCTCAGCTTTCCCTCCAGCATTCTGGACCGCTCTGACTTCTCTCACCTTTTGTGTCCCCACACGTGATGGGGGATGGGAGAAACGACTCATCCTGACAGCTGTACTCTTTTTGGTCTCTGTGTTCTCCTGCAGAAGACCCTCTTTCTGTCCCGAGCTGTGCTGACAGGCCTGGCGGACGCCAGCTGGACAGAGGAGCACGATGCTGTTCTGGACCACTTTGCCCAGGACCCGTCGGAGCCTGTGCTCACCATCTTCACTGACCCCTGTGTGGGGTTGAAGCTAGAGCTGGGCATGCCAGTACAGGTGGGTACTCGGCTTTCCCAAACCCCCAGGTGGGTGGGCCCGCTTACCTCTGTCATCTTCCAGTCTTCTCTTGTCCCCAAGATCTCTCGAGCCTCCCAGTGTGTCAGGCACCCTGGTTGGCAACAGGATACGGAGAGGAATGAAGGAGGCTTTTGCTTTTGATGATCTTATGGTCTAGTGGGGAAGACAGACATATAAAAAATGCTTACAATACATTATGATGCATGAGCAAAGCATTGTAGGCGCTTTATGGGATCAAGTAACGTAGCCAGTGGAATGCTGGTGAAGCTTGGTGACGGAGGTGGCATTTAAGTTGGGGATGAAGGGTAAGCAGGATTTCATGAGGCTGGGTAAAAGCTGTTTCAGTGAAGAATACTTTATGTGCAAAGAAAAGAGGAGTTGTGGGAAATGATACTGAAAGGGTGGGTTGGGTCAGCTTGGGAAGGGCTCTGTATGTTATGCAAAGAATTTGGCCCCTATCCCAGAGGGCTTTCATGGAATAGATAGGTAAGTATTTCAGCAAGGTGGAGGATACCTTAGTGAAGGTGAAACCATGGGTAGGGAGACAGTTAAAAGATATAGTAAAATGTTAGTGGTAGAATCCGGGCAGTAGGTGTACAAGTCATTATTGTGAAATTCGTTTTGATTTTGTATGTTTGAAATTGTTTAAAATAAAACATTGGAAAAGAAAAAGACTATTTCTTTGCTTTTATTGCCAATACATATACAAAAGTTGCTATAATAACAATGACAAGCATGGTTCTGGGGAACAACACCATTTGTGAAGCATTTCATATTAAATGCAAAAACAGGCTATGGATTTTTCTTTATATTGGCAATAATCAGCTACAAAACATCATGAAAAAAGATTTTATTCACAAAGGGACAAAAATTTGCAAAATATATTTAGGATTTATATGAGAGAAAACAGTTTTGCCACAAGCCATGAAAGAAAATTTGAATGTATAGTGAGCCATACCCTATTTCTGGGTGGGAATCTTAATATTATATTAAAGTCATTCCATTTAAAAAGATGTACCATTTAATACAACTCCAATCAAAGTGCCACAGTCCCTAGATAACTTGTGTAAAGGATTTAAAAATATATCCAGAAAAATGCATGAAAATAATCAAGAAAATGATGAAGGAAAGTAATGGAGGAGACTTATGAATATGAAAATATTTTATTAAGCTACAATAATTAAAAGCAGTTGTACTGGAGCAGGAATATACATTATATAAGCAACAGTAAACAAATAGAGAAAGTACAGAACCGTGCATGTATGCATTTTCTATAAAAATGGCACTTAAAGTCTGTGGGGAAGGATGAATTGTTCAATGAATAGACTTGGGAAACATGAAAAAGAACATTTTCCTACTAAAAGACCTACTTAGCTGACGGGAGGGGGAAACGGGGAGATGTCGGTCAAATGGCAGAACGTTTCTGACACTGAAAGCAAAGGCAACGAAAGCAAAAACAGACAAGTAGAACGATATCAAACGGAAAGTGTTTGCACAGCAAAGGAAACCAACAAAATGGGAAGAAAACCTAAGGAGTGGGAGGAAATATTTGCAAACCATAAATCCAATAAGAGGTTATTGTCCAAAAATTCAAATAACTCATACAACTCAATAGCAAAACGACAATCTGATTAAGAAATGGACAGAGGAATTAAAAAGACGTCTTTCCAAAGAAGGCATATAAATGGCCACCAGATACATGAGAAGATGCTCAATGTTACTAATCATCAGGGAAATGGAAATCAAAACCATGACGAGACATCACCTTACACTGTTTAAAATGGCTAATCACCAAAAAGACAAGAGGTAACTAATGGCGGTGAGAATGTGAAGAAAGGAGAAGACTTGGGCATTGTTGGAATGTAAATTGGTGCAGCCACTATGGGAAACAGTATGGAGTTTCTTCAAAAATTTTAAGGTAGAACTAGCATATGATCTGCAAGTTATTCTTTTGGGTATATATCTGAAGGAAATAAAATCACTATCTCAAATGATATCTGCAAGCTCATGCATTATTTATAATAGCCAAGGCATGGGAAGAGCCTAAGTGTCCACTGAGGGATGATGAATAGATAAAGAAAATGTCACACACACACATAACGGAATATTATTCAGCAGTGAGAAAAAAAAATCCTGCCATTTGCAACAACATGGATGGACCTGAAGGACATTATGCTAAATGAAATAAGTTAACGACAAAGACAAACATCGTGTGATCTCACGTATATGTGAAATCTTGTGGAAAAAAATCCCCCTAACACATTGAAGCAGATTACAGACTGGTGGTTGCCAGAGTCACGGGGTGGGGAATAGGGAAACAGGGTGAAAATGGTCAAAAGGTACAAACGTCCAGGTATAAGAGAAATAAGTTCTGAGGATGTAATGTAGAGCCAAGTGAATAGATCTTAAAAGTCCTTTGAACCTTACCAGGCAGTGGCACAGTGAAGATAGAGCATCGGACTGGGATGCGGAGGACCCAGGTTTGAGACCCCAAGCTCACCAGCTTGAGCACGGGCCCATCTGGCTTGAGCAAAAGCTCTCCAACTTGGACCCAAGGTCGCTGGCTCCAGCAAGGGGTGGCTCAGTCTGCTGAAGGCCCGCAGTCAAGGCACATGTGAGAAAGCAATCAATGAACAACTATGGTGTCGCAACGGCAACGAAAAACTAATGATTGATACTTCTCACCTCTCTCCGTTCCTGTCTGTCTGTCCCTATCTATCCCTCTCTCTGACTCTCTCTATGTCCCTGTAAAAAAAAAAAAAAAAAAAAAAGTCCTTTGATAAGGCCCTGGCCGGTTGGCTCAGTGGATAAGCATCGGCCTGGCTTACAGGTGTCCCGGGTTCAATCCCCAGTTAGGGCACACAGGAGAAGCAACCATCTACTTCTTTTCTCTTTCCTCTTCCCTTTCTCTCTCTCTCTTCCCCTCTGGCAGCCAATGGCTTGAATGGTCCAAGCGTCAGCTGCGGGTGCTGAGGATAGCTCAGTTGATTTGAGCATTGGCCCCAGACAGGGGTTACCAGGTGGAAACTGGTTGGGGTGCAAGTGGAAGTCTGTCTCACTATCTCCCCTCCTCTCACTTAAATAAAAAAGTCCTTCCTCATGATAAGAAAATTTATAACTATGTGAGATGATGGATGTTAACTAAACTAGTGGTAATCATTTTGCCATAAATTCATATATCTAATCTTTATGTTGTAAACCATAAACTAATATAATGTTGTAGGTCAATTATATCATGATAAAATGGGTTAAAAGGGCACAGCATTTCGAGATCTAATATACAGCATGGTAACTAATTAATAATTCTGTATTGTGAACTTATAATTTGCTAAAAGGGCAAATTGTAAGTGTTCTCACCACAGGAAGAAGAAAACCCACAAGAAAATGGTAACTCTGTGACATGATGGACATGTTACTTAGCTCGATTGTGGTGATTATTTCACAATGTATACACCTATCAAAACATCAAGTTGCATACCTTAACGTCTATACAGATTTTATTTGTCATATATGCCTCAATAAAACTGAAAAGTAATATATTTAGTGTGCTGACATACATTCTAAATAGGTCACAGACTTAATTATATTTTCTTGGGTTAAGATGTCCAATCGAAACTTCTTTAAAAAATTACTACCCTACACCTAAAAAAAAAATAAATAAATAAAAAATTACTACCCTTGACTACTTAATAAAATGAGCAAAAATTAAAACCAAATAAACCCCCACAAAACCCACCCAAGAGTAAACAAACAAGTAAAGAAGCATAAACTAATCCAAAATACTCTAAAAGTGGTAGCTGGTAAAGGTCTAGGCACTGCATTAAAAAAAACCGTACTTTCCACAGAAATGGTAAAGCCCAGTGAGATGAAATGAATTTTAGATATAGGGCATTTAACAAAATTGGAAAAGAGAGAAAGAAGCAGGTATTTAACAAAGATTTTACACTGTTTTAAATCACCACCTGCCCATCCCGTCATGCCATTCTTTTAGGCTAGAGGAAAGTGAATAGAGCATAAAGGACTCGCCACTTTCATTTTCACTTTGAAGCAGGAAAATCTGTGCTCTCACTGTGGGACATCAAGAAGTCACCTATAGTATATGACCACAAAAAGAATGAATTCACAGAGCTGCTCAAGCAAGAAGCAAATGGAAAGCAGTTGCATGGCAACTGCAAGTATATTACATTGAAGGAAAAGAAAAACAAAAACAGAACAAAAATGGCAAAAGAGGAAAACATAATAGAAGGAAGTTCCTCATAACAGCGTCATGTTATAGTATGCCTTAATAAGAACATGAATTGATTTTTAAAGCAGAGAGATGAAATGATAAAAGATGAGGATGAGATAAAAGGGAGATGCAGATTTTAGAAAATAAAGTAGCTTGCTACAAAACTAATAGCTTAGAAACAGAAAGGAACTGAATAGCTAGCTATCCCTGGAAACCTGCATTGATATAGAAGAGATCTGAGAGAGCTACAGTGTATGCAGAAGAAGAAAAGCCCATGACAACACAATTAGGGAGAGTTAATAGATATAAAAGATAGACACAGGTGGCCCTGACCGGTTGGCTCAGTGGTAGAGAATCAATCCAACAGTGTGTGGACATCCCGGGTTCAATTCCCAGTCAGGGCACACAGGAGAGGTGACCATTTGTTTTTCCCTCCTTTCTCCTCTTTTCTCTCTATCTCTCTTCCCCTCTTCCACTCCGCACCCAAGTGCTGAGGATGGCTCTATGGAGTCTCCACCTCAGGTGCTAAAAATAGCTCAGTTGCCAGTAGCCCCAGATAGGCAGAGCATCAGCCCCAGACAGGGTTGCCAGGTAGATCCTGATGGGGCGCACACAGGAGTCTGTCTCTGTATCTCCCCACTTTCACTTTAAAAGAAAAAAAAAAAGATAGACACAGATGATCTAATACAGCCAAGTAATGAAACAATATAAATTTAACAATGAGATACAAAGAATTTCCCTGAACTGAAGAAACTGAATCTGGAAATTGACAAGATACTTTATACCACAAAATTTGTTACACAATATTTAATGTCAATTCACATCTTTTTTTTTTTTTATTGATTAGAGAGAGAGAGAGAGAGAGAGAGAGGAAGGGAGAAAGAGAGACAGAAACATTGATCTGTTCCTGGATGTTCCCTGACTGGAGATCGAACCGGCAACCTCTGTGCTTTGGAGTGAAGCTCTAACCAATTCACATCTTAATCTACTAAAATTCAAGGAAGTTAATTTTTTAGGAATGTCAGCTATGTGGTACTACTGCCAAGAACATTTAACTTGAATCTAATAATGAGAAGACAATCAGGTAAATCCAAATTAAGAGACATTTTGGAATACAACCTGGGCTGTTACAAATAGCAATGCTCTGAAAGAAAGAAAAAGACTGGGGAACTGTGTAGAATTAAAGTTGGCTAAGGAGACACCACTGTGTGTGATCCCGGATGGGGTCCTGCGTGGGAAATAAAACAGATGCAAAGGTCATTATTGGGACCATTGGGGAAAATTGAATATGGATTGTATAATATAGAACGTGTTATATAGAGTTAAATTTCCTGAGTGTGATAATTACAGTGTTGAGTATGTTGAAGAATATCCTCACTTTCAGGCATATATGATGAAGTATTTAAGGATTTAATATTATGATGTCTGCTGTTAACTCTCAAGAGAGACAGAGAGAAAGAGAGCCCAGCTGAACACAAGTGTGGCAAAATGTTAGCAATTAGCAAATCTGGATGATGAGTATGTTTTTGTTCATTGTATTTTCTTGCAACATTTTTATGGGTTAGATTTTTTTCCAAAAATATTTATTTTTCAAAATAAAAATTTTGGAAAAATTTCTTTAGGCCTCTAGTCAATATAAAAATTATTTACCAAAGGGAAACATCAGGCTGGTCTCAGATGACCAGTAGGTGTGTCAGAAGACCACACCTACAAAGTCCTCCATGAAAGAATGTGACCAAGGGTATTGCTCCCAGCCTAGCTGGTCAAGAATAAAGGGGAGACAGGCAGTAATTTTCTATCTTGAAAGAGCCCTACTTTAAAAAAAATAATAAACAAAAATAACATCACCAACAAAAATTCAGTTCATTAAAAAATGAAACAAAAAGAACTCAGGAATAGAGAATCTATGAATATTCAATTAGTTTAAATTAACTAATACTAAATAAGCATGGGAATTATGGTTATGCTATAGAATGCGAATGTTGGACAAGTTAAAAATAGTTGCTTCATGTTAGTTGTTCATTGGTTATTACTTGTCATATGTTCCTTAACCTGGGAAGCCCGTGGTTTCAAACCAGCAACCTCAGCATTTCAAGTCGATGCTTTATCCTCTGTGTCACCACAGACCAGGCTCTCCAATATTTATTGAGCATCTATGTCCTAGTCACTGTGCTAGGTTCTGGAGTCAAGTTGGGCAGAATACACAGTCTCTACCCTCAAGGCATGTTCTCTGCATTTCTTTCCTACATCTCTGGAGATGGACTTTATTATGTCCCTGAAAAGAACAGGGAGTACCTTGTGACACATTTGGAGAAGGATCAGGATATGCCAAGGGAAAGGTATAAAAAACACGCGGCCAAGCTTTCATGATTGGAGCCTCTGAATCTTTTGGGTATCATGGCTGGGCCTAGTGACTGGGCTCTGACGTATTTACTGTCTTTCACGCAGAACCAGAACCAGATTGTGTACTTTATTCGCCAAGCACCGGTTCCCATCACTCCAGAAAATTTTGAGGCAACGGTGCACTTTGGGACAGTGCGGGGTTCCTACATCCCAGCCCTGCTTCGCCTCCTCAGTGGCGTCTTTGCCCCTCAGATCTTTACAAACACAACCTGGCCTGAGAGCATTCGAAGTCATTTTGCTTCTCATCTGCACAGATTCTTGGCCTGCCTGACAGGTGAGCAGAAAGGCTTGAGTGTCTAGTGCCCCATCAACAGAAGAGCTAATGAGGCAGGTCGGAGATTCATCCTGAATGTCTACGTTGCTTGGCACAGAGTAGGTTCTTGGTATGTGTTTGTTGAATGAGTGAAACGGGATACAGAATTTGTCTTCCAATCCAGATCCAGTTTTCTGCTGTAGAATGGTTGGCTAGACCTGCTTAAACTTAGAGTTGGAAATTTCCAAGAGTACACGTGGGCTGAGAGAAAATGTAGGTGGAGTGGGGCAGGGGGAGTGCATCTGTCACAGAAGAGAGTGTGGAGAGCACAGACCTTTGACCTGTTTTATGACAATCTCAGTGAGCTTTCCCTCTTCCCTTGTGGTATTTTTTTCTCTTGATATTGAAAAAGCACGAATCAGTTTCTCCTGCCTGCTCTCCTGAAATGCACATAATTATTGGGCCCCAGATCATCAGCCATGATTGGAACTGGCGTAGCATAAATTCACTCTAGTCTGCAAAATTCCAAGGTCCTATCCTTTTCTTAGATACTCGGTACAAACTGGAGGGGCACACTGTTCTCTACATCCCCGCAGAGGCCATGAACATGAAGCCTGAGGTGGTGTTTAAGGACAAAGAGCTGGTGCAGCGGCTAGAGAGTGAGTGGCTGGCATTGCCAGCGTGTTGGGGACCCTAGGGAAGAGGAAAGGGGGCAGCCCAGATGACGAGAAAGGAGTTGAGTCAGTTGGGCCATGCAGGAGGCAGAGGGAAGGGACACACTGGGGGCAGTGTACAGTAGTGAAGAGATTTTGTGTTCTACCCTGAAGCCTCCATGATCCACTGGACCCGGCAGATAAAGGAGGTGCTCAGTGCCCAGGAGACTGTGGAGACAGGAGAAAACCTAGGTCCCTTGGAGGAGATTGAGTTCTGGCGCAACCGGTGCATGGACCTGTCTGGCATCAGTACACAGCTGGTGAAGAAGGGAGTGAAACACATTGAGTCCATCCTGGGCCTCGCCAAGTCATCTTACTTGGCGCCCTTTATGAAACTGGCCCAGCAGATCCAGGTTTGTGAGTGGATCAAAGGATGGAGGCTTAGCAGAAAGTGGACAGTGCTTGAGACAATACCACTAAAACATGGGAGCCAATGTAATCAACACCAGCAAGGATAGACAGACCCATCCAGTGTTTGAACTTTTACTTGTAGGAGAGTACAAAAGCAGCGGACTGCGAGGAAGGCCCCAAAGAGCTTAGAGTTCAGTTAGGGAGACAACCAGTTAATCAACAATTATGCATTGAGTACCCTCTGTGAACCCAGCATCTACAGTTCAGCTGAGGAAAAAATATTACAACAAACCACTTATTACTAGATGGCACGGGATCAAAGAGGACCCCACATGGTTCGGCTAAGAAAGTTGCAAGATAAACCACTTAAAAATTAAATGTAATATTGTATGGAAAGCTGATTATATAAGTGTTGGGAACACAGAAGATCAGAGTAATCTGTAGAACATCAGGATAAGTGACTTCATTCCCTAGATGGAATTTTAAACCAGGTGATAAGGGGGCAATGCAGAGAAGTGTCAGGTCCTGGCTGAGAACAGGGCAGTGAAGGGGACTATGGTGGGACTATGGGGACAGATGGGGTGCTGTCTGGTTAGTTGGTCAATAGCTATTGAATATCTACTTTGTGCAGAGTGCTGAATTCAAGTGGAGGAACTAGACTCTAGTTCTAGTAACTAGACTCTAGTTCAGTGATGGGCAATCTTTTGAGCTTGGTGTGTCAAAATTTGCCAAAAAACCGAGCATAACTCAGGTGGTGTGTCACTTCGAGAAAAACGGCCTAACTGGAAGTCCCAGAACTGGACGCTGTGTGCCAGAGTTCTGTTGTTTTGGCCTCCAGACCTCCGGCACAGAGTGTCTACACTACAGCAAGTGTTTTATCCTCGGCTACTGCACCTGGTCGTGCTGGAGCCAAGGATGAAACGTCCTTCTCGGCATGTGACCTCATACTTCTCTGGTATGCGGCCACATGTGGCGGTGTGTCATCGAAAATGGCTACGCATGTCAGTGCTGACACCTGTGTCAGGTTCGCCATCATGGCTCTAGTTACTAGAGGAACAGACAAAAAACCCGAGTTTGGGTAACTCTCAGTCTAGCGGGGGAGATGGCACTCACACAGGAGAAAGACATAAAAGTACTTACATAGAAACTAGTGAACGAATAAAAGTTGATATTGCAACGCTGGTCCTGAGGGCTGCGGAGACCTGAAATGATTGGTACCAGGTAGGGTTGGGTTCATTGGGAATGCTTCCCAGGGGAGGCAAGTCAGGATGCGGCTCAGATGGGTCAAAAGCACTGGCTTTGAACCAGTTCCTTCCAGGGGATAAGTCTATGCTTGGTTTCTCTTCACTGACAGGACGGCTCTCGGCAGGCACAGTCAAACCTGACTTTTTTGTCAATCCTGAAGGAACCTTACCAGGAATTGGCCTCCATGCGGCCTAAGGACATCTCTAGTAAGCTTCCTAAGTTGATCAGTCTCATCCGAATCATCTGGGTCAACTCTCCCCACTACAACACCAGGGAGAGACTGACCGCCCTCTTCCGAAAGGTGAGTGTCTACAGAGGGTAGGACAGAAGGTTTTCCGAGTGTGGCTACGTGGACAGAACTCCGATTTGCTGAAGATGGTGGAGTTCCCATAACAGAACATCTGGTGGAAAGGCAGCAAGGGGCACCCTCTGGGGCAGACAGAGGTGTTAGCTGGGGCCTGGGCTGGACATTCCAATTCTAGATGGAAGTAGCCTAGGCGGGAAAAGGGGCTTTGAGAAGAGTTAAGGGTATGATGGTGGTGGTGGGCGGGAAGCAGAATGGACAGACTCCCAGGCTTAGTCTATTCTCATTTCCAAAGATGGGAAGTGCAGGGGGCAAGAGGTAGATTTAGGAAGGAACCCCGGCCTTTGAGGAGCAAGCAGAGCCTGGCACATTTCGTCTGGGGTAACATAGCCAGAAGTGTGGGAGAATGCACAGGCGCCGGATGGGCCGAGGCAGGAGGGGGCGGAACCCTGGGGGGCTGTCCACCTGCAGTAGAAGGCTAGGCAGGACAGGTCTCAGGAGTCAGCTCAGGAGATAGGAGGCTGAGCGCGGGGGCACACCAGGGAGATGCAGAGGGGGAGTGCGCGCTCCACAGGCGGTGTGCTGAGGCTGTTGGGCCCCCCTCCTGCAGATGAGCAATGAGATCATCCGCTTATGCTGCCACGCCATCTCCCTGGACCGAATCTTTGAGGGATATGTCACTTCCAGCAAGGAGGACCTACAAGGCTGCATTTCCTGTTGTCATGCCTGGAAAGATCATTACCTGCGGGCTGTGCAAATGCATACGCAGTACGATGTGTCTCCTTTGACCTTCTGTACCCCCCACCCCACCCCATCATCACTGTAGGTGTAGATTCTGATTCCTTTTACTTGCACTTATTTTTTAAAGCCTATGGATTTTATTTTTCTGGGCCTGAGAGTTTCTACACAGATCCAAGTTTTCTCTCTATATTCAGATACTCTAGCCCTAACCCTAGGCTCTCCTCATGCTAATTACCTCTCCTCCCTGCTTCCAGGAGTCCTTCCTGGTCTTGAACTCCTTTCTTGGCCCTAACGGCTGAGCTTTATATTATGTATAACCCCCCCCCCCCTAGAACGGGGACACTTTGTCTTCTCTCTGGTTCTTCTCACCTTGTACCTCCTCCTCTCTCAGGGTTCAGGAGAACTGCTTCTGGTGGTTTCAGCTTCTAAGTCCCCCCCTGAACCCAGGATCCCAGTTCTGTCTGGGCTTGCTTAGGCAGATCGGTACCTCCTGTTCCTGCTCTTTGATTTGGTCTGTCTTTCCCCTAACACAGGTTCTCCAGCCGGGGCTGGGTCCTAGACCAGACCAGCATATTTGCTCAGGTTGATGCTTTTGTGCAACGCTGCAAGGACCTTATTGAGGTGGGGAGACACGAGGGGGGGAGATCAGAGCCAACAGCACCTGCTCCAGCATTCCCATGCGGGAGCCAGGGAGCCAGGGAGCCAGGGTAGAGGCTAAACGTAGAACTTACCCGCTTTGGCTCCTCCTGCATCGCTGTATGCCCTACGGCCACCACATTCTTTTAGACCTTTGCCTGTTATCGCTGCCTTAGCATCTCATATTCCATTCTGCAGCCAAAATTCATCCTGCTAGCCCCTTGCTTCTAGTTGGTCCTCCCTAGTTTTTAGACATTTAAAGCTACATCAAAGATCCCGGGACTTACAAGTTTAGAAAGGAGAGAAGGAATTCTCATGCTGGCTTCTTTTCAGGTATGTGACTGTCAGTACCATTTTGCCCGCTGGGAAGATGGCAAGCAAGGTCCCCTTCCTTGCTTCTTTGGTGTCCAGGGGCCCCAGATAACACGGCACTTGCTGGAGATTGAGGATATCTTTCATAAAAATCTGAACATGCTGCGAGCTGTTCGTGGGGGCATCCTGGATGTCAAGAATACCTCTTGGCACGAAGACTACAATCGGTGAGAGAGCCACAGGCCGACCCTGAGGGGAGAAGGGAAGGGAGGTTCAGGGCAGACAGGAATAGGAGGAGTGTCCAGCCTGTACAAAAGAAAGCTTGGAATTGACGGACCAGGGAAAGGGTGGGCAGGACGGAGTGTAAGGAAGGAGGGGTCTGATGAGATGAAGGCTTCCAGAGTTAGCCTTTCAGGGCTTGAATCCTGGCCCTGCCACATACTATATATGTAACTAGGCAAATTATTCTTCCAGTTAGAGCCTCTGTTTGCTCTTCGATGAAATAAGGTTAGCGATAGAACCTACCTCATTGCCTTGTTTTAAGGAATAAAGGAGTTAATAATGCATGTAAAAAACATAGTGCCCGGCCCGTGGGAAGCTCTTAGTACATTAACACAGGATTCTCACTCAGTGGTGTCCCTGGGGTGGGTGAAGGCACCCACCAGCCAACATGCCTCTCTCATGATGCAGCTTCCGTGCTGGAGTCAAGGACCTGGAGGTGATGACTCAGAACTTGATCAGCTCTGCCTTCCAGCTGGTTCGCGACGTGGAGCACGGAGTGCTGCTGCTGGACACCTTCCACAGGCTCGCCACCCGTGAGGTGCCGCTGCCCTGCCTGCCGCCTCCGCCCCAATCCTCCTGCGCCTTCCACCAGTTCCTCCTGGGCCTTCCAGACACCATCCTGCCCCCAGCCGTGCTCTTTCCCGGGTCCTAGACTGCCAGCCTTTCTTCTCTTCCCTCTGTTCCCTTGGTTTTCAGATTGCTTAGGAGCCCGACTTCCACAGCAGGGGGTAGCCGTCCGTCCACGAGGCTGGGTACCGGGAGGAACCCACGTCCCTGGGGCGTGTTGCCAGCTTCTACCCCTTCTTCCTTAGGCTATCAAGCGAACCTATGACAAGAAGGCAGTGGACCTCTACATGCTGTTTAATAGTGAATTGGCCCTCGTGAACCGTGAACTGAACAAGAAGTGGCCACACCTGGAGCCCTACATGGCGCTTTATTCTGGGCAGGCGCACTGGGTGCGAATCCTACGACGCCGCATCGACAGAGTCATGAATGTAAGTGCCTGGCCTTTCCTAAAACCCGTCCTCAGTGAGACGGTGAAGCTTGTAGGCTGTGCCACAGGCTGGGAGGGGCCCATCCAGAGATTGCCCTGGACAGTTTTCACGACCAGAGACTGAGTGTGCCGCTGGGAGAGGCAGGTGCAGCTCTGCAATGAGGCAGGCCGTGGCCTTGGATTTGCAGCAAAGGTGAGTCTGGTTGGTAGACATGGGTTGTTTTAGGCATTTCATATCAAAGTTGGAAAGAGGAATAGGGCCAGCATGTGAGACGTTGGGCTACCAGAAGAGTAATATAACCTTATAACCCGGAGAACTGGACAGGTGAGGCCCTAGAAGAACAGGCACAAAGAAACAACAATAACAAAAAAACCACCTTAAACTTTTTGGTTCTGGCCTGACCGGGCGGTGGCGCAGTGGATAGAGCGTCGGACTGGGATGCAGAGGACTCAGGTTCAAGACCCCGAGGTCACCAGCTTGAGCGCGGGCTCATCTGGTTTGAGCAAAAGCTCGTCAGCTTGGACCCAAGGTCGCTGGCTCGAGCAAGGGGTTACTCGGTCTGCTGAAGGCCCGCAGTCAAGGCACATAGGAGAAAGCAATCAATGAACAACTAAGGTGTCGCAACGAAAAACTGATGATTGATGCTTCTCATCTCTCTCCGTTCCTGTCTATTTGTCCCTATCTATCCCTCTCGCTGACTCTCTCTGTCCCTGTAAAAACAATAAATAAATAAACTTTTTGGTTCTGGAAGAGAATAAGGCAGCCACAAACTGGAAGCTTTTTAATTTTTTGAGAGAGGCAGGGAGAAAGACAGGAACACCAAGCTGCTGTTGTATGTGCCCTGACCTGGGAATTGAACCAGCAACTTCTGTGTCTTTGGGATGATGCTCGAACCAACCGAGCTATCCGGCCATGGCCCCAACTCTTTTATTTTTTTTTAATTTATTTTTTTACACTTTATTCATTTTTAATCTTTTTTTTCTTTTATTCATTATAGAAAGGAGACAGAGAGAGAGAGAGAGAGAGAGAGAGAGAGAGAAAGGGGGGAGGAGGAACTGGAAGCATCAACTCCCATATGTGCCTTGACCAGACCAGTGCAGGGTTTTGAACCAGCGACCTCAGTGTTCCCAGGTCGACGCTTTATCCACTGTGCCACCACAGGTCAGGCTATTTATTCATTTTTAGAGAGAGAGAGAGAGAGAATGGGGGCAGGAGCAGGAAGTCTCAACTCCCTTGTGTGCCCCGACCGGGCAAGCCTAGGGTTTTGAACCAGCAAACTCAGCATTCCAGGTCGATGCTTCATCCACTGCGCCACCACAGGCCAGGCCCAACTCTTTTCTTGAATTGAATATCTGTGCTTCTATTTATTTTGACTCCTTTTCTCATTGTTCTTTGGTCTCTTCCTCTCATTTTTTTTTTTAGCTCTACCTTCCCTCTAAAGTCAGCAATTTTCAAACTTTTTAAAATCTCATGGCATACATAAACCAATTACTAAAATTCTGCAGCACACCAAAAAAAAAAAATAATAATAATTTTTTTTTGCCAGTCTGAAAAAATAATAGGTATATTTTTGATTCATTCACACCAATGGCTATTGTTGTGTTGGCTGTTGTCATTTTTTTTCATTTGAAAATCGAAGGGAAAAGAGGTCAGTGCCCCTGACTAAGTAATCAGGTATTATATGTTTTTAAATGCCTGGCCTGTGGTGGTGCAGTGGCTAGAGAATTGGAACACTGAGGCCCCTGGTTTGAAACTCTGGGCTTGCCCGGTCAGGCAAGGCCCATAAGATAAGCCAGCTATGAACAACTAAAGAGGAGCAACTATGAGTTCATACTTCTGACTATCCCCCCTCTGTAAAATCAATAAATAAACTCTTAAAAATAAATTTTGTGGCACACCAGTTGAAGATCTCTGCCTGAGCAGTCGGAAATCAGTCTCCATGGCAAGCCTTGCACACACTGTTGGGTGTGTGTGGTCTCAGGGAGAGGGTAACATGGAGAAACGAGGCAAGGACACTCCTTCTGTTGGTGTTCTTCCTCCTTAGTGTCTTTCTAGCGCTCATTTCCTGCCCCACATCGGGACCGGGGAGGAGAGTGTACATACCTATCAGCAGATGGTTCAGGCCATTGATGAACTGGTTCGAAAAACCTTCCAAGACTGGACATCGACGCTGGACAAGGACTGCATTCGGCGGCTCGACGTGCCATTGTTACGAGTCAGCCAGGAGAAGGCGGGGATGCTGGATGTCAACTTCGACAAGTACAAAAGCCAAATCCACTCCTCCCTTTATCCTCCTGCTTATTCTGTCTTTGGGGCCATCCCCTCCCCCAACTCTCCCAAGAGTTGAACTCCCATCTCTTTTTTTGTGTGTGTGTGGCAGAGACAGAGAGAGTCAGAGAGAGGGACAGACAAATCAAGGGAGAGAGATGAGAAATATCAATTCTTCATTGCAGCTTCTTAGTTGTTCATTGATTGCTTTCTCATATGTGCCTTGACCAGGGGGCTAAGGCAGACTGAGTGACCCCTTGCTCGAGCCAGCGACTTTGGGCTCAAGCTGGTGAGTTTTGCTCAAACCAGATGAGCCCACACTCAAGCTGGCGACCTCGGGGTCTCGAACCTGGGTCCTCCGCATCCCAGTCTGATGATGCTTTATCCACTGCACCACCACCTGGTTAGGCTAACTCCCATCTCTTGGTGCTCTCTCCATTCTCTCTCTCTCTCTCTTATACTGTTATATGTTTCTTATCACTTCTTAATTTTAACTTTACAGTTTATCTTTAAAAAAATTGATTAGAACCTGACTGGTGGTGGTGCAGTGGATAGAGCATCAACCTGGGATGCTGAGATCCCAGGTTCAAAACCCCAGGGTCACTGACTTGAGGGCAAGCTCATCTGAGTTGACCACAGGCTTGCCAGCTTAAGCACAGGATCATTGACATGATCCTGAGGTCACTGGCTTGAGCCCAAAGTCACTGGCTTGAGCAAGCCATCACTGGCTCAGCTGCAGCCTCCCCCACCCCCCCACCCCCCCCACCCCGGTCAAGGCACATATAAGCAATCAATGAACGACTAAAGTGATGCAGTTATGGGTTGATGCTTCTCATCTCTCTCCCTCCCTGTCTGTCTCTCTCTCTCAAAAGAAAAAAAAAAGGTTATAAAAAGAACAAAACCCACTAAACAACTAAACCAGTGATATAGGTGTTCTGCCACTAGATGGCCATGCTAGCTCAGCTAAATCACCCAAATCATGGGCCTGGTGTGGGCTTTCCTGAGAATTGATGGGGCTGTCAGAATACGCCCTTTCCTCCAGCTTTATGACATTTTCACATTACATTATTTAAAATTTAATTCATTCATATATTATTATTAAAAATGTATAGCGAGTGCCTTCCATGCGCTAGGAACCAAGATAGGTACAGGAAGTTTCTACAGTGGTAATGCCCTTGCCTTCTGTTACTCTGGGAGTTATAGCAACACTTGGAGCGGTGCTTCCTTTCCATATAAGATGCAGAAGAGAAAATTAAAGAGGAAGCTATGTAACGCATCCGTCTGTAGAGATTACAAACCGTCTGGTGAGAGTTCTTCCTGATGGTAAGGAAGTTACTTGCTTGGTTTTGGCTCCTTCTTGTCATCGTCCAGGTCCCATAATAAGAGTTGTTTCCCACGCTTCTAGGCTGTTGCTACTAGCATTGACTTTAGCTCATAGAATGTCTTTCTTCGTTGGGCAAACGTAGAAGGGGCTTTGCCAGAGAAGGCCTACATGGAGATGGAGTCCAGGGAACACAAGGGACTGAGTGTGCCTGTCCCGGGCAGCTAAAGGCAGCCTAATCAGGGGGGATGACACTTACGGTTGAGGAAGAAAGCAGAACAATCAAGGTGGAGAAGCAGGGCTGAGGCGAAGGCCTCAGTGGGAAGGACAGAGATGTTCAAAGCCACGTGGATTAGAAAGCAGTTGAGAAACAGAGTATGAAGATGAGGGTAAGAAGTTTGCGACACGTCTTTGATCACTGATGGGTGTCCGAGACCAGCTTTGATAGGGTTCATGGTTTTTTTGAGGTATGGCTAAGCAGGATCATATAGAAATAACCTTATTAACCAATAGTGAGATTTTGAAGAGACAGAAAACGAGGCCAGTATTACCCTAGCTGTAACATTTGCAAGCACATAATGGAACTGAAATTGGGAAGACACAGTCTCTCTTCAAGCTGGATACTTCCAAAGGAACTATGGGAGACATCCACACACACTTGTAATAATATGAATATGAGCACATATAGTCCACCAATTGCCCTTTTCTCATGAACTAAAGGACTATATTCAAATAACAGAATCTTATTAAATACCAATGATCAATATTTATATTTTAAGTATCAGAGAAAACAAAATTTGAGAAAGAGGCAAAGAGATATATCCTTGGTAAGTGTTGGTAGGTGGCTACTTCCTACTCATTCTTGGGGCCAGCCAGTGAGAGTAAATAAAACATAAACTTCAATGCCTGGAAGACTGGAGTTTGAAACTTGAAGTGGATCCGTTCTTTTGTTTGTTTGTTTGTTTTTTTAATTCATTTTAGAGAGGATACACAGAGTGAGAGAGAGAGAGAGAGAAAGAGAGAAAGGGGGGAGGAGCTGGAAGCATCAACTCCCATATGTGCCTTGACCGGGCCAGTGCAGGGTTTTGAACTGGCGACCTCAGTGTTCCCAGGTCGACGCTTTATCCACTGCGCCACCACAGGTCAGGCTTTTAAAAATATTTTTAAAGACTTTATTTATTGTATTTACATGAGGGGACGGATGAGAAGTAGTTGCTTCACTCTAGCTGTTCACTGATTGCTTGTTGTATTTGCCTTGACCAGGCAAAGCCAGGGTTTCAAACCAGCAACCTCAGTATTCCAGGTTGGCGTTCTATCCACTGTGCCACCACAAGCCAGGCTCCATAGCGTTTTTTTTTTTTGTGTGTGTGTGTGTGTGTGTGTGTGTTACAGGGACAGAGAGAGAGAGTCAGAGAGAGGGATAGATAGGGACAGACAGACAGACAGGAACGGAGAGAGGCAAGAAGCATCAGTCATTAGTTTTTCATCACCATCGTAACACCATAGTTGTTCATTGATTGCTTTCTCACATGTGCCTTGACCACGGGCCTTCAGCAGACTGAGCAACCCCTTGCTGGAGCCAGTGAGCTTGGGTCCAAGCTGATGAGCTTTTGCTCAAGCCAGATGGGCCCCACGCTCAAGCTGACGAGCTCGGGGTCTCAAACCTGGATCTTCCGCATCCCAATCCGATGCTCTATCCACTGCGCCACTGCCTGACCATAGCGTATATTTTTAAACTGATGATAAAAAGTCTTTAGAGGCTACTGCATAGTGAAACCATGACTGAAAATTTGATGTTGGAGTTCCCAAAAAGGGAAAAGCTTAGGCAGTACTTTTTTTCAGTTGCTTCCTTTTGTGGATACTCTTCGTATGGGGGTTTGTAAAGTTTAATTTTTCAGAATGCTAAAAGCCTCTAAAATCATATATTAGTCAATATAATAATGAGTCCTTTTTTAAATTAATTTTAATGGGGTGACATTAATAAATCAGGGTACATATGTTCAAAGAAAACATCTCCAGGTTATCTTATCATTCAATTATGTTGCATACCCATCACCCAAAGTCAAATTGTCCTCTGTCACCTTATAATGAGTCTTTAAAAGCAATCTCTAAAAAGAGAGGAAGGGAGAGAGATGCAAAGCATCAACTCATAGTTGCAGCACCTTAGTTGCTTGTTGATGGCTTTTCATACGTGCCTTGACCAGGGGGCTTCAAGGAGAGCCTGTGACCCCTTGCTCAAGCCAGAGACCTTGGGCTCAAGCCAGTGACCTTGGGCTTCAAGTCAGTAACCTTTGGGCTCAAGCCAGCAACCATGGGATCATTTTGATAAACCCACGCTCAAGCTGAAGACCCTGCACTTAAGCTGATTAACCTGCACTCAAGCTGGGGACCTCAGGGCTGGGAAGCTGGGTCCTCAAGTGTCCCAAGTCGACGCTCCACTGTACCACCACCAGTCAGGCTCTGCTTTGTTTATCTTTAAATGCCTTGCTGCCCAGCCCTGCACCCCCTTGGTCTTGTGTTGGTTCTTGCTTATGCTCTTGAGCACTGCCCTTGAACACTACGATTATCTGCTTTGCTTTTTGTCCCTCCCCAAGGTCCCTGATGGTTCTCTTTGTGGAGATTAACTACTGGGAGCGGCTGCTGTTTGAGACGCCCCATTACGTGGTGAATGTAGCCGAACGTGCAGAGGACCTGCGCATTCTTCGTGAAAATCTGCTACTTGTTGCTCGAGACTACAATAAGTAGGGCTCCGATCCTCTTTGAAGCCCTTCTATTGCTATTTATGCCTCCTCTGGTCTTATCTTCTCCCTGATGTGATCTCTTTCTATAGTATCCATCCTCTATGTTTTGTCCATCTCAAAAAAAAAAAGTTTCACATTCTCTCTCCTTTGGCCCTACAATTATTCTCTTGTACTTTTGTCTCTGCCTTTAGAGTAGAGAGCAAAACCAACCAGGCCCTCTACCACCCCAGAGAACACTTGGGCCATGTGTATTGTAATCTTGGGTCACTTCTCTAGGGATGAAACTGGCATTAGGATTATGGGAACAGAATAACATCAGATTCATTGGACCGAGTCCATGGCACCCTTTCTCTTAATGCCTTTGGTACTTATTTCTGGCATGAGGCCTTGGTCCAGGTTGGGTACCTTTCTTAGCCCAATTGAAGTCCCCAAGGAGGTAGAACCAGCAGTGTTTTGGGGTGAACTATCCATTATGGTAGCCACTAACAGCACATGACTATTTCTTTTTCTTTTCTTTTATTTATTTTTTATTTTTTTATTATTATTATTTTTTTACAGGGACAGAGAGAGAGTCAGAGAGAGGGATAGATAGGGACAGACAGACAAGAACAGAGAGAGGTGAGAAGCATCAATCATTAGTTTGTCATTGCCATTGCAACACCTTAGTTGTTCATTGATTGCTTTCTCACATGTGCCTTGACCGCGGGCCTTCAGCAGACCGAGCCACCCCTTGCTGGAGCCAGTGACCTTGGGTCCAAGCTGGCGAGCTTTTGCTCAAGCCAGATGGGCTCGTGTTCAAGCTGGCGAGCTCGGGGTCTCGAACCTGGGTCTTCTGCGTCCCAGTCCGACGCTCTATCCACAGCACCACAGCCTGGTCAGGCTCTTTTTCTTTTTAAAAATATTTTATTTATTGAATTTTAGAGGTGAGAGAGAGAAAAAGGGGGAGGAGCAGGAGCATCAACTCATAATAGTTGTTTCCTGTATGTGCCTTGACTGGGCAAGCCCGGGGTTTTGAACTGGCGACCTCAGCGTTCCAGGTTGACACTTTATCCAGAGCACCACCACAGGTCAGATAACTATTTCTATTTTAATTAATTAATTAATTAATTGAAATGAAATTTAAAAAATTTAGTCACTCATTTGCACAGACTACATTTCAAATGTTTCATAGCCACATGTGGTTAGTGGCTATCATATTAGCACAACTTGTAAAACAGCTCTGTCATTGCAGAATGTTTTGTTGGAAAGCACTAGTCTAGAATCATGAACTTTCAGATTTTTCCGCCAAGTTTCCTAGTGTGGAGGAGAGGTCTTCAGAGCTTGTCCCTATCAGCTACTGGTCTGCTCTTATACACAGGATTATTGCCATGCTGTCCCCAGATGAGCAGGCCCTGTTCAAAGAGCGCATTCGGTTCCTGGATAAGAAGATCCACCCTGGACTCAAGAAACTGCACTGGCCCTTGAAGGGGGCCAGTGCCTTCTTCATCACAGAGTGCCGCATGCAAGCCAGCAAGGTGAGCCCTGGTCATTAGACCCTAAATGCTGAACAAAGGGCTGGTGCTTGGGAAATTAATACCCAAGTCGTAGGTAGTGATGGAGGTAAGGGGAAAGAAATTAAGTGTACTTGGGGAAGAATTTATTTTTGTGTGTGTGACAGAGGCAGAGAGTCAGAGAGAGGGACAGATAGGGACAGACAAAGGAAGGGAGAGAGATGAGAAGCATCGATTCTTTGTGGCAGCTTCTTAGTTTTCATTGATTGCTTTCTCATATGTGCCTTGACTGGGGGGCTACAGCAGAGCAAGTGACCCCTTGCTCAAGCCAGCAACCTTGGGCTCAAGCCCAGCAACCTTTGGGCTCAAGCCAGTGACCATGGGGTCATGTCTATGATCCCATGCTCAAGCCAGCGACCCTGAGCTCAAGCTGGTGAGCCCACGCTCAAGCCGGCAACCTTGGGGTTTTGAACCTGGGTTCTCTGCATCCCTGTCCAGCGCTCTATCCACTGTGTCACTGCCTGGTCAGGCAAGAATTTTTTTTTTTTATGTCAGCAACTCTAGGTAGACGACTGGTGGGAGGATAGAATTAGGTCAAGAGGGTCTCTTCCCAAGCTAACCCCCTGTCCCATGGGGGAATCTGAGTCTAGGTACAGGCAATTGTAAATGAGTTCAAGGCATCCACTTTGACCATTGGCTGGCGAGCCCAAGAGATATCAGAGACACTGCTGGTACGCATTAGTGGCAAACGGGTGTACAGGGACCTGGAATTCGAGGAGGACCAAAGAGAGCATCGGACAGTGGTGCAGCAGAAATTGGTGAGCCTGCACCAGGATGTGGTAGCCATCATGACCAACTCCTATGAAGTCTTCAAGAATGATGGGCCTGAGGTAGGGTTTCTATGGTTGGGGAAGCCCCCACCCCCCAGCCCTATCAGACCACGCTCTTGGTTTTCTTTTTTTTTTTAAATTCCCACAGTGTGTGCTTCTAAAACATCCTGCTTTAATCTTGGATTCCCCCAACCTCAGTCTTCAAACTCTCTTCCTTCAGGTCTCAGAGTCCTGTCTTTCTATTTAACCAGCCTGTTCCTGTCCCCACTGGCTGAACCTGCCCTGTCTTCCCTGAGGGTCCTCTTTCCCTCCCCTCTTCCCACCAGATTCAGCAGCAGTGGATGCTATACATGATCCGATTGGACCACATGATGGAGGATGCCCTGCGCCTGAATGTGAAGTGGTCACTGTTGGAACTGTCCAGAGCTATTAATGGAGATGGAAAGACCACCCCAAACCCACTCTTCCGAGTCCTTGTAATTTTGCAGAGTAACACGCAGGGAGGTGTGGCACAGGTGGGGACCACTTTGCCCTCAACACCTGAAAGCCGTCCTATTTTATTTGCTGGTCTCCCTCAATCCTTAAATGTGACATTTGGCCTTGACTTTATCCTATGGCCTCTGTAAAGTATTTTTCCTTGCTGAGGAAGAAGGAAGGGCGGGCGTAGCCACAAAGTGTGGAATAGTAAAGGCTTTATTTAGTACAGAGCGCCTCCCGGACAATGTTCCCTGGTCTGGGGGACACGGCCAGGGAAGTCGCATGGATAAAACCGTGAGGCACATATTTAAAGGGTCCCGTCTAGGGTGGTCGAGCTAATATGACATGGCAAAATCTCACTGGCTGACGGACAGTTGCTCTTTTCCCAAGGACTTCTGGGAAGTTTTTTGGCACACATGAATGTGGGCGGCTCTAGCCAAAGTTCCCGGGTCTGGTTCCTCATGTGACCTTCCCCATTGCACACCACCTTACAGCCTCCGGACCTGGTTCTGAGGTATTCAGCCCTACCAGTCCTGAGGCCTGTCTTCCACGGCCTGTGCTGAGTCTCTCACCCTTGTGTCCACACAGGTAGAATTCTCACCCACTCTGCAGACTTTGGCAAGTGTGGTCAATGACATTGGCAACCAGCTTTTCTCCACCATCTCTGTCTTCCGCCACCTCCCTGAAATTCTCATGAAGCGCAAATTTTATCGTGAATCCATCCATACAATTGTGGGTGAGTGGGCAATGGGGCGAGCAGCTGGTGCAGGGGTATCAGAGGCTTAGGAATGGGCAGAGCTAGGAGGAGAGACATGCTAGGCCAGTCATCTATCTCCATGGCAGGTAGAAAACACAGGTAAAGGGACTGGATTGGGGAAGGGAGCAAAGGCAGGGATGGAGGTTGAGATTAGGTAATTGATGCTCAAGGAATTTGGGATTTGGGGTGGGAGATTAGGAAAGACAGGTTTGGGGCTGGGGCTAGGTTATAACATGTCTAGATACCAAAAGGTGATGTATCTGAATTGTACAGATTAGATTCATACTTTTAATTTTACTTTCTGCCTTCTCTTTTATTTTCTAATGCTGATGTTTGAGTATCATTTCTTTGGTGGTGGTGGGGGGGTGCGGTGGTGGGAGTGCCTCCTCCGCTGGGCCAGTGGCCAGGGGCCAGACTGGAGCTTGGGTTGGGATGAAAGTTAATGAGAAGCATTTCACTGGGTCCTGAAGAGCGAGACGAGGACATCAAGAAGGTCCAGGCCCAGATCAGCAGTGGTATGACCAATAACGCAAGCCTGCTGCAGAACTATCTCAAGACCTGGGATATGTATCGGGAAATCTGGGAGATCAACAAGGACTCTTTCATTCGTCGCTATCAGCGCCTCAACCCTCCTGTCTCTTCTTTTGACGCCGACATTGCCCGGTAAGTAGGGCAGGTGGATGTGAAGGTCGGTCTCCAAGGGGTATAGGATCTCAGGAGGCATGCCAGGTCTACAGAGTCAGGAAGGAAGGTTGGGGGTAAGGAGAGGTGTAGAAAACATGTCCTCAATTATAGGAGAAGAACAGGACCCAGGGCATCGGACCTTTGTTTCTCAAGGGTCGAGATTGGTTAAGAGCTGGACAAGGTTTAGGGAAAAAGCCATTTTGGTGGGGAGTACCCACAGGGTTCTGTTGGAACGGAAGAAATGCTTGCAAACCAAAGGACGAGAGAAATTAACTTTTTTTTTTTTCCTGTATTTTTCTGAGGTGAGAAATGTGGAGGCAGAGAGACAGACTCCCGCATGCGCACTACCGGGATCCATCCAGCATGCCCACTAGGGGGCGATGCTCTGCCCATGTGGGGCGTTGCCCCATTGCATTGGAGCCATTCTAGCGCCTGAGGTGGAGGCCATGGAGCTGTCCTCAGTGCCGGGCCAGCTTTGCTCCAATGGAGCCTTGGTTGCGGGACGGGAGGAGAGAGAGAGAGAGAAAGCAGATGGGCGCTTCTCCTGTGTGCCCTAGCAGGGAATCAAACCCGGGACTCGAACCCGGGACATCCACATGCCGGGCCGACGCTCTACCACTGAGCCAACCTGCCAGGGCATGAACATTTATTTTTTAAGAAGGTAGATTGGAGTTAAATTAAGAAGATGCTTAAATTCTGAGGGCAGGGAAAGAACTCCCATCTTCTTGTCCTCCGGTTATTCCTGCATTTGTTAAACACTACCGTCCTGTGGATCCCTGAGGAATAAAAAGAAGGGATGAACAAGTGTCTTCCTTCTGAGGGCTGTAGTGTAGTAGGGAAGATGAGGGAGCAGCTGAGAACGGTTGAAACTCCAGCTCTACACCTTTCCAGCTGTGTAACTCAGGCAAGTTATTTGCCTTCTCCAGGCCTCGGTCTCCTGTGAAACATCTTACGCCATCTACCTTATAAGGTTGTGAGATTATTAAATATATGTAAAAGCACTTTGTAAACTCTAAAGTACTCTCCTAATGTACTTACTATACAAGCTTCAAGTGTGGAACGTATATGATTAAGGTAAACAAGGTACCAGGGCAAGTCAATGGAAGGGGAGAGAATTTTGAGCCAGGGACATTGTCTAGGAAAGTTTTCATGAATGTAGGGACTTGAGGGCTGGGCTTGAGGGAATGGGTAGGGCTTCAACAGGTAGAGATGGGCAGTGGGAGGGAATTCCAGATGGAGGAAATAGCATAAGCAAAGGCAGAAAGATGGGAATACATGAGCATCCAAATAGTCGTCTAGAACACTGGAACAGGAAGGGGAGGATGCCAAGGGAATTACATACAACAACCAACTGTTCTCTCAGCCTTGTGAGGTAGGGTCTATTATTATCATCATGTCCCAGATAAGGGAACTCAGGCTTCCAACAGTTAAATGACCTGCCTGAGATCGTAGAGCTAGTGAGCAGCAGTGTGAACTAACCCAGATCTACATAACTCAAAAGCATTGAAGGCCAGACGAAGGAGGGTAAGAGCTATCCTGTAGACAGTGGTCAGGAAAAGGACATGATCACAGCCATCCGCCCCGGGGTGGACCGAAATGAGAACTGCCTGGGCGCCGGAGGCTGCCTTAGAGCTGGTGCGAGGGTCTGGGCGGTAGGGAGTGAGAACTAGCGGGAACACGGGCCCTTGCAGCTACACGGAGGTCGCTAACAACGTGCAGAAGGAGGAGACGGTCCTCAACATCCAGTTTGTGCTCCTGGACTGCTCGCATCTCAAGTTCTCCCTGGTTCAGCACTGCAACGAGTGGCAGAGCAAGTTCACGACGCTGCTCAAGGAGATGGCAGCTCGGCGCCTCCGGGAGCTGCACACCTACCTGAAGGACAATGCAGAGAAGTACCAGCGCGGGTGCCCCGCAGCGGTGCGGGGAGGGCGGGGCCTGGCTGGCTTCCTCACCTGTGTGCTCTCCGCCTGCCTTTAGGATAAGCCGCCCTCCGCAGACCCTAGAGGAACTGGGAGTCAGTTTGCAGCTCATGGACACCCTGCAGCACGACCTGCCCAGCCTGGAGACCCAGATTCCTCCCATCCACGAGCAGTTCACCATTCTTGAGAAGTACGAGGTGCCAGTTCAGGACAGTGTGAGTTCCGGTGGTGTTTGGTCCACCCACGCTGAACCCATGCCAGCAGCAGGTTGTAGAGAAACCCAGTTTCCCACATAGTAGACCCCAGTGCTGTTGGGAAGAAGAGCAGAGAAGCGGGGGTGGGGAGGAGAAGGCTCAAGATTCAAAAGCCTCTGAGAGCTAAAGCTAACTCAAATAATATTTCTGGTTAGTTTATGGATTACTCTTAGTCCCAGAAACTCACTGCATGATTTCTTTGGGCCTCTTTGCATGTAGAACTTGGTCACAGACTCCACTCCGGTGGATCAGAAAGAGTCCTTAAAAAGTATTGGTGACAAGGAAAGAATGTCTGCTCGTGGGTCATCCTTCCCTCTTTAATGTCCCTAGGTACTGGAGATGCTGGACAGTCTCAATGGGGAGTGGGTCATCTTCCAACAAACTCTGTTGGACAGTGAACAGATGCTGAAAAAGCACAAGGAGAAGTTCAAAACGGGCCTCATTCACTCAGCTGATGATTTCAAGAAGAAAGCACATAATCTTCTGGAAGACTTTGACTCCAAAGGTACCCCTCTCAACCTCTCCCCCTTCTTTACCAATGTTTTGACCCAGTCTCTTTAAAAATTGATTTGAGAGAGAGAGAGACACACACACACACACACACATTGATTTGTTGTTGCGCTTACTTATACATTCATTCGCTAGTTCTTGTATGTGCCCTGACTGAGGATTGAATACACAACCTTGGTGTACTGGGGCAGTGCTCTGACCAACTGAGCTACCCAGTCAGGGCATGACCCAATCTTTCAAAGCCTATAGTCTAGGGAGGTACGAACAAGGATGAGCAGAGGAAAGGCTGTACTAGGGTAGAGAGAAAGCCCTGACACTTCTGTCTGCAACCTGACTGTTGTATCCAGCTTTTGGTCAAAAGGCAGCAGCCCGGCTCACGTTTCCAGTTTTCTTATACCCACTTCCCAAGCCGTACCTGCTTCTGATTCTCGAGCCCCGTTTAGTAGTTTTGCTGAGACTAATCCTCATTCTTTCCATGCACCCCGTCTTATTTCCCTTCCCCTCCTCTCTCATGTGAGGAAAAGTGAGATTTACCCACAAGAGGGAGGAGTGCGATGACAGTCCTTTCAGAGGACTGTGGCTTTGAGTGGGGATGTGATTGTCACCTTGGATTTCCCACAGGCCCCTTCAACAGTAATGTGGGCCACCAGGCTGCTTTAGATCAGATCGCCCAAGTGCGGGCCATGCTGAATGCCATGCGGGAAGAAGAAAACAGTCTCCGTGCCAACTTGGGCATCTTCAAGATCGAGCAGCCAGCCTCCAAGGACCTGCAGAACCTGGAGAAGGTGGGGTGCTGAGCTAGGCCTTTGTGGTGACCAAGGATAGGTGGCAGGTGACAAGCGTCCTCAGGGCCTGGAAAAACAGCTGGGACTAGAAAGATGGGTGCACAAGGAACTTTTAAAAAAATTTTGATATAAAATTCAGGTAACAAAATAACCAGTTAAAAGTGAACAAACAATTCAGTGGCATGTAGTACATTCACATGATGTGTAGCTGTTACCTCTTGTTCCAAAACATCATCATCACCGGAAAAGGAAGCCCTATACCCATGAACAGTCATTCCCCATCCCTTCTCTCTCCAGCCCTTTTTGGCCCCTGATCTCTTTTCCATTCATATGGATCTGCCTATTCTGAACATGTCATTTAATGGAATCATACAAATTTGTGGCTTTTTGTATCTGGCTTCTTTCACTTAGCATAATGTTTTTTCAAGGTTCATCCATATTGTAGCATTACTTCATTCCTATTTATGGATGAATGATATTCTAGTGTATGCATTTGCCACATTCTGCTTATCCATTAACAAGTCGATAGACATTTGGGTTTCTTCCACCTTTCAGCCATTGTGAGTAGTGCCTCTAGGAACACGTGTGTACTTGCATTTCTCTGAGTCTCTGCTCCCAGCTCTCGTGGGTATGTACACGCCCAGGAGTGGGATTGCTGGCTCAGATGGTAATGCTATGTTTAACTTTTTGAAAACTCGCGAGCTATTTTCTTCAGCGTCTGCACCATTTCACACTTCCACTACCAATGTACGACGGTTTCTATTTCTCTGCAGCCTTGCCAACACTCTTTCCCACTCCTTTTCTTTATTTTTATTTTGGTTCTAACCATTCTGGTGGGTCTGAAGTTGAATATCACTGTGGTTTTAATTTGCATGTCCCTACTAGAGATGTTGAGGATCCTTTAAAGTGCTTGTTACTTGAGGAGCCCTTAAGGCAAAAGAGTGGAGAGAAGAATCTGAGGCTAGGAGGCAGCATGATAGCCTGGAGGGAAAAGTTCCAGGGAGGAGAGGAGCAAAGCACCCCAGAGTTCTCAGAAAGGAGAAGGGCAGGCCTGACCTGTGGTGGCGCAGTGGGTAAAAGCATCAACCTGGAACACTGAGGTCACCAGTTCAAAGCCCTGGGCTTCCCTGGTCAAGGCACATATGGGAGATGATGTTTACTGCTCCTCCCTCCCTTCTCTCTCTGTCTGTCTGTCTCTCTGTCTCCTCTCTCTAAAATGAATAAATAAAATGTAAGATAAACAAACCCATATCATTTTTTAAAAATTAAAAAAAAAAAAGAAAGAAAGGAGAAGGGCACAGCCATATTAACTGACACATCTTTCTGCTCTCTGCCACAAGGAGCTAGACGCGCTCCAGCAGATCTGGGAGATCACACGGGACTGGGACGAGAGCTGGAACCAGTGGAAGACTGGCCGGTTCCTGACCCTGCAGACAGAGGCCATGGAGACCACAGCCCAGGGGCTGTTTCGTCGCCTCACAAGATTAGCCAAAGAGTATAAGGTGCGTGGGGAAAGGAAGGGGAGGCAGAAGATAAACCAGCTGAGGAAGGGGACACCGTGCGGGAAGACAGTCTGCTCTTCTGACGCCTCCCACTTCTGCCCAGGATCGAAATTGGGAAGTTATTGAAACCACTCGATCAAAAATTGAGCAGTTCAAGAGGACCATGCCTCTCATCTCAGACCTGCGAAATCCTGCCCTTAGAGACAGGTAAGTGTTCCTCTGCTCCTGGTGTGACTCTCTGGCCTTTGCTGTCACCTGGTTCTTTCGGGTATCCCCTCCATTGGTGATTGGAGCTCTCTGTTTGCCCCTCTGTGCGCACACACACACACACACACACCTAGAAGAGGCTTTCACTAGAGCCTGGCACTGCCCTGGGCTCTCCTGTCTTCATGGCTCCTCCTCTGCTTCCTTCTCCCTGTCTCCTGTCACTTTATGTTGTCTGTTGTATCTAAGCTTGATGCCTTCTGTCATAAAAAAACTCTTATTTTGATGCAGCCCAAAGTATAACTTTCTCCCTTTATGGTTTTTGTGGCTGTGTCTTGTTTTTCAGACCACCCCAACCCCAAGTTATAAATCCATTCTCTCCACTCTTTTTCTAATTCTAATTTGTTCCTCAAATTTAAGTCTTTTAAAACATTTAGAATCTCTTGTGATAGAAGAGTCCTTTGAAACCATTGAGGATAGAATAAACTATTTAAAACGTTTTAGAGAAAATCTATTTAGGAGAAACTACGTGTACTTCTTTTGCATCGCCTCCAGCATAACGTTGTTGGCACTATTTCACCATTGAATATTATATGGTTAAGTATAACCTAACCACTTTATTTGCTCAAGTCATTTATCCTCTCTAAGACTTTGTTTCTTCATGTGTACATGAATGATAATTCCTCAGTTAGAGTGGTTGTGAGAATTAAGTGAGATGTTTTTTGTAGAGAGCACTTAGCCCGGCACATAATCTATAATAAGCCCACTGTAATCCATCTTAACTCCTCTTCCAGAGAATCAGCACCTCAATCTCTGTATTCCCCACGTGCCTAAGCTGAAGCTTAGAGCCTATTTAGTAGATAGGTGTGGAATCATGAATAAATAAAGACATGGAATTGACATATCCCAGCGGGAGAAAGCCTGCGGAGTGACACTAACACTGTATAGTAGGCGCTGGTGTCCAATCTCCTAAACCGACCTTCTGTCCTTGGCTGCAGGCACTGGGATCAGGTTAGGGATCAGATCCAACGGGAGTTTGACCAGGAATCTGAAAGCTTCACCCTGGAGCAGATTGTGGAGCTTGGGATGGATCAACACGTGGAGAAAATTGGGGAGATCTCTGCCTCAGCAACCAAAGAGCTGGCTATCGAGTTGGTATGACAGAGTCCTGTCCTATACCCCCTCCCCCACTTCTAAGCCTGGAGCAAAGGCCTTCCAAGCTTTTTATCATCTGATGTCTTCTTGCAGCTTCTATTCCCCTTGGGGATTAAATATCGGATTGCTCTGTCCCCCGTTTCTTTCCACAGGCATTACAAAACATTGCCAAGACTTGGGAGGTGATTCAGCTAGACATAATACCCTACAAGGATAAGGGCCATCACCGACTCAGGTGGAGAGGGCCTCAGGGAGCTAGGAGAGGGGAGGGCTGTGTGACCCAGGCTGTGGACTGGGGACCAAGGGTTGGAAACAGAGACCAAGGTTTGGAAACGAGTATGATTTCGATGCTTTCCTCTCCAGAGGTACAGAGGAAGTATTCCAGGCACTGGAAGATAACCAGGTGGCCCTGTCTACCATGAAGGCATCTCGTTTTGTGAAGGCCTTTGAGAAGGATGTGGACCACTGGGAGCGCGCCCTCTCCCTCATTTTGGAGGTTATAGAGATGGTGCTCACAGTACAGCGCCAATGGATGTACCTAGAGGTCAGGATTCACTGCCTGAACTCTTCCTACACCCTGTTTTTGCTCCTTTATTTTCACAGGACCTAAACATTTGCCCCATTATCAGTTTCATTTTCCCACCTCTAAAGCTGGTCTTCATTCAGGACCTGAGCGTGAGGGGGCTACCTTTCATCATCCATTCCCTGCCCTGAAATGCCCCGTTTCACATTTGTCTTCTTGGACCCAGATACCTGGCCTCTCTGGCCCTTTGATTCGAATGCTCCTTGTTTTCTACTCATCTATTATCCACGGTCTGAGAGCAGGGATCAGAGAGGGAGAGTATGTGGGAAACAGTCCCTTACCCCAATTCCTGGCCCTTCAGAATATCTTCCTGGGAGAGGACATCCGTAAGCAGCTGCCCAATGAATCAGCCTTGTTCGACCAGGTCAACAGCAACTGGAAAACCATCATGGATCGGATGAGCAAGGACAACAATGCTCTCCGGAGCACCCACTATCCAGGTCTGAGCTTCCTGGCCTCTTGCCTTGGCCTCGTCTCAGTTGGTATTACATATCTATGGAGGCCACATGCTTCATTTATTGAAAGATGACTATTGTGCCTGGCTGTTATACCATCACCATTGCCTCTTCTAAGGATTAAGTAATAGCTGAGTAAATTAAATTCAATAAATATTCAAGTGGAGTACAATGTAGTAGTCAAGAGAATGGGATACAGAATCAGCAGACTTGAGTTCCAAATCTGACTTGTACTTTACTGATAAGCTCTTGGGCAGCTTGCTTCCTCCATACTGCAGTTCCCTCACCGGTAGGAGGGGGGTTAATCCTAGCTATTTTTCAGGGTTTACAAGGATTATGAAGGAGCGTGTAACACTGAGTACAGGGTTTGGCATAAAGTTAGTGCTCAATTAATAGCGCTGTGCCTCAGGAAGCCCTGACTGAGGCATCACAGTTCTTCTCTAGCTGGTTCATTTGATGAGATAATGCAGGTCAGTGGGATAATGCCAATCAAGAACTTCTCACATTAAATGGCACAGAGTAAGCCCTTGCTTATTATTACATTGACTGTAGTTTATCAGATGAACTAGTCTTGATTGTAGATATGTTGGTAAGGGATAGGGAAGAGATGTAAACTTAGTGAGGCCTGCTTGATTGCTGTAGATTGGTCTAAAGACTCAGGAAGTCAGCTTTGGTAATAGGCACCTAGAATGGGTACCCTGAGGAGCGAGTTTTGTCAGGGGGTATGGAGCAATTCTTTATTTTGTTTAGAGTCTATCTGACAATTCTTCCTTTTTCCAAGAACCTTGAGTATACACATAAAAAAGAAACCCAAAACCATATAGCCCTGGCCAGATAGCATGTCATTCTGATATGCAAAGGTCGTGGGTTCAGTCCCTGGTCAGGGCACATACAGGAACAGATCAAAGTTTCTCTCTTTCTTTTTCTCTCTCCCTTCCTCTCTCTCTAAAATCAATAAGTACATTAAAAAAAAAACCATAAAATTTTAATTTTCTGATAAAATATAAGTATTAAATTACGCAGAGTTGAGTGACAACATGCATTAAAAAATTAAAAAAAAAAAATGCCTGACCTGTGGTGGCGCAGTGGATAAAGCGTCGACCTGAGAACACTGAGGTCGCCAGTTCAAGGCACTGGTCTGGTCAAGGCACATATGGGAGTTGATGCTTCTAGCTCCTCCCCCCTTTCTCTCTCTCTCTCTCACTCTGTCTCTCTTCTCTAAAATGAATAAAATAAAATTAAATTAAAAAAAAATTTTAAAAAAGATTTTTCAATTAAAGTTGACATTCAATATTAGTTTCAGATGTACAGCGTAGTGGTTAGACATGTATGTAACAACAAAGTGATTACCTTGATAAATTTTGCACCCACCTGATGCCATTTATAGTTATTATAATATTTTGGACTATGTTCCCTAAGCTGTACTGTACATCTCCATGACTATATTATAACTGCCAATTTGTAAATCTTAGTTCTTTCACCTTTTTCACCCAGCCTCCCAACATCCCTCCCATCTGACAACCATAAGTTTGTATCTGAGTTTTTTTCTGTTTTGTTTGTTTACTTTGTTCTTTACAGTATACGTATAAGTGAAATCATATGATATTTGTCTTTCTCTGTCTGATTTATTTCACTTAGCATACTACCCTGCAGGTCCATTCATGTTGTCGCAAATGGTTAAGATTTAGTTGTTTTTTTTTGACCGAGTAATATTCCATTGCATGTATGTACCACATCTTCTTTATCCATTCACCTTTTGATTGGAGCATTTAATCTGTTTACAATTAAAGTAATTATTGATAGGCATGTGGTTATTGCCATTTTATTAATTGTTTTCTGATTGTTTTTGTAGTTCTTTGTTCCTTTCTTATTCTCTTGCTTTCTTCTCTTATATATTGATAACTTTCTGTGGTGTTATGTTTGGATTCCTTTCTCTTTATTTCCTGTACATATCTTGTAGACTTTTGGTTTGTGGTTACCATGTTTATAGCAGTTTACTTTAAGTTGATGGTTGCTTCATTTTGAACACATTCTAAAATCACTGCCGTTTTACTCAAACCCTGCACAGGTATGTTTTTGTCATTTCCTTAACCCTTTGTGTGTGTGAATCCCTTAATTTACTGTTGTAATTACACATAATCTTTCTATTTTTGCCTTTTCACCTTTATATTAGCTTTAGTGTTGGTTAATCTATGATTGTTATTATGTGTTTGCCTTTGTCAGTGAGAATTTTTTTCAACGTGTTCTTATTTGTTTTGTTTTCTCTTCTACTTAAAGAAGTCCTTTAACATTTTAAATAATGCTGGTTTGATGGTGATGAGCTCCTTCAGCTTTTTCTTGTCTGGGAAGCTCTTTATCTCTCCTTTGATTTTAAATGACAGCCTTGCTGGGTAAAGTGATCTTGGTTGCAGGTCCTTGCTTTTCATCACTTTGACTGTTTTGTGCCAATTCCAGTCCAGTGCTCTTTTTATTATGTCACGAGGGACTATGGTGACCCCAGTGGCTGCAGAGCTCTTTCATTGTGCGCATGTGACATGCACAATTTCAGTCTAGTTGGGCTGTGTAAATGGAGAGCAATCTCTAATTTTCAGACTCTTGGGGTGACTGGCAGAGGCCCAGTTCCTTGGTGGGAAGGCACTGTTCCAAAGCCTGAGGGGAGATGTAGTTATATGTGGTATATAATAGCGCACAGTGTACAACCTGTGATAGTGGGTAACAGTGTACACTGAATAATGGATTAAGGAAGACAATGGTATGAGCATGGAATAACTGGGGGCACTTCTCTGCTTCCTAAGATAATCGTGGCAGTCTGTACTCCAACATCCAAGAGCTGGCAAAGTTGGAGACTCCAGATCTACTCAGGGCCGTGGTAAAGGGCCATCAGATGTCATTTATTGCTCCTCTTCCCAGGCCTCCTGGACACACTGATAGAAATGAACACAATCCTGGAAGATATTCAGAAGTCTCTGGATATGTATTTAGAGACCAAACGCCAGATTTTCCCTCGCTTCTATTTCCTGTCCAACGATGACCTCCTGGAGATCCTGGGCCAGTCTCGCAACCCAGAGGCTGTGCAGCCACACCTCAAAAAATGCTTTGACAACATCAAACTGCTGCGAATGCAGAAGGTCAGTAGAGGTGGCCGTGATGGGATGAAGGGCAGGGGAAGGGTGCTAATGGCGAGGTATTCAAGGCCTTGAAGGAAACAGTGCCCTGCCACTGGGAGGCGGGTATTAGTGATTCTGGATTATGTGGTATAGAACTTTTTGCAATTGGTAATATTGAGGGGAGGGAAGAGGAGCTGAAATTGCTCTCAAAGGGCCCAAACACCATCTAGGCAGATCCTAGGAGTAGGCGGGCATGGCCATTAATAGCTTCTTGCTTCTACAGGTTGGAGGACCCACCAGCAAATGGGAAGCTTTGGGAATGTTCTCAGGTGATGGCGAGTATATTGATTTTCTCCACTCAGTACTTTTGGAAGGGCCTGTGGAGGTGAGTTGTGGGGAGGGTCTGAGAGTCAAGCTGACCCTTCTTCCCATTAAGAAGTTTGCTTGGTTCTCTGAGGAGAGAACATCTCTATGAAGGGACATTAGTCACATTTTGCCCTTTACCGGCCATTCCTGAAAACTATAACCTCTACCTTGAACCTAGAAATCTGCCTTCTGGCCTCCATATCCCCCAGGGGCCCAAGCCAGATACCGCCCTGGTCCTACTTTTATCTTGGGTCCACCACCTGCTGTTCTGTTTGCTAAGTGCCTTTCCCCTGGGGACTCTAGTCTATGGCCCAGAGGCCGAGCCATCCTGTTCCCTTACTTCTCCTCAGTCCTGGCTTAGCGATGTTGAGCGGACCATGAGGGTAACCCTACGGGACCTTCTCCGGAACTGCCGCCTGGCCCTCAAGAAATTTCTTAACAAGAGGGACAAATGGGTGAAGGAGTGGGCTGGCCAGGTGAGCTGGGGTCAGTAGAAATAAGAGGACAAGAAAGAGCTGGAAGGGAACAGCAAAGGTAAAGACAGAATCTTGAGTCTGAAAATGCTGGTTACTTGCCTCCCCCACCCCGGGCTGTGTCCCTGGAACCCCGCATGCCAGACCCTTAGCTCCTGACCTTAGACATGTGCTCCATCCTTCAGAGCAGATTAGCATATCAAAGGAGGAGTAGCACCGGTCCTGGGAGAAGCTAGGACTTGGGAGCTAGGCTGAGTGGGTGGCCAGGTAAAGGGCTTTTGAATACAACCTCTGCCCATGCCTCAGGTGGTGATCACTGCTAGTCAGATCCAGTGGACAGCCGATGTCACCAAGTGCCTGCTGACAGCTAAGGAGCGGGGAGAAAAGAAAATCCTCAGGGTCATGAAGAAGAAGCAGGTGGGGACCCTACAAGTACAGGACCCTACCAGCCTGGAGTTAGAGCTGGAGGGAGGGGGTAATACATGGGAGTCAGAATTAGAGATGAGCTGGTGGAAAAGGGTCAGCGTGAGGGTGCTTTATGGGAGAAGCCCAGTGAGGAAAGTTTGTGTGGAACAGAAGTATATTTTCCTGTGCTGACATTGGAGGTGCAGAGTTAGAGTGGGGTTGGGATTAACATTGGGGTGATAGTTGTGTTAGTCTGGGATGAGGTCTGATTGACTTAGATTGTGTTGTTCTGTCCATTCTCTTTCCTACCACCTCCTTCTACAGGTGTCGATACTGAATAAATTTTCAGAAGCTATCAGGGGGAACTTGACCAAGATCATGCGGCTTAAAATTGTGGCTCTGGTGACCATAGAAATTCATGCCCGAGATGTATTGGAGAAGCTTTGTAAGAGTGGCCTCATGGATGTCAGTTCTTTTGACTGGCTCAGCCAACTGCGCTTCTATTGGGAGAAGGTACAGATGGGCCAGCTCCCCGCTCTTGTACTCTAAACCAAGTCCTAATGCATTCATTAAATTTCTATTCACCAAACACAAGAATATCCTAATCCAAGCCTTGGTCCCTCCATGGTGCCCTCATCTAATTCTCAACCCTATCGGAAGTTTCCTAAGTCAGGAATGGAAAACTTTCCAGTCAGTGTTCACTGTGGGTATCACGGGACTGGAACTCAGAAAGACTCCAGGCAGCCATTGCAATGGATTGGGGTGGACATGCAGTATGAAGCCATTTTCCATCTTGGCCATAAGCTCATTCCTCCTCCTCCTCTCAACGGTCCCCCTCGTCTTCTGCGACCTCCTTGCCGCCCCCAGCCCCAATCTCAGTCATCGTCCAGCTCTGACACTTCCTTCTAGCCACCCCTCTCTGACTCTGCCCTGTTGCTCCAGGATTTAGATGACTGTATGATCCGCCAGACCAACACGCAATTCCAGTATGGCTATGAGTACTTGGGTAACTCTGGCCGGCTTGTCATCACCCCCCTGACAGACAGGTGAGCCATGTGGCATGAGCAAGGTGGTGGGGTGGGGGCAGTGACCGCCAGGCAGAGGCTTCTAGGAGCCTGACTTGAGTTCTTGTCCTCAATTCTCAGGTGTTACATAACACTGACCACAGCGCTGCACCTGCACCGAGGGGGCTCCCCCAAGGGCCCTGCAGGTACAGGAAAGACAGAGACAGTCAAGGACCTGGGCAAGGCCCTTGGCATATATGTCATCGTGGTCAACTGCTCCGAGGGCCTGGACTATAAGTCCATGGGCCGAATGTACTCAGGACTGGCCCAGGTCTGTGTCCTGACACCCTGTCCTGGAGGCCCCTTAAATATCTCTAGTCCCAGAAAATCAGCTGGAACCCACATCTGGTTCAGTGCTTTGAAACTTACAACACTGCATCACCTCAGTTATTTCTTAAAATTGGTTAGTCCCTGTACTTCCCTGATTTTGCACTTTGCTGGTTTGCAAAATCAGATTATGTAAGGATTAAATAAGTTAATGCAGGTAAGCTGGTGCATAGTGTAGGCATTCAGTGCTCCCAAGTTCTCTACCCTGGTCTCCCTCTAACTCACACTTTTTGTGGCATTTCCCCAGCTTGTCCCCGTCTGATAGAAAGCTCTGACTGGTAGCTACAACAGTGCTTTGCCGGCCGCCCACCCACCCCGGCCCCCAACATTTCGGAGGCCGCCTTTTCTATCAGAACACTTCTGGCAGGGCTATGTCAGTCACCCTTCCTAGCTTCTCCCAACTGCGGCTACTTCCCTTGATGCCAGTAAACCCGCTTCCCCCACTACAGACGGGTGCCTGGGGCTGCTTTGATGAGTTTAACCGCATCAACATTGAGGTGCTGTCCGTGGTGGCGCAGCAGATCCTGTCCATCCTATCTGCCCTGGCTGCCAACCTCACCCGCTTCCATTTTGAGGGCTTTGAAATAAATCTGGTGTGGTCCTGTGGGATCTTCATCACCATGAATCCTGGTAAGGGCCGGGGAGTGGATGGGGCTCTGGTGGGGGAACTGGGTACCCAGGGCAAACACCTGTGTCCTCCCCTCCTCCCTGCCAGGCCAAGTGAAATGTGTATTTAGCCAGATGAAATGTGGCCGAAGACAGCAAAGTTCAAGAGAATAGTAAACATAGACTTTCTGGGAGCAGAAGAAGCAATCTTACTGTTCTCCCTGAGGCATTTTAATAACTGCTATATTATACAAGCTTGGGCAAAAGTAGGCTTACAGTTGCGAGTACGTAAAACAAAGTTTATTCTCATATTATCATTTTTTAATTATTGTATTATTTTCCACATGAGCAATGTAAGCCTACTTTTGTCCCCCTGTGTATGTGGCCCTAGGCTTTGAAATCGCTTTACTATCTTCTCCTGTCGGGCTAGCTCCCAGAGTTCTGTTCTAGACCTACCATCCCTCTGGAGAATGGGAGAATCTCCCCGAAGTGCAGGCACTAAGGCCTCTCATTCCTGTTCCTTAGGAATAGCTGTGGGGGAAGAGTCTAGGAGAAAACAGGAAAGGGTTTAAGTACTGAAAGAATCAGAGAAACAGCCTGACCAGATGGTGGCGCGGTGGATAGAGCATCAGACTAGGATTTGGTGGACCCAGGTTCAAAACCCTGATGTTGCCAGTTTGAGCATGGGCTCATCTGGTTTGAGCAAGATTCACCAGCTTACCTGACCAGGCGGTGGCGCAGTGGATAGAGCGTCGGACTGGGATGCGGAAGACCCAGGTTCGAGACCCCGAGCTCGCCAGCTTGAGCACGGGCCCATTTGGCTTTAGCAAAAGCTCGCCAGCTTGGACCCAAGGTCGCTGGCTCCAGCAAGGGGTTGCTCGGAAGGCCTGCGGTTAGGGCACATGTGAGAAAGCAATCAATGAACAACTAAGGTGTAACGGCAATGAGAAACTAATGATTGATGCTTCTCACTTCTTTCCATTCCTGTCTGTCTGTCCCTATCTATCCCTCTCTCTGTTCCTGTAAAATAAATAAATAAATAAATAAATAAATAAATAAATAAATAAATAAAGACTCACCAGCTTGGACCCAAGGTCTCTGGCTTGAGCAAGGGGTCACTCGCTCTGCTGGAGCCCCTCCTCCATCAAGGCACAGATGAGAAAGCAATCAGTGAGCAACTAAGGTGTCACAAAAAAAATTTATGCTTCTCATCTCTCTCCATTCCTGTCCGTCTCTCTGACACACACACACACACACACACACACACACACACACACACACACGCACACGCACACAACGCACACACCAGGGAAACAGCTGTGATTTCTATTTGGATGACAGACCGCATGGAGCATGGAGAGATGGGAAATTGGCAGCTCTGTGATTTGAGTTTAGGATAAGGCCACGCAGGAGTAAGGAAAGGCCCAGAGATAGGAGAGAGGAGGTAATTGGTATGGAGGAGCCAGGGCTGGAATGAGAATGGAAGAGATCTTGGAGTTGGAGTTGGGAAGAAAGTTAGGGATGGACCTGGGGGAGGTAGGGAAATGAGCTGACTGGGAAATGGGTCTTTGGGAAGCAGTACAGATTCTAAACAAACGGCTTTTTTCCAGGCTATGCTGGCCGTACAGAGCTTCCGGATAATCTTAAATCCATGTTCCGTCCCATTGCCATGGTGGTGCCTGATTCAACTCTTATTGCAGAAATCATTCTTTTTGGGGAGGGTTTTGGCAACTGCAAGGTATTTTAATAATTCTATTTTCCAATCATATTCTTTTCCTTCCATGATTATTCCCTGGACAGAGGAACTTCACGAAGGCCCCACAGTCTGTTTATACTATAAGGAATGTACTGTCATTAGGATACGGAGGCAAAAGTATTCAGAGGTCTCCCCTCTATGATGTTACAAGTCAATGATTCACAAGGTCTTCTTGTTAGGATTGTCCACAGAGTAATCCCAGCTGCTTCCAGTCCCGGGACCCAGCTCCTTGTATCCATAACTGTGTCTAGGTGAATATGAGAGATTTGTGGAGAGAGAGGTTGTTTCTTCCTCTGTTTTCATTCCCCAGATTCTGGCCAAGAAGGTGTACACACTTTACTCCCTGGCTGTGCAGCAGCTCTCCAGACAGGACCATTATGACTTTGGCCTACGTGCCCTCACGTCTCTTCTGCGTTATGCTGGAAAGAAGCGCCGTGTGCAGCTGGATCTGTCTGATGAAGAGGTAGGTCAAGGACATAGCTCTTGAACCTTAACTGCCGTTGTCACTGGTCCTATGTGTCTTCACTAAAGTTTTTAGATCCTTTCTTACCCCAGATTGGGATTCCCCTGTCCCAGTTTCTTCCTGTCTTCTGAGTTGCCTGAGTTTTACCGGTCCTATTTTTAAAGATTGGCTCAAGTATATCCATTGCTCTTGGCTCTTGCCCCTCACCCTTTGGGGAGGAAGGACCTAGTGAGTACCTAGGCCCTAGCTCCTCCAGCCCGAATCTCTCTCTTTTCCCACCCAGGTTTTGCTGCTCTCAATGAGAGATATGAACATCGCCAAGCTAACCTCCATTGACGTGCCACTGTTCAATGCCATTGTGCAAGATCTGTTTCCCAGTACTGAGCTGTCTGTCATTGATTATGGCAAGGTATTTGTTCCCTAGTATTCTTCCAGACCTCAAGTGTGAATGTGGATCTGGAAACATGACCCTTGGCTCCCAGGTCTTGTTCTGCCATTCACAAACTGTGACTTCGAGCAAGATAGTGGCCTCTCTGGGCTTCCTTGTCTATAGAAGGATATAGGCCTATTCAAACATTCTCCCCTCACCACAACTCCCTACTTCCCCTAAACTCCCATCTCACTGGGTGAGTACTTTCACTCACTGATTCCTGGACTTCATTGAGATTTCTAATCCACTGGTCTTTCTACTTTCTCTATATCCTTCTGCTCTCTCTTGCCTCTACTTCTCTCCTCATGTAGGTAGTTTTAAGGAGAGACTGCTTGGAACTGTTTGATATCTGAGAGCAGTGGGATGCAAGGAGGTGGAGGAAGAGAATTTTAGAAAGTACAGGAATTTTATTTTCTGGCAGTAGTAATTTAGATACCATGAATTATCCTTTCCATTGAGACCACTGAAATACTGGGTAAAAATATGTATTTCTAAATGCATTGCTAAGCTGGAAAGAAAGAAATAATTTTGGGGTGGGGAGAAGAAATAGAAACAGGGAGATAAGCGAGTATTAAAGCTGGCTTTCTCCCTGAACGTTTTTGTTTAATTTAAGGTACTGGGAAGAGGAGATAAAGTAGCTCAAGCTGGAAGGCACAATAGAAAACCCAGTCCTGCATAAACTTCAGTCTGCAAGGGGAAACACCCTCGCTAAATGGGAAAATGAAAAACCCGTCATTGAAAAGGGTCCATAACGTAAAATATAAAGAAAAAAAAAAAACTTGCTTGTTTTGACAGATGATAGGAAGAGAGGGTAAAATTTTTGAGATTTTTTAACCACAAGCCAGCCCTTACATAGTCTATGGTCATAATTTATTCTACTGTGCAATCCCCCAAATCTCAAACTTAAAATTTAATTTAAGTAGTTCCAGATTTTTAGCTTCCCCCAGGTGGCTGGCAGAAGGAAATGAAAATTATTTCTGGAAGAGGAAATTTCAACTGAAGCCTCAAAGAATTTTCACAAAAATATAAGATAAAAGTCCAAGAAAATGAACAGCTTCTGGTCAAAGATCATAAAACACACGAGGGAACAAGATGCCATGAATAAAAATCAGAAGAACAACAGAACAGCAGAATCAAATCCCCAAAGACTTCAGATATTTAAAATAATCAGGCCTTGGCTGGTTGGCTCAGTTGTAGAGGGTCAGCCTGCCATGTGGATGTCCCAGTTCGATTCCCAGTTGGGGCACACAGGAGAAGAAACCATCTGCTTCTTCACCCCTTCATCTCCCCCTTCTCTCTCTTCTCCTCCTGTAGCCATGGTTCAATTAGTTTGAGTGTATTGGCCCCAGATGCTGAGGATGGCTCCATGGAGCCTCTACCTCAGGCACTAAAAATAGCTTCATTGCCAGCATGGCCCCAGATGGGCAGAGCATCAGCCCAGACGGGAGTTGCCAGTGGATCCTGGTCAGGGCACATGCGGGAGTCTGTTTCTCTGCTCTTCTCACTTAGAAGAAGAAAAAAAAAGAAAACCATCAGTACAGAATTTTAAAATAACTAAACTTAATATGTTTAAAGAGATAAAAGAGAAGCTTGAAACTATGAGTTAGGACCAAGAGACATCAAAATTAAGTAGATCTAAAAAAACCTGAAAATTTCTATAAGTGAAAAATATTATAACTGAAATTTAAAACAACAACTCAATATATAGAGTATTTCTAGGTAAAGAAGGTGGATTAAAAACAATGTTGCTACTACCTTTTGAAAATGCACTACAGTACTCTTTTTTGTGACAGAGACAAAGAGAGAGACAGAGAGAGGGATACACTGGGACAGACAGGCAGGAAGAGAGAGAGATGAGAAGCATCAATTCTTCGTTGCGGCACCTTAGTTGTTCATTGATTGTTTCTCATATGTGCCTTGACCCGGGGGCTACAGCAGACTGAGTGACCCCTTGCTTAAGCCAGTGACCTTGGGTTCAAGCTGATGAGTCTTGCTCAAACTGGATGAGCCCGTGCTCTCGCCGGCAACCTTGTGGTTTCAAATCTGGATCCTCTGTGTCCCAGTCTGACAGTCTATTCACTGTGCCACCGCCTGGTCAGGCCCACTACCATACTCTTAAGGAAAGTTTTTAAAATAGGGCATTTAGCCTGACCTGTGGTGGTGCAGTGGATAAAGCATCGACCTGGGAACACTGAGGTCACCAGTTCAAAACCCTGCACTGGTCCGGTCAAGGCACATATGGGAGTTGATGCTTCCAGCTCCTCCCCCCTTTCTCTCTTTCTCTCTCTCTCTCTCACTCTGTGTCTCCTCTCTAAAATGAATAAAATAAAAATAAAATAAAATTTAAAAATAGGGCATTTATAGCCAAAAGAATGGGGAGAATGGAAGAAATGGAACAAAACTTTTAGACATAAGAAATAAATTGTGACTTATTTAGCAAAACTGAGAGGGCTAGAAGTGGGGGAAATTGAGAGGCAACTCTCAAAAGGCTAAGCATTTGTGGATTAGATGCCTCTATATTAGGGAATAAAGGAGGTGTAGCTAAAAGAAGGATTGGAGGCAAATTGTCATTGAAGGTCTCTAGGTCTTCCGTTCCCTGTGACTCATGACTCCGTCTCTCCCGCTTTGGCAGAAGACTAGAGTGTGAAATAGTAGGTCTCTGGACTGGGCAGTACCAGGTATAGTTGTGAGCATGAGAAACCCTTTAAAAATGGGGATTAAGTGAATGTTTACACATTAGTTGCTAAGACTGTCTTCTTTCAGCCCACAGCTCCTAGAATCCTGGCAGCCAGACAGGAAATTGTAAGAGTTTTCTCTGGGGAATCTGTCTAACCTAAGAGAAATGTCCGAAACATTGAGAATAGTAATATCCCAATGAAAGTCCTAGATAAGTCATGTACAGGGATACTGACAGTCTATAAGCCCCACTCACACTCAGGGTTTCCGTTCAGTTTTTAGTTCTCTACTCTTAAACACGAGCAGAGAACCGGGGGTCATCACACATCCAAGGAAAGCCTCTAACAAGACAGCTGTCAAAAAAAAAAAAAAAAAAAGGAAAAGAAAAGAAAAAAGAAACAGCAGGTTGAAGAAAATAGATAATGCAGAGAAAAGATTTCTTTAAATCATTGTATTCTCAGAGGTAAGATTAAGATAGTGTCTCCATGAAATACTATTAGAAAAGAAATATTGCAGAAAATAGAGCAAAGGACAGAAGAGATAAGATTCAAAAGCCAGTCAGAAAGGACAACAACCAAATAGTAGGAATTCCAAAAAAAGGAAGAACAGAGAAAATGGTGGAGGGGGGCAGGATCTATAGCGAAACCATCCCCAGAATAGTCCCCAAAACTGAGGGATCTAAATTTCCAAAATGAAAGGACCCACAAATGTGTGACACAGCTGGTAAAATATATCCTAACAAGGCCCATCATTGTGAAATTTTAAAACACCCAGACAAGGAGAAGACTTAACAAGCTTCTTTCTCCACAGAGAGAAAAGTGTTTTCTTAAAAAAGAGGTAACATGCAAAAGATCAAGAATTTGAATGTTGAACTTCTCAATAGCACTATTGAATCTACAAACAATGAAGCAGTCTTCAACTCCATTCTGAACGAAATTATTTTCAACCTCAAGTTCTATTCCCAGCCAACCTGTCCCATAGGAGGCTAGATGAAAGATATTTCAGACATGCTGACTCTCAAAAAACATTACCCCCACGATATGCTTTCTCAGAAAGCTACTAGAAGGCATGCTCTACCGAAACGCAGGAGCATATTAAGAAAGGAAAACAGAGGATTCAGGATGCTGGTTGTGCACCCAAGAAAGAGAGACTCCAGTCCAGATTGGAGTAAATCTGAGTGCTTCAGGAGGACTTCTGAAGGAAGAAATTCATGCCTAATGTGAATAAATGTTTTGAGAGATTTAGTTAAACCAGCAAAGTTTGAAGCTAAATTTAGATCAGTATATTAAAAACAAAGCAAACAAAACTCAGCCCACTGTTGTTCTCTAGGGGAAAGAAAGAAGTTTTTCAGGAAAGGGGAAATAACCACACATTGAATAGTATATGATGTTATGCTAATCTTTAATACTGTTTAGAAGAGACACACTAAAAACAAAGACAAAAGGTTGAGGGTCAAAAAATAGAAAAAGATGTATCAGGCAAATACTGATCAAAAGAAAGCTGAGGTAGCAATGTCAGACAACATCAATTTTAAGGCAAAAACCATGATTAGAAATAAAGAGGGTAATTTAATAATAAAAGGTTCAATTTGAAGATAAGACAATTCTAAACTTAGAGGCACCTAAAAATATAGCATCAAAATAAATAGAGCGAAATTTTGTAAAATTAGAAGGAGAAATAGACAAATCTAGCATTGTAGTTGGGATCTTAACATCTCTCAGTAACTAATAGACCAAGCAAACTAATAATCAGGACATAGATTTGACCAACACAACCTTGATTTAATAAACATCTATAGCAGTTTCATTCAAAACTAAAGAATAACCTTTTTTTCCAAGCACTTCATAGAATATTTAGGAAGGCCATAAATCTGCCTCAAAAATTTCAAAGGAATTTATTCAAAACATTTTTCTTCTCTTTTTTCTTTAAAGTGAGATGAGAGGAGATAGAAAGACAGACTTCTTCATGCACCCTGACAGGGATCCACCCAGCCACCCCTGTCTGGGGCCGATGCTCGAATCAACTGAGTTATCCTCAGCCCTTAAAGCCAATGCTTGGACCAGCTGAGCCACTGGCTATGGGAGGGGAAAAGAGAGAGAAGGGGGAGAGGGAGGAGAGGAGAAGTAGATGGACGTTTCTCCTGTGTGCCCTGATTAGGAATCGAACTCAGAACATCCACACGCCGGGCTGATGCTTTACCGCTGAGCCACCCGGCCAGGGCCCAGAGCCCAATCTCTTAACTGTGCCATTGGTCAGCTTCCCGGGAATGAACAACTGCCAGAGTAAAAAGGGTTCCGGTGCCCTTTGTAACAGTTTGAACATTATCCTTCAAGGCATGGGGGAAATTTCAGAGTCCTTCGCAGTCCTCTCCCTTTGTCTTCCACTTCCTGTATTTCCCCCTTTTTTTAGCTGCGGGAGACCATTGAACAGGAGATTCGAGACATGGGCCTGCAGGTCACACCGTTCACCCTCACCAAGGTCCTCCAGTTATACGAAACCAAGACCTCCCGCCACTCCACCATGATCGTGGGCTGTACCGGCAGCGGCAAAACCACCTCCTGGCGAATCCTCCAGGCCTCCCTGTCCTCCCTGTGCCACGCTGGAGACCCCAACTTCAACATTGTCCGAGTACGTGATTGGGACTGTGCAGTCACTGGCAAAGACTCGAGTAGCAGGGAGACAGGGGAGGCTGGGACAAGGATGTACAGGTGTGGGGGACAGTGCAGGCCCGCTGGTGGTGCCCGGGTCTCAGGAGACCTGGGAGGGAGGAGAGAGAGACGGGGCAAATGCAGGTCCTTGGACAGAAAGGGACATCTTGGGGTTTGTGTTGGCCAGCAGCTCAAAACCACTTCCTATGTCATCTTTAGGAGTTCCCTTTGAACCCTAAGGCCTTGTCCCTAGGGGAGCTGTATGGGGAATATGACCTCAACACCAATGAGTGGACAGACGGCATCCTCTCTAGCATCATGCGGACGGCATGTGCAGGTACCCAAGGGATGGTGGGGTGGGCAGAGCAGATGCCTAAATCTCCTCTGGGGATGGGCATTCCGGGGACAGAAAGCTCAGTTTGGGAGAGAGATGCTTGGAGAATGCTGAGGTCCAAGGAGGCATCAGCCTGCATGTCTGAGGTGACAGCACAGAGCCCCCCCCACCCCGAGGGGGTCACTGGTTTCCTGACTATCTGCCTTCCATGAAGACGAGAGGCCAGATGAGAAGTGGATCGTCTTCGACGGCCCTGTGGACACGCTCTGGATCGAGAGCATGAACTCTGTTATGGACGATAACAAAGTGCTGACCCTCATCAATGGCGAGCGCATCTCCATGCCGGAGCAGGTATGGGGGTGCTCTGACCACCAAGACCCCGCTGGGGTGGAAGCTGGGGACACGGGGCAGGGCGCAGGGGCAGAGCAGGGGCAGCCTGAGAGAAGAGGGAGTTCCACGGGGGGGGGGGTGGCGCCGGGGAGGAGGGCGCCTGGGTTCAGGGGACCCTGGAACGGGAAAACAAGTGCCCGTCTCCCGTGGCTGTGGAGAACAGCTGTGCAGAGAAAACCTCGTGTATTAGGAAGCACCGTGTGGACTGAGGCAGCCCTGCTCGCATTCATTTCCACTGACACGGGAGGGGAGACCTTCCTTGTTACACCCGGGATTATGAATTCCCGGGCTGCGGAGCCCACCCTCTTCCACCCACTCCAATATGGGGGAGAGAGAGCAATTTTTTAACGAAGACAACCTCGAAGAAGCTCTACTTTCTTTTGACAAGCAAATCGTTTGCAAACCTTAGGTCTTTATTCACCCTGCCGCACACAGTATTTGGTAGAGACATTTTGGGGCATCAGAGTTGTGGGTGGGGAAGCGTGAAAGACGGGCTCTGACCAAGCATGTCTTCAGGTGTCGCTCCTGTTTGAAGTGGAGAACCTGGAGGTGGCCTCCCCAGCCACCGTGTCTCGCTGCGGGATGGTGTACACTGACTACACTGACCTGGGCTGGAGGCCCTATGTTCAGTCATGGCTAGAGAAGAGGCCTAAGGTATGAAGGGAATCGAGGAGAGGGAAGGTGGCCAGCATGGCCTATGGGACGTAAGAATGAATCAAGAGGCCTGGCTTGCAGTGGCTCAGCGCATAAAGCGTTGGCCTTAAACGCTAAGGTCGCCGGTTCAAAACCCTGGGTTTGCCTGGTCAAGGCACATATGAGATATGACGCTTCCTGCTCTTCTCCTCTTCTCGCTCACTCTCTCTATATATAAAATGAATAAATTACAAAAAGAGTAAGAATGAATAAAAAGCTTCTTTATATTCAACTTCAGGCTGAGGTAGAGCCCCTTCAACGCATGTTTGAGAAATTTATCACCAAGATGCTGGCTTTCAAGAAGGACAATTGCAACGAACTGGTGCCCCTCCCCGAATACAGTGGGATCATCTCTCTCTGCAAGCTGTACTCAGCCCTGGCCACGCCAGAGAATGGGGTGAGGGGACCAGAGCGGGGCCAGGCTTGGGAAGGGCTCATGGCTTCTTGGGACAACTTCGGGGAAATGGCATGTGGTGTTGAAAGTGTGCCATGCTCTACACCACGCTTGCAGTATGTGTCCCTGGGTCCCGTACGGCTACGTATAGATGCATTTCACTGCTCTTAAGTGCCGTACCCAATTCCACGGTAGCACACAGCGTTTTATAGTTCCTCTGCGGGGGTGTCGAGGTCATCTCCAATTTGTTGCAGTTACAAAGAAGTCACCACAAACGTCCCTGTCTCCTTGAGCCCCTGTGGGCACTTCTTCAGGGTAGACATGGTGTGGCTGGGTCCTCGCCGTGTCTTTGTAACTTAGTAGAGAGGCTATAAGGAGTTTCCGGTTTATCTAAATGTTTCAGATTTAGGTTTCTGTACACCCATACGGTTTTCCCAACAGAACCAGGAAGGGAGGCAAACTCGAAGCCTTTGTGATGCTCTGCTGAAGTAGATCCCTCTACCTCTTTCAGATTTAGGGTATTTCCCCTCTGCTTTTCCTTCCAGGTGAACCCCGCTGACAGTGAAAACTACGTCGCCATGGTCGAGCTGACGTTTGTGTTCAGCATGATCTGGTCAGTGTGCGCCTCTGTGGACGAGGAAGGCCGCAAGAAGATCGACAGTTACCTCCGAGAGATTGAGGGCTCTTTTCCTAATAAGGTCAGGGCCCCCAAACCAACTGTTCCATTTTAAAAAATTGTTCTAGAACCCACTTGTATCCCTGATCCTCAGACTCTTCTGCCAGCCCAGCTCTCTTTCTTTTTACCAGTGGTCTGTGAGCACTTTTTCTGGGCAGCGGCGGGCTAAAGCAAGGCTTTGGTAACCTGACACACATTCTCTCTTCAGGACACAGTCTATGAGTATTTTGTGGATCCCAAGATGAGGACTTGGACATCGTTTGAGGATAAGCTCTCTAAGAGTTGGCGTTACCCTTCAAAGTGAGAGCCAGGCCTTTGGGGTGGGTCAGACTTGGGGCAAAAAGTGCTCACAGACCACTGGTAAAAGAAAGAGAGCTGGGCAATGTGGCGAGAGAGCTGGTACCTAGAAGTGGAAGTAAGCTATAGAAAGGAGAGGGTGAGGTCCTGGCTGGTTGGCTCAGTGGTAGAATGTCGGCCTGGCATGTGGATGTTCTGGGTTTGATTCCCGGTCAGGGCCACACAGGAGAAACGACCATCTGCTTCTCTACCCATCCCCCTACCACTTCTCTCTCTCTCTCTCTCTCCCCTTCTTGCAGCCATGGCTCGATTGGTTTGAGCACTGACCCCAGGCGCTGAGGATGGCTCCATGGAGCCTCTGCCTCAGGTGCTAAAAATAGCTCGGTTGCAGGCATGGCCCCAGATGGGCAGATCATTGGCTCCAGATGGGGGTTGCCAGTGGATCCTGGTCAGGGTGCATGCAGAAGTCTGTCTCTCTGTCTCCTCTCCACTCACTTGGAAAAAGAAGAAGAAATAAAAAAAAGAAAGAAAGAAAGGAGAGGGTGGATCCCAGAGCAGAGAGGACTGTTAGGTATAGGAAGTGGGATGGAGAGGAAATGGGACAGGACCCTAAAGAGCAGGTCTGATCCCCAAGCTCCATGGGAAGCAGGGTTGGTAATTAGAGAGGGGTGATGCTACAGGAAGAGAAACACTGGGAGGCAGAATGAAGGGGGAGTTAAGAGTGAGCCCATGAACCTTGAGACACAATTTCGTTTCCTCCCTAGTTCCCCCTTCTATAAGATCATGGTGCCTACTGTTGACACTGTTCGCTACAACCACCTGGTAAACGCCTTGGTGGCCAACCAGAATCCTGTCCTGCTGGTGGGTCCCGTGGGGACTGGGAAAACCTCCATCGCCCAGAGTGTTCTGCAGTCCTTGCCTTCCAGCCAGTGGTCAGTGCTCACTGTCAACATGTCTGCACAGGTGTGTTACAGGACCCGGGGACCAGGCCCACACCCCACTTTCTCCTAGCCTTCTGCTCTCACTTGGGATTCAAGTACCTGATTGACACTCCTCTCTGACTCCGTATTTCTCTTGGGGAGTCCCAAGCATTCATTCTGCACCTTTTTCACCAGACCACATCCAATAACGTGCAGAACATCATTGAGAGCAGGGTGGAGAAGCGAACCAAGGGTGTCTATGTGCCATTTGGGGGCAAAAGCATGATCACCTTTATGGATGACCTCAATATGCCGGCTAAGGACATGTTTGGGTCTCAGCCACCCCTGGAGCTGATTCGCCTCTGGATCGACTATGGCTTCTGGTATGATCGTTTGAAGCAAACCATCAAGTACATTCGAGTAAGCATCTGGGCTATCAGTTCTCTGTTTCCTCCCATGATAGGTTCAGTCCCCCACTCCACCGGGATGCCAGGATAGCACCCTGTAACCCTATATTCTGTTCCATACCGGAGTCTCCTGCCTTTCTCAGGACTGAGATAACTGGCTTATAGGTTATTAGTTCCTATTATTAATTGACCTCTAACTTCCACTCCTTTTCTAGGCCTCTTATACCATGCTCACATGCCAACCCTGATGCCACCTAGAACTGTCTAGATGCCCATGGTCTATAAGTCCCCTCTCCAGCCCTTCCCTGTCTCCCATTATTGCACTATCCATCCCCATGGTGTCAGTTCTCCGCTCCCCACCCAGGACCCAGGCATCTCCCTTCAGTCCTGGCTCTTCCCCTGTGGGATTCTGAGCATCTTGTCTGTTTCTTTCTCCTGAGTCAAGAGGCAGCAGCCATTCCAGCCTGGTTCCTGGGGTGCCCATCTGTCTGGCACTCAGCCTCAGAAACTCACCTAATACTATATTCGTATGTTTCTGAGAATACATACATGCGCACATGGATAAATAGATATATTAAATAAAAAGTCTAGCCTGACCAGGCGGTGGCGCAGTGGATAGAGTGTCGGACTGGGATGCAGAAGACCCAGGTTCGAGACCCCGAGCTAGCTAGCCAGCTTGAGTGTGGGCCCATCTGGCTTGAGCAAAAGCTCGCCAGTTTGGACCCAAGGTCGCTGGCTCCAGCAAGGGGTTGCTCGGTCTGCTGAAGGCCTGCAGTCAAGGCACATGTGAGAAAGCAATCAATGAACAACTAAGGTGTCGCAACGGCAACGAAAAACTAATGATTGGCCTGACCTGTGGTGGTGCAGTGGATAAAGCGTCGACCTGGGAACACTGAGGTCGCCAGTTCAAAACCCTGCACTGGTCTGGTCAAGGCACATATGGGAGTTGATGCTTCCAGCTCCTCCCCCCTTTCTCTCTTTCTCTCTCTCTCTCTCTCTCACTCTGTGTCTCCTCTCTAAAATGAATAAAATAAAAATAAAATAAATTTTAAAAAAAACAAAGAAAAAAAAAACACCAAAACTAATGATTGATGCTTCTCACCTCTCTCCGTTCCTGTCTGTCTGTCCCTATCTATCCCTCTCTCTGAGTCTCTCTCTGTTCCTGTAAAAAAAAAAAAAAAGAAAGAAAGAAAAACCCTCAAAAAAAAAGTCTAGAAAATAATATCAAATGTTGGTTTTTAACTTACTTCTATTTTCTAATTTGGGTACATGGATTATAATGATGGAATAAAAACAGATACATTGCTTTAATAATCCAAAAAATGTTCCTAGTCCCTTCCTCCCATTCACCTTTCCCTGCCCCCATTACACCCTGTTCTTCTCCTGTTTTTCCCTCCATGTGCTCTCTTCCTGCTGGCTCCTTTTACACCTTCCCTGTTTCTGCCCTTCTCTCATCCCCTCTTCCCACCTGTGTCTCGGCCCTGTCTTGCCTTTGCCCTCTAGGACATGTTCCTGATGGCTGCCATGGGCCCTCCTGGGGGTGGACGGACTGTCATCTCCCCGAGGCTGCAGAGCTGCTTCCACATCATCAACATGACCTTTCCCACGGTGAGGGCAGCTGTGGCAGGCGCCACTGTCTATGCCCTGGAAGAGGAGGGGGCAGACCAAGGAGGGGCCTCAGGGCCCTGAGCAGAGCTGACTAAGGGGGCTGTAGTGGATGGAGGGCAGACTGCCACTTTAGGAGCCTTCACTCCTCCTGAGCTAGGAGAGCGCAGAATGAAAAGTGTCACTTGCTGGCTCTGGAACGTGCAACCTCGTTGTCCCAGTGGGCAGAGATAAAGGGGCCCCCAGATAAGGAAAATTAATCCTACAAGGCTGAGGGGTGAGAGCACTACCAGGAGTAGTGTGAGGTGAATGAGGCACTCAGGGGCATCGAAATTATTCGATAATCAAGGTAAATAATATTTTAATGCAATATCTTTTTTAGAAAGCAAGTTCCCACATTCATTATGAACAAAATATTGAAATTTTAGCCATGGCTGGATAGCTCCATTGGTTAGAGTATTGTCCCCATAAGCCAAGGCTGTGAGCTCCATCCCCAGTCAGGGCACATAACAGAATCAACCAATGAATGCATAAACAACTGGCGCAACACATCAACGTTTCTCTCTCCCCTCCCCCCTTGCTTCCCCTTTTTCTCTCTTTAAAAATCAATAAATTTGAGCCTGACCTGTGGTGGCGCAGTGGATAAAGCGTTGACCTGGGAACACTGAGGTCACAAGTTCAAAACCCTGCACTGGTCTGGTCAGGGTACAGTTTCCAGTTTCTCTCAGACTCACTCTGTGTCTCACCTCTAAAATGAATAAAATAAAAAGAATAAAATCCTTTTAAAAAAAATCAATAAATTTGAAATATATACAAGATTGGCACAGAATCATGCTGAACCATATTGGAGCCTGAGGCAGAAAGAAAAATCCCGTAATACTAATCCCATTTTTATTTCAAATCTTGGTGTTTGTTCACCATAGATATTTGGCATTAATTTTGACTTTTAAATATTGCATTAACATGTTATTTCTCTTGATTTCTGAGTTTGTTTTTTTCAGTGTTCCTTAAATTTTGCCCCCAAGACAAGTGCTTCCCTCCCCTCGCCCTCATCCCAGCCTTGGCTGAGAGGCCAGGAGCCTGGGAGAGTGAGTCAGAGGCCTGTTTCTAGGAGTCTCAGATCATCCGAATATTTGGCACCATGATCAATCAAAAGCTTCAGGACTTTGAGGAAGAGGTGAAGCCCATTGGCAATGTGGTGACCGAGGCCACTTTAGACGTGTACAACACCGTGGTCCAGCGCTTCCTGCCCACGCCTGCCAAGATCCACTACCTCTTCAATCTTCGAGACATCTCCAAGGTAAAACTCCACCGGACCTCACCCTTTTGGCTTGGCACAGCCTCCTGACAGGCATTTTCTCCTCAAAGTAAGCCTTGGAGCTCAGTGGCATTCCATGAACCCCAAATCACCCCTATCCTCGAAGGCTGCATTCTCTGTCCTTACCTCTAAAATCTCCTCCCTCCCCCCCACTAGCCATGCCTCTTCCCCAGGTATTTCAGGGCATGCTGAGAGCCAACAAGGACTTCCATGACACCAAGTCCAGCCTCACACGGCTCTGGATCCATGAATGTTTCAGGTGAGATGCCTGTGCCTCTCCAGGTCTAGGCTTCAGCAGCCTTGCTCTAGGCCCTGTCTCCACCCCACCCTGATACTCCTTTCTCCCAGGGCCATTTTCCTTCTTATTCCCAGATCTCACCCCTACTCCTTCCCAACAGAGTCTTCTCGGACCGACTGGTTGATGCGCCAGACACGGAAGCCTTCGTGACCATCTTAAGTGACAAACTCGGCTCCTTCTTTGACCTCACATTTCATAATCTCTGTCCCAACAAACGTCCTCCAATCTTTGGTGAGCTGGGAGCTGTGGTTCCTGTAGGCTGGAGACTCTTGGAGATGGGTTAGAAGGAAGGGCAGGCATGGAACCCTGATGCTTCGGGCCCTTTGGGGAAGTGGGGGAGGCCCAGGCACTTGAGACTCTGACCCCCTCTTCCCATGGCCCAGGGGACTTCATGAGGGAGCCCAAGGTGTATGAAGACCTAACTGATCTGACAGCACTGAAGACAGCCATGGAGACAGCTCTAAATGAGTACAATCTGTCACCTGCTGTCGTGCCAATGCATCTGGTGCTCTTCCGAGAGGCTATCGAACACAGTGAGCATTTCCTGTTCCCATTCTCTTCCCCGGCATCCCAATCATGGGCTGTTTCCAAGGAAATAAGGTTTCCTTCCCAGGTCTCTTCTGGACGTCACCTTCCTCCCTGGCTCCAGGTGCCCTTGTGGCGATGGGTGATGCTTTTCCTTGACAGTGCTATTGAACAGACACGGTTGAATTGCCACCAGGGCCTCAACTCGAAACGTTTTCCATTCCTCTTGGTCCCTGTCTTTCAGTTTCAGGCATCCCGGTCCCTAGTCTAGGCCCTGAAAATCCCCTGCAGTTGCTCAGCCAACTCATTGCCCCCCTTTCCTCACGTCCCACCCCTCAGTCACACGGATCGTGCGGGTCATCGGACAGCCTCGGGGCAACATGCTCTTGGTGGGCATCGGGGGCAGTGGGCGCCAGAGTCTGGCCCGCCTGGCCTCGTCCATCTGCGAGTACATCACCTTTCAGATTGAAGTCAGCAAGCACTATCGAAAGCAGGAGTTCCGAGAAGGTACAGCGGGGTTTCCGAAGCGGGAGATGGTGTGGGGCTAGGAGTGAATGACCGGACGCCTGATTCTGCAATGTCCAGAGAGAGGAGGGATGGACGCCAGAGAGCGAGCTGTGCCAGGCCTGTGAGGGGCAGCGAGCGGGGTTGTGTATGGGTTGAGGGCTGGGGTAGGGAGCCTGGGTCTCAAAGAGGAATGAGAGACAGGCTGGTGCATCTGAAGAGTCTGTCTGTTCCCTTGTCCCCCTTTTCTCCTCTGGCCCAGACATCAAGCGTCTGTACTACCAGGCTGGGGTAGAACTCAAGGCTACATCCTTCCTTTTCGTGGACACCCAAATTGCTGACGAATCATTCCTAGAGGATATTAACAACATCCTCAGTTCAGGCGAGGTCCCGAATCTCTACAAGGCCGATGAATTTGAAGAAGTATGAACCCTTCCATGCCCTCCAACAGTTGGTTCTTTGACCTTCCTGATTAACCCCTGAAGAAACACAGATCCCAGAATCTGCCACTGTGGCACCCCCACTGGCCATCCCCCATTAGCCATTCCTCTTCTGTCGTCTTCCCTTGTGGGACCCTATTGGGTGGAACTGCTTTGAAACCCATACGGGATCAGCCCAGCCCCACCTGATGCCCCCTCTGGTCCTGCCATTGGAACTGCAGCCCTCTGACCCTGTGTGGCTTCTCTGCAGATCCAGACACACATTATAGAGCAGGCCCGAGCAGAGCGGGTGCCAGAGTCCTCGGACAGCCTCTTTGCCTACCTCATCGAGCGTGTGCGCAACAACCTGCACATTGTTCTCTGCCTCAGCCCAGTGGGTGACCCCTTCAGGTGACTTCTGTTACAGCCTTCTTCCTCCTTCCTTGTGATAGCCTAGCACTCTTCACCGGGAGCTCAAGCCAGCAACCTCGGGCTTCAAGCCAGAGACCTTGGGGTCATGTTGATGAGCCCACGCTAAAGCTGGTGATCCACGTGCAAGCCGACAAGCCTGTGCTCAAGCCTGGGACCTCAGGGTTTCAAACCTGGAACCTCAGCGTTCTGGGTCAACGTTTTATCCACTGTGTCACCACTGGTCGGGTGGTGTGACTAGATTTTTAAGAGCATCAGAAAGTAGGAGAAGACAGAACTTGTACAGAGAGGCCGGACTATAAAAAATGTGGGTTACCATTTTGCTTAACTTCTTATAGTTATGATATATGGTGTATTTACCATGTACCAGGTACTATGCCGAGTATTTTACGTGTGCAACCTCATTGACTCTCCTAATAGCCCTAGTTAGTATTCCCATCTTAGAAATGAGGAAACTGACATTTGAAAGGTTAGATCACTTGCCAAAGAACCATAGGTAGAAGATGTGGAATCAGGGTTTTTCAGACCCCACAGCGTGTTTCTAAACACTTTACTGAACTAGTTCTGAAGGAAGCCGAATCTGGACAAGGAGATACAGGAGCACAAGGATGGGCACTCAGGTTCCTAAAAAGTAGTTGGACCAAAGCCAGTAGCTGGAGGCTGACTCCGTGGTTGGATTTCACTGCCTCTCCAAACCCCTCCCCAGGAACTGGATCCGCCAGTACCCAGCCTTGGTGAACTGCAGCACCATCAACTGGTTCTCCGAGTGGCCCCGCGAGGCCCTGCTGGAGGTGGCTGAGAAGTACCTTCTGGGAGTGGACCTGGGAACTCAGGAGAATGTAAGGGCCTGCTTGCCATCCCTCCCTGCAATCCCTGAGCCCTCTTCCATTTCTGGTCTCCAGTCCCACTCTCTGTCTTACACCCTTTACCCTTTGACCTCAGATCCACAGGAAGGTGGCTCAGATCTTCGTCACCATGCACTGGTCAGTGGCTCAGTATTCGCAGAAGATGCTGTTGGAACTGCGGAGATACAACTATGTCACGCCCACTAACTACCTGGAACTGGTGTCTGGATATAAGAAGTATGAAGAAGAGTGGGAGACATGGGGGACCAGGGAGCTTGGTGTCTTCTGAGGGCCATTAGTGAAATGATACAACAGAGAATATCTGGGAGCTGGCCAAACGCACTGGCTCGAGACCCCAGATGCTGATGTGGAATGGCAGAGAGGCGAGGGGTCTTCACTTTGCCCAGGAAGTTAGCCAAAGAGAGCTGGGCCTTCCAGGGGTGCGGCTGTCTCAAGAGCCTCTTTACAGTCTTTGTCCTCATTTTCTGGAGCGATGTTTTCTATCCCAACCACAATATTATGGTGACATCACCATATATACCCCTAATCTATAAACCCAGTCTTCTCCTCTCTGCCTTTAATATCTCCTAGACTTTCCGCCAGTCCTAACAATTATATATTCAGTAAGTTGTATTGAGTATCTTTTTATGTGCGCAACATAACAATAATTTGCCTTGAAGGATATAAGATAAACGTAACAAACCCTCATTTATTGGATTCAGTATTTTAATCAAGGTGAAGAAAAAGCCATTTGTAATAATAATGATAGTTAGCATTTAGTTATTAAGTTAATATGTATTTTTTGAGCACCTGCTATGTGCCAGGCACTATTCTAGATATTTGCAATGTACCAGCTAACAAAATAAAGCCCTTGCCTTCCCTGGATCATAGGCTTAGATTCTGTTTACTATTTGCTGGTTTACATGCATCTTCTTATTTAGTCCAGGAAACGGTGCTGCATAGACAGTTTTATTTGGCTTGGACAATGTTAAAACATTTTGAATGAGTTGCCAACATTTAAAACTCAAGGAGCCTTAGAAAAAACATCTAGATTTCCAACTTCTCTCTGAAAATCAGAAATTTTGGCAATACTGACCCCACATTCATTCCAATATGAAGAAACAAAACAAAAGGCTAGAGACCAAGGATGGCCATTCCCGTGGGACAGGCTTGTGTTTCCAGGTCCTCTCGGCCGCCTGCCCGCTGCACTGGGGAACAGTGGGAGAGTCTCCAGCTGGGGACTGGCGTGGGGAGGGCTGTCCAGCAAGCTGATATTGACAGTGGAATATAGACTAAATCGGAGGGACAGGAGTCTGGAAATACAAAGACCAGCTGGGAAGCCGCTGGCAACGATCCAGGAAGGAAATGATCAGAACCTGAGCAGGGTGGCAGTGGCAACAGAGAAGAAGACAGGGACCCGAGACATGCCGGGAAGGGAGGCCGTCTCAGGGACTCCCCTTTCTGGGAGCTCAGCCTCCTTAAGCAGCTTTTTCTCCTTTGCCCCCCAGGTTGCTGACCCAGAAGCGGCAGGAGCTGCTGGACCAGGCCAACAAGCTGCGGACAGGACTGTTTAAGATTGATGAGACAAGGGAGAAGGTGGAAGTGATGTCGCTGGAGCTGGAGGACGCCAAGAAAAAGGTGGCGGAGTTCCAGAAGCAGTGCGAGGAGTACCTGGTCATCATCGTGCAGCAGAAGCGGGAGGCGGACGAGCAGCAGAAGGTGGGGGCCTGTGCCAGTCCTGGCCTCCCACCCCTCTATCGCCGGTGCCCGCCAGCAGCGGCTGCCTGGTCCCCGTCAGTCACTCTGTCGGGACGCATGTGCCACTCCTCCAGTTTTCTCTAGCTTTATTGTCCCTTGTTACCACCCACACTGTCACCCCCTCCTTTGCCCAAGGCGAAGACAAAACCGGTCCTCTTCATCCCTAGGCTGTCACAGCCAATAGTGAGAAGATTGCAATTGAGGAGGTCAAGTGCCAGGCCCTGGCTGACAATGCCCAGAAGGATCTAGAAGAAGCATTGCCAGCCTTGGAAGAGGCCATGCGGGTATTAGGGAGGGGAGGCCCCGGGAAGGGCCTCAGAGTCCCTGGGGGAGTGGGAAGAAGGGCTGGGTCCTGTTCATCTAAAGGACCTACCTGTGCTGCCACCTGAGATGACTCAGTGAGTCCCTCTCCCCAGGCCTTGGAGTCCCTGAACAAGAAGGATATAGGAGAGATCAAGTCCTACGGACGCCCCCCCGCCCAAGTGGAGATAGTCATGCAGGCAGTCATGATTCTCCGAGGCAACGAGCCCACGTGGGCAGAGGCCAAGAGGCAGCTAGGTAAGCTCGAGACCCAGGAGACAATTAACATCAATTCACCCAACGTTTATTATTAATCACCTGCTGTGTGTCAGGCTCTCGGAGAGATAGAGATGAATGAGGCATTGTACTGACCCCTCATGACCCCTCATGAGCATAGAGCGTAGTGGAAAGAGAAGACAAATACCAGTTAAGATTCTTTGGTTGTAAGTAACAGAAAACAACTCATCCTAATGTAAGCAAAAAAAAAGGAGGGATTATTATAAAAATATAGGACTATATCTTAAAATCCAAAGGCAGGCATGCCTTTGTGCCCCCTGCCCCCCGCCCCTGTAAAAGGACAAGAAGCAGAAAATAAGAAACAAGTGTCCTGCTGGTTCATTTTTGTGGTTTCCTCTGCTTTGAGTTCCATTGGTGGAATATAGCCTACAATCCTGAAAGTGATGTGTGGGTTTAGGTGAGGGTGTTCTAGGTAAGTGATGAGAGGCGAGGTTGGGAAGACTGGAGGGTGCTGGGGCCGGAGGTTCAGGAGAAGGGAGCAAGGTCCGCAGAAGGAACTCGGGCTGAAGTGAGATACTCTGGCTTTGGGGACTGAGCTGGGGGAAACCCATGGCCATGCCGAAGCAGTGGAGTTGCAGCCTGGACACTGAGGGCAGGTTTAGTCCTTCTGGCTCAGGTCCCTGACTTTCATCTCACAGGGGAACAGAACTTCATCAAATCTCTGATCAACTTTGATAAAGACAATATCTCAGATAAGGTTCTGAAGAAGATCGGGGCCTACTGCGCCCAGCCTGACTTCCAGCCTGACATCATTGGCCGCGTCTCACTGGCCGCCAAGTCCCTCTGCATGTGGGTCCGGGCCATGGAGGTAAGCAGGGCGGGCTGGGGGCGGGGCTGGAAGACCCAGGGTGAGAAGAAGGGCCGCTAGTGGGAGAGTAGGTCCGGGTCGTGGGGCCGCCTAGCCTGGCTGTCGCCCCCGCAGATGTACGGGCGCCTATATCGGGTGGTGGAGCCCAAGCGGATCCGGATGAATGCGGCATTAGCTCAGCTTCAGGAGAAGCAAGCGGCGCTGGCGGAGGCCCAGGAAAAGCTGCGTGAGGTGAGGCCCCTGCTCCCCTTTTCTGCAGTGGGCCGTCTCCCTGATTTCCCGGATGCTTTGGTACCCTTCGTCTCTCCCCTCCTGATTCTTTGTCCCTCTCCCTTCCGGTCCCGTTTGCCTCCCACACTGTATCCTGTTTAGATGGGCCGCTTCTGGCTTTTCTGAGTCTAGCTAAGCCAACTGCAAAAGGTTGCACAGACGCAGAGGGCACTGTCCCTGAGCAACCCTTGCAAAGACTGACTTGGGAGTTGGCTGTCTCTGTCTTTGGAGGTGGGCCCTGAGACATCAACGGATGAAACCTGTGTGGCAAACTAGTCTTTGTTGGGAAGGGGGCGGTGGAGTAGCACAGGAGTGTCGACATCACTGCTGTGGACCGGAAGAATGTGGCCTGAGGGTGTCTGAGCAAGTAAGTACTTGGGAGGGACAAGGTCATGCCAGAAGTAGAGGCACTTACTTACTGTGAACAGTCTCTAGACAACCCAGAAGGTAACTTCCTGTAAGATATGTGTACAGATAACTCTCATACTAGGCAGAATCCTATTATCAAGAGTTCAAAATTCTTCTGGTCTTCTTTAATTTTTCTTTTTTTCCTTTATTTTCTTTCTTCAAAAAGATTTTCTTTATTTTTTTATTTTTCTGAAGTGAGAAGCGGGGAGGCAGAGAGACCAACTCCCCCTGGCATGCCCACGAGGGGGCGATGCTCTGCCCATCTGAGACGTTGCTCCCTTGCAACCAGAGCCATTCTAGCACCTGAGGTGGAGGCCATGGAGCCATCTTCAGCGCCCAGGCCAACTTTGCTCCAATGAAACCTTGGCTGTGGGAGGAGAAGAAAGAGATAGAGAGAAAGGAGAGGGGGAAGGATGGAGAAGCAGATAGGTGCTTCTCCTGTGTGCCCTGGCCGGAAATTGAACTTGGGACTTCCAGGCCAATGTTCTCCCACTGAGTCAACTGGCCAGGGCTCTTTTTAAAAAAAATTTTAAAGATTTTATTTACTCATTGTAGAGAGAGGAGAGAGAAAAGGCAGGTGAGGAGCAGGAAGCATCAACTTGTAGTTTTTGCTTCTTGTATGTGCCTTGACTAGGCAAGCCCAGGGTTTCAAACAGGTGACCTCAGTGTTCCAGGTCATCTACTGTGCCACCACAAGTCAGGCGATCATTTAATTTTTCTATCACTGATTTAATAGGTAATATAATCTCACATGGTTTAAAATTGAAAAGGTACCAAAGAGTACCCAGTAAGAAGTCTCCCCACCTCCTGCTCTCTAGCCACCAGCTCCCTTCCCTTGAAAGCAACCAGAGCTACAAATTCTTGTTTATCCATCCAGTGGTGTTTTATGCTTAAACAAATACTATTTTTCATTTTTTATATTATACACACTGCTGTGCACCTTCCTACCTTATTTGTCTATATCTTGAGGATAGCTCCATGTTGGACAGAGTTTCTCCTTTCTTTTTACCACTGCCTGTCATTCCAGTGGGTGGCTGACCATCATCTGTTTAACCGTTTCCTTTTTGATGGGTATAGTCATTGATTCCAATTCTTTTGATCTACACTTGTCCTTCAACTTTGTTGGTGCTATCTTGAACTATATAGAAGTTTTAAATTCTTATATAACCAAAGATGGGCATGCTGTTTCAAAATACTTTATTTTTAAATTTAATTTTAAAGCTTATTTATTTAGTGAGAGAGACAGAGAGAGGGACAGATAGGGACAGAGAGGAAGGAAGTGAGATGAGAAGCATCAATTCTTCATTGCAGCACCTTAGTTGTTCATAGATTGCTTTCTCATATGTGCCTTGACTGGGGGGGCTACAGCAGAGAGAGTGACCCCTTGAACAAGCCAGTGACCTTGGGCTTCAAGCCAGCAACCTTTGGGCTCAAGCCAGCGACCATAGGGTCATGTCTATGATCCCACTCTCAACCCAGCAACTCCACATTCAAGCTGGTGAGCCTGCACTCAAGTTGGTGACCTTGGGGTTTCAAACCTGGGTCCTCTGTATCCCAGGCCAATGATCAATCCACTGCACCACTGCCTGGTCAGGTTATTATTAATTTTCAAAAGGGTATGCTTATTGAAGCTGGGGACAGTGACACAAGGAAGGGCTTAGGACAGAAGAAGAAACAGGAGAGAGCCTGGGCGGGGCTGATGTCAGCTCACTGGACAGTCGGAGAAAAGAGGGCCTTGGAGACAGGGGTCAGGGCTTTGCCCGGGATGAGCTACTACCACCCACTGCACCCTGGTTGCAAGTCTCATGGGGACCCTTAGAGTTTAAGACAGAGGTCCCCAAACTATGGCCCGCGGGCTGCATGCGGCCCCCTGAGGCCATTTATCCGGCCTCGCTGCACTTCCTGAAGGGGCACCTCTTTCATTGGTGGTCAGTGAGAGGAGCACAGGATGTATCTGCACCCATAGTTCCCATTGAAATACTGGTCAGTTTGTTGACTTAAAGTTACTTGTTCTTTATTTTAAATATTGTATTTGTTCCCGTTTTGTTTTCTTACTTTAAAATAAGATATGTGCAGTGTGCACAGGGATTTGTTCATAGTTTTTTTTTATAGTCCGTCCCTCCAATGGTCTGAGGACAGTGAACTGACCCCCTGTGTAAAAAGTTTGGGGACCCCTCATTTAGGACATGCACGCCTGAGAGGGAAGAAAAGGGGAAGGGAAAAGCACAGGCATGTTCCTCAAAATGTTTTCACCAAAACCATTTCAAACCTGGGTCCTCCGCATCCCAGTCTGACGCTCTATCCACTGCGCCACTGCCTGGTCAGGCTGTATAAGGGATTAAATCTTCATTTATTATAGCATAAAGTCGATAGAAATAGTCTAAACTTGATAATCCAGGAAACAGCAGTATAGAATACATTTGTACATGCAGAGAATGCCTCTGGAAGAATATTCAAGAAATCGGTCACACTGGCTACCTTGAGAGGGCATTGAGTAGATGGAGAGCAGGGTGGGAAGGAAAACTTCTCGTGTTCCTATACCTTTTGAATTTTTAAGTCGCTTATTCACTAAGTAAACAAAATTAAAATAAAAAAGTAAATAGCATCAAGATGTGCTTATGCCCCTCCAAGGACATTCAGTGCAGCACTCATAGTAGAACATGCTGGAAAGACACAAATGTCAATCAGTAGACTTGTTACATAAAATAATGGTTCAATCACCCACAGATTATTTTGCAGCTTTTAAAAACAATTTCTATTCGCCAGTCAGGCATCTATACCAGGTCCTAGAAGAGGCTCAATCAGTTCTCTGCTTCATCCATCCCAACCTCAGCAGAGCCATAGGGTGGTGGTGAACTGAGGGAGGCTTCTCTAGCAGGTAAAGCTGTTCCTGGGTCCTCATCTCTGGTGTGGGGCCTTGAAAATGGGCCTTTTCCTTGAATGGACTCACTCTTTCTCTCTCCAACAGTTCCTAGGTTAATTTCTAGCTTTTTCTTTCTCTTTCAAGGTCACACCGTGGGTATGGCTTCTGGCATGGAGTGACAGTCACCTTTGTGCTCTCTGAACCTCTCCTGCCAACATACCTTGTGTGGGTTATTATGCTACAAGGTCTGTCTCCTACCCAGCTTTGAGTTTCATTGCCAAGTAATTTCTGGCTCAAGGAACGAGTAGTGGAGGGAAGGGAACGAAAACTTACCATACATATTTTATCTTTTTTTCTCCCTACAACAATCCTAGAGGGTAGGTGTTATATAATTCTTCTTTTGTACATGAGGAAACTGAGATGACCCAGGGTCATGCAGCCACAAAATAGCCAATTGGTGATTTGAACCCAGAACGATCTGGCCCCAAGCCCGGTGTTTGCGTCCTATACTCTGAACGCCCCCCTCCAGGTGGCCGATAAACTGGAAATGCTGAAGAAACAATATGACGAGAAGCTGGCACAGAAGGAGGAGCTCCGCGAGAAGTCCAAGGACATGGAGCTGAAGTTGGAGCGGGCTGGCATGCTGGTGGCCGGGCTGGCTGGTGAGAAGGCCCGGTGGGAGGAGACGGTGAAGGTGAGAGCACTTGTACTACGGTTCTGCTTCCTCCCTGCTGACGAGGGCTCCCACCCCCTGTTGGGTGAGGGACAGTCAGGGAAATGGGAATCCCGGGGGTAGGGACGTCCAAGAACAGGGGATAGGAGTTCTTCCCCTTCCTTTCCTCATATTTGGTGAGAAGAGTGAAAGGATTTTTTTTAATGTAAGATACTTTTAAAAAAAAATTTTTTTTAATTGATTTTAAAGAAAGGCATGGAGAGAGCAAGAGAGAGACAGGAATATCTGTTTCTGTATGTGTCCTGACTGGGGATCGAACCATCAACCTCAATGTTTCTGGGCGATACGCTAACCCAGTGGTTGGCAAACCACAGCTCACGAGCCACATACGGCTCTTTGGCCCCTTGAGTGTGGCTCTTCCACAAAATATCACGTGTGGGCGCAAAGGCCAGGTTAGGAGTACCCTAATTAAGATAATAACAATGTACCTACCTATATAGTTTAAGTTTAAAAAATTAGCTCTCAAAAGAAATTTCAATCATTGTACTATTGATATTTGGCTCTGTTGACTAATGAGTTTGCCGACCACTATGCTAACCAACCCAGCTATTGGGCCAGGGCAAGATTTTTATTCTGTACTAGTACGGATCTGCTTCCACATTTATGTAGAGCTAGAGAGCCCAAGTGAGGGCCCTTTAATTAGCATATCGGCGGTATAGAAACAGTCGTGGGGCCTCTTGTCTCTCCACCATCAGTGAGCTCCTGGTTTCATGAAAGGGTTAGGCCTTATCACCAGAATAGAAACAGAATTGCTGTGGAAGATGGGGAACTCAAAAGTACTTAGAACCAGGTTAGAGTTCCTGGCACAAAGGTGTAGGAGAGGGAATTGCTTTGATCTGGGTGGTGTTCAGAGGAGAATGCCTTCAAAGCATTCCAAGTGTCTCCCCGTGCTGGGGGCCCTGACAGGCTTACGCTTCCCCTCCTGTCCTCCAGGGCTTGGATGAGGACCTGGGCTACTTGGTGGGTGACTGTCTCCTGGCAGCCGCCTTCCTGTCCTACATGGGACCCTTCCTGACCAACTACCGGGATGAGATTGTCAACCAGATCTGGATCAGGAAGGTGAGGCTCAGGCATGAGTGAGCTCTTGGGCCCTGAGACCAGGGCCTTCTGGAGGTAATGAGAGATATCGGGGAAGGGCAGGGGTGTGGAGCTCAGATCTCTGGGCTGAACTTCTGGGCTCTTCCCTCCCCAGATTTGGGAGCTCCAGGTTCCTTGCTCACCTCGCTTCACCTTTGATAACTTCCTGTCCAATCCTACCAAAGTCCGGGACTGGAACATCCAAGGGTTGCCCTCGGATGCCTTCTCCACAGAGAACGGCATCATCGTTACCCGTGGCAACAGGTAAGGGTGCTGCTGGGAGCAGGGGGCGGAGTAAGGGCAGAACCTGTCTTCTGATGGACACTTCCTCCTCCAGGTGGGCGCTGATGATTGATCCTCAGGCCCAGGCCCTGAAATGGATCAAGAACATGGAAGGGAACCAGGTATCAGTCTGGGAAGCTGGTTTTGTCTTCTTAGAATCTTGTCCCAAGCCTTGGGCCATGTTTTTCTCTGAATCCCTCTGTGTTTCTTCCATAGTTTTTTCTTGCTCACTAGGGCCTTCAGATCATTGACCTACAGATGAGAGATTACCTTCAAATTCTAGAAAATGCCATCCAGTTTGGATACCCCGTGCTGCTTCAGAATGTGCAGGAATATCTGGACCCCACACTCAACCCTGTGCTCAACAAATCTATAAGTCGAATTGGTCAGGGCCCAGGCTTATTGTGGGGTTAGATTGTGGGACAGATCCCAAGGACCTGCCAAGTAGTATACTAGGAAGGAAAGGGCTGGCTCTTTGGCTGTGTCCTCTACTTATCCGTCCCCCCATGCAGACAGCTTGGGGCTGGGGTCATTAGGGCAGCTGAGTCACTGCCACTGGATACTGGTAGGGGAATAGGTCTGCCCACACCTGGTCACATGAGGTCTCTGTCCTTGGCCCTCCGGTGGGTGCAGGTGGGCGGCTGCTGGTTCGCATTGGAGATAAGGAGGTGGAATACAATACCAATTTCCGTTTCTACATCACCACCAAGCTCTCCAACCCCCACTACAGCCCGGAGACCTCAGCCAAGACCACCATCGTCAACTTTGCAGTCAAAGAACAGGTGGGCGAGGGCTGCCTGCAATGACCTAGGGGTGAAGCGGGCAGGGCTGTAGAGTGGGCAGGATAAAAAAAGAAAAGGCTAAGACTGTGTTGGGCAGGTGTAAAGGGATGAGAAGGGCGAAGGCTAACTGGAGTGAGTCTCACCACGAGCCCCGGTGTGCTTCCAGGGCCTGGAGGCCCAGCTGCTGGGCATTGTCGTCCGGAAGGAGCGGCCAGAGCTGGAGGAGCAGAAGGATTCCCTGGTCATTAACATCGCTGCCGGCAAGAGGAAGCTGCAGGAGCTGGAGGATGAGATTCTTCGGTGAGAGCTGGTCCCCACCCTCCCGCTTGTCCCTTCATAAGCACAGCCAGCCCAACGGGGGGCTTGCGGAGTCCCCGTCCCCTCCATCCCTTCCATCTATGCGCTTTTGGGCTTCCCTCCAGGCTGCTGAACGAGGCCACAGGCTCCCTGCTCGATGACGTGCAGCTGGTGAACACCCTCCAGACCTCCAAGGTCACCGCCACGGAGGTGACTGAGCAGCTGCAGACCAGTGAAACCACGGAGATCAACATTGACCTGGCCCGCGAGGTGAGCTCTTGCGCAGGCCCCGCAGGCCAGCAAGAGGCAGCTGGAGGAGCCTTCCCTCTCTATGTCCCGGTCGCCAGCCGTGCCCCTCGATGGCCTCTGACCCGGTCCCCTCTGTAGGCGTACCGCCCGTGTGCTCAGAGGGCGTCGATACTGTTCTTCGTGCTCAATGACATGGGCCGCATCGACCCCATGTACCAGTTCTCGCTGGATGCCTACATCGGCCTCTTCATCCTCAGCATTGACAAGAGCCACCGCAGCAACAAGCTGGAGGACCGCATAGACTACCTGAACGAGTACCACACCTATGCTGTCTACAGGTCTGTGCCTGCGCCCCACACCCCCCCTGGGCAGCGGGCCGGCGGCCGGCTCTACAGCGTGCCCTTCTTGCTCATTCTGCCTGAGTGCTTCCCCATGCCACCATCTTGATCCCCTGCTCTCCTCGCCACACGCCTTTCCTGGGTGGCTTATCCGCTGTCTTGGTTGAACCGTCACCTGTGGGCTAACTGCTACCAGCACACCCTTGAGCAGTGGACTTGTGTAACAACCGCTTACTATACCAGCACTTCTCAGACAGTAGTGTGCTTATAAAGCACAGGGCATGTTAATAAATGTCGATTCAGGTTCGGTAAGTTGGGGGTGAAACCAGACAATCTGCATGTCTGACACTCCCAGGGGACGCTGCCGCTCATGGTCTGTGGGTCACACTCTGAGTCCCCGACTTCTCTATATGGACACCCCACAGGGCTCTCAAGTTCAGCTTGTTTCAGGTCAAATTCATTATCTACCTTTCTCCTTTAAGGTCCTTACCCCTGAAGGGCACCAACACCCACTTCCCAGTCGCCCAAGCTAGAGAGCGGAAGTTCTCCTTGGCTCTTCCCTCTCCCTGCCTCTCAGATCGGTCACCAGGTTTTGCTCATGAATCCTTCTGCACACTGTCCCTTCCAAGTCCTCCCCACTGCTACAGCTGCCCTTTAGTCCAGGCCTTCGTGATCTTTCTGAATTGTGTAACTACCTCCTAGCAGGTCATCCTGCCCGCAACGTTGTCCCTCTTCTGTCTGTCCTCTTGCTGTCTAGGACAACTTTCTAAACACAAGTCAGACCATGCCGCTCCTAGCTTGGCCTCTTTGGAAAGCACAGTGAACCCTCCTTGACCTGGCCGCCACCTGCCTCCCTGGCTTCGCCTCTCCCCACTTTACACTGGGTGCCTGGGCAACGCTTACGCTTAGGGCCCGCCCGGCCCTCCAGGTCTGCTGCCCCTTCCCCCACCTCGACATCCGACATCCGCTTCTGCTCTGAGCTCTCCCTGGAGTCTCCCATCCCTTCCTCTTCTACCTCACTCAGTAACTCACTCAGTAACACTGCCACGCCTTGGGGCCGCTCCTCTAAGACATTTCCCTGGGCCCACTGGGCGTGGCGGGCACCCCTGCCCTGTGACCCCTTGACACCACAGCCACCCCACATAGAATTCATCACATCATTCCATCATCAGTGGCCTTGCTCATCTGTCCTTCCCATGCCACCTGACTTCCTCCAGGACAGAGACTCTGGCTGATTCTCCTTTGTGTCTTCAGGACCTGTAACAGTGTCTGGCACACACAAAGGGTCCAGTGTTGGGTGTTTTGTTTTCTTGTGTATTTTTGATAGAAATGAATGATTGATTTTGCGAGTGAACTCTGGGAAAATCATGTGTTCTCTCTAGGTTCCTGTGTGCTTGGCTGTGTATAGGAGGTTTGAGTAGTTTGGAAGTTCTGTGTAGGACTCTGATTGTATGATGTTCGCTCAGCAAGCACGCATATCGAGTGTCTGGCCTCCTGCGCCCTCCCTGTCCCTTCTCCCAGGTATACCTGCCGCACCCTTTTTGAGCGCCACAAGCTACTATTCAGTTTTCAGATGTGTGCCAAAATCCTGGAGACTTCGGGCAAGCTTAACATGGACGAGTACAACTTCTTTCTGCGTGGGGGTGTGGTGAGTTGGGCAGAGGGCACATCCACGTGTGGGCTGGGCCAGGCTGGGGATGGTGGCCAGTATGATGAGGACTCCGGACCCAGAGGGTAAGGCCCAGGGCTCCAGCGAGTAAGCCAAGAACCACCAGGAGCAGGGCACGGGAGCTCCCATGGGCTGTGGGGGTGACTTCCCACATGCTCCCTTGCTCACATGACAAGCAGAACTTTGGGGCCCCTTTTACCTGTGACCCACTGTTTGGCATGATCCTGCTACTTTTTCACTGTCTTTCAAACCACTGCTTCCCCAGCTTACAGCACGGTTACCATGCTATTGTCTGCCTGGCAAGCTCCTCGACCCCTCCCCCTTCCTCACTGTGCTGCATTTGCTCAGAAAAACTACCACTCGGGTTCGATCCAGCTCTGAAGTTCTGTGTGACCCATGCTCCTGAATGTGGCTGAAGAAAAACACCCATACTGATGGGACTCACTTTCAATCCATGATCCTTAACCTCACGTGGGCCCTGAAACTGCCAGACCATGATGCCACGTTGCCTTGCCTGGGCTAGTCATTCGCCCACCCTCTGGGACAGCAGTTTCATTTCTTCTGACACCTTCACTTCACCTCTCACCCGGATTTTAGCAATAGCCTCCCAACACTCCGCCACCCCTGATCTCTCAACATAGTGACAGGAGAAATTGTTTTAAAATGGGTGCCCCATCATGGATGTCCCCTCCCACTATCCAGCTCCTCAATCCATCCTCTCCAGCTGCCCAGGCCTCCTTGCTCTCAGAGACACATCCCGCCTCAGGGCCTTTGCATGGGCTGTTCCTTCTGCCAGAAACTGTGCCCTCAGGTGTCCACATTTGGCCTCTCCCACCTCCTCCAATACTTGCTTCAAATCTTACCCCGCTAAGATCTCATTGACCTTCTCATTTAATACTTCAGACTCCCTTCACGCACTTTAATCTTCCTTAGCCTCCTCAACTTATTCTATTTTTTTCCATGGCACTGGAAAAATCTCTATTATACAGTAGTAGATAATTTACTTATTTATGTTCTGGTTCATTATCTTCCCTCCCATGTTGGAAAAAAAGCTCCTTAAGGGCAGAGATATTTGTCCTTTTTCTTCATGGATGTCTCCTAAGTGCTTAAAAAACTTGCCTGACCAGGCGGTGGCGCAGTGGATAGAGCGTCAGACTGGGATGTGGGAGACCCAGGTTCGAGACCCCGAGCTCGCCAGCGTGAGCGCGGGCCCATCTGGCTTGAGCAAAAGCTCGTCAGCTTGAACCCAAGGTCGCTGGCTCCAGCAAGGGGTGGCTCGGTCTGCTGAAGGCCCACAGTCAAGGCACATGTGAGAAAGCAATCAATGAACAACTAAGGTCGCAACGGCAATGAAAAACTAATGATTGATGCTTCTCACCTCTCTCAGTTCCTGTCTGTCTGTCCCTATCTATCCCTCTCTCTGACTCTCTCTCTGTCTCTGTAAAAAAACAAAACAAAACAAAACAAAACTTATAGCTGGTGAACAATAAATATTTGTTCAAGAGAGAGAATAAGTGAGTGAACTAACAGTTTGCGCCTCTCTAAAGTGTGAGGCTACCAGTTGTAGGAGGCAACCACCAGAGGGCGCAAGCTTCCTAAATTTGAACTGGGATATCTCAGCACTGCGGGCTGAGACACTTACTAAATTCCTACATTTATTTCCCTAATAAAGGTGGGTTCCAATCCATTTTGGATCCCTGTATTCATTTTTTCATTCTGTTACATGCAGAACTCAGCTTGGATTTTCCATGTTTTTTAAAAAAATAACTCGGCCGGCCCTGGCTGGGTGTCTCAGTGGAAAAAGCGTCGCCTTGGCTCTGGGTTCAAGCCTGGGTCAGGGCATGTACCAGAAGCAATCAATGAGTGTACAACTAAGTGGAACAACGAGTTGATGCTTCTCACTCTGTCTCTCAAAACATTAGAAAAAAACGTTTTTTAAAGGTAACTTTTTGGGGAGGTGTTCCTGGTCAATCCTTTTCCAGTGTCTCCTTCCCCCCAGGTCCTGGATCGGGAGGGCCAAATGGATAACCCGTGTACCAGCTGGCTTGCAGATGCCTACTGGGACAACATCACAGAGCTAGACAAACTAACCAATTTTCACGGCCTCATGAACTCCTTTGAGCAGTATCCTCGCGACTGGAACCTGTGGTATACCAATGCCAACCCGGAGAAGGCTATGCTGCCAGGTGCCTCTGCGTCTGGGACCCCTGCTCCTGTCTGCCTCCCACGTGCTTGCCCGACCCTTTAGTCTTTATCACTCCTCCCAGGTTGCCCTCCCACCTGCCCCCTGGCAGGGCATTCCCTGCAGGTACCCCTTGGTTCAGATCCCCTACTCTTGCAGCCTCTCCCTGCAACAGCTCAACCTGTCCCCAGGTGAGTGGGAGAACGCCTGCAACGAAATGCAGCGGATGCTGATTGTTCGCTCCCTGCGTCAGGACCGCGTGGCATTCTGTGTCACCTCTTTCATTGTCTCCAACCTGGGCTCCCGCTTCGTGGAACCGCCGGTGCTAAACATGAAGTTGGTCAGTGGCTTGGTTGCCCCACCCACACCACCCGGGTCCTTCCGGGCTCCCTCTCCCCCTTCAAGTCTGCCATATGCATTTCCTCAGTCTGTTTTTCCCCTCCCCCCCCGCCCTACGGCTTGTGTCACATGGCCTTCTGCTTGAGGCTGTGCCCTGTGCTGGCAGGTGCTGGAGGACTCCACCCCACGAACCCCGCTGGTATTCATCCTGTCCCCTGGCGTGGACCCTACCAGTGCCCTGCTCCAGCTGGCAGAGCACACAGGCATGGCGCAGCGTTTCCACGCCCTGTCCCTGGGCCAGGGCCAGGCCCCCATTGCCGCTCGGCTCCTCCGAGAGGGCGTCATTCAGGGTCAGTGGCATTCTTGTTCTCCCCTGCCCTTGGCCAGGGGCCTAGTCCAGCCTCAATCTACCATAACTGCAGCACCTACTTTCCCAGAAGGCCCCGGGAGGGACAGGCCGGAGCCTTTTAACGCCTACACACACACAGTCACACACACGTGCACACACACACTCATACACTCACACACACATACTCATACACACACGCACACATACACACATTCATACACTCACACGCTTATACAATCACACACACGCTCACACACACATGCTCACACACGCTCACACACACGCACACGCACTCATACACACACACCCGCACACAGTCACACACACACACGTGCTCACACACATGCACACACACAGTCACACGGGCTCACACACACAGACTCACACACACATTCATACACTCACACACACACGCTCACACACACACCCATACACTTACACACACCTGCACGCACACACATCCATATACTCACACACACGCTCACACACACGCACACACAGTCACACATGTGCACACACACCCTCACACACATGCTCACACACGCACACACAGTCACACATGTGCACACACACTCATACACTCACACACACACTCACACACACACACACACACTCAGTTGGATAATGGGAAAAATGGGGCTTAGGAAACAAGTTCCACTAAATCTAGCATCTCTTTGCAGGACATTGGGTGTTCCTGGCTAACTGCCATCTGTCACTGTCCTGGATGCCTAATCTGGACAAACTGATAGAACAGCTGCAGGTGGAGGACCCTCATCCTTCCTTCCGCCTCTGGCTCAGCTCCAGCCCGCACCCGAGCTTCCCTATCTCGATCTTACAGGCCAGCATCAAGATGACCACAGAGCCACCAAAGGTACGGGCGACTTCAGAGAGCTGCATCCACCACACCATCTGGCCCGCCTTTCCTCCTGTGGGCCTCCTCTCAGACAGAAGGCTTAACCTTAACAAGAACACATTTTGATTCTACTGTCCTCTAAAAACAAAATTTTTTTTTACCTCATCTCTTTCCTCTTTGTGCCAAACTCTCAGAACATAAGGCTAATATCAAATATTTCTTGAGTGTTATTATGTACCAGGCATTGTTTTAAGTGCTTTACTTTTATTAATGCATTTAATAAGCACACACCTTATCAGGTAAGTGCTATTAACCCATTTTACAGACAGGAAACTGAAACACTGAAAAGTAAATAGTCCACAGAACTTACCTGTCTCCCATGCTTATTTTAGTAGCTTTTCATTGCTTTTAGACAAGATTAAAACTCTTATGAAGATGGCCTGTGTATTCCAGTAGGCACCTCCCCAACTTCATCCATCGCTAGTCTCCCCTTCCCTATCTTTGCTCTACCTACACCATTAATTCTTAAATCTTTTTTAAATGTATTTTTATTTTAAAATATTTTCTTAAGTGACAAGTAGGGAGGCAGAGAAACAGACTCCTACATGTGACCGAACCAGGATCCACCTAGCAAAACCCCTATGGGGCAATGCTCTGTCCATCTAGGGCTGTTGCTCCATTGCTTGGCAACTGAGCTATTTCAGCGCCTGAGGTGAGGCCATGGAGCCATTCTCAGAGCCCTGGGCCAACTTGCTCCAACCCTTGAGCTATGGCTGTGGGAGGAGAAGAGAAAGATAGAAAGAGAGAAACAAGATAGGGAGGAGTATAGACACAGAGTCGCTTCTCCTGTGTGCCCTGACCAGGAATTGAATCAGGGACATCCACATGCCAGGTCGACACTCTACCACTGAGCCAACTGGCCCATGCAATTTTTAAGCCTTTTTGTGGTTCTTCCTCAATAGACCCTGCATTCTCCTGCCCTAAGGCTTCTGTACATGCTGCTATCTCTTCTTTCCTCTCCGCCCCCTTCTTTGCCCCTTCTAATCTCAGGAAGCCTCTGGCCTCCATGTCTAGGTCAACATCCCAGTGACACCCTTTTCATAAAGCACTCCCACTCCTTCTGGACCTTACTGCTGCAGTAATTTTACAAGTGTTAGTGTAATTCTCACTAATACCTGTCTTCTCTTGACTGTGAGCTCCATAAGGGCAGAGCCTTTGTGTTTTATTTTCTCTTTCACCATTTTGCTCATCCTCGGACAAGCACAGGAACTAGAATGTAGTAGATGCTCAACAAATAAGTACTATTTGAATGCATGCATACATGGAGGTCTTTCATTGTTCTAAATCCTCCTTGAACACCCTGGGTAGTTGACACAGCTGACTGTCACTTTCCCTGGATTCCCTGACACACTCCTGGTTTTCCCTCTGTCTCTTGCCACATCATTTATTACTTCTGTGCTGCTTTCTCCTCCTGTCCTGTGGTTCTATCTCAAGACTTAGTCCTTGCACTCCAACTTTTCTCATTCTACATTTCTTCCTCTCACGGCTTGGTAGAGAAATTGTCCTTTTCCTGATTTCAGCTCTAATCCCTGTCTCTGGCTCCAGTAGTAAACTCAAGTTCCAGGTCTGAATTCCATCTGGTTACAAAACATTTCTTCTTGGCACGCCACCACCCTAAATCCCACACTCTCAAAACAAGCTGTCGGTTCCTCCATAGATTATCTCCTTATCCGATTTTTGTTAATAGTGCCACTAATTATTTATTTTTATATTTTAGAGAGAGAGAGAGAAAGGGGGTGAGATGAGAAGCATCAGCTTGTAGTTGCTTCACTTTAGTTTTTTATTGATTGCTTCCTACACGTGCCTTGACTAGGGGCTCAAATCGAGCCAGTGACCCCTTGCTCAAGCCAGCGACCTTGGGATCCTGTTGATGATCCTGTGCTCAAGCCCACGATCCTGTGCTCCTGTGGGCAACCTCGGGGTTTTGAACCAGGGCCCTCAGTGTCCTGGGTGGACACTCAATCCACTGTGCCACCACCAATCAGGTGCCAATAATTTTTTTTGAAAAATAATATGTGTAAAGTTTATTTTTATTTACCTTTATATGTTTTCTGCCAACAAAAAGGCATTCTGTGTCTCCATTTAAAAATCTCAAACAATGCCTGACTGGGGCCGCACAGTGGATCGAGCGTTGACCTGGGACACCGAGGACCCAGGTTTGAAATCCTGAGGTCACCCACTGGAGCGCAGGCTCATCCAGCTTGAGCATGGGATCACCAGCTTGAGCGTGGGATCATAGACATGATCCCATGGTCACTGGCTTGAGCCCAAAGGTCTCTGGCTTGAAGCCTAAGGTCGCTGGCTTGAGCCCAAGGTCACTGGCTTGAGCAAGAGGTCACTGGCTCAGCTTGAGCCCCTCCTCCCCCGTCAAAACACTATGAGAAGCAATCAATGAACAACTAAGGTGACACAACTATGGGTTGATGCTTTTCATCCTCTCCCTTGCTGTCTTTTTTTCTCTCTCTCTCTCTTTTGAAAAAATAAATAAGTAAATAAATAATTCAAACAAGCTCTGACCGGTGGTGGGGCAGTAGATAAAAGCATTGACCTGGAATGATGATGTTGCCAGTTCAAACCCCAGGCTTGCCAGATCAAGGCACATGAGAAGCAACTACTATGAATTGATGCTTCCCACTCCTTCCCCCTTTCTCTCTCTCCTTTCTTTAAAATCAGTAATCATTAGCCTGACCAGGCAGTGGCGCAGTGGATAGAGTGTCAGACTGGAATGCGGAAGACCCAGGTTCGAGACCCCAAGGTCGCCAGCTTGGGTGCGGGCCCATCTGGCTTGAGCAAAAGCTCGCCAGCTTGGACCCAAGGTCGCTGGCTCCAGCAAGGGGTTGCTTGGTCTGCTGAAGGCCCGCGGTCAAGGCACATGTGAGAAAGCAATCAATGAACAACTATGGTGTCGCAACAGCAACGAAAAACTAATGATTGATGCTTCTTACCTCTCTCCGTTCCTGTCTGTCTGTCCCTATCTATCCCTCTCTCTGACTCTCTCTGACTCTCTCTCTGTCAATAATCAATAATCATTAAAAAATCAATAATCATTAAAAACAATGTCAAACAAACAACAAAAAACAAAAAGTGTCAGTCTAGAAATATGTCCCCAGTGTAACAGAACAGTTTTTGTTCATTTTTTAGACTTGTTTTTCTTTGCCTTCTAAAAGAGGCGTGTACCTTGCTAGCACCATGTGATGGGTAGAGGTGTGTGGGTATGGGGGTAGGCACTATTTAGGTCTGCATAATGAGGTGGGAGGCAATGAATCTTAGTGCAACCCAGGAGGAGGCAGACAGAACCCAGCCATGGGGTGGCTCGGAGGGGAGGGGGTCCACCCTGGCTTGGCCCAGGGGTGCTTTCTGCGAAAGACAGAACATCCTGCAATCTGCCAAATCTTCAGTGGAAGTGAACATTCAGGGTTTACTTGGTACAGCTGGATTTCTTTTGGAAGCTAACAAAGTGGCCAATATTTTTAAATATTTTATTTGGAAATTATTTTAAATGTACAGAAAAGTTGTAAGAATAAGAATAATATGAAGAACACCCACTTGTATGCTACCCAGATTCATCTATAGTTACCATTTTGCCATAACATTTGGTCTCTCTTCTGTTTCTCTCTTCCCACATACACACCTTTTCTGAACCACTAGAAAGTAAGGTGCGCGTACGCATCACAGTCCTTCACCACTAATACTTCAGTGTCTTTCCACGTAAATGGATCAACCCTAAGAATAAGGAGGTTTGTAAAACTGCAGCACAGTTGCCAAATTCAGAAAATTGATACAGCCTGACCAGGCGGTGGCACAGTGGATAGAGCATTGGCCCAGTACACTGAGGGCCCCGGTTTGAAACCCCAAGGTCACGGCGACAGCAATGAACTCATAGGCTTGAGCACAGGCTTGCCAGCTTGAGCTCAGGGTCACCGGCCTGAGCGTGAGATCATCAACATGATCCCAAGGTTGCTGGCTTGAGCTCAAGATTGCTGAGTTGAAGCCCAAGGTCACGGGCTTGAGCCCAAGGTGGCTGGCTTGATCAAGGGGTCACTCGGTCTGCTGTAGCCCGCCCCCCCTGGTCAAGGCACATATGAGAAGCAATTAATAAACAACTAATATGAAGCAACTATGAACTGATGCTTCTCATCTCTCTCCTTTTGCCCCTCTCTCCCTTCCTCTCTCTCTCAAAAAATATTTTTTGATATAGTACTTTAATTTAAATCTATTACATATTTAATTTTGTTAAATGATTCAATCATGACCTTTAATCTCCCGCACCCCCTGCCCAGGATTCATTCTCCATCAGGCATTGTCATTCCCTTGTCCTGTGAAAGAGGCCAGTTTCCACACAGGACATACAAAGTCAGCCCAAATCATTGAGGGAAAGCGGTTTGTCTAAGTTTCACTTCAAATCAGAGTCCCCATTAATCATAACCCCAGTTTGGGGTGTCATCCTGGACTATATTCTTGGATCTGCCACCCTGTATTTTTTAAATTAAATATTAAGTAGAAAAGAAAAAAGTAGATTCAAAAATATTTATGAAATATTAGCAACATATAAAGGATCACGATTCAATAAATACCTGTGTGCCCATCCTTCCATGTAAGAAGAATTATCATTTTCTCTGAAGTCTCAATGCACTTCTCCCAAATCTCATTCCTTTTCCTCTCCACTCAAAAGAAGCCCTTATTCTGAATGTTGTGTTTGTCACTTTCTTTTCTTTACAATTATTTTTTCTCTCTCTTTTTTTTTTTTAACAGAGACAGAGAGAGAGTCAGAGAGAGGGATAGATAGGGACAGACAGACAGGAACCGAGAGAGGTGAGAAGCATCAATCATCAGTTTTTCGTTGTGGCACCTTAGTTGTTCATTGATTGCTTTCTCACATGTGCCTTGACCGCGGGCCTTCAGCAAACCGAGTAACTCCTTGCTGGAGCCAGCGACCTTGGGTCCAAGCTGGTGAGCTTTTTGCTCAAACCAGATGGGCCCGTGCTCAAGCTGGTGACCTCGGGGTTTTGCACCTGGGTCCTTCTGCATCCCAGTCCAACGCTCTACCCACTGTGCCACCGCCTGCTCAGGCTCTTTACAATTTTAACACAAAAGTTTGTATGGCTAATGGAACCATGCTAGATAGATCGATAGATAACATGTCCATTATATATAAATTCCTTTGCAACTTGCTTTTTTCATTCAACATTACCTACTTGATATTTACTCATGCGATTCTTCATGTTTTGTAGTTCTAATATTCCAGATCATAAGCCTTGTCAGTTATTTGTTTTGTGGGTTGTTTTTTTCCTTTATGTTACTTTTCAGTTAATAGGAAAAAATTTTAATTTATCTGTTGATTTTATAGAGGAAGGGAGAGAGAGAAATATCAATCTGTTCCAGTATGTGCTCTGATCGGGGATCGAACCTGCAATCTTTGGCATGTCAGAAAGATGCTCTAACCAACCAACTAAGCTATCCCGCCAGTGCTGTGAATAGAAATTTTTAATTTTTATCAGGTTGAATTTAGCTATCTCCTGTTTTTATTTATTTTTACTTTTTTTTATTTTATTCATTTTAGAGAGGAGACACAGAGAGACAGAGAGAGAGAGAGAGAGAGAGAGAGAGAGAGAGAGAGAGAGAGAAAGGGGGGAGGAGCTGGAAGCTCAACTCCCATATGTGCCTTGACCAGACCAGTGCAGGGTTTTGAACTGACGAACTCAGTGTTCCCAGGTCGATGCTTTATCCACTGCGCCACCACAGGTCAGGCTATCTCCTGTTTTTTATGGTTTGTGCTCCTATGTCCTGTTCAGGAAATCTTTGCTTGCTACAAGGTTATTAAGTCACTCACTTATGCTTGTCTTCAAAACAATTTTACAATTTGACTTTCACATATAAGTTTTTATTCACTTCAAATTGACTTTTGTGAGTGTAGAATGAGGTAGAGGTCCAATATTTTTCCACTTGAATAATCAGTTTTCCCACATAGATAACCAATCTTCCTAGTACTATTATTAATTTTTAATTTTTAAGAAAAGATTTTATTGATTTTAGAGGGAGGAGAGAGAGAAAAAATGGCAGTGGGTAGGGGAAGGAGCAGGAAGCATCAGCTCATTGTTGCTTCTCATGTGGGCCTTGAGTGAGCAAGCCTGGGCTTGAACTGGCTTTTGAACTGGCAGCCTCACTGTTCCAGACCTATGCTTTATCCACTGCACCACCACAGATCAGGCTCCCAATATTTTTATATTTATTCATTTTAGAGAAGAGAAAGAGGGAGAGAGAGGAGCGGGGAGGAGCATGAAGCATCAACTTCCATATGTACCTTGACCAGGCAAGTCCAGGGTTTCGAACTGGCAACCTCAGCATTTCAGGTTGATGCTTTATCCACTGCGCCACCACAGGTCAGGCCCACAATATACTGTCTTAATTACCATATAGGTCTATTGTATTTTTTTTTTTGAAAGAGAGAGAGACAGACAGACAGATAGGGACAGACAGGTAGGGAGAGAGATGAGAAGCATCAATTTTTCGTTGTAGCTCCTTAGTCTCCTTAGTTGTTCGTTGATTGTTTTCTCCTAAGTGCCTTGATGGGGGGCTGCTACAGCAGAGTGAGTGACCTCTTGCTCAAGCCAGTGACCTTGGGCTCAAGCCAGTGACCTTGGGCTTCAAGACAGTGACCTTTGGGCTCAAGCCAGCAACCCTGTGCTCAAGCTGGCAACCTTGGGGTTTCAAACCTGGGTCCTCTGCATCCCAATTCGATGCTCTATCCATTGTGCCACCGCCTGATCAGGTGGTCTATAATAATTCTTGATAGCTGGTAAGGAAAATTTTCTTACCTTACTTTTCTTCAGGCTACTCTCTAACATAGATTTTAGATTTAGCTACAGAGACATGGTGTAGAATTGGCTACTTGAAACCTGTATAATTATGTTAACCAGTGTCACCCCAATAAAATTCAATTAAATTTTTTTTTATAATCAGCTTGTCAAGCTCCACAAAATCCTATGGATTGATTTGAAAGAAATCCACATCTTTAGGATACTGAGCCACTTAGCTCATGAGAACAGTATGTCTCTCCATTTAGTCTTTATTTCAATAATGATTTGTCATTTTCTCTGTAAGAATCTGTACATTAAAAAAAAAATGTGTGGGCCTGGCTGGTTTTCTCAGTGGATAGAGTGTAGACCTGGTATGTGGACACCTGGATTTGATCCCCAGTCAGGGCACACAGGAGAAGTGACCATATGCTTCTCTCCCCCTCCCCCTCTCCTTCTCTCTCTCTTCCTCTCCTGCAGCCATGGCTCAGTTGATTCAAGCATGTTGGCCCTTGGCCCTGGGTGCTGACGATGGCTCTGTGGAGCCTCTGCCTCGGATGCTAAAAATAGCTCAGTTGCAAGCATGGCCCCAGATGGGCAGAGCATTGGCCCCAGATGGGTTGCTGGGTGGATCCCAGTTGAGGTGCATGTGGGAGTCTGTCTCTCTGCCTCCCCTCCTCTCACTTGGAAAAGAAGAAAAAAAAAGTGGGAGGACAAGAAGGTAGGGCTGCCCCTAGTCCACAGAGTGCCAGTGTGTGAATTAGAGAAAGGCACCCAGACCTGTGAATGCACATGCTAGATGCAGATCAAGGGCTGGATTTCAGCCTCCACTCAGCCCTTCTGCCAGTGCACCTGTGCAGTGAGCAACTCCGCAACTCTCCACACTGATGCTAGTGGCAGGGCTGAGCAAGACACTGCCATCCGTTCTCTGTGCTTCATTGTCCCCAGGGCCTGAAGGCCAACATGACACGTCTCTACCAACTGATAACAGAACCACAGTTCACCCGCTGCTCCAAACCTGTCAAGTATAAGAAGCTGCTGTTTGCACTCTGCTTCTTCCACTCTGTGTTACTTGAACGCAAAAAGTTCCTGCAGCTTGGCTGGAACATTACCTATGGTTTCAATGACTCCGACTTTGAGGTTTGTTCTAAGCTGGGGTCCTTTACCCCAGCTCTCCCTCCTTATACTTCTGTTCCCAGGGCTCCCCTGCGGGAATATCCAAAAGCCCATGTTAAAGCCCCATTGGGAAAGTTTAAAAAGAAAGAAAAAAGCGCCCCATTAGAAGAGTTTCTGCAGTAACTGCGTGTGGCGCTGGGTGTTTGTGCTGGGCCCATGCACAGGTGTCAGAGAATTTGCTGAGCCTCTACCTGGATGAGTACGAGGAGACACCCTGGGATGCGCTCAAGTACCTCATTGCTGGCATCAACTACGGGGGACACGTCACAGATGACTGGGACCGGCGCCTGCTCACCACCTACATCAATGACTATTTCTGTGACCAATCTCTGTCAACCCCCCTCTACCGGTGAGGGGGAGATGGCAGTGAGCAGCGAGCTAGAGGACACAAAGAGACCGGGTGGCAGGACTGAGGGTAGGGCAAGTGTCTGAGGGGAGAACATGAGACTGAGAGAAGGCAGAGTATGTGGGGTCGGGAGGAAGAGCAAGAGCAGAGAACTGGACAAATGGGACATATGTAGGGACGGGGGTCTTGGTCCCAGAGTACCCACAGTGGGCTGACAATTGTACTGTGGCTCCGCAGGTTGTCGGTATTGGAGACTTATTTTATCCCTAAGGATGGGAGCCTGGCCTCTTACAAGGAGTACATCAGTATGTTGCCTGGCATGGACCCCCCTGAGGCCTTTGGCCAGCACCCCAATGCAGATGTGGCTTCCCAGATCACTGAGGCACGGACCCTCTTCGAGACTTTGCTTTCTCTGCAACCCCAGATTACACCCTCCAGGGCTGGAGGCCAGAGCAGGGAAGAGAAGGTAAGAAGAGGCAGACACCTAGGGCGGGGGAAGCCATGAGGAAGAGAGGGCTGCATTCAGGGCTCCTGCCTCGCCAGGTCCTCGAGTTGGCCACTGATGTAAAACAGAAGATCCCTGAAATGATCGACTATGAGGGGACCCGAAAAGTGCTGGCTCTGGACCCCTCCCCTCTCAATGTGGTCCTTCTGCAGGAGATCCAGAGATACAACAAGCTTATGGAGACCATCCTGTAAGATGCAGAGGGACTCTGCAGGATGTGGGGAGGGCTTCAGGGGAAAGGCCTTCAGCTCCTGCCTAGGATGACTCTTCCAGGCCCATCCCATCTCTAACCTTCCACCCTATCCTGCTCAGGCTCTCACTGACAGACCTGGAAAAAGGCATCCAGGGCCTCATCGTCATGTCTACGAGCCTGGAAGAGATTTTCAATTGCATCTTTGATGCCCATGTCCCTCCGCTCTGGGGAAAGGCAAGATTACACCACTGTTGATCCTACTCCAACAATGAGCTCTCCTTTCACCCCTGTGCCTCAATATCCTGGTTCTTTTATTTATTTTTATTTTTTTTAGATTTTATTTATTGATTTTTGGATAGAGGAGAGAGAGAGAGAGAAAGAGCGGGAGAGTGAGAAAGATGGGGGAGAAGCAGGAAGCATCTACAAGTAGCAGTTGCTTCCTGTATGTGCCTTGACCAAGCAAGTCCAGGGATTTGAACTGGCAACCTCAGCGTTCCAGGTTGATGCTTTATTCACTGAGCCACCACAGGTCAGCCCAATATCCTAGTTCTTGGTATCTTGGTAGGTATATAGCAAAATGCAGTAAGCCTGGGCTTTGGAGCCTGGCTGGTTCAAGGTGGAAACCTGGTTCACTGACTGATTTTGCACAAGATATTAACTTAGAAACTTACTCAGGGCAAGTTATTAACCTCCTCAAGATGCTTCTAGCCTGACCAGGCGGTGGTGCAGTGGATAGAGCTTCGGACTGGGATGCGGAAGACCCAAGTTCAAGACCCTGAGCTTGCCAGCTTGAGCGCGGGCCCATCTGGCTTGAGCAAAAGCTCACCAGCTTGGACCCAAGGTCGCTGGCTCCAGCAAGGGGTGGCTCGGTCTGCTGAAGGCCCACGGTCGAGGCACATGTGAGAAAGCAATCAATGAACAACTATGGTGTCGCAATGGCAACGAGAAACTAATGATTGATGCTTCTCACCTCTCTCCATTCCTGTCTGCCTGTCCCTATCTTTCCCTCTCTCTGACTGTCTCTCTCTGTCCCTGTAAAAAAAAAAAAAAAAAAAAAAAAAAAAAGCTTCTAGGATTCCCAATACTGTGATAACTTAGTAGGTGCTTTATCAATGGTGACTGGTTACTATTACTGTTGCTACTTTTGTTAATAGTTGTCATTTCATCCTGGCCAGTTGGCTTAGTGGTAGAGTGTCAGCCTGGTGTATGGATGTCCTGGGTTCAATTCCAGGTCAGGGCACACAGGAGAAGCAACCATCTGCTTCTCCACCCCTCCCCCTCTCCTTTATCTCTCTCTTCTCCTCCCGCAGCCATGGCTCGGTTGAAGTAAGTTGTCCCCGGGTGCTGAGGATGGCTCCATGGCCTCATTTTAGGCGTTAAAATAGCTCAGTTGCTGAGTAACAGAGCAAGGGCCCCAGATGGGCAGAACATCTCCTGGTAGGGGGCTTGCTGGGTGGATCCCAGGTCAGTTGGGGTGCATGTGGGAGTCTGTCACTCTGCCTCCCTGTTTTACACTTAAGAAAAAAAAGTTGTCATTTTATGTTTCTTTCCTGGCAGTTAGCTTTTGGAGTATTTTACCCAACTGAAGTTGGGGAGCAGGGTCTGAACTCACATTTTCTTCTTATATATGCTCTGAGTGCTCAAAATAAGGACTGGAACACATAAATGAATGAATGAACACATACTGCCTTGTCCCCCAGGCATATCCCTCACAAAAGCCACTGGCTGCATGGACCCGGGACTTGGCCCTGCGTGTGGAACAGTTTGAGCTGTGGGCTAGTCGCGCCCGGCCTCCTGTGATCTTCTGGCTGTCGGGCTTCACCTTTCCCACTGGCTTCCTTACTGCTGTGCTGCAGTCTTCAGCTCGCCAAAACAATGTGAGCCACGTGGCAAGTGGGATAGAGATTGGATGCTGGAGACATGTACTTGCTCGCCTCTCCGGGGTCCTCCCTTATCCTCACTTTCAATCCCCAGATTTCAGTGGATAGCCTTTCTTGGGAGTTTATCGTTTCCACCGTGGATGACAGCAACCTAGTGTATCCACCCAAGGTGGGAGCCAGATGTACTTGGGTTCCTGAGCAAAGGCGGGTCTGGTGGAGGAGGGTCCTGGGAGCAAAGATGGGAAACAACTGGTTGAGGAAGGAGGAGAGATGTGTCAGGTCAGGCGTGCTGACAACCAGTGATCTTGACTTCCCCCCAACCTGTCCCCACGTCTCCCCAGGATGGTGTCTGGGTTCGAGGCCTGTACCTGGAGGGTGCTGGCTGGGACCGGAAGAGCTCCTGCTTGGTGGAGGCAGAGCCTATGCAGCTTGTCTGCCTCATGCCCACGATCCATTTCCGGCCTACAGAGAGCAGAAAGAAGAGTGCCAAGGGTGGGACACTCCTTCATACCTGACTGCCTCACCCCTAGTTTTGATACTAACCCATCTTCTGCTCCCTGCCTCCCCCACCTGTACTCCTACTTTGGTTTCCCAGAGGCTGCAGGGATCTGATTCCTCCTCTTCTCCTTTCCCTCAGGTATGTACTCCTGTCCTTGCTATTACTACCCCAACCGGGCAGGCAGCACAGACAGAGCCTCCTTTGTCATTGGCATCGATCTCCGGTGTGGAACCATGACATCTGATCATTGGATCAAGAGGGGCACTGCTTTACTCATGAGCCTGGACAACTGAGAAGGCCTCCTCCTCTTCCCTGATGTTGAGAGAGCGTCAGAGACTCTAGAAGCCAAAGCCAGCAATTTACCTCAGACTGAGGCTGGACCTCACTTAAGCCTTGGCCTTGGTTGAATTTGTTGTGTGATGGGGCCCTGGAGATACCTGGTGTGCTAGCTGTAAAGATGGAAGAATGGAAAGATGGAAGAATTGTATTGCAGTTCAGTGCAGTAAAACACCCACGACTACAAAGCCCTAAGTCTCCCTATGGGATGGAAGGATCTGGGGAGGAAGCCTGGACTTGGAAGAGGACAGGAGGGCTTCCAGAGCTGCTACTGGATGGGAAAAGCAAGGGAAGCGTGAGGCCTTGACATAGGGGCGTGGACTCAAACCACTGGGCGGGGCGGTAGAGCCTAAAGAGGGTGTGGCTACGTCTCGGTGCTGGACTAGAATGGAGAGGGTGGAATTTACTTTGGAAAGGCGCGTGATCCAAATGGAAAAGGGGTTTGTCAGACAGGGGTCGGTGCTGGATCCCATACAGTTGCACTTCGAACTCCGCAATCTCCATTCAGCATCTTATTCGACACTTGCGCTGAGACTAAAGGGACCAGCAGAAGGCAGGGCGGAGCTCCAGCGGTGTGGGGCGGGACCTAGAAGCGAGGAGGGGCGGGACTAGGAGAAGGAGGCGGGGTTGGGGGCGGTGTTTGTGTTGGAAAATCCAACTGCGCCACGGGGCGGAGCGGCCCCCCCAGCCCCAGCCTGGGAGAGGGGGGGGCCGCTCGACCCCCTGGGAGGCATTGGGGAGCCTGAACACCTGGGACACCCTAGAATCAGGTAATGGGGAGCTTTGAGGGCATCTGGAAAAAGAGAGGCCATCTCCTCTAAGGGGGGCGGGACGCCTGAGTCACAGGCGGAGAAGAGCTGGGGATGGACGTTTGAGTCTGAGCAAAGGCTTTGGGAAGAAGACTGGGGCGCAGGACATCCTAGTCCCCTAGAAGAGAGAGGGGGGAGGGTAGGGGAAGAGCTGAGAGGCACATGGTTTGAATTCTGGATGTTAAGAGGGGCCTGAAAGGACTTCCAGACCCCCGTGGGCTGGGATTCTCCTCCCGACAATAGGGCGGAGCGCGGCGGTCCCTGACTAAAGAGCCGAATTGGTAAAGGTGGGAGTTTGCTGATAGGTCTGTGCGATGGCTCCTGGAGGTCGGACGCGGTCTGGCAGGGGTATGTCTCCGGTCTCGAGGCCACTTCCAGTTTCTCCTCAGTGCTTTCCACGAGTGGAGGTTTTCAGTCCTGACGCTCACACCGAGAGTCCCGACAGCCTCCATACAATGGCCTCCGCCCTATCCACGCCGCTCACTGCCCCTTGTCTTGTCATCCCTGGTCCTGCCGCACTCTGCCCTCTCAGGTTCCTAGTCCTCGGCAGGCTCGGGCCCTTCTTTGTGCTTGGCCTTTCCGACGTGGCCACGAGATGGCGAGGGCGAGACGCTCAGCCCGAGCTTAAGGGAGAGAGGTGGGGTATAGGGCTGTGAAAGTGAAGCTCCCCTTCCCAGCCGGAGGGAAAGGTGGGCTGAGGTGCTGCTCTTCTGGTTTCCTGTCATCTCGGCCCCTTACAGGAAATTGTGGGCGGGAGGGAGCTGGGGACTGTCTCCGCCTCCGGGAGCTGGGGTAAATAGTGGGGAGGAGACACGCGGGTTGGTTACTAAGCAACACAGATTCGCTTCTAATCTACTGCAGTTTGTGGCAGTGACTCGGGATGGGAGTTGGCGAGTTTGGGGGCCTGGGAAACTGTGAAAGGTCGAGGTCACGATGCCTGGTTCTCGAGACAGAGAGAGTCTGGGAGGAAAGAGGGGAGGCAGCGAACTGGCACCAAAACGGATTCTGCCGTAGTCTGGAGGGGGGCGGGACCCAGGCGCGGTGCTGAGCTCTGCTCCCCTTACCCCCGGGCTTGCTTGCTCTGTTGCCAGAGTAACTGGAGAGCTAGACATCGGAGCCGGATTCCCGAACTCTTGTGTCCACCCAATCCGCTCCAGGAACGTCCCTGACGTCAGGGCCCTGGCCGCCAATGTGGAGGAGACGTTACAGGGACAGGAAGAGGGAGAGGGGAAGGCAGAGGTTGAGGAAATGAAAGGGTAGCTGCCCAGGACCCGCACGTGCACTCCCACACGCTCGCGCCCACTGCCCCGCCCTCCGCCGCACGCGTCGGAATCCGCCCCCCACACACCGCGCCTGCGCTGCGGGTCTGCTCTCTCCACCCCAACTCCCAGGCCCCCTTGAGTGCGTTTGCTAGGTACCGTTGGGCTTGGTTCCTGAGCCAGAAGTCTAGGTCTGCCTGCCCTCTTTCTCAAGGTCTCGAACCATTAATGCGTAACCTTTGGTGGGAGGGGCCGACTACCTGTTTCCCACCAGCCTCCCAGCTGGCGCCCCACTCTCCCAGGTGGTGAGCTGGGCGGAGCTGTGGTTTCCGGCCCCTTAAGCTCCGCCGTTGCCTTCCCGGGCTCTGGCTTAGGTTGCCTCCCCTCGAGGAACTGATCCAGTGCCCCTTCCCCAGCTTTCGCTTGGGCCCAGCTGCTGTTTGGAGGGGGACGGCGCTGCGGGGAAGCCACGGACGGCCCTTGGGACTCTTCCTGGGCCATCACATCTCTTGTTCGCGTGAATTCTCCTTTGATGTGTACCAAAATCCTCACCCCTAATGTTTCTTTCTCCATGGTGCTCTTTGCACCTCCCTCGGCTCCTTTAGAACTGTTTGCTCCCATCTCCACTCGTCCTTCCCGGTTGCTCTCGGTTATATAACTCTTCCTCTTGCCGTGTCCTGGTTTCAACTCCACAGACTCCGCCCTGGAACAACGCGGGGAGGGGCAGGAGAGTTGGGGACCCAGACAGATTACGGCTGACGGCCGGCTGGGCCAAGCGGGCATCTCACAGATGGGAGACGGAGTCCCACGGGACCCGGTGTCCCACCCCATACCTCCCACCCAAGATCTCGCCCAGGACAGAGAAGGCACAATATCTCAGAGAGGCGTGTCGGGACTCCGTCAGAAATGTGGGTTGGAAGGGCAGGGCAGGAGGTGGAGAGGTGGAGCCCAGAGGCCCGAGTCCCTGGGATTGCAGCCGTACAGGGGGTAAAAGAGATAAAAAGGGAAGCAGGTTGTTAGGGTCCTTCTTCCACCTCCCTCTCCTTTTCGGGTTGCCAGAATTCCTAAGGCTATTTCCCAGGAAGCTTAGCCAGCGGCCCCTCTCAGCCGGTAGGTGTCAAAGGTCTGTTGGAGGTGGCCTGGGATGATGTCACCAGTGCACGTGCCCCGGGATGGTTGCCAGGCGATGAGGCCTAGTGCATTCATTCCGGCCCCCCACTTCTGCCCCGAGTTCAGATCCAACCCCGTGCCATCTTTTCCCCCTCTCCCTTCCCCTAGGCCTGAGCATCCAGCAGGTGGGAAACCCTGGCCTGGAGTTTTGTGAGGGGGAGGAGCAGGGGTGTGGTGTGGTGAAAAGACTACACACAATCCTTTACTGGACTAAGAGAACTTTCCCCCAGATTGGCATGGAAGAGCGTTCTCTCCAAGCCCCCTCCCAGATGTCTTTTTACTTTTCCACCTCCTGCGCTTGCCTATTGTCCTATTGCCCAGTGTTCATTTTGTATGGAAGTGAGAGTAGTAGCAAGACATCCACCCTTGGGAGAAGAGCTGTGTGTGGTATGGAGGATTCAGTGCATGCCAGCTTATCTCTGATCTTAATCCATGGCACCCCCACCTCTATCTACCTCCTATAGTGAGGAGAAGAGTCAAAAAACAGTATCAGACTGAAGTCAGTGTGTTTATCCTGTGTAGGTGGGTGGGTCTTTCTCTAGGGGGAGGAGGACTCAGTTGATAGGTATGGCTGCCCTTGCCTATTGAGTTAAGTCCTGGGGTTAGTTATGGTATTAGAAAAAACTGGTTTATCGTTTTATATACCTTGGAGCTTGGACTGTCAGATCAGACTTTATTCCATTCCCAGCTCTGCCACTTAGTGGCTGTAGGAACTTGGAAAGGTCACAACCTCTCTGAGCCTCATATTCTTGATCTGGAAAATTTAAATATTAATAGCGTACCTACCTTTTATGCAGTGGGTGGGATAAAAATGAGATAATTTATGCACAGCACTTAGCACAGTGCCAGGCACAGAACGAACACCAAATAAACGCTTGTTATGAAATGTTTATTATCGCCAGATAGTGTTCGTTAGTATTTTTATTATTAAAGTTGGTAGGCCTGCTTTAAACTGGCCAGTACTTTAGGAGTTCTTTAGGGAGAAGTGGAGAGTTTGTGTTAATTTGGTAAGGAGAAAGAGAGGGGGTTGGAGATTAGCTTCCACTGCTTTGTACACTTTATTTGATGAAGGCTTTAGACAGATTTGTATTGCTTTCTCTAGGATTATTTTTTCTCCTCTTTGGAGAAGAAACAGCTAAGACTATTCTTCTGGCTGAGAAAATAAAATAATTGTATTGTGGTTCTTGACTTTTAAGCAAGACCCCAGTCCCCTTCTCATGTTGTTCTCTGGAGCTTTTCAATTTGCAAAGGGACTCCACAGTTTTCTTTTTGGGATGGGGCTAGGCTGAGGGGTGTGTAAAAGGTTGGGGTGGGTGGATGGAGAGAAACTAGTGCTGGGGGCTGGGGGGGCGGGTAGTTAAAGGAAGAGACCGGAAGGGAGGGGGGAGCCTGTTGGTGGGGAGGGAGGGAAGGGAGGGAAGGGAGGAGGAGGAGGTGGAGGAGGAGGAGGAGGAGGGGGAGGGGGAGGAGGGGGGATGGGGAGGAGGAAGAGGGGGAGGAGGAGGAGGAGGAGGAGGGAGGGAGGGAGAGAGGGAGGGAGGGAGGGAGGGGGTTGGGGAGAGCCTGCTACAGTTCTTTGTTTGACTCCGGGACTCAGGGACGGGGAGGAGGAGGGAGGGAGGCAGAGGCTGCAAGCGCCAGGGCAGGCCCAGGAGGCAGAGGAGGGACTGTCTCCCCCGCCCCCCCAGCCCCCACTCCCCCCCTGCTGCTCCCCCCCTCCCTACCCGGACTCCGGGGGCACCGCCGGGGGACAAACACCCAGCAGGTAACCCAGGCCTGGCTCGCTCTCTCCTCTTGGATTTTCCTCCCGGATGACCCCTTTCCCTGGTTCCGTCTCCTCGTTTTCCCCCGGCTTTGCCTCTTTTCCCTGGCCCTCCTTGTTCTGTCTCCCCACTTGGGCTTGTCGCCCGCTGGCCGCGCCGCTGTCTCGTGCAGCTCGACTCCCTTGCTCTCACCCGACAGCCTGTGCGCCCCAGGTCTGTCCGCGGCACCCTTTGGGGCTCTATTTCGCTGCTTCTCTGGGTTTTGCCTTCCTTCCGACCTGTCCCCTGGGGCTCCGAGGAAGGAGGGAGTCCCTGTCCTTTTCTTGCTTCCCCAGTTCCCCGCCCCCCAACTCTGGCCCCCTTTCTCCTTCTAGCAGTCTCTAGGGGTGGGGAGAGAACCGGAATTTGGGGGGCCCTTTGGAAGGGCAAGGGTCTATGCCTGTGTATGCCAGGTGGGGGGTGTGGGGGCGGTTAGTAACCCGGCTGCCTATGTTGTCCCTTTAAATGGCCCTCACATTTTAGGGGACTCGTCGGGGTGGAGGTACGGGCCGCCTGCCTGGGGGGCAGGGCTCTGGGTTAGTCCACAGTCAGGGGTGGTAATGATTTAAAGGGACAGTCTTGGTGTGGCCACTGCCACCCTGTGCCAGCGGGAAGGGAAGCCGGCGGGCCGTGTCTGGAGGGGCTTGGCTGAAGCGCAGGGCATTTGAGGCTGAGTCTTGTGGAGCCTGCCAGGTCTGGGACTGCTGCGGCTGGGAAAGTGCAGGGAGGGGTGGCAACTTGCCCCTTGCCTGGGCTTTCTCCAAGGCCCATCTTTGGGTTCATGGACTCCTTGGCCAAGAATCATTGAGTCCAAACTGCAGAGCCTGTCGGCCACCAGGTTGGAGCCACTGGCAGGTCTGCAGGTCAGCAGCCTGGCCCAGGCACACTGGAGCTGGTCCTTCAGCCTCCCCTTTTGTTGTTTGGCTCTGTGCACAAGAAAGCCCCAGCCCCTCCCCCAGCTCCCTCTCCCAGTCCACACGCCCCCCCCCCCAAAAAAAAACACACCCACCCCAGCTGTTGGACAGATGAATTACAGCCTCAGGCTTTGGGCCAGGGCTGGTAAGGGATTAAAGCTCTGGGGCTGGCCCTTTAAATGGCTGTTGGCCCCTCCCCCACTAGGGTGTCCAGACACCCTATACACACCCTGCTGACCCCCTTGGCTGCCCCTCATCTTCCTCTTGGTTTGTTCTAAGGCCTGGCATCCTCTGTCCAGGCTAGAGCTTCCCCAGCATCGCCCCCCGCCCCCAAACACATACACAAATGCTAGATCTTTCTCATTCCCTCTCCCTCTTTTTCTTTCTCTATCTCCCTGGTCCCACATTCTGAGTGCCCCTGTCCTGGGGGGTTCCAGCCTCAAGCTCCCTTCTTCAGCGGAAGTACCTTGCTAACCTGGCTTCCCTAGTCTGCAGCTGACTACTACCCTTGCCTAGTGAGGGGCCTTGCATAGGTCATAAATAGCACCTCCCTGGGGGCAGTGTCATCAGCAGCCCAGGCAGCTTGCAGCACATTGCATCATGGAGGTCTCTGGGGCAGGGGAAGGATGGGGGCTGTCAAGCCAGACCAGGGAATGAAGAGACTGGACTTAGAGCCCAAGTGTCTGGGGGACCCATACGGGCAGAGAACTGTTCCTAAAGGGTAGATTCCTAAGGAGCGAGTTTGAAGTGAAAGATTTAGTTCAGATCACTGGATGGACACCTGATTTTTGGCCTTGGACTTACTCTGAAAGGTCTAGTTTGTGTCTTGAGTGTTAGGAGAGGAGGGAGTGGGGCCTCTATCACCTTCTTGGGCCACACAGAGGAAGGAGGTGATGGGGAAACAGGATATGGCCTTGAGGGGTGGGATGGAAGGGAGGCTTGCAGCAGAGGCCACTTTCAGACCCAGGACCAGAGTCACAGTCTAGCTGAAGAGGAATGCTTCTCCCTGCTGGGCCTGTTCATCTAGTCTGGCCACCTGAGCTACTCAGGAGACCAGCCTGCACCCGCCTCGGGGAAGAGGAGAGAGGAGGGGGCAGAGTCCAGCGGGTGGGGTTGACTGGTGTCTTGATAAGGTTAGGGAGGAGGCAGAGCTGAAGGCAGAGGATCTGCTTGCCTGGGGCCAGAACTGAAGCCGACTTGGGTGCAGATGTCAGGGGTAGCTTGGCCTTCCCTGGGGCTAGGGACTCTCAGGAGGGTTCAGTCACTAGAGGGATCATGGACTGAGTGACCACTGTGGATTTACACAGATGCCAAGGCACACTCCCCTTACCCCAGGTCCAGGCTGCTCTTAAACCGGAAGGCTGGAGGACCACTTTGGGTATGGGGTTTTCTAGTTGCCATGGAAACAGATTCTCCCATCCCATAAGACCACCAGAGCCAGGTTTCTCCTCAATAAGGGAACATATAGCACAGAAAATTCTCTGGAAAACCCATCTCTAACTGGATTTTTTTCTTTTAGGTTCCCCCAGGCACCATGCCAGCCCCATAGTACCACCCACCTCACTCACTGTGGTCTGCTGCACCCCACTATTGGGGCACTGATTCCAATGAGACAGGGCACGGCAAACTCCATCAGGTAAGTCCTGCCCCTGAGCACTACACCCCATCCTGCCCCAGTAGTCCAATTGTGCATCACATGCCTGAAGAGGAGTGGTATGATCTAGATCATGCGCACTCCTCAGAATGAGCCAGTCTAACTCTGAGCATCCCTTCACTGTGATGCTCAAGTGGTTCAGCCTTCCTGGTTTATGGAGTTCCCCCTTCTGTTGCCTGTATGGTTCAGCCCTGTACTTCACCAGCCTCCCCATTACCACCAAAAAAATCTTTTCCCCCCAGTGCTACAACTCAGTTGCTTATTGAACTGCATTAAGCTAGGGTTTTCAAGCTGGAAAGTAGAAGAGAGATACACTAGAAGGATTTTTCTTGCGGGGGTGGGGAAGGGCTTTGCCCCTATGAGAGTTGTACATATGGAGATACTGGAGATCATTGCTCCAATAACCTGCTGTTGCCATGGCAACCTTGGCATCTCACTTTTCCTTCCAGAGCCTTTTCTGTTCTGTTCTCTCCCCACTCCACTACGGTATTACCCTAAGCTTTACTCTTCTGCTGCTTACCTCTCTCCTTCAGCCAGTTCTCAACCTGAGGCTCTGCTCCATCCCCCATTCCTCTGTAGGAGAAATGATGGTAAGGCAGTGACTTAAGTTCTTTGAGTGTACTTCACTCTTCTCCATTACTGAGTTGTTTTTTGTTTTGTTTTTTACAGAGACTGAGAGAGAGTCAGAGAGAGGGATAGATAGGGACAGACAGACAGGAATGGAGAGAGATGAGAAGCATCAATCATCAGTTTTTCATTGTGACACCTTAGTTGTTCATTGATTGCTTTCTCATATGTGCCTTGACCGTGGGCCCTCAGCAGATCGCGTAACCCCTTGCTCAAGCCAGCGACCTTGGGTCCAAGGTGGCGAGCTTTTGCTCAAGCCAGATGGGCCTGCGCTCAAGCTGGTGACCTCAGGGTCTTGAACCTGGGTCTTCCGCATCCCAGTCCGATGCTGTATCCACTGCGCCACCACCTAGGTGGTCAGGCCATTACTGAGTTTTTGAGTAAGACTTTTTTTTCTTTTGTGTACCTCTATTTGGCAAGATGGTTTGCACGTTGGGGTGCCTCAGTGGAATTGTGTTGAATGAATGTGTTAACATTGCCAAGAAACTGATGGCTTCTGATACTTGTTGCACAGCTTCCTCCCCACACCTTCTCTAGAGGACATGAGGTATTGGGGATGGTAACCTGGCATAGAGCTGAGGGGCCCGATGACCCAGGAAGTGGCCTGTGGGGATAAAATCAACAGAGGGAGAATAGGACAGGGGCATTATAGCAGGTGGTAAAAATGAGGCTCTGGAAAGAAGCCCAGCTCTACAACTCTCTTGCAGAATGACCTTGACCAAGTTACCTAACCTCCCTGAGCCTCAATTTCCCTATCTGTAGAATGGCATAATAAAAGGAACTCCTATACCAAATTTTGGGGAGGAGTTTTAAAAATGTGCAGAAAGTGATTAACAGTGCTTGGCATGTAATAATTATTCAGTAAATGCTAGCAATTATTACCATAATGGGAACCCCAGGGAGCTGGAGGATAAGCAAGAATATTGAGGATTAGGACAGAACTTGATTGAAGGCAGATAGACACCCAAGTACTTTTCAAACAGAAGGATCACTGATCCAGCAGGATGTCAGAATTCAGTGGAGTGAGGGGAGTGAGTCGTCAGCAGGGTCAGTCTGCTCCCTGACTGTTCAGGAACATGAAGGCATACACAGAAAGGCATGTGCAGAGACACACGTGATCACAAAAGTGATGCAGAGGCAGACCCAGACAAAAGACCCAGACAGTAGCAGGCAGACACACAGAGACTGCCCCGCAGAGTCCGTGTAGACAGGTATAATGACAGGAACGTGTCAGACACAGGCACTAAAGAAGACAAGATGAGCAGATATGCAGGTGCACATGGAGACACACCGGGACCCACACACAGCCGACCTTGTCAGACTGACTGGTGAACACAGCGGTCCAGTCAGAAGCAGACACAAGGCTCGCAGTGACACACAGCGGGCAGGGCCCGGCACTGTCACTTCTCGGTGGGGGGCGGGGAGGGGCCAGCAGCGGGGGAAGGCTGGGGAAGGGAATCCCGAGCGGGCGGCCTGCCCGGGTGGCTGACTCACAGTGGAGCCCTAGCCGGCGGCCCTCTCCTCCCCTTTCCCCTCCCCCAGGTAAGAAGCGAGCCTGTAACCCCTCGCTTCCACCGGGCAGAATGCGGCATGGCAGTGAGCGGGGTGCGGCGGGGTTCTCCGACAGGCCCCACCTCCGCGCGCGTGCAGCGTGTCTGCTGTCTGCACGGTAAAACCCTAGCTGCGGGGTCTTGTCGTTGGCCAGCCTGTGAGGCTGCGTGTGCTTCTCTGGCCCCTTACTCCTCGTCCCGCACGGCTGGAGCGGTGCGTGGAGGGGCTTCTCGGGCCTCAAGCCCGGAGAGAGTTAAGTGGGTGTGATTGATGGAGTAGATCTCTCTCGAGGCTCTAGGGGGAGGAGGAGTCCCTAGAGTCCGGAGCCCGGATGGAGGAGGCGGAGCCGGGCTTAGCCGGGAGTGCCCGGATGAAGAGGGCGTAGCTTCGGCTGGAAAGGAATTAACCATTTATGATCTGACTCTCGGGACTGTGTGTCGGGCGGGAGAGGCTGGAATGCCCCACAAGTAGACTGTCCTCCCAGCCTGGCTTTAGCCTCGTGCGTCCGCTTCTCATCTGCCCTCGTCTAGGAGTCTAGGTGTCTTTCTTTGTACCTGTCCGTAGTTGTTCCTTCCCCTTGGTTAGTACGGACACTGGGAGTCGGGGTTCTGCCCCAAAGCGAGAGTGGAGGTGAGAGTGGACCGCGAGCAAGCTGCCGGCGCCTGGGGAACAGGTGTGAGAGCAGCGTCGGGGCTGCCGGGCGTAGGGAGGGGCCGACTTGGGGGAAGACGAGAGGGAAATTCCGCGGGACCGGTGGTGAGCGGTGTGTGGGCTGAGTTGTGTCTGCCAATGACTGTGTGTCTGTGTTTTCAGGGAGGCAGGGGCTGAGTCAGTGGTAATAGGAGCAGGTTTTCAGGGTGACTCACGGTCCCCCACCTCAAGCCTGAATCAGATTCCGAGGGAGGGCTTTGTTCACGAGGCGGATGGGGATTCAGGCGCCTAGGTCCCGGGTAGGGAAAAGATCCACAGTAGTTGGCGAGAATGAGTGTGTTGAGTATACAGGAAGTTTTTGTCCTCAAGTGAAGGCTGCTGTATTTTTAATTACAGTGGGGGTGGGGCAGGGTGGATAAAGGTGGGTAGGGGCTGGAGGGACGGTACTCGCTAGTTTAGGGAAAGCTGAGTCAGTTCCCCATGGGAAAGGGGAAGTGGTGGAGGGGAAGTGTCATCATCGTAGAAGGGGAAGCTGCATTTCCTGGTAACTGGCAGAGCCGTCGACACCACTTCCCAAGCGGGAATTTATGCCTCTGATATCTGGACCCCCAGATCCCCGTTTTCCCATGTCTGGGCCACGGGTCCCGGGACTTGGGGGGAAAGGGTGCAGCAGGCCAGGGCTATAGTTGACCGCAGTGAAGCGCTGTTCTTGTCCCAGAGCTAGGTAGCTGACCTAAAGACTGTATGGTGAGCGAGTTCTGGCTGAAACGCGTTAACTGCGTAGAGGGTCTGCAGAGCCCAAGCGCTTGCCAGGGCTCGGCGGGGAGTGGCACGCCGGGACCTGTAGAGTCCAAGCGCTTGCACGCAAACAGACGATCTTGCTCTGCGGAGGGAGGACTGTTTTCACTAGAAACCCGCTAGCCCTTGTGGGCTGGGTGGAAATTTCCCCACAGCACAGACTTTTCTCAGAGAGGCGAACTTTCCAGCCGCCCCCAGCCCCTCGATGCGCCTTCTCCCCCGGCTTCCTGCCCGGCTTGAGCTCCAGCTGGAGCGCTGGCCCCGCCCCCGCCGCTTTGTACTCGCCACTCGCCTCTCACAGCCCTTTGTACTCTAGACTCTCAATGGACCGATCCCGGGAACGGAGCCGGCTCCCTACCTGAGGGAACGCCGGGTAGGAGAGGCGGAGGCACGGGGACCGAGATTTTGGGGTGTGAGAGGAGAGGACAAACTGGCGCCAAAGGGAAGGTGCTCAGGAAAGGGGAGCGCTATGCCCTTTGTGGGTCGAGCCAGCACCGACGGGAAGGGATGGGAGGGGGGGGGCTTGAAGGAGGAAGTGAAACTGGTTCTGGGTTCTTTAAGGGAGTGGGTGGTGAGTGGGACAGGGTGATGTCACCGCCTGTCGGGCCCCGCCCTCCTCCCTCCCGAAGGACCCCACCCCCCGTACACTTACACACGCCGCTTCCGCTGCGCAAGTAGCCACGTCACGGGCAACCCCCGAAATCCCCCCTCCCTTGGGGGGCGGGGGCCACGTGGGCCGTGGGGAACCGCGTGGCCCCGGCGGGGAAGGGCATAGAGGATACTGGAGCCACTCGAGAGGGGCCACTGGGGACCGTGGCGCGCGACTTCTCAGAAGTTGGGGTTTGGTTTGGGGGGTCGGTTGGCTTTGAAGACTTAGCCAGGAGAAGTGGAAGTACTGGAGGTACTGGGGGAGAGGCTGGGAGCTTGACCGTGGTTTGGGATGGGGTCAGGCGTGGGGAATGGAATGCTGAGACCGCGGCGCGGGCGTGTTTGGGTCCCGTAGAAGTCTCCGTGGTTGACCTATTAGTTACAAGGGGCACTCGGAATGGGGAGGTCAGACACCGGGCTAGGTGAAGTGAGGTCGGCGAGCAACGCCTTTGTCTGCATTATGCCTCTGTCTACGGTCCGTCGTCCTCGGCAGCGGGGCGGGGGGCGGGTGTCTGGTGTGGACTGGCCCGGAGCACTGCCGGTTCTGTGGGCGCGTGGGGCTTGCGGGGAGCGCCATCCCCTCAAGGTTGGTGCGTTGTGCTACTAGCCGCCGTGACCCACGCGGGTACAGGCCCCGCTTGCGCCGTTGGCCCCGAGTGTCTTGGAGATTGAGACCCTCGGTAGGAGCCGCCGGGTCACGTCGGGGTCACCCGGGGCCGAGCCTGTCTGTCCGGCTCCGCCGCCCCTCCGCCCTCCCTCCGCGGCCGGGCTAACCTCGCTCCTATTGGTTCTGGGCAGGCTGTTACTGAGGCGGAGACGCGGGTGATGATTGGTTTTCTGGGCAGAGAGGAAGTCCTGTGATTGGCCGGATTCCTGGAGCTCGCCGACGCTGTGAGAGGACTCTCCCACGGAGGCCGGGTAAGCCGCTGCGGCGTTGCTTTTCGGCTTCCGACTGACGGTCCAGCTCCCTGCTACTCGTCCCAGTTCCTAGCCAGTCTCCAGGGCCTCTAGAAGCTCTTCAGGCCCGGTGGGGCTACCCTCATGGAAAGCCATGGCCTGGCTCCCTACGCCGGTGACAGACCTGTGGATGTCGCAGCCAGGCCGGCCCAGCCCAGCCCCTGAACACCAATTGTGTTCTGGCCAGTGCACTTCACTGCTTTGCCTCTTCCTCTTTGTAGAATTGGCTGTGAAAGGCCCTGGGCGGCCATCTGGGGGCAGTGGGCTCTCCTGTCAGAGCGGCTGGAGTTGGGACCGTCGCCCCAGAGAGCTGGGGCAGGGGGCCCGTGCCCGATCTCCAGGGCTCCTGGGGCCACTGCTGACCTGGTAAGAGAAAGACTAGGATTGGGTTGGCTGTGTGTATACAGGCAGGTCAGGCTGTGGCCCCAGTAAGACCATAATCTCTTCCCTGACTCAGGCTGGATGCATCGGGCAGTGGACCCTCCAGGGGCCCGCGTTGCACGGGAAGCCTTTGCCCTTGGGGGCTTGAGCTGTGCTGGGGCCTGGAGTTCCTGCCCGCCCCATCCCCCTCCTCGTAGCGCATGGCTGACTGGAGGCAGGTGAGAACTTGGGCCACCTCTCTGTCTCCAGGAATTTGTCTTCCCATCTCCTGTGCCTCTCAGTCTGTCATTCTCTGGGTTTCTGCCATTCTGTGGGTCTCAGTGTAGGAACTAGGTAGGAACAAGACTGCTCCATCTTGATGTACATAATAGACCCCTTCTCTCTCCAGGTGCTCTGCCAGCGTTGGTCAGCCCCCACTTTCTGCTCCCCTACCCCCTTCACATGGCAGTAGCTCTGGGCACCCCAACAAACCATATTATGTTCCAGGGTAAGTGAGGATTCAGAGGTGCTGGGGATGGGAGGTAAGGCTGGGGCCTTGAAAGAGTTCCTCCAACTCTGACACTCCCCCAACCCCTTCTGCTCTGTAGGGCTCCGACCCCAAGACCCCTCCATGGAAAGCTGGAATCCTTGCATGGCTGTGTGCAGGCATTGCTCCGGGAGCCAGCCCAGCCAGGGTTGTGGGAGCAGCTTGGGCAGCTGTATGAGTCAGAGCATGACAGTGAGGAGGCCGTACGCTGCTACCACAGTGCCCTTCGATATGGAGGAAGTTTGGCTGAGCTGGGGCCCCACATCGGCCGACTACAGCAGGTGGGATGAGTAGGACGTAAGAGGCAAGAGTTGTGCCTTCTGGCTCAATGCCCTTTCCTTATGCCTGCATCTCTCCTCTCCCCTGTCCCCTTTCCTTACCTTTCCAGGCCCAGCTCTGGAACTTTCATGCTGGCTCCTGCCAACACCGAGCCAAGGTCCTGCCCCCGCTGGAGCAAGTATGGAACTTGCTGCACCTTGAGGTGAGGCGAGGGCAGGATAGGGTGGGAAGGAGGGCAGGGCCAGGTATGCATCTGAGACATTCTCCCTCTCTCTTTTTGTTGTTAGCACAAGCGGAACTATGGGGCCAAGCGGGGGGGTCTCCCAGTAAAGCGAGCTGCTGAACCACCAGTGGTGCAGCCTGTGCCTCCTGCAGTATTCTCAGGCCCCCAAGGGGAGGAGGGCCTCAGCCCTGGAGGCAAGCGCAGAAGAGGCTGCACCTCTGAGCAGGTACAGCTGTCAGTGGGCAATAGGCAGTGATGGGGAGAACTAGGGTAAGGAATGGGATTCTTACTCCCCTTTTCTTCTAGACTGGTCTTCCCCCGGGACTGCCGCTGCCACCACCACCATTACCACCACCCCCACCCCCACCTCTGCCTGGCCTAGCCACCAACCCTCCATTTCAGCTGACCAAGCCAGGGTTGTGGAGTACCCTGCATGGAGATACCTGGGGCCCTGAGCGCAAGGCCTCAGCACCCCCAGAGCGCCAGGTAAGCACCTGTCCATTGATTCTCATTTCTCACCTGGTAAATTCTGGTGTCCTCCATTCCTCACCGGGTGTCCTCACTTGTCTCCCATAGGAGCAGCGGCACTCGCTGCCTCACCCATATCCATACCCAGCTCCAGCCTACACTGCGCAAACCCCTGGCCACCGGCTGGTCCCAGCTGCACCCCCAGGCCCAGGCCCCCGTCCCCCAGGAGCAGAGAGCCATGGCTGCCCGCCTGCCACTCGTCCCCCCGGAAGTGACCTTAGAGAGAGCAGAGTTCAGAGGTCGCGGATGGACTCCAGCGTTTCACCAGCAGCAACCACCGCCTGCGTGCCTTACACACCTTCCCGGCCCCCCGTTCTCCCCGGCACCACCACCAGCAGCAGCAGCAGTAGCAGCAGCAGCAGCAGCAGCGGCAGCGGCAGCAGCAACACTGGTCTCCGGGGCATGGAGCCGAGCCCAGGCATTGTGAGTGATGACTGCAGGTGGAAGATGGAGTGGGGCGATCAGTGGATCTTGTTGGAGGTGGCTCTGGCAGACCTCTGACCGACCTTATCCGTCACTTGCAGCCCAGCACTGACCATTACCAAACTCCCACGCTGGAAGTCGCCTCTCACCAAGGCCGCCTGGGACCCTCGACACACAGCAGTCGGAAACCTTTCCTGGCAGCTTCTGCTGCCACTCCTCACCTGTCCCTGCCACCTGGCCCCCCCTCACCTCCTCCACCCCTCTGTCCCCGCCTCTTGCGCCCCCCACATCCCCCTGCCTGGCTGAAGGGCCCAGCCTGCCGGTCAGCCCGTGAAGATGGAGAGATCTTAGAAGATCTCTTCTTTGGGGCTGAGGGACGCCCTCGCCCTCCTCCACCACTCTTCCCGCACCGTGAGGGCTTCTTGGGGCCTCTGGCCCCCCGTTTTTCTGTGGGCACTCAGGATTCGCACACCCCTTCTACTCCCCCAACCACCAGCAGCAGCAACAAAAATGGTAGCCACAGCAACAGCCCTGCTGGGCCTGTGTCCTTCCCCCCACCTCCCTATTTGGCCAGAAGTATGGACACCCTATCCCAGCCCCCCAGCCCAACATTGAGCCCCCAAGACCCATCTCTTGCACCCCTGACTCTTGCCCTTCCTCCAGCCCCTCCCTCCTCCTGCCACCAAAATACCTCAGGAAGCTTCAGGCGCCCGGAGAGCCCTCGGCCCAGGGTCTCCTTCCCAAAGACCCCCGAGGTGGGGCCAGGGCCATCCCCAGGCCCCCTGAATAAAGCCCCCCAGCCCATGCCCCCGACGGTTGGGGAATTGCCTGCCCGAGGCACGCGACTCTTTGATTTTCCCCCTACCCCACTGGAGGACCAGTTTGAGGAGCCCGCTGAATTCAAGATCCTACCTGATGGGCTGGCCAACATCATGAAGATGCTGGATGAATCCATTCGCAAGGAGGAGGAGCAGCAACAACAGGAGGCAGGCGTAGCCCCCCCATCTCCCCTGAAGGAGCCCTTCGCATCTCTGCAGCCTCCATTCCCCACTGACACCGTCCCAACCACCACCGCTGCCACCGCCACCGGCACCACCACCACCACCACCACCGCCACAGTCACCCAAGAACAGGAGAAGAAGCCACCACCAGCCCTACCACCACCGCCACCACTAGCCAAGTTTCCTTCACCGCTCCAGCCCCAGCCTCCGCCCCCGCTACCCCCAGCAGCCAGCCCAGCAAGCCTGCTCAAATCTTTGGCCTCCGTGTTGGAGGGACAAAAATACTGTTACCGGGGGGCCGGAGCAGCTGTTTCTACCCGTCCTGGGCCCTTGCCGGCCACTCAGTATTCCCCCAGTCCCCCATCAGGTGCTACCGCCCCGCCGCCCACCTCAGTGGCCCCCAGCGCCCAGGGCCCCGCTCCGCCCTCTGCTTCCTCGACATCTCAGTTCTCTACCTCAGGTGGGCCCTGGGCCCGGGAGCACAGGGCAGGCGAAGAGCCAACCCTAGGCCCCGCGGCCCCCAGCCTGCCGCCCCTGCCTCTGCCCCTGCCCCCTGCTCGCTCTGAGTCTGAGGTGCTAGAAGAGATCAGTCGGGCTTGTGAGACTCTTGTGGAGCGAGTGGGCCGGAGTGCCACAGATCCAGCAGGCCCGGTGGACCCGGCGAACCCTGTGGACCCAGCGGACAGCGGGACTGAGCGGCTGCCGCCTCAGGCCAAGGAGGAGAGTGGCGGGGCGGTGGCCGTAGTAGCACCAGGCAGCAGCAAGAAACGGCAGAAGGAACACCAGAAGGAGCATCGGCGGCACAGGCGGGCCTGTAAGGATATGGTGGTTCGGCGGCCCCGTGAGGGCAAGGCCAAGGCCCCCAAAGAAAAAAGCCGCCGGGTGCTGGGGAACCTGGACCTGCAGAGCGAGGAGATCCAGGGTCGTGAGAAGGCCCGCCCCGACATTGGTGGGGCCTCGAAGGCTAAGCCACCTACAACTCCCGCCCCTCCGGCTGCGCCTGTGCCCTCTGCCCAGCCCACACCCGCAGCAGCCCCTGTCCCTGGGAAGAAGTCTCGGGAAGAAGCCACAGGGCCACCAGGGGTCAGCCGGGCTGACATGCTGAAGCTGAGGTCACTTAGTGAAGGGCCCCCCAAGGAGCTGAAGATCCGGCTTATCAAAGTAGAGAGTGGTGACAAGGAGACCTTCATTGCCTCAGAGGTGGAGGAGCGGCGGCTGCGCATGGCGGACCTCACCATCAGCCACTGTGCTGCCGACATAGTGCGTGCCAGCAAGTGAGTGAGGGGCTGTCCCCCATGAGGCTTCTGCCCTTCCCGATGGGAGGCTCCCTTCCCCCACCACCCTGTTTATGTCATTTCCTTGTCCTCCCACAGGAATGCCAAGGTGAAGGGGAAGTTTAGAGAGTCCTACCTTTCCCCTGCCCAGTCTGTGAAACCGAAGATCAACACGGAGGAGAAGCTGCCCAGGGAAAAACTGAACCCACCCACACCCAGCATCTATGTATGTGTGCCTCTGCCAGAGGGTTCTGAGTGTTGGGGAATGTTGGGGTGCTCTGGGCCTGGGATAGGGCTCTGATCTAGCCATCTTCTGGTTGTCCTTCAGCTGGAGAGCAAACGGGACGCCTTCTCTCCAGTGCTGCTGCAGTTCTGTACGGACCCTCGGAATCCCATCACCGTGATCCGGGGCTTGGCGGGCTCCCTCCGGCTCAGTGAGTGTGTGAAGCAGAAGAGGGTGGGTACTGTAAGGATTTGGGGATTTGGGACTCTGAGATTCTCCACACTTAAAGACCCGGCACAGTGGCTATAGCAAGTTCTCAGTCATAGGTAGGTCATATTTGAAGGGTGCTCTAAGTGATGGGTTAGCTGGCTTCAGGCTTTTTCTACTATCTGTCTCCAGCAAACATTAGGCAAGTGGGAAAGGGTGTATCTCAGGGCCTGGTCAGAGTTACCTGGTTTTCTTGGTGATTAAGGGCGAGAAGAATTCAGATTGTAGAGAATCCTTGAAGACCTGTTAATTGGGTCTTCTCTTTTTCTTTTTTTTCTTTCCTCTTCTCTTTTTTTACAGAGACAGAGAGAGTCAGAGAGAGGGATAGATAGGGACAGACAGACAGGAACGGAGAGAGGTGAGAAGCATCAATCATTAGTTTTTTGTTGCTGTCGCAACACCTTAGTTGTTCATTGACTGCTTTCTCACATGTGCCTTGACCGCGGGCCTTCAGCAGACCGAGCAACCCCTTGCTGGAGCCAGCGACCTTGGGTCCAAGCTGATGAGCTTTTGCTCAAGCCAGATGGGCCTGCGCTCAAGCTGGCGACCTTAGGGTATTGAACCTGGGTCCTCCGCATCCCAGTCCGACGCTCTATCCACTGCGCCACTGCCTGGTCAGGCAGGTGTCTTTTTCAACCTTTCTTGTGCAGAGTTGCAAACATAAATAAAAGTAGAGGGGACTACATAGAAATATAAAAATCTTACTTCCTTTATACCCATATAGTTTTCTTTCCTCTGAATCACTTGAGGCTCACTTAGGCTTTCACTTGATTAAATCTTTCATTGCATCCAAGGATAACTTGAAGAATCTGCTGTGCAGGGAACACCTGCTCTGTGCTAAGTGCTGTGCGCATGCGTCCTTGTGCACCCCTGAGTGAGGGCTCTTGTGGGGGGGCTGAAGCTCAGAGTAGTTGTGGGAGAAACAGGGTTGGTTATGGGTGGCCAGCCTTCCCAGCTTTCCGTGGGGCTTTGGGCTTGTCCTTTCCTCCTGGGCTGAGCTCTGTAAAGCCTACATCCAGCCTGTGAGAGGCTTGGGGAGGAAGAGACAGAGTGAGTTGGGTCTTTGCCCTCCACCTCCTCTCCTGCCCTGACACGCTGCTTGGCACTTCCTTGCAGACTTGGGCCTCTTCTCCACCAAGACGCTGGTGGAGGCGAGTGGTGAGCACACCGTGGAGGTGCGCACGCAGGTGCAGCAGCCCTCGGACGAGAACTGGGACCTGACCGGCACTCGACAGATCTGGCCCTGTGAGAGCTCCCGCTCCCACACCACCATTGCCAAGTATGCGCAGTACCAGGCCTCCTCCTTCCAGGAGTCCCTGCAGGTGAGAGGCTTGAGTGAGGGGACAGGGGACTTGAGTGGGGCTGCCGTGGGAAGGCTCCTGGGAGGTGGCTAACTCAGCTTGTGGCCAAGCAGGAGGAAAAGGAAAGCGAGGATGAGGAGTCAGAGGAGCCGGACAGCACCACAGGAACCCCTCCTAGGTACGTGCAGTATACCTTTCCATTTATGATTTCTTTCCTTCCCTGGGCTTCTCCATCAATGTGTGCTCTTCGCCCCGCAGCAGCGCACCAGATCCGAAGAACCATCACATTATCAAGTTTGGCACCAACATCGACCTGTCTGATGCCAAGCGGTCAGTGGGGAAGGGGCAGGAATGCTGGTGGGTCTGCAGAGCCTGGGTAGCCTCTCACTTCTGTTGACCCCTCGCCACCGCAGGTGGAAGCCACAGCTGCAGGAGCTGCTGAAGCTGCCCGCCTTCATGCGGGTAACATCCACTGGCAACATGCTGAGCCACGTGGGCCACACGATCCTGGGCATGAATACTGTGCAGCTGTATATGAAAGTACCTGGCAGCCGAACGCCAGGTGTGGAAAGCGTGCTGTGGGCGGGGCAGGTGTCGGTGCTGCTCCTTTAGCCAATGAGGGCCAAAGGGCGGGGCTGTGGCGGAGCGCAGGCTTATCTAGGCCAGCCATGACGTTCTCTATTGCCCCCTGCAGGCCACCAAGAGAACAACAATTTCTGCTCTGTCAACATCAACATAGGGCCAGGCGACTGCGAGTGGTTCGCAGTGCACGAGCACTACTGGGAGACCATCAGCGGTTTCTGCGACCGGTGCGCCCCTCCCCCGCCCCTAGGTCTACCCCCTATTTCCCATCTCTGGGTCCCCAGGTTTTCATCTGACCCTGTGGCCACCCCGCAGGCATGGTGTGGACTACCTGACAGGTTCCTGGTGGCCAATCCTGGATGACCTCTATGCTTCCAATATACCTGTGTACCGCTTCGTGCAGCGCCCTGGAGACCTCGTGTGGATTAACGCTGGGACCGTGCACTGGGTGCAGGCCACCGGCTGGTGCAACAACATCGCCTGGAACGTTGGGCCCCTCACCGGTGAGAGAGAGGGGTACAGAGACACTCGGTGGTGAAGGAACGGAGCCTGGGGGGGGGGCTTAGAGGACAGCCAACTGTCAGGGAAAGGACTTGCTCTAAGTAGCTGGGGTTTTGAGAATCCTGTGACTTCTTCTGGCCCACAGCCTATCAGTACCAGCTGGCCCTGGAACGATACGAGTGGAACGAGGTGAAGAATGTCAAATCCATTGTGCCCATGATTCACGTGTCCTGGAATGTGGCTCGAACCGTCAAAATCAGCGACCCTGACTTGTTCAAGATGATCAAGTGAGGGTCCTATTTGGGAGGGAGCCCATCTCCACCAGACCTGATCCCATTCCTCTTCTGTTTGCTGAATGCAAGCCCATTCTTTTATTTATTTATTTATTTTTGTAATGGGGACAGAAAGGGACAGACAGAGATGAGAAGCATCAATTCTTTGTTGCAGCTCCTTAGTTCATTGATTGCTTTCTCATATGTGCCTTAATGGGGGTGTGGGGGGGTGCTACAGCAGAGCAAGTGACTCCTTGCTCAAGCCAGTGACCTTGGGCTTCAAGCCAGTGACCTTTGGGCTCAAGCCAGCAACCATGGGGTCATTGAGTCTATGATCCCATGCTCAAGCCAGTGACCTTGCACTCCAGCTGCTGAGCCTGTGCTCAAGCCTGAGACCTCCAAGTTTTGAGTTTCGAACCTGGGTCCTCTGTGTCTGAGTCCAAGGCTCTATCCACTGCCGCAGTGCCTGGGCAGGCCAAGTCTGTTCTTCATTTTCCTCTCCATGCTTTACCCATGCGCCTTGCAGTGTTAACTGCTTGAGCAGGTGACAAGTTTCCTGCTCTGAGGAGTTTCATTTAACAGTGGCCCAAAAAGACCAAGTCCCACGTGAAATTTCAACTGTTTCAGAAGCCCTGGTCATGTCAGGGGGTTGTGACCCAGGCATGAAGATGGGGATCAGTAGAGAAGCTCCTGTCCCTGTCTGCCGCCAGCAGCCCTGCCTCCCCGCCAAGCGCCCCGTGTGATACCCCCGCACCTCCCCCCCGCAGGTTTTGCCTTCTGCAGTCCATGAAGCACTGCCAGGTGCAACGGGAGAGCTTGGTGCGCGCAGGAAAGAAAATCGCCTACCAGGGCCGGGTCAAGGATGAGCCTGCCTACTACTGCAACGAGTGCGACGTGAGTGGGCCCACCTGCCTCTTCCTCGCGGGAGGAAGGAGCCCGCAGGGCCGCTCCTCCCGGTGACTGCCGCTTCTCCCTGTCCCAGGTGGAGGTGTTCAATATCCTGTTCGTGACGAGCGAGAACGGTAGCCGCAACACTTACCTGGTGCACTGCGAGGCTTGTGCCCGGCGTCGCAGCGCGGGCCTCCAGGGCGTGGTGGTGCTGGAGCAGTACCGCACGGAGGAACTGGCTCAGGCTTACGACGCCTTCACGCTGGTGCGGCCCCGGCGCTGCGGTGTGGGCGGGCCGGAGGGGCCGCGGGGGCCGCGGGCGGAGGGCTGTGGGCGGGGCCGCCCCTGCCGCTGCCCTGAGCCCCCCGCCCGCTTTCTCTCCGTAGGTCCCCGCCAGCACGTCTCGATGAGGCCGGATGCCCCGCCCGCCTGCCCGTCTGCAGGGCGCCGCGGGGCCACCAGCACACGCCTGGGCTGGACCTAGGTCCCGCCTCTGGCCGGGAAGGGGGTTGGGCCCAGCCCTTCCACCCCATTGGCAGCTCCCCTTCACTTAATTTATTATTGAGAAAAAAGATTTTTTTAACAAATATGAGGAAAAAAGGAAAAAAAAAATGGGAGACGGGGGAGGGGGCTGGCAGCCCCTCGCCCACCAGCGCCTCCCCTCACCGACTTTGGCCTTTCTAGCAACAGACACAAGGACCAGGCTCCGGCGGCGGCGGGGGTCACATACGGGTTCCCTCACGCCTGCCAGCCGCCTGCCCGGCGCAGACGCACGCGGCTCGTGTATGTACATAGGTGTTCCGGCAGCCGAGGTTTTTAATGAGATTCTTTCTATGGGCTTTACCCTCCCCCAGAACCCCCTTTTTTTTACTTCCAATGCTAGCTGTGATCCCTGTACATGTCTCTGTTTATTCACTTGGTTATGATTTGTATTTTTTTCTTGTTTGTTTTTAATTTATAACAGTCCCACTCAGCTATTTATTCATTTTTGGGAAAACCCGACCTACCGAATCCCCCAAGCCATCCCCGTCCGCCCTTCCTGGGGCCGCCCGCCGCCGGGCTCTCCCTGCGCCCCAGTGTGTGTCCGGGTCCGGCCCGATCACCGTCTCCGCCTGCCCGCAGCTCCAGCCGGGTTCTCATGGTGCTCAAACCTGCTCCCCTCCCGGACGTCCTGCACTTTCTCGGACCAGTCCTTGTAGCCCCCCATCTCCCGCCCGACCCGACCCCAGCCCTGCCTGAGGGTGAGCGACTCCTGTACTGTAGGGGAAGAAGTGGGAACTGAAATGGTATTTTGTAAAAAAATAAAATAAAATAAAAAAATTTAAAAGTTTTAAAGAAAGAACTATGAGGAAAAGGAACCCCATCCTTCCCAGCCCCGGCCAATTTTTAAAATGGACCCTCCCCTTGCGCCCCCGCCCCGTTTTCTTTTTAAGCCCAGGGCCAGGGCCTCCCTGGGGCAGGGACACCCCCGGGAAGAGTTTCTCGGAGGGGGGGGGTATTTTCATGTTGGTTTATTTTCTCCATGCTGGGGCTGCGGAGGGGTGGGGGGTTTACAGTCCCGCCCCCTCGCACTGCACTGTCTCTCTGCCCCAGGGGCAGAGGGGTCTTCCCAATCCTACCCCTATTTTCGGTGATTTTTGTGTGAGAATATTAATATTAAAAATAAAACCGGAAAAAAAATCCTGTTGATAGTGTGCTGGTGATAGGGAGTGGACTGGGAGGAGGGCCGAAGCCCGTGATTGATGGGGAGATTGCGCAGACCCCAGCCAGCGTGCACCCTTCCCCAGAGGCGCCTGTGGAATGTCCAGAACCTCTCGCCTCCGTCTGGGGGTGCCTACTCCCAGAGCCGCATTCCAGGATAAGGGGGGTGGGGTGAGGAGAGGATGGGCCGGGGGAGGGGCAGGAAAGAGGGCTATAAGGGCTGTGACCCAGGCGGGCAGGAGACAGGCAGGCCATGGCGGACGTCCTCGGGGCGCAGAGACCGGTTCCTAGCAGCGGCCCAGAGCCCCGGGATCCTCTGGACTGCTGGGCCTGCGCCGTACTAGTCACCGCCCAGAATCTGCTGGTGGCTGCCTTCAATCTTCTCTTGCTCGCGCTGGTGCTGGGGACCATCCTGCTACCTGCTGTCACCATGCTAGGCTTTGGCTTCCTCTGCCACTCCCAGGTGAGTGGGTGCCCCGGGGAGTGCATGTGAGTGGGGGTGCCTGTGGTGATGGTGGCGGTGGGGTCTGTGGGCCACAACTCCCCGCCGGGCTGTTCGGCCTGGGCCTGATGCCTCTTCTACAGTTTCTGCGCTCCCAGGCACCCCCTTGCACCGCGCACCTACGGGACCCGGGCTTCACGGCTCTGCTGGTGACCGGGTTCCTGCTCCTCGTGCCCCTGCTCGTGCTTGCCCTGGCCAGCTACCGCCGACTCTGCCTGCGCCTCCACCTCGCCGACTGCCTCGTGCCCTACAGCCGAGCTCTCTACCGGCGCCAGCGTAGCCCACAGCCCCGGCAAATCCGGGCCTCACCAGGGTCCCCGGCCGTCCCCACCTCAGGAAAGGTATGGGTTTGAGGACCCTCGCCTCAAGAACAACTCCGACGACTGCCCTCCCTTTCAGTCAGTTCAAGCATCCCCTGGTGGATGGCATCACCTGTGGACCCAATGCTGGTGAAAACTCGCCACACCCCAGAAAACCCTTTCTTCTCACTACCCGTATCTGAATCCTGAACATCTGGGCTGGACCCTGCACATACACCCCTCCCCCACCCGTTAACAGGACAACTGAATCTTGCTGGTGCCCTCCTTTTCCGGTGCAGCTCCTCTATAGTTTTTACGGGCTGGTGGGTGAGGTTGGAGGGGAAGGAGTGAGCACACATCAATAAAGAATTAATAAACTGAACATGCTCCTGTGAACAGCGGGACGGTACAAATACTATCACTCCTGCTCTGTGCCCAGAAGCAGGAAACGACATGGGAGGGGGTGTGTAACTCAAGCGTACAGACAGGAGCATCCTTCAGCCTCTTGGCCTTCCCTTATCGCATTAGCCTGTTCTTCCTGGCCAGACCCGAGCTCTGTCCCTGACACCAAAGTCACCACCCTATCAACAGAGTGAAGGGAGCCTGGCCTTTGTCGCCTGCCCTGCTCCCCTTGGGGACCCGAGCCCGTTCTCTGACCCCAGCTCAGAGGAACTAGGTGTTGCCAGGCCGGGGAGGGAAACAATGGGCCTTCCGGAGCAGGATGACACCCCCTCTCGCCACGGTTCTGGAGCAGCAGCGTGGAAGGGAAGATGGATGGGTCCACCCTGGGGCCTGTTGGTCCGAAGCTCAGCCTTTCCCTCCATCTCCACCCGCGAACCTGAGGGGACCGGTGCACTCCTGGGCATCCAGGTTGTGGAAGGAGGGTTGACAGTGCTTCTGACTTCGGATAAACCTCTCCTCTAGGGATGGACTGTGCATCCCAGCTACACACACACACACACAGGCCGCTTCGGTTACAGGTTTAATGAAGTCTGAAAGGCGTGCGCAATCGTGGTTACAGATAGGGAGATGCCGCCAGGCTCTCTCTTTGCACCTCAATGGAAACGATGTGGTGCCCGGGTACCATGGCCAGCCCCAGCACACGGGGTTCCCCAGCGGAGAAGGAATCTGGAAAGAAGGGTCAGAACATCAGGGAGGCATGCCAGCGTTGGTCCCGCCCCTTAGGAGCCACACGGCTTCTAGCCCCAGAAAATATGGGGTGCAACCGGGCACTGAGGGGAAATGCCTTGAGTGAGGCTCCACCGCACTCCCAGACGGTGCGTTCCCCGGGCACTGACCCGAAGGCTTGAGGAATTCCTGCGCCGAGCCTAGGATAACATTGCAGTCGCGATCGGTGCAAAGAAAGCAGCCGACCAGTGTCCGTCCATCTGTCATGCGAATGCGCATAGTCTTGTTGAGTAGAGCCTCCAGATGCTGCCGGGCGCGCGCAGCCGACGAGTCCTCGCGCTCCCGGTCTGAGTCCTGCGCGGGGCAGGACACGCGCTCAGACTGCACCGTCCGGAGTACAGCCCGCCCACGGAACCACAGCTCCCGACAGCCCGCGGGGCGCTCACACGAATCCCAGAGGCTGCCGGGAGCTGCAGTTCCCCCTTCCAGCCCCCCATTTTGCTCCCCGACTGCCCCTCAATCTCGGAACCCGAGCCCGCGCTAACCCCAGCGCTGGAGCTGCTCTGACGCCGACTGCAACAGCCATTCTCCTCTCGTAGCAGCTTGGTCGCCCCAGCTCCGGCCATTAGTCCTGGGGCCTCTTCCAAGCCCTTCAATTCCTTAAGAACCTTTCGGGGTTTGGTGGTCTGAGATCTCGCGAGCTCTCCCGGAAGCTTTTCTTTCACGAGATCGCCTCGCCTCCTAGTCTCCTCGGCAACTGCAAAGATCTCGCGAGCTTCTTCTCCAGCGATGTGGCTTACTGAGGCCTATTACACTGGATATATTAAAGATATCGCGAGAAATTGTACCTCCCTAGTTCTTTTTTTCCCCATATTTTTTAAGAACCCTGGAACTTAGCAAGAATATATTTTTTCATAGTCTCACAAGTCCTCCTTGCTTTTCGCCTCGTACGAATGTTCTAAATATGCCCCGCAGACCCCAGGTCATTCTGAGTTTAAAACAGCGTGTTCGCTTTCACTCCGGAACTCCCGAGGACGTAAATCGGTTACTTTAAAGCGGGAATCAGACTACGTTTCCCAAGAGCCAACGCCACTTTTCGACAGCACAGCGTTTGATCTCCATAGACGGTGGCTGGAAAAGGACAATGGTTTCCATGTCAGCGGATAAACGCACTAGCCTTAGCTCCGGGACTAGGGAGGACGTAATTCCGAGCGCGTGCTGAGGGGTGAGGAAACCACTTAAAGGAGACATGCAGCGCCGGGGCCTAGTGGCCGGGCCAGACTTCACGTATTTCCGGCGTCGGTATTTTACACCGGTAGAGGTGGCCGAACACAACCGGCCGGAAGATCTCTGGGTGTCTTACCTGGGATACGTATACGACCTAACGCCGTTGACACAACAATATAAAGGTAAGGGCCACCCTTTGGGTCAGCTTCAGCGTGTGTTTGGGAGTGCCTGGTTCTTGGGCAGCTAGCATTGACGGCGGCTGCTCCTTTCCAGGAGATCTGCTGCTAAAACCCATCGTGGAAGTTGCGGGCCAGGACATCAGCCACTGGTTTGATCCAAAGACCAGAGACGTGAGTTATGCTTGGTGTTGGGGAAAAGGGGACTGGAGTGGGGATGGGGAGAGAAACCAGGGGCTAGCCAGAGCCCGAGATAGTGACTGCTCCCACCCCACCCCCAAATCCTGCTTTAAAGATCCGCAAGCACATAGACCCGCTGACCGGTTGCCAGAAATATCGCACCCCCAGGGGCCGCTTTCTGCACATCCCACCTCAGCTACCACGTTCCGACTGGGCCAATGATTTCGGGAAGCCCTGGTGGCAGGGGTCGCGTTATGAAGTGGGGCGGTTGTCCGCCAAGACCCGAACCATCCGTATCATTAACACGCTCACGTCGCAGGAGCACACACTGGAGGTGAGAAATGGTGCCTGGGGGCAGGTTAGAGGGAACTGGGAATTGCAGCAGATCTTCAGGGCGACAGCTTTCCAAAACCGGTGGGAGCTGTAGTTTCTCCCCTTTTAGGGGAAGAGAGGAAAGCAGACCACCTAAGTACCCAGAGTTGGGAATTAGAGGTGGCTATGTCACAGGGTACAAGAGACTCAGCTCAGCAGTTCACGCACCATTTTAGTGCTGGTAGTTATTGGAAGCTCTTACATGCTGTGTTTTGAACAGCAATTGCAACTGGACTCTTAGTAGTGAACTCTATTGTGGGGCAGTGACTTTGACCCTTTAAGGCCATCTATATGAGAAGTGGCTGTCATAAAGACAGGTAGGAGTGTAGGGTCATTCATTACATGCTGGAGCTCCAACTCCATTTCTGGGACTGTGGAGTGCCTGAAGCTGTCTGTCAAGGGAGGCACTCTGATCCCAGCTCTGCCATCGTTTGGCCTTTGCTTGGAATGTGTGTGTGTGTGTTATGTATATATGTATGTATGGTCCACCCAGAGTTCTGGGAGTGGGGTGCTTTCATGTTCTCCAGGTGGGGGCCCTGGAATCAATGTGGGAAATCCTACACCGCTATCTCCCTTATAATGCACATGCTGCCAGCTACACATGGAAGTATGAAGGGAAGAACCTGAACATGGAATATAACCTGGAAGAGAATGGGATCGTGGATGAGGAGGAAGAATTTGACTCTCTCAGTATGGATGGTGCATTGCATACACCTGCAATATTGCTCTACTTCAATGATGACCTCACAGAGCTATAGGAAAGGAGATATATGTTATGTAGACTCAAGACACATTTTGAATTTGGCTGTTTCTGTGCCCTTTAGGAAAAAAGATGGGGGGGATACCCGGACCTCGGCCTCCATTCTACTCCGGGAAGTGGCCGTGTCCCTCTGAAGTGTAAAGGTCCTATTCCCCAGGTCCATTATAATTTACTCTGAGAAAGTTAGGAAGAATGATAGAAGTTAATTAATATTTAAAAGTGATACAAGAAGACAGAGTATATTGGACTAGGGAGATGTAGAAGGGGATAGTCAGAAGGAGCCCAGGCAGAAGTTTTTGATAATAAGAAAAAAGTCCTGCACGGGGATGAAGGACGGAACGACTTCTTTTGGCAATGATGGAAACGGGCTGGCTGCAGGAAGACAGTGTTTACAAAGACAGGAATAGGAAGTGTCTATCACTGGCCATACCAAATTGGTTAATCTCCCTCTGAAGAGTATGTGGCAGTTGAAACCCAAGGGGAAGAAAGGAAGTGAGTGGTTACCAGGTAATTCACCTTAGATATTATATGCTTTAGACATTGTGTTTAATATAACTACCCATTACCACTATTTTACAGATAAAGTCTTTTGAAATTCAGCAAGATTTAATAGCACAAAGGCACACTGGTTAGTAACCAGAATTAGTCTGCCCAATTCCAAAGTTCACGTTCTTTTCTCTGTAAAGGTAATATTTCAGTGTCTTCGGCTCATTACACAATGGGAACCTGCATAGGCCTAATGTGTAGTCCGCTGTTTTTTTCTGCAGTTATTGTCTTTGGAAGGGAGTTAGCCAAGTTCTGCAGGGGCAGAGAGGAGGCAGTGAGGCTGTCAGCTGAGCAACAGCTATTGAGGCTACTTCCTGGTTAATCTCGTAATAAAAGTTTTCTTCTTTTTCAAGGCAAAGAGGTGGGTATATACTGATTCCAGGAAAAACGAGAGTTGGGAAAGGGCCTTCAAAGCAGGACGCTTTGGAAGGTGGAACTAAAGGGAGGTAAATGATACAGTATATTCACGATGGGCCTGTGCCTCTTAGAGACATGAGGAAGAGAGGGTTGACTTTGCAAGATGTTGATTCTATAAAAGGGTGCTTAAGAGAGGTAATATAAAGAGAGGAGCTAAGTAAGCCAAAGCTCCTGGTGACCAAAAGAGAACAGCTGGATATGGTCCCACTTGACCTAACTAAGCAGGGGAGGAGAATGAGAATGAATTTCCTGACAGTAGCAACAAAGCAGCAGCAGGGACGGGACAGTGTATCTTCCTGACATGGGGCCAGAGCAGAGGGGTGCCTGTGAGACACTGGATGGGCTGCACTGGAGTTCTTCGAGGGGCCGACTATAAAAGGCATGGACAAAGGTGGATACATTTGTATTGGCTTCAGCCGGATTTGAATCCACTGTGAGATTGAGGGCTTCCCTTAAGTCCCATGTAATGCAGGAGTTCATGAGTTATCTGAATCGTTTTGCTGTTTAATCAACTCTGCAGTTATTTCATTTGTTTGCCCAGTTAAACCTTAAACTATTTGAGAGCCAAAGCTATGCTGTTGCTGTGGGCCTCTGCCATCCGCAGGACCTGTGCCTGTGGCATCTGTCCCTCTTCCAGATTCTCCTACTTCAGTACCTGCTGCCGGAAACACATCCCTCTCCTCACACATGCAGGGAGAATCTCACTCCTACATATCTCTGCAATCCTTCTGTTTTCCAAGCTTTCTTCACTTCTACGTTAAAATTATCACCTCCTAGTTAAAATTATGGCTCTAATTGGCTGGCTGGCTGCTAGACTATAAGCTTATGAGGGCAGAATTGTGTCCATCTTGTTCCCTGCTAGATTCCCCGTGTTCAGCACACAGTTGCTGCTCAATAAGTTTTGATTGAATGAACTCAAATGTTAAGTCAATTCATCTGTCTGTAACTAGCAGACGGGATGCTGTGTCCTAGGAGGCAAGGTGGGACCCAGAAATAAGCTGTCTGGATCCTGGGCTGTAATCTCTACCCATAGGTTTCCTTGCTCCTCATATATCCAAGACCAAAAACAACTACACAGGTTCTTCCTCTCACCAGATATTTGGGGGGCAATCTGTCATTTCCCCAGATGACCACTAGGTGGCTGTAATTGCCTACAGAATCAAGGAGAGGGGACAAGAGGGAAAAAAAAAACACTTGTAACTTCTAAAAAGGTTAGGATTAAAGGTGGCCCCATTAACATTTATAGGTAGGAGGGAAGGATCTGGAAAAAAGGGAAAACTACAAAGTCACTATTTTGTTATCATTAGGTTTATTCCTGTTTTTAAACTCTTTCCACAAACAAGCGCATGTTAGGAAAGAAATATAGTTTGAGAAATAAAATTCATGGGATGAGTAGAGGATTGGATTGCAGGAGTGGATGTCCATGGGGTGAAGCAGGAGCTGTGGCAGGAATAAAGACCACAGATTTTAAGATAATAGAGTACATGTGCTGATTAATATTTGCTGACTTTTTTTGGGTAGGAGTTATATAGCTTTCTACTAGGTACTACATATAGACCTTGTGCCCTAAATACCCAATACTGAATATTTGCATGAAGAATATGTAAATAATGCCTTGTTCTAAGAGCTAGAAAGTAAAGAGAACATAAGTGTAGGGTCCAAGTCTTCTTGTGGTAATCTCTTTTGTTCTGGAGAGTGGTCGGGCGGCAGAATATTGAAAGCTGCCTGTCCTCAGTAGATCACAGTAGCTTCAGAGGACTCAGTTGGCAAATATTTCCCACAAACCTTGGTCCCTGTGTGCATACATCACTGGGGATAATAAAAAGTATTTATTTTTAATAAAAAGTATTTTTAAAAATGTTCCTTGCAGGAAGCTTGCCCACTCAATGGGATAGCACACGCACGTGAGAGGTAAATGAAAACAGTACTTCATAAAGGACCAAATTATGGTAAATCACAGGTGGATTATTAACCTAGACCTGTGGAAATGGTTTTTAAATGCTGGGTGCTTAATTTCCATCAGTCCCTCAATCTGACTAAACCTCCTGGCCGTGAATAGTACAAACACACACTCTAATAATTTAAAGACCCTCAAAAAGTAAAACATTAACAGTGACAATACAGTGTCCCAGAATTCCTGGTACTTGACTCAGTGGTCTATCCCAAGCTGTTATACCTGTGTTCCCATAGCAGCAATTCCTAAAGCTTTAACCCTTGAGCAAAAGCTTGCCAGCTTGGACCCAAGGTCGCTGTCTCCAGCAAGGGGTTGCTCGGTCTGCTGAAGGCCCGCGGTCAAGGCACATGTGAGAAAGCAATCAATGAACAACTAAGGTGTCGCAACGGCAACGAAAAACTGATGACTGATGCTTCTCATCTCTCTCCGTTCCTGTCTGTCTGTCCCTATCTATCCCTCTCTGACTCTCTCTCTGTCCCTGTAAAAAACAAACAAAAAAAAAGGGAAACAAGTTACAGTGTGTCCGTAAAGCCATGGTGCACTTTTGACTTTTGACCGGTCAAAAGTGCACCATGGCTTTACGGACACACTGCTGTATTAAGTACTTTGTGCCAAAGCGCTGTCCCGTGGCCTGGGCTACCGCAGTGACAGCGATAGGCAAGGCTCCTGCTTCATTGGGACACATATTCTGGTGGGATAAACAATAAACAAGTGACGAGATCATTTCAGATAGTACTACTAGCTATAAATTTGTATATATGTATATACCAAAAGTACTATAAAGACAAAAAACAAGAATCACATGAGAGGGATGGTTGAACGATTGATCAGAGGCTTGTCTGAGACGATCACAAAGACTGATGACCTCTATTATCGGTAGAGCTGCATTTACCTGCACTATCACTTAGTCCTCACGACAAACTTAAGTAGTTTCTTGTTTTGTTTTGTTTGTTTCTGCAAGGGGGGGGGAAGGGAGAGAGTAAAGGAGAGATGAGAAGCATCAACTCATAGTTGCAGCACATTAGTTGTTCACTGACTGCGTCTCATATGTACCTTGATGGGGTTGGGGTGGGGGGCTCCGCTGAGCCAGTGACCCCTTGCTCAAGCTGATCCCAAGGACCATGGTGTCATGTCTATAACCCCACACTCAAGCCGGCAACCTCAGGGTTTCAAACCTGGGACTTCAGCTTCCCAGGCTGATGCTCTATCCACTGCTCCACCACCAGTCAAGCCTATGTACTGTTTTAGTTTTATTTATTTATTTGTAATTTATTTATTTTAGCGAGAGAGGGAGAGACAGGAACATCAATCTATTCTGTATGTGCCCTGATCAGGGATCAAACCAGCAACCTCTGTGCTTCTGGACAATGCTCTAACCAATGGACCTATATGACCAGGGCAGTACTGTTTTTATTTACACTGAAAAAAGAAGGAAATTGAAGCACAGGGAGGTTAAGTAACTTTCTGAAGGTCATACAACTAGTAAGTAGCAGAGGTGGGCTTTGAACCAAGAGGGTTACAGGCCCCCGATTTAACTACTGAGTTGTACTACCTCCCTGCATAATAAACACGGGATGCTGTTCCAGTTACTTATCCTTGTTGAACAAAACCATTTCAAGACGTAATGTTTTAAAACAACCACCATCATTTATTTTGCTAATGAATCTGTAATTTGGGCAGGGTTCAGTGTGGACAGCTCACTTCCACTCCTAAAGGTGCCAACTAGGTGGACTGCTGGCAGCTGGAGGATTCCCTTTCAGAATGGCTCATTCACGTGGCTGGCAAGTTGATGCTAATGGTTCTTTTCCATGTGAGCCTCTACATAGGGCAGGATGGGCTTCCTCATAGCATGATGGCTGGGTTCCAAGAGCTAGTATCCCCAAAAAACCAGGATGAAGCTGAATCACCTTTTATGACCTCGCCTCAAATCCAAGGGGAGGGAACTAGCACTAACTTCTCAGGGGGAAGAGTGTCAAAGTTAGATGGTAAGAACATGCTGGATGTTGGATATTATTGTGGCCTTTTTTGAAAATACAATTGACCACGGATGGATTAAAAGCAAAAGGAGGGAAATCCAGTTAAGTCTTGGGTATGGATGGAGAGGTGGTCTTTGAAGGGTTGTATGTGTGTGTGGGGGGGGATAATTTATACTTGAGTAGAGCCTTTTTGGAAAACCTACGTTGAAATCCTGAGTATTTCATTTACTCAGTTCACTAATATAATACCGAGTGTCTGCTGTCGGGCCCAGTGCTGGACTCTGGATACACTAACTAATAAGACAATTTCTGTACTCAAGAAGCTTACAGTTTAGTGGGATATCCAGAGAAGTTTTTGAGCTTCTTGTCATCTTGTTTCTACTTGTACACAGGAGCCAAAGGGAGGCTTTTAAAGTTCTTCTATTTAAAGTCTGCCGAGGCTTCCTACTCTTAAGAGAACAAAGGAGCACCTTTACTAACAGCCACAGGAGATGACTTGGCTTTCCCATGCTCTTCCTTGTCTCCCAGGCCATGGTGGCCTTCAAGTTCCTGAAACTCCCTCAAGCACCTTTCTTCCAGGGCCTTCTCACATGCTGTTCCTCTACATGTAACACTCCAGTCTCCGCTCATCAGTGGGCCAGCTCCTTAAAGCCTTTGCTTAAATATTACTTTTTCAGAGAGGCCTTCCCTGACCCCTTCAATTATGTCAGACCCTTCATCACGCCTCTCAGGCTGCCCTGAAACATCATGGTTACAATTCAAATATTTATTTTAATTTCTTGTTTAATGTCCATCTTCCTCCCTTCTTAGACTGTAAGCTCTAGGAGGGCAGGGACCATGTCCTTAGCCAGTGCCAAGCCCAAAGCAGTTAATCAATATTCATAAAATCAACAAATAAAACATGATAAATGCTACAAAGAGGCTCTGTATGAAATGCCTCAGGAACACCCAGACCAAGCCTGAGAGATCAGGAAAGGCATTTTGTTGAGGAAGAGACGGAGAAAGCATAAATGACACAAATAGTACAGAGCTGGGAGGTGGAACAGTATGTGGGAAGCTCAGAAGCAGGAACGCAGCGCAGTAGAGCTAAGAGGCGACGGGAGGCCCGGGAAGGGTGGGCAGCCAGAGACGTTAACGCCGACCAGGTCATGTGAGGCTTTGTAAACCAAATGAAGTTTTAAATTGAGATATAATCCACATACTATAAAATTCATCCTTTTAAAGTATACAATGCAGGCCTGACCAGTGGTGGCACAGTGGATACAGCAGGGGTCCCCAAACTTTTTACACAGGGGGCCAGTTCACTGTCCCTCAGACCGTTGGAGGGCCGGACTATAAAAAAAACTATGAACAAATCCCTATGCACACTGCACATATCTTATTCTAAAGTAAAAAAACAAAACGGGAACAAATACAATATTTAAAATAAAGAACAAGTAAATTTAAATCAACACACTGACCAGTATTTCAGTGGGAACTATGGGTGCGGATGCATCCTGTGCTCCTCTCACTGACCACCAATGAAAGAGGTGCCCCTTCCGGAAGTGCGGTGGGGGTCGGATAAATGGCCTCAGGCGGCCGCATGTGGCCCACGGGCCTTAGTTTGGGGACACCTGGGATAGAGCATCGACCTAGGATGCTGAGGTCTCATGTTTGAAACCCCGAGGTCGTTGGCGAGAGCAAAGGGCTCATCTGCCTTGAGCGCAGACTTGCGGGCTTGAGCGCAAGATTGCTGGCTTGAGTCTCCAGCCAAGGCACATAGGAGAAGCAATCAATGAACAACGGAAGTGCCGCAACTATGAGTTTATACTTGTCATCTCTCTCCTCCCTTCCTGTCTCTCTCTCTTGCTAAAATAAAATAAAAATGCAAATCTGATCATGCCATTCTTTATAAAACCCTTGACCCTGAATGGCATACTTTATTTTATTATTTTTATATATTTGCTTATTTTATTGAGCTTCAGCTGAGACAGTGACCTCCTTTTTCAAGCCAGTGACCTTGGCTTTAATCCATCGATCTTTGGGCTCAAGCCAGCAACCTTGGAATTTTGAACCTGGGACCTCAGTGTCCCAAGTCACTGCTCTAGCCACTGCACAACAACCAGTCAGGTCATATTTGCATTTTTACATGGTGACTTGACTATATAATTTCAAGAGAGAATGGATTGGAGGGGAGAAAAAGGAAAATGAGACTTATTCTGTTGCTGTACCAGCCCAAGAAAGAGATGAGGTAGATGGAACTAAGTGGCAGAGTGGATATCAGATAATTTGAAGTTAAGAAAGATGCCTGACCTGTGGTGGCGCAGTGGATAAAGTGTTCAACCTAGAATCCTGAGGTTGCCAGTTCAAAACCCTGAGCTTACCCAGTCAAGGCACATGTGGGAATTGATGCTTCCTTGTTCCTCCCCTGTTCTCTCTCTCTCACTCACTCTCTCTTCTCTCTAAAATGAATAAATAAAATCTAAAAAAAAAAGTTGCCTGACCAGGCGGTGGCGCAGTGGATAGAGCATTGGACTGGGATGCGGAAGACCCAGGTTCGAGACCCTGAGGTTGCCAGCTTGAGCGTGAGCCCATCTGGCTTGAGCAAAGAGCTCACCAGCTTGGACCCAAGGTCCCTGGCTCCAGCAAGGGGTTGCTCGGTCTGCTGAAGGCCCGCGGTCAAGGCACATGTGAGAAAGCAATCAATGAACAACTATGGTGTCGCAACGGCAACAATAAACTAATAATTGATGCTTCTCACCTCTCTCCGTTCCTGTCTGTCCCTATCTATCCCTCTCTCTGAGTCTCTGTCCCTGTAAAAAAAAAAAAAAAAAAGTTTATTAAAAAAAAGAGAGCCTAACCTGTGGTGGCGCAGTGGATAAAGCGTTGACCTGGGAACACTGAGGTCGCCAGTTCAAAACCCTGCACTGGTCTGGTCAAGGCACATATGGGAGTTGATGCTTCCAGCTCCTCCCCCCTTTCTCTCTTTCTCTCTCTCTCTCTCTCTCACTCTGTGTCTCCTCTCTAAAATAAATAAAATAAAAAGAAACTTAAAAAAACATTTAAAAAAAAAAAAGAGAAAGAATCGCACAACTGGGAGGGGAGGGAGTCTGGGGCAGAGGGAGCAGTCAAGCACGACACCCCAGTTTCTAGCCTGTGCGACTGGAATGACAATGAGTCCACGGATGGAGATGCGGGATGCTGGAAGGGGAATCTGACATATTTTTAGTTAGTGGTATGAAGTAACTTTGGGGCATACCAATATAGACGTCCAGGTCTTACTGAAGATAAGGGACTAGATCCTAAAGGGAGCTCTGGGCCAGAGTTATCAGTGTGGGAATTACCAGCAGAGTAACCCCAAAGTCAAGGATAAGATTATATGAAGAATGAAGTGTGATCGAAGTAGAAGGCCTGGGAGACAGTACCTAAGGAAAAAGAGAAGGAGGAGACACAGAAGGAAAAGGCAAAGTGGTGAGACAGACCCAGGAAAAGGATGTTGCTGAACCCAGAAAGGATATTTGAAAGCTGGGAGTGGTAAACAGTATGAAATAGTACATAGAGGTCAGGTAAGCTAAGCATTTGAGCTGCCATGATTTAGCAAACAGCAAAGTGGTGGTGTATTGCAGTGGTAGATGGACGACATACGAGTTGGATATTCACACAAGAAATCCAGCTGCAGAAGGGAGTTCTCTGGCTTTGTAACCATGCATGGAATACTATGCTTCTTTTATATTCCATTTAACCATAAAATATAGAAAGTAAAAGTACAATTTCACTAAGGACAACAGGCATAAACCAGGATATGGTCACTTAAAATGGAACAACACTAAGCCCCCAGTGTTGTTGAGATTAAAATAAGATATGGGAAAATGCCTAGCAGAATAAAAGGTCTTTGGAATAGACATGCAAAATTTTAGTTTTCTTGCCCTTTCCTGTGCTAGCTACTCTTTATTTAATAACAAATGCTTCCCTTGGGATTTCCTGAGATTTGGCATTATTTGGCATCCAGGTAACATCTATCATGATTAGAAAACCCACAGACCATATCTGCGACTAACATTTGGTTTCTGACCTAACAAGTGTTTGTGCCTTTGTTAGGAAAATTATCTGCACCCAGTAAAGTGTGGTTTGTTCCATATCATGCCATATATGCCATATATATATATATATATATTTATATACAGCAGAGGGAAGAAGGGCAATGGGCCAACTATCAGGAGCAAAAGTAACAGCTACAGTCAGCACTTTGTTTCTTCTGCCTAAGATGCTATTCATAACGCCGGTCATGAGTTCTCTCACCTTGCAGTCATCTTAAGTGAATCTCTCTGAGTTGAGAAATGGCTAATAGTAAACTTGACTGTTGAGAATAATAGCTACCAATTACTGAGTGCCCATTGCTAGTACTTTATGTTAGTTCATGCCATCCTTACTACAACCATATAAGGTAGGCATTAATATCCCTGTTTTACAGATGAAGGAACTGGGATTTGAATATTCCACTTACTAATGCCCAGGGTCGCCATTAGTAAGTGACAGAACTTGGATTCCCAATGCTACCAGATTTCAAAGCTCAAACTCTTTCTCTAATGGAGGGAGTGGGTAACTTCATTATTTGGCTCTGGAACGCATTTTAGGAGTTAAACAATTTTGGACTATAGAATCTTTTAAAAAATCTTAGTTGATATAACTTACCAATCGTATCTAATACAGTCTGATATGAAAACGACTCTCCTTGTCCAGAGAACTAAATGGTGAAAGGACCAAGGGTGAGCAGAGATGCAGAAGGAAGCCAGCTTGGGGCTCGCATTCACCATGACAAATCTGTAACTTGAAAGACAGTTAATCAGCTGGGAAGGTTGTCAGGGCAATTCTGCTAAACAACTGGGGCTTAACAATAGATGGAAAGCAAGGCACTTCTAGCTGCTCAGTCAATAGAAAACTTATTAAGAATTGTTACAAGGCAACTTCAAAGGGGAAAATATATTTGGTGTTCACTAGACATGGAATTTGGAGAGAAAGGTTTCTGGTTAGGAAGTCAAGGGCAGGACTGAGCTAAGTGTTAGTCTTCAATGAATAAGGGGTATGATCAGGAGGTAAGCAGATGACAGTGAGGAAGAGAAGTAGAGGGGTGTACAGTCAGACTGCGGGACCCTTTCCACACAAGATGGGGGAATTTGGAAGCAACATTGAGATAAATTACCTCAGGTATGTGGTCTGTTTCCAGGTTTATTTTCCGTACTATATTAAACTGTTTTTTTTTTTGGGGGGGGGAACTATCCAACTTTATGAATGAATGTTTGATACTATCTCTAATTCTCTTCCTCTATATATTTTAAAATTAATTTTTAAAGCTTATTTTTTCTTTTTTATTATAGAATATGTGCTCCTCACATAAAGTTCCATATAGAGAAGCATAAAGATGCAAAACAAAAATTCTTATTGCTATCATATAGCAGAAACCACTATTAACATTTTAACTACTTCCGTTTAGTATTTTCCTACATGGTTGCAATGATTTTATGGAATTAAAATTAGATTATAAGCATTTGTTCATGTCACTTCATCAGTGTGGCAAAAGATTAACATTTAGACCAGCTAATCTAGGTGAAGAATTTATATATGGGTATACATTATAATCCTTCTCTGGAGGTTTCACATATTTTTAAATTAAGAAGTTGCAGGTGGGAAAGGAACTAATCTCAAAGAAAAAGCAAGGGATGGAAGCACAAAATTCAGGATATTGGCTGGGTGGGGGCTGGAGAGAAATTTGCAAGTTCATCCGAGGCCTTAAAGATCTTACTACTGTTACATTTGGATGGATGAACACATGATAGATACATGTACTCATTTTAATGTTCTTTGTGGTTGATATATGCTATATATATTATTTTGAACCTATCAAATAGTTCTCAATAGATGAAATTTTTAGTTAAAAACCTCCATTAGCAACATTTTAATGATTTCTGATAAATGATTTCTTATAATCTTTCATTGCTATGTAACTTCCTCACCCAAACTAACTGCCAAATACAATATTTTTCTCTGTTTGCAGTTTTTTTTTCCATTTTTTTTTTTTTTACAAGGACAGAGGGAGAGTCAGAGAGAGGGATAGATAGGAACAGACACAGGAATGGAGAGAGGTGAGAAGCATCAATCATTAGTTTTTCGTTGCCATTGTGACACCATAGTTGTTCACTGATTGCTTTCTCACATGTGCCTTGACCGCGGGCATTCAGCAGACCGAGCAACCCCTTGCTGGAGCCAGCGACCTTAGGTCCAAGCTGGTGAGCTTTTGCTCAAGCCAGATGGGCCCGCGCTCAAGCTGGCGAGCTCGGAGTCGAACCTGGGTCTTCCACACCCCAGTCCGACACTCTATCCACTACGCCACCGCCTGGTCAGGCCTCAGTTTGCAGTCTTTTGCAAACATTTGAGATATCATTCATACACCATAAAGAAAACATTTGAGATATCATTCATACATCATAAAATTCACCACTTTAAAGTGTACAATTCAGTTTTTAGTATACAGTGTGTCCGTAAAGTCATGGTGCACTTTTGACTGTGTGACTGGTCAAAAGTGCACCATGACTTTACGGACACACTGTACTTACAAGGCTATTCAGCTATCACCGATACTTAACTCCAGAGTATTTTCATCACTGCATAAAGAAATCCCATACCGCTTTGCAGTCATTCCTCATTCTCCTTTCCCCCAACTCCTGACAACCAACAATCTATTTCCTATCTCTGTACATTTATTCTGGACCTTTCATATAAATGGAATCATATAATATGTGACCCTTTGTGTCTAGTTTCTTTCGCTGAGCCTGATGTTTTCAGGGTTTATCCATGCTGTAGCGTATCTCAGTACTTCCTTCCTTTGACCACTGAATTGTACGGATATGCTGTATTTTTGTTTATCCATCCCTTAGTTAATGGGCCTTTGGGTTGTTTCCACTTTGGGGGGACGAATAATGCTCCTATGAAGGTTCATATACAGTTTTTGTGTAGATGTTTCAATTCTCTTGGGTATATACGACTAGGACTGAAATTGCTGGGTCATATGGAACTCTGTATTTAACTTTCTGAGCAACTGTCAGTTGGTACTCTTCTTGACCTCCATGAAGCATCTAGCGTCAGAGATTAGACCTTTCCTCTGGAATTCTTCTTGCTTTACCACAGTAACACTATCTGGTGTACCTACCACTCTTAACAATTTCCATTTTTTTTCTTTGGCTTCTCTTCTTTCCCCTCCATTCCTCTAAGTTCCTCCAAAGTTCTGGCCTCTACTCATCCTTGATATAGTAACAATTCTTACCCTTTAAAGTACCAACACCTACTCTAGCTTTCAAAAACTTACCACTCTACTCAGATGAGGTCCACATACTACTTGCTAAGTACTTTCTTAGACTGCTCTTCTTCCTTCTCTCTGCTATATAAATCTTAGCTATCTTTTGGGACCTACTTCAAACAAACTTCATATTCAAGTTCTTCACTGGTTCCCCTTCCCTCTACAAAGAAGCATTCTCTTCTACAAATGCTCAGGTTTTTACAGCCCACAGCAATCAACACTACCACATGTTGCTGTTGGTTAACTTTTTTTGTGTTTATGTCTGATCTCAAAGTGTCTCTTCTCTCTCCACCTAGCTAATCCCTTAATCACTAAAAAGTTTTCAAGGTGCTTTAAAATATATACAATGTGCCTGACCAGATGGTGGCGCAGTGGACAGAGGATCAGCCTGGGATGCTGAGAACCCAGGCTCAAAACCCTGAGGTTGCCGGCTTGAGTGCAGGGTAGCTGGCTTGAGCACAGGCTCACCGGCTTGAACATGGGGTCTCTGGCTTGACTGCGGGATCATAGACATGACCCCACGGTCTCTGCCTTGAAGCCCAAGGTCGCTGGCTTGAGTCTGAGGTCATTGACTTGAACAAGGGGTCAGTGGCTGGGCTGGAGCTCCCTGGTCAAGGCACACATGAGAAAGTAATCAATGAACAACTAAGGTGTCGCAACAATGACTTGATGCTTCTTGTCTCTCTCCCTTGTCTGTTTCTGTCTGTCCCCCTCTATCTCTTTTTCTCTCTCGTTTAAAAAAGGAAAAAAAAAAGGTATACTCTTCCAGTAGTATCTACTACAGTTTCCTGTGTATACTTCCAGGAGTATTCTGTGTATATTCATATTTTAAAATCAGTGATTCCATATCACATAAGCTCTTCTGCGCCTCTCCTTTCATCCCTCATATTTTAATTAGTTTTTAAACTATAACTTTATTAATGTTTTCAAAAGTATAACTATATTACATCTACAGATTATACTTTGCTTGTATCTTTTTCTCCTCAAAGAACTAGAGATTAATGAGGGATGATTTCTTTAGAGCAATCATGCTTTTTGTCCCATTCTGTTTCATTTCTTTTTCTTTCTTTTTTTTTTACAGGGACAGAGAGAGTCAGAGAGAGGGATAGATAGAAACAGACAGACAGGAACGGAGAGAGGTGAGAAGCATCAATCATTAGTTTATCGTTGCCGTTGCAACACCATAGTTGTTCATTGATTGCTTTCTCACATGTGCCTTGACCGAGGGCCTTCAGCAGACCAAGCAACCCCTTGCTGGAGCCAGCAACCTTGGGTCCAAGCTGGCGAGCTTTTGCTCAAGCCAGATGGGCCTGCGCTCAAGCTGGCGACCTCGGGGTCTCGAACCTGGGTCTTCCACATCCCAGTCCGACGTTCTATCCACTGCGCCACCGCCTGGTCAGGCAGCTTCATTTCTTAATGTAATCATGATGTTATTTAAATTCATCTACACAAATAATAAATGAATACTTTCTTATTATAAAATTTCAGAATTCTTAATAAAGCTAAATATGGCCCTGACCAGTTGTCTAAGTGGTAGAGCATTGGCCTGGCATGTGGATGTCCTGGGTTTGATTTCCAGTCAGGGCACACAGAAGAAGTGACCATCTGCTTCTCCACCCCTTTCCCCTTCCTCTCCCACAGCCATGGCTTGATCTATTCAGACCCTGGTTGCTGAGGATGGCTCCCTTGAGCCTCTGCCTCAGGTGCTAAAGATGGCTCCATTGTTGAGCAACGGCCCTGATAGGGAGAGCATCACTGCCCTGTAGGGGTCTTATGTTTATTTTTTTTATTTTTATTTTATTCATTTTAGAGAGAAGACACAGAGTGAGAGAGAGAGAGAGAGAAAGAGAGAAAGGGGGGAGGAGCTGGAAGCATCAACTCCCATATGTGCCTTGACCGAACCAATGCAGGGTTTTGAACTGGCGACCTCAGTGTTCCCAGGTCGACGCTTTATCCACTGCGCCACCACAGGTCAGGCTGTAGGGGTCTTATAAATGGATCCCAGTTGGGGCGCATGCGGGAATCTATGTCTGTCTTCCCTCTTCAAACAAACAAACAAACAAACAAACAAAAGCTAAATATTCCCCTTGATGATTTGGGGACGCATGCAGGAATCTGTCTCCCCTCCTCTAAAAACAAACAAACAAATAAATAAATAAATAAAGCAAGCTAAATATTCCCCTTGATTTGAGAGAGAGAAGTATCAACTCGTTGTTCCACTTAGTTGTGCAGTCATTGAGTGCTTCTCAATTGTGCCCTAGTAGGTAATCAAACCTGAGACCTTGATGCACAGGGACAATACTTTACCCACTGGGCAACCCAGGCAGGGCTGTAACTCATTTTTCTTAACTGCTATGTAGTTTACTTAGCAGTTAACCTTAACTTGGAGATTTAGTGTGTTTCCATTTTTTTGCTATTCCAGTGTTGTAATGAACATCTTTGTACACATCACCTATGTGCACAAGTGTGATGACTGTTTCTTTAGGGTAGATGGTAAGAAGTGTAACTGTTAGAAAACATGTTAAGTTTAAAAGTTTAGTAGATACAGTTAAATTGACCATTGATAGTTCTGTAATACAGTTGTTGTATGTAGTAAGTTACATGTGACCATCAGTTTCACATATAAATTTCTTTAAAGTTCTAGGAATTCTATTGACTTTAGAAGTAACTGAGAATATAATAGATAAATTAAAAATATAATTCAAGTCCTCATTCTGTATCTAACAACTAAGTTATCTTAGGCAATTGTTTCAACATCTAAGCCCCTGTTTCTGTACCTGCAGAATTAGATTAAAGTACTATTTCCTAAAATATTGTTCCTATACCATTAGTAGCATGCAAGATGCTTTTATTTTTATTGGGTTTTATTTTATTATTTGTAATTTAAAATAAATTACAAAAAAATATAATTATCCTATCAAATCAAAGATTTATGGATATTATTTCTTTCTTTCTTTTTTTTTTTTAACAGAGACTGAGTCAGAGAGAGGGATAGACAGACAGGAACGGAGAAAGATGGAAGCATCAATCATCAGTCTTTTGTTGCCATTGCGACATCTTAGTTGTTCATTGATTGCTTTCTCACATGTGCCTTGACTGCGGGCCTTCAGCAGACCGAGCAACCCCCTGCTGGAGCCAGCGACCTTGGGTCCAAGCTGACGAGCTTTTGCTCAAGCCAGATGGGCCAGCGCTCAAGCTGGTGACCTCGGGGTCTCAAACCTGGGTCCTTCAGCATCCCAGTCCGATGTTCTATCCACTGCGCCACCGCCTGGTCAGTCTGGGTATTATTTCTTAGTATTATAAAATTTACTGTTTAAAAGACATTCATCTAAGTGAAAGAAAAGTGAATTGACTTAAAGAGTATGCATATACTAGTATACAGGTGGTATGTAAATATGGCAAATCATGCATATGATATATGAAGAACTAAAGTTTCTTTCTTCATGAAGTCAAGAAGTTATTAAGAGTAAACCAGTAGATCCCAGACTTTTAGATTTCAATGACCAGTAAAACATAAAAAAATAAAATTAGTGATCAACATGGAGTGACTGACTTTTTATTGTGCTGTGTAAGAACATTAAGAACTTCTGACCTGTGGTGGCACAGTGGGGAAAGCACCAACCTGGAAGGCTGAGGTCAGTTTAAAACCCCAGCCTTGCCTGGTCGAGGCACATACAAAAAGTTAACTACTATGAGTTGATGCTTCCCTCCTTCCCCTCCTTTCTCTCTCTCTCTCAAAAAAAAGGACATTAACAACCACAAAATCCAAACTTATATTCATCACCATTATTTAATAAAAAGATACTTAAAATGTTTTGTAACTATAAAAGTAGTACATGCATGCTCTGTTCAAATTGTATAGAAATATAAAAAATCATTTTCTGGCCCTGGCCAGCTAGCTCAGTCTGTTAGAACATCGTCCAGAAACACCAAGGTTACGGGTTCAGTCCCTGATCAGGGTACATATGGGAAGTGACCAATGAACACACAACCAAGTGAAACAACAGAATGCTTCTCCCTCTCCCGCTCTGCTCTCCCTTCCTCTTTCTGTCTCTCTAGAATCAATCAATAAAAAAATATTTTTTTAAAGTCATTTTCTTTCTTTTTCTCTCCATAAAATCTATCATGGCCATCCTTCCATAAAGATCTAACTCATTTTTAATTAATATGGTATATTGTCAAATATATAAGTATGTGTATAGACACACACATATAATATGTTTATCACATATAAATATAGTATATTACATATTTACTCTGTATAAAAATATATATAAGAAATACATAATCTCGGGCCTTGGCAGGGTGGTTCAGTGGATAGAGTCATCCCAGTGCACCAAGGTCGTGGTTCGATCCTCAGTCAGGGCACATATCAGAAGCAACCAATGAATGCACAAATAAGTGGAATAACAAGTTGATACTTTTCTCTCTCTCTCTCACACCCTTCTTACCTCACCTCAAATCAATGGAAAAATTTTAAAAATAACAAAACAGAAAAACATAATCTCAGAACAAAGAACAGACCTTACCACAAAAGGACAGGTGGCAATCTTACTGAGCCATTTTGGGAACCACTGGCTTAGACGACCTTCCATCTCTAATTCCATAATATCCACACCCTTTACATACTTTTCATTATTATCACTAACCTATATATTTTAAGACAACTAGGAATCTCTTTAATAACATGTCCTTGGATAGAAAATCATAGATAGCCAAGTGCTTTTTCAGTTCTTTGCTCTGCTTTGTCGCATGAGTTCATGTCTGTGCTCTTTAATCATTCTCATTGTTTCCCTACATCAGGGTTTTACCCTGGGGTCCAAAGAATTCATGACACCATGGAAACATGTGATATTTTGTATATTTACTGTTTTTCCGGGGGGGAAGCGTTTATAACTTCCTATAATCTAAGAAAAGTTAGACACTATTGCTGGGGATAAATTTGTTTTTACTTTAATAAGTGATTTTATTATTGGCTTTGAAGTCCCTTACACTTTTTCGGGGGGGGGCTCTAATTTCTGGTTTGCATTTGATAGCTGCATGCCTCAGTTCCCTGTTCTTACCTTAACAGTCTTTTCACTAAAAACAAAAAACATTTGCTTCTACCAATCAGTCATATGATATTTTACTTTCCCTTATTTTATTTTTAGTTTTTGAAGTATAGGAAGATAGCAAAAGGCAGAGTGGTACCCATATTGAAACTGACAGGGAGGGAGACAAGCAGCCGGAGAAGGTGTGACACACAGACCTAAGGACAGAGAGAATAGACAGGTAAAAGACATACAGGGGAACCTGGAAACAGAGACACAAGAATGGAGCAGAGAAGGATGGCAGAAAAACAGACAGGTTGGCAAGGAAAGAAAGGAGTTGACTGACAAGAGAAGCAGGCAGGATCACCAAGAGGAACAGAAACAGACAAACAGAAAGGAGTAGAGAGAGAGAGAAGGCAGGCAGAGAAAGGAAGAAAACAGGAAAGAAAGAAGACGATAATGTTTTATACTACCCAGTACTTAACAGTTTATAAAGTGCTTCTACATACATACATTACTGCTGGAAGAGAGAGAGAATCCAGCAGACAGATGGGGGTGATGGAGGGATAAAGGCCAATTAGACAGAAGAGAGGGAGGGTGGCCAATCAGAAAGAGAGGCTAGAATGGAGCCCAAGACAGAGTTAGAAGGAAAGACAGAACTAAGAAAAGAGAAGTGAGAGAGGAAAAGACAGGAGAGACAGAGATGGAGGCTGAAACTGTTATTTCAGGAATACAGGCAGTAAAAAAGCAGAAATGAAAGAACAGATCATTGTGTGTAAAAGTTTTTATCATCACCTTCCTGAAGAGACCTGGATAGAGGCTGTATCTTTGTGTCTCCCAATGAGTTATAACATTTCCAAGGTGGCATGTGAGAGGAGTCAAAGAAGGATGAAAAGGGAGAGAAGTTTTAGAAGGAGCAGTTTTTTAGACTAGGAATTCACCCAGATGTGGGAAAGGCAGAGTGGGCCTGAACCTGTTCCCTGTGCATGTAAGCTCAGCTTTTAAACTACCTGTACTTATTAAACTGTACCTAGCCCTAGCGGGGTAAGGTCAGTTGGCTAGAGCATCGTCCCAACACACCAAGGCTGTGGGTTAAATCCCTGGCAGCACACATACAAGAATCAACCAATCAATGCATAAATAAGTGGAACAAATCAATATTTCTCTCTCTCCCTTACTTTCTCTCTAAAATCAATCAATTTAAAAATAATGAACTGTACCTATATTTATATGGTATTTTCCAGTTCTTTTCTCAACACATATTTCAGTGATGACTAGACCAACATGTGTGACCTATTATCAAAACAAATTATTTTAGTGAGAGACACATACAGAGAGAGACAGACAGAGAAAAATGAGAAGCATCAACTCATCGTTGCAGCACTTTAGTTGTTCATTGATTGCTTTCACATTCGTGCCTTAACTGGGGGGCTCCAGCCAAGCCGTGACCTTAGGCTCAAGCCAGTGACCTAGAGATTCAAGCTAGCGATCATGGGGTCATGTTTATGATCCCATGCTCAAGTTGGTGAGCCTGTGCTCAAGCTGGCCCACGTTCAAGCAAGCGACCTTCGGGTTTTGAACTTGGGTCCTTAGCATCCCAGGTCAACTCTCTCCATTGTGCCACCACCTGGTCAGGCCAGAACAACTTATTATGCAGAGTAGAATAGATCAGGAGAAAGCAAGCCCTTCCTAGGTGCTCCTCAGGTCCTAGTAGTAAAAGCACAAAACTAGTAACCAGTCAAAACAATAAATGCCATAAAGTAGAAGAAAAAAGACAAGAGGCAAGAGATGGTAAGCCCAGTGAAGTAGGAAGTACTGACAGACAACAGAGGAAGAAGCATTCAGAAGAACTAGGAGAGAAGTAGGAAGAAGTAGAGCAAAAACCAAGTAGACATATATATGTACTCTTTTCTGGAACAATATCCAAGAAATGTGAAGTAGTGACCAACTCTGGGGAGAGGAACTAAAAGCTGGGGGGTAGAGAGAGCAAGAAAGGCTTATTCTTTTAGTACTTAAAACATTTTGTACCATGTGTACGTACTAGCTATTTAAAAATTGATTAAAAAAGTAAGAAAAAAGCAGAGCCAGCCAGGCTGAGAGGTAGCAAAAGGCAGGAAGATAAGCAGAGACTGGGGAAACAGCAAAAAGACTGAGGCGGGCAGCCTGCAGAACCAGAGAGACAAAAAGAAAAAGACAGCTGACATGGAGGTAAGCAGGGACAGACGGCAAGGTAAGGGACATGGCAGAAGGCAGGTAAGACTTTGGGGCAAAGGGTTTGCTGAGAGGTTGGGTGCAGAGAGCCCATCTCCACTGATGGGCTGCTGAGATAGAGAAAGTCAAGGGAAAATGCTGATACACAGACAGACTAAAAAGATACAAGCATTAAGCAGTGGGATAGCAGCAAACAAGCAGGGTAGACAGACACAAAGCAAAGAAAAATCATGAACTTAGCAGGCAAAAGTAAGAAAGGAACAAGCAGAAGGGTAAGATAAGAGACAAATCGAGACAAGCAACCACGGCAAGGCCCGGGAGGTAGACAAACCAGGGCTAAAAAAGTGAGAGAGACAGGCAGGCGGAGAGACAGATGGCTAGAGAGAGTGGTGGGCAAACAGCCAGAGAAGCAGACAGACAACCAGGGAGAAAAAGAGGCTGGCAGCCAGTCAGGGAGGAGCAGACCAGCAGGCAGGCAGACAGACACCATAATCGGAGTAAGCAGGTAGAGACAGGTGGAAACAAGGATAGAAGAAGAAAAATCAAGAAGTCAGTAGGGAGAGAAGAGAAGAGAAGAGGAGAAGCAGGCTGGCAGGCAGAGGGAGAATAGAATAGAATGGACAAGAAGAATCAGGCAAATTAACAGAACTATATGCAAAGCATACCGCGAGAATGATGAATGTACAGGGATGCACAGAGCCACCTTTAGCTACCCACACCTGCAGCTCATGGGACATGTGGCAGGCAGGATGAGGACTCAGCACAGTAGGCGAGGGCACAGAGGCAGAGAGACTGTGGCGCATATGATGTGTAGGGTTGTCAACAGACACGTGGGGACACTCTTCCCAGACACACACAGAGGGGCCAGAAAGAGGGGGAGTCAAACACACAGGAGGGAGAGGCACATGTAGTCAGAGCCTAGAAGACAGACATGAATAGTTACTTGTAAGTTATACAGCCTGAGAGTCAAAGGGATGAGTGAAGAATAAAGACACATACAGAGAAGCCCACATACAGAAAACAGGGAAGGCTGGGAAAGAGGACAGAATACGGTCAAATGGAAGAGGTACAGGGGTTAGACTCACACAGGAATGATATGGGAGCAAAGGCAAGAGGATGCCAAAGGCCAGGTCAAAAGATGGAAATCAATGTGCAGTAAAATACAATAGTGGGGGGGGGGGGTCACATCAATGAAAACATTTTAGCCTCCTAAGCCAAAATCTGCAAAGTGTTCCTTGTCACCAATACTTTCTGGTTGCTGCCTACCCTACCCCTCCCTCTAAGATGCTCCCAAACCCTGCAGGGGCTGCTGCGTGGCTGGCAGCTAGTGAAATAACACAGAAGAGAACTGATTTCACAGACACAGAATGGGAAGCAAGGAGCAGAGCAAAATGAGATCAAAAGAATAAGAGGAAACGAGAAGGAAGAAAAGGGTGACTGACCAGAACAAAAAAAGGTAGAACTGAGCTATTCGCCCCCCTTTCCTTGCTAGCATTACTCAACTGGCAACTTTCATTTTACAAGACCTGGATGAGAAAGCTACTTTTGGACTCCTTTACAACCTTCCATTTGATTCCTGGTGTCACTTTTAAGATAAACACTGGGACACTTGGAAATCAGGGGTCAGAGACAGAAGAAAATGTGAGCGGCACTCCCTACCTCTTGCTTTTTCTCAGTTCCAGTTACTTTTCTTTCATGGTACCTCAGTTTCTTCCACTTTATCAGTGTTGGAGACCATGGAGGAAGGGAAATACACTGAAATAGGAGAAAAGAGAAAATCATTTCACAATCTTCAGACTTGACTCTTTCCCCTCTATTCTGAAAGTCTGTTCTACTTACCCCTAAATTAATTTCCCAAGTCAGATAAATTTTATATTCAAGCAATTGGAGAAGGGAAGGGACAAGGTAAGGGAGAAAACAGTGAACACAAAATATACAATTATTAATCACTGAAAAGGTTGCGCAAAGGAGAGAATCAAACATGGACTCCTTTGAAAAACCTCAATCGTTGAATCTATTCACATCTCTCCCCCAAAAGTCACTAGGATTTCTACCACTTTTTTAAAGAAAGAAAAAATAATCTAGTATCACTTCTTAGTTAAAAGGTAACATACACAAATGCGTTTAGACTTCAGTGAGGTATGCAGAAACATAGTTATATATAAACATATATTTCATCTTTTTCCTTTTCTATGCCTGAAGGGGAAGAAAAAAAAACCCTTCACATCAAACCACTCCCTTCTGAAGTATTCAAAAAAAAAAAAAAAAAGCTCTTTTCTTTAGAGAAGGGAGGTGGGGAGCAAGAGACTAGTAAAGAAAAGAAAAAAAAAAGAAATGTAGTTGGACTAGTATCTAACTAGTTAACCTTTAACAATTTATGCTGATGTCAGACTGAGCATGAGTACTGATTAATGCCCCCCCTCAAATATTTTTTATAAGGGGGAGTTAGAGCAGCCATTTTTGTTTTATGCAGAAATCCTTCATGCCCCCCCACGCGGGTGCGCGCACGCGCGCGCACACACACAGTACACAAGGAAAATATCTATTAATCTGTGCACTAATCAGTTATGAAAAAAGGGAGAAATTTGTGGGTTTCTGGGTAGAGGTTTGGAGATGGGGATGTAACAGGGAGGAGAATGGGGTGGGGGTGAAAAATTAAATATTAAGCCAGCCATTTTGTTTTAAAAGGGGATTTTCCCCCCCTCTCCCTTTCTTCATGGAGGGGGTGGCGGTGCTGGAGGGGGGGTTGTTTTAAAAATAATTTCAAGGCGGCCATCTTAGTGCCTCAGCTCTGAGAAATATTTCTGAGCGCCCCCCTCAGAATTTAAATATATTTAAAGTAACGGAGAGGTGGGTAGAGAAAAGTCGAAAACTTTTATATATATATATGTATATAATATATATATATACATACATTTTTTTTAAAAATCCCCCTTTCTTGTTCTCTTGGAAGGATAGAAAGAAAAAAAGTCTCTCAATTTTTTCCAAGAACAATTTTTGGGGTGGTTTGGCCCACCCCCTCAGACGGCGGCCCCGGGGGTGGGGGTTTCGGAGGGGGTGGCCCGGGGCTTTGGGGGACTGGGGAGGCTGTAAGGAGGAGGAGGAGGACGCCACCGCCGAAGAGGAGGAGGAGGAGGAGGAGGAGGAGGAGGAGGTGGTGGTGGTGGTAGCGGTGGGGGAGGCGGGCGGGCGGTGGGTGGGGGGGTGGTGGGGGGGCCAGAGCCACAGGATGGCTTCCCCTCTGAGGGACGAGGAGGAGGAGGAGGAGGAGATGGTGGTGTCGGAGGAGGAAGAAGAGGAGGAAGAAGAGGGCGACGAGGAGGAGGAGGAGGAGGAGGAGGTGGAGGCGGCCGACGATGACTACGAGGACGACGACGAGGGAATACTCGGGCGCGGGCCGGGCCACGACCGGGGCCGCGACCGCCACAGCCCCCCCGCCTGCCACCTCTTCCCGCCGCCCCTGCCGCCGCCGCCGCCGCCGCCCCCGCCGCCAGGTAAGCGGCGGCCCCGACTCACCCCCCAGCCTAACCCGAGCGGGAGCCGCCGGCGCGCGGGCTGGCCGGGGGCGAGGCACCCACCGCGCGGCCGAGCCGAGCCGAGGCGAATCCGGGGCGCGGGGCGCGAGCGCCGGCTCGGGCCCGTAGCCCCGCGGCGGTCCGGGCGGTCCCGCAGCCGCGGGGCCAGGCCTCCTCCCCTCCCCCGCCGCCGCCGCTGCTGCCGCCGCCGCCGCCGCCGGCGGGGCTGGAGAGCGCCTGGGCGCGAGCTGCGCGCGCGGACCGGGCCACTCGGTCGCGGCTGTCGGGGGAGGAGGAGGAGGAGAGGTTTTTTTTACCCTCGGCGGGGAGGGGGTAAGCAGGAAACGGCCGCGGCGAAGCCAGGGCCCCCTCCCTGGCCGAGCGAGGGACCGCGGAGACCCTGGCGGCCGGACGGCGGCGTGGGGGAGGGGCGCGTGGGGGAGGGGCGGCCGCGCGGGCACCCCCTCGGGCTCCGGCCCGCTTGGGCTTGGATGGGGGAAAGTGGGGTTTCCGCGTTTGGAGCGGACCGCCGTCCTAACCATCTCCCCTCAGGAGTCGGGGGGGGGGCGGTGTCCATCCGACCCCCACCTGCGGGGACTTCGGTGCCCGCCAACTCCGCGGCGCGCGGTGGGGGAGGGGTCGTGTGAATGTTGGTAGGCGGCTGAGGACTAGGGGCAGGTGGTGGCCGCACTCGGCGCAGACCACTTCCTGGAATCACTTGCTCCTATCCCCCGCTCCCCGCAGCTCGTCATAGGGAGAGTGGGCGCTTAGAAGTGAGGAGCAGAGGGCCAGAGTCTGGGGAACCAGATGCCACCAGTTCCACCTCCTTTATCTCTCCTTTGCTCCGTGCTCTTTTGTATCAAGTGCGCCTCCCTTCACCCCGTGACCCTGTCAGTCTAGGGTGGCTGAGCTGCCCAGATGTGACTCTCACGTGGCTGCCATTCACTGTCACTCACTCTCGCTGAAACCACCCACACCCTGACCACGCTGGGGGGTGTGAACTCCCCCCCCCCCCGCTGTTCTGCAGCTTGACCATCACTCAGCACCCCTCCGCTGGGGATGACAAGTCACCGGCACTCTCTGAGTAGTTCCCCCAGTGGTGGACGACAGACCGTTGCCTCGCGCCTGGGGCCCAGCAATGGCCCCTGTCGGACCACACTCCTAGGGAAGTTATTTCTAGTCTCCTTCAGGATAGGCGAGCATCTTTAGGGTGTTCACAGCCTCTGCTTGGGTAATGAGAGGGGTAGCCACACTCGCAATCTTCTGTGTGCCTTGCAGCACAAATGAACCAAACTTCAAAACGTCTAACATCGTGTTCTTTGTAAAACTGTCATATTGATCTGTGTGGCTTATGTGGCAGATGTCCTTTGAGGGAGTGTGGGGTGCTTTTATTAGGGCAGGAGGATGCGTGTCTGATGGCAATAGGATAAAGCCCCCTCCCTCCACCACCACTAGGCTTCTCTGAAAAAGGGTAAGTTTGTAGAAAGTTATCCCTGCGAGCCCATTGATTTGCAGGAAGGAAAAGGAATAAAGAATTGTGGGGAGAGAGGGTGGCAGGAATATAGCCGAGGGTCTAAAAAAAAAGAGGTAAAGAAAGGATGTTGGGTTATATGTTAGGAGATTGGCAGCTGTCACCTATTTGCATTTTGAACTTGGAATGTGGTATTTGGGTGTTTTTGATCCTGGATTTAGTTCTGTGAGGGAGAAGCCTGAAAAAATCTGAGGTTGAGATAGGTCTTTGTGTCAGTACTCCCTCCCCTTTCTCTCTGCGTTCTGAATAAACCAGAAGAAACGTCAAATGTTTTAAAAATTCTTTGTTTGAAATGAAAACCCACCTCCTCCGTCTCCCAGGGCAATTTTATTTCCCTTTCAGCCCTCCAAGTCAAGTGAGTGACCCAGATACACCCCCCTCCCAAGACTTTCTGAGGTAAAACTTTGGGAAAATATTTTTAGTCTGCTCATTATTTGTCTCCCAAAGTGTGAGCTAAATAACGCTTCTCTAAGGAAATGCTGGGGCTGCCCTTCTTCATCCTGTTCTAGAATATGAATTTGTGCGTATTAGAGGTTTCTATTGTTTTTCATCCTGACTGCTTTATCACCATTTTGTTTTATATTCTTACCCAAGACCAATTTTTCTCCCTTCCCCCCTCTCCAGTCTCCTTACATTGTTAAACGTTTAAAATAATAGCGCTCGCACTGATGGGGGAAGGGAGCAGGAAGCCCAAAACTCATTCTTCTCCCTCCCCCTTCTGGCAAGTCTAGAGAAATAATATAACATATAGATGTGATTCCTTGGGGGTGGGGGTAGGGAATGATTGTGGGTGGTGCGGAAAATTCTGGTAGTTTCTTTGCAAAAGGTCTGAAGATACAAACCCACCCCCTGCATGCAATACGCATGTGCAGCAGACCTATTATGGTGGTTCGTTGTGGGGGAGGGAGGGGAATTTGAGAAAAAAATAAATATATGTGTGAGAGATTGATGGTGAGATTAGAAGAAGAGAGGGGCGGGCGGGAGGCGAGACGAGCTGCGAGACTCCGCCTGCTTTCTCTGGCTGCCAGGCTCCGCCCCTCGCTCCGCCCCCTCCCCCTCCCTCGCGGTCTTCCCGAGATCTGAGCGGGGGATGTGGGAGACTGGGATCCGAGCCAGCATTGAGTGGCTGGTGAGACAGAGGTTGGGATTTAGATTTGCGTTATTGGCCTCCCTTTCCTTTCCTCGCCACTCTGGTTAGCTTCTCCCCACCACCGTCGTCTTCCCAAGCTCGGAAACCTGCTTGAGTGGGGAGTAGATTGAACTGGCTGGGAGATCCCAGGGCTTGTGTCCCACCCCCAGCTGGTGGTGACCCAGGTGTTTCCCCTGATCCTTAGCCAGTTGGCCTGCTCTTGCCACTCTCGGGGCAGCCGGGTTTCCATGTTCGTATTAATCTAAGTCCCTGGGGTTAGAGAGAGTTGGCTGCTGGGGCATGGCGTCTTACCTACTACTTCCTAACACAGTTTTCACTCTGCAGCCCCCGCCCCGCCCCGTCCTCGCCTCCCCAGTCCTAGAGCGTCTTCCTGCTGGAGAGGACACAGAATACAGGAGCCAGGAGGAGTAGCATTGAAGAGATTTTGAGGCAATGGAAACTGAGGCCTCCGCTGATAACTTGGCTCGTTTTCCCTTGGCTGTTGTGGGAGGAAGGGTTGTGTGTCCTAGAGCAAAGGGCTGGGCCTAGCCGGGGTTTTTTTCGGCCTGCACAGCCACCTCTGCCTGAGCAAGACAGGTCTGGCTGGTTAGTCTAGTGCTTGCTGTGGGAGGGAAATCGTTCAGGGCTCCATGTCCCTGTGACGTCAGGGTCTTCCAGCATGGAGTAGCTCTGTCTCCTAAGCCTCCACAGACTGGCAGGGGTCATGGAGAATGGGGCAGGGGGGACATCAGGAACGAACCAGCCCCAACCTCTGAAAGACACTTGGAGAGAAAGTTAGGTACCTAGCCCTGTTGATAGCCGGGTACAGGCTGTCCTTGGGTTTGTGCTCATCAGTGTGAGTGTGTGCTTGTGTGTTTGAGAACACATACACAGGGTGTATCTGTGTCTATATCTTTGGGTCTCCCATACTGTTTATATATGAAGGATCAGGATGTCTGGAACTAAATTTGGAAACAAAGGGTGAGACCAAGGGACAAAGGATTAAGGCCCCAGAGTTCTCAAAGGGAGTAGGGATACGGAAGCAGATTTGAAGGTAGATTCCAGGTTACTCAGGGAGAGGAAGAATATTTAGGTAATTGTAGAGACTTTCTGCTATAGGGTTAGTATGTGGTGAAGGAGCCAGACACTGATCCTGTGGGCCAGAAGTGAAAATGACCAGCTGAGAATTTCTTTTCCTCCAGGGCTGTGTTGGGTGACAGGAGGCTGGGTAATTATCTGCAGAAATATAGAGGCTTCCCTCTTCACAAAAAGGGTGTCAGGGCTCCAGGGTATTAGTGTGAGAACCCAGGTGTCCACCTTTGGCTCTCCCTTCTCAGCATCTGGCTTAGGGAGCTGCCAGCTTGTGTCTCCCCACTCCAAGTGCTGGGGTCAGGCCAGGCCAGCAGCTGGGCATGGCTTCCCCAGTTCCTGGGCAGGGTGCCAGCTGGCTCAGTGAGGTTTGGGAAGGCAGGAGGAGCCCTGGCTGGGACTGAAAGGACTTGCCACAGTCAGAGCTCATGACCTAGAGCTGGTCCCTTGCTAGTAGGAGGGGAGAGAAAGGAGTGGTTTGGCTGTTCTTCCCTTCTGACCTCTGACCTCCCATTCAGAACCGGAGCATCCCTGAGTACTGGAAAGATTCTCTGTTTGCATCCAGAGAAGAGAATCAGGTTTGGAGGAGTTAATGCCCAAGTTCCTAGAGAGCGGGAATTAGGAACCGAGGAAGTAAGGAATGGTGAGTCAAGGGGTTGCAGAGACTGGGAACCTACAAGCTTAGGTTTTCTGGTGCTCTCTGCTCCACAGATAAAGATGACATTCGGCTGCTGCCTTCAGCCATTGGTGTGAAGAAGAGAAAACGAGGACCCAAGAAGCCGAGGGAGAACAAGCCAGGAAAACCCCGAAAACGCAAGAAGCTTGTAAGTGTTAGGGACTTCTGTTTCTACAGTAAGGTTTAGGAGACCCATTACTAGAGACCTACATTTTTTCTGGTCCTGATTATGGGTTGTGGGGGACCCTGAAGACAGGGAAACCTGATCCCCCTTTTTGGCCTGTATCTCATGTAGGCTGGGACCCCGACATTACTCACTACAATCTAGTGAAGAGCCCAATTTTCTATATGATGTGCCTTCACAGCAGAGAGAAGCGGTTGAAAGCCCAGGCTCTGGGGATAGACTGAATGAATTTGGAGCCCAGCAGTCCTCTGTCTTTTGGGCAATTTATTTAGCATTCTGTGCCTCAGTTTCCTCATCTGCATTAAAAAAGTGGATAAAAATAAATTAGTTACTATCTTACAGGATTGTTGTGAAGATTCAAAGAGATCATTTGTGTTATGTGCTAAGAACTGTACCTGGCACGTGGTAGGGCTGAAGAAATGTTTTTCTTTCTGTCTCATAGGACAGTGAAGAAGAGTTTGGCTCTGAGAGAGATGAGTCCCGGGAGAAGTCAGAGAGTGGAGGCAGTGAATATGGAGCTGGCCCAGGTCGTAAACGGAGACGGAAGCACCGAGATAAAAAGGAGAAGAAGACCAAGCGGCGGAAAAAAGGGGAGGGAGATGGGGGGCAAAAGGTGACTAGAATTAAGGAGGGAGGGGTGCAATCAATATTAAAGGTAGGCCTGAGGAGGGGGAGCCCCAGGTGGGGGGTGGGGTTGCTCAGTGGAAAGGCTGTATATACTGGGGGAGGGTGGGGACCGGGCTGGGGGATGGAACGGGAAGCTGGGGGCCAGGCAGAGGAGCCACGTTGGGGGCCTGGGATAAGGGCGGAAGAAGCACCCGCCTCACTCAAGCCTGTCCTCTCCAGCAGGTAGAACAGAAGTCATCAGCAACGCTGCTTCTGACCTGGGGCCTGGAGGACGTGGAGCATGTGTTCTCTGAGGAGGATTACCACACCCTTACCAACTACAAAGCCTTTAGCCAGTTCATGAGGTGCGTGCAGTGGGACTGGGAGTCCTTGAGAACACTCTTTATTTGAGGGGGAGGCTCTGGCCACTCTGGAATCTGATAAAAGTTGAGAAACTGATCTCTAGAGAAATTCACAACACATACACGCAAAACCCCATGTGTAATTTTGGGAAATTGCTGTATTTCTAAGGATTCAAGGACCCCAGTCAGGAACCCTTCATAGGTGTGGTAGGGGGAGGGTCGTAATTCCAGCAGTAGGTTAGAAATGCTCTAGTGACAGAACCGTGGTGAGGACCAATGGCCCTTCTCGCTCTAACAGTTCCAGTTTCCCCACGTCACTTCTCTCTAGACTGGAGCTGAGAGATCACGTCAGCATTCCGCAGTTTCTGCTCAGCTAGCAAGCCCTCTGCCCTGCCCACCTTCGGCTCTGGCAATAAATGTAGGGCGTTTTCCTAGAAGCCAGCCCTGAGCTGCAGGTGCTCCCGATACAGTAGAGAAGAGCCAGTCCTTTTCAGAAGCAGGCGCTTGAACGGAGCAGTTCAGTGCTCTGGTGGCAGTCTACCGAGGGTGCAGTCCCGCTGTCATCTTGGGCAAATTACTTCTTTAGTTTGGGGTTTCACATCTGTCAAATAGGAATATCAAAGTGTGTACCTCTTTGGGGTCTTGTGGAACTTGACAGGATAATGAACGGATAGCCCAGCACAGTCATTGCCTGGCTCCTACGGAGCATTCAATACCTGCTAGCTGTAATTAGTACTGTTGTCTCACTGCGTCTCGGCTTACAACTGCTTTTGTCAGCACCATGGTCACTCATGTCCCCACAAGAGCCCAATGCCCCACCGCAGAACAGAACAGCATGGCCCATCAGACTCCACCTGATGTAGTCCTTCTTCCGGACCCATGGAACTTGTTAGAAAATGCAGAGAATCAGAGCATTCAAAAGTAAAACGTCTTTTAAAAAAATTATACCATTGATTTGAGAGAGAGAAATAGGGGAGGGAGGGAGAGAGAGAAGCATCAACTGGCTCTGTTTAGTGCACTAATCAGTGCACTCACTGATAGCTTTTCACGTGTGTCCTGACCGGGGATTGAACCTATGACCTCGGCACTCCAGCACGACTCTATCCACTGAGTCACCAGGCCAGGGCAGCATTTTTATTGATGTCATTTCTGTTTTATTGTTTTTTTATCTTATGTGCATTTAAATTTTATTTTGTGTTTTCTATTTCTTAAATTTTTTTTTTTTTTTTAATTTACAGGAACAGAGAGAGTCAGAGAGAGGGATAGACAGGGACAGACAGGAACAGAGAGAGATGAGAAGCATCAATCATCAGTTTTTCGTTGGGACACCTTAGTTGTTCATTGATTAGTTTCTCATATGTGCCTTGACCGTGGGCCTTCAGCAGACCGAGCAACCCCTTGCTGGAGCCAGCGACCTTGGGTCCAAGCTGATGAGCTTTTGCTCAAGCCAGATGGGCCCGTGCTCAAGCTGGCGAGCTCGGGGTCTCGAACCTGGGTCTTCCACATCCCAGTCGGATGCTCTATCCACTGCGCCACCTCCTGGTCAGGCTGTATTTCTTTTTTGAAATATTTTTTTCTGTTTATTTTTAACCTATATTTTCTTTTTTTAACTTTTTATTTTCAAACTAATGTTATATTTTTTTGATTGATTGAGTTTAGAGTGGGGGGGAAGCATTCATCTGTTGTTCCACTTAGTTGTGTGTTCATTGGTCACTTCCTGTGTGTGCCTGGACCTGGGACTGAACCCACAAGTTCAGCTTGGTGTTTCGGGATGGCACTTGCAGTGACTGAACTAATCAGCCTGGACTACGATGTTATTCTTAATAGGTCACATTTTTGCCTCTCGGGAATCCTATCTTATGCATAGACTTAAATGATGAGGGAAAAGTGCTATTTTTCCAAACCATCTGTCAGGGGTCCGAGTCTTCTGCCTCTGTGTTTTCAGGCCCCTAATTGCTAAGAAGAATCCTAAGATCCCAATGTCCAAAATGATGACCATCCTTGGGGCCAAGTGGAGAGAGTTCAGTGCCAATAACCCCTTTAAGGGGTCGGCAGCAGCTGTGGCGGCAGCGGCGGCCGCAGCGGCTGCAGCTGTAGCTGAACAGGTGTCAGCTGCTGTCTCATCGGCCACCCCCATAGCACCTTCCAGATCCCCTGCCCTGCCACCCTCCCCTGCTGCTGCTGATATCCAGCCCCCACCAATCCGAAGAGCCAAAACCAAAGAGGGCAAAGGTAAGAAACCTTCTCCTTTGAACAACTGTCACCCCCCACCCTCAAACTGCATGTTCTCAATTAGAGTCTAGAACTCTTCTGTCTTCTCAGTCCTGATTGTTGCAGGAGAAATCTTTCCAGGAAGGACTGTCAGTGAAACCATAACCCACAGAGAGGAGTCCCGAGGCCCCGGTGACCTCTGTTATTCCAGGATGTCATGACCTCTGCTTTCTCTCCCTCGCTGTCTCACCTCGTTCAGGTCCAGGCCATAAGAGGCGGAATAAGAACCCCCGAGTACCCGACGGACGCAAGAAGCTTCGGGGGAAGAAGATGGCCCCGCTCAAAATCAAACTGGGGCTTCTGGGCGGCAAGAGGAAGAAAGGCGGCTCGGTGAGGACCCTCCCTGTCTGCTGTACACTGAATGGGGGGCGCGGTCAAGGGCTGGGCATCCACACATGGTCCGGTCTGTGCGGGACACTAGAGTGTAAGCCAGAGGCCTGGGATGGGGACGGAAGTCACGTCCATCTCCCTGACTGCTGCGGGGCTGTGGGCAGTATGTTTTTCAGAGTGACGAGGGCCCTGAACTAGAGGCCGAGGAGTCAGACCTGGACAGTGGTAGTGTCCACAGTGCCTCAGGCCGGCCTGATGGCCCTGTCCGCACCAAGAAACTAAAGAGAGGCCGGCCAGGAAGGAAGAAGAAAAAGGGTAAGGGGTGTTAGCTGTGTGATCCTGTCAGTTTGCTTTCCTCTCATTTCTTCATTGTCTTTCTTATTTTCAATTTTGACTTCTTTACTCAACCCTTCTCTCTTTCTCTCTCTCTTACCCCAATCCCTCTGTCTTTCTCTCTGTCCCTTTGCCTCTACTGGGGTATATGACAGTCCTGGGCTGTCCTACAGTGGCCGGGGAGGAGGAGGTTGATGGCTACGAGACGGATCACCAGGATTACTGTGAGGTGTGCCAGCAGGGTGGGGAAATTATTCTGTGCGACACCTGCCCTCGTGCCTACCACCTCGTCTGCCTTGATCCTGAGCTTGACCGGGCTCCTGAGGGCAAATGGAGCTGCCCCCACTGTGTGAGTACCTGGTGCCAGCATTTTACGGCCCTCAGGGACCCACCCATCTGCTTCCTCTTCGGTTTCAGTTGTCCTCTTCCTATGCCTGGCTGCCTGGGCTTCTCAGTAAAACAGATGTTTAAATGGCCAGGATTCTAGTTTGTTTCTTTCCCCATCCCTTTGCCCCCAAATGGACATTCATAGAAACTGAGGTGTCCTATTTCTTTGTTCCCACCAGTTTTCTGGGCACTTCTAGGATTTAGGTGTCCTGTCTTTGCCTCTATCTTCCAATCTTACTCTTCTTTCCTTTCTTCTGTCTGTCTCTGTGTCTCTCCTTGGCCTCCCAGGAGAAGGAGGGGGTACAGTGGGAGGCCAAAGAGGAGGAGGAAGAATATGAAGAGGAGGGAGAGGAAGAAGGGGAGAAAGAAGAAGAGGATGATCACATGGAGTATTGCCGCGTGTGCAAGGATGGTGGGGAGCTCTTATGCTGTGACGCTTGCATCTCCTCCTACCACATTCATTGTCTGAACCCACCCCTGCCTGACATCCCCAACGGTGAATGGCTGTGTCCCCGATGCACAGTGAGTGTACCCATCTCTCAGTGTTTACTGTCAGCCTCGATCCCTTCCCCATCCAGGTCCTGAATGTTGAGCTCTTCCTCTGCTTGGCCCCACACGTTGCCTTTGATTTCCTTGTGGGGTGCCTCTCCTCCTACTCTAATGATCTCTCTTTCTGCCTCTTTCTTTCCTCCTCCTGTGTGCGTCCATCCTGAAGTGCCCTGTGCTGAAGGGCCGCGTGCAGAAGATCCTGCACTGGCGGTGGGGGGAGCCGCCTGTGGCAGTGCCAGCCCCTCAGCAGGCAGATGGGAATCCAGACGCCCTGCTTCCTCGCCCTCTTCAAGGCCGATCAGAGCGAGAGTTCTTTGTCAAGTGGGTAGGACTGTCCTACTGGCACTGCTCCTGGGCCAAGGAGCTGCAGGTACAAGGGCCTCTCCGTCCCCCTGTCTGTGACCCCTTTTGCTGCCATTCTTACTGTCTCTCAGCCTGCTATTCTCTGTTCTGCAAATATACAGACCGCTTTCCCTCACGGCAGGCCTCCGGCCCTGACACCATACCTACTTCCCCAGTTTGCATATGGGCTGCTCTCGGTCTCTGGTCCTTTCTCTTGGCCTCTGTTAGATTTCTCCCCTTCGATATAACATGGTCTTCCTTAATTCCCTCTCTTTCCTTGTCCATCTTTTTCACAAACTCTGTTCTCAATCTTGGTGAACCTACTTCCTGCCTTCTTTTGCTTATGACACCCTGCCCGTGTCCTGCCTCTTCTGTCTCACTGTACTCACTTGCTGTGGCTTTCGCTTATCAGTATTGTATCCTACCTCCTTCAGAGTTCCCTTTCCCATGCCGCTTCTCCCGGGGGGTTCTTCCCTTTGTTCTCTCCGGATGGTGCGCTCACCTCTTCCCCTTCTACCACGGCCCCCCCCCCGTCAGCTGGAAATCTTCCACTTGGTAATGTACCGGAACTACCAGCGGAAGAACGACATGGACGAGCCCCCACCCCTGGACTATGGCTCCGGCGAGGACGACGGTAAGAGTGACAAGCGCAAGGTGAAAGACCCCCACTACGCCGAGATGGAGGAGAAGTACTACCGCTTCGGCATCAAGCCGGAGTGGATGACCGTCCACCGCATCATTAACCACAGGTGAGCTGGCGCTCGGTGGGAAGGTCTTGGTCCTGGGCTGTGCCGCTCTTGTTGCAGTTACGGACTTCCGTTAGTATTTGTTAACTAGGCGAATATTGATCTACTGGGTAAATCCTGCAGCCCCAGCCCTTCTGACCTGGTTTCCTCTATGGGAATGAGAGAACTTGGGGAGGAAAGTCCAGCCCAGCACTGACTCTTTTGTCACTGCTCCCTTTCATCTCTGCTAGCGTAAGAAATGACACCTGAGTGGGGACCAGGGCTTGAAAGCAAAACATGAAAATCATGATTCATTCCCACTAGTGTTTCTAGTATTTCTTTCTTCGTAGTATTTATTACTGTCTAATGTTGTGTATCTATTTATTGTCACAGTATATATTTATTTTTCTGTTTCATTGCTGCTTCCCCCAGTAGAATATGAGCTCCATGAGAACAGGGTCATTTTCTGTTCTGTTCACTGCTAAATCACCAGTGCCTGGCGTATACATAGTAGATGCTTAGTAAATACTGATTGGGTGAACAGATGATGTTGAATCCTAATGGTTTTTTGTTTTTTGGTAATAGGGTGGGAGACAGACAGACTCCCACATGTGCCCCAGCTGGGATCCACCTGGCAAACCCACTAGGGGGCAAAGTTTTGCGTATCTGGGGCCGGTTGCTCAGCAACCAAGCCATATTTTTAGCACCTGAGGTGGGAAACATGGAGCCATCCTTAGCACAAGAGGCCAATTTGCTGGAGCCTATTGAGCCATGGCTGCAGGAGAGAAAGAGAGAGAGAGAGGGGAGGGGAAAAGGGAGGGGTGGAGAAGCAGATAGTTGCTTTGCTTCTTCTGTGTGCCCTGACTGGGAATTGAACCTGGGACATCCATACTCTGGCCAGTGCTCTACCACTGAGTCAACTAGCCAGGGCCACCTAATGGTATTTTTTTGTGTGTATGTGTGACAGAGACAGAGTGAGAGACAGAGAGAGAGACAGATAGGGACAGAGAGACAGGAAGGGAGAGAGATGAGAAACATCAATTATTTGTTGTGGCACCTTAGTTGTTCATTGATTGCTTTTTCATATGTGCCTTGACTGGGGGGCTACAGCAGACCGAGTGACCTCTTGCTCAAGCCAGCGACCTTGGGCTCAAGCTGATGAGCCTTGCTCAAACCAGATGAGCCCATGTTCAAGCCGGCGATCTTGGGGTTTTGAACCTGGGTCCTCCGCATCCTAGTTCAACGCTCTATCCACTGCGCCACTGCCTGGTCAGGCTCCTAATAGTGCTTTTAATAGTTGATTTTTTTTTTTAATAATAGTTGATTTTTAAGAAGCCATCCTGAAAAAGTTAAGGAAGTGTACTGCTCACAAAAATTAGAGGATATTTCAAAATGAATATGAAGCTATAAGATATCCCCTAATTTTTGTGAGCAGTGTATTTCAACCATTCTGAACTCCCTTCTAGAGGCCAACACTGAAGATTAGGTGCCAAATTATGTGTGTGTACTAATAATTGCGTTTATTGATTTTTCCTACTGTGATTCACAACCTTTTTTTCCTCCTGTCTCACAGTGTGGATAAAAAGGGGAATTACCACTATCTAGTAAAATGGAGGGACTTGCCATATGACCAGTCCACATGGGAGGAAGATGAAATGAACATCCCTGAATATGAGGACCATAAGCAAAGCTACTGGAGACACCGGTGAGGGAGCCGTGTCATGGGTTAGAGGGAGCCTGAGGACAGGGACCAGAAAGCTAAACCTCTGGCCTCAGTTGAGGTACAGCAGGGACAGACCCATCTAGAATTTAAGACATTGGGAGCCTGGGCCAGGGTGTGTGGGTGGGGTTCCTGAAGATGCAGTGTGAGGAACGGAAGAAAGATTTGACCTGAATAGTGGGAAATGGAGCGCTCAGGAGTAGGGAAGGTGAGCAGTAGAGGTGAAATCCAAGGAGTGAGGGCAGAAAGCCTGGGAGAAAGGAAATGGGAGGAAGAATCGGCTCTGGGACATGGGAGCTAGGTCTGGAGTGGATTCCAAAGAGAGGGGGCGGTACCAAGGCCCAGGCCTTACTCAGGACCCCTTCTTCTCCCAGAGAACTAATTATGGGGGAGGACCCAGCCCAGCCCCGCAAGTATAAGAAGAAGAAGAAGGAGCTGCAGGGTGATGGGCCTCCCAATTCTCCGACCAACGACGTGAGTCCTCTCATTTGGCCTTTCTCCCATTTCTGGAGCTATGGTGATTAAATATTTCCCAGGGGTGCCGACAGAACTTGCCAGAATTTCAACAGCCTCTTTGAATAGCAGCTCTTCCTTCAGTACTCAGCCTTGTCCCAGGAGCGGCTAGGAGTTTTGGCAGAAGCGCGCAGGGCACTTGCATCAGTTGTCTTCCTCACAGCGCTGCCAAGTAGTGAGGGGGAGGGCTACCGACTAGGCCTTGCATGAGCTCAGCAGCGGCTGCAGGAGAGGGAACTGTAATCCAGCTTGGTATGAGTGCCACAGAGGTTGGGGGAGGAAGAGCCCAAGACCAGAAGAACAGCTGACAGTTCCCTTGAGCTTTTCAACTTCTTGACTCTGCAGCCTACAGTGAAATACGAGACTCAGCCACGGTTCATCACGGCCACTGGGGGCACACTGCACATGTATCAGCTGGAAGGGCTGAACTGGCTACGCTTCTCCTGGGCCCAGGGCACTGACACCATCCTGGCTGATGAGATGGGGCTGGGCAAGACCATACAGACCATCGTCTTCCTCTACTCACTCTACAAAGAGGTGCTGGATTCTAGGGTCCTGATGGGGGCGGCCAGGCTGAGGCCTAGCCTGGCCTGGGGAACGTAGGAGTGGAGGGTGAGGGCAGAGGATGGAGGAAGGGGTGTGGCAGGCAGAGGACTGAGGTATACAACCTAGACTAATGGTCTCCCCTACCCTCTGCACTCAGGGCCACACAAAGGGTCCCTTCCTGGTGAGTGCCCCACTCTCTACCATCATTAATTGGGAGCGGGAGTTCCAGATGTGGGCACCCAAGTTCTATGTGGTGACATACACGGGTGACAAGGACAGCCGGGCCATCATTCGTGAGAATGAGTTTTCCTTTGAAGACAATGCCATCAAAGGTGGCAAGAAAGCTTTTAAGATGAAGGTAAGCCCCCCTGCCTCATACCCTCTAAGACCCTCACATCTGTCATTTCTTTGACCCAAGCAGGATTTCAGGAGTTCCTTTATTCCTCACTCAGCTTTCTTCCTCCTTTACCCGCCCTCACGCCTCTGCATCTCAGTCCTGGAGATGTAGTCGGTGCTCCCAGGGATGGACATAGATCTGTTCATCCTGGACATGTGGTGAAAATTTGGGGACCATGGTCATTAGTCCCGGCATGGAATCAAACAGAGTTGGAGGGCAGGATAACTGGCTCCTTTTGGGAGTCAGGGCCAGGACATGGTGTCCTGGTACAGAATAGCGGTGGGGGTGTCCAGGTGCTTGGGTGTCGGGTGGCGGCCGAATGGACAATGTTTTGTTGGCAGAGAGAGGCCCAGGTGAAGTTTCATGTTCTCCTGACATCATATGAGCTGATCACCATTGATCAGGCAGCACTTGGCTCCATCCGCTGGGCCTGCCTCGTGGTGGATGAGGCTCATCGGCTCAAAAACAACCAGTCCAAGGTGGGTGAGGTACTCAGACCTCAGAAACCCGAGGTGGACTTCCACCTGCCTTAGTCCTGAAATACTAAGTTTGGGGGACTTTTCTGTGGTCCAGGAAGCAAGATGCCTGGGAAGCTCTGGGGAGAAGTCCAGGTTGGAAGAGGGTGAGGGCTAGGGTTTGGGACCTCCGGTCCTGAAGGAAACGGAAGCTGGAACTGGGAAAAGGTTGAGGCTACGGGCCAACTACTTGCTGCTGACAGGCCCTTTCTCCTGTCCTTCCTTGCCCCATTTTATAGTTTTTCAGGGTCCTCAATGGCTACAAGATAGATCATAAGTTACTGCTGACAGGGACTCCATTGCAGAACAATCTGGAGGAGCTTTTCCACCTGCTGAACTTCCTCACCCCAGAGAGGTTCAAGTAAGTAGCTCCTCAGGGGAGTCCGCGGAAATGAGAGGTAGAGGGGCTGAGAGAAGTAGCTGCAGGATTCATCTGAAGTGGGGAATGCAGCCTGAGGTCAGGGGCCAAGAACCTGACAGCTATTCATTTTCTTATCCTCCTCTGGCTTCCAGCAACCTGGAGGGCTTCCTGGAGGAGTTTGCGGACATATCCAAAGAAGACCAGATTAAAAAACTGCATGATTTGCTGGGGCCACATATGCTGCGGAGGCTCAAGGCTGACGTCTTTAAGAACATGCCAGCCAAGACAGAGCTCATTGTTCGAGTGGAGCTGAGTCCCATGCAGAAGTGAGCTGCAAGGCGGGTTACCTGGGCAAGGGCTTGCGGATTTGCTGGCAGCTTTCCCAGAGCTGATGATCAAGGGCAACATCCTAATCACCTAGTTTTATTGTTTCTTCTATGCCCCCATCCTGGTCTTTAGGAAATACTACAAGTATATCCTGACTCGAAATTTTGAAGCCTTGAATTCACGAGGTGGTGGGAACCAAGTGTCACTGCTTAACATCATGATGGACCTTAAGAAGTGCTGCAACCATCCGTACCTTTTTCCTGTGGCTGCTATGGTAGTTACCAGAGCTGGGCACTGATTACTGAAGGTCTGGCTTTCTAAAAGTGGGAGGAGTTGAGCACAGGGCTGCCGCTGGGCTGGGAGCCCAGGGACCAGGTTTCCGAGAGGAGTAGGCATTTAAAAGACACGGAGGCTGGGTTTGAGGTTCTGGCTCTCTAGGCATAGTCAGAATATTGGGTCATGTTTTTGAACCCTTTCCTCCTCCTTTTTCCCCTTTTTTTCAGGAGTCCCCAAAACTCCCCAGTGGGGCTTATGAGGGTGGAGCACTCATTAAGGCATCTGGGAAGCTCATGCTGCTGCAGAAGATGCTACGGAAGCTGAAGGAGCAGGGACACAGAGTACTCATCTTCTCGCAGGTGACCCAGCCCCTCGCCCCCTCTCACCGTCAGACCAGTCCCTTACCTCATCCCTGTGCCTGGCCTGCCGCACCGTGAGGCTTGGAGATGACACACTTGGCCCCTGGCCTCTGGTCTTTGGAACTTGTAGTCCAGCTTCTTTTAAGGCAGCTGGAGAGAAGGGGAGGGTGAGCCATCCGCCTCCTCAGGGAGATCTCTTGGGACTGGTACTATTTCTTTACCTTATTGGAGAGGGGAGGAGAGCACAGACCTTTTAGAGACCTGATGGCAGCTATAGGCTCAGTCTCCAGGAAAGCTGCACGATTACTGTTGTGTGCAGACTTTCAGGGGCTTCGTAGATTTCTTTGAAACCTTTCCATGGGTCTCAGAGAAGAGCCTCTGCCTTAGAAGAAGTGATCTGGAATCCAGAGATTATGACGAGAGCTGGGAATGGGGAAAACAGTACCAGGGGAGCATAGGGATGCAGGAGAACAGTATAAGGGTTGGGCTTGAGGGAGAGTAAAGGGATAGTCAGAACAGACAGGGCACACCTCACTGCCTCCTCGTTCTGGACTCCTTTCTTTCCCCTCCAGATGACCAAAATGTTAGACTTGCTAGAGGACTTCCTAGACTACGAAGGTTACAAGTACGAGCGCATCGATGGTGGTATTACCGGTGCCCTGAGGCAAGAGGCTATCGACAGATTCAATGGTAAGGAGGGGATACCTTGGTTCCCACTGGGTGCTGGAGACCTGAGGCCCTGTACTGGGTGCCTGGGCTGGAAGGGCATTAGCCACTTGGGCTTTTGAGTTGAGGACATGGTTGTTTGTAGTCAGGGAACATGTAGGAACAGGTAGGTAGACTGAGTTGCTGACTATAAGAAAAGTCTGATCTTCTGATTCATACCTCCCAGCTCCTGGGGCCCAACAATTCTGCTTCCTCCTGTCCACCCGAGCTGGGGGCTTGGGCATCAATCTGGCCACTGCAGACACTGTCATCATCTTCGATTCTGACTGGAATCCTCATAATGACATCCAGGTAGGAACTTGTCTCCTGGTGTACCTGCACCATTTGGCAAGGAGACATGGGTTCACGGAGGAGGGTTTTGTGTTCTGGGGTCAGGCGAGGGGGGTAGAAGGCCCTTCCTTAAGCATGAGAGTGGCGACTCCCCTGGTGCACCGTCACTTTTCCCCACCCCTGCAGGCCTTTAGCCGTGCTCATCGGATTGGCCAGGCCAACAAAGTCATGATTTACCGGTTTGTGACTCGGGCATCAGTGGAAGAGCGAATCACACAGGTGGCCAAGAGGAAGATGATGCTCACCCACCTGGTGGTGCGGCCAGGGCTGGGCTCCAAGGCAGGCTCCATGTCCAAGCAGGAGCTGGACGACATCCTCAAGTTTGGCACTGAGGAGCTGTTTAAGGATGAAAATGAGGGTGAGAGCTCTTTTGCAACTCCCTGAGAACTGGCCCCTGCTATCCTGGGAGCGCTTTTCTTCTAAACCCGTAAAGAATATCTTTGCAGTCTGTGGAGGAAGGCTGGTTTCTTTCCGTACATATAGGGTTGAAAACAAATCGCTACATTGGCTTCCAGGGAAAGGGCCTTTCTCCAGAGCGCCTGTGGAAGGGATCCTTTACAAAAGGGGTCCTTTTAAAGTTCCGACCGGGGTTCTGGTTGGAATTCAAGAGTTCCCTCTTGTTCCCCATCTCCGACAGGGGAGAACAAGGAGGAGGATAGCAGTGTGATTCATTATGACAACGAGGCCATTGCTCGGCTGTTGGACCGGAACCAGGATGCAACTGAGGATACTGACGTGCAGAACATGAACGAATATCTCAGTTCCTTCAAGGTGGCCCAGTATGTGGTGCGGGAGGAAGACAAGGTGAGAGGCTGCGGCCATGCACTGTCCGTCCCAGGCTGACTGACGGGCAGTGTCCTTTACTAGATCTCAAAGTAGGAGGATCCCCCTTCCTCTTATTTTCTTACTTGCTCCTTTACCATAACACCTAGCAGAGCGCGGTAGTGGAACACAGACAACTCCTTGGTCTAATGGGTGGAATTGGACTTGGAGAGGGACTCAGGCACAGAGAGCACCAATACACGTGGAAAGGGTACCTTCTGGGTCACAGCGAGAGGGACACAGAGGGCACCAGAGGAGAGGTTTCAGAAAAAGAAAATAAGGAGGGGAAGTGGACTGAAGGTAAGAGATAAGGAAAAGGAAAACATGCAGTGTCCAGGAAATGACACGGAGTCGAGGAGATCGAGAGGAAGGGACTGGGAGAAAGGCCTGGGTTGAGGAAGGTGGCCGTCAGCGTTCCTTCTGCTGTTCAGATTGAGGAGCTTGAACGGGAGATCATCAAGCAGGAGGAGAATGTGGATCCTGACTACTGGGAAAAGTTGCTGAGGCATCACTACGAACAGCAACAGGAAGACCTAGCCAGGAACCTCGGCAAGGGCAAGCGGGTTCGCAAGCAAGTGAATTACAACGATGCCGCTCAGGAGGACCAGGGTGAGGACTGCCTCCTTCCCGTGTTGGCACTGAGAAGCAGAGTACTGAGGAGGGGCCTGCAGGCTGGGGCGTGTGGGAGGAAAGAGAGGCCTAGCGGTCAGGGCCTTCCTCGCTAAAGGGAGAGAGGTTAGGAGGATCGGTAGGAGCTACCTGAATTGAAGGCCAGGTGGATTTGCAAGCTATCTAAGCTATTTGGTGGCTGCAGAGAGCTCCTGTGGACACCCAGGAGTCCTTGTTTAGAGTGGGTTACACAGAATTCAGGAGGTGCCCCAAGCCAATGTAGGTGGTGAGTGGACGTGGCTCACGGTATATAGTCCCAGAGTCAGACTATGGGCGGTCATCCCGCACCCCCAGAAGGCATCGAGGCAGAAAGGGCTTGTCCATGGAGCCATCACTGAGCACGAACCCTTCGCCTTGTAGATAACCAGTCAGAATACTCAGTGGGATCAGAGGAAGAAGATGAAGACTTTGATGAGCGTCCTGAAGGTGGCATGTTTTCCTGACTTCCTACCACATTTTTTCCCATTTCACTTCCTACTGGCCTTTAAGCCCACTGTTTTTATATAAATAAATGCTTTTTTTAAATAGAAAAAGTAAAGATTGCAGAAAAGAAGAAATATTCCTAATCTCACCACTGTTAAAATTTGGAGTATATAAACACACAGGCTTAGATGCCTGAATGAAAGATCAGGAAAGGCTACATCATTTTACATTCCCATCAGTAATCTTCCTTGCATCACGTATTTGCTACTAATTTTTCAGGATGACTTAATTCTTTGAGACTTACTGAGTTAGTAGTTCTGAAAGTGCTTGGAAGAAAATTAGAGTGTCTCAGATGTGACCCAGGCCTTTCCTGAGTTCTGTATCTTGTGACAGTGGGGTGTTGGGAAGGACTGAGGGGTGGAGAAAGTGGAAGATCTGCTAACTGAGGTCACCCCTGCCCAGGGCGTCGACAGTCGAAGAGGCAGCTCCGGAATGAAAAAGACAAGCCTCTTCCTCCACTGCTGGCTCGCGTCGGGGGCAACATTGAGGTGAGCGCTGGCACAGCCCCTTAGAGTTCCTTAAGAGACCGTGAAAGCTGGGGTGGGAAGTTGAGTCAGTGAGGGGACAAGGGACTGAGGAGTGAGAGGCCTGGGTGTCCTCACCTTCTTTCCTTTGGCCTCAGGTGTTGGGGTTCAACACCCGCCAGCGGAAGGCTTTCCTCAACGCTGTGATGCGCTGGGGGATGCCTCCACAGGACGCCTTCTCCACACAGTGGCTGGTGAGGGACCTCAGGGGAAAGACCGAAAAGGAGTTCAAGTGAGTGTGGGTGACACAGGCCTGAGCTGGGTGAAGGGGTCAGAGCTTTGAGCGTTCCTTTCTTCCTCTTGGCTGCCATATGATGTGACCTTACTCAACTGATCATCATGCTCCCTGCTGCTCAACAGTTCCTAGCTCGGTTTCCTGGGGGTGGGCTTAGGTTGACCCACCTTCCCTCAGACGAGCTTAGAGTAGAGAGGCCAGGCATCTGTCTCCACGGGAGAGGCGGTCGAGAGAAGAGCCGCTCCTGGACTGTCCTCGCCTCACAGTTTCTTGGCCACAATAACCAGGCAGGGGAGCTGGTGGAAAAAGGATGAGGAGCTGACTGATGGCACCTGGGAAGGGCGCACCAGCGCCAGGACGCAGTGGGAGGACAAGGGGGAGCAGGGGTGTTAGGGTTTGGAGAGGTTAGGGGAGGGCCCTTGGGGCACCCGGGGAATTGAGAGTTCAGGGATTCTGCCATCCCTGTGCCCTTCTGAAGGTTCTTCTAACCCCTCTCCCACCCCCTTGCTCCTTAGGGCCTATGTGTCTTTGTTCATGCGCCATCTCTGTGAGCCTGGGGCAGATGGCTCTGAAACATTTGCAGACGGTGTCCCTCGGGAGGGCCTGAGTCGCCAGCAAGTGTTGACCCGCATTGGAGTCATGTCTCTCGTCAAGAAGAAGGTATCTGTCTTCCCCTCACCAAAAGAGCCAAGCTGCCTTCCTGGGCCCTGTCCTTCCTCTGCCTTGTGGCCCTGAGTTCTAGACTCAGGCTGGTTCGAGATAAGACAGAGGGGACTGGAGCTTCCTGCGTGTCCATTGCCTGAAGCAGACTTCTGTGTCTGTGACCCCTCCCCCACCCCTCTCAGGTGCAAGAGTTTGAGCATATCAATGGGCGCTGGTCGATGCCTGAGCTGATGCCTGACCCCAGTGCTGACTCGAAGCGCTCCTCCAGAGCCTCCTCTCCTACCAAGACATACCCCACCACCCCTGAGCTTTCTGCTACCAACAGCCCTTGCACCTCTAAACCCGGTAACTGGGTTCGAGCGGCAGCCGCCTCGGGGGCAGACGCTGTGGGCTTTGAGTCCAGGTGGGCTGAGTTTCTGTGTCTTCACTCTGCCCTCCCCTGTAGCTACTCCAGCTCCCAGTGAGAAGGGAGATGGTGTAAGGACACCTCTGGACAAGGATGAGACCGAAAACCCGGAAGAGAAGCCAGAGAAGAATAGCAAAGCTGGGGAGAAGTCAGAGACAGAGGTGTGCGGCTGCCCTAGGAGAGGGAGTTAGGGGCTTTGGGGGAAGGTGTCTGGGAGCCCTCCGGGTCACTTATCTGCTGTTGTCTTCCAGGCTGATGCCCCCAGCCCGGCTCTGTCGCTCGGGGAGCGGCTGGAGTTGAGGAAGATGCCTCTGGAGGAGGAAGAGCCAGGGCTGCCTGGAGAGATGGAACCCGAGCCTGAGTACCGGGCGGACAGAGAGAAGTCAGGTGGGCACATGGACTTAGGGGTGACAGGCTTAGAATTTCAGTGCTCCCTCTTCCGGGGCCAGGGAATGAGGATGACATCCGCCCTTTCTGTCCCCTATCCGGTCCCACAGCCACAGAGTCGACACCAGGAGACAGGGGAGAGGAGAAGCCATTGGATGGACAGGAACACAGGGAGAGGCCGGATGGTGAAGCAGGGGATTTGGGCAAGAGAGGTAATGGGTGGAAGGACCGGACACCCTCGCACCTGAGGGACTCGGGGGTGGGGGGTAGAGTCTAGGGGATCAGAGGCCTGGATCCCAGGTGGGGAGCTGTTCGGGGTCCAGCACCGTAGGGGGAGCAGTCTTGGGGCCTGGGCTGAGACTCCTGAGGTGTGAGCTCTGGCCCATCTGCCCCAGCAGAAGATGTTAAAGGGGGCCGGGAGCTTCGACCTGGGCCACCTCGAGAGGAGCCACGACCCAACGGGCGCCGTGAGGAGAAGGCAGAGAAGCCGCGGTTCATGTTCAATATTGCAGATGGTGGCTTCACAGGTGGGGGGCGTCCCTTACTGCCGCCGGCTTTTCGCTGGAATTTGTTTACCCTCACGGGGTTTCTCGCTTTGCCTGAGGCCTCCTGCTACCTTCAGCTCCAAGTAACTGCCAGTGAAATAGTGCATGTTGTCCCTGTTCCTGGCCCTCAGTCCTTCTTACATGTGCTCCCAACTCCAAAGTTGTCTGTAATCCTACCTGTATTCTTCATTCTAACTTGAACCTTACCTGTAACTACTTTTAATTCTGACCCTACGCCCATCTTGACTTGTTGCTCATCAAGAGCCCCCCGTGTCATTCACGGCTGTTTAGTTCTCTCATCTCGACCTGCGGGGCTGGCTGGGGTTTGAAAACCACTGCCTCGTCTCCCTTCCCCCTCTGTGCAGAGCTGCACACGCTGTGGCAGAACGAGGAGCGGGCAGCTGTTTCCTCCGGGAAGCTCAACGAGATCTGGCACCGACGCCATGACTATTGGCTTCTGGCTGGGATTGTCCTGTATCCTTTGATACACATCCAAGAGGGGAAAAAATCTTTCAACAGGGAGAGAGGGGGATTTCAGAGAAGAGGGGTGCTGCCCTTTGGGGCAATCAAGCCAGGAGGAAGAAGCGTTCACAGCCCAGCCCTGTTCAGTTCCTTGACGGTCCTCTTCCTTCTTCGACAGCCATGGCTACGCACGGTGGCAGGACATCCAGAATGATGCTCAGTTTGCCATCATCAATGAGCCATTTAAAACTGAAGCCAATAAGGGGAACTTTCTGGAAATGAAAAATAAGTTTCTGGCCCGGAGATTCAAGGTGGAGATGAGGGAGGAAAGAAACGTTGAAGAGGGGTTTGGGTCCAAGGTCGGCCAGGTCTGGGTGGGCTGTAGGGAAGGTGAACAGAAGGCGGTGGTTCTGTTCGAGGCCAGGACCAGAGTATACCTCGTGTTTGGGACTGTGGTCTGGATGTGGGTTGGTGCTCAGGTCGGCGTTGGTGTGGAGCTGGGGGTGCCCCAGGCCAGCAGCGCAGGCCAGGTGCTCTCCAGGGCGGCCTGTGGCTCGCCAGCTGCTGACCCCTCTCCCCGGGCCCCCAGCTCCTGGAGCAGGCGCTGGTGATTGAGGAGCAGCTTCGGCGGGCGGCCTACCTGAACCTATCGCAGGAGCCGGCGCACCCCGCCATGGCCCTCCACGCCCGCTTCGCCGAGGCCGAGTGCCTGGCTGAGAGCCACCAGCACCTCTCCAAGGAGTCGCTGGCGGGGAACAAGCCGGCCAACGCCGTCCTGCACAAGGGTAAGGGCCGCGGCGGCCCCGCGCGGGGGAGGGCCCACAACGCTGCGTAAGTCTTCACCCCGCACCCCTCAAAATCTTCCCACCCCTCTGACCCCTTTATCCTCTGAACCACCCGCCTCTGACCTCTAACTCCACCCCTGACCCACCTGGCACCCCCTTGGTTTTAGCCTCTAGGGTTTGTGCAGCCAACTCTCATCCATGCCTAATAGCATTCACATTAGTGCTTAAGCGAGGAACTTTCTTCCTGGAACACCGTGAGACTGTGCCATGTCCCCTCCAAAGGGCAGAACTTCTTCACTGACCCGCACGTCTGTCATGCAGCTAATAGCACCCTCGCCGGGGCCTTGGCCTGTGTAAAGTCCACAGAAATCCTTATCCCCAATTTCACAGATCACATTCCTCACATCTCATTCATCCCATGAGGCAGAAACTACCTCCATCCCACCCTCTGACCCTACATCATGAAACTTCCCTTTGACCTGCAACCCTTTCTCCCAAACCCTCTTACCTTGAAAATAAAATACTAAATTCCGAAGTCCCCTAACCATCTAATAGTATCTGATGTAGTGACTAACTCCTGGCCCCTTTGATTCCTATTCTAATTCCCTGAATCTGTAATGTTGACCCTCTAACTTCGCTCCCCCTAACATATTAAAACCTTGATCCTTAAATCTTTAACATCACTTACCGCCTCCCCATGCCTCCTGACTATTTCCTCCCCATCCTCCCCACCCCGAAAACCTCACTCTTCTAGTATGGGATGTTCTGACAACTCCCCGCCCCTCGTGTCTTCCGATGTCCTCCCGTCTCCCTCTTTTCCGTCTCCCCTTTTCATCCTTTCTTCTCTCGCCATCTGTCTCTTTGCCTTTTACCTGACATTCCCCCCATCGTTGAGTCGCTCTCTCTACTTCTGTCACTTTCTTCTTCTCTGATTCTTTGACGTCTGTGTCCTGTCACTCTCTGTTTCTGACTTTATCTGTCCATCTGACTCCTCATCTCTTTTCCTGGCTCCATCTCTTCCTTTCCCTGTCTTTCTCTTGTCTTTCTTTCTCCGTGGCCCGGGCCCCAGTTCTGAACCAGCTGGAGGAGTTGCTGAGCGACATGAAGGCAGACGTGACTCGCCTGCCAGCCACGCTGTCTCGAATACCCCCCATCGCAGCCCGCCTTCAGATGTCAGAGCGCAGCATCCTCAGCCGGCTGGCCAGCAAGGGCACGGAACCTCATCCCACACCGGTAAGCCCCTCTTCCTCTGCTTCGTTCTCCCTGTTGGCACTCCTCCGGCACACGTGCACACACTTACAGTGAGTCCGGTTCAATGTGGGAGGATGCCTTCCTCTAGCGTACTCCTCGCCCTGCGTCTCCGTGCTGGTGATACACTCCTCAGCGGTGCTGGAGTTTGGCCCTAATGTTTTCCCTCTGATGGCCTCGCTCTCTATTCCAGGTCTTTCCCCCGGGTCCCTACGCTACACCTCCGGGGTACGGGGCAGCCTTCAGCACCGCTCCCGCTCCCGTAGGGGGCCTGGCCTCCGCAGGCGCCAATTACAGCCAGATGCCTGCAGGGTCCTTCATCACAGGTCAGCTGCCTTTTTTTTTTTTTTTCCCATGTGGGCAGTGCCATCTTTATTTATTTTTAACAGGGACAGAGAGAGAGTCAGAGAGAGAAACAGATAGGGATAGGCAGACAGGAATGAAGAGAGGTGAGAAGCATCAGTCATTAGTTTTTCGTTGCCGTTGTGACACCATAGTTGTTCATTGATTGCTTTCTCACATGTGCCTTGACCGCGGGCCTTCAACAGACCGAGCCACTCCTTCCTGGAGCCAGCGACCTTGGGTCCAAGCTGGCGAGCTTTTGCTCAAGCCAGATGGGCCCATGCTCAAGCTAGGGAACTCGGGGTCTCGAACCTGGGTCTTCCGCATCCCAGTCCGATGCTCTATCCACTGTGCCTCAGCCTGGTCAGGCTCAGCTGCCTTTTTCTCTGTCCTTTTCCAAGCTTATCTCTGCTCCGCTACCCTGCATGCTTCACCCATCTCGTTTCCTTGGAGTGCCCAGTGTTTTATGGAGTGGAATTGTTCTGGGCTTTCTTCCTTTCCTTTCCTTCCCCTTCCCCTTCCCCTTCTCCTTCCCCTTCCCTTACCAGGATCCTCCCGGCAACCCCTGTCTGGGGCTGATGCTCAAACCAACTGAGCTATCCTCAGCGCAAGGGGCCAATGCTCAAACCAATCAAGCCACTGGCTGAGGGAGGGGAAGAGAATGAGAAGAGGAGAGGAAGGGGATGAGAAGCAGATGGTTGCTTCTCATGTGTGCCCTGACCGGGGATCAAACCCAGGACGTCCTCATGCTGGGCCAATACTCGACACGCTGAGCCAACCAGCCAGGGTCCCTCCGCTTCTTAGCTTCTCTTCCATTCTTTTCATCAAAAACCTCATCCGGGTTTCAGAGGTCTGCAGCTTGCTACCTCTTACCTGAGCCTTCTCCATTTGGGTGACTTCAGGGAACAAGAACATGAACGAGAAAGGAGTGTAATGAAAGTTGGAACAGATGCCCCATCATGAAGCATGATGGGGAATCTCAGAGAAAGCGGTTTGCCCTGGTCTTCTCACCCCTATCCTGGAGAGTTGCAAGTGACATACGGTGACTTAGAAATGCAAATATACTGTTGTCAGAAAGGGATGTTTGGGAGTGAAGTAGGGACTGACCCTTTCTCACCCCCTTCCCAAACAGCCGCCACCAACGGCCCTCCAGTGCTGGTGAAGAAGGAGAAGGAAATGGTGGGGGCACTGGGGTCAGACGGGCTGGATCGGAAGGAGCCTCGAGCCGGGGAGGTGATCTGCATAGACGACTGACTGGATCCCAGACCTGCCCTTCGCCCAGGCCCCGTGCCCGAGGCCGACCTGCGGCCCAGGCTCTGGGGGCCAACCCTCCGCCCTCCCCACCCCTTGGGCCACCACTGGGCTAGTAGCCCCCTTGCCCCTCTCTTCAAGAAGGGCCCTTTGTCTTTCTCCACTCCCACACACGGTTCCCACCACGCTTTGAAAACTGCGCTGGTGAGAAGAGGTCTGGATGGGAGATGGTTAGCAGGGTCTTCCAAGTCCCCTTATCCCCCACTGGCAAACATACTCAGCTTCCCAATAAATGGTCGTGGGGAGGAAAGAGGCGGAGCCTCCCCAGTCTTTATTCCTGCAGTAGAAGCTATGTCTTGTGCAGAAGTGGGGGGTTAGCGTCGCTTGGCCTTTAGAAACTTGGGTGGGGGAAAAGAGCTTTGAAGAGAGGAGGGGGGCTTGAGATGGGGATGACAGTGAGCCCTGGGAGGGAGGAAGGGAAGAGGAGGGGTGGCTGCATGTGTCCTTCCCCTACCTCTCCTCAAATAGAATGTGGAGCCATTACAAGGGAGTCGATTGCTGTTCAGCCTCAGAATAAAGGCGCCAGTCACTGGCTCAGTTACCTCCTGCGTACTGGCACCTTGTGTTGGGCATCTTACCCTCCACAGGGGCCAAGAACCACCCCTACCAAGAGTAATGGTTGGGCAATAACTCCCTCAAGCCAAAGAGGAGCTTCCCAATCTGTCCTAGGGACCCAGAAAGGGGAGGAGAGAACACAGTGGGCTGGATGCTGGGGGAACCCTCAGCTCTGGGGCTCAGGTTCTTTAAGGACTTCTCTGCTCTCTCCTGTAGGCCTGAATACGGACTAAATTTGAGTGGGTTAGGCAGGGGGCCTAGTCAGGACTACCTTGCTTTAGGACCAGAACAAAAGAAAAAAGAATGGAGAGCAGGTTAGGGAGACATGGACACACCCTCCTCCCAGGAGGGGCCGAGGAGTGGCAGGTTGCATGGCCAACCCCCCACGTCCTCTTCACCGCCCCTTCACTTGCTTCCCCTTTCTCAGTCTCTTTTCGCACTCACTCCTAGTCTCTCCCAACCCCCTCTTCTGTATCAGGTTTATTGGTTGTACATATAAATTATACTTTCCTTTCTGTGTGCTCTGTTATTTTTGAGTGGGGGAGTTATTTGGTTGGGGGGAGGGGTAAGGAAAGAAAGGGTGTTGCTTTCTGCCATTTCATGTTCTCCATCTTTCTCTTTTTTAAAAAAAAATCTTGTGACTACCTTTTTCTCATTTTTATTACCTGAATTATCAACTAAACACACTGAGGCTTTTTTCCCAGCCCAACCCTAATGGGATGAGCTCAGTTAAAAAATGGAGGGCGAACCACAGGATACCTCTGCAGGCCTCAGGGTGAGATCAGAGAGGTAGCAGGGTTTATTAGAAGTGTGGGAGGGGTGCCTGGCAAGATTCAGAACTGCCTTCTATTCTCCCTTTGATCATCCTTTCCATCTTCAAGAGTTGCTTAGTTCCCACAAGAGTCAGTAGAGGTCACCAAAGCTCCGCAGGTTCGGTTCCTTGTGTGCAGAACTGCATCATTTTTCTTTTAAGGGGTTAGTGGGGAGGGGTCAGACCTCCCTGGCTTGCTAAATACATATTTGAACTGCTAGATGACACTTCCTTGACATGTATTGTTCACTACCAGGGCTGCTTAGAGGCTGAGAAAGATCAAACACTTCAACTCTGAATGTTAAAAAAATGAAAGATAAATTCAGCAAACATTTATTGAGTATATACTATACATTAACACTGTCGGCCCTGGAGGTATAATAATCACAAGTCAGTCATTGCTCTCACGAAGCTTACACTCTATGGGAGATACCAACAAAATACATACATCTGAAAATAAATAAAGCACTATGCTATAGAGGGTGAGCGGTGACACCAGACTCAATGCTGAGAAAGCCTCCAAAAGAAGCAACATTTAAGCTGAGACTTAAGGATAGGAAAAAGCCAAAATATGGTTACAAAAATTGAGGTTTATACTTAAGTTCACATTTTTTACTTGGAGCAAAATGCAACTAAGCACACAATTTTGATTACTTCAGCAACAGAATGTCACTTTAGAATAATCAACAAAATAGCATATAACTTATTAAATACCATTTGTGTTCTAAACATCCCACCCATAGATGGTAGTACCCTAGAGTGTCTAGGCCCTGGGCCACTGCTTAGATTTAATCTCCACACAGACCACCTGGGATTCTTGCTAAAAGGCAGGTTCTGATTCAGTAAATTTGAAGTGGAATCCCGAGATTTTGCACTTTCAACAAGCTCCCACTAACTATATACTATAAGATATTGATGGGATTTTAAAAATAGAATCCATGGGACACAACAGAAATCCAGTTATGGGAGACAAGGTTGAAAATGTATGATAGATGCCTTTTTTTCCAGTAGGGACAGTGTCTCCCTGTGACTAAAAACATCAAAAGTTTGATGCCTTTACCAAATGGCTCTCCTTTCAATCTTTGATACACCCTAATTAGATGCCTCAGATTAATGTTCTTTGGACCTTCGGACACCTGTCCTAATGGGTTGAAAGGAGATTCTGAAGTGAAGCAAGGCAGGAAGCATCTTGATAATTTTAAGAACCCAGTACTGGGAGTGGGGAGGCAGTAAGTATGCAGCACTGAGGCCCGGGAGTGGGGGTGGGTAGTAAACCAAAGGGCTTATTTTTCTCAGTTCTCTTACAGTGCTAGAGAAGTGAGATGAACATGGCATGAAAATCAGCCTCTTCGCTCCATCTTTTTGAAATTTTCAAACCATCGACACAGTACTGCTATAATGGGACTTGTTGCTCCCACACACCAGAACTGCCCTTGGCCAAAAGCCAAGTCACAGCTTAGGAAACAATCTGTCTTCCTCCCACGGGAACATAGACTTTATTTTTATCGTCCCTGGGCCACTCCATCCTGAAAATGTAAGACACGCACAGTCATCAGATGGGGGCTATTCACCTAGGAACCTCCCCAGCTCAGCATCAGCACCTCCCAGGGCGTTTCCTCCTGCCCTCGGATCCACTCCCTCATCAGTGCCAATCCTGGGATGGGAGGGAGGTAGCCTCGGCATCAACCTCGGTACTACAGCACACCCTGAGAATGCAGCTCCCATCTTCCTTCTGCCTCAGCTTCCGGCTCCCACGGTTACAGGGTGCAGCGGGTCATGTGGGCAAAGTCCTTGATCTCCGGACAGTACAGCACTGGGGAAAGAAGAGGGATTAGTGGCAGCGGGAGGATGTAGCCAAACCCCTGTCTTGCCGAAGCACTCTTTCCCCCGCCCCCCGCAACCCTCCGGGTTGGTTCCTCACCGTTGCTAGGCAGCGGGCGCCGCCAGCGGCGCGCGGGCGCCAGCACCGAGTCCCAGAGGCGTCGGAACGCGCGCCACCCTGCGCTCCTCGGCCCCGAGCCCTTCTCGCTCTCCTCGTCCTCATCTGCCTCTCGGTGGGCGTCGCCACTTCCCCTGAGTTGGCTCCCCGTCTTATCAGGTTCACGTCCGGCCCGCGCTTTTTCCTCCAACCGGGACCACAAGTCGGGGTCGACAGCCACCTCCGTGACCCCGCCGCGCGGTAGCGGGGTGGGCGCGCGGCAGAAGGGGCACAGGACGACGCGGCGCAGGCGCACCATGCGCGCGGCTGCCCCGCCGCGGTCCCCGCGCGCCGCCAGCTCGCGCAGGCAGGCGGTGCAGAGCGTGTGGCCGCAGCGAGCGCGCGCCGTGCCGGGCAGGCGGCGGGGCGCGCGGCCCTCGAGGTTGAAGGGTCGGTAGCAGATGTTGCAGTCCAGCTCGCCCCGCTCCGGAAGGGAAGGCACCTTCGCCAGGAGCTGCATGGTGCCCGCCGCGGACTTGAGAGCGTCGCTCACGCGACTGTCACGGTGGGCAGGACGAGCTGGCCCTCCGTGACCCGCATCGGGTCTTGGGGCCGGCGCCGCGGCCTCTTACCCCTTTTAATAATGAGACCCCGCCCCTCGAGGCGTCACGCAGGGTTCCGGCCGCTCCCTACGGCGGCATGCGTGGGGGCGGTGGAGGCGGGGGCCCGGAATGTCGACGCTGGCGGAGTTGGTCCGGGCGTTGGGGTAGGAGGACTGAGGGGTGTCAGGCCTGAGGCGGTCAGACGCACCCAGCCGTCCGCTCCCTCCACGCCTTCCTACATCCTCCAGCACAAAGCCCATGCACCTTAATTCTGCGTGCAAACCCTTGGTCCCCTTTCTCCACCTGCAGCCACTGGCACAGGTCACAGCTGCCCGATGGGCCTGGTCGTTCAGCTGCTCACAGTCTCAATTCCGCTAAAACAGACTTCCTCGGTCAGCGATCGTGCCCGCTCTGCCCACTCTTCAGTGGGCTCGTGGATGTTTGAACCGATGCTGCCTGGCCGTGACTCGCATTCTGCCCTCCGCTCGTCTTAGTATACCTGACCCCCTGGGCTCTTGAAAGTCTGGCTCCCCAAATTTTTTCTTAAACTTCTCAACTCCCAGCCGACATCTCAGCCTAAGGAGGGACTTAGATCGCAAGACCATGGCCGTAGGAATGCTGGGAATCTTCTCCTTCCGGATTAGCCAGGCCTGGACACCCACACAACGTGAGGGCTCCAACAAAACAGCCCAGCGTGAGGTCTGATTCAGGGAGCTGACTTCCCTTATAGGTAAACAGGACATAGTACTCACAGCCCACGTTCTCTCGTGGTGCCACACCCATGCATGCCCAGCTGCGTCTTCACCCTCCTCTCCACGAGCAATCCAGGCTCTGGTGTGGAGCGCAATGTTTAGAACCAGCTGGCTTGAATCCATATCCCAGCTACCACTGCTTACTAGTTGTGGCACTTTGAGCAAGTTACTTAACTTCTCTGAGCTTTGGTTTCCTCATCTATAAAATGTTAATAATAGGGTTGAATGGGCTTATATAGGTAAAGTGCTTAGAACGGTGCCAACCGTTCTAATATGTGGACCAACACCACATATTAACTATCGTTATCATCTGTGCCCCCAGCCTATATTGTGTTCACTTTAACTTCACACTACCCAACCCCAACATATTCAACACCCATCTCTCTCAGTCAATACAAGATGGCACTTACGGGCAGTAACAGGCAATGCAGAGTTGGCTTTGCTTTTTAACTAGATTGTTAAAAACCTTCAAAGGTAATCTTTGTGAGGAGGCATACATACCATTGTTTTAAATCAAACATTTCAGAATTTCTGAGTTGCATTGTCTTCATGGTCACTTGGGGGAAGCCGCCTGGCTATTCCAATAATGCTGTCATAGTTCAAAACTGTTTTGGAATGGTGTTCAGAGATCTCACATCTTTTAATATCTCCAATTGATGATTAAATCTTAAACCTTTAAGGTAGATTTGATTATATAAATGCTCCCAGTGTGTTTGGCACTTAAAGTCTCTCTAAGCATCAGACCTGGAGATCCAGTCACTTCCTTGACTTTTATACTTATCTTCAAGAACCGAACCCAATGATCTTGACCAAATCAACATCTCTACTAGCATTTCCTACTTTTTTTTTTTTTTTTTACAGGGACAGAGAGAGAGTCAGAGAGAGGGATAGATAGAGACAGACAGACAGGAAGGGAGAGAGGTGAGAAGCATCAACCATTAGTTTTTCATTGCCATCGCAACACCGTAGTTGTTCATTGATTGCTTTCTCATATGTGCCTTGACCACGGGCCTTCAGCAGACCGAGCACCCCCTTGCTGGAGCCAGCGACCTTGGGTCCAAACTGGCGAGCTTTTGCTCAAGCCAGATGGGCCCGCGCTCAAGCTGGTGAGCTCGGGGTCTTGAACCTGGGTCTTCCGCATCCCAGTCCAACGCTCTGTCCACTGCACCACTGCCTGTCAGCCTACTTCTTTCTCTATTCGGCACCATAAGTCTAGGTGTCATCTTTGACCCCTCCTTCATTTTCATCTTCCTTTACTGACTTATCACCAAGCCCAGTTCATTTTGCCTCCTAAATGTCCCTCTAATCCACCTCCTTTTCTCCACCACCAGTATACTACCTTAGTCCAAACTGCCATCATCTCTTGCTTAGACACTGGTAGGAGCCTCTTCACCAGTCTGTCCACAGCCATTCTGCCCTTCTTCTGCAAACTCTTCTCCCCACCACTTAGTGATCTTCCCAAATCTCAAACTCAGTCATGTCCTTCCTACCACGCACCCCTTGGACTCCTGTTTAAAACCTCTGAATGTGGTGGGAGTTTAGTAGCCCCCATTTCTTCTACAATGTAACTTTGTTGCTTCTCCCATTCAGTAGAAGGAATTGGGGTCTATTTTTCTATCCCTTGAATCTGGGCTCGCCTCATGACTTGCTTGACTGATAGAATGTGGCAGAAGTGAATATTTCTGGAGCATAGTCCTTCAGAGACCCTGCAGTTTCTGCCTTTGTGCCTCTGCAATATTTCCCTGAGACCACCATGTATGGAAAGTCAAACCAGGGGTGGATGAGAAGAGAACTGAGGAGTCCCAGCCAATAGCCTACAGGAACAACCAGATGTACCAGTGAGGCCATCTTGGATTTTTCTGCTCAGCCAAGTTGTTAGTTTAATTCAGCCATGTATGAGAGCCTAAATGAAACAGCAGAGGAGCCCCGGCCTCAAGCCAGCCCACAGAATCATGAAAAAAACTTAAGTGTTTAGAAGTTGTTTCTAGCCACTAAGTTTTGGAGGTAATATGTTGTGTATCAATAGATAACTGGTCTAGAGGGTTTCCTATTGTCCTTAAGATAAAGATAATATTCCTAAGTGCCCTATAAGGCTCTGTATGTTTTGAAAAACATCCTCCAACCCCCGTGTTTCAAGTTCTGCTTCCATTCCTTTTTAGAAACTGGCTTTGGAGATCTTTTTTATTATTTTTACAGGGACAGAGAGAGGGATAGATAGGGACAGACAGACAGGAAGGGAGACAGGCAAGAAGCATCAATCATTAGTTTTTCGTTGCCATTGCAACACCTTAGTTGTTCATTGATTGCTTTCTCACATGTGCCTTGACCGCGGGCCTTCAGCAGACCGAGCCACCCCTTGCTGGAGCCAGCGACCTTGGGTCCAAGCTGGCGAGCTTTTGCTCAAGCCAGATGGGCCTGCGCTCAAGCTGGCAAGCTTGGGGTCTTGAACCTGGGTCTTCCGCATCCCAGTCTGACACTCTATCCACTGCGTCACCACCTGGTCAGGTGCTTTGGAGATCTTTGACTTGTATGTTTTTTCTGCCACAAGGCTTGTATGCTGTTCCCTCTTGCTTTCGCCTTAGTAACACCCACTCATCTGTCAGCTCTCAGTGCAGCCTTTCCTAAAATAAAGTTTCTGTTTGGGGGGCCACGTGTTTGTTTTGCCCATCTGTGAACCTCACGAAGTTTGTTCCGAGTCTGGTTTGTTCGCCGTCATATCGCATAGTAGGACTCAGTAAATAAATACACTCGTTGAATTAATAAATGAGGTGAGTGATAAATGTGGTAAATGTGTTACAATAATAGAAGGTTTCTTACAAGGGGTTTCTACACTGCTTCTGAAGGTAATTATGAGGAGTTTATAAAAATGGTTTGAGCAATGGGAGAGGCATTATTAAAATAAGTATAACATTCAAGGTAATTGAGAGGACTATTTTGAATGTCTAAATTTGTGTATGTTTTTACAGAATAATCATAGTATAGTCATCTATTTTACCGCTTTGTTCCCTCCACAGTCTTCCCAAATGAGTGGAAGATGATTGGAGTGGGCTGTCAGTAGTCATTAGTTGATCTGGTTGGTTGCTAATCCAGAAAGTGGCATACTGCTTGTTCTCTTTTGGAAACTGATTTAACTTCGCTCTTCCAGCTTCAGGATCCGGGGTAGCAGGGAGATGATAAGGTTGTATTTTAAGTGCAACAGAGCTCCTCTTCCCAGCCTTGTGATCTTTAATTTCTTTTTATTTTATTCATTTTTAGAGAGGAGACACAGAGAGAGAGAGAGATAAAGAGAAAGGGGGGAGGAGCTGGAAGCATCAACTCCCATATGTGCCTTGACCAGACCAGTGCAGGGTTTTGAACTGACGACCTCAGTGTTCCCAGGTCGACGCTTTATCCACTGCGCCACCACAGGTCAGGTCCCTTGTGATCTTTAAAGGTTGTAACTTTCCACCCATTTTCTGTCTCAGAGAAATCAGAGTCCTTAAGGGAAGTCTAAGGGATGGTAGCTGACACGATTCTATCTGATTCTGCCTTGCTGCCATCCTCACACCTCATCTTTCACTTGTTTTCTTTTTTTCCTTTCCCTGTCTCTGTATCATCTCAGCCTTAGGCTGGGGTCCATGCTACCTCTCCTTCATCAAATCACAAAGCCCCAACCTTAGAGCAGCCCCTCCCACTCAGCCACAACAAAACTACCAGGATAGTTCCTTGGCATATGTTTGGGTGTCAGGCAAGAGGGAAGGAAATAAGTACAAGACCAGACATGTAGCCGATATAACTTTCAAAACCAAACAAGGCCAATGGTGTCAGAGGGAGGAAAAAACCTATAAAGCCAGATCTCTCCAAGCCAGATTCTATGGGATGTGGCACGGGAAGGAAAGGAGGAACACTGGGGGCCGAGTAAGCTGGTGCCTGGATCCTTGAGGAGAATGGTGCCTAGGAGCACAATGCTTGGGGCACTGCAGTAAATGAGCAATGAAGAGAAAGCTAGTACTGGAGCTTTCTAATGGCCCGGGGCGGGGGCGGGGGTAGTGGGCCAGACAGACATCTGAGACTGAGACCCTAACCTCCCACCCCCTGCAATTTCAGACACAGTGAGTGAGGAAGGATTAGCTGAGATTTTATTTAGTCTCCTGGAAGTCTTACAGAAGAGGGGCCATCATTTATTGCTTTAAGAATATTGCCAGGAGGAAGACTGAAGTCCTCCACTGCCAGGTAGAAGTCCTGCTCAAGGCTCACAAGTCCATCCCCAGACCTTTTTATGTCAGCCCAAAGCTCTGCTGTGACCTAAAGTCTGTCATTATTTTCTGTGAAGCACCACCTGCCTCTGTTTCCCAGGGGCTACCCTGGCCAAACTATACACCTGCCACCAAATTTCTCTCTGTCTTTATCAGTGCTGTGTCTCTGTATTCCCCACCCTACACCCTTCTGGCAGAAACCACGGATTTACACCGATTCCAGTCCTAGGCCCTCCTCCACCTTCTGGCTAGGAGGCAGGGTTCTGATTTCCAAAGATGATCATTTATTTCCTGCCAGGGCCAGCCTGGCTTCCTTTGTACAGCATTACCAAGAGCCTCCTCTTCCTTTGTTCCAGTTAACAGGAACCTTACTTCTCATTGGGTTATTATTCCCTAATGACATTTCAAGGACCACTTTGGAGATACTCTTTGTTTCTTATGTCTGCTGAGGTTTTTTTTTTTTTTTTAATGGGCCTCGGCTAATGGGGTAAGAGAGAAGGGAACGAGACCAAATGGCAGAGAAGGGCCAGAGGGCCAGTAGCTCATGCCTGGGATTCGCAGGTAGCAGCAGACTTTCCCTCTCCAGTCCCACTGCGGAAGGATATGGCTTTCTTCATGCATATCGATTAGCGAAGCCGGAACTCGTTAGTGGGCGGGGCCACCTGGCTCTGGCCACTGCGTGGAGGGATCTGGAGCAGGAGGGAGGCGGCAGCGGTGAAGCAGTTCTGGGTAGGCGGGCGTGCAGCGGCCACGGATTTGGGTCCCTGCGCCCCCAGCGGACTATTTCTTGGAATGTGGTTTGTTCCCCAGGAGTCCGTCTATCTCCATAACCGTCTGCGGGGTCAACTGGCTCAACACCTGGAGGAGAATGGGGTGGCTGGGTCACTGAAGGAGGGCACGAACTTAGAGGATCTAGGCGAGCAGCACAGAGGGCCAAGTGACAGGGAAAAAGGCACAGCTGTGCCCAGTGCTCACCCTGGATCTCTCATCTGCGATGTGAGGACCCTGTAGTGGGTGACCTCACAGGCCCGTTTCGGGTTGAACTATGAGGCCTTGACACCGGGGGAGGGGACAGAGAGGGGCTCCACCTCAGTCCTCAGCTCACCTGCAGGGCACCCAGATGTTCTATCAGCTGGTCTGAGCTCTTCACGCCCAGCAAGACGGAGCTGACGCCCTCACTACGGAGACACCATGCTGGGGCCAGAGGGGGAAAATAAGAGAGCTGATGGGTAACAGTGAGCGTGCAGACTGTGGAAGTGTCTCTGAGGAAGAAGATTCTCCTTAAGGACAGACCAGCTTGGGAGTGTCTCAGGAGACATGGCCCCCGCAGGGTCCACGGCCTGCGGTGCCTCACCAATAGCAAGCTGCGCCACAGTGCAGCCCAGGTGCTGAGCGATGGGAAGGAGGTCCATGACTTTGGCGTGTTGCTTCTTGCCATCCTCACTTTGCACTTTGTCCCTGAGCCACTGGTAGCCCTGAAGACCAAAGAGAATTGACCAAACAAAAACAAAAAAACCCCACCACCCCAGAACAGCCAAGACAGCCCAGTCCTGCCATCTTGAGCCCCAAGGTCACACCTTTATGGTGGCCCTGCAGGGATCTGGGACTCGCCCATCATATTTGCTAGTGATGAGGCCACAGGCCAGAGGGGACCAGGTGACTGAGCCAACACCTACGAGGAAGAAGACTGGATATGAGGGAAAGGATCCAGGTGATGGTGAGCCCAAGGGAAAGGCGGGGATCAAGGAGCTGCAAACCAATCTTGTGGTAGAGCTCTGGCAGCTGCATCTCCACCTTCTCTCTCTGAAACAGATGGTGCTCTGCTTGTTCACACACTGGAGGAATCAGATTGAACTGCCTGGCCATGGAGTAGGCCTCCTGAGTGCGGAGGGAAAGAGATGGGGGGGGGGGGGGCGTCAGAGCACTAATTCCATTTTCTCCCACTCATCCAATAGATGGGGGTTTTGAGTGGCCATGTGGAAAGTGGGAACCCGTTGTGGGACAGGGGAAGAGGGGTAGCACACTTACCATGATTTCTGCAGCCCCCCATCGGGATGTTCCCCAGTATAGGGCCAGGCCCTGGTTGATGACATAGGTCATGGCTCGCACAATCTCTAGGCATATAGGAGAGGGAGGGCCTTACTCTCAGATCCCTGGCACCCAGGGCTCCAGACCTGCAGATCTCTGCCTGCCCCACCAAGACCCCAGGCATCTCTATGCCTCCCTCCCTCCCTCCCTCCTTCTCTCCCTCCCTAAGTCCTGGGGTCTGAGCCTCCACTGTGGAGACTGGGAGGCCGCCTGAGCAAGGGCTGGCTTCCTACTGAGGGTGTGAGAAGTGCTCAGTTTTGAAGGATGGTCAGGATTGGGATGCCGCTTTTACCCTCCATGGGACTGTTGGGGTCTGAGCGATTAGCGAAGACAATGTCCACATATCCCAGCTGGAGACGTTCCAGAGATCCTTGCAAGCCTCGGGTAGGGATGAGGAGAGATAGGTAAGCACCTCGGCCTCAGTTTCCGAAGAATTCAGACCTTGCCCTTTGCCATGGCCACCTGAGTTTCAGTTCCCCTATTCAAAGCTTCTAACTCAAGAGCCTCAAAGAATGTTCCCAACTCCTCTGACTTCAATACAAGCCACTTCAGATTCCCAGTGTCTAACTCTCACCCTCGATGATGTGCTTGCGGCTCAAGCCTCGCTCAGTTTCTGCCCTGTAGGAAAAGGTAAGTCAGAGATGAGGGGTGTGACAAAAGTAGGGGAGCAGGGTTGGCCTGGCACCATGAGGAACGGGGACTGCATGGGTTCTTACAGGCAGGTGTGGGGGCAGCTGTCACCACCCCCATCCCATACACCTTTGCCCCAGTTATAGTGGGGCAGGCACTTACTGTCCTCCCCAAAATATCTTGGTGGTGATGACATAGCTTGATCTCCTGGAAAAAGAGAAATGGAAGAACCAGCGAGAAAAGGATGTTTTTGATGTTCGTGTGCCCAGCAACCCACCAAAACACAGTCTCACCTCCAACCTTTGCTCTTGAGGATATTGCCTAGGGTTCTTTCAGCCCTGGAAGAAAGACAATGTAGAAGCACTGACCCCTTCGAGGTGGATCAGTTCCTTCCCCTGCTCCCCACCTTTCCCTTCAACTAATTTCCTCTCTTGTAAAGTGGAGCATAAACCAGGAGCCCACTGGGCTGTTAGCCCCATCCTGGACTAAATAAAAGAGGCTCCTGGAACTAAGGGTATCATACCGTTTTCATTCAGTCATTTAACGAATATCAATTGGGCACCAACTATGCACCAAGCTCTAATCTGAGTTTCTGAAGGTATAGAATGTGATGAGGGGTATGGGACAGACTAGGGAGACCCTGGTTGCCCTCTCCCTTGAGTCGCCACAAAATCCCACCTATCCTTCAAAGCTTAGCTCAGATTCTGCCACTGAGCCGAATGGAAAATGCTCTGATTGCTGTAGACTATGGTCAGTCCTTCTTGTCAGTTCCATGTCTCTCATTGGCTACACCAGCGATTTTCAACCAGTGTGTCACAAGAATTTTTAAAACATGCAATATCTGACTATTTAGTCAGAAGCATTGACCTCTTTTCCCTTAGATTATCAAATTAAAAAATGACAGCCAACACAATGACCATCTTGTGTGAATGAATCAAAATTATATCCTTTTTTTGTCAGACCGGCAAAATATATATTTTTGATGTGCCACAGAACAGAATTTCAGTAATTAGTTTATGTGTCATGAGATGACAAAAGGTTGAAAATCACTGGGCTACATCATTCTTTGGCACTTAATTATGAGTTGAAGGGTGACAAATCTTGAGTTATTATGGTAGACTTTTTATTCAGTCTTCCATATCTCCTGTCTTTTTGGTTTGTTTAACCACTTAGTCTGAGCTTTTTGAGGGTATTTTCACATCACCCTACAAGCAGTGCCCACTCTGTGCTGGGTTCTGTGTAGATACTTAGGTGACATGGGTAAAAGCAAGACTAATTTAATGGATGAAGGAACACCCCAGTGGAGCAGCAAATACGTCCACATGAACCAGTAATTAATAATGGTGTGTCAGAGGGCAGTGTAAATAAGTGCTTTGGGAACTGAGGGTAGTAGTAACAACATGTGGAATTGGGTGAGGGCTGCTGGAGGAGCAGACACTTAGGCCAAGTCTTAAAGATAAGCAGAAGAGTTTGCCAAATGGAGAAGAGGTAGGGGTAGGTCAGCCTAGGTTTTGGCTGCTCCCAGCGTGAAGCCATGGGTACGGGATGTGGCATGGTGCGTGTGAAAATTTAGCTTTGTAATCCCCGTAACAGATGTCCAGAATATACTTGGTTTTATTTTATTTTGACTGGCCAGTGTTCCCACTGCCCTCTAAGCTGGACAGGGACTGACATTTGGGACTATGATTCCCATAGTGTTTCGGGGGCTTGTTGGTGGAAAGGTTAGAATTTAGTGTTAGCAGAATTCCCAGAGTTCTTCCGAGGGAAGACACGAAGCCCTGATATTCTCTCTGCCTTCTAAATGTAACTCAGCTCTTGTCCCCGTCCTTACTTTCCAGCTGCATATACTTCAGCGGTGTCGAACAGGTTTACACCGTGCTCATAGGCCACTGTCAGTACATCCTCTGCTGTCTAGGGAGGTGAGAGAAGGAGTTGGAGATCCACCACTGGCCCCTCTGTTACCCCCCTCACTGCGCTCCAGCCCATAGCACTTCAGCCTTGGTTTCCACCTCCTCTCCCCTTTCCTCATCCAACAGCCCTTCATCCCATCCACTATTCTCTGTGCTTGCTGCCCTGCCCAAACCCCTATCCAAGTCCATTTCCCCTTGTTCTGGTTCCCTCCTAGCCCTTCGCCCTGTTCCTAGGTCCCATCACTATACCTCATCAGAGATCTGGGAGCCAAATGTGACCCAGGTACCTGAAAGAGAGAAGCCATGCATGTTGAGAACTGTGGGAGGCAAGCCAGGAAAGAACACCCTCCCTTAAATTTTCTCTTCTAGCCTGACCAGGTGGTGGTGCAGTGGATAGAGCGTTGGACTGGGACACAGGACCGAGGTTTGAGACCCCAAGATTGCCAGCTTGAGTGCGGGCTCATCTGGTTTGAGCAATAAGCTCACCAGCTTGAGCCCAAGGTCCCTGTCTTGAGCAAGGAGTCGCTCGGTCTGCTGAAGCCCCCTCATCAAGGCACGCATGAGAAAGCAATCAATGAACAACTAAGGTGCCGCAACAAAGAATTGATGCTTCTCATCTCTCTTCCTGTCTGCCTGTCCCTATCTGTCCCTCTCTCTGTCTCTGTCACACACACACACAAAATTTCTAACTCACCTAGGCCAAGACAGGACACCCGAAGACCAGACTTTCCTAGGTTTCTGCAGGAGATAGAAGTAGCTTCCATTAGGGACATAGATTATCAGTCCCCAGCTTCTCTCCTTCCAGAATGAGAAGCCCTCACAGTGTCTCAGTCCAAAGAAAGTAGACCCAGTGGGCTAATTGGGCCATGCAATGCTCGGAGCGTAAGTGAACAAATGAGTGACAGCTGTCCAATGCCTGTCCCCCTCCTATCCCACTGAAGATGTGTTGCCTGGTGTCTGTTTCTTCTGGCGGGGTCTTGTCTGTGTTTGAATCATATCTGGGTTGTGTGGAGTTGGGGGCCGGGGGAATGGGACTGGCTGATTGTGATGAGTTTGTGAAAACAGACCTTCAGACAGAGAACACTATACTAAAGGGCAGACACTGGAGCTGGAGAGGTAAACCAAGTCAAATCCAGGCACTTGGGCAAGTGTCCCCAGATAGGCTAGGGCGGCAGATGGGCCTCCAGCAAAAGTAGGACACCTAGGCGGAGAGTGTGACAGGAAAGGCAAGTTCTCCCTCTTCCTCTCCTTCCTTCCTCTGTCCCTGTGGGCTTTTGAAGTCCATCTCTGAACCAGAGAACCCCCTCTTCCTGAGGCCCCCACTCAGGCAGTCAGCTCAGCTTCCCACACAGCGCTGCCCCATGGAAGGGATGGAATTCCACCACTGACAAAGCCAGGTCAGATCAGTGGTCTGTGCTCTCTTCCAAGCAGGAGCCCCTCCCCCCCCCTTGCCCCAATGCCCATTGTGGGAGCCCAGCAGTTCTCTGAGATGGTCGATTACATTACAGTCCAGTCCACCTTCCCCTGCAGACCCGTTCCTCAGCATGGGGTTGAGAGATGTGGTCCATCCTTCCCAGGGTCCCACCTCTGTCCTAAGAAAGGTCGCAGGAGACTGGGCCCATGGGGCAAGTGCGGGCAGTCTCAGGGTCAGACACCCTGAGCAAGGCCAGAGTGAGAAGACCTTTCCTTCCCCCTGTTCCCAGGACACCGACCCAAGGACGCTCTATCTGACTGGGGGAAGGGGTGCATCCCGGAGATCCGTACATCCGGCTCTCCTGGGAGTAAAAACAAAAGCTCAGGGGCATCCCTGGGATTGGACAGGACCACATCAACCTTGGCAAACTTGAATTCCTCCTAGTTAGGGGTACCCACGGAGACCAAGAGAGGGATCAAGTAAGGGAGCGCCAGTGACGGAAGTCAGATGCAATGAGCCGGGACCTTCTGAGCGAAGTTTGAGGGGGTCCTAGTGGCATCCCAGGACGCCTGAGGGGTCAGGAAAGGGGAGCAGATGAGGTGGACTGCCCGGCCACCCCCATACCTGTATTTCATGCCAGTTCCTCGGCCGGTGCTCTCTCGGAGGGCCCCAGCGGGCCCTGGGGGCCGGGGGACCACTGCGGCCCGGGCCTTGGGGCCTGACCCTCCTCCTCCGGGAGGGTCCCCATGCACCCCGCCGACCTGCCCACCATTACCGCCCCCGGGAACCAGCCGCGGTCCACACAGACGGTCCTCGCTGCCCCGGCTGCGAAGGTTCTGCTCAGTACATGCGATGGACACCTGCATGCTGGCTGGCCAGCGTGGGGTAGGGGGCTCCGAGAGGGCGGGAAGGGGAGCAAGCCAGGAAGCCCGAAGGCAGACAACCAGGGGGCTGGTGGCTCGAGCTCAGAGGAGAGTGGGGAGACCGAGGAGGCTGCGGAGGGAGTCAGCAGGCAGGATCCGGCCGCGGGGTGGTGCTGGAGGTCGCGGGGTTTGCGGGGGAGGGGGGATGCAGGGGGAACCACGAGGGGAGATCTTCCTCTACCGGGGCACTGCGCCGGGAGGAGGGGAAACAATGAATGAGGGTAGAGGTGGAGGGGATCCTAGGAGGCTAGGGACCTGGGGAGGAGTGGGACGGAAGAGATGTCACCTCAGCCTGAACCGCAGCAGGACCTGCTAGGCTCCCAGCCGCGTCCGCAGCGGGTCCAGCTAATCAACATGCAGGCACTGCCCCCTCATCTGCATAAGCCCGCCAGCCTCCCAGTTAAACCCACCATCGTCTGCATAAGCCCGCCTTCCAAAGCTCTACAGCTTGAACATTGGGTGTACTCAGAGGAGCCAGAGAGCAGAACCCGGGAGAATGCTTCTCAGTACCTTCTGGGACCCCGAGGCAGGTCGGGTTTCCTCCAGCCCAGTGGTTCTCAGTAAGGGACCATTTAGCCCGCTGGAGCCATTTGACAAGATCTGAAGACATTTTTGACTATTACTTCTGGGATGCGGATGGATGTGCTACCAGCGTCTAGGGACTGGCACCCAGGACGAAGCACAGGACAGCTCCACATTCCAAAAGAATGAAGTATCTAGCCTGAAATGTCATTAGTGTTAAGTAACCTATGGGCAAAACCTCTGCCAGGTTCAGGGGATGTGGCCCCCCTGGTTCATGCCTCCATGAGTAGGGCAGGGCCCCAGACCAACCACCCAAACTGACACACTCAAACTGCAGAAGGTGACAAAGTTTATTCTGTATTTCTCCCAGCATCTGGTAGAGGATAAAACTGGAGGGAGGACCTGGCTTGGAGGTGACGGGGAAGACATCAGGGTGGGTTGCCAAGGGGTTTTAGGGGTTGGAGGGGCAGGCAATAGGGGCCCTCAGGTGAAACAGGTTAGGAAGGCCCCAGGCAGGCAGCCATCCTCCTGAGGGCTGAGGTAGGGTGCTTTCTTCAGCCAGCCCTGGCAGAGAAAAAGGGCAGAGAGCGAACGTAGGAGTCCAGTCGGGAGCGGAAGAGCTCACTTTGCACAATTTGGCCCAGCGGGCACAGAGGGTTCTTCACCACCAGCTCCACATACAGCTATGGAGAAGGAGGGTGTTAGAGCCAGGCCTCGGCCACTTCTTGGTTCCAACTTCAAACCTAGGATCACCTCAGGGGCATGTGAACGAAAGCACAAGGATCAAGGGCTGGGAGGCAAGCCCTCCTTGAGAGAAAACTGGCAGTGGAGTGTTGGAAATTCTGACTTCAATACAGGAGGTTCCTGGCAGGGAATCGGAGGGAGTGTTGGGGTTCTAGTGGCCATGGCTGTTGAGGAGCTTAGGGGAAAGGGTCCCGGGCTGGCACTGACCGCACTGTAAATGTGATGCAGCACATCTCGGATGGGTCCCACGCCCAAGTCAGTATTCATGACAACCTTGATCCCAGTGGGCGTCTCGTAGTAATGGAGTTTGTAACGGCTAGTTTGGAAGGCCAGAAAGCCATCCTTCCTGCAGAGATGAGGAGGATGTTACTGAATGGGAGTGGAATCTCTCCCCAAAGAGACTTCTAATCCTCTCTAGGTAGAATCCCTTTTCTCTAAACATGTTTGTAGGAGCCTGGTTGAGTAAAGGCGCCTTCCATCACCCCCAACAGCCCCCCCCCCCATTTAGCACCCCAAACCCAACCTCTCTCTACTGTCAGATCTTCCCCACCGCAGCTGTTTCCAGCTCCTGCACTCTCACTCCGGATTCAGCTTCCCCTCTCTGGGGGCCAAGTGTCCCTCCCACCCTAAAATTCCCAAGGCTAGTTCTCCTTCCCTCAGTATTTCCTGACTCCTCGTACATGTCTAGCGGGGACATCTTGCTGACAAACGAGCGGATAGAGAAGAGCATCCCGTACATTAGCTTGAACTCCTGGAGGAAGAGGGGGCAGAGTTAGCTCTCGACTGTTGAAGGAGACGGGCCAGGGGTGGGAACGAACCAGGGTTTGCAGGGGATGGGGACTAAACTGGGACTGCGTGCGTCTGAAGATGCTCGGGGAACTCTCATCACCTCTTCCTTGGGGATCCCCGCTTGCTTCTTGCGGTGCCACTCGCTGTAATGCAGACACACTCCATTTCGGTCAAACAGGTACAGGTTGTGAACAGTCATCTGCAGGGCACTGCGTGTGAGTCTTGCTCTGGGACCGCCCACCCTCCGTGAGTTCCAATTTTCTGTCCGGATCCCTCCAAAGCGGCAGGGTCCCCTCCCGCGAACTCACCGGAACTGCTCCGAGTGCCCGTCTCTAGATACTTCCGGTTTCCGCGGGGCCCCGCCCTACCGGGTCCTCACGCGGCAGGGGAGCAATAACTCCTTCCCGATACCGCTCTCAGCCGATTCGTGGTTATCGGGCCGCGCACGCGCGTCCAGGCTCCCGGGATCCAGAAGCCGTAAGAACTGCTGCGTGCCAGGTCCCGGCGGTGACGTCATCGAGACGAGCGGGGCGGGGCTTTGGGCGATGGGCGGGAGGCTGCCAACGGTTTTGAGAGTAGGAAAGCGAGGGGACTGGTTGCTCTTGGTCTTTCTGGATCCCGACTTGGGGGAAGGGGCTTTCCATTGTCCCCACCTTGACAAGTTGAGGGGCTGAGGACTGGAGGTGTGGGCTAGTAGGAACTGGGTGATCAGGGTAGAGCATCTCAGGCAAGGTTTGAGGGCGGTGTGCTCTTTAGGGCTGTTCTGAGGATGTGACTGTCAGCAAAGTTTTTTGGGGGGCAGTAGGAAGGGAGGGGTTCTAGGGAGCCTTGCCATGGCCTTCTTGCTAGGAAGAGTTCGAGGGGGTATACGGTAGGGTTGACCCTGGGTAGAGCGGTGCAGTGGGCAGAGGGGTGCGGGGAGGTGGGGAGCGGGACGTTCCCACCTCGCTGAGACTGGAGCCAGTTGAGGGGCAAGTGAGGCAGCCCGACGGAAATTGGGCCCCTGTTGGATTTGGGTTTGTTTCAGCACTCCAGTGAACTGCAGTAACGCTTCTGCCCGGCCTCCCTGGCTGACCAGCGGCCCTAGGCTTCTGCCCCGACCCACTCCTGCTGCACCCTCCTTCTCCAGTTTGTAGGAGCCCTGGAAAGAAATGCTTTTGCTCTCTCTCATGACCTATAGTACCCGTGAGAACTTCTCTAGCCAGAAAGCCTCCATACCCTTATTCACCGAGCTTTCTTGGCTTGGAGCCTTCCTCCTTTCTCCCAGATCTTCCTTCTCTGTGTATTTTCCCCCCTGGGTTCTCCTAAAACAGAACCAGGAGTTCCCAGCTCTGCTGTCTCTAGTTGTCTCATTCCTGTACGCATGGAGACATCAGCTACTAGCCCCAGTTCACCTCTCCGGGCCAAGGATCTCCTGAGTGATTCATCAGAAGCCGCTGGGCTGAACCAAGTGTCCTCTGGGGTGACCTCCCAGCTCTATGCTTCTTTGCACCTCAGTCGTCAGGCAGAAGCCACAGCCCGAGCCCAGCTGTTCATGCCCTCCACCTCCCTCCCGACTCATGAGGGATTAGACAGCTTGGCCCAAGAGCTGAGTCACAGTTTGTCAGTCGGATTGGAGAACAACTTGAAGAAAAAGGTGAGGGAGGTGTATCTGGGGACCTCTAGGGTCTTGGAATTGGGGGTGGTAAGAAAAAAAAAGCTCTACTTAGCTTTGAACTATTGTTGGATTGCAAATTCCTTTTAAATACAGTCAGTCACGCTTGCTTCTGGGAGCAAGTGTTTGTGAGGGAGAGAGACTGGCTGGGACACCGTAATTTGGGAAGTTGGGAAACTTCCCAGTATTTTCTTTGTCAGAGATGCCTATGCTGAGGGACATGTTGCTGTGCTCTGACTGGGTTTTGGGGACTGGCAGTGAGGATAAGTTTTCTTCATCCTAAGAGGTAGCCAGGGACTTAAGGATAGCAGCAAAATATGCTAAAATCCTTCCAGCTCAAAACTGTTTTGATTGTATTGTTCAAAATTAGGCATGTAGACCTCTAAAACATAGATGAATCCATTACGCATGTTACAGAGAAGGTAGTTATTAATGTTGCATAGAAAGGGTCTGAAAACCAGTTGGCAGACTGGTTAGGTCTTCCAGAATTTGAGAAACTGACAGCCTTGGGCTACTCAGTCTTTAGGCAGGGTAAGAGCAAATTGGTCCTTTTTAAAACAATTTTTAAATTATTTACTCATTTTAGAGAGAGTGGGGAGAGAGAGAGGGAGGAGGGAGAAGCAGCAAGCATCAACTCCCATATATGCCTTGACCAGGCAAGCCCAGGGTTTCGAACCAGTGACCTCAGTGTTCCAGGTCGAGGCTTTATCCACTGCGCCACCACAGGTCAGACCACAAATTGCTCTTCAGTTGGCAAGATCTTCACCACTCTTGTCTTAATGTTTCAAATTAGTTTATCTACGCTACCTGTCTGGCTTCTGTACACATTGGAGGTTCCGACCCTTATTGGGCCAGTTCTCTTGTTCTTGCTTTCCCAGGTGCAGGGGTGAAAATTCTTGGCTTTTAGGGGGTCCTGGATGCCATCTACCCTCGCAGTAGGTAGAACATAGATTCTTCTGATTTCTATGTTGCTTTTTTTCTAGGATGGTTCCAAGCATATCTTTGAGATGGAAAGTGTTCGTGGCCAGCTCCAAAACATGCTCCAAAGCTCACGTGATACAGCCTATCGTGAGTGCATCCCTCCCCATACAGGAGGACCTGGGTTAGAGGGGAGGGAGAGACAGGAAGCGGGCTGCAAGGGGAACCTAGGCCTCTAAGACAAGATTTCAGGAGGAAACGTCGAAGCCTCCAGTTCTTTGGGAGAGAGGCTGGAGGAATGAACAAAGTAGAAAGGGAGACTTTCTGCTATTCTCCTTCATGTGATCCTTTTTCCTATCCTTACCTGATCCTGGCTGAGGGGTCCCTCTGGCTCTGAACGGGGGGTCCTCTTACTCTAGGTGCTGTCTCAGAGAAACGGGAGGAAGACTCCTTTGACAGTGACAGCACAGCCACCTTGCTTAAGTGAGTTCTCCTTGGGATTCTTCTAGCGTGCTTGTTTTCTTGGAAAGCCGAGCATTCTGTTCCTTAGTGCTCCTTTTTCTGCTGTTGTACCTCTTAAGTCCCAAGTGACTAAAAGTCACTTGGCTTTTAGTTTTTATCCTTCCTCTCCTATCTTCTATCCCCTTTACTCCTTCAGGAGCAAGGGCCTGTGCTGCTTCGTACCTGGCCTTATCCCAGCCTCTAGTCCTCCTTCTCCCAGAAGAGTTAGCTTGCTTCTGCTGAGACTTTTACCACGGGGACTGTGGCACAGAGGAAAGAGCAAAGGAGAGTGAACCACAGAACCCATGTGCTACTTATGGCTCCATCACTACCTAACCTAAAGCCTTCAGCCAAGTCTCTTGCCCTTTCTGAGTTTCCGTCTCCTCATTTGTAAAATGTCACGATTGGACGATTGGGCCTCAAAAGCTTTCCCAACCCTAATATCTCTACCCGATTTGCTTAGCACCCAGCCCCTGCAAGACTTGTCTCCATCTAGCTCAGCCCAGGCCCTGGAGGAGTTGTTTCCCCGCTACACCAGCCTTCGGCCAGGACCCCCGCTCAACCCCCCGGGTTTTCAGGGCCTGAGAGATGCGCTGGATTCAGAGCATACCCGTCGCAAGGTGAGATACAAAGGCTCCCGTTTGAAAGCAGGAAAGATTAGAAATGAAGGCTGGGACTTGGCTCAAATGGCTCCTCAGGGGACCTTCATTCACCATCCTATGTAAAACGATACACCTCCCTTCCCAGTATTCATTACTCTGTTATTTCCTTCATATAGCTCATCACAATCTGATACGTCTTGCTTGTTTTGCCCTTCTAAAACCTAAGCTCCATGAGGGTTCCTAAAGTTCAGAATATATCTAATACGTAGAAGCACTCCATAGGTGTTTGGTGAATGAACAATGACCTTGGTTGGCTTGTACAAAGGCTTTATACCTGTTGTTATACTGAACTTTATCTCTCTGCACCACAGCCTGCCTGAGGGGGAAGAAAGAGTGACAAGGCGGAAGAAGAGAGCCATTGGTTGTGTTGTCACTTTCGGAACCCTTTCTTTTTCTGCTTGCAACTCCGCGGGCATGAATGAAAGGCTTTTGCCCTTATCCTTGCTGTGTTTAATCATTGTGTTCACTGGGCTTCTTAAGGCAGGAGTAAGCTTCTACTCCGCAGCGTGGGCTGCTGCATCCCTGCCCCAAGGTTCATGGAGATTTTTCTCAGGAGATCCAGGGAAAGGGAAAGCCTGGAAGCTAAGCCCCCGCTTTCTGAGATGGTAGAGGAAGGTGTTGGAGGCCTCAGGCCTTAACATTCCTGTTCCAGAATTCCTGATTCTCCTCCAAACCTATTCTGTTCTTGGGACCCAGCCTACTTCCTGTCTCCAGCCCATTTCTCCCTAGAGGAGCTGAAGGGTTTGGTGCTCTGGACAGACTGAGGATGGCGGTACTCAGTTTTCTCATCCTTCCCAGCACTGTGAGCGCCATATTCAGAGCCTGCAGACCCGAGTGCTAGAGCTTCAACAACAGCTGGCTGTGGCTGTGACTGCTGACCACAAGAAAGATATCATGATTGAACAACTGGACAAGGTGCCAGGGTAGCAGAATGTGGTGGGTCTCTCCACTGGGGGCCCCAAAGCATGGTAAATAGGGGGTGGCCAACCAACATCTTTTTGTTCATGCTAGGAGCTAGGGCAAGGGATGGGTTTACTGACTGCTAGAAGAAGGTAGCTGTTGACCCTGCCCCCGTGGGCAGAAAGAAGGCAAAAATATTATTTTGAAATTTCATCTGACTTTCCTCTCCTGAGACCCTGGCCCGTGTGGTGGAGGGTTGGAACCAGCACGAAGCTGAGCGCACCGAGGTACTTCGGGGACTCCAGGAGGAACGCCAGGCAGCTGAACTAACTAGAAGCAAGCAGCAAGAGGTGGGCAAGGTGGATTATACAGTGTTGGAACTTAGTTCACTGATTGCTAGGGTGAAGGGGACAGACATAGCTCTGGAATTAGAGTTCCTAACAGATGGATCTCAATCTCGCAGTAGCTGCCCAACAGCTCTCCCCTATTTCTGCTCCCTCCACAGTTAATGTTGTCAAACTTGCATCGCTGACGTCTTCCCTGCTTTCCCTATATCATGCATAGGCCCTCAACTCATTTAGTTATAGTTTACATTGTTAATGCTTTTTGAAGTATAACATAGAGAGATCCCCTCAGTTCCTCTTTCCTGTGTACCCCTCCCTGAAAGACAGTAACCCGCCTGGAACAAAGTCTTTCTGAGGCCATGGAGGCCCTCAGTCGTGAGCAGGAACGTGCCAGACTACAGCAACGGGAAAGAGAGACGCTGGTGAGTGTGCTGGGCTGAGTTCATTCCAGTCGAGGCTGTTAGGTTAATTACTTCCAGAGGGCTACAGGCTGCTGGTGGGTTGTGGGAGTTCATAACTTTAGTTGTACCAGGGAAGCATTCCCAGAGTGTGTTCTTAGAGCACTCGTTCTCTTAGATACAATACAGAAAGGCCTCTGCCACCAAGGGAGTTTCAGAGACTGCATATTATATCCTCATTAGAACCTTCTGGGGAATTATTTTAAAATATAGATTTCTGGGACCCATCCCCAGAGGTTTTGATTCAGATATATGGTGGGGTTTTGATTCAGATATACGGTGGGGTTTGGGAACCTAAATATTTTCAGAAATTTCCTAGGTGGTTTTGTTCTGTCTGGTCTAGGGCATAGCCAGAAAGGTATGGAAGGAGACTCATTCAAGTTTCTTATTGCTAAAATGATCAGGTGATTACGCATATGAATTAGTAGCCAGGTTTGGAACTTGTTATATGCATGACATATGCTTGCTACATACATGCTGGTACCTATAGTCTTAACAGGCTACAACTAACAGTGTTGATGATGGCTGCTGGTTGACTAGCACATGATGGTAGGCTGGGTTTTCTATTCTTTGTGGAATTTTTCTTTATCTTTTTTTTTTTTAGTTTATTGGTTGATTTTAGACTGAGAGAGGGAGAGAAAAACATTCATTTGTTGTTCCATTTGGTTGTGCATTTATCGGTTGCTTCCTGTATGTTCCCTACCAGGGATCAAACCTGCAACCTTGTCACTCCGAGATGACGTTGTAACCGACTGAGCTAGTTAGAGGCTGTTGGTAGCTGTGGTGTAGTGAGTACTCCCTGTGTGCCGGACACTGTGCTGAATGCTTCGCATGCATTTTCTACTTTAATCTTTACAAGGTAGACCCTAATATTTGGCCTGTCCATGCCACGGATAAGGATGTGTACTTATGATCACATAGTAAATGACAGAGCTAGGATTCGAACTGAGATTTGAACCCAGACTTACCTCTTTCTGGGACAGAAGCTCTTACCCACGATGTTATAATCCTGTGGGCTTGTCAACTTCTGTGTTATTAATGTAGATCATTTTCGGCCGGCACATTGTATGGTGGTGAGAGGGTTGATGACTGGTCTCTTGAGGACGTGCTGATGGTCTCAGTTTTCTCCTGGGGCTGTAGGAAGAGGAGAGGCAAGCTCTGACCTTGCGCTTGGAGCTGGAGCAGCAGCAGAGCCGGGCCCTGCAGGAAGAGCGAGACGAGGCCTGCGCGCGCCAGCTCAGTGAGCGTCGGCAGTGGGAGAGCCTGCAGGTCTCCCTAGAAGAAGAACGGCAGGCCTGGGCCCAGCAGGAGCGCCAGCTAAAGGAACGCCACCAGGCCCTGCAGGAGGAGGGCCAGGCTCAGCTGGAAAGGGAGAAGGTGAAAGGGGCACTTGGGGAATGAGGAACAGATGGAGGGCAAAATAATGGACTGAGGTGGGATGTCAGAATATGGGGGTAGGGGTGGGGTGGAGAGGGAGAAACTCTATGTGGGAGACAACACGGAGAGTGTAGGGCTGGCTAGAAGGGCTTGGGACACTAAATACAAAGAAGATCGGAGACTTGGAACTAGGTCAATGTGAAGAGAGGGCTAGGAGGCTTGGCTTTTAGAGTGGGGGGGGGGTTGGGCTAGAGGTCATCAGGAGACCGGAAGTTAGGTGGACTTGAGTGCGACCTCCCTTCCTCAGGGGAACACGCAGAGGGAGGCCCAGGCGGCGCGGGAGGCCCAGGGGCAGCTAGCATTGCTTCAGGCTGAGGTGTTGCGGCTGGAAGGGGAGCTGGACACTGCTCGGAGGGAGAGAGACACCCTGCAGCTGGAAATGAGCTTGGTGCAGGTGAGTGAGCACCGGGGGCCGGTGACCTTTCGGGAATCTCTAATTAGAATTTTGACTTTTCTGGGCCTCTGCTTTTATGTGTAAAATGGATGTTAAGGACAAATTAATAAATTTCTAAGAGCAAGTTAATCGGAGAGACATTTTCCCTTATTAATGGTTGACTTAAGGAGATACTCAATTTCCACGTTAGTTAGACCAGTGTTTGAGCAATCAATCACCCTTTTCAGCTGGCCCAACTGAATTGGAGGGCTGACCACGTGGAAACTAATTTATTATCGTCCCGCCAGCAGTGCACAAGGGTTCCCCTTTCCCCACATCATCATCAACACTGGAGGAGTGAGGTGGTATCTCAGTATGGTTTTAATTTGCATTTCTCTAATGATTAGTGATGTTGAGCGTCTTTTTATATGTCTATTGGCCATCTGTATGTCCTCTCTGGAGAAATGTCTATTCAAGTCCTATGCCCATTTTTTAATTGGATTGTTATTTGTATGTTAAGTTGTATGAGTTCTTAATATATTTTGGATATTAATCCCTTATCAATGTATCACTGGCAAATAACTTCTTCCATTCAGTAGGTTGTCTTGTCTTTATTTTTTTATGCTTTTCTTTCCCATGCAGAAAGTTTTAGTTTGATATAGTCCCATTTGTGTATTTTTTTTTTATTCCCTTTCCTGAGGAGATATATAAAATAAAATATTACAATGAGCAAGGCCCATGCTTTTCTCTAGGAGTGTATAGTTGTAGGTTTTACATTTAAGTGTTGTCTATGGTGTATGAGGTGATCTGGCTTCATTTTCTTACATGTCTGCCCAGTTTTGCCAACACCATTTATTGAATAGCCTGACTTTATTCCATTGAATGTTCTTGCCTCCTTTGTCATATGTTAGTTGACCACATAGGCATGGGTTCATTTTTGGGCTCCTTATTCTGTTTTATTGATCTGTGTATCTGTTTTTGTGCCAGGACCATGCTGTTTTGATTACTATGGCCTTGTAATATAGTTTTTGAAAGAATTTAGATTCTGTGAGATTTTGGGTTGATTGGGACGTACTTGGGAGAGGTGAGGTAGGTGGGTGTTGGCAGACCATGAGCGGCTTTGGCAGCCATTTTAAGCAGCCAGAACCCTATTTTTTAGGCAGTTAGGGCATTTGAAGGGTTTCAAACAAGGAAATAAATTGAACATTTTTGTATTTTGGGATTTTCACCCAGTTATGAGGTGGAGGATCTACTGGGGCCGAAGTGGGAGAGATTAGAGGGTGGAATAGAGGCAGGGAGGTCAATTAGACTTGAAATAATATTGAATGAATGTGTGTTTCCATGGAGAATGGTACCATTAAACAAGGCAAGAAATATAATAGGGACAGAAGGTTTGAAGGTAAAAAGTTAAATGAGCTCAGTTTGGATGTATTGTTTTTGAGATGTATCCAAATAGAGCTATTTATTAGGGTGTTGGGTATATGGACTTAAAGCCTGGAAGAATGGTCCAGGCTAAAGAGAGAGATTTAGAAAGTGTCTTAAGGTATAAATGGTAGGTAGCACAAAACATGACCTGAAGGCCCAACATTTATTAGATGCGTGTTCAAAGCATCAGTGAGCAGAGTAGCAGTGTTAGTGAATGGTAGAAGAAGACTGCGGACAGAACTCAGGAAGGCGGTCTGCCTCCTCCGGCGGGCGGAAGGGAGCACTGGGCTCTGGAGGGAAGCAGGCAGACAGAATGAGAGCGCAGAGTTGCAGGCCTCATGGGAGCTGAGGGAAACCGGTTTCCGAAGGAAGGAGGGTATGGGTGGCAGCTGTCACAGCAGGGTCACATACTACTGAGAAATCACCACTGTTGAGTTTAGAAGTTAAATTCTTTGTCACGAGGTAGTATAGGTAGAAATCAGATTTCAGTGAGTTGAAAGAGGAGTGTGAGGGGAGAAAATGGAGAGAACGATGCAGACTGATTTTGCTTTCGGAGGAAGGGACGCTGACATTTATAGAGCGTTAACTGGCTTTCAGGTACTGTTATCAGACATGTGGAACAGATTGGACTGTTCTACCTAACATTTCTTTTGGTTAAAAATATATGTATATTTTGTCAAGAGTCATCTTTGTCTCTGTGTACAGAGAAGGTGATCTGAAAGGAAAGGGACCCTCTTTCACTCCTTGTGGCAGAATTCATTTTCTTCATCCCTTGGGCGTATGAAGGCAGATGTTGGCATCTGGACTTCTTGTCCACGTCCTATCCCCCATCGTCTTTTAATGCCAAACAGAGCTGAGGCACTCCCCCGCCTTCCTCAACCCCAGGCCCAGTATGAAAGCCAGCGGATCCAGCTGGAGTCGGAACTGGCCGTGCAGCTGGAGCAGCGGGTGACAGAGCGGCTGGCGCAGGCGCAGGAGAGCAGCCTGCGGCAGGCAGCCTCCCTGAGGGAGCAACACAGGTGCTTGGGGCTCACTGGGTGCAGCGTCTCCTCAGCCACACAGGTGTTGTGAGTGCCTAGCCCGGCCCGGTGTGTGTCCTCTCTGACCCCTTGATCACTTTCCGCCGCGCTGGCTGCCACCAGCGAGGACCCGAGTCTGCCTGTGGGGGGCGCTGCCTGCACATGGAGCCAGAGCGCTTGAGGATTTTCATCCCGGAGGGAGGAGCCCTCACCAACAGCTGATCTGCGCAGGAACAGGAACTTTCCAGCTCCCTTGCCGTGATGGGGACAATGCTGAGATGTGACCTGCACCATCTCCAGAGCTGTCCTGGGGGATTGAGCCTCCTTCCATCCCCACTCTCACTTTCCTCTCACCCTCGCTCCCCTGCCAGATTGTCCTGGAAACGCTTTTTAAATGAGTCATTTTCCTGTAAATCCTCATCTCAGCCTCTGCTCTCGGCCTGTCCTGAGACAGCAGCTTTGCCCCCACCTTTCCGGAGCCCACTGTGCTTGCCAAGCCTGCCGCCTACAGCTGGCTCTCTCCTGCTCTCGTTCTGACGTTCTCCTCTGGTGACTTCTGTCTCCAAATTCAGCGCTCTCTTCTCGCCTGTCTTAGGAAGCAGCTGCAGACCCTGAATGAGCAGCACCAGCAGGAACTGTCCACGCAGGTGGCTCAGTTCAAGGTGGACGCGGCAGAACGAGAGGAACGGCAGCGGCAGGTGGCTCAGGACTATGAGCTCAGGTGCGGGGCCTGGAGTCTCTTGGAGCTCGGTCCCTTTCTTGTGCGTGGAGCCCAGACTGGGTGTGCTGAAGAGCGGCCCCCTTCATAGACCTGTCCTCTTCTGCTTCCGCCCCGGTTCCATTCAGAATTTCCAGTCTGACTTTCCGCTGTGGTTCCTTTTATTCCCCATCTCTGCTTTCTCCAGGGCTACATCTGTCAGCTCTCCCGTCTCTTTTCAGACTGGCCCGGGAGCAAGCACGAGTGCGGGACCTGCAGAGCGAGAACCAGCAGCTGGAGGAGCAGCGGGCCAAGCTGGTGGAGCGACTCCAAGCCATGCTGCAAGCCCACTGGGAGGAGGCGAACCAGCTGCTGGGCGCCTCTGCCCTGGCTCCTAAGCCCCCAGTAGGCATTACCCTCAGCTAAGCTGCTCAGCGTGTTTGTTTAGGGTTCTTCTTTGGAAATCTGGCTTTCTCCCAAGGGAAGTCCTAAGTTCAGGCCCATGGACCTGCATTAAAAAAAAAAAAATCTGTGGGCTTTCACAAAGAGTAACTGTCTCATCAAAAGAAATCTGTTTTTTTTTCTGTAGCCATAGCTCACCCAGACTGGCCACACTGCACTGCACACTGACTCTCTTCTCCCAGCCCAAGGAACATGTGGTACAAGTTTTGCCAAATGGTAGTTAAATTATGCTGTTAAGGGACAAAATTGTTGCTAAGTCCTGCCGTAAAGTAGGGTTGAGTCTCACCCGTGGCCCGTCTTATGTTGGCATCTCTAGCTTCCTTCTTTTAATTATGAAATTTTCATTATTAGCTAAAATGTTTTTTGGAATAGATAGTAATATGCACATGGTAAGAAAAGAAATCCAAACAGTTCAGAAAGGTACACAGAGAAAAGTAATCTTCATCCGATATCTGCACTCTGTCTCCCGGTTCCTCTCCCCGAAGCAGCCACTATTACTGGCTTCGCCTGCTCCACCTGCATATGCTATTCTTCTATACACTGTTGAATAATTTCTTATTTAAGTACTTATTAGGGGGATTTAAAATTGTTTCCTATATTTTGCTTCTACAAACTGCTGCAATAAGCAGCATTAATGTATCTTTGTGCAAGTGTGTCTACAATTTCTAGAAATAGAATTGTAAGATTAAACATAAGCATTTTAAGCTTTGATAGATATTATCAAAACTTCTTTTAAGGAAGTTCTAGTAATTTGTAATGGTGTTCAAGTGTCTGTACCATGTCTTGTCTCTTTAAGTGCACCAGGCTATGACCCTCCTTTCTGCCCCTCTCCTGTGCCCAGGTCCCTGCCACCACCCCGGCCAGCCCTGGGCCTCAGGAGCCGGAGAAGGGGGAGAGGAGGGCCTGGACTATGCCTCCTGTGGCTGTGGCCCTAAAACCCGTATTGCAGCAGAGCCGGGAGGCCAGAGATGAGCTGCCCGAAGTGTCGCCTGTTCTCTGCAGCCCCTCCCCAGACCTTAGCCTCCTGCTGGACCCCACTTTCCAGAGCCAGCATTCCTTCCAGCCCCTGGAGCCAAAGCCAGATCTCACTTCATCTTCAGGTAACTGGGGACACAGACGCCACCGGGGCTCCCCTTCCATGCACTAATTAGCTCCCTCTTACCTAGCTTCTGTTCTGTCTGGGATTTGAGTATTTTAGTTTCCCAGATGTCCGAGTGCCCATAAGTTGCAAGGAGCAGAAATTCAAGTTGGTTTGAATAAAGGGAGTGAGGTCTTGTGGAAATGTGTGTAGCTGGACCTGGCGAGAGCTGGGGTTTGGGTCCAGCAGCTGCTCCTCTGTGGGCTTGCTTGGGCTCTTGATCCTGCTCTTCCCTGCACACCTGCTCCTCGCTGTGGGTAGACCAGTCCTCTGGCTCAGGGCCCTAGCTCTCAGACTTGAGCTAGCACATCGATTTGCCCAGCCATGACACTGATTTTAGCCAAGGCTCCAATAACCTTATAGAGACCAGGTGTCTGCTTCTGAGGCCCAGTTTAGAGAGGCGATCTAATGGGCTGACAGCAACACCTCAGATTGGCTCACCTTGGCAGTGGGTTAGTTGTCTGCAACTCACGTGGATGAAGGTGCCTGGGTGGTAACATGACAACCAGGTTGAATTAAAAATGAAGGATGGATTACATCACAATTTTAAACAGTAAAATTATGTAAAAGTAAAAGCAAATGAGGGCACATTCTGATGAAGGGACCAGAACATGCCTATTAATCTGAATTAATATAATTCTGAATATTCGCTTCTGTTCTTGAAGTCGTGTATAGTGGTATTTGTTTATTCAGAATCTGAGTACCCCAGTTTTCTCCTTCTGTCTACACTGTTCCATCTCTCAGTCCCCTTCGACCCTTCACTCCGACTGTTTTCGTCTTCTGTTATTTCTGCTCAGTGCAGTGTCTCTTCTCTGTAATAGGCCTCTTTCTTCTGGGCGGCTGAGTTGAGTTTTGGAGGAACACCCCCCCACACCCCCCACGTTTCCTTCCGCAGCTGAGGCCTTCCATCCCAGTCACAGAGCAGAGCGGCCGTTCCCAGAGGAGGCCCCGGGACCAGATGGGGCGGGCTTCCTGAAGCCAGGGCCGCTGCCCCCTTCGCAGCTGGAGAGCCTCACGCACTTTCTGCACCAGGTAAGAGAGGGCCCACGCATCCCACCCTATTTGTTTCCCCTTCTTCATTTCTGTTTTTTTACTGTAGAGGTCCAGGACTCTGGCTTCATCTCAGGACTAACACTTTGTCCCAGTCTTACTTTCCCGTATTATACCTATCTCATAAGTTTTTTCTGGAACTCAGGCAGCCTCTCTTCTGTCAGATGCCGAAGTCTCTTTATTGGTCCTGAGGGAACCTCACTCTCTTGTCCCCCCAGCTGCTGGAGACAGTACCCCAGAACATTGAGAACCCCTCTGTTGACTTGTTGCCCCCGAAGTCTGGTGAGTGCCAGCTCTAAAGAAGGTTGGGGCGGGGCCTGGGAACGGTGGGCGGGGCTTATCTGGGATGGGATTTTAGGAGCTGGGAAAGGTCATGAAGCCTAATCAAGTCCAGGGGTAGGACCTCCTTGGCTCTTTGGCTCATTTCCTGATTCTTTGATCCCTTTCCTTTTGCTAGGTCCCCTGACGGTCCCATCCTGGGAGGAAGCCCCTCAAGTACCACGCCTCCCACCCCCTGTTCATAAAACTAAAGTGCCCTTAGCCATGGCGTCTAATCTTTTCCGGTCCCAAGAACTTTCCTCCGCCCATTTACAGAACAGTGGTCCGAGCAGCGGCTTCCCAGAGAGAGGTCAGCAAGTCATGGTTTGCCGGGAGGTAAAAAGGGAAGGCGTTGGGTGTGGAGCGGGTACCTGGAAGGAAGGCCCTTCTGGATTACTAGGGAGATGGGGTGAAGGCTAGGGCGGCGAGGTCTAGGATGACGGCCATTCCTGATACGTCTCTCAGGTGGAGAGGGGCTCATAGCCTCGAGGCAGCTGATGGAGCTGTCACAGCTGTTACGACTGTACCAAGCTCGGGGCTGGGGGGCACTGTCTGCTGAGGATCTGCTGCTCTGCCTGAAGAGTCTGGAGCATAGCGGGTACCAGCCGGGGAGGGGAGGGAGGAAGGACTGGACAGGCAAGCGGGCTGTGGCCAGGCAGGGGAGGGGGTGGTGTGCGTTGTCCGTTGAGTACTCTTGTGTTCTTTTCTGGAGAGAGTGAGGGTCAGATGTAGATCAAGTCACTTCCTACATCTCTCAGTGCTCCTCACCTTTATTTTGTCCCTTCCTTTCTACTTTTTCTCCTTTCCTTCTAAAAACGTCTCTTCACCATGTCTTTTCTACCTTCATTTTTTCTTCTTTACTCTGTAGCTCTTAACTCCAAATCCTAGGATTGTGAATCCTAATATAACTCAGTATTTTATTCCAGTAATATCTCCTCCTCTTTGATTCCAAGTCTATCTTGTTTATTCTTAATTTTTTAAAGATTCTGTTTATTAATTTTTTTTAAGAGAGAGAGATAAGGGGTGGGACAGGGAGAAGTATCAACTCATAGTAGCTGTTTCTCGTATGTGTCTTGATTGGGCACGCCCAGGGTTTCAAACCAGTGACGTCAGCGTTCCAGGTCAATGCTTTATCCACTGCGCCGGCACAGGTCAGGCGTTTATTCTTATTCTTGAGACAGAATTGGGGAGTAGTTTTTCTATTCAGTGTCAGGGAGAGTCGGGAAAACTGCTCCCCATCCTCATCCCTGGGTTTGTATGGCAGGACCGACAGCCAAGGGGACAGTGTGCCCAGGAGAGGCGCCGACGCCCAGCACCTGGGCGAGATCCCCCGGAAAGAGGTGAGCGAAGCAGGGCAGAGCAGGCAAGGTGGAGGGCTCTGGCTGACTCTCTCCTCCAGCTCTGCACCCCCCTGGCCTGCCCCGTCTGCTTCCTGTGCTGCGTTCTGCCGTGTAGCCACTCCCCTTGGCTGCACGGTTCTGGTCCTCTCCGTGCCCGACGGCGGTTCCGGGGGCGGGGGCGGGGGCGGGGGGGGGGGCGAGGTGAGAGTACACGATGCTGACTTTTTCTTCTCTTTCCTTCAACTCAGATTCCCTCCCAGGCTCTCCCTCGCCGCCTTGCCACAGTCCCTAAGACTGAAAAACCTCCAGCACGCAAGAAAAGTGGGCACTCCACCCCTGGCAGCCTGAGGGGTCGGGCAGGAATCTGGAGATGAGCCCTGTGGCTCTCTCCTCCTCCTCTTTGTTCTCTTCTTGTTACTGTTTTAATAAATCGTGATAGTCTGTCTTAGAGTCTGTGACTCCTAGGAATTTGGCAGATGGAAGCTTTGTAGAAAACTACTTTGTAAAGAACCCTCCTTTTATTCTGTTTCAGTATGTTTTTATATGTTATATTTCTGTTTTATATTCTGTGGGAAAAGACATGAAGACAGTCTATGGCTAGATTGGAGAAGTTATAATGAACTAAATTTTAATGTTTTAAAGAGTAAAACCCACAGAATGATTAGCTCTGGTTGGTAGTGTAATTTTGAATGATTTTTATTTTCTGTATACATTCCTGTGTTTCCAAAATTTTCTAAAACAAGTATGTATTATTAATCAGAAAAAACAAACTTGATTAAAGAGTAAGTTATTGAAAGAGTCTGAGCACAAATTTGCTTATTGGAAAGACAGATTTCCTTCTTAAGGACAGATAATGACTTTGGATTGCATCAGTAGGATTCTGATAGACAAGGTTTTTAATCTTTTGTGGTTTTAAAACATGTATAAAAGACTAGAATACTGGCAAGAAAAGTAAAATCCATGATTACAAAAATTTCTATGCTAACACTCACCAAGATAAACAGAAAAACAATTATCAGTGGAGGAAATGACATCTATGTGAAACTAGGAAAGGCCCCAACCTCACAGTATGAACACTGAAAAGTGCAGCATATGGTGCAGATGGCACTGAAGGACAGTGCCTTGGGACCCACCTGTGCTTCCCCCTCTGCAGCCATGCAGAGCAGTGGTGCCGCTGACTGCGGTGCTAGAGGGCGGGGTCCTCGGTGAGTGTGTGAGGGACGGACCTCACTCTGTTCTCAGGGGCCCTTCTCTTTGCTCCGGAAGTATTTGGTTCAGTCCAGAATAGACATGGTAGGATATAGACTCGTAGTATTTCACATTGATAAATGTTTGGGTCTTATTCCCTTCCACCTAAAAGTAATCTTCTAGCCCCCAGGAGAGGGGAAAAGGGAAGGAGAGCCCGGCAAGTGTATGAGTACAGCATGGTCACCAGTCTCACTCAGGACTGCTCCTGCCGGCAAAGAAACAAGACGCAAACTCGTGCAGGAGTGGCACTTGGCTAGGGGGACTTTTCAAGCTCTGTCTCTTCACCCACCTATGGAAATGTTGGCTTTTCTACTTTTTAACCTCAAGTGCATAGAACTAATTTGACCAAACTCTGTTACTTACAGCACGGTGTCATTATTGATAGGAGAGGGTTTTATACCATTTTTAAATGCAGGCAAAATGAACACCCAGTCTTATCTCATTATCTCTTGGATTCTAGCTTGCCACCATCAGTCAGCACGCCCTACATTTTTCTTAACATTAAGGACAGTGTGGAGATGGTTCTCAGTTCTCCAGAACAGAATCAGAAAAGGGTACAGTGCTGACTTAACCATTTTGTGAGATAATTATTTTGACTTTTTGAAAATATGTTGTGCCCCCATTAAAAGTCTGCTTCTGCCTGGCCTGTGGAGGCACAGTGGATAGAGCATCGTCCTGGAACACCAAGGTTGCCACTTTGAAACCCCAGGCTTGCTGGGTCAAGGCACATACGAGAAGGAACTACTGTGAGTTGATGCTTTCCATTCCAACACCACCTCCTTTCTCTCTCCCCTTTCTCTAGAAATCAATAAATGAATCTTAAGCAAACAAACAAAAACCAAATACCACCATGGAGGCTGTGGAGGAGGAGAAAACCCACAGTCAAACACCTGCCCCCTCACCCAGTTTTTTCCTCTATAATTGTCTTGGGACTATTCTGAGAGAAGAAAAAAAAGATTTTTGGAGCTCAGTAAAAGCTCATATTTAGGCTCTGGTGAGTTGGCTTAGTGGTAGAGCATCAGCCTGGCATGTGGAAGTCCCGAATTCAATTCCCAGTCAAGGCACAGGAGCGACCATCTGCTTCAACCCCCTCCGCTCCCCTTCTCTCTCTCGCACTTCTCCAACCGCAGCCATGGCTCGAATGGTTCAAGCAAGTTGGTCTCAGGTGCTGAGGATGGCTCCATGGCCTCTCTCAGGTGCTGATATAGCTTGGTTGCTGAGCAATGAGCAGTGGCCCCAGGTGGGCAGAGCATACCCCCTGTAGGGGGCTTGCCAGGAGGATCCCAGTTGGGGCGCATGCAGGAGGCTGCCTCTCAATTTAAAAAAAAAAAAGCTCATTTAGAGGAGGTGGGTACATCCTTTAAGCTCAAGTTGCACTTGGTGTAGACAGGGTGTGATGTGAGAGCTTCTACAGCTACTTGGTGTTGGTAGGGGAGGTCCTGGTAGTAGAATGTATTTGAGTAGAGGCTAAGCTGTTATAACAAAGACACCCACTGGTATAGCGGCTCTGGGGCAAAGTTAATTTCCCTGGGGATGGTCCTGCTGCGTGTGGTCACCTAGGGTCTCGGGCTCCTTTGCTTGTTGCTCTGCTGTCCTTTAGAGCAGTGTTGTGATGCCTGACCTGTGGTGGCGCAGTGGATAAAGCGTCGACCTGGGAACACTGAGGTCACCCGTTCAAAACCCTGCACTGGCCTGGTCAAGGCACATATGGGAGTTGATGCTTCCAGCTCCTCCCCCCTTTCTCTCTCTCTCTCTCTCTCTCTCTCTCTCTCTCTCTGTGTGTGTGTGTCTCCTCTCTAAAATGAATAAATAAAAATAAATTAAAAACAATTAGAGCAGTGTTGTTGTTTGTGTGGTTGAAGCATCATTGTCACGTAGGACTCTCAGCAGGCAAGAAGGGGAAAGAGCCTTGTCTAATGTCTTAAGACCCATACATGGAAGTGCTACACACAGGCTTTGTTTTTATTTCATTGGTAAGGCCTTTGTCACATGGCCGCATCTGACTGCAGGAGAGACTCATCTATGCAGCTGTAACTGTTATAGTGCAGGATCTAAAGAAGAAAGAAAGGATTTGGGTGGGCAATTAGCAGTCTGTATTGTCTGTGAAGGTAATGAAAACTGCACCAGACCATGTAAATTAGTCCCACTGTGTCAGGTGTTGCTGCGGACGTGGAGCAATGGGACCTCGTGTCTGTCTGTTGGTGAGAGGCCCGGGAGGGCGTAAGTAGGTCACTCTGGGAAATATTTTGGCATAATCAAGGAAATGTGATGATGGATGGCCCACACCCTAGGATGCAGTGAATCCAGCCATTCCTACGGAGTGCCCTAGAAAAACTTGCTTGTGTGTGCACCAGGACATAAGTATACCGCTCACAAAAATTAGGGGATATTTCGAAATGAATATGAAGCAATAAAATATCCCCTAATTCTTGTGAGCAGTACATAGGGATATCATAACAAAACCTGCAAACAATCAAATGTCCATCAGCAGCAATAGATTCGTAGAATGAAACCACACTGTAGTACAAGTAGATGAGCTCAAGTCCATGCATCGATATGGATGAATTTCACAGAGTGCTGGATGGGAAAAGCACATTGCAGAAGAAGATACCCAGTACACTGTTTATGGAAAGTGTGAAACCAAGCACAGGGCAGTCCTGTCCAGCCTGGGAGGACTGGGCCCCCACTGGGTCAGCCCAACTCAGTGTTGGTAGTGAGAAGTGAGTCCATTTGGCAGGATGGGCTGGCAAGGTGTCAGAGCAGGGGTGAGACAAGAGACGGCACCTGTGTGAGGAGCGTGTGGTGGGAGATTGTTACATATGGGGGGATTAATCAAATAAGTAAATAACTTATGAACAATGGGAACTAGGTTTCTCGCTATTGAAGAAACGATTTATAAAATGGAAAGGGAGATATCAGAATGAATTCTGTGGTGTTGGATTAGAATTGAGTGTATCAGTGTAGACTTGTAGTCTTCGAAATATAGAGATAGATTTGGAATGACATACAGGGGCAAATGGGTGTGTGTGTGTGTGTACATGCACATATTCCCTATCAGTACCCCTGTATGTTCCCAGGATTGCACTAACAAATTACCGCAGATTGGGTGGTGTTACATAACAGAAATTCATTCTCACAGTACTGGAGGCTAGAAGTCTGAACCCACGGTGTTGGCAGGGCCATGTTCTCTGAAGACTCTTGGGGAAGATACTTCCTTCCTTGCTCTCTTCCTAGCTTCTGCCAGTGGTTACCAGAGAGTCTTCATGTTCCCTAGCTTGTAGACACATCAGTCCATTCTTTACCTCTGTTGTTACATGGTGTTTTCTCTGTCCCCTGTGTCTTCACGTGGCCTTCATATAAGAACATCAGTCATTGGATTTAGGGCTCACCCCAATCCAGTATGACCTGGTCTTAACTGATTACATCTGCAAAGACCTTATTTCCAGATAAAGTTACATTCAGAACATGGGGGTAGGACTTCAACATATATATTTTTTTCTTTTTATTTTATTCATTTTAGAGAGGAGACACAGAGAGAGAGAGAGAGAAAGGGGGGAGGAGCTGGAAGCATCTACTCCCATATGTGCCTTGACCAGACCAGTGCAGGGTTTTGAACTGGCGACCTCAGTGTTCCCAGGTCAACGCTTTATCCACTGCGCCACCATCGGTCAGGCACTTCAACATATCTTTTTGGGGGGGGGGGTTGGGAAGAAACAGGTCAATCCATAATAACCCCATTAACAATGAACAAAGGCAAATATCGTATAATTTCACTTACATGTAGAGCCTGAAGAACAAAATAAATGAACAAAATAACAGGAGCAGACTCAGACACAGAGAACAAACTGATGGTTGCCAGATGGGGGGAAGGCGTTTGGGAGGCTTTGGAGGACTAGGTTAAAAAGGTGAAGAGACTAAGAAGTACAAACTGGTAGCTACAGAATAGTCATGAGGATGTAAAGCAAGAAGATGGTTGCTTCTCATGTGTGCCTTGACCGGGAATCAAACCATTTGCACACTGGGTCAACACTCTATCCACTGAGCCTGCTGGCTGGCCAGGGCCTAGATGACTTCTTAAGAATTTTCAAACCTTGAATAGACCACATTAATATGAATGAGAGACAGGGACAGACAGGAAGGGGGAGAGGAGCATCAACTCATAGTTGCAACACCTGGTTGTTCATTGATTGCTTTCTCATACATGCTTTTACTGGGGGCTTCAGCCAAGCTAGTGACCCTTTGAGCTCAAGCCAGCAACCATGGGGTCATGTCTATGATCCCACGCTCAAGCTGGCGACCCTGTACTCAAGCTGGTGAGCCTGCGCTCAAGCCCGTGACCTCAGGGTTTCGAACCTGGGTCCTCAGCACTCTAGACCTATGCTCTATCCACTACTCCTCTGTCTGGTCAGGCATGAGAAACTTTAAAAACAGAAGTTTTCTCTGCTCTCAAATGGCCAAGACAGGGAAGACAAAGAAAGGCAATGTTCTGTAGCATCATTTGAAGCAATGGTACTTAAAAGGTGTCAGTTCATTCTTGACTTTTTTTTTTTTTTTTTGACAGAATTAGAGAGAGGGATAGATAGGGACAGACAGACAGGAACGAAGAGAGGTGATTAGCATCAATCATCAGTTTTTCATTGTGACACCATAGTTGTTCATTGATTGCTTTCTCACATGTGCCTTGAGCAGACCGAGTAACCCCTTGCTTGAGCCAGGGACCTTGGGTCCAAGCTGATGAGCATTTTTCTTTTTGCTCAAGCCAGATGAGCTCGCACCCAAGCCGGTGACCTTGGGGTCTCGAACCTGGGTCCTCCACATCGCAGTCCGAGGTTCTATCCACTGCGCCACCACCTGGTCAGGCTCATTCTTGACTTTTTAAGCAAGACTGTGACTGTCTTAAAGCCTCAGTTCCAAGAGCCCCAAGCAGAGACAGGGACTAGATGAATGGCATGGAGAGTTGATCTTTGACTCAATTAGACTGAATCAATCTTGTCATTGAGTTCCCAGGAAAATTCAATTACAGGTCAAGTGGAGGAAGCCCAGTAATTGTGCTTTAAGCACCAGAAATGACAGGTGATCGATAGCAGCCCGCAAATGAATTTAACTTTTTTTTTTTTTTACAGGGACAGAGAGAGAGTCAGAGAGAGGGATAGACAGGTACAGAAAGACAGGAACGGAGAGAGATGAGAAGCATCAATCATTAGTTTTTTGTTGCCCTTACGACACCTTAGTTGTTCATTGATTGCTTTCTCACATGTGCCTTGACCAAGGGCCTTCAGCAGACTGACCAACCCCTTGGACCTTGGGTCCAAGCTGGCGAGCTTTTTGCTCAAGCCAGATGGGCCCGCGCTCAAGCTGGTGAGCTTGGGGTCTCGAACCTGGGTCTTCCGCATCCCACTCCGATGCTCTATCCACTGTGCCACCACCTGGTCAGGCCAGATAAATGTAACTTTAAAGCCCCTGAATCTGTAGTGGGGAAAAAGGTGGAAGAGCCACAGAAAGAAAGAGGCTCCCAGAGTTGAAGAACTAACCACTGAGAGTTTTGCCAAAGCCAAGGGGGCACTGGAAATGGCACTGCCTCTCGGGACTGTGTATCCAGTTACTGACCTGATTGTGAAGGCTCAAGGGGCAGAGGGGCTCCTGCGTGAGACCATCAGGCCCGGCTTGGGAGCTGCCAGCAGCAGTGCCTTCCACCGAGCGGAGTAGCGTGTGCCCAGGAATGTAGCACCCAGGCCAAGGTCTGAGGCTGGGTTGCAAGCAGTGGGCTCTGTGGGGAGAGCGAAAGTCATGGTTTGGGATGACAGACAACTCCTGAGGCAAAGAGCCTCTCTCCAGCATCCCTTTCCTCCTGCTAAGCTGAGATCCGGGGAAGCAACCACTTCCTCTAGGCCTCACACAAACAGTGCAGGAGCAGTTTTGTAACGAAGTTAAAATCCAGAAACTATAGATTGATAAATTCCACTATCTTAAGAATAAAATGAAACAACAACAACAAAAACACCACAACAAAACCCCCAGACTTTTGTGTGGGAAAATAATCAAATATATTGCACCATAGTTTTCAAGATGTTACCAATGGGGAATCTTGGGTAAAGGGTACAAAAGATGGCTCTGTTTTATTTTTACTCAAAAAGTATAATTAAATTATACATAAAGTAAAAAAACATACAGCAATCTGGGGTAAATATTTGCAATTCATATCACAGATCAAGGGTTAACTCTAATATACAAAGAGCTTTTAGAAACTGAGAAGAAGAAGAAAAAAGACCACTAATCCAATAGAAGAAAAAAAATGAGCTAGACATAAACAGATAGTTCACAAAAAAGAGATATCTAAGTCTTTGCATACAAGAAAAGAAGGTCAAATTTCCTCATAAGATCAGTTCCAACTGAAACTATATTGAGATATCATTTTTTCCTACCTCACAGATTGGCAAAAATCCTTCCATCCGAAATGGGGACAACACACTCTGTTGGCCATGCTTTTATGGAAAAGTTTGCTCTTTGACTAAGCAATGCACTTCTGGGTTTCATATATATATGTGCGTAGGATACAGAGTCGTGCATAAAAATCGCTGACATCAGCACAGGATATTCACTGAGACAAAAAGCCTGGAGAGAGTGGTCTAGCTACATAGTGAACTACATAGAAGCTGTAAGAAAGGAGGAAGATCTCTATGTACTGATATAAAAAGAGTTCCTGGTTTATTGCTAAGTGAAAAGCTATAAACATTTTCATTTTTTATTTTTAATTTTTGTGTGTGACAGAGATAGACAGAGAGAGGGACAGATAGGGGCAGATGGACAGGAAGAGAACAAGATGAGAAGCATCAATTCTTCATTGCAACCCCTTAGTTGTTCATTGATTGCTTTCTCATATGTGCAAGCTGGTGAGCCTTGCTCAAACCAGATGAGCCCTCGCTCAAGATGGCAACCTCAGGATTTCAAACCTGGGTCCTCCGCGTCCCAGTCTGACACTCTATCCACTGCGCCACCACCTGGTCAGGCAAACATTTTCTTGTTATGAAAATTCTTTGTATAAATAAAGCTGCTATGTCCTTTCAAGTCTTTGTAGTAATTATACTGTCTTCTCTCTTGGGCAAATAGCTAGTGTGAAATGGCTGGATTTGTGGGAGATGTGTGCTTAAGTTTTAAAGGAACTGCCAAACTGTTTTCCAAAGTGGAAACCATTTTATTTTCCTGCAAAAAATTATGAGAGTTCTAGTTGCTACACATTCTCTTCAACACTTGGTATTGTCAGACTAAAATTTTAGCCATTCTAATAGGTGTAGTGCTACCTTAGGGTGGTTTTAATTTGCATTTCCCTACAAACTAATGATGTTGAACATTTTTTCCATGTGCTTGTTGGCCATTCATATCTTCGGTGAAAAATATGTTTCAGTTTTTTGCCCATTCTTTATTTGGGTTATCGGTCTCATTTTTGAGTTGTAAGAGTTCTTTACATATTCTGGATACAAGTTTTTTGTCAAATATATGTATTTAACATATTTTCTTCCTGTCTTTGGCTTGTCTTTATTTTATTTTCTTTTTCTTTTTTTTTACAGGTACAGAGAGAGGGATAGACAGGGACAGACAGACAGGAACAGAGAGAGGTGAGATGCATCAGTCATCAGTTTTTTGTTGTGACATGTGCCTTGACCGCGGGCCTTAAGCAGACCAAGCCAGCGACCTTGGGTCCAAGCTGGAGAGCTTTTGCTCAAGCCAGATGGGCCCGCGCTCAAGCTGGCGACCTCGGGGTCTCGAACCTGGGTCCTCCGCATCCCAGTCCGACTCTCTATCCACTGCACCACTGCCTGGTCAGGCTTGTCTTCATTTTCTTAAGTGTCTTTCAAAATTTTTTATTTTGATAAAGTACATTTTACAATTGTTTTGGGGGGGGGTTGATTTTTTGTATTTTTCTGAAGTTAGAAGTAGGGAGGCAGTCAGACAGACTCCAGCATGTGCCCGACCAGGATCCACCTGGCATGTCCACCAGGGGGCGATGCTCTGCCCATCTGGGGCGTTGCTCCCTTGCAATTGGAGCCATTCTAGCCCCTGAGGGGAGGTCATGGAGCCATCCTCAGCGCTTGGGCCAGCTTTGCTCCAATGGAGCCTTGGCTGCAGGAAGAGAAGAGAGATAGAGAAAGGAGAGGGGGAAGGGTGAAGCAAATGGGCGCTTCTCCTGTGTGCCCTGTCTGGGAATCGAATCCAGGACCTCCATGAGCCCCGCCAACACTCTACCACTGAGCCAACCGGCCAGGGCCCATTTTACCATTGTTTTCATGGTTCATGCTTTTTGCTGTTTTAGCTGAGAAAATTCTGCTTACCTGTGTAGTGAGGGCACAGTCTAACAATATGACTCACGCTGGGACCTTTTGGTAGAGGCAGTGGTATCGCCTGTGTCTTTGGCGGGACTAGAGACTAAAGGTATCAGACTGATCCTCAGAAGGGCTGAAAATTAGAGGTCAGCTACGTGGGCAACGTGTGACTAAGTACCAATAAAAGCACGCGGGCTTGGGTGAGCTTCCCTGGCTGTGTGACCGTTCTCTGTGTGTATCGTCATATGTCATGGCTAGAAGCAGCTAACACGGTTCATGACTCTTCAGGGAGAGAACACTGGAAGCTCTGAGGACCTCTCCTGGACTCTGCCCTGTGCATCTCTTCCTTTGGTTGACGTTAATCTCTATTCTTTCCCTGTAATAAACTGTAGCCATGAATAGAGCTGCTTTCAGCAAGTTCTGTGAGACCTTCTGGTGAATTACTGAAACTTGCAATTAATTTCAGTAGTGAGGGCAGTCTTGTGCGTGAACCGTTTTCTCTCCTATACAGTTGGCCTTAACTCTCACAGCTGCCGTCAGAAGGGGCAGTCTTTAGAATGACCCTGACTCACTGAGACATGGGGTTTAGAAAGAGGAAAGATGAAAAGGGGACGGCCGATGAACTTTTGATTCCTGGATGATGACCGAGTAACCCACGAAATGGCAGCGGCACTGTGATTGGTTACCGGAAGTAAAAGTTACCAACGGAATTTAGAAATGATGACTCGAACTTCCCAGTAGTTGCCCCCCTGGATGCAGAAGAAAATGCAGACTACCAAGGAACAATCTCTTGGTTATTGTTTTCCATAATAGCTAAAATGTAAGTAAGGGAACATGCTGGGGTGGATCTTACTGAATAAGTTAGAATTTCATCCAGTCCAAGCTATAGCTGCTGGTCTCAGGGCCACTTCCCATGGTAAAAATTATGCTGAAACAGCAGGTAAAGAAAGTTAGGCTGGCCTGACCAGGCGGTGGCGCAGTAGATAGAGCGTCGGACTGGGATGCGGAAGACCCAGGTTCGAGACCCTGAGCTTGCCAGCGTGAGCGCGGGCCCATCTGGGTTGAGCAAAAGCTCGCCAGCTTGGACCCAAGGTCGCTGGCTCCAGCAAGGGGTGGCTCGGTCTGCTGAAGGCCCGCGGTCAAGGCACATGTGAGAAACCAATCAATGAACAACTAAGGTGTCGCAACAGCAACAAAAAACTAATGATGGATGCTTCTCATCTCTCTCTGTTCCTATCTGTCTGTCCCTACCTATCCCTATCTCTGACTCTCTCTCTCTTTCTGTCCCTGTAAAAACAAACAAACAGAATAGCCTGAGACCATGCTCTCCAAATAAGGACTTTCGAAAGGGCCTGAGTCCCTTGGCCTCACCCCTGCCTGGGGACTCAAGGCCACACGCACATCAGTGGGTAAAATGGCCAGGCAATAAAGAGCCATTTCTGGGACTCCTCAACGTTGAACTTCCCTACACCGTGGTTCCTGGACGTGCTGGTGAGGCCCAGGAGGGACTCCAGCCAGTTACGCTGAAAGGAAGTGCGATTGCAGCAGTGGATGGGATTAAAGGGACAGCTGGAATAAAAACTGTAATGTTTGAACAGACTTTATGTGAAGTGGTCTTGTCTCCTTTATTTGAATGTTTCGTGGGGATGGCTAGTGTGACTGCAGAATGCTTCCCCTGTCTAGTACTGTAAAACAGAAGGCAGGCGGTTTTGCCCTCTGCCGGAGTTGATTGGTCTTGCAGAAGGTGAACCAGTAAAATCGCCTGAGCCACACAGGTTGTTCATTTGAAACAGCGTGGAATGCCTGGTAGACAAAGGAGATGGCCACTTTAAGTAATGCCCTATTTGGAGCTAGAGCGCTGGTGCGGACAGATTATCTGTGTAACAGCCCTGTGCGCAGCACAGACTAAGGCTACGTATGGCAAAAGCGCCACTCAACAATGACCACTGGGATTATGGACCAAAAAAATTTCCATTTGAGAGATAATTACTAGCTTGCTGTTGGACATTATTAATTGAAACTGCCCCATGAGTGAAGGATACAAAATTATCTTGAACCTGAAATACCCAGGTCTTGAGTGATGTTGGAGAAACACTTGAACGGGGAGGGCAGTGCCCGGGAGGGTTCCGTAACAAAAACAGAAGCTGTTTATACAGGAGCATGCTACCAGGGGCATGAGAACAGGTACTATCTTTTCCCCTAGGGTCAACTTTAGGACCACCTGAAATGCTGCTGAGTCCTATGGCACCTAGCCACGTGGGCAGTGCCTTATGAACAGCCCTCTGTTTACCAACAAAGGGCTTCTTGCTTTATGGATGGCGGCTCCCAAATGAACAGACAGCACTCTGTTGGGAGGACCACCGCTCTAACTGAAAAGGTAAAATCGATTCAGCTCAATTGGCTGAATTGCATGCTATTTGATGCTGTGTTTCAGTTTTTTACCAACTCACGGATCATGCCTAATTGTCTAGCCATAGGGTTATGCAAAGGGGCATTGGAAAACTGGACTATTAAAGAGATGGCCATGTGGAGCATTGCTCTATGGCAATCACAAAGAAAATTTAAGGGGACGCATTAAAGTAGGACATGTCAAGGCCCACCAGAAGAACTTGCCAGGACTGGAAGGTGATTGGAATTGGCAAGTGCATATCCTGCTGTGCTTGCTTGAGGGGCCACCCAGGTCCATACACTGAGTGGAGAGGGGTGCCTGGCGGCAAAGCAGAGATGGGCTGAATCTAGACATATTCCTCTCGCACCCTCTGAGACACAAAATGCCAAGAACTGTTCTGTCTGCCAATAAGAGGGACAAATACTGCAGATGGCTGCAAATGGACCCTGAAAGGAATACACTCTTACTTGGGATCGGGCTTTCTGTCCTTGGTGGTAGATACAAAGTCTCAAAATACTGTGAAAGATTTCAGTGGAAAACACTGCACCAATTTTTACTGCTGAGTCAAATTTCATTGCACCAAGGAACCCAATTTTTATCTTCAGAGTAGTGATTTGACAGGAACTGGAACAGACAATGGACACTTTTGTCATGAAGTGCTGGCTTGCACCCTTTCATGAATGTGTGCCCAGGTTCAGTGTTAGGGAGGCCAAGGGAAAGTTGCCACTAGGTGGGTTCGTCCGCTTTTCTGGGTATCTGGAGAAAAGAGGGAGGAGGAAGATGCTGGCACGATTACACAGTTCTTCCCCACATCATCTTACTTTCTTTTGTTCTACCTGATGCAGTGATCCCAGGACCAGAGCTACAACGGTGGGTTCCAGGGGCAAGAATGATTCCAGAGCAGGAAACCAAAACTACTTTAAACCTTTACATCAGAATCCCCAAGGGCCTGATGGGGTGGATTGTATCTGTACTTCTTCCGACAAAATTGGGATTAACAGTGAATGCAGCCCGGGTTGAGATAGCCCACTAGTTCTGTACCTGTATAATCTTATCCTGTATGACTAGGAGTGAATTGAGGGGGAGCATTTGATAGAATAGTATTACTGAGGGTATTCTGGACCAGCTCAGTGACAAAAATGAACTTTTCTTTCAAAGGTAGAATAGTTTGAATATAAATGGAGAAGAGAAAAGGTAAGCTGTGTATAAAAAAATAAAAAAAGGCCATGACCAGTTGGCTCAGCAGTAGAGTGTCAGACCAGCATGTGGAAGTCCCAGGTTCAATTTCTGGCCACCGCACACAAGAGAAGTGCCCATCTGCTTCTCCACCCTTCCCCCTCTCCTTTCTCTGTCTTTCTCTTCCCCTCCCACAGCCAAGGCTTCATTGGAGCAAAGTTGGCCCCGGTGCTGAGGGCGGCTCCATGGCCTCCACCTCAGGCACTAGAATGGCTCCAGCAGTAACGGAGCAACACCCCAGATGGGCAGAGCATCGCCCCCTGGTGGGCATGCCAGGTAGATTCCGGTCAGGCACATGTGGGAATCTGTATGATTGTCCCCAATTTTAACTTTGGAAAAATACAAAAAAAAACCCCAAAAAACAAAAGAATGAAAAGGTGAACTACGCAGTGACAGAAGTTCAATATTACATGATGCCTTGAGAGAGGCTCTGAGCAAGAGATGATGTTGTTTCTTAGCTCAGTTATATAAAATGCCTGAAGCAGTGAAGCCATGTATGTGTACCAAGACCAATCTTGCTTTTGGAATCTGACAATCATTTGGAAGCCTGCAAACCTGAGTGTTGTCTCTGAGAAACACTGTGGTTATACAATGTGATGATGGGCTGGACTAATTGCTAATGACAGAGTAGGACTTTGGTAATGTGCCAATGTCTTTTGACTCTTCTTTTTCAAGTTCTATCTACTGCCATACCAATATGGTGTAATCATGACCTCATTTCTAAGATACAACTACCTTCTGTAAACAGGTCTTATGAAGATACTGATACCAATACTCAAATGTATTGAGAAAATGACTGGGCCGAAGAAGAACTGAATCAGCTAAACATCAGCTAATTTCCGTGCGAGCATGCTAGGAGAAGCCCAAGCCACATGGAGATACTACATAGAGAAGGACAAAGGTCCTTAACCGACAGCCACGCTGTGACCACACACCAGCAGCACCCTCTGCCAGCCATGCCTGCAAACCGTCCTAGGTGCCAGCCAGCATCACATGCAGCAGAACTGCCACGTGACCCCAATCAATCATAAAATTACAAATGGCTGTTGCTTCAAGCCACTAAATGTAGGGGTGTTTTATTACTTAGCAATCAATAGACAGAGCACCTGACATTTCCAGTTACCAAGGCTTCCAGAATTCTTTTTTTTTTTTTTTTTTTTTTTTACAGGGACAGAGAGAGAGTCAGAGAGACGGATAGATAGAGACAGACAGACAGGAACGGAGAGAGGTGAGAAGCATCAATCATTAGTTTTTCATTGCCCTTACGACACCTTAGTTGTTCATTGATTGCTTTCTCACATGTGCCTTGACCGCGGGCCTTCAGTAGACCGAGCCACCCCTTGTTGGAGCCAGCGACCTTGGGTCCAAGCTGGTGAGCTTTAGCTCAAGCCAGATGGGCACCACGCTCAAGCTGAGCGAGCTCGAGGTCTCAAACCTGGGTCTTCCACATCCCAGTCCGATGCTCTATCCACTGCACCACCGCCTGGTCAGGCCAGAATTCTTGTTTGATATCTGTCCCCACCAGCTCTGGGATTTCAGCTTTCTCTTCTCTGCTGAGTCAGTTAGAGATGATCTATCCTCAGGTTCCAGAATACTGACTTCCCTGGTCTGCTCCCGTTTCTTCCTCCATTCTTCTCGTCCTTGGATTCATGCATTTTAATTCCTTTATAGTAATTCTAGTGAGGTTTTAGGAAGGAGAAGATATAAACAGATCTGTTTAATCCTGTTTAATTCAAAAAGTTTCTCCTGCATTCTTAACATGGTCACAGAATTTTCCCTCCACTTTCTTTTTACTCAAGAGCACCTCTACACAGAGGCCCCTCCTGGACTCCACGTGCCCCAGGGCTGGGAGGTTTGGAGTCACTGTCCTCCTCACTGCCTGATGCGTCTTTAAGGAACACACCATCCATTCCGTGATGAACGCCACCACCTACTGTCCAGTGAGCCAGCCTCTTCTTCTCATTCTAGTGACTTCTACATCCCTATGATCCATTCATCACCGCTCTTCCCCTTAGTTCATGGCCTCCTTGTGTCACATGGAAGATACTTCCTTCAGCCACCCCCTCACAAGACCACATGCCAACTGTGTCATCCCCCTGGACCACCCCATGCCCGATGTCACTAGTTTGGCAAGTTTGGTAGAGTCGACTCATCACAAGGGCTGGCCAAGGAGTCTCTCTTCCTGTCTGAAACTGCTCCTGCAAGCTGTACTCTGTATCCTTTGTCTCCCAGCTCTGCATGACCGCGCTCCATCTCCCTTGTATCCATCCCATCATGTTTTCTGAGGGCTGCCCAGCCCCCACACACCCAGCTTCCAGTAACAGAGCCTGATTCTGTTTGCGGACCTCTCCTCCCTAACCCTCTGTTCCTGTCATCTGGGGTAGGTAGGCCTTGCTAATCGATTATGTTGCCAAGTGACTGAGATGGGCTGGGGGTGGGTGGGGGGTAAACAGTCAGAATAAAAAACTCAACTCTCAGACTTTCATGGTGTTACTGGACTGAAGGGGTCTATTATCCTGTGCACCTCAAAACCCAATAAGAGACAAACAGGAGTTTGTAGCCAAGAACATAAGGATTTAATAAGGAGCTGGCGCCATGATCACAGGTAGCTCATGCTCAAAGACCTGACTCTCCATGCCTTCTAGGGAATGAACCCATCTAGGGAATGATTATTGATCATGATTACTAAGGGAGTTAGGGTCATGGTCAGGGTCGTGGTGTCTACTGATTGTTCAGTGCTAGTTTAGGGGATGCATCTGGTCCTGACATCAGTCATGCTGTTGCTTCATCTGATTTCTCAAGAATTTGGTTGGTAGGGTTTTTCTGGAGCTGAAACACAGCTGAAGCCTAGATGCTATCTCTAGTTCGACCAAAACTCTCTCTGTGGTCAACAGATCCGAAGCTTTGTTTTGAAAACTACTGGATGATGACCAGAACCTCATAGTCCTGATTGGCTTAATGATTAAATATGGGAGAGGGAAGTGGTTGAGTCTGGGTGCTAGGTGAGGCTAGTTCAAGTCAACGAGAAAAAAATAAAAATAAAAGAGCAAATTAAAGAAAATAAGGTTTCTGTGCAGTTACAATGGAGGCCATTAGTAAGTGGGGTCTTTGTGGAATTTAAGTCTGCAAGGATGGGAGGCCAGAAGTGTTGCGGTCACTTAACTACTATGAAAGGAGGGCCTGATGGTCAATAAAGCCAATCCCAGAGGAGAGCAAAACCTAACTGAAGCCAGGGGGGTTTATGCCTGGATCCAGCTGTGCCTGAAGCCAGTCCTATCCCACAAATGTTCAGTTACAAAAGCTAAGGCTTTCTGCTGTAGCCTGTTTGGTCTTGTGGCCTCACTGAATCCATTAGGAGAGTCATGTATAAAAGTGGCACAGGAGCCTGACCAGGCGGTGGTGCAGTGGATAGAGCATCGGACTGGGATGCAGAAGACCCAGGTTCGAGACCCCGAGGTCGCCAGCTTGAGTGTGGGCCCATCTCGCTTGAGCAAAAACTCACCAGCTTGGACCCAACGTTGCTGGCTCCAGCAAGGGGTGGCTCGGTCTGCTGAAGGCCCGCGGTCAAGGCACATGTGAGAGGGCAATCAATGAACAACTAAGGTGTCGCAATGAAAAACTGATGATTGATGCTTCTTATCTCTCTCCGTTCCTGTCTGTCTGTCCCTGTATATCCCTCTCTCTGTCCCTGTAAAAAAAAAAAAAAAAAAAAAAAAGTGGCACAGGAGCCCTAGCCAGGTAGCTCAGTTGGTTAGAGTGTCCTATCAACATGCCAAGGTTGGGGGTTCTATTCCCTGTCAGGGCACATACAAGGAGTGACCAGTGTGCATGGATGGGTGGAACAACAAACGGCTTCTCTCTCTCTCTAAAATCAATCAATAAAATACTTTTAAAAGATAAAAAAGGTGGCATAGAAATATATAAACATTTCTCTCTTAAACCACAAAAGCAACTTCAGTCATAGCCTACAACTCCCCCTGGTGGAAAACATTGTTTCTGAGTTTGGCTAATACTGCTTTTATTACAATATACCACATGTCCCAATAGTCTGTACATATCTAGGTTAATTTAGAACATCTCTCCAGTTCGAAAAATATCTATCTTTTGCTATTGATAATTCTGATCACAGCTCTTTCCCATAATACTTTGTAGTTCAGGAAGGACTGTGACCCTGAATAAAACATGTCACAAAAGCATGCAGTGAATTTAGAATGTGCTAGACCATTAGGAATTAATTTTTATCACTATCTAAAAAGAGAAAAGTAAAAAGACAGGAGAAGAGAAACAGAAAACTGTAATATTTCAGAATTTTAAAATTCACTTACGTATAACTTCACTGGCTTCTGGTTTTAAGGGCTGTTCCACACAACGACCTGTCTTTTCTCTCCACGTCCCATGGAAATGATCAAAGAGATAAATAAACTGTATATATATATATATATATATATATATATATATATATATATATATATATATATATATATATGTATATGTGTATATGTATATGTATGTGTATATATATATATATATATATATATATATATATATATATATATATATATATATATATGTATGTGTGTGTGTGTTCCAGCAAACCAAAAATCTAGAGAATGCCATCAACAGAAGAGAATATTTGAAGGGTTTAAGGAAATAGGTTGTTTTGGTTGGGAAGGAGGTCGAGCAGTGCTGAGGTGAGAACCTCCCCAAAGGAGGGCCTTCGGGAGAGGGCGGAATGTCCTCCACGGCACAGCAAAGCGGACTCCAAGCGCCATGCCTGGGAACAGGGGCCACGTGTTCAGGCAAAAGGGCTTTTATGGTGTGCGCGTGCCCACGGGCTCATCGTGCTATTCTTCCTCAGTCACTAATCCTGTGAGAACTTGTCAAAGTTCGTCCAGAAGTGGGTGGGCTGCGCACAGAGAAGCACTGTGCGCAGCCTTCCAGCAAATTCCAGCTACCACCCCAGCCAGCCTTTCCGCAGCTGCCTGAGACTGTTGCACACAGACAACTGTGAGGCCCACCTTGGAGGCCAGAGAAGGGGAGGCTGGAGACAGAGCAGCCCTGCCCCACTGGCTCCACAGAGTGGTGGGCGGAGTAGTCCCAGGGGTCCTTGGGCCTGGGCAGTTAGGCCCTATCAGTCCCTGCCTTATCTTTGGGGCACCCCGTGGCTGGTCCAGTCTCTAGTCACGTAGCACCCAGAGGGCCGAGGCGTCCCACCGCAGTGCCAGCCCTCAGTGTGCTAAGGCAGCACTGGGGAGCAGGGAGGGCCTGACAGACGGAGCAAAGGTGATTTATGCAAATACCCAGGGAGCCCACACCAACTGCTAGTCTTCTTCCGCTTTATCACCACACCCAAGTGTGAACAGAGAAGGGAGAATCACTTCATAAACAAGGACCGTTAGCATCCTTTAAAGGTGGATCAGGAAGGGCAACCTAGAAAAGAATGGCTCCCAGTGGAATGGAGGAAATATAAATGTATTAAAAATACTCAGTCTGACCAGGCGGTGGCGCAGTGGATAGAGCGACGGTCTGGGATGCTGAGGACCCAGATTCCAACCTCAAAGTCCCCTGCTTGGGTGGGGCTCATTTGGCTTGAGCAAGTGCTCCCTGGCTTGGCCAAAGCCCCGAGTAACGCAAAAAACTGAAGCTTCTCCTCTCTCTCACTTTTTTTTTAGAGAGACAGGAGAGAGAGTGAGAGAAAGAGAGAGAGAGAAAGAAAGGGGAGGAGGAGCAGGAAGCATCAACTCCCATATGTGCCTTGACCAGGCAAGCACAGTGTTTTGAACCAGTGACCTCAGTGTTCCAGGTCGACGCTTTATCCACTGCGCCACCACAGGTCAATCCTTTCTCTCACTTAAAAAAAAAAGAGTTCTATTTCAGCAATGAAAACAGTGTAGTACTGGTTGATATTAGACTGACCAAATGAAGAGAAGAGAAAGCTCAGAAATAGATGCCGACACATTCAGGAATGTCCTTTATGATGAGTATGGAGGAGAGATGAATTACTCAGTGAATAGTAATAGGACAGTAGGAGCTGGGGGGGGGGGGGACATGAAGTTGGATCCATAGCTGATGCTTCATGCATGTCAGGACAAATTCCAAACGAACCAAAGATGTAAAACTATGAGTCCTTGAAGAAAACATTAGAAAAAGTTTTATAACCTTGGCATAACAAAGGCTTAAAAATTTTTTTTTTACTTATTCATTTTAGAGAAGAGAGAGAGAGAAGGGGGGAGTAGCAGAAAGTATCAACTCCCATAAGTGCCTTGATCAGGCAAGCTCACAGTTCTGAACCAGTGTGACCTCAGCACTCCAAGTCAGTGCTTTATCCACTGCGCCACCACAGGTTAGACCTGAAGCTGGTTTTGTATAGTGTGAGATAGAGATTTAACCCTATCTCCCCCATCCCACCCCCATATGGCTAAATAATCAGCTCCATTTGTGGAATAGCTCATTCCTTTCCCTCTGGTGAGAAATGTCCATTTCTTCATACAGCAAATTTCCAGTTTTTGCTGGGTTTCTTTTTTCAGTGCTTTCTATTCTGTTCCATTGGTCTATTTGTTTATCTCTGAACCATTAATATAGTGTCTTCATTATTAGACCTTTATAATACATTTTGATATATGGTAGGGCAAGTAGCCTATCACATTCTTCTTTAAAACTGTATTATTTATTTTTGTCATCTAGGTAATTATATTCACTGTCACAGGTAATTTTTACACAAACCTCTAAGAAATTAAGCAATTTCCCCAAGGTCAGAAAGTCAAGAAGAAGGAATTTGTACCTAGATCTACCCAAGGCCAGGGCTCTTTCCATTACCTCCTAGGGTTCTGCTTTCCTAAGGCCAAACAAATACAAATGTTTTTTTAGGCATGGAGTGGTGAATGTCAGAGAATCATGTGTGGACAGGCAAGAGAAGATAGGTAAGTGGGCTGGTTTGGGCTTAGTCTCTGGGGGTCTAGACTTTCCCAGCCAAGCGGTGGCGTTTGGACTTGACCAGCAAAACTGGAAACAGAACATTGGAAAGAATGGAACTAAGGGAACTCCCACCCCAGGAGAGAGCACCCAGAGATGTCCATGGACACAGTCTTGTCACTCTTCAGGCTAAACCGGGTTGTGTGGCAGCAGCCTGAAAGGGGGACCTAGCCACAGCTGCTTTGATGTTGGAGTTTGTGGTCAAGATGTTGGGAGGTACAGAGGGGACAGAATCTGACTGGCTGCCTGGGAGCCAGGACAGATACCACCTCAGAAAGCCCCATCCTCTCCCAGCCCCTCCCGGACTGATTAAGGGACCCTAATCAGCTTAGGTAGATTAAGGGCTCAGCCAGCTGTTCCCACACCCTCTGCTTGGGCCTGGCTGGCAATAGAGACCTGTGGGAGGGCGTGTGACCCCTCACCTTGGCGCTGGGCCTGAGCTGTCCTGTGAGTGGCAACGGCCCCTCCGCATGGATTCGGGTTCCTTCTCCCCCGGACACATCTAAGGGGGGCGTGGACCTGTCCCTTCTGATCCCCGGGACGGCTCTGACAGGTGGGAGAGGCAACGAAGGAGGAACAGGAAGCAGAAGAGGGGAATGCGGTGAGCTTAGGCTATGCCCTTGACCCCCCCATCCTGTCATCCAAGCCGGAGGAGGGGAAGTGGGGGTACACCATGGGTTAATTGGGTTTTGAGGAACCGGTGTTTGCAGAGAGAGCCCTAAGAGAGTTCTGGGGGGAATCTCGTCGTTCTCCCTGCTCTGTCTATGCTCACAGAAGCCGGCAATGACCACCTGCGCCGTCCTTACGGGTTGCCCTCCGGACCCCTGGCTCTGCGCCCCCGCGCAGTGGGCTCCATCCCCTTGCGGGCTCCTCCACGTGCGTCCGGGGCCTCGGCTCCCGCTGCTGCTGCTGCTGCTGTTGCTGCTGCTGCCGCCCACCGCCCTCCCCGAGGTGTTCAGAGTGGGGGTGCTGGGTCCCTGGGCCTGCGACCCCATCTTCGCCCGTGCCCGCCCGGACCTGGCCGCCCGCCTGGCCGCCGCCCGCCTGAACCGCGACCCCGCCCTGGAGGGCGGCCCCCGCTTCGAGGTCGCGCTGCTGCCGGAGCCGTGCCGGACGCCCGGCGCGCTGGGGGCGCTGTCGGCCGCGCTGGGCCGCGTCTCGGGGCTTGTGGGTCCCGTGAACGCTGCCGCCTGCCGGCCGGCCGAGCTCCTCGCCCAGGAGGCGGGGGTCGCGCTGGTGCCCTGGGGCTGCCCGGGGACGCGGGCGGCGGGCACCACAGCCCCCGCTGTGACGCCCGCGGCGGACGCCCTCTACGCCCTGCTCCGCGCCTTCCGCTGGGCGCGCGTGGCCCTGGTCACCGCTCCCCAGGACCTGTGGGTGGAGGCGGGACACTCGCTAGCCGCGGCACTCAGGGCCCGGGGTCTGCCAGTTGTCCTGGTGACCACCATGGAGCCCTCGGACCTGTCTGGAGCCCGGGCGGCCTTGAAGAGGGTCCAGGACGGGCCCAGAGTCAGAGGTAGGCTCCCCGCAGGGGGCGGAGAGGTCGGCAGTTCGGCTGGCCGCGGACAGACAGACGGATCAGTGAGCCGGGTCTTCGTCCCCACAGCAGTGATCATGGTGATGCACTCGGTGCTGCTGGGCGGCGAGGAGCAGCGCTGCCTCCTGGAGGCTGCGGAGGAGCTGGGCCTGGCGGACGGCTCCCTGGTCTTCCTGCCCTTCGACACGCTCCACTACGCCCTGGCCCCAGGCCCCGAGGCCTTGGCCGTACTGGCCAACAGCTCGCAGCTTCGCAGGGCCCACGATGCAGTGCTCACCCTCACGCGCCACTGTTCCCCTGGGGGCAGCGTGCTGGACAGCCTGCGCAGGGCCCAAGAGCACCAGGAGCTGTCTGCTGACCTTCATCTGCAGCAGGTACAGGGACCAGGGAGGAGAGAAGAGGGGAGGCGAACTGGGGAAGAAAGCAGAGGAGAGCCAAAGAGGGGAAAGGAGGCGAGAGGTAATGGGGAGAGAGGTGGATAGAGCATAGAATGAGAAGAGGATGGCGTGGCGGGAGAGAGGGGTACTACAGGGAGGGAATAACGACCAGCTCTACCTGTTCTGAGTTTCCTGGGGAATGTAGATGCTCTAGTCTTGCTTGCTGGGGCATCTTAGTGTGTTGAGAGTGCTTCTAGAGAGACTGCAATGAGAACTGTCAAGTCCAACCCCAAGGAGTAAACCCTAAACTCTATACTACACCATCTTTTGCAGTTTGCTTCAAAGTAAATCCACTTCCAGCACTGCCACAACATACAGCCTACAGTAAAGAGTTGGTCTTCTTAGAAGAGCAGGAAGGAGGGAGGACGCAGATCCAACCTCCGTGCCCATTTCGAGGTGTTCCCTCAGAGCCGGGGCACTGCATCTGATGGCTTTAACTTGTTGAGAGCCTTGACATCTTGTGAGAAGCAGAAAGGGCCCTAGGCGGAACCAGAGGCTTCCATAATCATTTAGTTCTATAGTGTTTTCCCCCAAACCAGCTAATACCCAGGACTCCCCGGGAAGCCAGAATCCCAGTTCAGGCCATCTAGTCCCACCCCATTCATAAAGGGGGCTATAAGCCACAGAGATAGAAGGAAAGTTAGATGTCAGTGAGCAGCAAACCAACTACTAAAAGAGCCCGTGCAGAGGGTTGCACATGAGAAAGGGCTGTAAGCCATGGTGTGTGTGTGTGTGTGTGTGTGTGTGTGTGTGTGTGTGAAATATTCCCCACCAATTACCCTTGCCTCCTGCACCCAGACGTGGGGTAGCCAATGGGAAGAAAGGATGGGAATAGTTGATCACAAGAGAGGAGAATTAGGAACAGGTGGGATAAAGGGGAAGTGAGAAGGAGAGTGGAGAAAGTCTGAAAAAACCTCTTCCGTTCTAACTAGCACAGCCTTTCACTTAGCTGCCCCAGTGCGACTCCTAGGGTCACCCTGATCCCCCTACCCTTTCCCCACATTTAGACATCAAGTCCTGTCATTTTTACTCCCTAAAGGTCGTTTGAATCCATCCACTCTCTCCATTCTCATTGTCACCTCCCTGGTTCAGGCCACAGCATCTCTAGTCCAAGTCTCAAAAACAAAACCTCCCAAACGGTCTCTGTTTCAGCACGTAACTGTCCCAGGCCTTTCTCCTCCCAACAATCAGACTGAACTTCAGAAATCTGACTGTCACACCAGTGTGCAAAGCCTCCAAGTGGCTTCCCTTGCAGGATAAATGCAGATTCCCCCCCCCCCCCCATAGCTTGCCAGGTCTGGAATCTTCTTCTTTCTCCCATCTTCCTTGAACTTCAATCAGACCAGCTGCTTTGGGTTTTCTAGATGTGTCCTCTTTCAGCTTTGTGCTGCTGGGTGTACTGTTCCCATCCTCCTGCACCAACTGTCCCCCAGATCATTCTGACTCATCCCCTGAGGGATGGTCACTCACTACTTCTGGAAGCCTCTTTCTCTCTCAGCCTGCATGGGGGCCTTTCTTCCTGTGTCCGCAGCTCCCTCAGTTACCTGTACCCTCGCTCATTGCCCAGCCTCAATGTCCCTGTCTGTCTCCCCCACTAGATGAAAGATCACTCGAGACAGGTGCTTTGTCTTGTATACCGATATGTCCCTAGTGCTTTACCCACCACCCGACACTGTAGGAGACGGGAACTGGAACAATAGGGAGGCTCGATGAGGCCTTGGGGAATGAAAAGGAGGAAAAATAGAAAACAGAAATAGGGGAAAAGGCTTTTAGGTGAGTGGTAGGTAACGATATCAAAGATATATTGAGGGTAACCCACAGGAGAGGGAAGTTAATGGAGAGTTAGAATTAAGCAATGGTGACAAGAGTCTAGGAGTCCTGAAAAAGAGGGAAGGCCAGTGGGGAAAAGTCAGGGATAGCCAATAGGAGAGAAGAAGAGAGAGATAGTAGGGAGGAGTATAGGAAACACTAACTAGGAGGTGACAACAGTCAAGCGCTTGAAGGACCCAGTGAAAGGATGGGGGAAGGGACAGTAAATCCCTGTTTGTTTAGGGGCCCCTGGCCTGGAACCCTGAGCCCCTCACTCTCCTTCCCCAGGTGTCCCCACTCTTCGGCACCATCTACGATGCAGTCTTCTTGTTGGCGGGGGCCGTGGCGCGAGCTAGGGCGGTGGTAGGTGGCAGCTGGGTGTCCGGAGCAGCCGTGGCCCACCACGTCCAGGATGCCCAGGTCCCAGGCTTCTGCGGGGCCCTGGGAGGAGCCGAGGACCCCCCGTTTGTGCTGCTGGACACAGATGAGGCTGGGGACCAGCTGTTCGCCACATACATGCTGGACCCCACCCGGGGCTCCTTCCGCTCTGCTGGGACCCCAGTACACTTCCCTAGAGGGGGCCAGGGGCCTCGGCCCGACCCCTCTTGCTGGTTCGACCCAGAGATCATCTGCAACGGAGGTGAGGGCAAACAGCCAGCCTCCACTAGGACAGTCACCAGGGACCTTTTCACTAGGGACAGAGGGGTGAAAGAGAGTGACTTCTTCCAGTAACTCCCTCCGAGGCCCTTCTAGGCCCTCCTCGGACCCCGCACTAGTGTGGGACTCCTCTCTTGCTAAGCTCCTGCAGCCCTTGGGAAACGTCCCTAGCATTCCCAGGTGCTCCCCTTTGCAGAACCCGTGACCTTTTTCTACTTCCTTCTTGGCTCCTGTCCCCCTTTTCCTGGGGCTTCCGGAATTTGACATGACTGCCTACTTCCCTAGGAAGGGTGCCTCCCCTTCGCTGTGGTCCTCAGTGTCCCCCCCTCACTGCCCCTCAGGAGTGGACCCCGGTCTCGTCTTTATCGGCTTCCTCCTGGTGGTCAGCTTGGGGCTGACGGGGGCCTTCCTGGCCCATTATGTGAGGTGAGTAGGGACGTGAGTAAGGAGGAGATGAGCCTGGCTCTCTACATGCCGGACAAGCAACTGTCCGGCAAGGACAGCAGGCTGGGTCCACCCGAGGGCAACGTTTTGGAAGTGGGGACAGGAGGGGTCCTAGAAGGCTGGCAGAGTCCTGAGAGGATGGCTGGTTTGGGGTGGCCACCCGCCCTGAGCCAACATTACCCCCTGCTGGCCTCTTCTCACGCACCTTAGTCCCCTCTGCGGAGATGACCTCGTTTCCTTACCAGGCACCGGCTCCTTCACATCCAAATGATCTCAGGCCCCAACAAGATCATCTTGACTCTGGACGACATCACCTTCCTCCATCCACATGGCGGCAGCTCTCAAAAGGTGGGAGAAGCAGGGAGCCAGGACCCAGTTGTGTGTGTGAGTCCCCAAGCTCCCTCCCCCGTGTATTTAGTCCTCTGCTTGAGCCAGCCCTGCAGCACCCAGCTGGCAAGGAGGTCTGGGTTCTGCTCCAGCCCCGTCTCAGGCCTGAGCTCTGATGAGATCAGTGTCCTTTCGTGTGCAATGAGGGGAACAGTACCTGTCCTGACTGCTTTCCTGAGACAGTGTGAAGCTCCAACAAGAAAATGAATGTTTGTTTTGTAAACTGTAAAGGGTTGTGTGCTTGGGAAATGTCATTATCGCCTTCCCTGATTAAGATTTCTTCCTCTCCCTCTTTAATCCCCAGAACTCTGCCTAAGGTCTTAATATATCCAGGACTCTGATTATATTTTTACCCCGTGCCTTGACCTCTGTCCTCCAGGTGGCCCAGGGTGGCAGTAGGTCGAGTCTGGTCGCCCGCAGCATGTCAGACATCCGCAGCATCCCCAGCCAGCCCACAGATAACTCCAACATTGGCCTCTATGAGGTGAGCCTGACCCCCAACTAGGCTGAGCTCTATCCTAGAGTCGTTCAGACTCCAAGAAGTGGGAATAGGACAGGACCCCAGAAGGAGATCTAGGGAGAGAGCATCAATTTTTCAAAGGGGAGCATCTGGTATTCTTTCTGCCCCACGATTTTCCCTTAGCTGTTCCCTAGATGAAGGCTTCTCAAAAGCCCATCACAGTGACCCAGGGGCTGGGACCAGCATGCAGCCTGGTGTGGCCACTGAGATTCATGCCCCACCTTGTTGGGGGCCTCCGGCCCCGCCTCCTCAGTGACAAGCCTTCAGGTTACCGAAGAACATAGGCTTCCTTGGACAGGTGAGGCAGAGAGGCATCTGGGATGTGGCTGCCCGTCACAGAAAAGACATTTCCAGGCCATGAGTTGTTCAGGATGGGGACTTTCCAGGCAGGGCTGCCACTCATTCAAGCCAGACCCACAGTTTGGCCGCACCCGGCATTTCCACCCCATTCCGACCAGACTCGGGGAACAGCAAGGCTTCGAGGGGAAAGGGAAACTCACAAAACGGTATGGCGACATAACTACGGGATCAGCAAATTTGATGTGGTGAAATGAGGGGGAGATAACAGCAACAAATTCCCGAAGAGCTGAGAGAGAGCTCAGCTGATTGGGGGGGAGAGGAGACTGAGCGTCCGGTCACAGAGAGAAGACAGAGATTCCTAGGAAGGCATGTGGAGGCCACCTTGGTCATTTCTCCGGGAGTGCTATTGTCATTTTGGGCAGGTTATTCTTCACTGAATGTATCTTGAAAAATGTTCAGTGTCTCCTATTTCTGACCCTGTTTACTAAACATAGTCTTTGAGTTTTTGTTTTTAACTTTTTTTATTTATTCATTTTAGAGAGGCAAGGGGGAGAGAGAGAAAGGTGGGGGGAGGAGCAGGAAGCATCAACTCCCACATGTGTCTTGACCAGACAAGCCCGAGGTTTCTAACCAGTGACCTCAGCGTTCCAGGTCGACGCTTTATCCACTGCGCCACCATGGGTCAGGCTAGTCCTCAGTTTTTGTGACACTTAAAAATGTCTCCATATTTATTTCCCGTGCTTTTTAGGGGTCAGTATCAAACCCCCCCCAAATTCTCTTCTCATTCCAATCAACGGGCAAGCCAGCTTTAAGGTCTAGCGCAAAATGAAAATGAAGGTCCCCTTGTTCGTTCAAGATGACAACAGCAGATCACTGAACCATCTTGGGCCCCTCTGAGTGTGGGCCCCTGTGTGACAGCACATGCTTCATACTCATGAACCAGTCCTGCCATCAGCTGAGGACAGTGAGGCCCAGAGCGTGGACAGGAGGTGCCTAAACTTCACTGTTAGTCTATAGTTAGGCCTGATTTACCCCAACTCCTGACTCCCACTACAGTGCTCTCTCATGGCAGCAGAGGAGGATGAAAGCTATGACTCCGATGGCATTTGTGCTTGCAATAGCTCACTTCATAGGGCTGTTGGTGCACACATCTGGGTGGTGAGAGCAGCCATTTAGGCCTTCTGCATCTCTTACTCAGGGACAGGCTCTTACCCAGCTAGCTGTGAAGTATCCTGGTAGACATCACACCCCTGGCTCCTGACATTAGGGCAGTGGGCCAATGGGAATGGGGGCTCTAGGCCTCTTTGTATGGTAGGGTTTTAAGAAACTGAGTTCACTACTTCTATTTCTGCTCCAGGGAGACTGGGTTTGGCTGAAGAAATTCCCAGGGGATCAGCACGTGGCTATCCGGCCAGCAACCAAGACTGCCTTCTCCAAGGTGAGAGTTAGCCCCATGATGGGCTATGGAGTGGCCATCATTTCTCCTTCCTTACCTCCTCTTTGTAGCTGGGTACAGAGGCAGGCCCCAACGTAGGACAGATCGAGTATCCCCTTCTCTCTAATGGAGGTTTTCCATTATGCTCTCTCATAACACTAGTTCTTTCCTTTGGTGTGCTCGTCATAATCTGTAATTGTGTTTATCTGTGTGCTTGATTATTTCTTATCTGCCTCTTTCACTAGACTGTAAGTTGAGTGAGGGTTTTCCCCTGTCCCCTCCATTGTATTTTCAGCACCCAGCACAGTGTCTGCAACATTACAGAGACCCAGTGAATGTTGAGTTGAATGATAGAAAATTTAAAAATGGGTTTCCAGTTCTGTCAGGTGAATCATGCAGAATGGCTGAGTTGATGCACACTGAATGAAGTGAGAAGCTGGCAAGGAGGTACCCTGGCCAGATGGCTCAGTTGGTTAGAGTTTTATCCCAGAGCTCAGAGGTTGCCAGTTCGATCCCTGATCAGAGCACATATAAAAGCAGATTGATGCCAGACCAGGTGGTGGCGCAGTGGATAGAGTGTTAGACTGGGATGCGGAGGACCCAGGTTCAAGACCCCGAGGTCCCCAGCTTGAGCGCGGGCCCATCTGGCTTGAGCAAAAGCTCGTCAGCTTGGACCCAAGGTCGCTAGCTCGAGCAAGGGGTTACTTGGTCCAGACCCGTGGTCAAGGCACATGTGAAAAAGCAATCAATGAACAACTAAGGTGTCGCAACAAAAAACTGATGATTGATGCTTCTCAATGTTCCTGTCTCACTTTCTCTCTCTCCCTTCCTCTCTCTCTAAAATCAATAATAAAAAATAAGTTGGCAAAGAGGCTATAAGCTGGCTTTTTCTGGTCCTTTCAACCTTAATGCCCACTTACCCTTAACACCATGCAGCCTCGGCCTGGCCTGCTTCCCTGACACCCCCACAGAAGCTCTTGGTCACAGCTGCAGAATGATTAAGTGGGCTACTTGTATGGGTCAATGGACTGAATCACCATTCAACAGCAAGCATTTAAGATGAAAAGAAGCCCTTTTTTGGACCACAAGAAAGCTAAAAGAGGCACCAGTCACCTGCTAGCCCCTGTGTCCCAGCATGCCCAGGACCTGTCTTATGGAGTGGGTGTGGCCTTGTTGATGGCTCTCTTGGACCACAAGTTTGACTACTTCCTGAACTTGGGGTGGGTAGGAGTCTCAGCCATAGCCGACACAATGATGTAACCAAGCATAGCAGCCCTGGGCCAACTTGTCAGCACAAGCCATTTCTGGTGTTTTTTGAAAGCAGCTTCTTCCTGGTTCTTCCCCAAAGGCTATTACATCAGAAGGAAAGGGTGATGGTGCCCAGGGCTTCTCCTCTCTGAGATGTTTTCCTTCAGATATGGACAGTTCCAAGTCTGGCGGCTAATAAATCAGAACCTGCCCAGATCCTGATGACCAGTGCAAAGAGGTGTTTTCATTCATAACTTTAAACTAAACCATGTTCAGTACCTGAACAGTAGTAGCCTTTGACAATGTTGTCTTCTTCAGAGAGAAAAGTTAGCTGTAGAAGAAAGCCCTCCTGCATGCCCTATAGACCTTCCATTCACCATTTTTATCTCATTTTCTGAGTTTGGAGACTCAGAAACAGAGCTGAATAACAGCCTCCTCCCCATCTTGCTCCTAGGGCAGAAAATGCCCGTTAACTTTCCCCCTCTCAGCTCCGGGAGCTCCGGCACGAGAACGTGGCCCTCTACCTGGGGCTCTTCCTGACAGGAGGAGTGGACAGCACCGCAGCCCGCAGGGAAGGCGTGCTGGCTGTGGTCTCAGAGCACGGTGCCCGGGGCTCCCTCCAGGATCTCCTCGCCCAGAGAGACATAAAGCTGGACTGGATGTTCAAGTCCTCCCTCCTACTGGACCTTATCAAGGTGTGTGTGTGGGGCGGTGCAGAAGGAGGACCCAAGGAGGAGAGGGTAGGAGAGCCAGGGCTCAAGCTGCCTCTTACCCCACCCTCTCCAGGGAGTGAGGTATCTGCACCACCGAGGAGTGGCCCACGGGCGACTTAAGTCCCGGAACTGCATCGTGGATGGGAGGTTTGTGCTTAAAGTCACCGACCATGGCCATGGAAGACTGCTGGAAGCCCAGAGGGTGTTACTTGAGCCTCCCAGCGCGGAGGGTAGGATTCCCCTGTTACCTCAGGGGCGGATGAGCAGCCCCCAGGACCCCTGTTAGTTCAAGAGCCCTTTTGCCTTGCCTCCTTCCCTCCGGCCTCACATTCTCTCCATCTCACATCCACTGGACGCGACCCTAGATAAAGAAATTGTCTTGTGACCTCTGGGATAAGGAGGGTAGACTGCGTAACTGGGAAGGTGAGGGCACTGTACAGGCAGACTTGTCCCTTTGGAACGGAGATCCTGTCCTTGTAGCAGGGTTTGTTCTAAGGGTGGAGCTTGTTCCTGACCAGGTGGTGGCACAGTGGATAGAGTGTCGGACTGGGATGCGGAAGACCCAGGTTCGAGACCCCAAGGTCGCCAGCTTGAGTGTGGGCTCATCTGGCTTGAGCAAAAGCTCACCAGCTTGGACCCAAGGTCGCTGGCTCCAGCAAGGGGTGGCTCAGTCTGCTGAAGGCCCGCGGTCAAGGCACATGTGAGAAAGCAATCAATGAACAACTACGGTGTTGCAGCGGACTGATGACTGATGCTTCTCATCTCTCTCAGTTCCTGTCTGTCTGTCCCTATCTATCTCTCTCTCTCTGACTCTCTCTCTGTCCCTGTAAAAAATATATAAAATAAAATGGAAGGATAAGGGTGGAGCTTGTGTCCAAGGGGTGTGGCCTTTTCTGGACACCGCATGTAAAGGGTGGGGCCTATTTGCGAAGACTGGGTTTCTTCTGAGACCCCCTTGGGGTAGTCTCCCCTGGTGATGCCTGCAGGCAGCAAGACCAAACTCAGGCTTACGGGTTGGTGAGTGGGAGTGAGCCTGGCTTTCTGGTGGTGGTGGTGGTGGTGTCTGTTCCCAGTGCCCCCAATGCCCTCCGCGTGCCCATGACCTCTTTCCCACCCCCAGACCAGCTATGGACAGCCCCGGAGCTGCTTCGGGACCCGGTCCTGGAGCGCCGGGGAACACTGGCCGGTGACGTCTTCAGCCTGGGTATCATCATGCAGGAGGTCGTGTGCCGCAGCGCCCCCTATGCCATGTTAGAGCTGACACCCGAGGGTATGGATGCCCCTGGTATGGCCTTTAGGCTAGAAAGGCATCCTGCTCTTATGCAGAGCCTGGCCCTACCCAGCCTCGCTCTTCTCCTGGAAAGCCCAGTGCTGAGACTTCATTGTGTGGGTCTTCCTTCAAGCCTGGGTCTGAATGGTCAAGGCAATGGGGAGCCATGCATCAGCATAGGAGGGGGCAGTTCTTAGGCATCCAGACCTAAGTGGTTTCCTCTGTCATGATCCCGAGCTCCAGCCTGCTCCCCCAACAGATGGAACAGGTTCCTCTCTGGTTCCTTAAGGCCCCATGGATGCAGCAGGGCGAGGGGAAAAAGATGGGAAGGGAGCAGTTGGACATGGTTCAAATCCTACCCTCACTTTTCTTATGTGTAATAAATGTTAGTCTTTACCTCTCGCCTCTTACTGCCCCCACCCCGCCCCCTAGCGTTCAGGGTCCCCTTGTGACTCCCAACAACCCCTTCCACACTACACTGCCCCGCTTACCAAAACTTGGATTTAAGAGACCCCCTTCATTCCCCTGTGTCGCGCTTCATCAGGCCAGAGCTAGAGATGGCGTCTCTTCTGGCCCGCCCTCTCACGGTCCCCCCCTCCTCCAGACGTGGTGCAGAGGGTGCAGAGCCCGCCTCCACTGTGTCGACCCTTGGTTTCCATGGACCAGGCACCCGGGGAGTGCATCCAGCTGATGAAACAGTGCTGGGCAGAGCAGCCGGAACTTCGGCCCTCCATGGACCGTACCTTCGACCTGGTCAGGGGCTGGGATTGGGCAAGGGCTGGGCTGCCACTTCTCAGCAACCTGGGGAGGCTGCAGGAAGTCGGGCTGGCAGGATTTCTGACCTTACAGGCTTTTTCCTAAGGGGTAGCCTGAGCACTGGGGTGTGAGTGGGAGCAGAGTGAGAACCAGGGTTGTAGAGGCCTTGGGGGCCAGAGATGGAGCTGTGAGTGGGAGAAATACGGTAGTTAATCCAACTCGACAATTATTGAGAACCAAATGTGTGCTCGGCCTAATGTGGCAGGAAGATGTGTGGCCTGGGAATACAAAAGCTGGGTTGGTTCCAGTGCTGTCAATTACTAGCTGAGAACAGCTGACATGGAACCCCAATTTTCTGCGTGCTTACTAATACTATGTGAAAAAACAGTGCCCAGCACTCTGGGGTGTGTATGGGGTGTAGCTTGATAAGTTGAAAATGAGAGAGTGGGTGGGGGACAGAATCAGGCTTAACACAGCCCCATGAGAGGGCCATGGCAATGCCACCAGCTTCCTCCTCCTCCTAGTTCAAGAGCATCAACAAGGGCCGGAAGACGAACATCATCGACTCCATGCTGCGGATGCTGGAGCAGTACTCCAGTAACCTGGAGGACCTGATCCGGGAGCGCACGGAGGAGCTGGAGCTGGAGAAGCAGAAGACAGACCGGCTACTCACGCAGATGCTGCCTCCGTGGGTGCCACCGGGTCAAGCGGGCGGGCAGGGTGGCCGGAATCCAGCCAGACTTGGGGGAGGGGGGTACTCCAGGTCACCTCATCGCCTGCCCTCTCTAGGTCTGTGGCGGAAGCTCTGAAGATGGGGACACCTGTGGAGCCCGAGTATTTTGAGCAAGTGACACTGTACTTTAGCGACATTGTGGGTTTCACCACCATCTCGGCCATGAGCGAGCCCATTGAGGTGGTGGACCTGCTCAACGACCTCTATACGCTCTTTGATGCCATCATCGGCTCCCACGATGTCTACAAGGTGGAGTACAGAGGGGACAAGCCCCGGCCCAGGGTCACCAACCCAGCCCTGTTTCCCAGCCCTGCTGTCCCTCATCTCTTCTGCCAGTCCTCAGCTCAGTCCTTCAGTTTGAGGGCTCCCCAGGATTCTACACCAAACCCACTTTAAGCCTCCTGAAAAGGGACAATCACTTTGGGGGAGCGGGGTGCTCGGGTACTGAATTTGTACATCCTTCCTCAGGTGGAGACAATTGGGGACGCCTACATGGTAGCCTCCGGGCTGCCCCAGCGGAACGGGCAGCGGCACGCAGCAGAAATCTCCAACATGTCCCTGGACATCCTCAGCGCCGTGGGCTCCTTCCGCATGCGCCACATGCCAGAGGTGCCCGTGCGGATCCGCATCGGCCTGCACTCGGGTAACTGCTGGCGGGAGTGGGGGGTGAGGGCTTGTCCTGAAGCCACCTGTGCAGACCAGGGACTGCGCTGTAATTAGGGTACGCTTGAGAGTGTCTCTTTGGGGAGCCAGAGGAGATTATTGGGTGCCAAAATCTCTGGGCCCTCAGTGTCACCAGCAGCCAGCTTTGGCCCGACCCCTCCTCCCCACCCATGCCGCGTCTTTGCAGGCCCGTGCGTGGCAGGCGTGGTGGGCCTCACCATGCCGCGTTACTGCCTGTTTGGGGACACCGTCAACACTGCCTCACGCATGGAGTCCACCGGGCTGCGTGAGTGTGAGGGGCTCAGAGGGGCTGGAGGAAGTGGGGTGATATCGCAGGGTCCAGGGGGACACCAGAGGTGAGTCCCGAGGTCACCGCGTCCCCTGTCGCTGCAGCTTACCGCATCCACGTGAACCTGAGCACGGTGCAGATCCTCCGCGCTCTAGACGAGGGCTTCCAGATTGAGGTGCGCGGCGTGACCGAGCTGAAGGTGAGGCCGGCCCGCCCCTCCTGCGCCCCGGCTGGGAGACAGCTCGCCACCTGGCCACGATGACCCCGGCTCTTTCCGTTTCCTTTAGACCTCAGATCCCCCGCCCTCACCCCAGCCCGCCTAAGCCCCCTTGCCCCCTGTCTCCGCAGGGCAAGGGCGCCGAGAACACGTACTGGCTGGTGGGCAGACGCGGCTTCAACAAGCCCATCCCCAAACCGCCAGACCTGCAACCGGGGTAAGGAGCCTGCGTCCCAGGAGCCGGGAGTTCCGAGCCGGGAGCTTAGGTCACTGGCCGGGAGGACCTTTCTCCCTGCCTCTGGCCCGACCCGAGCCTGCCCAGCCGCAAAGTAGAAAGACCTGGGCCCTGCCCTCCCACCCGGTTCCCCGGCAGCCTCTCTCTCCCGCAGGGCTAGCAACCACGGCATCAACCTGCAGGAGATACCCCCCGAGCGGCGCCAGAAGCTGGAGAAGGCGAGGCCCGGCCAATTCCCCAGAAAATGAGGCCCCGGGCCAGTTCCCAGGAAAGTGAGGCCTGGCTGGGACAGGTGCTGCGTCTTGGCTTCCATGCCCAACTGCCAATCTCCCCCAGATGCCAGGGGCTCCATAACTCTGGGAGATGCTGGTGGTGGTGGTGGGGGAAACGGGCGCCTCTTTTCCCGGATAAGGACTAGCCTTGGCTGCAGAACCTCCCAGTGGCGCAGTGGACAGAGCGTCGGACTGGGATGCGCAAGACCGAGGTTCGAGACCCCCGAGCTCACCAGCCTGAGCACGGGCCCACCTGGCTTGAGCAAAAAGCTCGTCAGCTTGGACCCAAGGTCTCTGGCTCCAGCAAGGGGTGGCTCAGTCTGCTGAAGGCCCGCGGTCAAGGCACCTGTGAGAAAGCAATCAATGAACAACTAAGGTGTCCTAAAGGCAATGAAAAACTGATGATTGATGCTTCTCACCTCTCTTAGTTCCTGTCTGTCTGTCCCTCTCTATCCCCTCTCTCTGAGACTCTCTCTCCCTGTTAAAAAATCCCAGCCACACCAGTTACCCTGGTTTCTTTCTGTGTGCCTTAGTGCGTCCAGGCAGGTCCCTACACCTGGGAGGGAAGTCACACATATGCTGGCTGGGTAGGTCTGGGGTGGTCCAGGAATTTTGTTGGGAACTCCTGTAACCACGACCTTCTGTGACCTGTCCTCTGACCCCCCCCCCACTGCATTAACCAGCCCCCTCCCCACCCACACAGGCTGCGTACTGCACAAGGGACAGATCTCTAGGAGGCAGCGTTCACCAGAGGATAAGACGACTGCTGCTTCTCGAGTTCTCCTGTTAGATCAGACCTCTACCCTCCTTCAAGAAACTCTGATCCATTGATCCATGACCCTCCCCTTCCTAAGTGAATCCTCGTGATTCTTTCCCATATTTCCTCTGAGACACTCCTCTTTCCCTCAGGATTATCTAGAAAACCTTCTTCCTGAAAGTTGCTGCTATAGGTGACCAGTCTGGCTGCTTCCAGTGGCTTCTGTGCAGCGATTCGGCAATGGATTCTTTAGAAAAGCTGGCTGCACACCAGCTGTGTGACCTTGGGGAAGTCTCGTGCACTCTCTGGGCTTGCGTCCCCCTCCGTGGAGAAGTGCGGAGTGGCCTAGGTGGTCTCCACAGCCCCCGGCTCTGACAGCTGGGTTTTAGAATGGTTGGCCTTGGCATGGGTGTAGGGCACTGGGAATGTGACTTCCAGCCCCAGTGAGCCTGAGCCCATCAGGAGGTTGGTGTGGGGGAGTCTCCACTTTCCAGGGCTTCATAGACCCCCAGAAAAAATGATCTGGGATTGGCCACCCCAATCCCAGAGAAGGTAGAGATCTCCTGTTCCACCAGAGTAGCGGTTGTCACATGGCCTGAGGGTGTGAGGGCTTCTGTTTAGCCTCAACCATCAGTCCCTTCTCCACTTCCCACCAGTCAGAAACTGGCTCCTCCACCTGTGGGCATATCCACGTACCTTGCCCAACCAAGTGCAGGGAAAAGCTTGCTTCAAGGCTTTGGGGAAAAGAAAATAAACAAACTGCACCAAACCTTTACCAACCAGAACACCCAAAGGGTGTTCTCTGTTTAACTGAGGGGGCAGAGCAGGCAGGTAGAACAGAAAAGCTCAGCTTAGATCTTTGCAACATGTGTCAAACCTGTTGCAACATGTGTCAACATCCTGGGAAGTCCCTAGCTGAAGTTGCTTTTGTGGAACTCCGAAGTTCCAGAGCCCAGGCCCGGGTGTGTTTGACGGGGTGTCCTTCCCATTGCTGCAGACCACGACAGAAGCTAGCAGCAGCTAAAGGTGCCCAGGCTGCCTCTCTAAGTAGTAAGCATGCAGCCCCTGGAGGTATGCATGTAGAACTGGGACATCACTGACCAAGGATATGACAGGGCATTCCTGGGTGGAAGGATGAACCCCGTCCTCACTATGCCAAGTGTGCTTGGTGGGCCAGCAGCCCCAGCACCACTTGGGAGCTTGTTAGAAATATAGACTCTCAGGCCCAGACCTATTGACTCAGAATCTACACTTTAACAAGTTTGTGAATGCACATTAAAGCTTTTGAATCGTAGAACTCAATGATCTTAGGATCCCTAGTATTTCAGAATCTCTGACTTTATAGAAAGCAGGTTAGAAACTAGCCCTGAGACGTGTCCTGTTTGGCCTATGGGATGATTTTGATTTTGTTTGCGTTAATGTTCTAAAATCAAGGGATACCACATTTAAAAATTATATACCAAATTTCCTTCTTCTCTGAAGTTAAAAGCCCTGCACGGGGCAAGTGCTGGCTTCCTGCGCCTGTCCCTCTCGCTGGGGCTTCACTCTTCAGTTCTCACGGTCCCCACCCCTCCCAGTGGACTCCAAGACACCAAGATTTTCTCAAAGTTTCTTATTTCCGATCTGACCCCTGTAGGCATTTGAGTGGAGGACTGTGGAATAGCCGGTGTTAGGACTGCACGCGCTCCTGGAAGTTGCTTTGCCTGATTCATAAAACCCTTAAAGTCCACAAGCTCAGTGGTCTTCCCGTCCTTTCTAAAAGTAGAAAATTCTAAATCCCACCACTTGTAGGTTCTGGTTACTTAAGGTGGAGCTGCTATAGTGAGTAATTTAGTGCATTAAAAATATTTTTTTTAAAAAAAACAGAGTGTGAAGATGATGAATTAAAGATGTAAAAACTCTGATGTTTTTACAAACATAGAAAATCTGTTCTTTGTTTTTTTAATTACGTACATTGTGAACATCTCTCTCCAGGCTTTCTCTGTACTTAGGTCCCAGAGCTTGAGGACAGGGTCTGCATTGCTGGTGCCGGGCCTGCCTCTGCCCGCCCTCCCCTCCCCACCTCAGCCCTCTCCTTCCTGCTGCTTGTGAGGAGCCTGGGCCAGCTATCCAACCGCCCCGGGATCCAGGGGAGCCCTGGTGCTGGGTGCAGGGGGATCAGTGTGGGTTGGCTGGGCAGGGCAACCATCAGAGGAGGAGGAGCTGGGCTCCACACCTAGTTTGGGGTACAAGTGGGCCAAGCAGGGCAGAGCCTTCCCACCCTCAACTCAGCCTTGTTCCCAGGCCTCCATCTCAGATAAACAGATGTGAGTTAGGGAGGGGCCTGGGAGAGAAGAGTCCTGTCCTCCTCCCCAGACAGAGCAGCTTGGGTACCACCAACCCCAGAGTTCACAGAGCTAAAGGAGGAAGAGAAGGAGAAAATTAAAACCTACTTTCCTCTCCTCCTCGTAGGGCCCCTCCTTCTCTGTCCCTGTCTGTCCCTCTCTCTGTCTCGCCGTCTATCTGTCTATCATCCCCTCTTTCCCTGTCCCCACTGTGCTCTTCCTGCCAGGCAGTGTTTCCCAGCCTTTCTCTGAAGTCCCCTCACTTCTGTGGAACCATTCTTCCTGGGCCCAGTCAATTTCCTGGGGACATTTGAACCCTCTGACTCAAATCCCTTCCGCCTCCCCCTCCTGCGGTTCCCGGAGCCCAATCAGCTCAGCCCAGAGAGCACCTAGCTTGGCTATGAGGCTCTCCCACCTTCAGGTGTGTTCACACTGCCTCTGCTGGCTGGCCTGTGCCAAGAGCCCACACGGGACTGTCCTCACCTTTGCAACGGCTCTGGAACCAGGGCCAGTGATGGTCATAGCAGGGGCCACCTGCAGCTGCCGCCTTGATCGCATAGCTAGGATGCCGCATCTTGTCCTGGGGCTCACCTGGCGCCTTTTCTCTGTGCTGCTCCTTAAGGTCTGGGCCCTGGACACCCCCTTGGGGGGTCTGTGACGCTGCATTGTGGGGCTTTGTGCACTGGGGTCTTCCAGACTTTTCCCTGTGGGCACCAGGCTGAGTGCCGTGGTGTTGGGTCCTGAGGGGCAGGGTGAGGACTGAAATAAAGGTGTGCTTTCTTCCATTTCCTATTGTATGGTCTTTTTGGCCTGGATGGTCTGAACACCCCATCCCTAGCATGTTCCAACCTGGCATTTTTAGGGGGGGGTTCAGAGAGGGGTGAACCCTAGATATGAGCTAGGTAGGGGGAGGTGAGCTGGGGCCCACAAACCCCCAGGAGCTCCCCTGCTCTGAGGATACCAAGTAGGACGGCCTCAGGTCTTTTAGGCTTCTAGAAAAGATCAGGGTCTCTGAGGCTCTGGAAATGGGTGGCGTGGCCTCGCCTTCGGTTGTAGGCAGGAGAGAGGAAGGAAGAGAAGAGCAGAGCTTGTCTGTGGCCGTTACACATGACCTGTGACGCATGGAAGCCAGAGGCCAAGACAAGGAGCAGAGCTCCCAAATGGAGCCCTGGGCAGGACCTCACCACCAACCCACATTCCACCTCTGACCCCTTAAGAGCCTGCCGCTGGGGCGTTAGAGCAGGACAGACCATCTCCAGGGCCCCAATGTGTTACCAGCCCATTAATTATCCATTTGCTTTGAGCCTAGCTGTTCCTGCGTCAGGCCCGGGGTTTCTGGCATGATGACTTCCAATGCACGTTGGTTGTTCTGCCTTCCCAGCATGCATCCTGCTCAGTGGCGGGCAGCCATCCCTGCCACATTCTCAGTCCATGTGGCACAGGGTGGAACTGACCCCAGACCTACTCCTCCGGTCCTGCCGTTCAGGGATTGCTCCAAGGACAGGTCGTGACCTGGACCAGGAAAAAGAGGCTCAGTGCTGAGACGCTGCCGGAAGCCAAGTGGAAAAGTTGTCTCTTTCCTCTGGGGTCTGAGGGGATGGGGCATAGCATGGTTGTGCCACCACAGAGACAAGGAGCAGGACTGACAGCTGTGCAGACAGGCTGCTGCCACTCTTCCGAGTCTCTACACCTCTCCGGGCCTCCAGCCAGAACCAGCTGTTCATGTACCATGGGCCATGCGTAAGTCAGGTTGAATTCAGATTTTTTTGTTCTTTGCAGTCAAAATTGCCCCGACAAACACTCCTCAAAAAGATCATGGGATGCAGCAGGGGTCAGGCTGGCTTAGCAAGAAAGAAAAGAGGGAAAGGCTGGGCTGGGAAGGAGGAGGAGCATGCAGGAGGAATGAGGATGACCGGGAGCACAGTCTCCTAGACGTGACTCCATAGAGGGCTCTCCCTGTGACAGGACTGTTCCTGAAAAGTCCATTTGTAAGAACCTCATCCAGGGAAAGGTTAGGAGCTGGCGTGAGAAAACACACAGCTTTGTAGCCTTGTCAAGGGTGTGAAACTACTGGGCCCTGGTATAACAGTGTTAATAATATTGACCAGGTGGTGGCGCAGTGGATAGAGCGTCGGACTGGGATGCGGAGGACCCAGGTTCGAGACCCTGAGGTCGCCAGCTTGAGCACGGGCTCATCTGGTTTGAGCAAAAAGCTCACCAGCTTGAGCCCAAGGTTGCTGGCTTGAGCAAGGGGTGACTCAGTCTGCTAACCCCCACCCCCAGTCAAGGTACATATGAGAAAGCAACCAATGAACAACTAAGGAACCACAACGAAGAATTGATGTTTCTCATCTCCCTCCCTTCCTGTCTGTCCCTCTCTCTGACTCTCCTTGGAAATCTCAATCCAAATTAAAAAATTTAAAAAATGGAGTTTTTAGCCTGACCAAGCAGTGGTGTAGTGGATAAAGCGTCGGAAACCCTGAGGTTGCCAGTTTGAGTGCTGGCTCACCAGTTTGAGTGAGGCTTGAGCGTGGGATCATAGACATGACCCCATGGTTGCTGGCTAGAGCCCAAAGGTTACTGGCTTGAAGCTCAAGGTTGCTGGCTTGAGCAAGGCACATATGAGAAAGCAACCAGTGAACAACTAAGATGCTGCAATGAAGAATTGATGCTTCTCATCTCTCTCTCCCTTCCAGCCTCTCTCTCTCTCTCCCCCTAAAAAAACAAAAAGGAAAAACACTTATTTGCAAACCAACTCTGGTTCTCAGGCCCTCTGCCGACCGACCCAGGTTTGAAGCTCAGCTCAGTGGTTTATAAAACATGCGACTGGCCTTTTCTTCTCTGGCCTCACTTTCCTCCTTTGTGGGCAGCTGGTCTCAGCAGCTCTTCTCATTCAGACCCCGTGGGCTAGTCACCATGTATTGTTGGATCCCAGCTATGTGTCTGATATCGCTGGCATATACTACCCAGATGACAGTGCAGTCAACAGGGACTCGAAGCTACAGACCTGGGTCAGGGGGGTCTCCCAAGAGGGTTTTCTAAGCCGCAGGAGCTCAGGTGAGGTGTCCGTCCCAGTCTTCCACCCTCTAGACCCCACTTGCCAGGGGCAGCAGCCCCTTGGGTTTCAGTTTCATTCTCTCCGCCCCATCCCCATTGAAGGGTCCTTTGTGTCCTGGTCAGCTGCACTGAACTCCTCAAGTATTTCACCATGACCATCTTCAACTGCTCAGCCAACATGCTGCCATTGACAGTGGCTGGGTGAGCCAGTGCCGGACCTGGGGGACAAGCAGGGTCATAGGAGGAGTGGACCTAGCAGGAGCGCTGGCAGTCCTGTGCTTCCTGAGTGCAGGGGGTTCAGTTTGAATTTAGTGCCTGGATGCCCAATATTCCCACCACCCTGGGGTTCCTCCAGCCTGCCAGATGGATCTGGTGGCTGCATTCCCTGAGGGCAATGCCACTTGCTGTGTCCTGCTGCACTTCTGAAGTCTCACCAATGAAACCAAGGTCACTGTAAGCAAGGCCCACGGTTGAGAAGGAGGGTTATCACAGGTTCTAGAAGAGTAGGTGAGGCAAGGAAGGAGTCTAAGGACTGGGTTATTTGGAAGGGCTCTTGGCAGTCTGGGCCACTGGGTGGCCAGTGCCTGAAGTGACATCAGTTTCTGAGGGTGTGGTTTAGGGTAGCATGGGTTCCTAGTAGGTGGAGCTGTAAGTCGGGTTTGGGGGCAGTCTTTTGTCTAGGTGGCTGAAAAGCTTCTGTTGCAAGTCGGGCAGGTCTGGGGTGGTCTAGGTTCCCAGGTGGGTGGCGCTTGAGTGGTGGTCTGTGTCACTGAGTGGGTTTTCTGGCGGGCTGGGGTCCTTGGTGCTCTGGGTGCCAAATTTGGGGACTTAAGATGGAACAGAATCGCTCTGGGTTGAAAGATAAGGCTGCGGCATCATAGAGTGCAGGTCCCAGCCGTCACTCCTGCCATCCCCGTGGCACCGGGGCACCTGGCCTCAGCATCTCACGGAGGAGGCCAGCAGCGGAGCATCGCTGCCTACAAGAGTTGCCTGGCCCTCATCTCCCAGGACATCAGGGAGCCGAACGGGGCCTGGAGCTGCCCTACACCTACCTGGCCCTCGCAGTGCGTGGCCCTTTTCTCTGGTCACCTCCCCCTCTCCCTCCCCCTCTCACCTCCCGCCAGTAAACCACTGCGCGCATGACAGAACAAGAGCTTGTGTTTAAAGTTTTTTCTTTTTTCTTTTTTAAATAGCTGGACACAGAGTGGGGAGAGGCGAGGTAAAAAGCGCTGTCCTAGATAGAAATACTGTTCTCGATCAGCACGGGATCCAGGTAGTAGTACGGAATGGGGAGGCACTTGTTGCGCTGGCGGATGTTGTGGGAGATTTGTGCCAGGCGCTGGCGGAAGGTCTCCATGCTCCTCCGCGGGACGTCCTCCACGAAGTGTATGTCGGGGAAGTGGCCCAGCGGCCGCTGGGGGCGCAGAACCGAGAAGCTGGTCCCCACTGCTCCGCCCCTCCCCTTCAGGAGGCTGTCTGTCCCTACGTTTCCCCCTTGACACGCCCCTACGGTCTTGGCCCCCAGCCTATGCTCAGAGTTCGGCCAGCCCCATCTGCCTCCGCAGGCCCCAGAGCACCTTGTCGTCGGGCTCCCTGCAGAGTGTCCAGAGCACCAACAGGATGATGCACGTGGTCTTCACATCCGGCAACGTGTCCATGAAGATCTGCTGAGTGGTCAGGCCCTTGGCCTGCATCGGCGGGTTCCGCATGGATGATGGGAAGTTGGGCATCCAGGAGGTGAATTCCAGCTGGAGGTGGAGAAGGAGTTCTGGGTCAGAGAGCACCCAGGGGCTCTCGAGTTTAAACTGAGTTTGGGATTAAAACGAGGACTCGGATTGGGTTTGAGCCGGGGGCTGAGACTACGACTAGCTGGTGAGCATAGGTACCTGCCCCGTGTTGACAGCTGCGTGCTTGGCAGAGCAGGTGTAGATGACGATGGTGATGTAGCGGATCAACTCAGGCACAGTTCGCAAGCACGTGGGGAAGCCTGAAAGGGGAGGAGAGTCCTGCCCTGGTCCCGACTGGCCGGTAGAGGGCTCAACCAAGCCCCGCTCAACCTGTCATGCCTACAACTTCAAGCTGCCACATCCCTGCCCTCCTCCTGTCTGCTTGGCCCTCTTGTGGCCACAACCTCATGCCCCTGGTCCAGACCACAAGCCTTGGCGAGGGGGCCTCCACTGAGCTTGGCCAGATATCCTCCAAGCCTGCTCCAGGCACCTGCCTGAGATGGGGCCCTCCGATCTCTCCTCCAGCTACCATAGGGGGGCGGGGACTCTCTGGTCCCAAGTCTCCGGGAGGAAAGGCTTTAGAAGAATCCTGGCTTGTTTGCCCTGACTACAGTCCTTCATCCACTCCCTGCCACACACACATTTCTTTTGAGACACTGCTCACTTGGGATAGATTTCTCGCTGGAAATAAGCTCTTGGTCTTATACATAACCAAGCTTCTTGCTTCTCTTCCCTGTTGTCCCACCTAAGCAGCCAACCCTCGGTTGCCATGGTAACCCCAGGTTCCAAATGCCCAACACACTCAAATTAGACCCATCATCTTCCTCCCTAAACCCCTCTTGTCTCCATGTCCCCAGCTCAAGAAAGGACACGTGCCATCTACCCGGTTTCAGAAACTCTAAACCTGAGTATCATCCTTGCCCTTCCCCTTCCCCTACTGCCAAACGCAAACTTGTCACCCAGTCCTGTCATTTCTATTTCCTAACTTTCTCTGGAATTTCAAGTCTCCACACCCCCCACCCTAGTCAGGTAACTGCCACCTCTTTCCTGGACACCACAGCCTCTTCCCAAACCGTCCCCAGACTGCTGGTGCAGCCTGATATTCTAACATGCCAATCTGATCTTGCAAACTCCTCCCCGGCTTGCTCTGGTGCTCAGGGTATTTCCTGACTCCTTAACCATGCTGTGCAACCCGGGCCCGCTCATGACGTCAGCCTGAGCCTTACCAGGAGCCTGCCCAACTTCCCTCCTCAGCTCTAGTGGCAGGGACCTGTCGGCAGCTTCCAGAACTCTCCAACATCGCTCTATCACCTCAGAGCTAATCTCCCCATCTGGCAGATCTTAGCTAGCTTTTGGCTAAGATGTTAGATTTCAGCTAGATCGTAGCTTGCTGCCACCCCCCACCTCTCTACCTAGTACCCCTCCCCAAGCTGGTTTAGGGGCCTCCCCCAGGCTCCCAGCCCCACAACCAAACCGCACCAGTCCTGCTATAATATGACTGTCCATTTACTTGAGCAGACCCTCCCCCCCACACACACACACTGTGAACTTGCAGGCGGCCCTGTCACCTGTCTCGTTCCCTTTGCCTCCTCAGTGTCCAGCACAGTACTTGTCACATCGATGCTTGTTGAGTGGGTGCCCAAGCGGCATGGCTCCCCCTGGAGCCTGCTGCTCCCCACCGTTCCCCAGCGGGCCGCGCACTCCGCCCTCTCCCGTCTGAGCTCATGCCACCAAGGTTTGCTTCGGAGTGGGAGACAGGGACCCCTCCAGGTCTCCAGAGAGATGGCCCACAGCCCCGGAACTCAGACAGAGACCTGTGGCCAGCCATGCTTTCTTCCCCAATTTCTCTGACATGCTACGATCCGAGGGACGTGGAAGGGCCCTGTCAGAGTTCTAGAGCAGTGACGTGGCCTCCTTCTGTCCCCAGTGAGATGTGCTCCGGCCCAGCGCGAGTGGGCCTACCCCAAAGCCCTGGGCACCTGCTGGGTGCTCGGGTGCCCAGGCCCGTACCTGAGCTCTCGCGCCCTAACAGGCACTCCTTGAATATCTCCTTCACCCAGGATTGCAATTCCGGGTCACCCTCCACAGCTGCGTCACACGGGTAATAGTAGGTGATGATCTCTGTCACATACCTGACCGGGGACAAGGCCTCAGTTTGGATCCTCCTCCTTCCCTCCCCAACTGTGCTGCTTCCAACCTTCCCCAAGCCACTCTGGCCCCAGGGCTGCCCGAGGCCTGTGGGTAGACAAGTCTTGTGCAGCAGAGATGGCCAAGGTGGATTGTCAAGGTAACAAGATGGCGCCAGACCCAAGCTCAGGTACTTTCAGACTCTCTTCCGTCTCAGGGTATCTCCCCTGAGTGCCACCCACTGCTGACCCGGCCTTACCTCTCCAGTGCGTCCCACACTGCCAAGCAGTCATCACGATAATAATATCCTGGCAGGTCCTGAACCCCGCGCTCCACAAAGTCGTTGGGGAGGTAGAAGCTGTCGTAGGTGACCTCTGATAGGGCCCGCACCATCACCTCAGCAAACCCCTCTACGCCCAGGGATGTGCCCTGTCAGGGCGGAGGCAGATGCTGCACCCAGCAGGTTCTTCACAAGCGTGCCCTGACGAAGCTCACACCCACCTCACACACAGTCTGTGAGTGCTTCTGGAACCCGCCGCCCAGCCTGCCCTGCCCGGGCACCCCCCCACGCTGGCCAGCACACCCAGCCCCTGCCTCTGTTCCCTACAAGACTTGGTACCCACTTTAACTAGTGCCCTCTCTCCAGGCTCCCTCTTAAAAGCAGAGGCAAATGGGAAACCGTGCTTTCAGTCTAACTGCCAAGGCCAGAAGCAAAGTAAGTAATTGCCAGTGCTGGAGACAGCAGCCTTACCCTGGCAGAGAGCCCCCCCTTGTTGAGGAGCAGGGCGCGCCCGATGCTGTTGATCTGGATGGTGTAGCGGGTGTGGGGGACCAGGAGCTGGGAGAGATGCAAGGAGGGCAGAGAATGAGAACTGAGGTTATCCCCAGGGCACTTCAGCTCCGCCTTTTCTGCAACCTCAGAGCCCCTCTTGTGGGTCCCCAGCTGCCTCCCGTCGTCTGACCGCAATCCCTCTGACTGCTGAACCAGCCAGACAGCTCTCGGAGGCCCCTTCGCCCAGGCCCACACTTTTTCTTTCCTTTTTTTTTTTTGTTTTTGTGTGTGTATTTTTTTGAAGTTAGAAGTGGGGAATCAGTCAGACAGACTCCCGCATGTGCCCGACTGGTATCCACCCGGCATGCCCACCAGGGGGCGATGCTCTGTCCATCTGGGGCATTGCTCTGCTGCAGCCTGAGCCATTCTAGGCCTGAGGTGGAGGCTATGGAGCCGTCCTCAGCGCCCAAGCCAACTTTGCTCCAATGGAGCCTTGGCTGTGGGAGGGGAAGAGAGAGAGAAAGGAGAGGGGGAAGGATGGAGAAGCAGATGGGTGCTTCTCCTGTGTGCCCTGACCAGGAATCAAACCCGGGACTTCCACACGCTGGGCTGATGCTCTATCACTGAGTCAACTGGCCAGGGTCCAGGCCCACACCTTGTAAAGGGGGTGGCACATGGGCAGCTGCCGCAGCACAGCCAGGCTGAAGGCCTCGGCAATGAGGTGGGTCCCCAGCAGGTGGGAGATGGCCTCATGAGAGAAGAACTCGGCATTGCGCACCCACGTCTTGGCCAGCAGCCAGTCCCACTCAGAGTCACTGGGCAGGAAGATGGGGCTGTCAGGTCCGGGGGTCTGGCTGAGCTGGAGGTGGGGAAGGAGGGAGAGTCCGGTGAGGGCAGAGACCTACACGCACAGGGTCCCCGAGAAGGAAACCAAGGGCAGTCTGAGGAGGTAAAAATGCCGCCCCTACACTCCACCCAGCTCCTTCTGCTGCCCTGAGCTTTCCTGCCTCCTAACATTCGCTCTTGCATTCCTCACTGCTGGCAGTACCCTCTTCCCTGTTCCTTTCTCTACCTGGCAACCGCCACTGATTCTTCAAGAATCAGATCACAAGTTGCCTCCTTGGAGAAGCCTTTCTTAGCGCAAGCCCACAGCCACCAGCTGTGCAGGCGCTGTACTACACAAGACACCCGGCCCCCTGAGGGGAAGGGCTCACTGAAATCTAGCCTAAACTGTTCCACTAATGGGCTAGGAGCACCAGGGTTTGACTAATCCCCACCCCCGAGGAGTGGCCTTTTCTAATTTGGACATGACTCTCGTGGGAACCTCTGGGAAGCACCTCTGTTCCATTTGCTGCCAGACTCAGACTCAAGGCAGCGTCTAAACCTGGTGAGCTCAGTATTCCCATGCTGCTATACACAGCACGCATGCTGTGCAGACAAGTGCACCCGCAGGAACCCAAGCTCCTGCATGGGTGGCATACAGGGGCAGCACACAGATATGCACAGGGAGGGTGGCACAGAGACTCCACCAAAGGCTTACACAGAGGGCCACATACCAGGGTCAGCACGAGCCACACACCCACATAGGTATAGTCTCAGATGCATATAAAGGAACATGCAATCACATGGAAACACATGCTTTGCTTACATGCAGATGCACATACACAGGCAAAACCCTCACAAATAGGTCACACACGGACATAAGGTTCACAGGCATGCGCACGCACACACACAGGCTGACCTGCTCATCACACACGTAGAGGCATACAAGTGCACACACAGGCCCACACACTCATAAGAGCACAAACATTTATGCACAGACAGCGACTCCCATACCGGCAGCATGCGCCCGGGCTGAGCGCCCGCACCCCAGGCACCTGAATGGCGATGGGCATCATGTTGCCTTCCGGGTTGAAGTGCAGCAAGCAGAGCGGGGCGCACTGGTGCTGCTTCTGGCCATTGAGCTCCACGGTGGGGATGCCCTCCAAGATCCTGTAGTCTGCCAGGTAGATGTTCCCCTTCTGGAAGAGAGCCGCGAGGAGCGGGCAGGTAGCACCAACACAGGGCACCCATGGCCCACCCTTGGGTACAGAGTGCCCTGTCCCCCCAGATGTAGGGGGTGGCCAGGAACCAAGTGGCGGGTGCCCGCCGGACAGAGGGTAGGGTGGAACTCTGCTGGCAGCGGAGGGAGGAGAGAGGGATGCCGGGGAGGAAGGAAGGGTCCCCGCTGGACCAGGCCTTACCTCTAGCTCCGCTTGCAGGCACGTTCCTTCGCCCAGGAATGAGGCCACCATGTCGTCTGTGACGGGGAACTTGTCGGGAATACGCGGGCAGCGACGGATCAGGCCTGGGTTGATGCCATTGAGGTACTGGTACCCAAAGAACTGGTCCTCTGCCCAATGCTCGACCACGTATTCTGGGGGGATGGCGCGCGAACGTCACGACGCTACCTGGTCCCTCCTCTGGGACAGAGAGGCATGGGGCCAAGGCCGGGGAAAGAGGAAAACAACGGACACCCGAGAAGAAAATGAAGCCCCGGGCCTCCCTTGGAGCTGCCGGAGGGACCCAAGGCGAAATTTTTCTAGAAACCGCCAGAGGGCGCGCCCACCCAACTCACGACTCCTGCCACAGGTTCGCCTGCTCCTCCTACCCCACCGCCCGGACGTAGGGGTCCTGCCTCCCGGCGAGTCTCAAGTTCTTTCCGCCAGAGATCACCGGGCTCCCCGTGTTCCACTCAGGATGCCCCACCCCGTACCAGAGATGACAGACTTGTAGGCAGGGAAAATTTTCTTAATGTCCTTTAGTCTCTTCCACGACTGCTTGCAGTCCACCAGGCCTCGGAGTTTGAACTTTAGTGCCCTTAAGAGATGGGATTCAAGGGGGAGGCCATCAGAGAGGCTGGCAGGTGCCCGCTGGGCAAGGAGTAGAGCTGCCCCCCTGCGCCTAGGTCTCTGAGTCTCAAAGTCTCTGTTCTCTGTGTCTTCGGCTCTCAAGGTCTTTGTAGGTCTATGCCTCCCTGTGTCACCTCTCAGGTTCTCTGGCCAATCTTATCAGCTCCCTCCACCTTCCTGGCCACTGTGGAGCAGAGGGAGTGGGGCCTGTCTCAACGTGCCCCCCCCCCTCACTCACACACACTCACATGGGCCCCAGGCGGAAAAAGAAGGAGGCTGTCTTGATGAAGGAATAGCGCAGATTGGAGTTCAAGAACCTGGTGGCCTTAATGTTAATGAGAATCGGGAATCCAGGGATGTAGCCATTCCACCTGCAGGAAAGAGTGCAAGTCTGGGGCAGGACACCTGGGGTCCTGGGCTTGAGGAGTGGGCAGAACCCAGAGGTCTGCCATGGGGGGTGGGGGAGTCCCAGGGAAGCCTCAGGTCCTTACTCAGGCCGGTTGGGGTTTCTCCGGATGGGAGGGTGGTAACTGGGGATGCACACATAGTTGGGCAGGCCGGGAACAAAGACCCTCCATCTGCAAAGAGAAGCTGAGAACAGTGAGCCCTGATGGTCCACGCACCATCTCAGAGACAGAGGACAAAACCATCTCTGGCCCCTGACCTCCCCGCAGTCCCTAACACCCTCCTCTCACTGGTAGAAGTCCTGCTTGGCTCTGAGCTCCTCCTGGCGGTGCTCCAGAAGGATTGGGAGGGTGTCGTCTGCTCTTGTCTTTCCTGTAGAGAAATCCAAGAGATGGGACTCAAGGTCAGAGCCCCAGTATCTGCCTGCCCTTGCCCCTGCCCACTTCTGGGGTCAGAATTCAGCTTCTGCTTCCCAGGTCAGCTCTGAGGGGCCCTTGGTCAAGAATGGGGAAGGCTTACCCACAGGGTAAGCCTTTTTTTCTTCCCAAAAACTGAGTTAAAAGGAACGGGGACCACCCTGCTTCCCCTTGCTCTACCCCTCAAGCTGGGCCCTGCTGCTGCTGCGGAAATATCCCTTTTCGAGACCCACTGAAACATTAATAACAGTTATTTAACAGTTACTAGATACAGGGCACCTCCTAAACACTTTCTTTATATCAATAATCTAATCCACACAAGAAGAACCTTATGAGGCAGTTGATCAATATTCTAGGCTCGCAGCCAGCTCTCCACAATTCCACGATCCAACAGGCTATACAAATCAGATTGGTTTATTTTTTTCCACAATTAAGCATGTATTTCTTGGTTGCAAAAATCTGCTCAAAATTTACCTGAGACTGTAGACAGTCTTTATTTAACTCACTTGGTGTAACTACTCATAGTTTTTTGCTGCCGAGATATTAGTATATTTGATTAGGGGTTGCCCTGGTGAATTTATCACATAATATATGATGTGTGTATATATGCAGAAGATATAGGGAGAAAGATATGTGAGTATCATATATATATTCTAAATCTGAATTTCAAAACATCTCTGGCCCCCACAGTTTCAGCTAAGGGACAACATTGTCATGCTCATTTTACAAGAAAAACACAGTCAATGTGACATAGAGAAAAAACAGTGAGCTGGGATTTGAACCAAGGTGGTCTCCTTCTGATCACTTGCCCACTGCCCACTAAAAACCACCAAGGGTTGTTAAGCCTTTTTAAAGCTCCTTTTAGACATTGTCCTATTGACTTCTCCCATCAACCCTATGAAGCAGGTTCTGCTGTTAGCTCCACTTCACAGATGAGGACACAGGTTTAGAAAACTTAGAAATATACCCAGATGTCCAGCTGGTAACTGGTGGAGCTGAGATCCAGACACAGGCCTGTCTTTCTCCAGAGTCCCGGCAGGCTAGTGCCTCACACTCCAGCCTTTGCTTGCCTCTTCCTCCTACATCTGCCTCCGCTCACGCTCACGTCATATTCTAGTGAACAGCACCCCCTAGAGTTGTGCAACTGGAACCCCAGCTTGGCCTCATCAGCAGAGTGGGAGCCTTACTCCTTCAGGATCCCAGGAGGTGACTCAAGTCTCCCTGCCCTGATATTGCATGGCGGCTGCCCCACCCACCCCATTCCAACCCTGCCACCAGTGTCACCCTGCCTGTCTTCTGCTTCCATGCCACTCAGACCCATCACTGTGAGAAGGTGCTACGAATTCCCAGTGAGACCCCACTTGGCTTTCCGTCCCTCCCCCCAACCGGCCTCCCTCTTCCCTGCCTCCCCTTTCCCCAGTTCAGGCCCCACTCCCCTTCTCCCAGGAATAGGCTCTCTCCCCAAGAAAATGAGAAAGGAAAGAAAGGCGTTCGCTATGGGGAGGATGGAGCCCCAGGCCGCTGGGCCTCCTCAGCTCCCCACCCCCACCTTGAGGGAGGCCAGCAGAGGCTCGATGGGGGAGCCAGGGAGACACGAGGACAGGCCTGCAGTCCTCCTCTAGCAGCCACACATTAGGAAGCTGGCCCAAGTCCACTAGAGCTGAACATAAGGACTGTAGGCGCTTAGGTCCTGTCCCCCTTTCATAGAGCAAAGAAGGTCCTGGAGAAATAGCTGGGCCACCAAGGAAACCCCAACAGCCTATGTGAGCAACAAGGCCTCCGATCGGAGTGGGACGCAACCTTACTGGTCCAAGGGCACCTTTGGGAGGAGCAGTGAGTCTAGTTAGAGCAATAAGGTATCTTGTTGGGGTAATAGGGAGCAATAGAGCATCCCATCAGTGTAACAAAACCTGGGGCATGATAATTAGGCCCAAGGCCTTCTATTGTAGTACATTGGAGAACTGTTGAACTAACAGGTTTCTCAGGGCAGCAGTTGGAGTACCGGGGAATCTTATTAGAGTAACAAGGCATCCCACTTAGTAACAGAACCCAGCTGGAGTAACAAGGGGTCTTCTGGGAATAGCAGGACATACTTGTTGGCAGAAATAGGGCATCCCCTCAGAGTCCTGAGTCACAAGGGGCCTTTTAGAGTGGCTGGGCAGCCCCTGGGAGTCAAAGGGGCAATAAAGGTAACAAAAAGCACCCCCATCTTCAGCCAGAGCCCGCGGCCTGAGGTCCTGGGGGCAGCCCTGTGCCTCATTCGTCTCTCTGCCTCAGGAGTAGCCCGAGCTGGGGCCAGCGCATCAGCGAGGAATATGTCAGGCGGCAGGAGTTCCCAGGATTCGCTGTGGGGCTGGCACCTGGCTGCCTTGTGGGGAGTCCAGCATGGCCATGCTGGAGTGGCCCAGCTAGAGAAGGGGCCTAGTGGCGTGGGAGGGGCGGTGAGAGCTTGCCTGTAGCCTCCCGCAGAGCCAGGGTCTCGTAGCCTTCCATCCACTGGTAGGCGGGGAAGTGGTAGGTGCGGCCGCTGGGCGCACAGATCTGCACGTAGTTGCAGAACCAGGCGTTCTTAGGGAAGAAGGAGTATCGCTCCTTGTGCAGCCGGATGATGATGAGCTCCCCCAGGTCCTGCTGGCACTGGACAGTGTACTCATCCACCTGAGCAGGGCAGAGGGCCAGCTGAGCAACAGGACTCAACCCTGGCTCGCCAGCTTTCCTACTGGGCTGGCTTCCCACCCAGGCCTTGCTCACGCTGGGAGACGCTCCCGTTCCTGGACTGGGGCGACCTGATCTTTGGGCTCTCCTCCAGCCCTGCAACTGACTGTACCCTGCTGGGCCCATCTACCCAGGGCGGGGCAAGACCCAGGCCTCCCTCTCTCCACTGCCAGCTCCTGAGGTCCCATCCCCTCATCCCCTCCGCAGTCATCTGAGGCTGCAGGAGTCACGCAGACCCCACGGGCTTTTGTATAAAGGGATCCAAATGGGGGCCAGGACCCGCCAGCCCTCCCAGTCTTAGAGTGGGCAGAAGGGGTCCAGCCAGCCCCTTTCTCCTGCTTAGCAATGAAGATGTGAAGTTTCAGAATGGCCACATGGATGGAGTGACCTATTCAGGTCACATAGCTGCAGGTTATTAACCTGACTCAAAATCAGGTCTGAGGGCTGAGGGCCTGGCAAACAGCACCTTCCACCAGGGAGCAGGCAGGCCCTCACTGGGCAGGCTGGTCTGATGTCATTTGAAGTCACAGAAACTCCTATGTGAATTTAAGCCAGTTATGATGAACCTTAACTTAGATGAGTGGGTAAGAACAGGAGAGAGAGGAGTGAGGGAGAGGGAGAGAGAGAGGACATGGGGAGGATGAGGGAAGGAGGAGTGAAAGCGGATGAGAAAGAGGAGAGATAAAGGGAGTGGGAGAGGGGCTGAAAGATGAGGGGTGTGGGTGAGTGATGAGAGAGAGGATGAAGGAGAGGAGAGGAGAAAAGTGGAGAGGAGAGGAGAAAAGTGGAGAGGAGAGGAGAAGAGGGGAGTGGAGGGGAGGAGAGGAGGGGAGAGGAAGGGAGAGAAAGGGAGAGGGGGAGGAGAAGAGAGGAGAGATGAGGAGAGGTGAGGAGAGGTGAGGAGGGGAGGGGAGGGGTGGAGGGAGGAGAGGAGAGGGGGTGAGAGGAGAGGAGAAGAGAGGAGAGGAGAGGAGAAGATAAGAGAGGAGAGGAGAGGAGAAGATAAGAGAGGAGAGGAGAGAAGAGGAGAAATGAGGAGAGGTGAGGAGAGAAGGGGAGGGGAGGGGAGAGGAGAGGAGAGGAGAGGAGAGGAGAGGAGAGGAGAGGAGAGGGGGTGAGAGGAGAGGAGAGGAGAGATGAGGAGAGGTGAGGAGAGGTGAGGAGGGGTGGGGGGAGGAGAGGAGAGGGGGTGAGAGGAGAGGAGAAGAGAGGAGAGGAGAGGAGAGGAGAGGAGAGGTGAGGAGAGAAGGGGAGGGGAGGGGAGAGGAGAGGAGAGGAGAGGAGAGGAGAGGGGGTGAGAGGAGAGGAGAGGAGAGATGAGGAGAGGTGAGGAGAGGTGAGGAGGGGTGGGGGGAGGAGAGGAGAGGGGGTGAGAGGAGAGGAGAAGAGAGGAGAGGAGAGGAGAGGAGAGGAGAGGAGAGGAGAGGAGAGGAGAGGAGAGGAGAGGAGAGGTGAGGAGAGAAGGGGAGGGGAGGGGAGAGGAGAGGAGGGGAGAGGAGAGGAGAGGAGAGGAGAGGAGAGGAGAGGAGAGGAGAGGAGAGGAGAGGAGAGGAGAGGAGAGGAGAGGAGAGGAGTGGGACAGAGATGAAGAATGGCTACAAAGGGACAAGAGGGAACAGCCCAGGGAAGAAGAAGCTGGCCCAAAGCCCAGGGAAGGTGGGAGCCAGCTCTGTGGAGGGGGTTGCCCAGAGTCAGCCTTGGAGCCACAGGCCTCCAGAACCCCCCAACCTCTGCTGGTCAAGCGCGGTCTCCCTCTGCACACCTCCACCCCTCCTTATGCTCCCCACACACTCCTAACACACTCACACACACACACGCACGTACCAAGCAGACGCCCCCATCCATACCACACACACACATACATGCATATACCATACTCATACATACACCACACACACACATACACACCACACAAAAATACTACTCACCACACACTCACATATATATACACACACCCTGGTCTCACACACTCATATACACACACTCCACACACATTTACCCACACATACATGCACCCATACATTCACCACATTCACATATACTCACACACCCCACACACTCACACACACACACACATGTACCAAGCACATGCTCCCATCCATACCGCACTCACACACGCATACACACCACACAAAAATACTACATACCACACACTCACATACATATACACACACCCCACAGTCTCACACACTAATATAGACACACAGTCCACACACATTTACACACACATACATACACCCATACATTCACCACACTCACACACATACACCACACACACACACTCACCGCCCCAGTTGCAAAGTCTCTTCCAAAGTGGTTCAGCAGCTGCTTGTGGCTCTCTCCTTGGGTCCCCACGATGGTCAGCGAGATGGAGTCCACCGTTCCTGACAGGAAGTCATCACCGGTGGCCACCTTGACTTTGTAGGTGGCCATGGCTGCTTTGCGGGAGGCAGGAGGGGGAGCTCAGTCCCAAACACTGTGAAGTGCCGCCCGGGGCCCAAGCCAGGCAGGGAAGCCAGACACAGAGAAATGGAAGAGCCAGCCTCCCGAGGCGACGAGGTGAGGCAGGGCGACTGGCTGGCCAGCAGCCCAGAGGCTGGAGAAGCGGCTGCCCTCCGAGGGCGCGGGCTGGCAGGATGGGAGCCAGGCGGGCTGGAGCGAGGCTGTGGACCCGGCTGGTGAGCAAGTCTGTGGACTGCAAACCCTCTGGGAGCCGGCAGGGAGGAGCGGAAGGCCTGGCCCTGGGCCTGCCTCCGAGAGGGCGGGTGAAAGATGCTTTGGATGAAGGAGACTTCAGGGTGGGGGAGTTGGTCTAGCCTGAGCCAAGGCCCTCGGGAAGCTGGGGGAGGGGTCTGGGCGGGGCCCCCAGATCATTATCAGCCTAATTAGCTCTTTCCTTCTGCCCGCCCCCAAGGGCTGCAGAGCTGGGCACCCCTGCTAAGCAGAGCCCTGGACAGTCAGTTACCTGCATTGGTTCTGGGACCCCCAGTGGGTGGGGGTCAGGGGAGAGAGTGCAGCTGGCCTGCTGCCTGGCCATTGCTCTCTGGGAAATGGGACAGGTAGGGGCCTCAGCAGGAAGGCTGGCCATTCCTTCAGCCCAGGGCCCAGAGCGCATGAGAGGAAGGGTAGTCAGGGTTGAAGCTAGCGCCCAGGGACCCTAGAGTGCAGAGAAGCTCCAGTGAGCGGTGAGCAGGGTGAGGAGACAGGCTGTGTTGTTTCCTGCCGAGCCTGGATCAGCTAAGGAGGGTTTGGGGTTGACTACAAAAATAGGAGACAGTTGGAGTACATTTGGGGCACAAGGACCAAGCTAAAGAATGGTTATGTAATTTGTTGTATAACCATAACATAAATGTCTACCTAGCAATTAAAAAGAAAAGAGTTAACTAGGACATAAATAAATCTCATAAAAGTTACTTTGCATGAAACAAACCAGACATAAAAGAGTACATGCTCTATCATTCCATTGATACAAAGTTCAAGAACAGGCAAAAACAAATGGTTCTTATCAGAGTCAGATCAGTGAGTAGCTTTGAAATCGGGGAGTCATGTAGGCAGCTAGAAACGTTCTATATCTTGATCTGGGTGATATATAGGGCACTATAGGTATTTTATGTATCTATGTTATCCCTCAATTTCACTCTATCTTCTCCCCACCCCCACCCCGCCAAAGAAACAAAAGGAATGAAGCTAAGAAGGTTGGAATCAGCACTGGGCTCCAATGGAATAGGATTTGTCAGGCACCCGGTCCTCCATTCCTCCATGCTTCATTTATTCAAGAGTTATTTAAAGAGCACACACAGTGTTCCAGGCACTGTTCTAGGCACAGCAGATACAAAGAAGAAATAAAATACACCTAGAACTTGGCCTGGCCTGTTGTGGGGCAGTGGATAAAGTGTCAACCTGGAACACTGAGGTCGCCAGTTCAAAACCCCTGGGTTTGCCCGGTCAAGGCACATATGGGAGTTGATGCTTTCTGCTCCTCCCCCCTTCTCTCTTTCTCTCTCTTCTTTCTAAAATGAATAATTAAAAAATTTTAAAAATATACGCACAGAAGTTACTGGCGCTGGGAGAGAAGGACAAGAAACAGTAAACCATGATTTGTTTGATGTAATTTTAGATATTAAGTGCTCTGAAGAAAAGAAATTTGGTTGGCATTGGGGGTCATTTCTGTGGTAGAATTCCAGAAACCAGAGCCATGAGAACTGAGGTGGGGTCAGGCCCTGGGATAAGGCTACATTTAGGAAGGTGTCGGGACCAAGATTATATTATGAGAAAAGCTTGGAGTTAACTCTCAACAGATAGCGTTTGGGACCCAGGGAGAGTGAGGAGAGTCACCTTCCATCCCACTGTTCTGGACCTGCCCTCTTTCTTTCTGCCTCCCAGGGGCACCTCCTGCCAACAAGGAAGCTCCAACCCAGGTTTCCTCCCTAGTGGCACCCTTCTGTTACCATTGAGGGAAGGTCACATAGCGCCCAGGCCATGTTAGGGTCAAAATGAGCTGGGATTTTGAGATGGTGTGAACGTTCTGGTAGGTTCCTGATTGGGGGAGGAATGGTGATGAGATTAGAATTCAGGCTGAGCATAGGGATAGGGATGTGGTTGAATTTAGGGAGTGAAATGACCTTTTTAAAATCCAAATATGCGCCTGACCAGGCGGTGGCTCAGTGGATGGAGCGTTGGACTGGGATGTGGAAGAACCAGGTTCGAGTCCCCGAGTCCCCGAGCTCGCGGCTTGAGCGCGCGGGGTTGATCGGTCTGCTAAAGGCCCGCGGTCAAGGCACATGTGAGAAAGCAATCAATGAACAACTAAGGTGTCGCAACGGCAACGAAAAACTAATGATTGATGCTTCTCATCTCTCTCTGTTCCTGTCTGTCTGTCCCTATCTATCCCTCTCTCTGACTCTCTTTCTCTGTCCCTGTGGAAAAAAAAAAATCCAAATCTGCTCCTGTCACCCTTATTCCCTCCAACGCCAGACCAAGGTTGGCAGTGACTCTTTTCTTGCCTTTGGGATAAGGACATCGTCCTTCCACACGACCCCCATGGCTGACTTCATACGTCTCATCTCTGCCACGTTTCCCATTGCTCTCTTTTATACGGATTCATTCGTCATCAGCAGATGGAGCAGATGTGGCACTGTGTCACATCCTAAGAATACAATTTTTTTTAAAGATTTTATTTATTCATTTGGGGAAGGAAGGGGAGAGTGAAGAGGGGAAAGAGCAGGAAGCATCAACTCCCATATGTGCCTTGACCGGGCAAGCCTGGGGTTTCGAACCTATGACCTCAGTATTCCAGATCAATGCTTTAACCACTGCACCACCAGGCATAAGAACACAATTTAACCAAAACAAATATGTGTCCTTTCTCCTGGAGCTTACATTCTACTGTGGGAACAGACAATATTATCTAATGACCAAGGAAATGAAACACTACATTAAATAGTGATAAATGCTGAGAAAAAAACAAAGCAGGGAAGGATAATATAAAGTATAAGGGAGCAAGTTTTCTATATACAGTGGCCAAGAGAGGGACTTTTCAGGAAATACCTGAAGGAAGTGAGGTCAGCCCTTCCAACCATGAAGCCCTAGCGCATGCTCTACTTCTCTACCTATTGGAAGTCCATGTTTCCTCTCTCTTGTGATCCTTGCTTGACAATTGTTTCATCAAGGAAGGCCAAATTTCACTATTAATGGCTTTCACAGAACATTAGTTAGCATTTTTGATTGATATCTGTCTTCCTCACTAGATTAGACAATCTGTCATTTGATTTGGTTTTCTCCCTGACTCCTGGCGGAGTACCCGGTACTTGGGAGACTCTTAAAACATAATTCTTATGGGTTATCATAATTGGATGGGTTAGTGATGAGGACAAGGTCAGGATTAGGAACTGCATCAACAGTGGGTTGAGGTAGGTTGAGGTCGGGATGAGGTGAGGGGCAGGGAGTGTTTTTGGGGAGCTGGATTAAAGGGAGGGAGGCAGGATGGGATAGAGGCTAGGGATGAAGGTCATGCCCCCGCCCTGGCTGACTGGCAGGGTGGTCTCACCCACCAGGCACAGTGCTGCCCCCACTAACATAGGAGCTGTCACGCAGGTCAGGCCCAACCTCCTGGGCTCTGCTCAGCTTCCCCTTGACTTGGAGAATTCTAGGAACCTAACGATGCAAATTTGCAAAAGATGCAAATTCCTTGCAACTTCTCCCAGCCTTCTGTCTTCTAGCCACGCCCTCTCCCGGAGACTGTGTCCCCAAGGGGCTGCTGAGGCTTGGTGAGGAGCAGGGTGGGGTGGAGTGAGAATCAGCGCTCAGGGGCTTGGGAAACTGCAGCTCCAGGTTCCTTTAGGACACAGCATTGTGCATGGGGCAGAGTGGTAAGGGGCCCAGCCTTATCCTTCTAATCTAGTGGAGAAATCACACTGTGCCACGTGTGGGGGAAGCAGGGGTCCGCAGGTGACTGGAAAGTAAGGTAGGCGGGGACCTGGCCAACAGGGAAGGGAGCTGATGGTGTAGAAGAGTTTGGGAGTCACCACAAATGTTAGGGCTCTGCCTCCATCCCCCCAAAGCTGCCTCCACAAGTAATAACCCATTACCAATAGGTCTCCTCCCAGCCAGGCTCTATCTCCCAGCAAAGCAGGGGTGGTGACTCTGCTGAAGTCTGGAGTGGGGGTCAGGGTCCCAGGGACACAGGGATGGGCCCGGGGATGGTGGGGATGTGAATGTGGTTAGAGACATGGATGAGATTAGGCATAAGGATGTCAGTGGGACACTCCCCAGCTACAGCCAAAATGTGGACGCATGACTCTGGGTAGGTGCTCACTGGGCTGAAGAACTGGTTCTCCTGGACCTTGGGTGGACCCAGAGAGCAGGAGAGGCCCCTGGCAAGGATGCGAGCTTGCACGGCTAACTCACGATGGGCCACCCACACAGGAAGCCACGTCTTCACTTCTGGGCACCCCCCACCCTGCCTTACCCCACCTCAAGCCCTGAGAAGCAGGGAACAATCCTTGGGGCCCCACCTCCCTCTACGACACAGAGAAAATAATCCAATCGGTCACTCCTCTGCTTAAGACTCACCAGAGCTTAAAACTAAGGTGCTGCCCTTAGAATCAAGTCCAAGGACTTACCATGGACTGCAGGACTATGCGTAACCCGGCTTCCACCCTCATTCACCTTATTCCAGCCCCTCTGCCTTATTCCCCACTCTTCTTTTTTTTAAGACTTTATTCATTTTAGACAGGAGAAAGCGAGAGAGAAGGGGGGGAGGAGCAGAATGCATCAACTCCCATATGTGCCTTGATATGGCAAGCCCACGGTTTTGAACTGGCGACCTCAGTGTTCCGGATTGACACTTTATCCACTGCGCCACCACAGGTCAGGCCCTTATTTCCCACTCTTTACACACACCCCCTTCAGGGCCCTTGCACTTGACCTGTCCCTGGTCTGTGACAGACACCTTTCTCTCAGGCTGTCCCAAGTCTTTTGTTCTTCTCATCCAGATCTCAGAGCAACAGCCACTCCTCAGAGCGACCTTCCCTGACCACCAGGCCTCATGTTTCCTGCACCCCCCGCTCCCAGTCATGCTGACACACTACCTGATCTGACTGCACTGCAAGCCGAAAGAATTTATTTGCTTGAGGGATTGAGCAAAGAAAGAAAAAAAGAAAGAGAGGAAAAGAATTATAGCTGAAGAAAATGGGGTGATGATTGCTGGGGAGGGGAATAAAGTGGCAGAGGGGATGGGGGGGTCAATGGGGGTGGACGCAGACAACACAGTGTACAGATGTTATGTTGTGCACATGACACCTTATAATTGTGTTAACCAGTGTCATGCCAATAGATTCTATTTTTTTTTAATTATTTTTTTATTTATTCATTTTAGAGAATAGAGACAGAGAGAGAGAGAGAGAGAGAGAGAGAGAAGGGGGGAGGAGCAGGAAGCATCAACTCCCATCTGTGCCTTGACCAGGCAAGTCCAGGGTTTTGAATCTGCAAACTCAGCATTCCAGGTCAACGCTTGATCCACTGCGCCATCACAGGTCAGGCTAGATTTGATTTTTTAAAATTTATTTATTTACTATTTATTCATTTTAGAGAGGAGAGAGAGAGTGAGAGAGAAAGGGGGGAGGAACAGGAAGCATCAACTCCCATATGCGCCTTGACCAAACAAGTCCTGGGTCTTGAACCGGCGACCTCAGTGTTCCCAGGTCGACGCTTTATCCACTGCGCCACCACTGGTCAGGCTGGATTTGATTTTTAAAAGAATTTATTTGTTTGTGTGATTATCTGTGTTTGTAGTCTGTTCTTCTGTAAGCCAGTGAAAGTAGGCAGGGATGGTACCACTGCTTCCCCAATGTCTCAAACAGCGTGGAGGGAGGCAGAAACCACGAGGCAAGCAGATCCTAAAATGTCATCGCTGGAGGGACTTTCCAAGTCTTCCTGTCCCTCCCATTTATCTGACATATTTGGGCCACTGAGGCTGAAGGACTTGCTCAAGGCCAGCTGGGGAAAGAGAACTGGTGTGCTTCCCACTCTACCAGTCACCTTCCAGGCTAAGGGTCCAGAGTACAAGCTGGACGACGCCTCCTATCTGACAGGGCTTGAGCTTTACATGAGCCCCTTACCCACGTCCGGTCCCCAGAGGTGCCCAGATCCTGGGCAGGATCCTACTGGCAGCTGGGTATGTCTCTTTGATAAATCTTCCTCCTCGCTGGCTTTCTGGGAAATCAGATTCCAGTGATCTGCCCTGGCCCCTCCGTCTCTGGCTCAAGGGCATTTTTAGGACGGGCATGCCTCCTAAAGCTAATTTCGGCGCAGGCCAAGGAGTGTTCATTTTCTAGGAGGAACAGTGTGTCCTGACATCCCTTCAGCACATCCTGGTCCTGCTGCTCTAAGTTAAAACCCAGATTTAAGGGTGGGCATAACCAGCCTCTGCCACAGTCCTTCTGGCCACAGGGGGAACCTTTGGGTATTTCTTAGTCCTCCGATTTTGTTCTAAAATGGACAGAATCTGGTGGGTTTGACTAAATTCTTAGGTTGTATCCAAGTGAGATATCCCCAAACATACTTCTCCGTGCACAGTGACGTGGGGATCCTCTTCTCCCAGGATCGCAGGTGCAAGAAGTGAAATCTGACCTTCTCACAGCCAAAGATGTGCAGCCCTCCTCACCCTTACCCCACTCAGCTCCCTGCACTGTGACTGGTCAGAGTGCAGACAGGAGCAGGCTTTGGGCAGGCACAGAATTTGACTCAGGAAGCAGAGTAGGTTAGGAGGGCAGAATCTGAGGTCTAGGGAAGCAGGAAACAATAAGGTGTTGAGTGGCTGTGGAGAAAGATACAAATCTCTAATTTTAGGAGCAACAGGGTTGGAAGTGAGAGCATCAGACGCCCCAGTTTACCATCTGCTTCCATCAGAATGGGCTAGACTATGCTGCAAAGAGAAACCGTCCTGACATTTCAATGGCTTGGCCCAACAGAAGTTTATATATCTCTCTCTGTCATGTCCAACTCAGGTCAGCAGCGGGTTTCAATCTAGTTCCTCCGAGGCAGAAGCTGATGAAAATGCCATCTCAACACGTGCGTCTAGAACAGGAGAGGCAGAGAGCACTCTGGAGGGCTCATGCCTGTAGTTAAATGCCCCAGCCTGCTGACGACAGGCATCACTTCTGCTTACAGCTCATTGGCCAAAACTCATCCATGACCCCACCCACCCCCCACAACCACAAAAGAGCTAGATGTTGAGTCTTCTTCCATGAATCCAGAAGAAGAAGCATATCTCAGTGGCAACACTAACAACTCCCACACCCAACAGATGGCTTTGGAAAACACCTGCTTTTTTCCCTTGAGTCTAGATATTACTTTACTTCCTAATGGTTGGATGACACGCTCTGGGAAGTGAAGGCAGGAATGTAGGGCTTGGTTAAGTGGAGAGTTAAACTGGGAGGTTTCCCGTCTCCAGAAAAGATGATTCAGGGACTCACAGCCGCTGCATCCTTCTCCAATCCCGTGGTACCCCACCCACCTACATACACATACATATATCAAAACAAAAATGAAGTGAAAGCCAAATATGTTGGTTTTTATTGAACTCACTAGGCTCAAGGACAAAAAGGAAGGAGGAGGGGGGGGAGGGGGAAGAGGAGGGGGAGGGGGAGAAGTAATAGGAAGACAAGAGCTGGGGAAAGACTCTGTATATACCCAGGCCAGGGACCCTGGCCCAGAGAGAGCTACAATCAGAGCTCCAAGCGAGCTGGGCTCTAATTCTATACCTCCCTTTAAAGATGTTGGGGTCAGAGGGGTCCACTTGGTGGCTCTAGGGCAGGGGTCGGGAACCCTTTTGGCTGAGAGAGCCATGAATGCCACATATTTTAAAATGTAATTCTGTGAGAGCCATACAATGACCCGTGTACGTTAGGCGTTATCCAATAAAAATTTGGTGTTGTCCCGGAGGACAGCTGTGATTGGCTCCAGCCACCCGCAACCATGATGAACATGAGGAAATGAATAGATTGTAATACATGAGAATGTTTTATATTTTTAACGTTATTATTCTTTTTTATTAAATATTTGTCCGTGAGCCAGATGCAGCCATCAAAAGGGCCACATCTGGCTCGCGAGCCATAGGTTCCCGACCCCTGCTCTAGGACATACACCCTTTCTTCCCCAGTTCCCAGGCTCTTTCAGAGAAGGAAGTTGGATTGGTTGGTCCTAGACTTGGAAGAAAGGGAACACAAAGAGGCAAGGTAGAAGAAAGTTTGGAGATGGCGAGAGAAAGTCCTGGGAAGAAAGGTTAGGCTGGGGATCCCAATGAGAGGAGGTAGATTTTGACAGGAGAGGGAAGGAAGTAGGAGGCTGCCCACAGTAGGACAAGGGGTGATGGGTGTTGAGTGGCTCCTTCCTTTCGGAGGATCTGTTGTGCGTTTGACTTTAGCCAGCAGCTTCTCGCCCTGGATACTGCTACACTGGTCCGTCACAGCTCAGGCCGAGGTCATATATATGATGCTGAAGCCATCCTGGATGGAAAAGGTCCCCAGGCACAGAGGAGAAGTTTCAGGCTGATGGAGAGCTGTGAGGGCAAAAGAGCCTGGAGGACCCGAAGAAGCTGGCCCTACTCCTGCTTGGGCCTTTCTTCCAGGCTGGTAGGAGGGAGTTAAATGGAGACGCTGTTCTCGATGAGGGGAGGGTCCAGGTAGGTGTAGGGTAGCGCCATTCCCTGGTTCCGCTCCCGGATTTCCTGCGAGATCTGGGCCAGGCGGCTCTGGAAGGAGGCGATGCTCCGCTGCGGGGTCTCTTCGGTGAAGTGCTCATCCGGATAGGTTCCCAGGGGCCGCTGGGAGAAAGCCGGGTGCAGGGTCAGGGTGATGTTTGTGTAATACAATAGGCACAACTACTGAATTACACAAACCCTTCAAACCACAGCCCCAAACCATCACTCTGCGCCACTGCCACCTGCACAGAGAAGCCGGGACACCCACAGCTCAGGGAACGTGGGGCCGGAATGGGACCTGGGAGCCAGCCAACCTAGCGTTAGTGCTCCCTCTGTTGGTAACCCTTTGCCTGTTACTCTGACACAGTTTCTGCTTCTCAAAATGGATTGGACCGGAAAATCTTTCAAGGTCCCTTGACTTGCCTGGCGCACTGTCCTGTGAACTAAAAGAACACAACCACATCGGAACACAACTGAAAGTAAAGCAAGCACAAGGATGCCCAAGAATACACCTGTTACCTCACAATGAAACAAAATTCAACTTCTGAAGACAGCCAGGGCTGAGGTCTCTTCCCAATCACCCAACACCGTGAAACTCTTGCCAACACGAGTTATCGTCACCATACCCTGTCACACTAAACAGCATGGCTAACCACAGTCAAGAAATATTGCAAGAAAAACAATAAAAATAAAAGGCATATTGCAATGAATTTCAGTCAATGCCATCTTATGGCAGTACAAGGCTGCCCCTCTCTCCAAGACCACACCACATGACCGGTTCACCATCATTGTTCGAGGGGCCAGCCTCCTAAATAGCACACGCTTCTAGTCTAATATAACTTTGTACAATATAACTGTTGCCAATAATACTGACGTTTAAAAATTCTTTGTCTTGTTTTATTGCACTGGTAAAGCCTTCCAGAACAGTGCTAAATAACAGCAGTAACAATGGTCATTGTTTTCTTGTCTCTTACTATAATAAGGGGTATTCTATGGTTATACTGTAAGTACAGTGTTTTGTTTTCAGAAATGTACCCTTCATCAAAACTCCATAAGGGAGTTTCATATTACACTGAGTTTTCATTAGTAATGGCTGTTCACGCTTACTTAATGCTTTTTCAGCTGATACAGAGATGATTATATGGTGTGTTTCCTTTTTTATGTAACGAATTGTATTGTTAGGTTTCATAAGGTTGAACCAACTTTTCATTCCTTTCATTCCTAGAATAAACTAGAATTCGTCATGATGTATTATTGTTTCACTATGTACTGTTGGCCTTCATTGGGTGATGATATTTTTTTATGATTGTTGTAGCTAAGTGGAACGAGTTTATAATTTTATTTTCTTAATTACAGCTAACATGTTGTAAGCCCTTTGCGTGGACTATCACAATGGCATAACAACCTTGTAAGACAGGTACGCATAATCCTCACTTTACTGGTAAAGAAACTGAGGCTTAGAGACACCCGATTATATAACCAAGTCACATAGGTGGGATGTGTAGATCTGGGAGAGGAACCCTCTACCTGAGACCCACCTCTGTTCTTAAGAGCACTGCCTTTGCCAGGTGCTGATATTAGGGTCCCCAATAAACTAGAAACCAGTAAAATGATTTGGGAAACTTTCACCTTTTTTTATACTTTCAAGTAGTTTAAATAATTTAGGAATTACTTGCTCCTTAAAGGTTTATTAGACTCTCCCTTTGCAAGGATAGGGATGGGATCTTCTAGAACCTTTCCAGTTATGTGTTGTTTTCATTGCCTTTCAGAGCCTTAACTTTTGTTTGTGTTTTCTTAGAAAATAATTTATTTCATCTAGATTTCCACATTTGTTTGCATAAAACTCTTAAATAGAATCTTCTTCTAATTTCTTCAGGCTTCTCTGTATTTGTGGCTGTATTTCTTCCCATTCCTAAGGTTGTACATTTATTTTCTCTTTTTATTTTTCTTGATTAAAATTATCTCTGCTTTCTTCCTTTCATTAGTCTTTTCAAAGAATCAGTTTTATGTCTTATTTACCAAATGACATTTAATTTCTAAAACTATAATTTAGTTGTTTATAAGCAGAACACTAAAGTGTGACAGACGAGGTACAAAGCCTACATTTTAGCTGTGTGACCTCAGACAGATTGCTTAGGGTCTCTGAACCTCATTTTTCTCCCCTGTAAAATGGAACTACCATTTTCTGAACAGTTACATGCTAGGCACTGTTGTAAGCATTTTAAATATAGCTACTTATTTATTTAAAAGTAGTAGACACGTGGTATCTGATTTAATGACTAAGATATATCATCTCAAGAAGTGATAGCTGTTATTATTGTGGTTGTTGTGGTTAAACTTCCCACTGGCTCATGGGGAAGAAATCCTTTGCCCTCATCCTCTTAGCTACTCGTCTTTCTCCACTATGATTTATAAGATATACATAGTTGGCCTGTCCTGTGGTGGAGCAGTGGCTAAAGCATCAACGTGGAATTTTTTTTTTTTTTTTAGATTTTATTTATTCATTTTTAGAGAGAAAGAAGGGGTAGGAGCAGGAATAATCAACTCCCATATGTGCCTTGATCAGGCAAATCCAGGGTTTTGAACCAGCGACCTTAGTATTCTAGGTCGATGCTTTATCCACTGTGCCACCGCAGGTCAGGTTAACCTGAAACTCTTAAATCACAGGTTCAAATCCCCAAACTTGCCTGGTCAAGGCACATACAAGAAGCAGCTACTATGAGTTGATGCTTCACATTCCTCCCCACCTCCCTGCCTTTCTCTCTCTCTCTTTCTGTCTCCTCTTTCTAAAATCAATAAATAAAATCTAAAAAAAAAGGAAAGAAATATATATTTGGTTTTCCTCCCATTCCTGGCACAGAGATCCTAAAATTCTTCTAATTTCATGGTAGAGTGTTACAGGTGTTGTTATTCAAATTAAGCTCGTTTCAACTACACTTGAGTTTATGTTCATGAGATGACTTTGGGGAAAGCCCCTAAGGATAGGAGCTGGTAGCCCAGAGAATCAACAGTGTGATTAGAGGTGAAACTTTTAGTTCCACCCCGCAACCTCTGGGGAGGGGGGAGGGGCTGGAGGTTAAATTAATCCCCAAAGCTTGAACTGTGGTGGCGCAGTGGATAAAGCATGGACCTGGAACACTGAGGTTGCTGGTTCAAAACCCCAGGTTTGCCTGGTCAAGGCACATATGAGAAGCCGCTATGAGTAGTTGATGCTTCCTGCTCCTCTACACCCCTTCCCCCACCTTTCTGTCTCTCTAAAATCAATCATCTATAATCTATAAAAAAATGTCCAGTGGTCATTAATAATCAATCATTCCTATGTAATGGTGGTGAATGTGTGGAAAGGCTGTCAGAGGGCATTAAAGCTCTGTATCCCCTTCCCTGGCCATCGTACCCTCTTATAAGAAACCAGTAATCTAGTAAACTGTCTTCCTGAGCTCTGTGAGCTGTTCCAGCAGATAATTGAACCTGAGGAGGGGGTTGTAGAAATGAACCTGAGGAGGGGGCTGTAGAAATGATTTACAGCTGGTTGGTCAGAAACACAGCTGCCGGCCTGGGCTCTTGACTGGCAATTGGCATCTGAAGGAGGCGAAGGACAGTCTTGTGGGACTGAGCCCTTAACCTGGGGGATCTGACACTATCTCCAGGTACAGTCACAACTGAGCTAAATTATAGGACACCCAGCTAGTACCTGAGAACTGCTTGGAATGGGAACATTCCCTGTGCATCTGGTGACCAGAGAGAGTACTGAGTGAGAGTATTGAGAGGAGTAATAGGGTAACCTGTGGGTAGACAAAAACAGAGGGTTCTATCAAAAATGAATGTCTCCAAACCCTTGGGAGATGGGACCCAAAAGGATCAGGGTCTAGGGATGAGTTTTGGCAGGCCCAGGCTATAAGATGGTAAGTTAAAACTTGTTAAGGAGATAAAATATCTACTCCAAATGGAGTCAAGCATGAGAAATGAGGATATTCTTGTAATGTCAGAGAGCTTGTGAACAAGACCAGGAGGGCAGAGGCATGACTGATAACCCAATATGTAATAGGGATGATGGTAATTGCTGATTAAAGGGCTGCACCCCTACGTAAGGCCTAGACTAAGGAACAGCCTCCTCATCCCTGTCACTGTTGCCTCCAGGATAGCCCCTCCCATCCATCCACGCAGCCACGGCAGCATTCATGCTGAAACACAAATTTAGCCAGGTTTAAATCTCTCCAGTGTCTCCCTGTCGTCTTCTGAATGAATACTGCACGCGCCCTGTCCCAGGCGTGGTTTTTGAGACACACCAACAGACTCTTGCCTTCACTTCACTTCACTTTACTTGGTCTCATCCTTCCCTCTGTCTAAAAATTAACCCTGGCCTGACCTGTGGTGGCGCAGTGGATAAAGCGTCGACCTGGGAACACTGAGGTCGCCAGTTCAAAACCCTGCACTGGTCTGGTCAAGGCACATATGGGAGTTGATGCTTCCTGCTCCTCCCCCCTTTCTCTCTTTCTCTCTCTCTCTCTCTCTCACTCTGTGTCTCCTCTCTAAAATGAATAAAATTAAAAAAATAATAATAAAAAAAAATAAAAATTAACCCTGACCCTCCTTTGTCTGCCACACTCCTATTTGTCTCACAGGTTTCAGCTTAGATGTCGGTCAGGTTCCACAGGGCCTTGTCTTCACCTCTACCACTAAACTGTAGTAAGCTCATGAAAACAGGGTTATTATCTGTCCTTCAGTGTCTGTCACATTGAAGGTGCTCAAGAAGTAGATGTTCAAATGGAGGAATTAGTATCTAAATAATTTCCTACAACACCATGGTACCCCTTTTTCATTTATCTGTGTAGGATTCTTGGAGGCAGGAAGGACTCGCTCAACTTCATATGCCTGAGACCCAGCTCTGTGTTAACACATGGGAGGTATCCAAAAAAATGTGTGTTGAATGTTTAGATGAATGGATGAGTGATTGATGGACAAATGACTGATGAAAGAAAGAATAAATGGTCAGATGGTCGGATGGATGGATGGATGGATGGATGGATTGTAAACTGGTGAATTGAATGGACTTTTACCCTGGCCCCTAACTGATATTTATTTGAGTGTATGTCTCTTGGGGTCAGCTATCATTTCCTGAAGAAACTGAAGAACTTAAGGCAGTTCAGCAGTGAACATAAATGACAGCAGTCACCCCCCAAGTCCTCCCAGAACAGCTACTAATACCTCCACTACCCAGGCTCTACAAACTCCCATCCCCCAAACTCTCCCCAATATACACACACACCTGGTCCTTGGGCTCTTGGCTGACCAACCAGAAGAGGAGAAGGTTGTTACAGGTGATGTTCACTTCTGGGAGGGTCTCTAGGTAACTCTCCAGGGTGGTGGTCCCCTTGATCTGGGGAGGGGGCTGCCTCATGGATGATGGCGCATTGGGCATCCAGGCTCCAAAGTCATGCTGTGGAGACCCCACCCCAGTTGAGTCAACTGGCCGAAGAGAGAGGACCAGCTCCTTTATCATCATCCCTGATCCTGCCCCCTATCCTCCCAGGTCTTGCAGTTAGGAAATGAGGGGACTGTGGAAAGGGAAGAGAGTTCCAGAAAGTTCCAGAAGTGGGGCAGGAGCCTGGCTCACCCTTTGTTACTCCCCGCCCAATGTTCCAGGACTGGGTGGAATGAATCACCAAGGAAGGAGGAGGACCCAGGGAGGAGGTAACCCTAGAAATGGCCCTCGGGCTGGCATGCCGAGCAAAGCAACCATGCTCCACTTGACTCCGTCGTAACCATGACAGGAGGTCACAAGGTCTACTCTTTATGCAACACCACGCAAGTCACCATTACAACCCTGGACCTAGCTCCACCCCACGCCAGTCCTTCACCCCACCCAGTCACTACTCCAACCCCATCCCTAATCATAAACCCACCCCAAGTCTCTCAGCCTGAACTCTGGCGTCGCTCTGCATTGCTGAGCCTAACCTTCTGCAGCACAGTGTCCCCCCCCCTCCCGCCCTCTGCAGCCTCACCTGCCCACTGTTGACAGCAGCGTGCTGGGCGGAACAGTTGAAGATGATTGCTGTGAGGAACTTCACCAGCTCTCCTGGGGTGTGCAGCCGGCATGGGAAGCCTGGGTGGGGGAGAAGAGGAAGAGGCTGCAGAGGGGACCGGACCCCTGGGGGCAGCTCCCGGCTGAGGCTCAGCCCAGGGGGGTGGGGACTGCAGAAGTGGGGGCTGAACATTGGGTCACCGCTGTCTTTAGACTAAGGTTGGAGTTGCGCTGAGACTAGGGCTAGTCACTACCAAGGTTTGTGGTCTCTGCAGGGCGTCAGGAGTGGAGCTGGCTGCTGGGGTCAGACCAGAAAATGCCCAGCCGGCAGAGCTCACAGCCAGGCTCAAGCCGATCACCAAGGCGCTTCTGTCTTGGCCGCCATATTATTACTTAATGATTTCATTGGACTCAGTACACTAAGATTTGTCCAAGCAAGCACCTAGTAGCAGATCACCTGCTACTGGGCTTCATCGCTGGGCCAGGTGACCAGATGTGCTACTCATAAGCTCACAGTGATGGCAGCAGAAGGGTGCTCTTAGGCCAGCGGTAGGCTTTTAAAGAGAGATCAGGCCGGCAAGGCATTGGGGCTGGCACTCTTGGTGGGGAGACAAGGAGCCTGTCGGAGTGAGAGTGGATAAGCTTTGAACGGGAAAAGATGACAAAGGAAGCAGTTCAGCCCTTGGCCCTCTTCTCTCAGCACCTCACTGGTCTCATCCAAGTCTGGGGTTTAACCACCTCCCACGGTCTGACATGTTTCTGGCTGGCTCTCCCTGGCGCCCGAACTCTAGACTCAACTGTGGGCTTTTATCTAAAGCGGCTACCAGACAGCGCCACCTGTGTCTACATGTCACACTTAACATCTGTAAAAGCTAATGCTTGCCTCCCTGCCCTACACTTCCCCAACTGTGCCTCCCGCAGTCACCCCACTGATACTCTTCACCCTGTGCCCTCATCCGTCTTTTTATCTCATACCACGCAAGTCAGCAAATACTTCCAGAAGCCAGTTTCGTCTCACCGCCTTGGCTCTACCACTCCCCACTATCCATCTCACTCCTGGATGAATCGGACTGCTCCCACCATTACCCACGACAGCTAGAGGGAGTGATCCTTTAGATCAGTGGTTCTTAACCTTTTTTGAGGTACCGAACCCACCGGTTTCATATGCGCATTCACCGAACCCTTCTTTAGTGATAAATAAAATATGATGTTTTTTCCAAATTCAAGACATAGGTTATGTTTTTTTACTGGTGCACAAAATGAGCTGTGCATGAACATCACCTTGCTCAAAGAACAAAACCAACAAAGTGCATGAACTCACAACAAATTATGGTATTACTTTAATCTGGCTTCCTCAGCAGAGGCTTCTCCGAACCCTGAGACCGACTCATCAAACCCCTAGGGTTCGATAGAACCCAGGTTAAGGACCACTGCTTTAGATCATATATTCAACTATGTCACTACTTGCTAAACGACACCCCCCCCCCCGCCCGTGGGCTTCCCATCTCACTTGGCTTGCCATGGTCCTACGTGGTCTGGCTTGTTCTCCGACTGCATTTCCTCCCCGACTTCTCTCCCTCTTCCTCTTGCCCGGGCACACAGGCCTTCCTCCCACTCCCCAAACCTACCAGCGTGTTCCCACCTCAGGGCCTTGCACGCCCACCTCTACCTGCACACTCACCCCAGCTATCCACAGAACTAGCTCCCTCATTTCTTTCACATCCCTACTCAAACATCACCTCCTCAGCGAGGCCATCCGTGATCACCTCGGCACACTGGTGATTTCTGATGCTGTTTCATCCTTCTCAGCATTCATAACCACCTACCTAATATATATATATATATGGTGATCTGTGTCTTCCCATAAGAGGCTGGGATATTTTTTTAGCAAGACAGACAGACAGAGATGAGAAGCATCAATTCTTCGTTGCGATTACCTTAGTTGTTCATTGATTGCTTTCCCATATATGCCTTGACCTAGAGGACACCAGCAGAGTGACACCCCCCCCTGCTCAAGCCAGTGACCCTGGGTTCAAGCCAGCGACTTTGGACTCAAGCCAGTGACCATGGGGTCAAGCCAGCGACCATGGAGCCATGTTTATGATCCCACACTCAAACCAGAGACCCTGAGCTCAAGCTGGTGAACCCGCGCTCAAGGCAGTGACCTTGGGGTTTACGAACCTGAGACCTCAGCATCCCAGGCCAACACTCTATCCAATGCATCACCGCCTGGCCAGGCCAGGCTGGGATTTTTTTGTCTGTCGTGTTTACTGCTGAATCCCAGTACCTGGAGCAATACCTAATACACAGTAAGAGCCCAGCAATGACGGGTTGAATGAAGTGAATACGTGAGAGGGTAAGAAGCCAGAGTGGGAAGAACGAAGCTGAAGCAAGGTGAAGGGTCAGGGAGGGTACTTCTTGGGAGTGAGGCTGCAGCTGTGTGCCAGGTCAGGTGGTTTCCGGGCACAATTTCGGAGGATTACCGGGGCTGCGCCCCACAGGCCGGGCGGGCAAGCGTCCAAAGGCTGGGAGAGGTGGGACTGGTGGAGAAGCAGCTGTCACAATGCAGGGATAAGGTGAAAACTGGAACTAGGGTGGTGGCAAGGGGAAATGATGGGGACAGTAGAATTAGCCAGCCACCCAACTGGATTTAGGGGCAGAGGAAGACAGAGGGGAGCATTAATCAAAGATGGCTCCGAGGTTTGGAGTCAGGATGATGCAGACAAATTGACGCAAGAGAGCAGACAGGGAGGTCTAGGGGAGGATGGGGGTGTCTGCCTGGGAGTGCGGGGGAATTTTCAGAGTGTTCTGTTCAAGGTGCATATTCTAACCCCGAGAGCTGGAAATATAAAAGCGAAGCAGTCACCTCATCTGTGGGAATTTTTCAGTAGCTCCTATTGTTTATTTTTCCCCCATGAAATATGGATCAGAAGGCAGGCATACTGACGGATGTTAATGAACGAGTGTTTTACCTTAAAACGTGTGAATCTAGAATATGGTTGTATTGGTCAGGAGAGATGTTTGTCAGTGTGAAGAATGTTCTGATGTATTCAACCAGAGACAAGTTTAATGAAGTAAGATAGGAGAAGTGAGCCAACAGTAGTCATATCCCTCTCTGGGTCTTAAATAGGAAACAGATAACCCCAAAGAGAAACTGCCTTCAGGAAGAGAAGCAATCGGAATCAGGACTGCCCATGATTAAATGGTAGGCTTGCAAAGCTTGGGGAGGGGTCGCCCTTTAAAAGAGCCAAAAGCAATCTGACTGTCACCACCACCTTTACTCAGAAATCACTCTAGGCCTCACTAATAGTGAGACAACCTGACATGACATTATATGCCACCCAAGATGAGGCAATGTACAGACCACAGCATCACCTGAGAAATATTTTTGCCCCAAATATTTAACCTTTAGATATTACTTCCTTTGGATATTTTAGGGAAACAAGATGAATGACATCATAAGGAAGTAATTAGATAAATTCAGAAGGTGAGACATTCTGCAAAACTAGTTCTGGCTTTTCATCATCAGATGTCATGTGGCTTAAAAAGAGAAGGGGAACCTGACCTGTGGTGGCGCAGTGGATAAAGTGTGGACCTGGAACGCTGAGGTTGCCAATTTGAAACCCCAGGCTTGCCTGGTCAAGGCACATATGAGAGTTGATGCTTCCTGTTCCTCCTTCCCCCTTCTCTTTCTCTCTCCTCTCTCTAAAATGAATAAATAAAATCTTTAAAAGAGAGAGAGAGAGAGAAGGGGAGTGTTGTCCTTAAAAAATTAATAACTTTAGCCTGACCAGGCGGTGGCGCAGTGGATGGAGCACCGGACTGGGATGTGGAAGACCCAGGTTTGAGACCACGAGGTCGCCAGTTTGGGCGCGGGCCCATCTGGCTTGAGCAAAAAGCTCACCAGCTTGGACCCAAGGTCGCTGGCTCCAGCAGGTGGTGACTCAGTCTGCTGAAGGCCTGTGGTCAAGGCACATGTGAGAAAGCAATCAATGAACAACTATGATGTTGCAACGGCAACGAAAAACTAATGATTGATGCTTCTCACCTCTCTCCATTCCTGTCTGTCTGTCCCTATCTATCCCTCTCTCTGACTCTCTGTCCCTGTAAAAAATAAATAAATATATAAATAAAACATTTTAAAAAATGAAAAAATAAATAAAAACTTTAGAGTCAAAACAAACAAAGATATCACATGGTTCTTGACTGGCTCCAGAATCGAAAGGATCAATTGAGGGAAAATGGTGACAAGTGAGGAAATTTTAATATGAACTAAAAAAGAGGGTGATATTGGAGATTATTGTCAATTTTGTTAGTGTGATGACAGCAATATAGTTGTGTAGAAAAACATCACTGTGCCTGGCCAGGCAGTGGCCTGACCAAGGCAGTGGTGCAGTGGATAGAAGACTGGAACGCAGAGGGCCCAGGTTCAAAACCGCAAGGTGGCCAGCTTGAGCACGGGCTCAATCAGCTTGAATGTGGGGTCGCTGGCTTGAGCGTGGGATTATAGACATGACCCCATGGTTGCTGACTTGAGCCCAAAGGTCACTGCCTTGAGCTCAAAGGTTGCTGGCTTATGCCCGAAGCTCACTGGCTTGAAGCCCAATGTCACTGGCTTGAGCAAGGAAGGGGTCACTTGCTCTGCTGTAGCCCCCTCATCAAGGCACATACGAGAAAGCAATCAAAGAACAACTAAGGAGCCACAAAGAATTGATGCTTCTTATCTCTCTCCCTTCCTGTCTGTCCCTATCTGTTCCTTTCTCTGTCTCTCCCTGTCACACACACAAAAAATTGTTCTGAGGTGCATATTGTTTAGGGGTAAAGTATAAAATATATGTAATTACTTTAAAAGAATTTGGCAATGAACAAAGCAACAAATTCATCGCATGTACCAAAGATGTTAGCAATTGTTGGATCTGGGTGGTGAGTAAGTGGGTGTTCATTACATTAGACTTCTTACTTTTCTATATGTTTCTTTTTTTAAATTTTAAAAAAATTTAAAAAAAGAGTGGGAGCTGCAAGAGCTGTTCATTCTATTTGTGGGTGATCTGAGACCATTCCTCCTCCCTGAGTGTCCCCAGATAGGAACTCCTCTGGGTGGCCACCGGAAGTGCTAAGCCAGCTGAAAGCCACATCCCTGCTGAGAGGGGATGTCCCAGGCAGTGAGAGTCTTCCACCCTCAGGCCAGGGCAGGGGGAACTGGAGGATGGACATTTGCCCCACTCGCGGCTTTTCCTTTCCTTTCACTACACCCAGATATAGAAGTCTACCCTGCATTTCCCAATGCCTGACATACAGACCATACTACAGCGGCACTAGGGAAGTAGACTAGGAAGAGTAGCAATGGGGTATATAACCCCAGTGAGGCCAGAAACCCTTTGGAATGACATAATTTTCATGTTCGGGTCTCACGAGTGACAATGAGATACCCAACAAGAAAAGTCCTTCAGGAAATGGGGAGTGAAGGATTTCTAAGCCAGGAATCAGCTACAGAGGAGAAACACAAGACAAGATCATTCCCACAGACAGAGGAGACAGATGCAGAATAAGCCAACAGCTGGGATGGGGAGGTGACAGGGTGGGATTTGGAAAGAAGTGGGAGGTTCAGAACGAGACACTGTCTTTGGAGCTCAGGGAAGACTTTAAGGAAGAGAGGGTGATCTGGGCGTCTGCTTAGCACTTATGTGAAGCAGAGATTTACAAGGGGCTTGGTGGGTCTTAGAGGACTCTCAGGCAGTGTCAGAAGAGAGGGAAAGTGAGGGCTACATGACCAAAGTAAGAGGAATCAGGCAGCAGCAGGACCAACTCACTCCTTGAAGCCAAAGAAAGTGAGAGAAGTTGATAGGGAGAGGGGCCACCTAGCAACACAATCATGAGAGAGTATGAAAGAGGGTTCTAGAATCTTTTATATTTGAAGCTAAAGATGTCTCCCACTGCATGCTGTGACACTTCCATACAACTCAGCAAGCAGAGTGAATGGATGGGCTCAGGCTTCTGTAAAGGTCTAGAATGGACCAGAGGGCTCCGGGGGCGAGGTTGAATGCAGAGCTTTGCAGATCATGGGAGCTGGCTCTGGGTCCTGCCTCCGCAACTTACTGTGTAACCTTCTCTGTGTTTGTTTCTCATCTGCTCAGTGTGGCTAATGATAGCATGCATGTCCAAGGCTGATCAATAAATAGGAACTGATTAATAGTGAGCTAGGGGGAGCACTGGGTCATTGGGAGCCTGTGGTTAAAGGATGGAGAAGAGATACCTGAGCTTTCACGGCCCAGGAACGCCTGAGCAAAAATCTCGCCAACCCAGGCCTGCAGCTCCGAATCCTGCTGCACGGACGCATCGCTGGGGTAATAGTAGCCCACGATTTCTGAGACAAAGCTGCAGGAAAGAGATGCCCATGCCATGGCAATGACTTTGGGCCCAGGCCTGGCCAGAAAACCAAGGTCCAGTGCTGCTCAGGTGGGGAGAGCCAACTGGTCAGTGTCCACTGAGAGCCCATGGGGGTTCCGTGGAGACACCCGGGTGCAGTTGGAACCTGAGTGCCCAGGTTTCCCTCAAGTCTCACTCCCACTCCTAAGTCATGGGTGCTCTGGGCCTCCCTTCCGCACGGGGGAGGGTGCACAGAGGAGAGCCAGACCCGTTCTGCATCCCTCCCCTATTCGGCAACCAGGAGAAGGGAAGCCCTGCCCGCCTGGAGGCCACAGCCTACACCGAGCTGGACACCTTGTCCTTCCCTCCCTCCTCTGTGTTCACGCACAGCCCAACCTCTCCCCAGCCCAGAGCTATCTGCCATGTCATAGTGGACCCCAACCCCAACTCTCATCCTCGAACTGCCCATTCTTGGGCCTGAGAACACCTGAAACCCCCAGCACCAAGCACTCCAGTCTGCAAGAACACAAAGGTCCACACTGCCCCTGGACTAGGAGACCCTGGTGGGGCCAGACAGGCTTCAGGGTCCCAGGCCCACACCTCTTAATGGCGGCCCAGATCTTCAGACCATCATCTCGGTAGTGGTAGTTGGGGATGGACAGAACACCGCGGGCCCGCAGGTTATCCGGAAGGCAGAAATTGGTGTAGGTGAAGTGGGCCAGACCGGTGCTCATGAGGTACAAGAGGCCTTGCCTCCCGATGGAGGTGACCTGAGGACACACCACAGCTCAGTTCCCAGGCCCTTCCAATCCCCACCCCAGTGCCTGGGGGACAAGACGGGACTAAGTGACTCAGCAGAGGGGACTTTTCAGTTAATCAAATAGTCCAAGACCACGAATCAAAAATACCCATAGGGTTTGACACGGGTGTGCAGGTTGCGGGTCTACCACGTGCATAGGAGGCAATTAGGTATTTGGTAACTAAAAGGATGAACTGATCTAGGGAGGCAGGAAGGCGAGAGCAGATCTCAGCGCAGGGTCAGCGAGGGGCTGTGCTTAGGCTGGGGGTACCATACCCACTTCAAGAAACCTTTGAAACTCGACCTGAGGAGCGGGGCCCCTTTGTGGGCGGAGACAGGGTTTGTGGGCGGGGCAAGTAGGAGGCTGGTGGCGGGACGGGTCCTTTGGGAAGGGGCTGGCAGTAACTCTGGAGTGGGATTGGAGGCCGAACGAACGGGGGCATGTAGGAGGGGCGAGGTCGTCCGGAGCCACGCCTCCGAGATGTGGAGGGAGGGGCAGGGAGGCCGCACCTGGTCCACCAGACCCTCCGGGTTGAGCAGCGTGGCGCGGGCGATGGTGTTCACCTGCAGCGTGTACCGAGTATGGGGAAGCAGGAGCTGCGAGCGGAATGAGGAAAAAGGGACCGAAGGTCAGGGGAGAAGGCCGCCCTGACCCCGCTCCGTCCGGTCCCGCCCGAGGGTCGCACCGACCTTGTAGATAGGATGACAGAGCGGCAGCTGGCGCAGCGTGGCCAAGGCGAAGGCTTCGCACAGCAAATGCGTGCACAAGAAGTGCGTGTTGTTCTCGTGCACCAGGAACTCAGAGTTGCGCACCCACGTCTTGGCCAGCAGCCAGTCCCAGTCGGAGTCCGTGGGCAGAAAGATGGGGCTGTCGGGCCCAGGAGTCTGGCTGAGCTGCGTCCATGAATAACAAGGGGGTGAGATTCAAGACGGCTAGTGTGCCCCTTGAGGCTCCACCCCCCCCAAAACCCCGGCCCAGGCTCACCTGGATGGCCAAGGGCATCAATGCTCCCTGGGGGTTGAGCCACAGCAGGCAGAGTGGGGCGGCCACGTACTGCTGGCGGCCGTTCAGGCAGTGGACAGGGGCCTCAGCTAGGATCCAGTAGTCGGCTAGGAAGATGTTCCCCCTCTGGGGAAGGGGCACAGAGCCTCAGAGTACCCTCCCCAACCAGTCTCCACTTTCCTCCCTGCCCTCTCCCACCTTGGCCCCAGTCTCAGTAATGCTTGGTACCCGCACTCATGGTCAATGTTGGGTACTGCAACCTTCCCAGAACGTCGGAAATGAGGTCCAGCAGAGTCCCTGGTTGGGTAACCTCTCACCTGTCTCCCCAGCTTGGAAAAACCAGCACCCCCTCTGCTCTTCCCCACAGCTGGGCCTTCCTACTCTCAGCACAGGTGACCTCAGGGTATCCAAGAAAAGCAAAATCACCGAACGCATCTCCCACCTCAGGAGGGTACCTGAGGACTTGGCTGCTTCAGAGAGACTGAATCATCTTTCTCCCATGCCCTCAAAACTCCTACTTCCCCGTGATTGTTCCTGCCTTTAGCTTGTCCTAAAAAAGCCTTCTTTGGGTCTCAGCACTTAGGATCTTGAAGGCCGCAGAATAGAGGCAGGGCCTCCTCCAGACTTCCCTGTTCATCCGCCTCAGTGAGCCCTGAACAAACTGCTATACCTCTTCTGCACACCCCAAGTCAGGCCCCAAGCCGTACCCCGTTCCATCTGGCCCTCATCCATATCTACTCTGCTTAAAAGGAGCAGGACACACAGTGTACAGAGAAGGTGTCGTGGAGCTGCGCACCTGAAACCTGTCTGATCTTGTTAACCACTGTCATCCCAAGAAATTCAATAAAAAGGGGGAGGGTGAAAGGTGCAGGGCCGGGCCACCCAGAGGAGGAGACCTGCATGTGGGATGCATCTTGGCCATTCCATCCTTACCCTTTACAGCCATTCTTTGTCCCTAATGACAACTCACTCACCTTTAGCTCTGTCTGCAGGCAGGTGCCAGGTCCCAGCAAGGGGGCCACCATGTCATTGGTGACAGGCAGCTTGCTGGGCAAGCTGGAGAGGCAATGGAACATGACAGGGTTGACACCATTCAGGTACTGATACCCGAAGAAATAGTCCTCACACCAGTGCTCTGTGACAAACTCTAGGGGGAAGAGAAAGGGGGACTGTTGGCCTGAAAACCACTTCCCCAGTTCCTGCCCCTGCCCAGCCCTCTGCTTATCACTGTGGCTGAGGACTTCCTCACAGCAACCTGGTAAAGTAGGAATAATTATATCTTCAATTTAACACTGGACATTGAGAGTCAATGAGATGGAGTAAGTTGCTTAGTTGAGTGGCATCACGGGGCTTTGAACATAATAACAGTCCAGAACTATTGGTGGAAAAAGTAGAAGAGGAGAGGTGACCACTCCTGATCAGGATTAGGACTCCCTGAATGACCCTTGACCCTCTCCCAGGCAGACAAAGTGTCTCTCTGTCCCCACTTTCCTATTCTTGTCCCCTCCCAGAGGAAGGGAAGATCGTGGGTTCCTGCGGGAGTCTGTGAGGTTGCCACCAGTGAAACCACGGGTCCCTGCCCCTGGAGCCCAGCAGTCTCTGAGAGTGCTGGGAGGGTGCTTCCCCAGGATGGGCAGAGGAGTTTGGGTATGGGGCAGGGTGGGGAGTGGGCGTCTGCTTGGTTCTGCGCACCCGAAGTGAAGGTCTTGTGGCACCAGAAGATATTCCGGATGTCATCCAGCTTCTTCCAGGAGCCCTTTCTGTCCAGCAGCCCTCTAAGCTTCATGCCCAGGGACCTGCGGGGGATGAGAAGAGGAGGTGGTGCTCGGGGCTGCCAGGGGCACTGTGTGTCGATGTCCAGAGCGGAAGTGCCTGACAATCCTCATGGGAGAACAGTCAAGTGGCCAGATGAGGTTGTGTAGCAGTGGCCCCACATCTGACATGAAGGTGGCACACACAGCCCCACGTGGCAGACAAGTCACCTCAATTACTGTTTTGACCTGGTTTCTCCAGGCTTCCATCTCACCATAAACCTTCCCTGGCATAACCCTCTTCCTATATGACAAGGTCGTACCTGCTAAGGCTGGCTGGGAAGCTCCCTGCAGCCAGTTTCTATCAACCTCTCCAGCTTTTCCTGCTACCCTGTGTGCTAGAGAATGCCAACCACAACCTCTGGCTAAACAACACCAAAGATATATTTTGCACCCTGGACTGATAAAGGTTGCATTGGCAACCTGAGGAGCGGGCACCTTCTACTTTGTGGATGACTGAACTGTTTGAGTTTTTTATAATGAGTGTATGTTGTTTTATGAGAAGAAAAAAAAATGCTTGAAATGAATTCTACTTTCCCCCGGTCCAGGCTTGGTTCAAGCTGTGTCTCTCCTAGAAAGCCATCTCCCTCCACCCCCGCCTAACCGCTCCCCTGTGTGCATCTCAGATACAACATCCTTTATGAAGCATGGCCTGTATCTCCCTGAACTCTCATCACCTCCTCCACCTGCTTGTCAATACAATGCACTCACTCATGTCACCTCCCATGATACCATGGGCTCTTAGGACTGTGATTTGGCTCCGTATGCCCCGACATACCGGGTTCATAATAATCATTTACTAACGAGGCCAAGTCAAATAGAAGGGTATGGAACCTCAGGCAGGTTCACGGCGGTTGGTCAATAAGGTAGGCTGTGTAAGGATGCTGATGTGCCGTGAAGAGTGTGGACAGATGGAGACAGCAGGGGTCAAGGGGGGCATTAGTGACCTGACAAGTCCAGGAACAACTTCCTGTGTTCTCAAAAGCCACTCACACCTCTTTCCACACACACTTGCTGAGTGCCCGCCCAGGTAGGACTCAGAGACGGGGATACTGGGCAGAGGAGACAATAAAGGAGAAAGAAGAGGGCCCGCCACAAACAGCTTTCACAGCGCCCTGCAGTAGCCGGACACTAAAGCCCAGCTATTACCCTCTTCTATGAGTACCTGGACAGTTGCCAAATGCCAGCCCCCACTTCCTGCCGGCCCCTCTTGGAGCCCCATGCCAGCTGTCCTGATGGCCTCCTGGGCCCTCCCCTGCCTAGCTCCACATATCCATTTGGGGAGCAACTCAGGTTTCTCTATCTTCCAAGATGTCCCTCTGGTCCCTCAGTCCCGCCAGGGCCTTTTAGTGGGCCCTTGTCCTGAGGCCCTGAAGCCCGAGCCACAGAGCCACCACAGCTACCTGCCTGCTCCAACCCACCACAGACACTCTGAGTCCCGCCCCTGCTTTGCACCCCCTCCCACTAGACTTTACCCAAAGGAGTCATTCTTGCATGTAGGCCCAGACAATGGAAAGCCAGCTTTGGTTCTGGGCTCCTCTGGGCTTACCAACACAACCCACTGCTCTGGCGACTGCTGAGCCTCTCTCTCCTGCCAAACCGAACTGGGTTTGCTCAGGATCCACCACTCAGCCCTCACCTCTCCTTCTCTCCCTGGCTCAAAGCCTGCTTCAGTCCCCGCACCCCTGGCCACCCCAGGAACCACCTCCCCCCCAGCCCTTCCTAGACCCCTGCCTCTTCTAGAAAGTCGAGTGTCAACTGTATTCCTTCTGGTCTTGTTCGGCTTAGAGCTTCAGCTGTTGCCTTGAGTAGCTAATGATCCTTGTGGTTGCTAATTAACTGCGTTACAAGTCCGGCTGGTGGTACTGAGTCCTTCGGGCCAGGATTATATCCCAGTACTGCTAGCATGTACTGAGAGATTACTCTGTGCTGGGTGCTACTTCATTAAATTCCCTCCCAAACCTATGAGGTAGGTATGAATATTATTGTATTTTTATAAGTGAGGAAACCATTAGAGGCTAAGTGAAAATCAAGGTCATGCATCTTCTAGAAAGCATTGGTTCTGGGGGTTAAAACTGAGGGGGTCTGACCATCTCCTTAAGTGTAAGGGCCAGGCCTCTCTGTTCCACTCAACACTGTCCCAACAGGGCCTGGGGCCACGCTGTGCTGTGCGCAATGAATTGATTGGTTTGAGGAATGGAGAAAGAATGGAGGAGTAAGGAGCGAAGAGGAGGCGATGAGGAGATAGAGAATGGAGGAGTGTAAGGAGAGAGAGGGAGCGAGAGCAAGACAGGAGCCTGGGGCCACAGAGGGTGAGACTGGGGCAGGGTGAGGGAAGACGACTGGGGGGCAGGGGGAAGGGGAAGTGAGGCGGAGAGGTGCCTGTGCCTCAGAGGGGCAGAGGCAGGTGGGAGAGTGGGCGGGAATGTTGCTCACGCAGGGATGGCATTGAAGATCAGCGAGGTCGTCTTGGTGACCGAGTATCTAATGTTGGGCTCCATGTGCATCAGGGATGGGATGTCAATTTTCATGGGGAAACCAGGAAGGTACCGGTTCCCGCTGCTGGGGAGCAGAAGAGGGCAGGGCAGAAGAACAGAGAACAGTCAGAAAGACCTGCAGTGCACCTTCCTCATTCCTTCCTTCCCTCCCCCACCCCACGCCTGACTTCCTAGGCCTCCCCTCACTTTGGTCTCCCCCTCTGCCCCCTCCCTTTGAGCCTGAAACCACTTCCTCCCCTCTGCCAGACCCCTGGGCCCTCCCTACCTTTTCTGCTCTTGACACTTGAATTAAATTACAATTATAGTTGTTCCCGCTTCTCTTTCCAGGCTGCCTGGGTCTCACCCTCTCAACAGAACTGCCACTTCCCACCCCTCCAGCTTCTTTCCAAGCCCAGAGCCTCGCACCTATCGTCCTGGTCTGCGCGAGGTGTTGTCCTGGTCAGGGCGAATTTGTTGTCTGACTCCATCTGCGCAAAGCTGCTGATGTCCACAATGCCGGGGAAGCCAGGGGCATAGACTTTCCAGCTTCCAAGGGAAGGAAGGATAGAGGTGGTGAGTCAGATTTAGGGTACACAGAAACTTTAATTTTTAAAGACATGCCTTGGAATTAAAACTCCCCCCCCCCAAAAAAAAACCTCCCATTATCTGGGTCGGTGACAGAGACTCAGAATTTTCTCCCTGAGGTACTGGGTTACAGAGCAGGGAAGCATTTGAGAATGACATGAATTCCAGGCTGGTTTCGAGTCAGCTTTGTGCTGAGATTAAGATCATAGTCAGTTTGGGGGTGAGGCTGAGGATGGGCTGAGATTCGTCAATACCAGGGTCACATCAAGGGCAGCTGGGGGTGAGCGGGGATTCATCGATGGTATTAGGACAATAGTTGGCACTGGTGTCTGGGCCTGCACTCAAGGGCAATATTACGTTGAGGTTAGGGTTAAATAATAGTCCTGATTGGAGTTGGGCCCCCAAAGTTGGAACTGAGGTCAAAGTTAGCAGCGATGTGATTAAGTCTGAGTGTGACTTATTGTGATAAAATTGGGGAAAGAAGTCAAAGTAAGTTATCCTCACCGGTAGCATTCCTGTCGGGCCTGGAGTTCCCGTTTCCTGTGGTCCAGAAGGAGGGGAAGGGAGTCTTGACAAATAGTTCTTGCTGTGAGAAATGAAAACTACTCACCATTTAAGTCCTTTTTTCAAACAACTTCTCCAGCAAAGCTTGCCTGAAGTCCCTAACCCCTGAATCTAATCCCTCAGTGACATGGATACCCCATGTTCTTTGTGCATTCATCAGTAGAAGGGATCTAGGATGATCTCACCCCCAAATTATAACTATCTTCTTTATTGTTTGCATGTTTGTCTCCTTCCTAAGTCAAAAAACTCCTTCTGGGCAGAAGCCGCTTTGTATTTATGTATTTATGTATGTATGTATGTATGTATGTATGTATGTATGTATGTATTCCCAGTATCTAGCCTGGAGCCTAGCACTATGCACAGAGCATACACTTTATAAGTGAGACGAATGTATATATTTTGTGAAGTGATGGATGAATTGCTCTGATGATATATGGAGGTTCAGAGTGAGGTCTTTGAAGAACTCATTACTGAGGGATAATGTTCGCCTTACCTTGACCTAGAACAGCATCTTTCACCCCTAAGACTCATCTCAAACCATGGACTAGCCCTAGACTTGCCTTTCCAGATCAGATGGAGAGATGGGGAGTCTAGAGGCTTGAAGGAGCTAGAACGCAGCATTCTTGAAAGGCCCCCAAATTCAAGAAGGGATCTTAACAGTGCCTCACAGGACTTCATTCATACTAGAAAAACCAGTAAGTAGTGGACAGGGCCTTTTCAGCTAAATACTCTCAACATTCAGGAATTCTCCACCTGTTGAAATCCAATTACTCAGCTTGCAGCTTAGCTCCTTTCTGGCCTCCAAAAGGATTCACTCTGGGAAAGTACAGAGGGAATCAGTGGAAAGGAAACTGCCCTCCGTGTGTGTGTGTGTGTGTGTGTGTGTGTGTGTGTGTGTGTCCGGGCGGTGTGAATATACATTACTGTGTGTCCTGTCTCTGTGTGTCTCCAGAGGTATGAATACTGTCTGGGAAGCCTCTGCATTTCAGGGGTTCAGAGGCTCACTTTTTTCAGAAAGCATTGACTTGGGAGCCCTGAACTTGTGACGCAAACCCCCGCCCTGTACCCTACCCCCTGGGCTCTGGGAAACGCGCCCCTAATCTCAGTGGATGCCTCCTGCAGTGCAGGCCAGCCCCTGCCTCCGGCCCACCTGTTCCTGGTCGCAGCTCCATAGTGCAGAAGCCCTCAATCCACTGATAGCAGGGGAACTGGGAAAGGGTGCCGTCGGGGGCAGTGACACAGACGTGGCTGCAGTACCAGGAGTCCGCGTGAAATAAAGCATAGCGCTCCTTGTGTAGACGCAGAAGCAAGAGCTCCCCCAGCTCCGCTGAGCAGTGCACCTTGTACTTCTTCACCTGAGGGGACCAAGAAAGGATGAAGCTGAGAGGCAAGGAACGACCAGGGCTGTCCTTGCACCTTGCAAGGTGCGTCTACACCTACACCTATTCTGACGTAGAAACCTGAACGGCCGCTAATCCACATGATGTCTCTGCAGAAATTAGAAAAAAGCACACCACCGGGCAGAAGCAGCCACAGCTACCACAGGCAGAGTGGGTTCTGGATGGCACTAGCCTCCTTGGTGGTGGCTTCTCCCCAAGACCCACCAGCAAACAATCCTGGGGCATGGCAGAGACAGGCAGATATCCTCCAGAGAAGAGGAAAGCCAGATTGAGTGGTTTGCTCAAAGCCCACCGTCAGATATGAGAGGAGGGGCTAGGAGCCAGTGGGATTCTTCTGCCCGCCTTGCTCAGGGCTCCTTCACAGCCCTGTCTGGGTTTATCAGCCCTAGGAAAGACAGGAACCAGACAGAAGAGGGGGCGTGAGGAGGTCAGGGCCAGCACCCTGAGTTCTGCAGGATTTGATGACCCCTGAGGGGAAATCTTCCCCTCCTGCAGGGGCCCCTGCCGCCCGTGCCCCTCGGGGATTGCTCCTCCCTCCCTCCTCTGTACTCACCGATCCGGAGGTAAAGTCCCTGCCCAGGTGATCCAGCAGCTTCTTGGGACTCTCACCACACGTGCCCACCAGAGTGACGGAGATGCTGTCCAGTGTGCCTGCCCCCAGGTAGGCACCGGTGGTCACACGCACGCGATACACAGCCATGATGGGAGGGGAGGAGGGATGTCCCCCGACAAGGATAGCCCCAACAGCAGCGGGCCTGGAGGTGAGCGGCGCGCCCGGCAGGACCCGGCGGCTGGGCTGCGCCGCTGGCCGGAGGGTCTGGGGGCGGCAGGGTAGGCCTCCAGGGAAAGGCCCGGCTCTTTCTGGGTCGTTCTCTCTCTCCCGAAGTCCCTAGCCTCTGCCCTTGCTCACTGCTGGCTCCCTCTCCCTGCCCGCCCACACTGGCACCCTAATAGTTGTTTGCTGGCCTCTGGCACAGCCGGTCCCTCTGCCTGGCGGGACAGGGCTTACCCAGATGGCTATCAGGAGCCGGAGCACCATCGGGAAGGGAGGGACTGCATGCTGAGAGAGACAGGAGTAGGTGACACCTGCCCGATTGGGACATTTCCCTCCTCCCCGTCAGGAGCCCTACAGATGCTCTGGGGCCCTGGTCCAAGCGCCCACTCCCCCGAGACTCCTTCTCTCTCTCAGCCACAACTGGGCACAGAATCCCCACATTCCTGCTTGTGAATCATTCATGTGAATCACTATACGCCAGTGAGACACACATTAAGTCACACGTGACTAAACGACACGCAGGTGAGTCTCGCGCGCATTCCTGCCCACCGCATGGGGGTCAGAAACAACGCTCCGGCACCCCACGCTCTGGGCGTCCTGTACTGGGCACGCCAAACCTCAATCTGTCCCTTGGAATGGGGCCAGGCCGGGTACCGAAATGAACTCCGGGAGCACAGCATCCGACGGCCCCATGTGGCATTCTTTCTGCCCCGGGCGCGCCCTCGACCTTCGGGCGGTTGGGCGGGAGTAGGGGTGCCGAGGTGCCCAGGATTGAGGTCATCCAGAGTGGGGAGAACCCTCCCCGCAAGGAAGTCCGCAGCCGGCAGCGGCTCCGCGCGGCCAGTCCTGGCACCGCACCCTCTCAGCCTCCGCGGCGCTCAGGCCCTGTAACGAGCCGAGCTCAGCGGGGACTGTACTCTGGGCAGGCCGGGTGACAAGCGCTACGGGCAGTCGAGCGGCCGCCACAGCTTCCTCCGGGTCTGTGCCGGAGTCCTCTGAGCACACGCATGCAACTTGCCCCTCGGTTTTGCGAGCGTGAACCTTTGCAAGTAGAAAGGCCTTAAGAGCAGCGGGGAAGGCTTTTTCCCGAGGAGCCCGGATAGCTCAGTCGGTAGAGCATCAGACTTTTAATCTGAGGGTCCAGGGTTCAAGTCCCTGTTCGGGCGCGTACCTCCTTTTCTACCTAAGAACGCTCGCTTTTGATATCTTCAAACAAAACAAAGGGCAAGAGTAACAGATGTACTATTAGTTTTAAAAGGAAGTGGTAGTGTGTAGTTTCAAGAAGGTAGGATGAATAACGGGAAGAAAAGTAGAGATGATTTAGAGCAGTTACATATGTGAGTCACACACGCTAATTTTAAAAGTAAGAATTTCGTTAAGATTTATATAACTATCCCACTTTTAGGATTATACCCTAGGAACACCATAGCACTGTTCGAAAAGAAGAAATGCACCCCCATGTTCGTGGCAGCATTGTTCACAATAGCAAAGATCTGGAAACAGCCCAAGTGTCCGTCAGAGGACGAGTGTATTAAAAAGCTTTGGTACATATATACTATGGAATACTACTCGGCCATAAGAAATAATGACATCGGATCATTTGTAACAACATGGATGGACCTTGATAACATTATACTGAGTGAAGTAAGTAAATCAGAAAAAACTAAGGACTATATGAGTCCATACATAGATGGGACATAAAAATGAGACTCAGAGACATGGACAAGAGTGTACTGGCTACCTGGGGAGAGGGGGAGGGGAGGGTTGGGGTAGGGAGAGGGGAAGGGCACAAATAAAACCAGATAGAAGGTGACGGAGGACAATTTGACTTTCGGTGATGAGTACGTAATATAATCAAATGTCAAAATAACTTGGAAATATTTTCTCTGAACATATATGCCCTGATTTATCAATGTCACCCCATTAAAATTAAAAATAAGATTAATATACATTAAATGTGTGCAGTTTTTGTATATCAATGATACTTCAATAAAGCTAAAAATGTAATAACAGAAGATTTTCTGCTCAATTACTCTGTAAACATAAAATGCTCTAAGAAATGTTATTTTAAAAAAAGTAAAAATCAACAGCCGAAATTAATTTTAATACCATTTTATTTAACCCAAAATATCCGAAATCGTAGCATTTTAACATGTAATCAATATTTTTATACTAATAAAATTTTAACAATTTTTTGTACTTTCTTTCTAAGTACGGTTTTTATTTTACACTTACAATACATCTCAGATGCTTGACGGTAGTCTCTACCTTACCAACGGTTTTGTTTTCTGTGAATGGCAGAATGCAGGTGGATAAATAGAACAGGGAATTCACTAATCTATCAATACTCAGAGAATATCTCGAGCAGGAGGGTTCCATGGTGTAATGGTTAGCACTCTGGACTCTGAATCCAGCGATCCGAGTTCAAATCTCGGTGGAACCTTAAGCTTTGCTTTTACGATCACGATGCTCGTATTAGTTTTATATATGAGATACTTCTATGATCTGAAAGGACCTTAAAAGAATAACTACTATTCTATTCCTTAACCTATTCAGCCTGGGTATTGGGTCCTTCACAACATTGTGAGAAAACATACAGTAAATCACTTAAAGATGTATATGAACAAGTGCTGTGCTAATTTCGAGCCAAGTGTGTTACTTGAGGGTATGTTAACGTGAAGACCCGTTTTGAAGAAATGCAGGCTTCCTTGGCAATTTCCATCAGGTCTTGGTTTGGGGAGGGGATGCAGACCTAGGTAGGATATGTCTGCAATCCCAGAGACGGATGACAGTGACGAGACCTCTTCCCGGGGTCCTCATAAAATTGAGAGGCTTTACTACAAGAGACTGCTGTATGGGTATAAACCACAAGAAAAACTCTGGTCTGGCAGCGGTGGGATTCGAACCCACGCCTCCGAAGAGACTGGAGCCTAAATCCAGCGCCTTAGACCGCTCGGCCACGCTACCTGCGTGAGGTAAGCTGTCTCCGCGGTCCTCCTAAGAGACTATAGAGAAGAAGTAAACTAGAAATGTACCCAATTGGTTGGTTTTCTTTGGAAAGCATCTAGATTCAATTGCGAGGCAGCGGTTCGCAAAGCAAATAGACCAAAGGAAACAGACACACAGAGAAGTTTACAATGAGACGTTTATTTTGATGGGTGGGGCTACATCAGGGAGTGGGGTGCGCCCCGGCTGGAAGCATCCTCCCAGCAGGCAGCCGGAGTTCTGGGCTCGCCCCCTCGCTCGTACTCAGTTGCCCTCTCTTCGTTTCTTGCACTCGTGTGCGCCCGCACCCCCACCTGGCTCACCTGCTGTGTGCGCCCGCTACCTCTCCCAGGCAGGCCTCTTGAGGTCCGAGCCGCGCGCTGTCAGCACCCCCTCCCCCCTTCCCGTGCTAGTACCCGTAAACCGTCAGACACCACCTTCTCTTAGCGGGCTCTGTGGCGCAATGGATAGCGCATTGGACTTCTAGTGACGAGAGAGCGATTCAAAGGTTGTGGGTTCGAATCCCACCAGAGTCGATTTTATTTTAATTTTTTTCTTCCCCCTTTATCCGTTTTTTTTTTTCTTTAAAGGCTCCCTTCCCTTCTTGCCCTCCCCATCCCTGTGTTTCCCACCTGTTTTCAGTTCCAACCTGTCTCCACTCTGCTCTCTTTACTTACCTGTCTGCCCCGGGGCTTGGGCCATGGAGAGCAGGACTAGGGGGACGGGAGACAGAAGGGCAGGGAAAGTGGGCGTGGACGCCGAGATAAAGGCAGGCCCCTGGCTCGGGGACACACGGGGATTTAATAACCACTTTATTCCATGCACTAGGGACTCGAGAAGGGACTGAGACTGGACTTATGGGCAGAGAGGGTACAATCCTAGACGCAAGGGGGCAGGGGAAAGGGACAGGAACCAAGGAAATATATATTTATATAGATACTCTAATATAGACCACATCTCACCCGCGCGCTGCGCCTGCGCGCCCCGCCACCCTCCCCAACACCCCCGCGCCCCGACGCCCGGGTCCCTCTGCTGCGCTTAGTTAGGCTGGAGTCTCTACCCTACCCCCAGCCCCGCCCCCACCCCACCCCCAGAGCTTAGGGCCAAGGTCTCCAGAAAGCGGGCGGCGGGGGCGGCGGGGCCTTGGGCGCCCCGTCTTGTCTGTGAGACGGCGGCGGCGGCAGCAGTCCGGTGAGGGGCGCCGGCTCGCCGGAATCCCCGGCGTGGGGGGAGCAGGGGGACGGGGACCAGGCACAGCGAGGGCTGGGGGGCCCCTGGTGCACTGGGGGGCGCTGGTGCAGCGCGGGGCCGGGAGCCGGGGCCGCGGGGTCCAGCGGTGGGCGCGACGCTTGGGGCCTCGGATCTACCGGTGCCTGCCGGGGGGGCTTGGGGCGCAGGTAGACGTGCAGCGCGGAGAAGAGCTGGGCACGGGCTGCTGGGCTGGCGTCGTGCGCGAAGGCCGCCAGGCGAAGCAGGCACTCGCGGAAGCCGGACAAGTAGCAGCTGGCGAGCGCCTCGGCGTCCTGCGCTGGTGACCGCGGAGCCCCTGGAACCGCGGCGGCGGGGGCGGCCGGCGGGAGGATGGACGGTCAGGGCAGGGGCCCAGAAAGGGAAGGGAAGGGCAGGGCAGGGTAGGGGCGCGGAGATACCAAGGCCGGACAGGCGCACAGAGACAGGAAACCAGATGGACGGACCGAGGGAGAAAATGAGGGAGACAGAGACAGAGACAGACACGCGCGGGTGTTATTAACCTCGCCTCGGAGCACAGCTTGCCCCTCCCCAAGCCCACCATCCACGGCAGAGTCCGCCCCACCTACCCGGCCTCTACCTTGGTGAACCCCCCGCCCGCCCGCCGCTCCCCCACCCCCGCGCTGTACCCGGGGGCTCCACCCGGCTTCGCTCCCTCAAGTAGCCCACGGCGAACTCCAGTATCTCTGCTTTCTCCAGCTTCGGGTTCCGGAGGTTCTACAGACAGGAGGGGAGGGGCAAAGACAGGGAGGGGCGGGGAGAGAGGGGGAAAGTGGCAGGGGGAAGAAAGGAGGGAGGGGTGCGGGAGCTGGGGATGCCCCTGGTTCGCGTTTGCGCGCTGACCGCATAGCGCGCTACCGAATACGGAGTGGAGATGACCAAGAATGGTCCTCGCCCACCCTGAGACGAAACTGTCCAACCCGACGGGATGGAGCCAACCCCACACTGTGAGGAGGGCGTTTGAAGTAGCAGACCCAGCGAGCGAGATTAACCACCCTGCTGGCTGTTTGGGGTGGGAGGCCGGGAAGAGGAGGAAGAAGGTACAGACCCAGAGGTTGAAACGGACCCACTCTGGAAGTGAGATTTAGAGAGCCGGGTGTGAAACTTACAGACCCGAGGGGCTGCCACGAAGATCGCGTTCTGAGAGCAAGAGGGGGTCTGGGATGGGATTCCAAGGGCGGGACTCAGGTCAGGATGCCTCGGGGCCAGGGTCGCAAATGCAGCCAGCATATGTCCCCACCCAAGTGGGAAGCCCTGGGACGCGAGGACGGGATGCTTGGGGGTCCGGAAGGACTGACCTGGTCCCGGGTTCGCTCCAGCAGCAGCAGCCTCAGCTCTTCCAGGCTGCGGTTGATGCGATCTCGGCGCCGCTTCTCCACAAGCGGCTTCAGCATCTGCGACCAGCAGGAAAGGGAGAGCGGGCCGACCGGACCAAGACTCAGCGCGGCCGCGCGGGCGTCGGGATGCCGCCCCTGGGATGGTCCAGCCTCCACCCCTTCCCCAGGACTCCCGAGAGCCTAGGGCTGGCCCCCATCGATCCCTCTCCGCGCCCCCTCCCGACGTCCGTCCCTAGGGTCCACTTCTGAAGCTCGCCTCCTCTCTCTCCCGGGTCTTCTGCATCCTCCTCTCTCAGTCTTGTCCTCCCTCCTCCCCTCTCTGTGTCTCTCCTTCTCCTCCTCTTTTCTCTCTACTTCTCCGCATCGTGCAGTCTCTCTCTGTCTCAGTGGAGAACTTTGGGGGGCCCTCTTTGCGCCCAGACACGTGGGCCACAAGGTGCCGGACTCAGAGTTGGCGGCCCTGAGTGTAGAAAGGGAGACACCCAGCGCGACGGCGCCTCCTCCTCTCCCTCTAACCCGTCTAAGCAGTCCCGGTTCTCATCTGGTTCTAAAATCATCCACCCAGGCTCCGGCCTCTGGAACCAATGCCCCCTGGGTCAGCCCGCGTGGAGCAAGTGCATATCTACGCTTTTTGTTTCCACCACCCTCCTCCCTTAGCTCCGGGCTCCTCTTGGTGATTTCACTCGAACACCGGCCTACTCCCACCCCCTCGAGGCCGTAGGCTGCCCAGCTCCCGTTATCCAAACCCCAGACCTCTGCTTCTGCCGCCCACGCAAGCCCTGCTCTGACCCTGTCCCCTTCTTCATCCTTCTCAGCGTCCTCCCAGCTCCTGGCTCCCTGGGTATCCCGTACACATCTCCCCCTTCCAGCCCAGCGTCTCCAGCCTCTTCCCCGACCCAGTCTCAGAGACACGGTCCCCTGACCGGACCAGGTTTCTCTGCTCCCTTTTCTCCCGCCTCTCACCTTGGGGCCGTCCCTATTCTCGGCTCGATCCCGGGTGACCATCGCTCCTCCGGACCCTGGTGTGGACCGAGTCCTTGCTCGCATTGCGCCTTATATCCCTCAGGTTCCCGGGTGGGGGGGAGCAGGGAGAACCCGGACCCGCCCCCTTAGGCACCCGGATCCCTCCTGGCGTGGCCCGGGGCACGAGGCTCCCGGAAAGGGGAGGAGCGCAAAGGTGGGGGAGAGGGAGTGAAACTGACCTGGGAGTGTGGGAAATGAAGGGTCAATGCAGCACCAGCTGGTTTAAGGACCATAAGGCTGTATAATGAGGCGGGTCCCAGCTGAAGGGAGGAGGTTATTAGGGGGAGAAAGAGTTCAGGTGATTTGGGGACAGAACTCTCCCCCAGAATCAAAGCTTTTTGGGAGGTCAGTGTACCTCCACTGACACTGACCGTAAAATAGAAGTTAGCATCCTTCAGCCCCAAAGCTGGATCTAATATATCTTCCCCCAAATTCACCTCCTATTTAAGATGAGACCTGAGTTTGCGAAGTAGATCCAATTCAACTAGGCTAGGGCTCTGTCTGGAGGTGGAAAAGCTCCATTCGACCCGAAGTAGTCATATTCAATTCCCCCAACAAGAGGAAGGGACTTGGTCCCCACCAGAGTTCGGAGGAGCGATGGTTCCTCGTACTCGTGCGCACTGGGCACTGGTCTGGATCTGAACCATACTGAGATATGCACTAGAGGCCCGACTCACCCGTGCAGGATCTAGTGGGGGTGGGAAACGGAGTGTTACGAAGTAGCTATTATAAAGTCAGGTAAAGGACCGTCCTAGGGGATGTCTGGACTGGGGTGGGCTTGGAGGACCTCCAGAAAGAGGAAGCACGGATTTGAAGCATAGATAGGAGATGGAGAGAGATCTTTCGATTTACAAGTATTTGATTTAAAACTATAGGAGACTCAGGCGTACAGCCGTCAGAACACCTGACACAAGCGCGCTTGCTTAGCTTGCTCCCCGGAACCGCCACCCCCGTGACTGCAGGGGAGCAGGGAGCAGGCAGTTTTCTTAAAAACAACAACAACAACAACAACAACAACAACAACAAGGGATACACAAGGCGATCAACACCCACCTCACATCAAGACCGTGACCCTCTGCAGAATAATATGTGAACACTCGGATACTTCAGGACAAAATGCCTGACAAGATAAAATGAGAGATTGAACGGAACAGCAAGAGTGCCTGCCAGGGACAAGAAGACGTCAAGACAAGGTTGGAGACCCAGTCGGAAGATTGCTGCAGAGTCGGAAACGGATGGGATTCGGCCCCGCCCTCCCAGCGACCCTCCACACCTTGTCGTTTTTTCTCGGAGCCTGCCCGGCTGAAGGCCGAGCCCTAAGGGACACAGACTTTAGGCAGGGAGCTCCCGTTTGGGTTCAGGACCGCCAGCAATTGCACCTCCCCCTACCTGGGCCAAATGGGAGCGCAGATGTGTGACCCCAGCAGCCCCCGCCGCCCCTCCTCCTTGGGAACCTGGGCCCAGGCTGAGTTTTTCTCACCTGCACGCGAGGTTTGGGGGCCCCGGGCTGTTCGCACCCGGGTGTGGGGCCGCCCCTGGCCATATGGGGCGACTTTATGGCCGGGTGGCCGGATCTTGGCCCTAGGAAGGATGGCCCGGTTGCTCCACCCACGTGGACTACTGAAAGCCGTTCCCGCTGGGATCGCTGCTGCCTCACGCTCTTATAAGCTCTGACAAAGGCCAAGGTACCAAGTGCATTGGTGGTTCAGTGGTAGAATTCTCGCCTGCCACGCGGGAGGCCCGGGTTCGATTCCCGGCCAATGCAACGTACTCTTTTTTTTACCCCCAAAGTGGGAAAATCTAATAATGTATCTACTTAACTTTTTTTTTTTTTAAACCCCGCCCCCTCTACTCAACTTTTTTACTCTATGGCAGTGTTTAAAGCTCTGGATCAAGATCTTGATTCCATACCTCTTCACACGCCCATCCTCCCAGTCAGGGGTTTCTGCTGCCTTCGCCCCCGGCCCCCAACCTCCGCAGGCGTGACCCTGAGAAAGGGCTCGGTGCTCGGATCCCTGCCCCAGGGGTCCTCTGAGCCCTCCGAGGGGGAGGGGCGAGGTCACCCCGCCCCAAGCGCTCTAAGTCCCTCGCTCCTCTTTCCATTTCCCCGCCTCGCTTCCTCTCTTACCCCCGGTTCTCTCTGAAGCTCCCTTTCTTTGCACAAGTCCAGGGGTCTCGGCCTTTTTTGGGCTGCTCTCTTACTGCGCTGCATACCTCTTGGCGTCTCTGTCTCTGTCGATGTCCCTTTCTGACCAGATCTCTTAGCAACTTCTGCGCTCATCTCTCTGGATCTTTAGTTGTCTCTGCGTCTCTGACTCCGGGTCTCTCGGTCTGCGTTTCGGTCTCTGGGTATCTCCGGGTCTCTATCTCTCGCCTTCTCTCCCGGTCTCCGCCGCCAGCAGGCACTCGGCGCTCCCACGCTCCTGCCCTAACCTGGGAAGCTCGCTCACACTGCCAGGTTCCTGCCGCCCACCCGCCCCTTCCCGGCGGCTTTGATCCCGCACGCGCCGGGCCGGCGGGCGGCCGGGCGCCGCCGCCAGCTGCCACAGCCACTCGTCCGCGGGGCGGAGGCGGACGGGCTCCCGCTGGCTCTGCTGCTTCTCCGCGGTCTTCCGGCGAGGTCGGCCTCCCTCCGCGCCCCGCCGCGCCCCGCCTCCTGGCTCCGTCTCTACTGCCCCGGCCCGTGCGGGCCCGGGTCTCCGGCTCGCTAAATGTGGGGCTGGCCGTTATCCATCTCGGTCACTCTCTCTGGGTTTGGGTCCCTGCCTCTGGCGTCTGACTCCTCTTTCAGCCCGTGTTGCACCCGGACCCTGTTCTGCCTCGTCTCTGAACTGTCAGTGATTGGGAATGCTTCTCTTCTCTGAGGTCGGACAGTGGCCTCCAGAAGGAAATCGTACAACAGTCTGGGCATGTGTCTGTCTGTGGGCACAGCCGTTGTTTCTCAGTATGGTTAGGCTAGAGGGTATATTGGGTCTGGGCTCTCCTGAAGCTTACATTACCGTGGACAGGGAGGCACAAAATAACTAAGAAAACAGAAAATAATATAAGTTCAGCTGGTATAAGGCTGAGGGTGGGCGAGGAAAAACCAGATATGGCAATAACTTGAGAGTGAAGGAAATACAACTTTTACCCTGGTTTTTCAGAGGCTGCCTCTGTCAGGAGGTGATATGTGAGCCCCTCTCCGCCAGCCAGAAATCTGGGTGAAGGAATAGCAAGTGCAAAGGCACTGAGGCAGGACCAGGGTTTGCTGGTGGGAGCCAGAGGAAGAGGTTGGTGTCCCTAGAGCGGGGAATCGGGGGCATGGAGAGATAAAAATGGACGCTATGGAGGATCCAGGAGAAGTTTGCATTTTAGTTTAAGTGCTATGCGAAACCACTGGAGATTTTTAATAGGGAGGTTACATTCACTGACCTATGTATTGTATTAAAAGATCACTATGGCTGCTGTGTGGAGGATGAAAGCGGGATGTCATTTGGGTTGGCAGAGCACTCGGCTAGGCAAGACATGTTTGTGGCTTGTACTGAGGTGGTGTCAGTGAAGAGGGAAACTGAACTCCTAGGTTTTTTGGCTAAAGTAACCCAGGAGGTTGGTGATACCTTTTATTGAGATGGGAAAGGAGGAGGGACGGATCAGGTTTGGGAGAAAAAATAAGCATTATTCAGGTTCATTGAGATCTCTTTAGACATCCAAGTAAATGTTACAAGTAGGCGAGGGATATACAACTTGGAGGTCAGAGCTGGGGGTAATACAGGGGAGTCATCGGAAGAGATGGTTTTTAATGCTATGAGACTGGAATACCTAGGGAGAGATTGTTTAGAGGAAGGAGAAGAGGCTGAACAAGGAGCCCTGAGGCATCCTAACATTTGAGGTCAAGTTGAGGAGGGAGAATTGTCAAAGGAATCTAGAGTGATGGGAGAGATAGAAAAGCCAAGGGAGTGGGGCGCCCAGGAAACCGAGAAGAGAGAGTTATGAAGGAGAGAGCACTAGGCTCTCGCTAAGATGTTGGAGGTCTAGCAAGGAACAGAGAGAGAAGAACCATCCAGTTTATCACCTTGGAAGTCGGAGATGACCTGGGAGGAGTGGGACTTTTCAGTCCCACTGAGTGGACTGAGGTAAGAATGGGAAATGAAGGCGTGCACACAGTAGGTATGGACAACGCCATCAAGTTTTGCTGTGAATGGTGAACAGAACAATGTGTGGCAGGTAGGAGTGCAAGAGATAAAGGTTGCTAGAAAGAGTTTGAGGCTGATGGGAATAACCAAGACCTGGGTGGGGGGAAAGGCGGAGGCAAGGTAGGTAGACCCCAAGCCCCCTAGAGAAATCAGCCTCAGCTAGTAGGGAAATGGGAGAGACAGAGGGCTTGGGTCAGCTGGGTGGGGAAAGGATGAGGCAAGTTATCTCTGGTTGCTCTCATTTTCTCAAAGAAGAATGAATTAAGCTCATCTCTGGAAGGGAAAGAACTACAAGTCAGCTCATTTGAGGAGAAAGATGGTGTGAAACGTTCATTTTGGGGAGTAGGAAAACAAACCTTCTAAACTGGGAGAATAGGATGTCTAGGCAGGTTGAGAGTCCATCTGAGATGTAAAATCAAACATTTCAATTTTCAGAGGCAATTCACGAAGCTAAAGAAGTTTACACTTCAGGACGCCTCACTTACACAGGCCTCTGGGAGGGCCCTGGCCACACCTTCTCATGGCCATATGCTGCTGTAAAATTTCCAAGTTGAACATATTTTTAATTGTAAATGGTATAGACCACTGAAACTTTTCACTCCATTTTCCCCCTGTCACACTCCCCCTGCCCCCAACCACCACCACCACCCCACGTTGGAGTGGCTGTGGCCATTTTGGTGGATCCAGTTATGGGGATGGTGAGTTGGAAAGACTTAAGACTTATGGTTTTAGGGGACGTTAATATGGTTCCCAGTCATTCCCCACACACTTCAGTTAGCCTAGCCATCCTGGTGTAGGAATGGCTTCCAGAAGTAGTCCTGTCACCTGGTGAATGTGCCCGTTCACCAGGCTTTGTGCTGTGAAGATGCAAGGCCAGAGGGCACGAGTGACAGGAATGTGTCCAGTGACTCTTGTCACTATAAGTACATAGATAACAGAGAATAAACAAGATTTGAAATATATAGAGCCAGTAGCTCGTCTGTGGAAAGTATTGTAGAAGTGTGCAGGCAGTACATTAATATAAGTAAGTTATTATTCTGGACTTTGTGACAATTAAGGCATTTCTCAGTTTTCTCAATTGGTAAGTTGTGATCTCTTGTTTCACTATAAATACGATTTTTTGTACCTGATTTTGTGTTTTCTTAAAAGCCTTCCCTGCTCCAAACACACACACACACACACACACACACACACACACACACACACACACACCCCAGGCCCTCGGAACCTAAAACTAGTTGTTGAGGCTGGTTGATTTTTCTCCAGCCTCTGCTCCTGTGCAGATGTGGCTCTGCCGACATTGCCCACCCCCATCCCCTGCATTTCTTGGGGTATTGGACAGGGTGTCCGTGCGTTTGGCCTGCCTCTGTGTCAGGGTGGGCCGCATGTATGTCTGTGGTTGTGTCTGGGTGCGTGGTGTGGGCCCCTAGCCTCTTCCTGGCTGTGCTCATAACACTGGGCAACGTCTGCACTTGGCAGAGAGGAGCTCGTGTTGCACACGTGCTGGGCCCCTAGGAAGGCAGGGGGCAGGGAAGAACTGGGACAGCACAGCTGGTCCGGTTGTCTGAGCTTCCCGTCCCCCGCTGTGACGTCTCCAATGACCTAGGTTCGAAGGCACAGCTCCTCCCTCTTTGTTCTTCAAAGGGAAGGCTGGTTTCCGGGGACCCGCTGGGTCCCGGGTAGCGGGAGAACCGGAAGGTTGGGTCCTGGGGGACTGGGGGTTGGGAAGTAGCAGGACCATATATCCCGAGGCCAAGAGAAGAATAAGGATAGGGGACTCTCCCGACCCCCACTGCACCCCCAACACCCCACCCCTCTGCAGGCCTGTACCTTTCCCCTCCCGGCCCCGGGACATTACCTTTACTTTTCTCTCTCCTAAACTTCAAGGGCCCTTCTTTTGCCTCTGTCGTTTGTTTTCTGACTCCATTTTTTTCTACAACTCACTTCTTCTACCTCTGTGATTTTCTAAATAAACTTCATCTATAAATGAAGGAATCAGGATAGAAGACCTCCTCGTATCCCAAAGCAGAAACAAACAATACTCCTTGCCCTTATGAGTCACACGCTTCTTGTGGGGGGAACAGTCACATGAACATTATATAAAACTTATCTTTAATCTATGGTGATAGTGCTACGGAGAGAAAGGAAGCGGAGGAGTGGAGAGTGAGAAATTCAATTTTAAGGTGGTGTGAGGGGGGAAAGACTCACGGAGGTGAAAGGTAAGGTGAGGGCTCCAGCTACCAGGATGCCTGGGGCAAGAGCACTCCAGGTCAAGGGACTGGCTGACCGAAAGGCCTTGAGGGGCAACCTGCCTGACTGGTCCTGGGAGCGGGGAGCAGCGGGGGTGTGCAGAGGCATGACTGGAATGGAGGTAGCTAGTGCAGAAGTTGCAGGAGGTGAGTCTGCAGCCAGAAACTGGAAGGCTGCTCACGGGGATGGGGACGTGGGATCATCTAGGCCCCTGCGGAGACTTTGTCGGGACTTACTCATCTCCTGAGGGCGGTGCAGGCCACTGGGGAGCTTTTCTCCGCCCTTTGCTTTTTCGTTTTGTTTGTTTTGATTTTGGCACTTTTCATTTTTATATCATTTCACATTTTTAGAGAAGTTCCACTACTGATACAAGGATCTCTTGTGTGCTCTTTTCCCACGGGCATTGTTTCCACTTGCCCGCTTTGCTTTATCACTGCCCTCAAAATACAAAATACTTGTTTGCCGAACCATTAGGAGGTAAATTGGAAACCAGCTCCTTTTGCCGCTAGTTACTCAGTGTGTAGTTCCTAAGAACAAGGACATTTGTAGCATACTAGTACGCAATATTATAATTCTCAATATCAGGATATTAAAATTAATGTAATACTATTATTTAATCCCCAGTCTATAGTCAGATTTCCTCAAGTGTTTCAATGACGTCCTTTGTATCTTCTCTTCCCAATCCCAGGTCCAGTCCAGGATCACATGTTGCATGTAGTTGTTATATAATGCCTCAGTCTCATTTAATCTGGAAGATTTTTTTCTATTTTAAAGTTAAAAAGTATTGTTTTAGTGGTGGCATAGTGGACAGAGTGTCAGCCTGGGACGCTGAGGTCCCAGGTTCGAAACCCCAAGGTTGCCAACTTGAACACGAGTTTATCTGGCTTGATTGAGCAGACCAGTGCAGGGTTTTGAACTGGCGACCTCAGTGTTCCCAGGTCGACGCTTTATCTACTGCGCCACCACAGGTCAGGCAAGAGAAATAAATTTTTTAAATGTCCCTTATGATTCTTTAATATTTGTTTACACTGATGGTTTCCATTTAGTCATCCTAGATTATTTTTTTGTTGCAGTTTTATAACTTTATTTGACAAATCTGCAGTTAGTTCTCATCCACATTAACTGTCTGTAGATTTTTGAAAGTGGCGACAGGTACGTAGGTGACCAACGTATAGAGCTTGTGTGGCGAGTCTTCATCCTCACTTTGTTTTCTGGACAAGTGCACCCGGATCCGGTATGGGACATTCCTTACTCCTTTGGCCCCGACCGCTTTGTTGAGCCTGGTGTCAGTGAGCATATCTGGCGTTGCCACCTCCTTCGTGGCAAACTTCTGGATCTCTTTGAGCTCCCCTGTGGCACGCTTCTTGAAACCCGCACTGTGGATGCGCTTGTGGATGTTGACGGTGTATCTCTAGTCACTACCTCGGTGATGGCAGAACGGCCCTTCTTCTTCTCACCATCCTTCTTTGTGGGAGCCATTACACCAGGTCAAGTTGGAAAGGAGGAAGCAGTCTTCCTAGGTTTCTGTCTAGTTGGCTTCTCATTCCACAACCGATTCCTACTCTCCAGAGGCAACTTGACAGTTCATAGTTGTTAATCTATGCTTTTGCTTTGTGCTCCTTTCTTTGTTTTTAAGGTGGGGGGACATGAAAAGTTTCATAGAAAAGTATTTTTTTTAAGTTTTCAAGTTTTTTTACTTATTGACTTTGTTTCTATATGTGCCCTGACTGGGGATAAAACCCAGCAACTCCAGAGCTTCAAGATGATGCTCTAACCATCCATGCTATCTGGCCAGGGCAATACACTTCATACTTCTAGATAACATGCATGTATATTTGATCTCTCCCCCATTTTAGACACTTGCTACTCTCTTCCTCCAGATCTCTGTCCACAGATATTTTTATTTCTCCCTTATTCTTTACGTTCCGTTATAACTTTTAGTTAAAGGAGTATTTAGTGTTTACATAGTTATGATAAAGTAAATATTTTTGCATTTGAGTCACCTTTATTGTGTAGTTTTATTTTTCCTAGAGTTAATAACTGCTTTGTTTTTTGGTTTGTTTATTTTCTGTGGTGTATTACTAGTTCTTTACCCAAACTCAATTTAAACTCTCAAGTGTGATGACAAGTCACATAGTCCATCAATTTCAGCTTAAAAGCATTTTTTAATAAAGAATCTTCCTTCTGGGCCTGACCACACGCAGTGGCACAGTGGATAGAGCGTCAGGCTGGGACATCGAGGGCCGAGGTTTGAAACTGAGATCACTGGCTTGAGCATGGGGTCGCTGGCTTGAGCATGAGATCATAGATATGACCCCATGGTCACTGGCTTGAGCCCAAAGGTTGCTGGCTTAAAACCTAAGGTCACTGGCTTAAGCCCAAGGTTGCTGGCTTAAGCCCAAGGTTGCTGGCTTGAGCAAGGGGTCACTCGCTCTGCTGTAGTCCCTCCCAGCCCCCCACTCCCCCCACCCCCATCAAGGCACATATGAGAAAGCAATCAATGAACAAGTAAGGGACCGCAATGAAGAATTGATGCTTCTCATCTATCTCTCTCTCTGTCCCTGTCTGTCCCTCTCTCTCTGTCTCTGTCTCTCTGTCACAGGGGGAAAAAAAGCGCAAGTTCAAGGAAATAGTTTAGGGGTTATTACAATAATCTGGGTGAAAGGTGAGGGTGGCTTGGGCCAGAGTGTAGTGGTGAAGCAGTGAGAAGCAGTCACTTTGAAGAAGAAATTGTTGGCCGAGTCAATGTGCAGTGTGAGAGGGAAGAACCAGAGATGATCCTAAGGGTCTGATCAACTGAAGAAATGGAATTTCCATGAGCTGAGATGGAAAACCTACAGACAGAGCAGGTTCGGGAGAGAGCACCAGGAGTTTGGTTTGGATATTTTCAGTGTGTAACTGCCTATTAGGTATTCAAGTGGAAATGATATGCAGGCAATACTATACACACAGCTGTAATTCAGGAAAGAATTCTGGAGCTGGAGAGAAAACAACTTGAATGTATTAACCTATTACTAATTGGTATGTGAAGTCCTAAAACTGCAGGTCACTAAAGGATTGAATACAGATAGAGAAGAGGTTGGAAGACTGACCCTTATTTAGACATCCCACAGAGAAAGAGCCAGCAAAGGGGCCTGTGAATGAACCGCTAAGGATGTAGAATGTGTGTTGTCTTAGAATGCAAGTGAAGAGTGTTTCTAAGAGGGAGTAAGCATCTGTGTCAAATGGTCATTTGGTAACCTTAACAAGAGCATCTTTGATGAATGGGAGGGGAGGGGGACACCTGATTAGAGAGAAAGGCTTCAAAGGAGACAGAGAGGATGGAACTGGAGACTTTGGATATAACTGATTTTGCAGGAGAAGGGAATGAGAAATGGAGTGGTAGATGGGGAGGGGACAGGGGGTCAAGATAGCTTTTGTTGTCTTGCTTGTTCTAAACTGCAATACATTACAGTGTGTTTGCAGGCTGGTGGTAATCCAGTTAGAGAGGGACATTTTGATGGTATGAGAAAGAGAGCAATGTTCTTGAGCCTTTGTGGGCCAGAGGAAATGGAGACCTATTTAGTAAATGCGGGGATTGGCCTCAGGTAGAAGGGTTCATCTACAGTAATGAGGGACAGGAAATGTATGTGGCCAGAGACAGACAGGTAGGTTGGTAAGCGCAAGTGTGGACATCGATGGGAAAATCTCTTCAGAATGCCTTATTTTCTCAGTAACACCGGAGATAAAGCTGGGGAGGATGCAGGGGTTCAGTTTGAGGTGTAAAAAGGAATGAAATAGTCGAGTGACAAACTGAATGGATTAGGAAAAAACAACACGATTGCCGAATAGCCTCCAGGAATCACCTGAGTTTGGAAGAGCTATGAATTCCAATTTGCAGTTTAAAAGATTCTTCTGCAGGACGCAACCCTAGGAAAACTAAGGCCAGCCAGAGGGCGCTCGCGGGAAACCTAAAGCCTGCCAGAGGGCGCTCGCGGGGTGGTCCCCGATGGCTGACTGCGGGAGAGTCCGCGAACAGACGGGGTATCTTCTCCAAGAGAAGACAGCACTGGGAAAACAAATCACTCTTCCTCGGACAACAACCGCGCCCACTCCCAAAACTACTGGCGCTGTGAGCAGGATTCGAACCTGCGCGGGGAGACCCCATTGGATTTCGAGTCCAACGCCTTAACCACTCGGCCATCACAGCCCGGCAAGCCAGAGGCCCCGCACGACTATAGCTGCCTATAAACAGATCTGTCTTGTCGACCTACCCACCTGTCCCTAGATGTACGTGCGCCTGGGTTGCTTGCTGCTGGCCCGCACTGCTGGGCGCGACTGTCCTGTTCTCCCTCCTCGCCTAGAGCCAAGAATGGCCCCAACAAAATAAGCCGAAATCCGAGGCGGGGTCCCACTCCCCTGAAGGCAAACGGATGCCCGCTTCACCTGGAGATGGCACTGAGAGAACACGGCAGCGGAAGCCCCAAGAAGGATTTGACTTGCAAAGGATTGTTTGATTGCAACAAAAACCCTTTAGAAGGGGTGTAAGTGTGTTTGCCCCTCCGCGATAGGATGCTACTGTCAACTGGCCGAGGTGTCGCAGGGATTTGAATCCAGGATCTCCTATTTATTAGGCACGTTGACTAGCTAAGCCGCGGCGCCAACTCTAAGTGTAATACGTCTACAGATGGATGAACTATTTACGTGCACCAGGAGAAATAATTCCAGCACAGTGGCTGTTCCGTGTCCTCGGTGACTCATCCCTTCCAGTGTCCCCTCCTCCGGGTTCTGTTTTCTGAACTAGGAAGTTAACGCTCCGCCCCTTCTTCTTCCACATTTTCGGGGGGCCAACCTGACCGCGCATGGGCGCGTGACTCCTCCCCCAGTAGCCACCTAGACACCTTCAGGCCCTCTGTGTGGTGACAGAGAAGCCAAACGCCCTCCACTGCTTCCGGACACGCAGGTTAAGTAGGCTTCCCCCTCCCTCAGGTGTCACGACCTCCGATGGAGCTCGCCCCAGCCTTTAGCCCCAGCTGCTCCCCATTTCCCTTTCCCCAAACACAGCTGAGGTCCCGTTAGAGGTGAGAGCAGGGTATGAACGAGGTGACTCAGCAGGCTCATCAAGACCCCCCAGCTAGGAAGGGTGCGGGAGAAGGATGGGAATCTCTCTCACTACAGCCTTCCGGGAAGCAGGGCCACACTTCCCACAAAGCCCTCCCTCACCCAACCTCCATCTTCATTCCACGAAGTCCTGGGTTTTTTCTTTGTATTAAAAAATATTAACAGACACAATATCAAAAACAGATACCATCGGTAGAGGGTACAGCTGAGAACCCCAGGGTCCCACCTGAGAGGCAGCACCAGGGACTCCATGGTCCACCAACCTACCCCACCCTGGAGCAGCTAGGGATTTGAACCACTGGCTCCTGCCTGGGCCTTAGGCCCTCCTCCTCCCATCTGGGGAGGAAGTAGGAGAGAGGACTGCCCCCCCAGCTCCCAATAAATAAGTGCAGCCCCAACCCTCTGGTTCTGGGACTAGGGCTCCGCTGAGACTGTCAGCCAGCTTGTCCAGGGAAGGACGGACTCCTCACCAGGGGTGTGTGGTGAGGTTTCTCTAGAGAGTTCCACCCTCTGCTCCCTCAGAGGCCAGAGGCAGGCCCTGGAGCCTGGGCTGATGATGGGGGTCCAGCTCCCCACAGCGGGAGGAACTGGGGCAGTTTGCTATTGGTTGGCCCAGCCACATGTGAGTTCTGAGAGTTGGGTGCAGTAGAAGGAGGTTTCTCATGCACTCCTGGAGACGGCCTCAAAATGTAGTCTGGCTGGTGCCATTTCCTGTGGCAGGAAGGCTGGACTGGACGAGCTTTCACCTTGTTCCTCCTCCTCCATGGCCAGGTCCTGAGAGCTTGAGACCACGGCCCCGGCTTGGGCCTGGGCCTCATCACCACCCTCATCCTCACAACCACTGCCACCACCTTTGCCTCCACCCTCCTCCATGGGCTCCAGGCCCAATCCATCCAGTCCCGAGAAGAGTGGGTCATCAGGGTGGCCAGGGTCTTGAGGGCTACTTCCACAATCCACACAGGCCTTGGAGGAAGAAAGGGGATGTATATCAGACAAGGCTCTCACTGGTGACCTGCTACCCCAGCTTCCTTGTCCCCCAGCCCAAGAGCACTTCCCAAAAGGTACTCTAAAGGAACACTAGTCCACATAGATGCACATGGTGTCCAAATGGGAAATGGTACTGTACCCTGTATCCAGACCCCACCAAGGGACTGTCATAGGACTGGCCCAGAGAAGGTATACAAAACCCATGTGGTTTAACCATAGAACCCAACAGCCAACTTAGCAGATCTGACACCCTTCAGAATTAGTAACCCAATGATGAAAAAGGGGGACTAGCCCTTAGAATCTATCCTTTCGACTTGAGCTCAGTTCTTTCTTCTCCCCCCTGGCCAAACTGCTCCTCTCACCGTCACATCCAGGACCCGAGGCAGCTGGCCCTTCCGGACCCAGGAATGCACAGCACCCAGTTCCCTCCGCTGGTCCTCCGAGAACCGGGGTTGCTGTTTCTGCATGGCCCGCAGCCGCTCCCGGTCCTGCTTCAGCACAGAAGCCGTATCCCTGCCCAGGGAAGGGGATCAGAAGTCAAAGGCTGGGGTGGGGGCCAGGGCCCAGGAGGCTGGCATTCTTCCTCTACCACAACGCTCTACCCACTGCCTTGTGCTCCCCCCCTGAACTGAGGACTCTGGGGGTTCAGGGCTTCTAAGACCAGGAAAGCGGCCCTTAGCCTGGGAGGAACCGAGAGGGCTCCAACAGGCAGGGGATAGGTTAGGACGCCACAGAGCAGAGCCAGCCTCAGAAAAGAAAACCCCAAGTTAGCTGGGGAGTGAGGGTGGGAGAGAAGGCCTCAAACTCCTTACCTGGAAGGTACCTGGTAGGTCATCATGACACGCTGGTCAGCATTGGCCATGAGCAGCCAGATGGGGTCCTGGAGCACGTACTTGATGACCTGGTCCCCGGGCTCAGCCCCGGCCTGCACAGCCTCTGCCTCCGAAGAGTCGATGCTGCCAAAGTACTTGCTGGTGTGGCTGCTCTGACTGCTGCCTGTGGAATACAGGGCCAGCCACCGGGTCAAGCCCGCCGCGCTCCGGACCCGGGGCCTTGCAAAGCCTCCCTCAAGGATGCGTGTCCAGCCACCAGCCTTGGGAAGCAGGGCACGGGCCCAGGTGGCTTGGCCACGGTGGGGCCTGACCACCTAACCCCCCAGTCACCTCCCGCCCTGGGGAGTGAGGGGGGGGCACTCACGTGTGATGCTGGCAGAGGTGCTGCCCCCCTCGTGGGAGCCTGAACCGGCCCCAGAGCCCATGCCAGAGCCCAACGAGCCTGAGCCCGAGGCAGCAGAACCTGTGCCAGAGCGAGAGTCTTCTTGCAGCAGCAACTCCAGGAGGTCACTGGAGCCTGAAAGTGCATCCTGATTGGAGGACTCAGTCACCTCCACCTGGAGGAGGGGGAGGGACAGGAGGAAGGACACATGAAGGGATCAACACCAGGGTTTCTCTCCACCTGCTTCCACTGGTTGGGGACACACCCAACCCAAGTGGTCAGTCCCACTCCGTGACAGTGTGACTGGAATGAGAAAGCAGAGCGCTGGCAAAGACATGGCCCTGGACCATTTCCAAGTAGCAGATGCACTCTCATCAAAAGTTACTGGGATGTCCTCACCATCTGTCAGATAGGCAGGGCTGCCCCCCCTTCAAGGTGGCCCCATTATTCAGAAATTCAGCTGGGTCTCCCCCACCAACCACACCACCTTCTGGGGAGGGAGATGCCAGGCAGAGGGGGAGCGCAGTTGGGGGGAGGAGCATGGAGAAGACTTTGGGGGGGGCTGTGAGGGGTGCAGGGGTCAGTGCTCACCAGTCTGACCTCCGGCTGGGCAGCCTCCTCACTGGAAGGCAGGGGCCCAGCACTGCTCCCCAGGCCACCTGCAAGAGCACCCCCCTCAACACGGGGGGGCTCCTCCAGCTGCAGCAGGTTTAGCTGCAGTGGGGAGCTGCATCTCGAGTTGAAGAGCGGAGAATCCGTGTGGTGGAGAGGGCTGGGGGGCGGAGGGGGCAGGGACGGAGAAGGGGAGTGGGGGGCTGGGGTGGGAGGCCCCTCGGCAGGGGTCGGGGGTGCCCCATAGGGACAGCCGGATGGGGTGGGGAACAAATAGTTAGGTAGCACCAAGGCCACAACTGGGGTTACCAAGGGGGCAGGGAAAGCTGCAGGGGGCACAGATGTGGGGGCCGGAGAAAGAGGCTGGGGCCCCCCTCTAGGGGAGAACACTGGGAGGGGGTAGGGCTGGACCACAGCAGGAAAGGGCGTGGCAGCTGGCGGAGGGGGCCAGGGGGCGGAGGGTGGAACAGGTGAGGGGTGGGGGACATAGCACGGGGCTTCCACCCGGGGGCTCTGGTGGTGCCGTGAGCGCTTGGCTTTGGAGCGGCAGTGGTGGCGGCGGCCAGGGGGTGTGGGGCCGGAGTGGCAGCCTGCCGGGAGAGAGCAGGGTCAGTGAGGACCTCGCCTGGGGTGAACGCCCTGCCACCCACTGTGCTATCACTCTGACAGGGGCAGGGCAGGTGGGGGCTCTGCCCAGTGTGCTCTCCCTGACCACACAGAACAGAGGGGACTCTGGGGAGGTGGGACCCTTCAGGGGAAGTCTCCGGAGATAGGAATGAGGATCTGCTGGGAAAGGAAAGGCTACGTGAGGGGTGTGCAAAGGAAAGGCACACTGGCGGGTGGGAGCCCGGTTCATAAACTGATGGCGGGAGCCTGGGTCCCTGCAGGACTTCCGCAGGCACTACCGGCCCGCGCTCCTGCCAGTCAAGGCCACGCTTCGCCTAGCTCTTGATGGAGCAAAGAGGTGAGCCCAGTCCTGAGCCCTTCGTCTGCCTACAGGACGCCTCCCCTGGGCACCTGCCCTTGAACCCTGACGCCCTGGAGTTGTCCCGACCTCCTTGTCTCTATTTCATCCAGTGTCTATACAGATCTCTTCCTTGGTGAGCGCGGAGTCTAAGCGGGCATACTCTCCGCCCCTGCCCCCAGGCGGGACCTGGAGCAGCAGAGTACCTCCACCTGCCAGTCTCAGTGCCAGCTGCCAGGATGCAGCCTGGAAACCCCGCCTCCTGAGGAGAGGCTAGCCAGGGACCTGTCCCTAGGCGGGGCCCTAGAGCTGGAGGCAACCCAGCCTGGGCTCCTGGAGCAGGAAACATCTCCCTCCAGAGCCCCTCCCGCGAGTCTGGTTCTAGACCACACAGAGGGCAGGCTGAGAGGTAAAGCGGTGCCTACCATGCTCTCTGGGAGCTGAGGGGGCCACGGAGGAGCCTTTGAGTCCACGCAGCCTGCCACGGTCATGAAAGCGGCTGAGGAAGGCCTGCTCCTCCTTCTGTGTGTGCAGGGACAGCATGGCCTTGGTCAGGCCCACAGGGCGGTAGGCATCTGGGGTTGGCTCAGGGGCTACTGTGGGGCTAGGGGCTGGGCCTGGAGCCAGGCCAGGCAGGTCCTCCATCATGATGATGTCTGAAGAAGGTGGGACGGGACAGGTCGTCAGAATCACCTGAGGGGTTAACATAACCACACCACACCCTCCCTGTCCAACCCTTGCAGCCCCGGCCTCTGCCCCCCAGTTAAGCCTGGGCCCTGTGAGTATCCCTCATCCTCCTCCCCACTGGCTTTGGGCCTTCTTCTCTACGCAAAGCTGTCCCAGGATGACAGAGGAAACTCAGTCCCCTCCAGTGGCACTGCCCTAGAATGTCATCTCCGTGACTCTCGTTCGAAAAGAAGCACACCCCTCCCTCTTCCTTCCCACATTCTCCAGGATTTTCAAGTCCTGGGCTTCTGCCCCTCTGTAGTCTGCACTTCGGGTTGAGCCCCCCACCCACGCCCCATACTTTGTGTGTGGACTGACAGTGAGAACACAGGAAGCAGGATGGGGAGAGACAAAACAGCAAAGGCTAGCGGAAGTGGAGGTAAGAAGGGGAGCCCTATGCCGAGAGGGGGGCTTCCTTCTCTCCGTTAGGGCCGGAGGGGCCAGGACAAGGCAGTTGCGAGGGAGCTATGGGCAGGGGACAGCTGCGCTGCTCCCTGGCTCCCAGCCCATACCCGACTCCGGGGGCTTCTTGTCTCCCACATGGACGATGGTGGAGCTGAAGCTACACTGACTGGTGGCGGACACCACGCTCTCTGCCTTATTGGCCAGCGTGAGCGGGCTCAGGGCGCCTCCTACCACCGGCTCCTTCCGAGGGGCGGCCCCCTCCCCAGACAGCGCTCCTGATGGATCTGTGCAGAGAGATGGTGCCAGTTACCACCACTGTCCCCCCAGGAGGTCAGCAGAGGATCCCCAGGGAGGCAGGGAAGGCGAGACAGTAGGGAGGGGCCTGGAGGTCTGGAGGCGGGGAGCCGGAAGGCAGAAGGATAGAGACACAAGGCCAGCAGGCCGCACGGGGCCGTGGGAGCAGGCAGGCTTGGGGTCTTCACCTTTCTTGGCCCCCACAGGGACTGGACCTGTCCTCTGCTTGTCATCATCAGAGGCAGAGGAGGCAGTGTAGGAGGAAGAGGAGGCACATTTGCGCTTGGTCGTGCTGGGAATGTTGCAGCTCTCCAGGTACCTGGCAATACACAGAGGACATGAGGGCGGAGCCTGGGCAGGGGATGGGGCGGGGCCAGTGCCACGTGAGAGGCGGGGCCAGGCTGGCTCTACCTGAGGATGCTGTCCAGGCAGTTGATCTGCTGGTAGGAGCAACTGGAGGCTTCCTTCCTCTCGGCCTCCTCAGGGGCAGACGCTAGTGGGGCCTGGACTGGGGCAGGGTCTGCCCCCAGCTCTGGATCCTGGGGCGAGCAGGAAAGGTTCTTGGCCTTGAAAGTACCTGCAGCTGGGCCAAGGAGAGTGAAAAGAGAAGAAAGACCCTCTGGGTTGGGATGAAGGTCAGGAGACCACCAGCCTCACCCCTCACCCACACCCACACCCCTCTCCCCTAAACTACACCCTTCTCCCCTCACCCTCACCCCTCTCCCCTCACCCACATCCTCACCAACTCACCAGGGAGATGAGTCCGGGGCACGGGCCGAGCCCGGGACTCAATGAAAAGCTGCTGCCCCTGGTGTTTCACCAGATGCACGTCCTTACAGATCTGCTGGAAGGTCACCTGTGGGACAGAGAAGGTCAGCGGGCAGCACTGGGGTGGGGGGCCTGGCCAGTGTCAGGGGCCCAGGCCACAGAGCAGCAAGAGACACCATCAGGGAGGCATGGGGGTCATGCTAAGAGCAGGACAGGAGAGAAAAGGCAGGGGATGAGGCAGAGCTCCCTGGGGCTGGCAATGCGATTCCAAGAACAGAGGAATGGGAGATTAGACAGGTGAAGTGGGACAGGAACACTCACCGGGGCAGGCGGCCCAGGCCCCTCAGCGTCTCCCCGGTTACTATCACTGGAGGAGCCCGGGCTGAAAGGAGGGCCCGGGGATGCCACAGGGCCGATGCCACAGAGCCCCCCGGGGCTGGAGCTGTGCACAGGCTGAGGCAGAGAGAGGGATGAGTGAGGTGTCCCCCCTTCCTCCACCTCCCTCATCTCCCCGCCTCCTCTCCTCCACTCTCACCTGTAAGAGCAGCCGGTGGATCTGCTCAGACAGCTCCTGGATATCAGGGTCCAGGGACAGAGCCGGGCTAGGGACCGGGGGAGTGAACACGTCTTCATTCAGGGGTGCCCTGCGGGGTAGGGAAGGCTGAGTTGAACCGGGCCCTCTCCCCCACTGTCCCACTTCCCAGTGCCAGCTCCGGGTCACAGCCTACTTACGTGCGTACTTTGTGGCGGCCCAACACAAAGGCCACCTTACGGCTCCAAGGGTGCACGAAGCCAGCCCAGCTGGTGTCCATAGTGACGTATTCCCCGTTGCGGGCACAGAAACGGATGGGAGAGTGGTCAAAGGGCTGGCCAGCCAGCTGCAGGACTGAAGGGAATGGAAACGAAGTGAGAGTGGTTAGCAGGGAGAGCCGCCCTCCTGGAGAGCTACAGCGCAAGGGAGCCTATAAAGAAGCCTTGGAGACAGCTGGGAAGGAAGGGCAGGGTGAGAGGGACTCACTCTTCTTGTGGATGGCCAGCATGAGGGGCCGGTCCTCAGGATGCAGGAACAGGAGCACTGGGGCCCCCAGGAGATCCTGGGGGAGGTAGCCCAGAAGCGGGGCAGCCCTGAAATGGGAGGAGGCATCGTCTGGCCATGGCCTCAGCCCTGGCCACCCACCTTCATCCACAGAAAGATCCTGGTCTCACCTTTCATCCACATCCTGGAAGAGGCAGCTGGGTGTATGCCGTGTGGTGAAGATCCTCTTGTCAGGGGGGATGCGGGGAGCTGAGCGCAGGAAAAATTTCATCCGAAATGGTTTAGCTCCTGAGCCCTCCACACTGCCTGGCCCACGCTGGCTGCCAGTCCTCCCCACAGCTCTGCCCTGGGCCTCCGGCCTACAAAAACGGCCGGGGCAATTCTTTTGCCCCACACTAGTAATGAACCGAGAACAAGGCACTCTGCTTTGCCCCTCCTAGCTCGGGGCTCTCATTCAACTCTACCTCGATATAAGATCTCTAACTCTCCTCTTTATAACACCTGCTCTGTTTCAGAATTCCAGGGGGTCGAATCATGCCTCCTAAACTCATGTTCTGCATCACCCCCAGCCTAGAGGAGGTGCCCTTCCTCCCACCCCCACCAGGCTAGGCCCCTGGCCTGCCCACCTTCATAACCAGAGTGGATTCGCTCTGCAATGAGCAGGCAGCATGGCTGCGCGGGGTCCCCATCTGAGTCCCGGATTTTGGTTACATATGGGGTGAGGCGGAATGGCTGGTACCGAGACCCTGGATCCCGGTCACCTCCTCTAACAAGGGAGAAAAAGAGATGTTAGAGACTATCAGTGAAAGGCCACCCACCCTCCATCTCCAAGATCAGAGAAGATTGGGCGCGTTCAGGGTGGTATGGCCGTAGACCGCCTTCCAGCTCAAAGTCAGAATTCACACAATAAAGAGCGAGATATGGAAGGGGCTGCTCCCATTTCTCCACCTACCTGATACGGCAAAAGACAGACTTCTCCTGGGTGAAATCCTTGACGCCTGAACCTGGGACAGACGAGGAGAGAGGTGAGCACAGGCCCCCACACCCTCCCTGGGCTGGGAAGAACCCAGCAAGGACAATCTGGGTCTCCTGGTCCCCTCCCTGCAACTGCTCAATCCCCCCACCAAGCACTTGGGACCTCACCTGCTGAAGCCCCAGTGCCCCAGGTGGGCAGGCGAGATGGGGCAGTGGAACCATAAAACACGCCCACATCCTGGGGAGCCAGGAGCTCTGAGAAGCGGGCACCCCGGAACACGTCCCGCTTGCAGTGCAGCAGGGTACCCGCCTGCTCGGAAATGTAGACAATCCGGCCTGTTAGGAAGGAGACAGCCACGGAGAAGGTATCCTGCGCAGGAAAGTGAGCACAGAGCGGAATCAGAAGCCACAGGAGTGAGGATGAGGGTGCATCAGGACGGAGAGGCTGGGTTGCAGCTGACCTGGTTGCGAAGTGTGTACTCAGACGTGATGTGCTCCAGCTCCTCCAGAGTGTAGGTGGACATGTCCATGGCACAAGGCTCGCCTTCCTCCAGGCTCCACTGCTGGTAGTATTCCTGGTTGGCTGCAGGGTTGGGGCAGGGGGGCAGTCAGTGAGACGGCCCCACCTCAGTGGCCCAGGACCCGGCCACCGCCTTCCTAGGAAGCACCACTCACCCTGCACCTGCTTGACACAGGCCAGCGCATACTGTAGTGTGGCCAACGTCCCAGAGCGGCCCTTGCCCCGGCGCTCTGGTGGTAACCGAAGCTTGAGCTCCCGCAGTGCTGTCATGAGTTCTTTCTGGGTCCTTGCACGGGCTGACTGTTCGCTGCTACAGGCCCACAGGAAGGGGGCGGGCATGGGCATTAGCCCCAGAGCATGGCCCAGGCCCCAGCCTCTCACCCCCAGCCCTTACCCTACAAACCTGCAGCCACTGGTGGATGGGTTGTCCTGCTCTGAGCTGGCACTCAGGAGGCTGTAGGCAATGGAACTGCTGGGTGGAGACGGGCTCTGAGAGTTTGTGCTGAGGGAGAAGCAACAGGCCCGACATGTGGAGAAAGTGGTTAGCAGCACGGCCTTTCTCCTAGCTCAGCCTGTTCTTGGATCTCTCCGAGACCCTGTGACACACACTTATACACACCTCTTGCTGCTCTCAGTGGTCTCCAGCAGGGCAGAGTCCTTGCCATTGCCAGAGGAGGAGCTATGTGAGCTCCGCTGAGAGGCACCCCTGGACTCCGGCCCATTGGATTCATTGCCACTTGAGCCATTGCTGTTGGCATCTGTGTCATCAGCCAAGCTGGGGCCAGGGCAAGACCGATGCTGTGGAGGCCCAGGGGATGGGGCTCCAGTATGGAAGGATTCGCCGGGCCTGGGGTCCCCTCCCCCATCAGCCCCTTCTAGGGGGCCACTCATGTCCGGGCCATGGGGAAGGCAGATGGAAAACAGCGATGAAGGAGAGGCCACCACGGACGCCCAAGGAGGCCGGAAGGCCTGGCTGGGGGAGTCAGGTGGGAGACTCAAGTCTCTGAGGATTAAGAGGTTCGATCACAGCCAGTACCTGGAGAAGACCAGGAAGGAGGACTCAGAAAACGTCGGGCGGTTAAACTTCACAGTACTGCCTGCTCCATTCAGCCCCCCCACCCCCATCCCGTGTGCCTAGCGCTCCTGGGACCCTGGCTTCCAACAGGGAGCCTAGGTAAGTTCTGTTTGTTGTCCTGGTAGGGGGTTGAGACTGGCAAGGGGCCTTTCTTTGGCCCTCTCCCACAACCCTTGCCAGCGTGGCCTGGGGAAGCAGAGCCCGAGCACTCTACTAGAAAGAACTACGGCTGTGGGCCAAAGTCTGGACACCTTCCAGTTCCAAATTCCCATCTGGCTTCCACTCTGCCTAGGACTCCAAGGCCTCTGAGCTGGGGGTGAGTGAGCACGTCGCCTCCTATATTTAGGTGTCCGGGCTAATTTTATCTGTGGGCGGTGCCACCGCCGCTGCACATGCGCCGGGACCTGAGCGGCCCCACCACGGGCTTCCGCCGCCACCGCAGCGGTCACCAGGGAAACCGACGTCAGCAGCTGAGCTCAGTGGTTGCTGGAGGGACCACAGGAGGACAGGAGGGGCGACCCTCCCCCATTTCCTAGCGGAAGCAGGGGATCGACTTACTCCCACACAGGCGGGTGTGGCCAGGGTTCACCCACCTCTAGTATACCCCCGGACCCCTGAGCGAGGTGGCCTATCGGGTTCCACGGGCTGGCCCTGCTCTCCAGGGCAAAACACAACCGCCATCGCCCTCGGCGCAAAAGCCCCACAGCGTGGTGCTCGCCTAGATCCCTATCATTCTGGTCAAGACCACACAGCCGTACCTTCTCCGGCCCCTATACCCTCTCCCGACCCCCACACCGAAGCCGGCATCTGCCGTTGTCAGGGACCAGGGTCTCCTCAGCCTGCTACTTTTCTAGACACCACCCCACTCCCAGCCGAAGCAGACACACTCAGCTCTGACTAAGGGGTGGATGCACAACCACCAGCGGATATTACTTCCCCTACTCCCAGTCCAACCACACCCCCAACCCCCCCCCCCCGAGAATTTTCTGAGCGCCAGGAGGAAAGAGAAGGCTGTGGCCAACAGCAGGAACTAGCGCCTAGAACGGGGTGTTCCAGCCCGAGATGGGCTGGCTGACATCACGGCCGGCGCCGGGCCAGGGATGGGGGGTGGGGGGAAGCGCGGAAAGCCAGAAGGGGTCCTGGCACCGGGGCAAAACCCGGGACCCGATGACAAGAAAGGCGGCAGGGGGCATGCCTGCTGAAGGTCGGGTGTGGGGCTGAAAGAGTGGGAGTGGAGGGGCGGGGGGAGGGCAAGCAGGATGTAAGGTAAGAGGATCAGGAGTGCAGACATCTGGTGCAGGGTTGCACGGAACACCTGAGTCCCCAGGGGCAGATAGGGAATGGACAGTGGCAAGGAGGACGCATTCCTGCTGTGCCGTTTGAGAGCCTGGGCTGAAAGGGGCACATCAGGCTGGAAGTGGTGGCCATCCGGTTTGGGTCTGGTAATCGGCCCCAGGGTGGTCACGGAGAAGCCTACCTGTCTGCGTGAGCGCCTTCCGCCGCCGTTGCTGCCCCCAGCCGAGTAGAAGCTCCCCTGGGCCAGGAGGCGGGTTGCATAATGCCAGGCACTGCCCCTCATTGGCCTCCCGCTGGCTGAACCACAGATCCCGCCCCGATTGGCTGGGGATCTCATTCTCGCGCCTGATTGGCTACTGGCTCCCACTGAGGTCAGGGCTGTGTCACACACGCGATCGCACGTGGATCTGGGTGCTGGCACTGAGCTGAAGGGCCCAAGACACCACCGCCCAGCCAATAGGTGCAGGGCGTCTTGTACAGTGAATATTGAAAGTGAGAAGGGGGAAAGGTAAGCTGCCCCTCTTCCGAAAAAATGCCCGGGCCACAGTAAGTGTTTAGGAAATGTTCACTTACTCAACTGACCTGCCTTGCAGGACACCTTGGCCTTGCTAGGGGTGGGAAAAAGGAATACAGACCCCGGGAGATGGGCCAACCTAGATGAGATGGCTGGTCCCTGGGAGAAGAGGTACAGACAGAAACCTATCTTGACCTTCCCTGGGTTCCCTTGCCCAGCCTTGTCATAGAATAAAGCTGTTTTAACCTAACTCCTTCCTCTGACACTTCAAGTCCTTGGACAGCTTGGAGGAAAGCAATTGAGAATAGAGGTGCGATGAGCGGTGGGCGTGGGAGGGGGGCAGATACAAACAATACCAGGTACTTCTGTGGCCAATCAGAGTAAAGAGCAGCCTGGTGTGACTAGTGCTTCTCTCCTGAGAATGCAGCTATCCAGTTAGGGCTGCCCCAAAAGTGGAGGCCAGAAACCCAGGATTAAGGGAACAAGATAGAAAAGACCAACTGGGACCCTAGACAGAGAGATGGGGTGGTAAAGGCTTCCGATTCCCACCATTAGGAAAAGAGAAAGCCAAGGACATCGTCTCTCTTCTTCACTGTATTCCCAGCCCCTAGGACAGAACCTGACACATGATAGGTGACAGTAAAAACAGTGATTTTGTTGTTAACAAGGATAGGGGGTCTTGGCCAGGTAGCTCAGCTGGTTAAAGCACCCTTATGACACGCCCAGGTTCTATCCCTGGTTAGGGCACATGCAAGAATCGACCAATGATGACTGAATAAGTGAAACAAGTCCATGTTTTTCTGTCTTTGTCTCTTTCCCTCCCCCTCTTTCTAAAAAGCAATTATCAAAATAAAAAGGATAGGAAAGGGGAAGGGGCCTCAGCAGTGGAGAAGGGGCTTAAACTTACAACTTTTTTTTAAAGAAGGGGAAGCAGAATGCTAAATCATAAAAAAAGAACAGGGGCCTGATTTGGGGGGTAAAGGGCCAGGCTGGGCCCAGGCAAACTGCAGTTACACAGACCCCCTCTCCCCCATCTAGGGCTCCCTGAGGATGTGGGTGACAAGAGCTCCCCCATGATGCTGACATAATCAGATGTGGATGCACTCCCCTTACTGTCACGTGGCCTAAGCTTTCCTGAACAATGGTGTTCCCCGTGGGCGGTGGGGGGACTAGGGGAAAGGCTCTGCTGAAAAGCTGGGGGCAGGGTAGGAGGGAGGGGATAGAATAACCTAGAAAACCCAAAGCAAGAACACAAAGGATTCGGGAGCCTGAATTTTCAGTCTTCTCTATTGAAAATGTATACCCAACTCACATACTGTGGCCCTGTCCCTCATCTCATTTCAGACACCTCTTCTCTAGAAACAAGTTTTCTTGCTCCCCAGCTCTCCTCAGGGATTTCGGTGTAACCTCCCCTGACACAGGCAGTCCTTGCTCTCCCACCACCACCTCCGTATTTATTTCTTCCATAGACAAAAGGGCCCAGCGCCCCTGCTCCCACAGCCCTGGTGGTCTTGCCTCACGGTCCCCACAGTAACCAGGCCCCGCTGCTGTCAATGGAGGAGACAGGGCTGGAGACAGCGATGACGTCAAAGCGGAGGAAGGGGGCGGGGCGAGGAAGCCGGGGAATGTGGGACAGGGACAGGGAGGCTGGAGGCAGCGGTTTGGATGGCAGCCAGCCTCAGAGGGCGGCGACCAGCGCACTTGGGAACATCATGTTCTCTTGGCTGTTGGCCCAGGACATGTACCAAACTCGGGCGCCTCCCCCATCCCAGCGACAGCCGTCCTGTCCCAAAGCCAGGGATTCCTGGAGAGAGGATTAGAAGAAAGGGGTCCCCCTACCCGGCCCCTACGACTGGATCTCTATTTCAGACACGCATCACCCTCCTCTGGGCTTCCTCCTACAGCTCCTTGTACTGGCTTTTCCCCTCTCCCAAACTGTACACATCTGCTGGCCCATCCCAAAGAGTCAGGGAGGGAAAGCTGGAGGCCTGGGTTCCTGAGAGAGTCCACACCTTTGCTCTTTCAGAGGCCCCCTTCAGAGCTTGGATCTCTCGTTACTATGGCATCAGAGAAGGAGGAGGGGCAGGGAGGAGAATGGGGCTAGAATGAGGAAATCAAACTGGGACAGCAATTGACTCAGCCTAGGGCCTGACTCCTGGGACAGGGATAAAAGAGTGGAAGGAGTTTTTGGGGCTGGTGCCTGAAGACCAGTACCAGAAGAGGAAAGGTGACCAGAGTCATCAAAACTTGCAGAAAACCTTGAGAACGTGACAATAGTTCCTAACCACAACATTCGTATAGATTTCTTGCCCTATCACTGTTGTTTTGTCATCCTATAAGCATTTTTTTTAGCTAAATAAATTTAAAAACATGACCCAGGCATTGTGCCAAGCACTTTACATGCATTATCTTATTTAAGCCCCAGAACAACACTGTGAGATGGGTATTATTATACCCATTCCACAAGGATGTACTAAGGCTCAGAAGTGACTAAACTTGACTAAATTGCCTCATAATATGTTCTCAGGCTCTTAACAAATAGAGCCCAGAGTGCAAACATGACCTCTGCTAATGGGTTGTCATTCTGGCTTCTTAGCTTTCTGGAATCTGTGAGAGGTTACCCAGCACTAGGGAACCCGCACCTCTCAAATATCCCGCCAATTCTGAATTTGGTGCGGGAACACAAACTCCATTCAACCCCTCCTCTCATTTGGGACATTCAGTTTGCACTCCCCGCACACTTCGAATCATCATAGCCTCAGTTTTCACATGCTCACGAAGTCCTAGAGATAACTGTAGCAGCTATAAGCCCCAGTGATTTCCTAGGAACCTCATTTCCTCTCTTCCACAGTATGCTAAGTCCCTTTACTACAGACCTAGTTGTTTGTACGGACAGTTATTAGCGCCCTGTTGGTTCCTGCTCACGCCCAGGCGCTCAGGAGGACATGTGCACAGCCAATCTGTGCACCCCACTCTCCCTCTCAGTGTCCAAGAGTTGCTATCTCACCTTTACTCCCAAGGATGGCTCCGCAGCCTAACCCCTCCCCTTTTATAAAGAAGACATCCAGAGCCATGAAGTGATTGGCTCAGAGTCACACAAATCATCACTCTGTCAAACCTTTCTAACCCTCCCATCTACCCTACAAGGGCGTCTCAGCCGTCTCAAAACCCCTACCTCTTTCAAGCGCTTAAGGTACATACCCAAACAGCAGCCACGCACTGGAACGCCCCCACCCACGCTTAGAGACCCAATCCTGTACCTCCTTGGGAGCAGGGGGTCTCAGCTCCCTCAGGTCACTGAAGGCTTCCGAGCCCCTCCTCCCTGGCATTCAGGGGTCCAGGCCCCCTAGGGTGGTGAAGGATCTGACGTCAGTGACTCCCCCACCACCACTTCCGTCCTTTCAGCACTGAGTTCTGTCCCCTATTCCCCACAGCCATCAGGGCTCCCACCTCTGCGATTACGCATTCGCAGGATTCTCTCCTACACACAGACGCACACACTCCATTAACACCCCTACTGACAAAACACATCACCCGAGAAAAACTCAAACTGACCACCGCTCACCTCCCCGTACCCGAGCACTCACCGCTCAGCAAGCACGCAGAGTTCACTCCCTCTCCAACTAGAACCACAGAGACAGACTCGCTTCCCCAGGGCCGCCCACCAGCTGGGGTGCCACGCCCCTCAAGCTTATTGGTCTAAGGACGCGGATCCATGCCCAGCGCCGCGTGCCATCGCCAGGCCTCTGCAGAGCCACCATTGGCGCCGCCCGTCGCCGACATCACCTCATTGGTCAGTTTGCCAATCCGCAGTGACAGAACCACGTGCGGGTGGGCCCCCCCCCCCCAACCAGCGCACGTTGATTGACAGAAAGCCGCTCCCCCATCCACTTCCGCAGTTCATATTGGCTGTGGCACGTCCCCCTTTGCTTAGACCCGTGACGCAAATGCCAGCCCAGCCCTCCAAACTTTCTTATAGGCTGAGAGGTCTAGGAGCTGTAGAGGACACGTGCCGACGGTCTCACGCGGCAACTTATTTACCTAGAAGCTGGGGATTTTCCTTGACGACACTCTTACTCAAGGCTGAGGGGTGTGCGCAGGCGCAGCGAGTGTGAGCTGCATGGAGGCGCTGATGTGTGCAGTGGTGGCTTTGATGGGGGAGCAATGTGCTGAGACCCCCGCGAGCGGTCCCAGCGTGGAGAGCGCCCCACTCCCATTCCCGCCTTACGCCTTCCCCAGCGCTGGGACCCCGGCCCTGGGTCCCTGAAGCTCCCAGAAGCTGGAAGGTAATAAGCATTAGCGTGAAGAGGGAGGGCTTCAGGTCTCAGTGCCGCGCGTGAGGGCGATGAGGATGAAGAGGGTGAAGATGGTAGCAGCCTCCTAGATTCTTTTCTACGGACTGGGCTAGGTGCCTCTCACAAACCTGGAGGAGACTGGCTTCTTACTACCCACTGCCTCACAAATGAGACTGAGATCCAGAAAGGTTATATAACCCATCAGATTAACATACTTATTAGTAATGGGAAGATTTGAACCCAGGTTTCTAGCACTATAAAGAAGGCAGGTCCTAGGGCCTGTGTAAACCCTAAACCTGGAAAGTATTCAGTAGATGAAATGTGAAAACGCCTTGAGCACTGACTGGAATGTAGTAAACCCTCAGATGGTGAGCATTATAACTGTACCTAATTATAAGAAGCATCTCAGCCCCTTAGAACTGCTGAATCAGTATCTCCAGGGAAGGGGGCCTAAAAATCTATTTTGAAAAGCATTCCTGGCCAGATTCAGTGGATAGAGCATCCACCCTGCATGGGGATGATAAAGGAACGACCCTCTGCTTTTCTTCCCCTGCCTCTCCCCCTTCTCTCTCTACCCCTCACATTCAGTAGCTCGATTGGTCGGAGTGTTGGCCTCAGGTGCTGAGGATAGCTGGGTTGGTTCGAGCATCGAGCATCGGAGCCAGAGTGGGGTTGCCAGGTTGATCCCTGGTCAGGAATGTCTAGCTCCCCTCCTCTCAATTAAAAAAACAAACATTCCTGGTTCTTAGGAGTTGACAAAGGTTTGGGAAACACTATCCAGGTTGCTGGCAGCCCAGAGAAGCCAGCCCTACAGAGCTCTTCTAGCACTCTCCACTCATTGTTAAAGCACCTGGGCACGACGAGTGACCGGGGCATCATGGACTAAAGTCAGGGACAGGGGTCCCCAAACTTTTTACAAAGGGGACCAGTTCACTGTCCCTCAGATAGTTGGAGGGCCGCCACATACAGTACTCCATACACTGACCACCAATGAAAGAGGTACCCCCCTCCGCAAGTGAGCGGGGGCCAGATAAACGGCCTCAGGTGGCCACAGTTTGGCCCGTGGGCCTTAGTTTGGGGACCTCTGGTCAGGAACAAGAGTGGAGGGGTAATAGGCCATCTCTAGCCAGCTCCACACCGCATTTGGCTGGGTCTCTTTGGGCCAATTTGTTCATTAAGTATTAACCCTTCGGGATGCTGGCACAGCGCTAGGCACAAAGAGGAAAAGATGTAACTGGCCTGTGGTGGCACAGTGGATAGAGCATGGACCTCAAATGTGAGGTCACAGGTTCAAAGCCCTGGGCTTGCCTGGTTAAGGCACAAACAACAAGCAATCAGTAAACAACTAAAGTGAAGCCAGCTCTGAGTTATACTTCTATTCCTCCCCACCCTCCTCTTCTTTCTGTAAAATTAAAAAAAAAAAAGAGGAAGAGAAGTTTCACAGAAGTTGGTTATTTACTTTCGGCCTAGGACTAAATGACCACAGGAGCGACTGCACAACTTCTGGGAGTTAAACCAAGGGGTACAAGGGTTCCAACAAACAGCAAGAGCATACCCTCAGACAAGAGGGGAGGGAACCCCCAGCAGCACTTCCCATTCAGTCTGCTTGGTGCCCCCCCCCCCCACTTTGGGAATCACACTTCGCCCTGCCCAAGGTCAGGCCCTCCAGCACAGCTCAGGGCTTCCCAAAGTATCTTCTCAAGCTTCCGGTTAAACCTGCAGACCCAATACTTGCTTTCCCACTGGTTAAGAAAAGATCTTAGAACAGACACCACTTAGTTACTCATTACACATTTATTGTACATTTTCACAATCTGGATGCGCCACAGAATTAGGGGTATGGGGTAAGGAAAGGGGGGGCAGGGGACACTGGGATAATATGGGGGGATCTAGAGCACAGCACCCCCACCCCCAGCATCTCTCCCTACCCTTTCAAACCACAGCTTAGATCTCCCTGATTCTCCACACAGAAACCTTGAGTGTAGGGGAAAGAGTTGGGGGGGTCCCCTCCAATACCCTCAGACCCCCCCAAAATTGTGCCATTTAAAAAGATATTAGACCTTTCCTCTATCACTTCACCTAAGGAGAAGACATGTCTCTCTCTGGGCTTGACCACCCTGAAGAGAGGCAAGAACCCCCATCCCAGCAAGTCCCACACACACGTTGGCAGTGACTAGTACCCCCACCTTGAATTCAGGGGGGGCAGTCAGAGGAGCTGGGCAGTGAAGGAGGCAACACCCTCCAGACTGGGGAGGAGAGTTTTCATTCCAACCCCCAGCAGGGGTGGGGCCAGAGAAGACTTCAGGCAGGAACTGGGGAAACTCTCTGCCCTGCTCCACTCCTCTCCAAGGCAGTGATGACCCTTCAGACACTGGCAGCCACCTCTCCCAAAAGAGATCAGATTGTGGCCAACCCCCAACTCTCCTGGTGGGAGGAGGAGGGGGAAGATCAGGCAGATGGGAGGGAGGGAGACCCCGTGGGAATGTCAGTTTAGCGCCCCACATGAAAACTGGGGATGAGGAACGTGGGGAGAAACTGCAAGTGGTGGAATTATTGGTCCATCATAACACACTGAACTCCAAGACACCTTACACACCAGCTCAGGGGAGGGAGAGAAGGGGACAAAAGGGTTGGAAAATGGGGAAGGGAGACAAACTGGACTAGAGTAGCTAGGAGGGGATGATTCTCGGGGCCAGAACAGCCTGGCTCCCCAAAAGCCCAGGCTCCCCACCACCTACAAGTAATGTCATGCAAATGAAAGTGTAATACAAGGACCAATGGGAACTAACTCCTCAGTGAAAAAAACAAAAAACCATGGGTTGAAAGAAAGAGTGATATAATTTTAAAAAGAAAACAAAAACAGATCAGTATGCAAATGAAAGCTAATTAACATGCTGGAAGCTCCCAGACCTTGGGATTCTTAGGACCAAGTGGGGCCAGTCTCAGGGCCTCCCAAACAATGCAAAGAAGATGCACCTAGGAGGCCTGGACAATTGCTTTTCATCTATTTTGGTTTGGTTCTTTTGTAGGGGGTGGGGTATGGGAAAGGCCAGGGTGGGAGGAAGGATCAGCTGAATCCAAGGAAAGGAGGAGAGGAAAGGGGACTATTGCATAGCAGATGCAAATGAAGGGACTTGGGTTGGTCAGGAAAAGAGGAAAAGAGGAAAAGGGAAGGAGGGAAAGAGAAAGGTGATAGGAACCTCAGGAAGGGGTGTTAAGGACAACCGGAAAAATCTTCTAGTAATAAAACTACAAACAGACCAAATATATATAATATTATATATGTATAAATAACAGCTGGCTATTTACAGGGGGCACACACACGGACACACACACGGATGGGAGGGCTGGAAGATATGGCTGAGAGGTGGAGGGGCGGCTGGGGATGGGGTGGGGGAGGCCCTTATCTGGGCAGGCTCCTCAGGGGTTTAAGAGCTGAAGTAAACTATAGAGAGGGGAAGAAGAGGGAGAGGGACAGGGAGAGGGGAGAGGGAGAAAGAGAAGAGAGAAAGCAGTGTGTCAGGTCTGGCCCTGCTCCCTCCCTCCCCACTCCCCAGCTAGCTGACCCACTTCCCCTCTGGGTCTCAGGTTCTGCACCTGTAAAGCCAGGGGGCTAGACAGGTGGCTCCCAAGGTCTCCTCAAACCCACAGTACGGTCTTAGGGCCAGAGAACCCTAGTGCTCTGGGTCTCTGAGACCACAAACTCTTAAACAGTTGGGTGGCTGGTTTCCTAGCCTTGGCTCAAACCCCTCAGCCTTTCCTGTTCTCCTACTCCCCAATTCCAGGCTTCCCAGACTGGGGTCTTAGGCCCAAAGGGTCTTCAAGGGAACAGTGGGAATCCACCTACTTTCCTGTTTCTAAAAATCTTAACAGAATTGCCCACAACCAGGCAAAGTGCAGACTCAACAACATCAAGGCTTGGGGCTCTAACTGAATCAGAACTGCCACTGGCAGCCTTGTATGCTTTTTGCTGAATAGTAAAAAATAGGTTAATGACCTTCAAAAGCCAGAACCCATAGGGGAAATCTCTGCAAAGGAAGGGCCCGCCCTACTCACCTATAATGATGATGAGGATGATGGCGCAGATCACTCCCAAGATGATCATCATCTGGAGGTGAAAGGGGAGGTCAGTGAGACAGACCAAGCAGCCCCCATTCACCCACCGGTCCTCTTACCTGGTCCTGTCCTTACCTTGAGGTTTTTCCACCAGTATTTGCGCTTGAGCTTGGCTGCACTTGTTTCAAACTGCGAGGCCCCTGCCTGGAGCGCATCTGCACGGTCGTCCAGCTCTGACAGCTTCTGGTCCCGCTCCAGAACCTTGTCCACATTCACCCTCATGATGTCCACAACCTGGAGCCCGCAAGGCAGGGGGTGTGCCAAGGCCCACCTCAGTGAGGGCAATTCCGGACCACGTGCCCACATACAGAACATGCCAAGTTACATGCCAAGGACACATACAGAACATGCCTAACGCTCCTGGGGACATGCAAGGAGCACACAACAGGGGTATGCTGATACCCAGACATCTCAGATGTCATAGCAGCACCGTCTACTTATCAAGTTTCAAGCAGCCTGCCTGTCACCAGAGCCCATCTATCTGCCTAGGCTGAGATATGAGATAGCCCAGGCTGTCAAGGCTAACGCTCCAGGGCCCCTCCAAGTCATGCCGACAGGAATGGGGTATGGTATATTTTCCCCAAAATTCATACACGTGACTGCCATCACCCAAGCCCAAGTGGACCCCTACACTAGTCTGCCAACACTCAGGACCCTTCCCACTGCCCTTCATCCCCCACCCCACCCCACCCCCACTCACCTCATCCACCTGGGCCTGAGTCTGCTGCAGTCTTCTGTTACTGGTGAGGTTTGGAGGGGGCCCAGGAGGACCCCCCTCCCCAGCAGGGGCGGCAGGGGGGGCGGTGGCAGCGGTAGCCGACCTGAGGGGCAGAGATGGATTAAGACCCAGGGCCTGCATCCTTCGGCCCCGCAGTCAGGGCTCCGCCCATCCTCCTGTCCATCCATCCGCCCCTCTCTCTTGCTTCCCGGGAGGAAGGCCACCCTAAGGAAGCCTGGATCTCGTCCGGCCCCGCCGCTGAAAAGCTGCGTGACCTTGAGTGAGGCCTCCTTCCCCACTCCAGGCCTCGGTTTTCCCGCCTGTCAAGTGACAGCGACCTCAGACATGGTCCGGGGTCGACCCGAAATGACTGGCGGCAGCGATGACAGGGGCGGGGCGGGCGGACAGACACCAGGTCCGCTCCTCTCCGCGGCCACCGCCCGCGCGCAGTCACGGGCTCTGGCCTGGCCTCCGGGCGTGGGGAGCGCTAGGGGCGCGGGTCGAACCCCCGTCTGGACTCCAGGGCGGCAGTCGGCTCAGGCCAGCCGGGAAGGACAAGGGCGGCCGACTCACATGGCGGGGACAGCGGCCGCAGGACTTGGCAGCGGCACGGATGGCGGCGGCGGCGGCTCGCGCTGGCTCCGACTGGCGCTGGCTGCCGGGGACGGGAAGATGGCGGCCGCGCGTCACCCACATCCGGGCACTGCGGCGGGGGTGGGGCGCAGTGGCGACTGGTCCGGAGCCTGCCGCGGGGGCGGAGCGCGGCGCGGCGGGGCGGGGGGCGTGCCTGCGGGGCGGTGCGCCTGGCGCAGCCGGGTGTCCGCACGGTCCGCAGTCTACCTGCTGCGGCTTTCGCACCGCCGCCGCCAGCCTTCCCTGTCGCAACAGAGCCCACACAACGGTCCCCAAGCCTCTAAACAAGTCTGCACCCACGCAGCCTAAGATCTCGCCCTGTACCCAGCTCCCGACGACTGCTGACCCGTCTTCAGCCCTTGGCACGGGCTGGGGGTGGGAAATCAGAAAGGGCAAGTGCAGGTGCCAGTAAGCTGGAACCCTGCTGCTGAGGGGAAGTTGGGAACCAACCTGTCACCCCTGGGGTGGACTGAAAGCAGGTCTGGGGGTTCCTGGACACTGAGTAGGGGGCTATGAAGGAAAAGACATGAGGCAGGCTCTTACCCCACACCCCTGGCAAGTCACTGCGGTTGTGCAAGTTACCCCTCCTTACAACTGGAGATCAAACCATGGGCACTTGGCAGGGTAGACCCGACTGAGAAAAGGCAAGCTTAGGACCCCACGGAGGAGGGTATGAGGCTGCTCCGTGGGGCTGCTTCACGTTGGTGGTGGCTGCAGACTGGCCCAAACCTACAACTGGCCCAGAATTGGGTCAGCCACCCTAGCCCAAAGCGGTGGGCTCAGCATTTTCCCCCACGCACGGGGTCTGGGCCAAAAGAGACAGGGTTTTTGGGTGTTTTAATTTGTTGTTGTTCTGGTGCACAGAGGACAGTAGGGAAAGGGAGGGCCTGCGGTATGCAGGTTACTTGGTACATTACATGCGTATTAGCCCCATAGGTGTGACCTTGGACAGTTCTAGCCCTGTTCTTGCACTCAAAATACATTAGCTGTGTAGGCACTAAATACATCTTTGTTACATGGCTTGATCTGGATCATAGTGGCGAAGGTTATCCATGACCCCTTCCATCCCTGACTGATCTCCCTTTAGGTTTCATAAATAGACCCAGCCGCTGCACACCCCACTCAGCTCATTCCCAGTAATCCTGGCACCTCAGCCAGAGAAGGTAGGACCAGATGACTGTCTATCCAGTGGGTGAAAGCAAGGCTCAACGATGAATAAGGAGGCATCTTAGGAGAGCCCTAGAGGGGTCCTCACTGTTTCCCTGGATTGGGAGTAGAGGAGGCTGGTGGCCTTGGTCTCTTGAGACAGACAGGAGCCAGCTTCTGCCCTCCCCCAACCGGGCTTCCCAGGCCCTTAGGGTGCGAGTACCTCCCCCAGCAGCACCCCACCCCTTCCGAGCAGACTGGCTGTGTCACCAGAGGTGTTGTTTCCTAGCTGTCTGGGGGAAATGAGTGAGCGGGGAGCCTGGGTGTTAGGTGCAGGGGCTCAGCAGATCCTCAAATAAGAAGCCCTCAACTGCATCCTCCTCCAAGAAGCAGCCAGTTCCCTGCTGCAACACAACATCTGGTGGTTCCACCTATGTACAAGGAAGAAAAGAGCAATTTCATGATCCCACTGTGGGGTACTCGCTCTTGCTTTTGGCCCTGAGATTGCTCTACTCTCTAGCCAGAGAACAAAAACACCAAATTCTAAGCTTTTAAGTTCAAAAGCTACATACAGTGAGTGCCTGGGTCTAGGATTGAAAGGGTTGGAAGGAGGTACAAACAGGCAGAGCCCCCCCACCCCAACTGTACACCAACCAACACTCTCCCTGCATTAGCTGTGAAGAAGCTAGCAGAAGACTAGACAAAATATTAGACACTGGTTTAGAAGTGATTCCCAATTTCCAGCCATGGACGAGTCCAGGACACGGAAGGGACAGAACCTGAAATAAATTTCAGAGCCGTGGGGTGTGTGGCTTGGGAAGCTGGCACATTGCTATTGCTGTTTGATCCCGGAGGGAGCAGCAGCAGAGTAGAAATGAGGGCATGTGTGATCCATGGAATCAGGGCTCTCACTGAGCAGCACCCCCCTGCTGCCTGTGCTGGGGTGTTAAGGAACTCCCCAAATTTACATCAATGCTGGAGGCAGGAGAAGGGAAGGGGTGGGGTGATCAGGTTCACCTGGAAATGAATAAAATAATGTTTTCTTTGAGCAGATACAGTGGAGACCCAAATAAGATGGACTACAGAAAAATAAGGTAAAACATTTGTATAACTGAGATCTGGCTTCTCCGTTTACCTGCTTCAGTTGTCAGGTCTCTGTGGGCCTCCCTCCCAAGGCTTACTCACAGGGTGTGGGAGGGGCCCAAGTACTCTTCTAACACGCACCTCTGGTGACACTTTAATAAGGGTTTTCATTTATTGTTGTTGTTTTCTTTCCAGCTAAGAAGTTAGGATGAAAGGGGGCTAAGTCATTCCCACATGAGTCATGAACTAGCTCCATCCATGTAAGTCAAACCAGACCATCAAAATCATAATTAATTTTGGAGACCTTGTGTGTCCCTTAATGCAGCTTGTAAATCAAGGCCTTATAATTAGGAACAAAGAAACATGCCCTTGGGAATGCTCCTTGGAATATCGACTCAATGGCTAGCATCACCACCCACCGTCCAGCAAACCTTGTGACCTCTTGCTGAGCCCTCAGGTCAAGAAGGCTCTGGGGCTGCCTACCAGACCCTGGGCTCCCCAAGGAAAGAGAAATGACCAGGGACCCACTATCTGTCAGCAGCTTTACAAGGATTGCCACATGTGCTCAGGGTTGAATTTTTTTTTTTTAATTTTTAGTATTGATTTTAGGAAGAGGAAGGGGGAGAGAGCCCTGAACGGGGATTGAACTGACAACCTATGCTTTTTGACTGGAGCATTTAACCGTTTGCATTTAAAGTAATTGTTGACAGATATGTATTTATTGCCTTTTTTTAAATTTTATTCATTTTAGAGAGGAGACACAGTGAGAGAAGAGAGAGAGAAAGAGAGAAAGGGGGGAGGAGCTGGAAGCATCAACTCCCCTATGTGCCTTGACTAGACCAGTGCAGGGATTTGAATCGGCAACCTCAGTGTTCCCAGGTCGATGCTTTATCCACTGCGCCACCACAGGTCAGGCTATTTATTGCCATTTTATTGTTCATATTTTTAAGTGTTTTTCTTCTTTTAATTTATTTATTTAAAAAAATTTTTTTGTATTTTTCTGAAGTTAGAAGCAGTCTGACTCCTGCATGCACCTGACCAGGATACACCGGCATGCCCACCAGGGGGCGATGCTCTGTCCATCTGGGGTGCTGCTCTGTTGCAGCCAGAGCCATTCTAGCGCCTGAGGCAGAGGCCATGGAGGCATCTTCAGTGTCCCTGCCAACCCTACTCCAATGGATGAGAGAGATAGAGAGGAAGGAGAGCGGGGAAGGGTGGAGAAGCAGATGGGTGCTTCTTCTGTGTGCCCTGACTGGGAATCAAACCTGGAACTTCCACACGCCAGGCCGACACTCTGCTGCTGAGCCAACTAGCCAGGGAATCCTTTTTTTTTTTCTTATTTTTTATTTATTTATTTATTTATTTATTTTTTTACAGGGACAGAGAGAGAGAGTCAGACAGAGGGATAGATAGGGACAGACAGACAGGAAAGGAGAGAGGTGAGAAGCATCAATAGTTTCTCATTGCCATTGCGACACCATAGTTCATTGATTGCTTTCTCACATGTGCCTTGACCGTGGGCCTTCAGCAGAGGGAGCAACCCCTTGCTGGAGCCAGCGACCTTGGGTCCAAGATGGCGAGCTTTTTGCTCAAGCCAGATGGGCCCCACGCTCAAGCTGGCGAGCTCAGGGTCTTGAACCTGAGTCTTCTGCATCCCAGTCCGACACTGTACACTCTGTCCACTGCGCCACCGCCTGGTCAGGCTTTTCTTATTTTTAAATATATATTTTTTAATTTTTATTTATTCATTTTAGAAAGGAGACAGAGAAAGAGAGAGAGAGAGGAGGAGCTAGAAGCATCAACTCCCATATGTGCCTTGACCAGACCAGTGCAGGGTTTTGAACTTGCGACCTGAGTGTTCCCAGGTCGACACTTTATCCACTGCGCCACCACAGGTCAGGCGCTTTTCTTATTTTTAAAAAATACTTTATTTATTCAATTTTTAGAGAAGGAGAGGGAGGGGGGAGAGAGGGGGGGTGGGGAGAGAGAGAGAGACATAGAGAGAGAAGGGGGAGGAATCATCAACTCCCACGTGTGCCTTCACTAAGCAAGCTCAGGGTTTCGGACCAGCAACCTCAGTGTTCCAGGTCAATGCTTTATCCCACTGCGCCACCACAGGTCAGGCTGAGACTCTTCTTTTTAAAAAAATTTTTTTTTACTTATTCACTTTAGAGAGGAGAGAGAGAGAGAAAGGGGGGGAGGAACAGTAAGCATCAACTCCCATATGTGCCTTGACCAGACAAGTGCAGGGTTTTGAACCGGCAACCTCAGCATTCCAGGTCAATGCTTTATCCACTGCGCCACCACAGGTCAGGCTGGGACACTTCTTTTTAAAGAAGACCCTTTAACATTTCTTGTAATACTAGTTTAGTGGTGATGAACACCTTTAGCTTTTTCTCATATAGGAAGCTCTTTACTAGTTCTTTGAATAACTTTTCATCACTTTATATATTTCATGCCAATCCCTTCTGGCCCACAAAGTTTCTGTTGAGAAATCAATTGACAGTTTTATGGGAGCCTCCTTGTAGGTAACTAACTGCTTTTCTCTTGCTACTTTTAAGATTCTTTGTCTATAACCTTTGGCATTTTAATTATGATAAGTATTGGTGTGGGCCTCTTTAGATTCAACTTGTTTGGGACTCTCAGCACTTTCTGGACTTGAGTGTCTATTTCCTTCATCGAGTTAGGGAAGTTTTTCATTATTATTATTTTAAAATAGTTTTCAATTCTTTGCTTTCACTCTTCTTTCAGCACTCCCATGATGCCAATGTTGGTACATTGGAAGTTGTCCCACAGGCTCCCTAAACTATCCTTATTTATTTTGGATTATTTTTTTATTTTTGCTGTTTTAATTAGGTGTTTTCTGCTTCCTTATCTACCAAATCGCTGATTTTATCTTCTGCTTCATCTACTCTACTGTTGATGCCCTCTATTCTTCTTTACAAATTATTATTTTAGAGAGAGAGAGAGACAATAAGGGAAAGAGATGAGAAGCATCAACTCATAGTTGTCACTTTAGTTGTTCATTGATTGCTTCTTATATGTGCCTTGATGGGGGGGGGGGGCTCAAGATGACTCAGTGACCCCTTGTTCAAGCCGTGACCTTTGGGCTCAAACCAGTAATCTTGGACTTCGAGCCAGAGACCTTTGGGCTCAAACCAGCGATATCAACGATTCCATGCTCAAATCAGCGACCCTGCCTAATCTCTGGTGGTGCAGTGGATAAAGTGTTGGCTTAGAATGCTGATGTTGCTGGTTTGAAACTTTGGGCTTGCCTGGTCAAGGCACATATGGGAGTTGGTGCTTCCTGCTCCTCCCCCACTCCTCTCTCTCTCTCTCTCTTTTTCTCCTCTCTAAAATGAATAAATTAAAAACAAACAAGAAAACAGAGACCCTGTGCTCAAGCTGGCTAGCCTGCACTCAAGTAGGATGAGCCTGCACTCAAGCCAGTGACCTTGGGGTTTCAAACCTGGGTCCGCAGCATGCCAGGTCTACACTGTATCCACTGCGCCATCGCCAGTCAGTACCTGCATGTATTCTTCATTGCAGTTCGTGTATTCTCCATTTCTGACTGGTTCTCTTTTATGTTTCTATCGCCATTTTTAAAAATTATTTTTATTTATTTATTCATTTTAGAGAAGAGAACACAGAGAGAGAGAGAGAGAGAGAGAGAGAGAGAGAGAGAGAGAGAGAAGGGGGAAGGATGAGGAAGCATCAACTCCCACACGTGCCTTGAATGGGCTAGCCCAGGGTTTTGAACCGGCGACCTCAGTGTTCCAGGTCGATGCTTTATTCACTGCGCCACCACAGGTCAGACAATCACCTTTTTTTATTTTTATTTTTCCCTTTTCTTTTTCCCAAGTGAGAGGAGGGGAGATAGTGAGACAGACTCCCACATGTGCCCCAACTGAGATCCACCTGGCAGCCCCCACCAGGGACTGGTGCTCCAATCAACCAATCTATTTTTAGCACCTGAGGCTAACATGATCGGACCAACCAAGCTATCCTCAGTACCCAGGGCTAACGCTCAAACGAGGGAAAAAGAAGAAATGGGGGAGAGAAGCAGGTGGTTGCTTCTTCTATTTTTTTTTTATTATTTTTTTAAATTTATTCATTTTAGAGAGGAGACACAGAGTGGGGGGGGGGGGAGTTAGAAGCATCAACTCCCATATGTGCCTTGACCAGACCAGTGTAGGTTTTTGAACTGGCGACCTCAGTGTTCCCAGGTCGACGCTTTATCCACTGCGCCACCACAGGTCAGGCTGCTTCTTCTATTTTTATGTTTCCTGTCACATTTTCCCCGTGTCCTGCTGAAGGTCTCGTTAAGCTCATCCCCTTTCCCTCAGTTTATCGGGCATCCTTATAACTAGTGTTTTGGACCCTGCATCCAGTAGATTGCATGTCTCCCTTTGGTTTAGTTTTGTTTTTGTTCCTGGAGTTGTTTTCTGTTCCTTCATTTGGGGCATGTTTCTTTGTATCCTCATTTTGGCTGCCTCTCTGTGTTTGTTTCAATGTATTAATTAGAGCTGCTGTGTCTCCCAGTCTGGTTTTGATAAGAGTGGCCTCACAGAGCAGGTCTCCTGGAGGGCCCAGTGGCTCAGCCTCTGATCACCTGAGCTGGCACTCCAGGTGTGTTCCGCACGTGGGCCGTGGGCGCGCCCTATGGACTCTCCTGTTGTAGTTGGGCCTTGCTAGCTGTGGGCACATCAATGGGAGGAATTTACCCCCAGGCCCATCAGCTACAAAGACTAGCTGTGACCATATGGAGGATGTGCCGTCCAGGGGCCACTCCCATGGAGCTGGACTTGCTTCAGAGGGGATTTGGTGTCTGCTCACTCCGCCCCTCAAATGTGTTGCATGGAGGTGCTTTGGCATGGTCTGAAGCTGTCCACTAGATGCATTGGCTCTAGGACCTCCTGGGAGGTGCAGGCCAAGGTCAGCCGCTGTCTGTGCCCTGTCTGGGGCCACCTGGCCATCTGGCTACCCAGCGTGAGATGAAGAGTGATCTGCAGATGGCTGCTACTTGTGCTGAGCTTGGAGGTGCCCAGGAGAGGCTAAGCTGTGAACCAAGGCCGGCTGCCACTAATGCCAAGCCTGAGGCTGCTTAGCAAGAGGTACAGGGCACGCCAAGGCCAAATGTCGCTTGTTTGAGAGATTTTAGGAAAGTCTGAAACGTAGGCCCAAACAGGCCATTTTTATGAAAAAGCCCCTGGAAATGGCTTGGGTAGACCCACAAGTTGCGTGGGGCAGGGTCTGAGGGAATCACCAGGGTAGGGTAAATAGTGTTAGCCAGCTTGGTGAAGAATCTGTTTTGATGCCCACCGGCACAGGGGAAGGGCTCAGCAGAGAACCGCAAAGGAACCAGCACTCCGTCAGAGAGAAAGCGGCCCCTCCAGCCCTTGCCCTTACATCAGTTCCTCCCTGTATGTCCCTGGCATCTTGCAAGCTGCTGCCCCAGTGCTGGAGCTCAGAGCCAGTGAGCTGGAGGAAGTCTCGTGCGGACCCTTTAACCGGAGTGCTTGGGACGCCAGCAGGCGTCTGGCTCATTCAGCTACAATACCTGCTTGTTTTCAGGGCCAGCAGTGCCGGGGACTTCTCGTCCTGACCGGAACCCTGGGCTGGGGAGGCTGGTGTGGGGCTAGGACGGACCCCTTGCTCTTCAGGAGGGACCTCTTCCGCCAAGATGTCCCTCCCAATTTTTAAATCACCACATGCATGAGCTGTTTTCTTTTTTTAATTTATTTATTTTGAGAGAGAGAGAGAGAGAAGGGGGAAGCTTCAACTCATATTAGTTGCTTCCTGTATGTGCCTCGACCAGGCAAGCCTGGGGATTCAAACTGGCGACCTCGGCGTTCCAGGTTGACACTTTATACACTGCGCCACCACAAGTCAGGCAAGTTTTGTTTTTGTTGTTTTTTTAATTGATAGATTTAGAGAGCGAGGAGGGGAGAGCCAGAGAGAGCGACAGGAACAGATTCTGTATGTGCACTGACCAGGGATCAAACCGGCTGGCTCTAACCAACCAAGCTGACCGAGCTGTGGATATGAGATCAATATATATTTTAAAAGATTTTATTTATTGATTTTTAGAGAGCAGGGCGAGGGGGAGAGAGCTAGAGAAGAAAGGAGGAACAGAAAGCATCAACTCATAGTAGTTGCTTGTCCTATGTGCCTTGACTGGGCAAGCCCAGTTTCAAACCGGTGACCTCGGCATTCCAGGTCGATGCTTTCTCTACTGTGCCTCCACAGGTCAGGTGATATTAGATTTTAAACTAGGCAATAGGTAACAATCACAATGTGGACAATCCTTTCCTTCCTTCCTTCCTTCCTTCCTTCCTTCCTTCCTTCCTTCCTTCCTTCCTTCCTTCCTTCCTTCCTTCCTTCCCTCCCTCCCTCCCTCCCTCCTTCCTTCCTTCCTTCCCTCCCTCCCTCCCTTCCTTTTTTAGAGAGGAAAAAAGAGAGAAAAACATGGATTTTTTGTTCTGCTTATTTATGTATTTATTGGTTGATTCTTGTATGTGCCCTCACCAGGGGTCAAATCTTGGTGTATTGGGACAATTCTCTAAACAATTGAGCTACCCAGCCAGGGCTTTTTTTCTTTTTAAATTTATTATTATTTTTTTTATTTTATTCATTTTAGAGAGGAGACACAGAGTGAGAGAGAGAGAGAGAGAGAAAGAGAGAAAGTGGGGAGGAGCTGGAAGCATCAACTCCCATATGTGCCTTGACCAGACCAGTGCAGGGTTTTGGACCGGTGACCTCAGTGTTCCCAGGTCGACGCTTTATCCACTGCGCCACCACAGGTCAGGCGGCTTTTTTTCTTTTTAAACAAAAATATTTCCCTGGTTGGTTGACTCAGGTAGAGCATTGGCCCAGCATATGGAAGTCTAGGGTTTGATTCCCGGCCAGGGCACACAGGAGAAGCGTCCATCTGCTTCTCCACCCTTCCCCCTCTCCTTCCTCTCTCTCTCTCTCTTCCCCTCCTGTAGCCAAGGCTCCATTGGAGCAAAATTGGCCCTGAGCATTGAGGACAGCTCCATGGCCTCTGCCTCAGGCGCTAGAATGGCTCTGGTTGCAACAGAGCAGCATCCCAGATGAGCTGAGCATCGCCCCCTAATGGGCATGCCGGGTGGATCCCCGTTGGGCGTATGCGGAAGTCTGTCTGTTTACCTCCCTGCTTCTCACTTTAGAAAAACACAAAACCCCCACAAAAACTGATAGACTATGTATTGAGTTGCAACCCCCTCCATTCTTTTAACTTTCTAATTATAGGGTATTTTGTTGTTTTGTTTTTGCTCCCTAGGATCTCTGTGTTTTGTTTTTGCTATTTTTAAATTTTTGGGAGAGTGTCTCCTGTTCCTTTTAGAGGCTTTCCTCAAATATTTGCTGGTCCATGGCTCTCTGGAATGGGAGCCACTGGGAGGACTGGAAGCTGTTTGGGTGGGTGTGAAGGGGTGGAGCATTCACTGCTGTCAGTTTTTTTTTTTTTTTTTTTTTTTTTTTTACAGGGACAGAGAGAGAGTCAGAGAGAGGGATAGATAGGGACAGACAGACAGGAACAGAGAGAGGTGAGAAGCATCAATCATTAGTTTTTCGTTGCCATTGCGACACCATAGTTGTTCATTGATTGCTTTCTCACATGTGCCTTGACCCCGGGCCCTCAGCAGATCAAGCAACCCCCTGCTGGAGCCAACGACTTTAGGTACAAGCTGGTGAGCTCGGGGTCTCGAACCTGGGTCTTCCACATCCCAGTCTGACACTCTATCCACTGCGCCACCGCCTGGTCAGCTGGCTGTCAGTTTTGCGGGAGGACAGTGAAACCCTTTTCACAGAGGCTCCCAAGTGTTGATAGGTGACAGGCTGTCTCTGGGCCATTCAGTTTTTTGAGATAACAGTAGTATCCATCCTCTGCCCTTGATGTGGGAGTGCATCTGGAGTAGGGTGGGACTCTGCTGGGTCTGGTGTCCCCAAGTTCAAAGCCTCCTCCAAATGAGCATGTAGAGGGAGAGGTGGTATGTGGGACTCAGGTGTGGAGGTGAGGGAGCCCCAGGGATTTCGTCACTGAATGTGGACTCTCAGCCACCCTGTGCTTAGCCAGGCCAGACACAGCACCTGGGGATCTCCGGGATCTTCAGGCGTTGTGTCCTCATTCCCTCTGCCCTGCTTGGTCTGTCACCATACTTTGGCTGATGTTCAGCCTCTGAAATCCTTCACTGCTGTCCTTTACCCTGGTCTCTTAGTCCTTGTAGATTTACACGTGTGTGTGTGTGTGTGTGTGTGTGTGTGTGTGTGTGTGTGTGTGTGTGACAGAGACAGATAAGGACAGACAGACAGGAAGGGAGAGAGATGAGAAGCATCAATTTTTCTTTGTGGCTCCTTAGTCGTTCATTGATTGCTCTCTCTTGTGTGCCTTGTCTGGGCGGCTGCAGCAGAGCGAGTGACCCAACTCCGCACTCAAGTTGGGTGACCTCGGGGTCCCGAACCTGGGTCCTCCAGGTCCCAGCCCAATGCTCTACCCACCGCACAACTGCCCGGTCAGGCGGTTTTCACCACCTTTAACTCCTCTCCTGTTGCTTAGCTAACCTTTGGAAAGAAGACAAATGCTCATGACCAACCTTCCATGCTTAGCCAGAAGTCTTACCACAGTTTATTTAACTCAGGGGTGCCCACACTTTGTCAGCTTGCGAGCTACTTATAAGATGACCAAGTCAAAATGATCTACCTACAATAAAAATGCAAAACATAAATTTATTTCTTCTATATTATCATTATTTAAGTTACTATTATTACTATTTAATATTGTGTATTCTTCTTTCACCTTTCTCCTTCTCAGCTCTCTTTTCGGAGGAAAGTCAATGTCATAGTTTTTATGAACAGTCCGAAAAAGCCGCTCCACATTTCCCTTCTTTGGAATAGCAATGGCACACAGACAGATGAGGCAAACGCACTTAGAATATGACATAGTGAAAAAAATGCCCTCCCATTCTGTATGAAAGTGGTAGGTTTTAGGCTTCTTACTCGGACCGGCTACAGCACTCATTTTTATACCCTTTGTTGTATTTAGTTTAAATAAATTGAAGGCTAACTACGCAGCAATGTAACTGAACAAGTTAGCGCAGTTTAACGTGCATGCGTAGGGTGTCAAAAGTTCAGATGTCAGATTGGCTACCCTGTATGCCAATCAAAAGACAAATGTCTTTTTAATGTCATGCGATCTACCCACACTTTCTTCGTGATGACCAGTAGATCGCGATCTACGTATTGAGCACCTCTTATTTAACTAGTCTTAACTAGTCCCTCAGGACCAGCCTTTTAGGTTGTTTGAAGATTTTTGTTGTTTCTTTTACAACGGTGTTCTTAGGAACGTTGTTGCAAATGCCTGCCATGGTCAATCAACCCCTCAATCCTGTGACACGGGTTATCTTGAGCTTACATTTGGGAAACCTAAAGTGTAGAGAAATGCCTTGATGGATTTTTTTAACTGATTGATTTTAGAAAGAGAGGAAGGGCGAGAGAGAGAAAGAGAAGCATTCATTTGCCATTCTACTTAGCTGTGCGTTCACTGGCTGCTCCCCGTATGTGCCCCAACTGGGGATCAAACCCAGCAACCTTGGTATTTTAGGATGACACCGTTTGAGCTAACTGGCTAAGGCCAACATTTTAATTTACTTTTTAAACACATAGAATATTTCTTTTAAAACTGTTTGGATAAAACATAGTGCAGTTTGACCTGTGGTGGCGCAGTGGATAAAGCATCGACCCGGAATGCTGAGGTCGCTGGTTTGAAACCCTGGGCTTGCCCGGTCAAGGCACATACGGGAGTTGATGCTTCCTGCTTCTCCCCCCTTCCCTCTCTCTCTCTCTCTCTAAATCAATAAAGTCTTGCAGAAACTTCATATATATACGAAATGAAGTTTCTGCAAGGTTACAACAGCTCAGGTTTAAACCAAAAAAACAATCTGGAGGCTCACAGCTCACAGGAACAAAAGGATCCAGGAGCTCATGTACTATCAGCAGGGATCTGTTGCTTTTTCCTTTAGCTCTGCTGGCCTCTGACTTAGCTTCAGTTCCAAACAGGGGGTATAAGCAGCTTCAGGTTCATATTCTTTTTAAATGTTATAGTTTGAATGTTTTTTTAAAATGTGGTTCAAATTCCAAAAGTTCAAGAGAGCATACGGAGAAAGTCTCTCTCCCACCCTGTCTCCCAGCCACCCAGCGTCTGTGCATCGACAACCAGTCCTCCCAGTTCCTTCTGCCTCCTTCCAGAGATGTTCTGTGCACACAGCTTTCTACTTCTCTACACAAAGGGAAGCAAACTGTATGAACCCTTTGCTGCCTTTCTCTGAGCACTGGCAAGCCCTGGCTCAAGGCCATGAGACCGCACTGGAGCGGGGGACCTTGGGGTTTCGAACCAGAGCTCTCAGCATCGCATCCCAGGTCCACACTCTATCCACTGTACCACCGGTCAGGTAAAGAGACTTACTTGTTGTTGTTAGAGAAAGAGGAAGGGAAAGAGAGATAGACACAACAGTCTGTTCTTTTATGTGCCCTGAACAGCGATTGAACCCACAAGTCTTTGTGTATTGGGATGATGCTCTAACCAACTAATCTGTACAGCCACTGGCATTTTTCTTCTAAGACACAGAGGATGGATGCCCTGGCCAAACAGCTCGGTTGTTTAAACCGTCATCCAGAAGCACAGAGGTTGCTGGTTTCATCCCCAGTCAGGGCACATGTCTCTCTCTCTCCCTTCCTCTTGCTAAAATCAATAAACATAATATGTGTGTGTGTGTATATATGAGATGCGTATCAAAATTAGCCCTTTCTCTGCAATATGAATTCTATTTTCCCTAGATTGTCATCTATCTTAACTTTTGCCATGTATACTTTTAACATTTTAATATGTTTAAATGTATGTCTTGTCTTTTATGACTTGTTTTGTTATAATTAGAAATACTATCATGCCAAACTATTTACATCTGTGATATTCTTGCCCCAAATGCATAACCTCAATGTAAATCACGAGAAAACATCGGACAAATCCAAACAGAGAGTCTGCAAAATAACTTGCCAGTAATTTTCAAATATGTACGGGGGAAAAAAGAGACTGAGGAACTGTCTCAGACTCGAAAAGGCTAAGGAGACATGACAACTAAATCCAATGTGAAGCCCTGGATTACATCCTGAATGACAGAAAGGGTATCAGGTGGAAAACTGGCAAAATTAAATAAGACCTGTAGGAGTAGTTAATAGTATTGTATCAACACCAATTCCTTGGTTTCAAATTATACTATGGCTATGCAAGATATTTAACATTTGGAGAAGCTGGGTGAAGGGTACACAGGAATTCTGTACAATTTTTGCAGTTTTTCTGTAGGTCTAAAATGATTAAAAATAAAAAGGTTTAGCATGTCAAGATTTGAGTTTATGGTTTTATTTTTTTTACACTATAGTCTTTGACCTACCTGTAATATTTAAGGATTGATCCAAATTTCCCCCAGATGGTTGGTTACTCAGTTCTTTTATTAACTAATCCCACTTTTCACCACTGATATTCTTAAATTATCTATTTTTATAATTGATGTAAAAATACACAACAAAATTTACCATCCTAACTATTTTTTAAGTGTACAGTGCAGTAGTGTTAAGTACGTTCATGTTATTGTACAACCAATCTCCAGAACTCTCTTCATCTTGCAAAACTGAAACTCGGCACTCCTTAAACAATAACTCCCCACTCCCCCTCGAGCCCCCCACCCAGGAATCCCATTCTACCTTCTGTTTCTATGAATTTAACTACTTTTGGTACCATTTATAAGTGCAACCCAGCAGTATTTGTCTTTTTTGCGACTGGCTTATGCTGATTAACAAGCCACTAATTTCACAATAAAATGGAAACCTATTCTTGATGCTATTGGCAAAGCCTCTGTTGTCGCTGAAGAAACAAATAGTTGAAGTGCTTGTAATAGCTATTTCTGGAATGTGGATGAGGAAATTGAGGCACAGAGAGGTTAAGTGACCTACCTATTGCTGATCACACAGCTAAGGATAGAGGTTGCACTTGGAACCCAGGATTGGCTCCACAGCTCACCCCCATAGCCTTTGCCCTGGGCTAGAGCTCACAGGACAGCCAAACTTGGAAACCGGCAGCATCTAGCTGGTGTTTGAAAAGAGATGGATGAAGTCATACAAGGAGTAGTGGCCACCAACATTTAATTAAGGGGCAGCAAAGGAGACAACCCAGCAGTATGTCCCCACTGACTGACACACTGTGGGTCCTCAACCACTGTTCATTGGATGAGTCTGAGAAGGAGCAGTCAGAAGTGGGAGGTAAACCAGGGGACTTTTCAGAAGCCAAGGGGAAATTTCTTTTTCAAAAAAGGAGAGTGGCGTGCCTGACCTGTGGTGGCGCAGTGGATAAAGCGTCGACCTGGGAACACTGAGGTCGCCAGTTCAAAACCCTGCACTGGTCTGGTCAAGGCACATATGGGAGTTGAGCTTCCAGCTCCTCCCCCCTTTCTCTCTTTCTCTCTCTCACTCTGTGTCTCCTCTCTAAAATGAATAAAATAAAAATAAAAAATAAAATTATTAAAAAAAAAAAACAACAACAACAAAAAAAGGAGAGTGGCCTGACCTGTGGTGGCGCAGTGGGTAAAGCGTCGACCTGGGAACACTGAGGTTGCCAGTTCAAAACCCTGCACTGGTCTGGTCAAGGCACATATGGGAGTTGATGCTTCCAGCTCCTCCCCCCTTTCTCTCTCTCTCTCTCTCTCACACACACACACACACTCTGTGTCTCCTCTCTAAAATAAATAAATAAAAATTAAAAAATAATAATAAAAAAGAGAGTGGTCGCCTGACCAGGCGGTGGCACAGTGGATAGAGCATTGGACTGGGATGCAGAAGGACCCAGGTTCAAGACTCCGAAGTCGCCAGCTTGAGAGCGGGCCCATCTGGCTTGAGCAAAAGCTCGCCAGCTTGGACCCAAGGTCGCTGGCTCCAGCAAGAGGTTGCTCGGTCTGCTGAAGGCCCGCGGTCAAGGCACATGTGAGAGAGCAATCAATGAACAACTATGGTGTCGCAATGGCAATGAAAAACTAATGATTGATGCTTCTCACCTCTCTCCATTCCTGTCTGTCTGTCCCTATCTATCCCTCTCTCTGTCTCTGTAAAAAAATAAAAAAATAAATAAAAAAGGAGAGTGGTCAACATACTATATGCTGAAAAGAGGTCAAGCTAAAGTCTGAGAAGTGACCTTTAATTTTAGGAACAATGGAGTCATTGATGATAGGCAGTTTCTTGGGACGGTAGGGGTCAGGGTGTGCTGGCAAATGTTGACCAGCCAAATCTCCAAAAAAGTATCCAATATATATATATACGTTTATTATAAATTGTATTGATATAAAGGCTATGTAACAGAATATACAAATAATAAAATATACAATTTCTTTATAATTAAGTCCACTTGTGTATCCATGCTTTCATAAACAGAGGTGTAGTTCCAACATGAATGTTGACTGCTATTTTTATTTATATTTTCAAGTAAGACAAAAAGTGAAACAGTGAATATATGTTGAAACTCCTGGTTCCTCAATGACTTGAGTGACTTCTTTGGTATTCTTGTCCAAAATATCTCAATCTAATCAAGAGAAAACACTGGACAAATCTGAGAATATTTCCCCAATTTTTGGTGCTATTCACAATTCAATTGTTACAGACATGACACTTCTAAATAGAATCTGCATTATTAACGTTTCTCCATTGCTAAATAGAATCTGCATTATTAACGTTTCTCCATTGCTTTCTTAATCCTACACAGTCAACAAAGCCTGATATGTTGTGTTTGCCAGTTTCTTTTTTCTTTCCTTTTTCTTTTTAGATTTTATTTACTAATTTTCAGACAAAGAAAGGAGAGAGAGAGAGAGAGAGAGAGAGAGATAAAGGGGGAAGAGCAGAAAGCATCAACTTCCATATGTGCCTTGACCAGGTAAGTCCAGGGTTTCGAACTGGCGACCTCAGCATTCCAGATCAACGCCTTATCTACTGTGCCTCCACAGGTCAGGCATATTTGCCAACTTCTGTGTTGTAAATACTCCCAACCAAGGCCAATTTCAAATGATCAATTAGATGTCACTAAATGAATTCAGAAGAGATCACCGTAGTACAACATTAGTATCACTACCATACAGATACTATAAATGTAAATAGCCCTGACTGACCAGGCGATGGTGCAGTGGACAGAGCGTTGGAATAAAACGCAGAGGACACAGGTTCAAAACCTCGAGGTCGCCCAGCTTGAGCAGTGGCTCATCTGGTTTGAGCAAGGCTCACCAGCTTGAGCCCAAGGCCCCTGGCTTGAGCAAAGGGTCAAGGCACTTTGAGAAAACAATCAATGAACAATTAAGGTGTCGCAATGAAGAATTGATGTAGCCCCCGGGGTCAAGGCTCATATGAGAAAACAATCAATGAACAATTAAGGTGTCGCAATGAAGAATTGATGCTTCTCATCTCTCTCTGTCTCTGCCAATAAATAAATAAATAAATAAATAAATAAAATGCAATAACTTTAAAAGCCAGTAGTGTAGTGGGGGGGGGGCAAGGGGGTCTATCATGCCCTGGGTGCCACTCGCAGAGGGCACCAAATGGTCTCCAAGAGAAACAAAAAAAGCGTACTACGCCCTCAGGGGGGCGCCAATAAAGTGTCGTGCCCCGGCACCAGTTATGTTCACTAAACTACTGTTAAAAGCACGTACTGCTTCACCAGGTGGTGGCGCAGTGGATAAAGCGTCGGACTTGGATGCAGAAGACCCAGGTTCGAGACCCCAAGGTCGCCAGCTTGAGTGCGGGCCCATCTGGCTTGAGCAAAAGCTGGCCAGCTTGGACCCAAGGTCCCTGGCTCCAGCAAGGGGTGACTTGGTCTGCTGAAGGCCCCGGTCAAGGCACATGTGAGAAAGCAATCAATGAACAACTATGCTGTCTCACAAGGGCAACGAGAAACTAATGATTGATGCTTCTCACCTCTCTCTGTTCCTGTCTGTCTGTCCCTATCTATCCCTCTCTCTGGAAAAAAAAGAAAAAGCATGTACTAATAGTAAAATATAAAATAAACAGAAAGTGAGTTGTGAATATTTATTGTTTTATTTATTTACTTTTAGTGAGCGAGAGAGAGAGACAGACAGGGAGGAGGGGAGAGAAGCATTAACTCATGGTTGTATCAGTTTAGTTCAGTGGTTCTTAACCTGGGTTCTATCGAACCCTAGGGGTTTGATGACTCGGTTTCAGGGGTTCGGAGAAGCCTCTGCCGTGGAGGCCAGAATAAAGTAATACCGTAATTTGTTGTGAGTTCATGCACTTTGTTGGTTTTGTTCTTTGAGCAAGGTGATGTTCATACACGGCTCATTTTGTGCACCAGTAAAAGAACATATACTTATGTCTTGAATTTGGAAAAAATATCATATTTTATTTATCACTAAAGAAGGGCTCGGTGAGCCTGACTTGTGGTGGCGCAGTGGATAAAGCATCCACCTGGGAACACTGAGGTCGCCAGTTCAAAACCCTGCACTGGCCTGGTCAAGGCACATGTGGGAGTTGATGCTTCCAGCTCCTCTCCTCCCCCTCCTCTGTCTCCTCTCTAAAATAAATAAATAAATAAAAGAAATTTAAAAGAAGGGTTCCGTGAATGTGCATATGAAACTGGTGGGTTCGGTACCTCAGAAAAGGTTAAGAACCACTGGAAGTTGTTCACTGATTGCTTCTCATACGTGCCTTGACCAGCCAAGCCAGTGACCCCTTGGGCTTAAGCCAGCAACCTTTGGGCTCAAGGTAGTGACTATGAGATCATGTGGATGATCCCGTGCTCACGCCTGCGATCCTGAGGCCTTTCTTGCCAAGAATGACCGACATTAACGACCATTTCATACAAAAACCCCATATACAATATTGTTCTCAGCTCAGCATAAACCTTTGAAATAAAAATCGGGGGGGGGGGTGGAAGTAACGAAATCTTAGAGCTTAGACATAACTGCCCACATATCCTAATATTTCCAGGAAAGGCCTGAGATTACCCGCCTGCTAAAACAGCTGAAAAGAGAAACCCACTTATTCCCATTAAGCCCCCACATTACCAGCCTTTAAGAAGTTGACAGAGACACAGCCCTAACGAAGACCCCACAACCCTACAGAAGCAGCTCCCTAACACAACTAAAGGAAAAAACCCTAGCGATCGTCAGGAAGAATCAGAGAGGAGCAACCCGGGTGTTGCAAGCCCTGGTTACGCAGAAACGTTAATCACGAGTCATGCGATCTCCAATCATCATGTTCTAGTCTGTCCTCCTACAGGAGGAACAGGTAAGGATTAGCCTACCTGACGATAAACACGAATCTGGGGTATTTCGAACTTCAAGAAAAAGATTCCGCTTATAAAGTAGGGTGAGTAAATAACACGTTACCCTGGGCCACTTAAAATTACTTAGAATCTTGCTTTTTTAGTAGTTACCTTTACTTGCATATTTTTCAAAAAATATATATTTTTTTCATTTGGCTGCCAAAAGGGATAAACTATTTCTTCCCTCCCAGAATGCTCCACTCACGAGCTTGCGGGCCTAATTTAGCACCACTTATTTACATGTCTCCGCCCACTCGCTTCCGCCAGACAGCTACCGTAATAACCAAAATAAGAGCGATACGTATTATCTTACAGACTGTAAGGCTGGAAAACAGCTTTCCGTTTCTCTAGTAGTTTTGATGTTACTCTAAAATAGATTTCATTATAAAGCACTAAACAGAACGCTGATAACCCCAAACTCGACGATAAAAAATCTTCCACCGAATGCATTTGGCAGGATGGGGTGGGGAGGACCGGCTTCCTCCTTGCTCCTTGCAGGAACGGTGAACAGTCCTTTGATCTGTCAACCTTTCTTCCTATGCTCCCATGAAGGTAATCAGAAAGGTTTCTTTTTCAGCCCAAAGACGCTGATAAATAATGCCATTTCAGTGACAGCTGGGAGGGCACTGTGGAAGGTAGGTGGTGAGTTTAGAGCCCCCTCCAATAAAAATACCTAAATCCCCAAACTGGAGACCCCACTGCCAGAGTATGGGGGGGGGGCTTCAAGAGACTACAGGAGCTGGAGTGGATCTGGTGACTCACAAATGGAGTCAAGGGCTGGGTGGGGGAAACATTCAGATTTAGAATAAACCTTCCTCCCTCATCCCCAAATATTGGATACTACTGTACCTGCAGAAGACAAAAATGTACCAGTACGTGGTGCACTCCCAACGCTCAAATATGAAAAAGGATAAGGCCACAGACGCACTACAGTGAGCCCCGATGGCTTGGGAACACACGAGTCAAGAAAAACCTTTGGATTAATTGGTAGTGACGGCCCGAAAAGGCCAGTGGTGGAGCTGGCACCTGCATTCAGGTCCATTTATTGCTTCCTCGACAATCGAAAAGATAAGGGCCAGCAGCTCTGCCTTCCGAATTTTAGGATAGCCATGTGAGTAGAGGCCAGAGCTGAGCCTGCACAGCTGGGACCCCTGGATAACTCCATCCCATATCTAGGGTCCAGCCTGGACCCTTTGGATGAAATAAGAATAGGCTCCCCACCTACCCCAGGCCACATACATTCTGCTGGAACCAGCCTCCAGCACCCTTGTCCTCTGGGTCCACAATTCAATTGTCAAGAGCCTTCCCTGATCCATTTTCCTCACTTCCTCTGTCTCTTCTGAGTTCCCATAGTGCTTTATATCTTCACATACTCCTATAGCACAGTGCTTATCATCACACTAAATTACAGGATCTGCCTGCTCAAGGTGGAAAATTGTGTTTTATTCCACTTGGGGAATTTCCAGTGCCTGGTGTATAGCAGAAGCTTAACAAGTTATAGCAGGTTGTATTAAACCTGCATTGCCTAAGATCTCTCAACTGGAGAGACTGCCTGCCTGCAAGGGCAGACGCTATTGTGCCCCAAGTGCTAGTTAGGTGGTAGAGGGGAGTCGTGCAGGAAATATGCCCTGTGGGAAAGGTTCCCAGGCAGAAAGGATACAGATGAGACTCTGGGTACTGTTGAACATAGAAACTCCTGAGAAAAAGCCGGCCAGCTCCACTGTAAAGAGGCCCAGGGTGACAGAGAGCGCAACCACCAACCTGTAGAGAAGAAGGGAGTTGGCTGAAGTCTTCTGGATTTCTTCTAAGACCCCTCCACTCCCACTATTATTTAATCCTGACTACCGCGCCCCAATGCTCACTGAATGTCCTGCTTCGCATACTCCTCGGGGGTGAACGTGAGAGGCAGACAGGCCTGGATGTTGCTGTCCTAGAGAGCAAGCAAGGCAGAGACAAAGAAGAGAAAGAGGGTGGGAGGACCCGACTGGGTCAGGGCCTAGGGAATGAGCGGGACTGGGCTGGGACCAACGAAGTGGGAATGGGGGCGGGCGGAGGGTGGCCGTGGGTCTTACCCGGGACCAGAATAAGGTGATGACGACCACCAGATGCGCCAGGAGCGTCAGGAAACGAGAGGGCACGAGCGCTGAGATCCCGCCCATGGCCCTCAGAGGCAGTCGCACCGCCTGGAGGAGAGGCTGTGGCCTCTACGGCTATAAACTCAGGGATGGCCACTTCGTCAAGTCTCCAAGGTTAGCTTGCAAAAATTCCTAGCTTTCTTCCCGCCGCCGCTGGCACCGCCCAGTTGCCTTGGCAACAGCGTAAACGGGCACGCTGGGCCCGGGACTTTGAAAATCTCGCGAGAGCAGTAAAACGTGCAGTCGCTCTGAGCCTCCGGGACAGCGCAGAGATGGCTTCCGCAGGGGGAGGCTTAGGCAGTTGGCCCATGGCGGGCCATCGGCACGGCGGAGCGATTTCTGCGCAGTGCGGCGCGGCCCCGCACGGCCGAGTCTGCCCACGCGGGGCCGGAGGAGAACAGAAACCCGCCTGAACCAAGCCGGGGGGCATCCCTTCGTGTTGCCCACGCAGGGAGCGTCTCGGCCCTTCGGCCTCACTGCATTGCCCAGGATGACCCTCCGCGTAAGAGCTGCTCGTCGCAGACCGCTCTCACCGCCACGCGGGTTAGGGAACCGCAATGCCCAAGGCATGGACGCTCTCTCCCCGTCACTCCTCCGCACCCGTCTGGCTTCCTAGTGACCTGGGCCAGAGGAGACGGAGGAACTGAACGTTAGAGAGGTTGATGTCCCCAGATTGTCCGGTTGTCGCTTATTTTCATGGAGCCCCAGGTTGTGCAAGGACCCCAGACCTAAACCTATCTTGATTCGGATCCCCCCCCCCCTGCCGACTCCCCAGACAACTTTGCTCAGTTTGGTGATGAATTTAAAAAGTGCAGAAAATGGCTAGTTTTCTTGAACTAGGATGTGGAAGAGAGGCCTGTTTTGGGAAGAAAGTAGACTAAGCCAGAAAGACGGGAAGTAGAGGAAGGAAATAGTACCCGCATCCCTCCCGAGGCAAAGAGCAGTTAATGAAGCAGAAGCTACTCCAATTTCCTTAGCTCTTTGAGGTGTGGATGAGGCAGGTTAGTAAGAAATTAGGAAAATTTCCTGGCAAGTGGAATGAGGGAAACAGTTAAAAATAGTTAAACAAGGCGGAGCAATTAACAGCCTGCTAATAAAGTCGTTAACGATTTTATCTTCCCTAATCAAGGACATTTAGGAACATATGGTTTATATCTCGTCTCCCTACCCAAACCTCTTCCATCTTGGGTGGGACAGGCAAACTCATCAAGTCAGGTGGACCCAATTGCTTCTTTCCCTTGAGGTAACCATCACCATGAGACTCTCAGAATGACAACGATGGCACCTAAAGTACAGTGACAGGTGGGCTTCATGTACTCTCCAACGTGGGGACTACAGTTCAGCAAGCAGGGAAACATTCTTAGCACAAACAAGGTGCAAGGACCGCCGGAAGGGCTCCTGGTGCTTTTCTCCCCTCTGTAACAAATGGTTTTTCTCCTGGGAATAGAAAGCCCAGACCCTCAGAGCTAAGCTCTCCCAGTGACAGTTTATCAGTTTGTTCACAGATGAAGGAAGCACTGTCATAGTATAAAAGTGAGGAAAGACAGAGACCAGCTTTTGCAAAGTGAGGTCCCTAAAACAGAGAATGACAAGGAGTCAGCTGTGTAAATATCTGGTGGAGGAACAGCAAGGGCAAAAGTCTTTAGGTGGGAACAAGCCCAGTTTGTTGAACAGAATAGAAGTTTGTGTGTCTAAAGCTGAGCAATGGAAGGGGAAGAAAAGATCAGGGTGAGGTGGGATGGGTCAGGTCATGTCTGGTCTTGCGGCCACAGGGAGGGACATGGTAAACTTTGTGTTCTACTGTAAAAGAGGACTTTGATTGTAACATGGAGGATAGATTTTAAGAAGATTTTAAGCAGAAGGCTAGTGAAGAAGCCACAGAGTTATCCAGGAAAGGTAGGATGAGATTGGAGAAGAGTGGGGTTGAGAAGGTAGAATATAGCCTGACCTGTGGTGGCGCAGTGGATAAAGCGCCAACCTGGAATGCTGAGGTCGCCAGCTTGAAACCCTGGGCTTGCCTGGTCAAGGCACATATGGGAGTTGATGCTTCCTGCTCTTACCCCCTACCTCTCTATCTCCTGTCTAAAATGAATAAAAATCAAATATTAAAAAAAGGTAGAATAAAGTGGAAGAAATCAAGAAGATAAGAAGGCCTTAACATGGGGCTGTTGGTTGGTGAGAAAAAGGGAGGGATGACAGATTTTGCGCTCTAGCAGCTGGAAGTCTGGGATAATCTCAAATATACTACACACACATATATTCTCACACCATTCCTACTAGATGGTAAGAACTGGGTAGTCACATTTCACATTGTGAATTAATGAACAGCCAGCAGGCATTTAGGTCTGTCTTGTCATTTTCCATGGCCTTGGTTTACAGAAGCCTGTCCTAGAGAAGCCTTTTCAAAAGTGTTGAGTTTTAGAGCCAGCCTGTGGTCATAGGAGGTACTGGTTGTCCTTCACTCGCTCTGATGACAGCAGCGCACAGGCCTCAGGCCATCAGCTCTGTCTCTGAATCTGCACTATCCAGCAGAACTTCCTATGATGATGGAAATATTTCATATTGTCTCTGCCCAGTAGGAGAGCCAGCTAGCTCAGTGTGGCTGTTGAACACCTGAAATGTGGCTAGTGAGAAGGAACTGAATTTAAAATTTTTAATTTAATTTGAATAGCCCCATATTGAATACCCACCTAGTGGCTACAATATTGAGCAATGCAGCTCTGGAAAGAATAATTTATTGGTGTCTAAAGTTTGAAAACTGGTTGGATGAATGGAGGAAATTTAAATATCAGAGAGTACTATGAATGTTGACACTGGACTGATCATACTTCACACCTGCTGGAGAACCTCTCTGAGCCTAGAGATCAAGTCCATGTACCCTGGTACCATGTTCATTGACCCAACTTCCCTTTCTAGCAAAAATGTTCACCCCATCCCTTCTTACCTACCCAGACATGTCTCCTCCCTCAAGAAACCAGGCTCTTGCCCACTATAACCATAGTGCTTTACTCAAACTATCCCTAAATTTCACACATACTTTTTGAATATGCACTGTATTCCTATACTGTGTGTTAGGAATACTTATTTTCTACTTCTGAATAGCTTAGAGCAGAGGTCCCAAACTACGGCCCGCGGGCCGCATGCGGCCACCTGAGACCATTTATCCAGCCCCCGCCACACTTCCGGAAGGGGCACGTCTTTCATTGGTGGTCAGTGTATGGAGTACTGTATGTGGCGGCCCTCCAACCATCTGAGGGACAGTGAACTGGCCCCTGTGTAAAAAGTTTGGGAACCCCTGACTTAGTAGTGAGGGAAACAACCGAGGAAACGATGGAAATATGGTATCCTACGTGTTATCTTGGGGGAGAAACAGGAAACTGTTGTAATAATTCTCCTGTCGGCCTTCATACCCCATTCCCAGTTGGGGGAAAGGGAGGAGGGAGCTTCTGAATTGAGTCTTGAGGGGTACGTAAGAACCAAGCTGGTAGAAGGATTGGGAAGACCATCAAGCAATACTTCCAGGAACAGGGGCACAGAGACATTTGGGACCAAGGTGAGTGTAGGCAGCTGTAAATGAATCGGCAGGGTTGTCACATAGGAGATGAGAAGGCAGTAACTGAAGAATCAAGCAAGAATATTAAAAATAATGACAACCATAATAATTGTGTGATAAGTACCAGCCAGGCTCTGAGCACTTTATCTGTAGTAAATAAACTAATGATAATGTATTATTTTACAGATGGGGAAATTGAGACATAGGGAGATTCAATAACTAGCCCAAGTTGCACAGCTAGTGAGTAACAAAAGTTTGCATGTGAACTCTGGCAACCTGGCCCCAGAGCACATGTGCCTAGAAGCTCTTGGCCCTGGGGGCCCAGCCAGTAAATTAGGACTTAACCCCAATGTTAAGCCGTGGCGTCATGGGATCATGTTTCCATTTTTAAAAGGTGATTCTCTCTGACTCTTTTGGAGGCAGACAGACCATCAAAGGCTCTATTACAATAATCCACTGAGAGAGACTGAGGGGGTGGCGATGGGAATGGGCTATGAAGGCTGACAGGGGAATTGCAAAGGAAATGGAGTTGACAGGACTTGGTGACTGGGAGTGGGAAGTGAGAGAGAAGGAAGAGGCAAGGCCAATTGCTGGGAGTGCAGAAGGACTGGAAAGTAAGGATGACAAGGTCAAATGGAGCTATCCAGCAGGCACTGGCCATCTGAATCCAGAGATTGGGGCCCGCGGCACACAGGTGATGGCTGACTCCAGGGAAGGTGCACTAGGAGGGAAGACAAGTGAGGGAGTAAGAGCCAGGGGAATGTCAGCAGGTGAGTGTCAAGACAGCCAAGGGAGGAGAAGGCTCTTAAAGATGTCGCTTGCGTCATTTAAGACGAGGTCCGAATAATAGCAGTGGGCTGTGACATCTTTGTAGTCCTTGATAACTTTCCTGAGGGCCACTGCGCACAATGCGCAGACGTTTGGCTTGGAAAGGGAGTGAGATCCAGCATGGCCTCTTTTGTCATATCAGCCTGTTGAACTCTTCTCATCCTTCAAGAAGCAAATGGGGGTAATCTTTAGAGGTTCCCAGTTCTATCTCACCTGAGGACTTAAAAAAAAGAAAAGAAAAAGAAAAGATTGATGTTTATTGTGATCAAAATCAGAACAGTGGTTGCCCCTAAAAGAGAGAGGCAGGGATTACTTGGGAAGTGCCAGGAAAGAACTTCCTGGGGTGAACGTTCTATATCTTGAAAAGGTTCTTGGGTGCATTTGTCAAAATTCATCACTTCAGACCTATGTATTTCATTGTGTAAATTATCTGTCAAAATTGTGAAAAGTGGCAAAATTACCGATGTCGGAGTTCTACCCTGGACGTCTAAGTCAGACCCTCCGAATCGGCTTGTGTGTGACTATCTGGGAGGCGAGCGATTGTTAACGTGCGGCCGGGGCCCAAACGCATTGCTGGAGCAGCTGATGTCACCGCTTCAGGGACCTTGGGCTCGGGTTTGGCTCTAGCACTCTGGGTCTGGTGTCCGTTTCTGCGCAGGTGCGTCCCTCCTGTGCTGGGAGCTCCGCTTCCCGCAGGTCACCAGCTCGGGGCCCACCGCTCGTCCGCAGGACGCCCGGGAGGGGCCGAAGGGACCGCTGAGCCCGAGCCCGCAGAGCCTCTGCCGGGTTGGTGTGCCCCGCTCATTCCACAGGATGAATGCGCGGGCGCAAGCACCACGTGGCGAGTTCAGGTAAACCCTAGGTCCTCGATCTCTGAGACTTCGGTAGGCTGGAAACCAAGCTCTCAAGTGGTTATAAGGAAAACGGCCCGCGGATGTGGCCGGTCGACCTCGTGGCGCAACGGTAGCGCGTCTGACTCCAGATCAGAAGGTTGCGTGTTCAAATCACGTCGGGGTCACGTCTTTTGCTACTTTAAAAAAATTCCCATCATTTTCCGTTACGTTCGAGCCTCAGCGCCCACGCTGGGAAAGCATCTTGTAAGTGCCTGAAGGAGAGGGCTTCCGGCGCGAAGTCCCGTGCAGTCCGGCCCGGGTCCCCGACAGTCTCGCGGTGGTTTGTGCTGCAGGGTCAGCAGCTGTAAATCGGAGCTTAATATGGCGTTCTCGAGGACTAGGCGCGTGGTTCGGATCGCTCAACCCAGCGAGTCCGGCGCTCGCGACGAGAATGTCGCTGGGTTAGTTCAACGCCTTGCGTACCGTGTCCACCGAGCAGGGCAGGATCTCACGGATGAAATCCCTCCGCAACTTGGGCGAACAGTTCTTGATTGAGGAATAAGAATTCAGACCTCAGACAGAAGCCCCAGGGTTGGGTTATGTAGACGAGGTGGCCGAGTGGTTAAGGTGATGGACTGCTAATCCATTGTGCTGTGCACGCGTGGGTTCAAATCCCATCCTCGTCGGATCCCGGTTCTTATTGTTTATGCCAATTTTTGTAATTCAAAAGTAAGAATTTCTCGTTACGTTCCGTCTGCCTACATTAAATTTCTATGTTATCACTCCACTTTCTCTTGTTAGCAGTCGGATTTTTTCATAAGAATAGGGAAAGGAAAAAAAAATAAGAATAGGGGAAGGTTGCTTATACAATGACACCGGATGTTAACTCACTTACCATGGAGCTGACCTGGCCAAGAAAAGTGGCTCCTAAACACCTGACGTGAGGCGCCGTGGCTTAGTTGGTTAAAGCGCCTGTCTAGTAAACAGGAGATCCTGGGTTCGAATCCCAGCGGTGCCTACGTGAGTTTGTGTGTCTTTTGCTAAGACAGTGCTATAAGAGTCTGAGCTTCGGGATATCCATCCTTATAGAATTTCCTTTATATCCATATTCTCTCCGAGCAAGCAATTTTCCATTTCGGTTTGGGTTCCTGAGCACGATTTAAAAATGGCCAGTCTTGAGCTCCTTATTTGTGCTTCAGCCTGCTGCCAAGCACAGAAGTCGCAGCATTTATGTTTGTTCCTGAAATGCTTGGTAATTCACTCTTCGCATCCTGTTCATTTCTCCCAAAGCAATTATACCCATTTAAAATCTTTCCTAGAGTTATCAGTAATACCAATTCTTTATAGTACTGTATTTTACCCCCTTGTTGGTTGTGGCTGGCTGGTTAGCTCAGGGAGTTGGAGTGTGGTGCTAATAATGGGAAGGTTGTGGGTTCAATCCCTGCGTGGGCCAAGAGGAGTAGTCTTAGTGGCTTCTATTTGTTTTTGTGATTTTTTTTCCCTTTTTCTTTCCTTCTTTATATTCTTTTGCCCTGACCAGTTCTCAATTGGTAAAAGCACCCTCCTGATACAACTATGTTAATTAAGGGTTGGGTTGCGGTCAGAGCACACACAAGACAAACAATGAATGCTTAAATGGGTGGAACAACAAATAGATGTTTCTCTCTCTCTCCTCCCTTCCTTTTCAAATCAATCAATAAAAAAATTTTAAGTGTTTTTACTGATTTTCTTGTTACTGGGAAAGGCTTGAGAAACATCGCCAACCCCGGAACTTTACATACAAAAGAGAAAAGTGTTGAGACACAGTCCAAGTGCTAGTGTTTTCACGGAGAGAAGGAAGGTTCAAAGAAATTGGAACTCTTATCCGTGAAGTCTTTCTAAATCTCCTGACTATAATATGGTGGCTGCAGGAACTCACCATGTGTACTGTCCACAGATGCCAGGGGATGGAACAAAGATTGTCTCAAACCATACATGTGGCATTGGTCAGTGTATGTGGGAAATGGGGTCAGGAATGGAGCTAACAAGTTCTTCCTGTTTTTCTCCACAGACAAGATGTCCAATTAGCCCAGTCCACGACTGTCCACTTTAGGATCTGAGAAGACAATCCCTTCCCTTTTGCTTCTGGAGCGCCTTGGTTCTGTTTCTGCTTTTCTTGGGTCTCTGGGCCATATCTGTGTCCTGCAGTTCCCTTCAGACCTGCTGCCTAAGAGCAGGAACCATATCCTTCCCCATATAGCCTGGGGCCCCCACCTCACTCCCAGTAGTACTGGCCGCTCCAGGAAAAAGACAGCCCCTGATTCCCATTCCTTTGGCTCATCAATCCCTGTAATGCCACACAGACACAGCCTCAGCCTTAGCAGCAGCAGCACTTTAATTCCACAAAAACTCAGAAAGCCAAAACTCATTAGAACATTCCACAACAGGTGGGCTTCAAAACCAGCAACCAATCTACTGAACCCTGAGAGCAGTGAGACCCCTCCCAACTCACCCCCTCTACCATGCAATGCATTCCTCGTAGCTCCACCCTGGTCTGGCTGAAACGGAATGGCTGGGCGCCAGCGAGCAGAAGCAGATTATCCATCTGTAGGTGCGGATCCTCGTCTGTGTGGTGTGGCCAAGAACCACTCAAGCTCCCATAGACACTGGCACCTGAGATGTGGCCACTGAAGTACGAGTGGCCACAGTGGGAGCAGGGGCTTCCTCTGTTCTCCTTTCTTGATCACATATGGCAGTCATCATGTCTCCCAAGCCAAGACCCAAAGGCCTGGGTTCCCAGGGACTGTGTGCTAGCTAGGGAAGATAGTTGGGGAGAATAAAGTAGCTACAGTTGGCCAACAGAATAGAAGCTGAACATCATCCCCTCCCACCAGAAAAGCATCCAGAACTTCCCCATATACACCTGCAGAATGCCCAGCAAGTGGACACCGGCCTGCTAAATAAGTGCATCTGAAAGAGCCTCCAATATATCGTTCTCCCCACCAGAGCTCTTTGAAGAGTCCTTAGGATCCCGCTGGGTCCTGGCCTGGCCTCTCTTGCCCTCCTGGTTACTTGCACAGAGCCTCCAACACCTCTAAGGTGCGCCGGATATCTCGGACTTGGCGCGCCAGCCCCTGCACCGGCTGCAGAGCCCTCTCCAGCTCTTCACAGCGCGCGAGCAGGGTGTACATCCCCTTGATGCTCATGTCCACGGCTTCGCCTAGGGAGTCCACGGCGTCGCGATAGGTCTGGATGCAACCTACGCTCAGTGCTGTCAGCTCCTGCACCGCGCCGCCCAACCCGCGAAGCAGACGGTCCACTCTGCCGCCCAGCTCCCGACTCAGCCGCTCCAAGTCCCGCAGCACGTCGGGGTCGATGGGGGGGATGGCCGGAGTGCATAAGGACCCTGAACAGGGCGGCGCAGGGGCAGGGAGCGGGGGCACCGGTTGAGAGGTGCTGCTCAGACGGATCTTGAGTTGCAGATTGTTGGCAACAAAGTGGGTGAGGTCGCCGTGGCGGCTCACCGTGCCCTCGAGCTCCAGAGGGCTGGAAATGGTGGCGCGACGCCCGCCGCCCGCACCAGACTCCGCACCCCCCGCGGACCCGGAGCCGCCGCACGCCCCGCTCAGCCCGTCTAGGCTGCGGCTGTCCTGAAGGCGGCTGGAGAACGACCTGCCAGCCCTGCCGGCCGCCCCCTCGCCGTCTTCCTCCTCCAGCTCAACATCCATGCCGCCGCCTCCCGGGCTCCCCCGACGGCAGACACTTTCGAATGCAGGCTTGTCCTCCCGCGGCTCAGGGTCCTCGCGTAGAGAAGTGTCGTGCTCGGGACCCGGCGCCCCCTGGCGGCTCGCCGGTCCACGCGGCGTCACTGCGCGGTTGGACTCGTTCTCCGGAGCCTCCCGTTCCGGCCAGTGGACGACGCTGCAACTCGGAGTCTTCGGGGACGCCCTGGCGTGGCGGCTCGAGCCTCCAACGTGCTCGGCCTCTTCCTCCCCCGACACCCGGAAGCCTGAGGGCGGCCCAGAGGGCGTTCGGCCCGGCCCGCCGCCAAAGATCGCGGCTTGCTGTCCCCCCAGAGCTAGAAGGTCTGCCTCGGGCCCAGGCTGTCCCCGGAACGACTCCATACTGCAGTTGGGGGAAGGAACCGAGGAATTGCTTCTCCCCGGCTCGGGAGGCGTCGGCGGCGCCTTTAAGGGGCGTTGGTAGAGGCACGCCGAAACGCTGCGGGCTGACAATGGGAAGGACGGGAGCAACACTCTGATTGGCCACGGCGACCAGGAAGTCCCGGAAGAAGAGCTGTTATTGAACAGCCGGACACAAGTGAGAGCCAGCGGGGTGGAGATTAAGAGGGTGACAGCTGCTCTCCTCGCTCCGCCCTTTCGAAAAATTGAGGGGGCGGATCTTAAAGACGAAGGTTCTGAAATACCAGTCCTCCAGGGGCTGAGCTGAGACTTTTCCCGCCCTCAACTGTTGCTTAGCAACCACACCGCGGCAGGATCAGACCTGGGACCAAAACAATATCTCCCGCTTGGACCTTCGAGATTGAACCGCACCTACTTGAGCAGGAAGGATGAACACAAGCCTCAGCAGAACATGAATAGTTCGTACCGTTATCCTGGGCCCACAGAACTAGCAGATAAACTACCCAGAGCGACTAGCGCTGGACGGCGAAGCGGATATGGGCTTTCCTGGGCTTTAGCCACGCTGTTTTCTCCTACCCCATACAGAGTCTCTTCCCTTGTAGCCGTTATTTTGCCACTAGGTAAAATATTTAGTAAGTGAATGTCTCCATATGAAGATCAGAGCCCTGGTACCATTCTGACCTCATCTCTTCCTTCTCATCCCCTTCCTGGTCCTCCTGGAGCCACATGAAGCTAGCTGTTCCTCTGAGGGACAAACACGCTCCCCACCTCAGGGCTTTACTTGCGCTAGACTTTTCTTTCTTTCCTTTTTGAGGCTGAGTCTACCAAGAAAAAAATTCAACTTGGATATTTCTCCTTTCTTTCTCTCTTTCAGGTTCTTATTTGAATGTTATCTTTTCAGTGAGACTTCTCCTTACATCCTGTTTAAATTTTTACCACTTTGCCAACAACCCGCAGTCTTCCCTCCCTGCCCTTTCTCCGTAGCATTCATCACCATCTGACATACTATATATTTGACTTACTTGCTCATGTAAACTCCAGGAGGGTAAGGCATTTTGTCTGCTTTGTGCTCTTCTCTATCTCAAGTGCTCAAAACAGTGTTTAGTGTATAGTAGTAGTAGGTGCTCAATAAATATTTAAGAAAATGAGGCCCTGGACAGGTAGCTTAGTTGGTTAAAGCCTCCTCCTGATACCCCAAGGTTGTGGGTTTGATCCTTTCAGAATATATACACGACTCAACCAATAAATGCATAAACAAATGGAAACAAATTGATGTCTCTCTCCCTTCCTAAAATCAATACATTTAAAAAAAAGAAAATGACCTGACCAGGCGGTGGCGCAATGGATAGAGTGTTGGACTAGGATGCAGAAGACCCAGGTTCGATACCCCGAGCTTGCCAGCTTGATTGAACGCGGGCCCATCTGGCTTGAGCAAAAGCTGGGGCTCCAGCAAGGGGTGGCTGGTGTGCTGAAGGCCTGGGGTCAAGGCACATGTGAGAAAGCAATCAATGAACAACTATGGTGTCACAACGGCAACGAAAAACTAATGATTGATGCTTCTCATCTCTTTGTTCCTGTCTCTCTGTCCCTATCTATCCCTCTCTCTGTCCCAGTAAAAAATAAAGCTTAAAAAAAAAGAGAAAATGATTCCACATCATAAATCCCATTTTTTGGGCTTGAACTCATTCAAGATGTGTTTCTATCACTTGCACCTAGAGTCTATTACATCCTTAAGTGTTAATGTTCTTATTTTTCAAATCTTATTTCTTTTATTTTTTAAGTGAGAGGAGGGGAGATATTGAGACAGACTCCTGCATACCCAGACCGGGATCCACCTGGCAACCCGCGCCTGGGGTTGATGCCTGAATCAACAAAATCACTGACTAGGAGAGGGGGAGAGAGAGAAGCCAGTGGTTGCTTCTCCTGTGCACCATGACCAGGAATTGAACCTGGTACATCCACACACCAATCTGACGCTGATGCTCTATCCACTGAGCCTCCTGGAGATTTAAAATTGGATACCTGACCAGGTGGTGGCACAATGGATAGAGTGTCAGCCTGGGATGCTGAGGACCCAGGTTCGAAACCCCAAGGTTGCCAGTTTGAGTGCTGGCTTGAACACGGGGTTGCTGTTTACTGGCTTGAGTGTGGGATCATAGACATGACCCCATGGTCTCTGGCTTGAGCATAAAGGTTGCTGGCCTAAAGGGTCACTAGCTCAGCAGGAGGCGCCCAGAACCCCGCTCCTCCTCAAGGCACATATGAGAACAACTGAAGTGCCACAACGATGAGTTGATGCTTCTCATCTCTCTCCCTTCCTGTCTGTCTCTGTTTCTCCCTAAAAACAAGGGCTCTCCCACTTACTAGTTATGTGAGTTTTGGCAGATCATGTGTCTCAGTTGCCTTACCTGCTAGGGTAAACCTACAGCAAACATCACACTTAACAGTGAAAACTTAATCAGGAACGGGACACCATCAGTATTGTTTCTATTCACTTGTGTACTAGATCCTGACCAGAGCAGTAAAACAAACAGAAAAAGACAACTTCTAGGGTACAGCACTGTTCAGTTGCTCCCAGGTTGGCAGGGACAAACCAGGAGAAAGACTAGAGGTCAGAGAAGTGAAAGTGAGAAATAAGAGGTGGCAGAGATCAGGCTTCGTAGAGGGTCTGAGGTCGCCAGCACCACCAGACCCTAGGAGTTAAAACAGAGGAAAGAAAAGACAGTGGGGGCGGGGTGGCCGGCAGCTGACCAGGTCAGTATCAGAGCTGAGGGCAGAATGCTACCAGGGGCAGCGACGTGGTACCCAACCTGGCATCCAGCATGGACAACTCCCCAGCCTCCTCCCATTGGGCACAGCTTCCTTCCCAGCAAAGTGTCCATCTGTAAACATCTATACGCATCATTATAAAATGTTTCAGCCTTTACTAAATAAAAAGAGGTAGAATACAGATAAGGGAGCAGGTCAGAGATCCCCACCTTCCAACTACACATATACAGACATACTGAGTAAATGACAGGGATCATTCAAGGGACAGACTGAAGGGCCGAGGGTGGCAGCACCCTCCGAGAGTGGGCCCGAACCCAAGGGTGGGCTGAGACCTGGGCCAAGGGCAGACGTTCTGAGGGGTTATGTTTGAGCAGCTTGGAGATGAGGTCCTGGGCTCCCACGGGCATGGAAGAGGGGAACTTCAGGTCCACCTGCAGCAATAAAGGAGAAAGAAGGATCCGTGAGCTTCATCTTGGCTGCTTTTCCCTCGACTGCCCAGTCTATCTGAAGAGTTACATAGGTAGGCCCCAAGACTACGTCCTTCGCACCCCCAACCCCTAAGCTCCGCAGCCCGCACAAAGCCCTCTGACCTTGACGATGCGCCGGTAAGTTTCATTGTGTGATGCACTCTCAAAGGGGGGGTTTCCCACCAGCAGCTCATAGCAGAGTACTCCGATGCACCACAGGTCCACCTTCTCGTTGTGCGTGCGCCCCTCAATCATCTCTGGAGGCAGGTAGTCCAGGGTGCCACACATCGTCTTCCTCCTGCGTGGGGTGCAGGAGTGGGCAGGGATGCCAGAGACAAATGGCCTCTCCTTTCCCAGCTGCCTGACGACAGGGAGGCCCCAGGATGCACCAGGGGAGCGTTCTAACCTGGTTCTGACAGGGCTTTTGGGGTAGCAGTGGCGTGAAGATATAAACCAGAGCCCGAGGTAGGTTTACACACTGCCTCAGCATTTCCACACTGAGGGATATGTCTTAATCAGATAAGAGGGCAATGTTCATCTTAAAATTAAAGGAAAAACTGGAGACATCTTGAATGTCCATCAAGCATGTCCCGCTTAAATAAGTCACATTACATCGCTACAATGCAATGCTATGAAGCCATGTGGGAATATTCTCAGCATGGTACGGGTCCCAATATATTGAATAAGAAATCTGGGCAGCCTGCCCTGGGGTGGCACAGTGGATAGAGCATCAACCTGGGACGCTGAGGTTGCCAGTAAGCCAGGGCAAGGCACATACGGCAAGCAACCAATGAACAACTAAAGTGAATCAACTATGAATTGATCATTCTTGGCCCCCCCCATAAAATCAATAAATAAAATCTTTTTCTTTTATTGCGATTTTATTTATTCATTTTAGAGAGGAGAGAGACAGAGAAGGGAGAGAGAGGGAGTAGGAGCAGGAAGCATCAATTCCCATATATGCTTTGACCAGGAAAGCCCAGGGTTTTGAACCAGAGACCTCAGCGTTCCAGGTTGACGCTTTATCCACTGTGCCACCACAGGGCAGGCAATAAATAAAATCTTAAAAAAAAAAATCTGGGCAACAAAATCGTGTCTCCTATTTTTGTAAAGATATTGCCGTCTATATATTTACATGAAGACATATCCAAATGTTTCTGGATAACAAGATCTGGAGTGGTTTTATTCTGAACATCCCAGCCTCAACCCAGGGCTGGCCTCCTGGCTCCTGTACCTCAGGGAGGGGGCATGCACAGACCAGCCGAAGTCAGCAATCTTTAACTCCCCCTGCAGCCCCAAGAGCAGGTTCTCTGGCTTTATGTCTCTGTGAATCACTTTCTTCCTGTGGCAATACATCAAAGCATCTGCCAGCTCCTCCATGATCTGGGAAGGCCAATGACAGGCAGTCAGACAAGGATGGGTCTCCGGAGGCAAGCAGCATCCCCCAGCCTCAGGCCCACTGCAGGCGTCCCAGGCGCCCACCCCTTCCCAACCGTGGCTGTTCGCTGATCGTCAAAAGTGCGGCATTTCTGCAACTCCTTGTAGAGCTCCCCACGGGGGGCATACTCCAGAATCAAGTAGATCCTTCGACGGTCATAGAAATAGTTGTAGAGACGTAAGATGTTGGGATGCCTGAAAAAAGAGACAGAAGAGGCCTCAGGCCAAAGCCTGGCTGAAAGAAATGGGAAAGCCTGACTTGTTGTGGCGCAGTGGATAAAGCGTTGACCTGGGAACATGGAGGTCACCAGTTCAAAATCCTGCACTGGTCTGGTCAAGGCACATATGGGAGTTGATGCTTCCAGCTCCTCCTCCCTTTCTCTCTTTCTCTCTCTCTCTCTCTCTCTCTCTCACTCTGTGTCTCCTCTCTAAAATGAATAAATAAAAATAAATTAAAAAAAAAAAAAAAAGGAACTAAGGTCTAACTCCGTTGGTTATGTCTGGTGTCATTTGAGGTTAACATTCATGGTAGTTAAACAACTTTATGAATATACAAAACCACTGAATTGTACAGTTAAAAGAGTGAATGTTATGATATTTGAATTCTATCTAAATAAAACTAGTTTTTAAAAGAGAAGGGGTTCATGCATAACTTGTGCAAGTAAAAAAAAAAAAAAGAAAGAAATGGGAAAGATGACAGGTCCCATATGGGGCAAATGGCGGTCAGATCTAGACCAGGCTGCGGACACCAGGACTGGAAGTGGTAAGGAGGAACTGAAAATAGCTCCCCGATTCCGGATTCTGGCCAGAATTGAGAGCTCAGTGGAGCTAAGTGGCCAGTCTGGATGTGGTGGGGTTGAAAGAGGAGCTGGGGGAGGGAGCAAAAGGGCTTTGGCTCAGTGGGCATTGACCATACATACTGCAGGTGGGCCTGGATCTCGATCTCCCTGCGAAGCTGGTGCTCCACACCCTCCTTCTCTATCTGAGATTTGAAGAGGACCTTGAGCGCCACGATGAAATGGCTTTTCTTCTCCCGGGCTAAGTACACGTTTCCAAACTTGCCTTTGCCCAGAGGACGCCCAATCTCAAAGTCATCAATTGTGAAAGACCGCCTGATGACAGAATGGGGTAAAGGCAGCTGAGCACAGCTTTGGGGGCCACCCGAGGCACCTGCCTTTTCTCTGCACTGGTCTGGTACCTCAGCCCACCCCTCCCTTAGCCCCGTGTTCTCTTCCAAGGGAGATGAAGATAGATCAGGCTCTCTTGCCTACATCCCTATGCCTCCTGCCCTTAGCTTCTGCCTCCCTCATTTCCTCCCTGTTCACTGTCTCCCCGCCACCCCATGCCTTGCACACTTACATTAAGTTGGGTGTCCCACTGCTGTTCTGGCCAGGGGCAGCTAAGAAAAGATCAGGTAAGTTGAGGCTGTCCTTTGACTTCAGCCCTGCACCCTTCCCAGACTCTAGTCCTCTCGGGTCAATCCTCTTCCCCTTGTCCCACTTACCTGTGGGCTGGGCATTGGAGCGGCCCATGAGGACGAGCGAAGATGGGGTGGTGGGCTCCTTGTGGAGGACTCTCTGTGGCAGGGTGTTCAGGCCAGACTGAGCCTGAGAAGGAGAACAGGGAGATCTGAGGATGCCTTGGTCCCAGTGACCAGGTTAGGATGTGCTGTGTAGCAGCATTTCAAAACTTGCTATGGAACTGCCCACCCAACACCCACCCAACGCCAATTCAAACTGGAGCACAGAGACAAAATTGCTACTCAGCCCCAAGAATCCGCTCAGAATCCCATATTAATGGGTTATTAATAAACAAGCTAAGTCAGCTTAAGATGAGCAGCAAAGGACTTACCCCAATACCTAGCGTTTCACCTCTTTGGCCCTGGCCCACACCACATTCTCAAGCATGAAGCTGTCCAACCTCTATAGGCCTGTCCTCCCCACTGATTCACCCAGCTCTTCACCCCAGGGCAGAAGAGGGCATCTCTACTGTTCATTCATGAGGTAATGAGCATTCACAATTCAAGGAGTTTTAACACAGCGATATTCTCACAGTCCCCTAAAAAGCTCAGTCTGTTAAGGCTTAGATAGGTGTTTGAGGCCTTGAATATTCAGCAAATACCAGTATTTACCCCTTTGCAACAACAGGCTTTAGAGACACTGAGGGATACAAGTTCTGGGTAATATACAAAATTTTCTTTTGAGAGTAACCAAAGTAGAAGTGACAGTGGTTTCTCATTCGGCCTCCATCCCTCACAGCCTCACTCAGTGTTCCATGAGGGAGACAGCTGGTGGACAAGGGGACAGGTGGACCCTCCAGAATGCCCAAGGCCTACAGGCAGAGCAAAGCCTGTGTGGCTCCTTCCTTCTTCTTCCTCCGCGAAGGGAAGAAAGCCTCAGTGCCCCTAAAAACCTGTTCCCAGTGATACTATCATGACCTGAAGGCCCGACCCTGCCAGCTCAGTGTTAGCATTTGTGTATAACAGGTAGGTTTAGCCCTGCAGAGGCGCTCACAGGCAGGCCAGATGCAAGCTGGCAACACTTGACAGGGGTGGGGAGAGAGTAAGTGGGAAATTCCTTACCGTCTGCCGGCCGTAGGGCCAGGGGTGGGCGTTCTCCTTCTGAGTCATCCTTAGAGGGAAAGGGGGAAGAGAGCTGAGCAAACAAGGGGAACAAAACCCTAAGGAGCAGGAGCAGGAGCAGGAGTGAGCTAGAAAGGGACCGATTTAGCCGAAAGCGATTGCCTGGGGCTGGAGAGAAGGAGCAAGACAACACTTTGACTGCATCAGGGCGCACTCGGGCGCGGGTACCTACGACTCTGCCCAGCAACACGCCCCGCCCCTTTCCAGGACCCTCTCTCTACCCTTGACCATTCAACAGCCGGAAGGAGTGCGCGCGGGCAAGGCCAACGGGCCCCCGATCTGCCTGATCACCTGCCCTCTCCCTGCGTGAAAGGTGGTCAGCTCACCTGAGGTCCGTGGCACAGCTAAACTCCAGGAGACTGGCAAACGACTGAATCACCCTGGCCGGGTCCTAGCAGAGGCTCTTTCAAATCTCTCGCCCTGGTCCTATTGGCCGAGCGCGCAGCCAATGCTCAATCCTCATTGGCTGGATGTCCCATGACGTTTCCTTGGGGGCCCAATGGAAGAGGCGAATTGAAAGTTTTAGCAAGCTCAGGTTCCAGTTTTAGGAAAGTTTCACTTTTTCCCCAACCAAATGTTCTTATATATATTTTTTCCTTTTTTTAATTTTAATCTTTCGTATAGCTGGAATGTATCTTTGTGTATGTATGAACTAGGGTCTAACTTTGCTTTTTACCAGATGGGAGCCAGCACCCTTTGTTAGGCAAACTACACGATTCGCAGTGGAATTTCAATGCTCCTCTTGATGTATGAAGTCATCGTAGACACTTGGATCTTTTTCTGGACTCTTTATTCTGTTCCATTGTTCGTTTGCTTGTTCGTTTATTCTTGCGTCGTTATTATTTTGTTCTTTAAAGTCTTTGCTCCTATTCCTAGTAGACATTTTCCACCAGCAGACGTTTCTCTGCAGGTCTCCTGACGAAGGCCACATTGTTCAGACGACTTTCACTTCTTACCGTCCTGCCACGCTCCCTTCTCTGCTCTTTCTGACCCCGAAATTCATTATTGAGTTAAATAAATACATTTTGATACCGTCTTTGAAGCAACTAGTGGATATTTGTAAGTAGTGTTGCCTCTCCAGCACCCTTCCTCTTTTTTCAAATAAAAACACCCTCATTTTGCCTGTCTTCCCATTCTGTGTGGTCTGTTTTTGTTGCTGCCAACTCCAAATCCCTATTGTAGTGGGTACTGCGGTTATCTAGCCATCGTCCATTCTCTGGGTGATTCCCACTTCCTGAAAATACCTCGAGTTTTGGGAGAAGGAAGTTGACCCTATCCCACGTCCAGAAGTGGACGCTGTTTGATTTATGTCAGTCAACACCTTTTCATCCGGAGTCATCCAGGATCATGGTCACTGATTCAGGGATAAGCCTGTGACCCAAGGGGGCCATTTAGTGGGAATTTTAGAATTCTCCAGAATGCTGGACAGAAACTCTTTTTCTCCTACTAGCAGTAGTAAAGGAAGCATGCATGAAGCTGACATTGCAGAGTGCAGAAGAGAGACCTGGGAAGAACCTAAGACTTTGACGACACTGTTGAGACTATGGATGTCTATTTCAGTACTTTCCTTACATAAGGCAAAGTCTCCTTCCCACGGAAATTGTGAATACAAGAAAGCAATAACAGAAACAATAATTAATTGAAAAAAAAACAAAAGAAAAATTGCTTTGCTTGAAAAAGTAACAGCCTTTTGGACAGCAGTTACATTTAGTGGTACAGCTATAGAGAAGCTTTAATCTTAGAACTGGAGTTTCAGGAATTTATGTCATGGACTTAACAGAGCCACAGAAATAATAAAGATACTCGTGGTAACATTTATTTAATTTATTTACTTATTTTTAATTTTCCTATTGACAAAAGAGAGAGAATCATTGACTCCTGGTTCCACTTAGTTGTTCACTCATCAGTCGCTTCTCGTGTGTGCCCATTACGTGGGCATGCCAGGACGACACTCTACCCATTAAGCAACCCAACCAGGGCTCGTAGTAACCTTTTTTTTTTTTTTACAGAGACAGAGAGAGTCAGATCTGTCACAGAGAGGGATAGATAGGGACTGACAGGAACAGAGATAGATGAGAAGCATCAATCATCAGTTTTTTGTTCATTGATTACTTTCTCATATGAGCCTTGACCAGGGAGCTACAGCAGACCGAGTAACCCCTTGCTGGAGCCAGCGACCTTGGGTCCAAGCTGGTGAGCTTTTGCTCAAGCCAGATGGGCCCGCGCTCAAGCTGGTGACCTCAGGGTCTTGAACCTGGGTCCTACTCGTTCTAGTCCAACGCTCTATCCTCTAGCCGTTGCGCCACCCCTCGTCAGGCCGTGTAATATTTTTAAATAATAAGAAAAAGAGTGTAGACAATCGAAATGTCTTCCTTTAGAAGATTGTTTAACAGTAGTCTCCCCTTATCCCCTTATCAGGGATAGTTCCAAGACAATCGCCCAGTGAATGCCTGAAACCATAGGTATTAACAAATCCTATACAGTAGGCAATAATGACAAGAAAAAGACTTGTATATGTCCCAATACCAACACAACTATGACCCGCTGTAGGCCTAACTAAGTACTCATCAGCAAAACTGCGCTTCTATCCCCCCGGATATTTTCTTTCTTTCTTTTTTATAGGGAGAGAGAGAGAGAGAGAGAGAGAGAGTCAGAGAAAGGGACAGACAGGCAGGAAATGAGAGAGATGAGAAGCATCAATCATCAGTTTTTCGTTGTGGCTCCTTAGTTGTTCATTGATTGCAAGGCTCACCAGCTGAGCCCAATGTCGCTGGCTCCAGTAAGGGATCACACAGTCTGCTGTAGTCCCCGGTCAAGGCACATATGAGAAAGCAATCAATGAACAACTAAGGTGCTGTAATGAAGAGTTGATGTTTCTCATCTCTCTCCCTTCCTGTCTGTCCCTCTCTCTGACTCTCTCTGTCACAAAATAAATAAATAAAATAAAATAAAATAAAATAAAAATGCTATGTTGTTGCTGACATGTACTATGTAGTTAGGTCCAAGATGGTTGCATCTGTACTAAACATAGACTTTTTTTTTCTCATTATTCCCTAAGCAATACAGTATGACAACTATTTACGCAGCATTTTTATTATATTAGGTATTATAAATAATCTGAGATGGTTTATACATTATATGGACATTCTGGAGAATGTGCATACATTATATGCAAATATTACACCATTTTATATACCCCTGAGCATCTGAGGGTTTTGGTATCCAAGGGGGTCCTGGAACCAATCCCCCTCAGACACCAAGGGATGACAAAGGGATGATTTACATCCTGTCGGGGCAAAGTTGTTGGCACCAGATTTCAGTGAGCTATTCAGAACTGTGGACAATTTAAAACTTACACATTTTTTATTTCTGAAATTTTCCACTTAATATTTTCAGACGATGGTTGATTGCAAGTATCTAAAACCTCCCTCAGAAAGTGATGCTGAGAAGGGGGAACTTTTTGTAGTTTACAGAGTTCCTTGACTTTTAAGTGGTCACTAGAATTATAATTATAAGGACTACAGAATCATATTTCTATTACAATTATAATTAAAAATACTGAGTACAAGATTATGGACACTACAGGAACAACTAAGGTGTCGCAATGGCAACGAAAAACTAATGATTGATGCTTCTCACCTCTCTCCGTTCCCGTCTGTCTGTCCCTATCTATCCCTCTCTCTGACTCTCTCTCTCTCTGTCCCTGTAAAAAAAAAAAAAAAAAAAAAAAAAAAAAAAAAAAAAAAAAAAATCATGCCTGACCTGTAGTGGCACAGTGAATAAAGCGTCGACCTTGAAAGCTGAGGTCGCGTCCCCCGGGAATGCTCAGGTCGCCGGTTTGAAACCCTGGGCTTGCCTGGTCAAGGCATATATGGAAGTTGATGCTTCCTGCTCCTCCCCTTCCCCTCTCTCTACTCTCTGAAATGAATAAAGTAAAAATTTAAAAAATTAAAAATAAAGAAAAAGTACTCACTTAGATACAAATACGTCACATCGACTCTGCATCGATCAAATACAGACATTTACAGATTAGTCTTCCAATATCAAAAACGAGGACAGGAAGGAGGACACTTTTCGAGGGAGGATGAAACTTACACAAGAAGGACTGTCCTCCCTAAAGGAGGACGATTGGTCACCTTATTATGGACAATAGTGACAAGGTGCCAACGTTCCATCGGCGCAAGGAGCGGAGGGACGCTGTCATGGCTTAGCAGTTGCTGAGTCAGGCCACCCGGAAAGGCCTGGGAGCCAGAGGGCTTCTGAAGTCCGTTGACCAGAGCCCACATCCTGGGTCTCTCTGCCATTTCCCTATAACTGAGTTATAACCACGCAGTCTCTCGTGGGGTAACTGGAGCGCACTAGCGATGATGGGAGCCGAGCTTCTCATACGTGCATGCTCCGAAGCCAACAGCTATTACATCGGTCTCGGTCTCGGTCTCGCTCATATTTATCCTTGTCTGGGCTCTGGTTTAACTCCGAACCTCATCACACAGATCACAGCCGTGCCGACACGTCTAGCCTTTGAATAACTAGGTGACTTGAAGAGCCCCTGCTCAGAGCTGGCGTTGGTGGTATAGTGGTGAGCATAGCTGCCTTCCAAGCAGTTGACCCGGGTTCGATTCCCGGCCAACGCAGTGCTATTTTAAAACTTTTACTCCCAAGTCCGGCCCCAGTGCCTCACAGAAAAAGCTACTTAAGGTGACCAGCTTTCCGTGACCCTAGGGAAACGCGCTCCTTACCCTTTCCCATCGGAAGGAACGGTATTGCACCCAGGGTAGCGAGTCCTGCGTGGATAGCAGTACCAATCCACAGCCACAGAAAAGAGGAGTCGAAAGGAAACGAGCTAGTCTCCACTCACCGGCTGGTGCGGGGCGCGGTCTCAGACCCCTTGCGGCTACTGGCAAAAGCTGCTTGCTTAATTGCAAGCTGAGACTGGAAACGCGTGTTTGCGTCAAGGAGAAAGCCCCTGCAGGAAGCCACGGCTGGCAGCGACATTACACGGGCTGTGTCAGTTTTGCGCTGTTGCCCACCTGCGTTTTTTAAAATTATCGTCAACGAACACATCTAATAAGCATACTGAACAGTGAGAATAACTGGTAAACCTTTTGAATGGAGAGGATAATGGTCAATTCAGCCACAATGCATGTTACTTGAAGTATGCCATAAACTTGAAATTTAGAATGTGAGCGCAAGAGTCAGGATAAACTGCTCCTTTTTTAAAATTGGAAATAATAGATAAAACTTTAATTTAGGATTAAAAATATATATCAGGTGAAACCTGTTATTAAGTTTCCTTTAGTTGGATGGAATTTTGCAACCCTAGATAATTTTTCAGCGTTTCAAAATACACTATTTGTATCATTTGGCCATAAAATTCCTCTTCCTTAAAATTATGTTTATTTTATTTTCATTACACTTTATTTTCCTGATTCTTTTCTTAATGTGGTCAATTTTAATGCCTTCTTCAGTGACTGATCTTTTCCTCCAAAGGGCAATAGGAGTACCTTAAATGTAGGTGCTTCTCAAAGTTGAAAGCATAATACTCTTATTCTTTCTCTAGTCTACCTTCATTCCTATGACAATTTTCTCCGTTTTCATCATGAAAGCTATAAATTGAGTGACAACAAAGTCTGGTCTTTTTAGAGTTAAATTTTATCCTTAACAAAATTTTCATATTTTTATTAAAACTTCTTTCTTTTTTGATATTTCTCCAAGTTGATGATATCAATGTACTTTCAATAAGTCCAAAATAAAACTATGATAACAATATTCAATTTCCCCAGGTCTCCAAACCTCAGGTACATCTTTAGCAAAATCCCAAAAACACTACCTCAGAAAGGACCTTCTGATTATTTTGCTTCCCTTTTCACTGCTACAGACACTCCCCTCTACTGATTTAGACGACTAAAAATGTTATCTCTCTTCTCCCAATTTGTCTCAAAATTTTCTTAATGTGGGCGCTGATAAATTGTTAAAGCACAGATAGGATAATGTTATTATTGTAAAACATATGAAACGTTATTTTACTCTTTTGAATTACTTTTCTCCTATCCATGCTTCTTTTCCTTAAGCATGTTTTAAGAAATGTTTCCATTGATTTGAGAGAGAGAGAGAGAGAGAGAAGCGCTAACTACATAGTTACACTTGGTTGTTCACTCATTGGTTTTCATGTGTGCACTGACTGACCAGAATTAGACCTGCAACCGGAAGCACCCTCACAACACTATCCATTAAGAAGCCACCTGGCCAGGACCTCTTTAAACACTCTCAGTACAGTTTAGATTTAATGTTTGCACCTTAAGTTAAACTACTATTTATATTAAATTTTAATAAGTTGTCAATATATTTATCTTAGTGTAAACGATATAAACAGAATAGTTTTCCCTCTAATTTAATGAAAAAGCATTTTTAAAAAAACATAAGGGATACTTTTCTTTTTGTTTTTTCTTTTTTGAAACTCAAATTGACTTTAAAACAAAAATTATAGATTAACCTTTTAATTACATCTTTCTTTAAAAGCTGTCAGATTTCCATTTCTTTGGGAGATATTTTCATCAGTGTGCTGTTCAACTCCACAGGTTAAACTTTCTGCATTATTATTAAGAACTTCATACCTATGAGCGAGATTGCCATTCATTGCTTTTTCAACTTTCAAAAAGACACAGGAAGACTTACTTGACTAAGAGCTGAAGTCTTTATTTAAAGGCATGCAACGAGAATATTCCCACAATGGATTATACAGAAGCCACTCAAAGTACCAATGACATCAACAGGCATATCCTATCACCTCTTAAAAAAGAATAGCTGAACAAGTTAAAAACTGATGTAAAGAAGAGGTAGCAGATTGGAGTCAAATGGAATGTCCAGACTCAGGGTGTTGCAGCACAAGCTTCCCAGCAGACAGCTCTTTGATAACAAGGCCCAGACCCTTAACACGGGAGACAGAAAACTCCCCGATCACAAAACAGATGGTTATGTACAAAGAATGTTTGTAGTCCACCACGAAGAATAATATCAAGGAGAAAATGACCACAAGTGTCGCAAAGACCACAGAACCGGGATCCCCGGGCTTGTGGGACATTTCATGTAAAGTCTCCCCCTGTCCCGCTCTGGTCCCCTCCGCTCACACCCTTCCCCGGGTCACGCGGGCCTCTCTTGCCCGCGGCCCGCGGCCCCCGCCTTCCTCGTGGTCCAGTGGAAGGTGCGAGTACCCGGGGCCCTCCGCGGAGCCGCACCGAGCGCACCTTGCTCCGGACAGCCTCCGACTCCTGAGACCACCGGTACAAAGGACCGCCCCGAGCTCCTTGTTTATTAACTCTCCCGCCTTCTTTTTATCTCCATCCCAGGACCCAGGATGGGTACTTCTTAAGTAAGTAGGATTTTAAATACAAAGATCAAAGAAATTATAAAAAAGAATGAAAACACGCTTTCCTTCTCCCCGTCGGGGAATCGAACCCCGGTCTCCCGCGTGACAGGCGGGGATACTCACCACTATACTAACGAGGAAGAAGTTGGGTGATAGTCTCTCCAAATGCTTGATCTGTTCTTCCACCGCGTTCAACGCGCCGCAGCGAGGATCCTGGGGGCTCTGTCCTTCCGATCACTGAGAAATTGACCTGAAACCCATGAACATTCTAAACCACAACTGTGCGCGAATTCCCAGAAAGGCGGAAACAAGCAGGAGTGACCGAGACAGAGACCGCCAATGACGCAGGGACCTGAAGTGAGTACCTGCGTTCTCTCAAAAACACCCTGAATACATCCCCCCACCCCCCTTTTTACTGTCATGCACAGCTATGGGTTGCCACATCAATCGAACCAAAAGCTGGCTCTCGCGACCGCGCAGAAGCACCAAGCCGGAAGGGGAGAAGACAGTGTGTCTTGTCCAACCAAGTCTCGACGTGTCTGCGCTCTTCCCGGCGCGTCAAGGACTGTGTTCCTCGCGCCCCTTCCTGTTACGGGGCTGTCGGCTCACAACAAAAGTGCTCTATGTACGGCCGCCCCAAAGCCTCCTGGGAGCCGCCCAAAGGCTGAGGGCCTTGAGGTGCTCTAGTCCCCGCAAAACTCAAAGGAGGGCTCGTCCGGGATTTGAACCCGGGACCTCTCGCACCCGAAGCGAGAATCATACCCCTAGACCAACGAGCCCACATGCGGCAGCGACTGCGGACACCTTTAGAGGTCATACTAGGTTTGCTTCAGTTCCAGGACCGCAAGTCTAGGTGAAACCACCCTGGAGCGCGCTCAGGGACCCTCCGCCCCGACGCTGAATATTCTGGTACAGGGGTCTGAATCTCTCCGCTCGCTCCAACTCTTCCCAGGAAATAACCTTGGGCAAGTGGAAGAGAGTGGTGTCGGTGTCACTTCCGCGCGGCCCTCCACGACTGCATTGAGCACCCGAGTTCCCGCTCCCACCGGTCGCTGTCTCGCGGACATTCCACAACGTGGGGTCTCGACTCTTCCCGCTTCCGCCTGCTGTCCTCGGCCCCAGAGCCCCGGCGCAGAGCTTTGAAGACACAGGTGGAGTTGCCTGGTTGGGGACAATTAGTGAACCCAGAAATCCCTAGGTGAACACCAGCCCTCTTTTCTGTTCTTGCATCTGTCCATCCTCCTGGAGTGACGGGCAGGGCTAGCCCCGGCTAGACCACTAATAACCCACTGACTTCCCAGCACGTTAATACTGTAATAATTCCTGTGGCCAAGAAGACCCACGAAAGAGGTGTCATTCAGATGAGTGGCTGGCGGGGTGCGTGCGGTAGGGGTACCGGCTTTCCAATCCGCGTGAGTGGGGCGGGGCGCCAGGCCTGGCGAACAGAACAGCCCCTGACGCCTAACACCCCTACCAGAACTGGTCCCAGGACTTACCCCTGTAAGACCTTGTTATCCCTACCTACCCGTCTCACCACTCTCCAGTGCTCTCCTAGGGTGTCCAAGAAGGAGATCTTCTTACCTGCCGTCTAAGATCCCAGAAAGTAAGGTCCTACTTGGTATAGTCCAAAAGCAGCAGACCCAGGAGGACTGCTTAATCCACTCGCCATGCTCTTTCCTGGGATCTGCCAAGAATCCTGGCAAGACCTGTTGGTTCTGCCGCAGGCCAGGGTTCTGCCTTCCCACAGCTTGGTACCAGCTCTGGGTAGTCTTTCCAGAGGATTCTGATCCGTCTGACACTGGACACTCTGATAGAATCTCTGGGCTGAAATCATCTTGTTCCATACCCTAGTCATATGATCTGTGGGAACAGGCCTTCCCTCCTTACCAACCCACAGATACTCTGGTGGGGCCCGACTTCAATGAATGGTTCCGCTTTCTGCTTTTTCTTTCCCAGGTGTCCCTGGACATAATGTCCAGAAGGGCAGCAGAGGGCAGTCTAGACTTTCCTGTCAGTGTCCCAAGCCTTTCAGGTGAGTGACAAAAGTTCCCAGGGTTCATTTTCTGGCATCTTCTTCCTCCTACCCTTTTCCAAATCCTGTCTCCTTCCTCTTCAGCCCCAGCTTTCATTACATTTCCAGTCACCTCTCTTTCACCTGGTCTCAGACACACTTAACCTTCACAGAGGTGGAAGCCTAAATCCCTTACAGATCATGATAAAAGCTACGGCCTCTTTTCCTGGAGAAGTCCATGCAATATCAAGGTGTTTACAGGTTTCCTGAAGCCCCCATCCATGGATTCCACTTTTTGGAATCCAAGAACTAAGGAATACACAACTGACCATTGTTTAAATTTTGGTGTATATAGTTTCCATTTTGACAGGAGTCAAAGGTTTACACAGAAAGATTGAGTTCGAAGGTATAACTTTGAACAGTCACAATTCTCTGAAAGAGATTGGGTGCGAAAGAGTGAAAGATATTTTTGGTGAACCTGAGATGATAGCAAGCCCCCCAGCCCTAACACCAGCACTTTCCTAAAGTAGGTCTTCTTCAGACTACACATCCCATCAGTTACTGAGTCCTGTGGTTGTGGTGGTAAACATGTCTTAAACTCATCGCCTCCTCTCCGGCTCCCTACGACTGCGTTGGTCCAAACTTTTGGCTTTTCTATATCCAATCTCTCCCTCCTTCCAGTACTCTCTGATCCCTTCTGTTAGTTACCTATGCAGCATTTATTGAATATATTAAGTTTTAAAACATTTTTATTGTATTCTTTTGTTCCCTACTGTATCTCCAGGGCCTAGAACAGTGGTTGTTACATAGTAGTTGTTTAATAGAAAGTACGGCAAATTTCCACTTGGTCTTTTAAGACTTAGCTCACCTCCTCCAGGAAGCCTCCCCTGAGCACTCTCCATTCTCGGGCCCTGTGAGATGCCACTTTCATTCTCTGGGTTCTCGCAGCATCTTCGCATTGTGGTGTCACTGTGCCTTCCTCCCTGTGTGCTCTCTGAGACAAGGGACTATGCCTTCTTCATTCATCTATGCAGTGTGCAGCCCAGTGCTCGGCACAAACCTAGTCTCAGCGGTGCTGCACAGACTTCATCTGTCACCTTTCGAGAGCGATTCCCTCAAGACAACACTTTTGCTCAGACATCTTACAGTGGTTCTCGGGCTAAGAGATGGTGTCCAGACCTTTCTGCCTACCTTCCAACGAGGTTTAAGGTCCTGACAACGGCCTACGCATCCTACTTCTTGTCCCCTTCTCCACCGCATTTACTTCTACCCTGGCCAGCGGAGCTTCAGTGCCTCACAAATGGGCCCCAGGGCCTGGAGACTCCAACTGGAATGCACTCTTCTGCTCCCATCCTGTCCACAGGGTCCCGGCCCTTCAGCGCCCTGTGGCAAGAACCAGATGGTGCCAGGCCAGACAGCTCTGCCAACTCCTAACCCTGACTGCCCGCTTGTGCAGATGAATGAAGATACATACTACCTACCTGTGATGGGCCGGGAGCAGGAACTGCACAGAGAACATGCATTTCCTCCACCCTCCATTTAAAAATTTGTAAATGATATATATATACATATATAAATATTATATCTATAATGTTGAGGTCCCAAACCAAATGATATATATGCAGAACCAAACAAACCGAACCGATTCAGGTTCTAGGGCACATTCTGGGTAGGGCCTGGGAGGCCTGGGAGGTGGGGCAGCCCCTCCCGGCGGGTCCACCTGCACCAGGGCGCTGTGGCATCAGCTGGGCTCCCTTTTTAAAGGAAGGCGCAGGTCTCAGGGTTCCCGGCCTGGTCACCTGTGGAGCTTGTGGGGCGATGGCGTCCCGGGACTGGCAGGTTCTCAGCAGGAAATGTAGATGCTCTGAGTAACCCTTGCCTCCTCTAGTATAAAAACAATGGATAAAGCCATTAGGGATATCACATGAAATCCCCGATAAAACGTTAAACGGCGTGCAGCGGTAGCCAGCCTTTTTATAAAAGCCGCCCACTTTCGAGTTTCAAACCAAAGGCACCGCTGGGATTCGAACCCAGGATCTCCTGTTTACTAGACAGGCGCTTTAACCAACTAAGCCACGGCGCCGAAGTCGTCAGAAACCTTCCCCATAGCACACTACAGGAAATATCGCTCGGAGCCCGACCACAACTCCTCCAGATTTTACTAAAATTAATCTTGACGCATTAACTAGGTTTGGCATCTAGCGTCCATCTATGGGATCCCCTCAGTGTTGAAAAAAGTAAATCAAAGATCTCAACACTCGCTAAAAGTACGCGGTTGGGGAGCTTCCCAGAATCGAGGGGTCCTGCCTGAGACGGCCGGACTGTGGTTAGAATGTCGGGGGACAAAAGAGGAGCTCACGCGTAGTCGGCAGGATTCGAACCTGCGCGGGGAGACCCCAATGGATTTCTAGTCCATCGCCTTAACCACTCGGCCACGACTACACATGTATAGTCACGCTGCCTGTCTGCAACCTTCCTTAGTGTCTGCGCCGCGTCGACACCACCCCCTTTCCGGTTTCCGGGTTCCAAGGCTAGGCGGCCGCCGGCCGAGACACCGGAGCGGGTTACACTCGGAATCCATCCTTCGCTCCGGCCCACCTCACTCCGCCTTTTTGGGATCCTCCCCCCGGGTCTCTCCCTTTCTCCCACCGGCTCCAACCACGCGCTCGCTCCCGGGAAAAGGAAGACGCCAAGCCGCCTGAGAACGCTCCCTGCGCCGCAGCCCAGGGAGCACTCCCCAAAGCTTGCAGTGTGTTAGCAATTCGGGTTTTGAAAAGTAGTGGGTTCTGCGTCGTTTGTAATCACACACACAAGAAAAACAAAACAAAAACCACACACACAAAAACCTTCCGTCCTGGCCCGTACGGGGATCGAACCCGCGACCTTGGCGTTATTAGCACCACGCTCTAACCAACTGAGCTAACCGGCCGTGAACGGAAGGTGGCCCTTCTCAAATCTATATATCTACATTACTCAATTATGTAACCATCACCCTCAGCTAAAATCTTCGCGTGGCCCTAGTCTTGTTCTCCGAGCTCCTCCTAAATACAAATTGGAAGTGATCTCTAAAGGCTGGAAAGGAAAAAAAAAAGGCTGGAAGGATTGTCTTCTGAACAGCGCTGAGGTGTGGCTAGGCTCTACCTCTTCACTGAACAGGAAGCTTCCAGGAAAAAAGTGGGATGCCAATCACCCCAAATAATTTGTCCCGCAACCCCTAAGTCTGCAGGTTCTGACTTAGGAGTTTCTACCCATCTCATGGTGTGGCCCATGGGAAACCCATAGCACTGAACCCTTACCAGGGTTCCCGAGCACAGGTTCCTCACATGCCTCTCTGAACACGGGGTGCTCCCTGCAACTCAACCCCGATGCTCACCCCGGACTTCCCAACAACTCCAGGTCACATACTTGACTTCTCCAGCCCAACCTCGCTGACTGAGACCATCAGAGCAGTGCTGTGCATTCTGCCTCCAACTCCCCAATTTACTCCCTTTAGAGCCTGACTTCTGGTATCGTTTCTTCTGCTGGATCATAAGCTTCTAAAACCAGTTTGAGCATTCGCAGAAAACAAGGGCGGAAAGGATGGTAAATGATGGGCCAGCGGCCAGGTCAGGAGACCTGGACCCTCACAGATAACACAAGTGTGAAACATCACTGGAGCTTTATTGCAGGCCAAGGGGCCTGTCCAGCACCCCTACAAGGGGCAAGTCTTTCGTTCCTCTAGCTCCTACCACAACCCCAGGTGCTCAGGGCCAACTGTGAGCACAGGCACCTCGTCCCCAACCACAGAGGAAATATCAGCAGTGCCATGATTTGCCTATGCCTACCATTTCCCCAAGGAAGGCTGGCACCAAAAAAGAACGTGAAGGAGGAGAAATCACAGGAGGGTGGCAGTTTGTGAAAAGGGGGTCTGCCATCCTAGTTCAGTCACCCACAAGGCAAGGGGCACAGCGAATGGGAGAAGCCGGGGCCCAGGCTTCAGGTGTTCCAGCAGGGCAGGGAGAACTTTCAGGCCACGGTGCAGTTCAGGTTAGCAGGCAGAGGCAGATGCCCCCAGGGAACCGGAATGCTTGAGCTCCTGGATGGACAGACACAACAGCTGGATCCTGGGATTCACCCGAGTCAGGAGAGGGAGCTCCCCGCATTGGAATCGCTGTAGCCTGGGAGGCTCTGAGATAAGAGGAAAATACATGTCATGGGCGTGTGGTTTTAGCCCTCACCCTCCCTTCTGCCCAACGCCAGGAACTCCGTCAGTCCCTTACCGCTCCTCCTCCCGGGACCCATCTGCCTAAGCTCCCACCCTTCCACCCTTCCCTTCTTACCTGAAGGGCTGATCTTGGAGGGTTTCCTCTCACACTCGAAAGAAAGCACAATAGGGCGGAGGACAGAGAGGCTAGTGCAAAGTGTCCGGAGGAAGAGGGTCAAGGGTTCAGCCTTGGCTGAAGACTAGAAAGGGAAACTCAGGATTAATCAGAACTCCAAATCCCAAGCCCTCTACCAAACCCTCAGGAACCTGGGTATCTGAGTCCCAGCTCCCAGCCACATCTCACCTCAGGTTGCACTCCAGGCCCCATAAACTGCAGAGCCACTTTTCCTGGCCCTCGGACAAACTCTAGCAGGGAGGTCCACTCACTAGGACACAGCCCTAGTGCTTCCGCCACATGATGATTCCTACAGGTCACTACAGCCTCGGCAGTCCCGTCCTCCACCAGGAGCCTGGGATGCAGTGGGAGGTAAGACACAGAAAGTCCCCGAGCAAACCCAGGTGCCAGTTCCCAGAACCCACCACGCCTCCCTCTCCACTGTTTCATCTTTAACTCATTGACCCTCACTCACTCAATCAAAAATGTTTATCAAAGCAATTCCCACAAGGCAAGTTCTGTTAACACAGGGATAGCGCACAGAAGACGGAATGTAATAGAGGAGTCAACGGAGTGACAGGCACCCACTGCTCTCACCTGATGTTGGCCTGGCTCACAGGGCTCTGAGTGGGGCAAGTGGAACCCAGATGAGTACACCTTCCCTGCAATTAAGAAAGGGGTTCAAAAAATCCTCTTGGTCCCCTCAGCTCCCTCTGACACCAGGCATCCAGTTGCGCTTGTCCCCTCCCATACCTGGATAAAGAGGCTGGTACAGTGAGCACACACCCAGAGGATCTGAAGGCTGAAGACAGACACAATATGGCAGGAGGCCATGGCCTGGAATGGGGCCCGGCCAGCCTGCAGCAGTCCAGCCAGGTAGATGTGGGGCAGAGAAGTACTAAGAAAAAGAGAGAGAGAGAGACAGGGGTCAGAGGGGTTCTGAGAACATAGCATGTTTGGGAGGACTCAGCAGGCACTGGGATGGGGACACTGGTGGCTTCCATGCTCTCCAGGAAGCCCCATGCTCCCCATTTTGATTCTGATCTCCAACTGTCATCAATTATTTCTCAGGCTTGAACCAAGATGTTAGCCCAGAAAAGACAGTTGCATTTCAGACTGACAAGCCTTTAAGAATCTCAGACACATCTGACCTGTGGTAGCGCAGTGGATAAAGCATCGACCTGAAAAGCTGAGGCTGCTGGTTCAAAACTCTGGGCTTGCCTGGTCAAGGCACATATGGGAGTTGATGCTTTCTGCTCCTCCCCCCTTGTGTCTCCCTTCTCTCTCTCTCTCTCCTGTCTCAAATGAATAAATAAATCTTATAAAAAAAAAAAAAGAATCTCAAACACTAAATCTTTCTGGGTAAAATGACAGTTATTAGGAATTTTTTATTTGGGGCTCTGACTCAATACATTCTGCTAGGATTGGAAGACTGTAGTTATGGCAAAAATTCCAAAGTGAAGAACGTGTGGGCTGCAGATGCGAGGCTGTGAAATTTGGGGATCAGGGCCTGAGGCACTGACCTGACTCTGGTTTCCGGGGGAAAACTCAGGACCTGAATATAAGTGGATGACCGGAAACAACAGTAAACATTGTGGGACCTGCAAGCAGAAGAGGAGGAGAAAGAAGTCAGATTAAGGCTGGAGCTGGTGCTGTAGCACAGACTTGCACCCCTGCCCCTGAAGGGCTATGCCCCAGCCCAGGCTCTATCACAGCAGAGGGAAGACTGGGGGAAGGACTGGCCTGGAACATCTCATGAGGGCAGAGGGCGTAAATTCCAGAGTAACACATTGACATAATATCAAGAAGGAGGTGTCAGGGTAGCCTAGTTAGGTAGCGGTGAACACTCAAGAGGACCAACCACAGGCGTAGGGAGGGGCAGCAAGGCCAGCTACACAGATCTTCACCTGGAAACTCTTTTCTCCAGCTGGTTAAAGTAGACCCGGGCTCCCGGAAGCAGTCCTAGTGGGGGAGGCAAGTGCGGGTCTTCGATATATATGTCTAAGTGAGGGGGGAATTCACGGTGAGAAGTCTCCAGAGCCACAGTAACCTTCACACAGCCTCTCCGGGCCCGACTGCTCCCTAGAGAAGCAAAGGGGAGGGGTCATGCTCTCCAACTGGATCACACCCACGGTCCAATCACTCCATTCTGTACCTTCCCCCAAAGGAGTGGTCACATTACCAGGCTTTGTCCAGAGAGGGACTGCAAGCGGCTCACACAGCGTCCGTGACAGAATCTCAGCTGAGAAAGACACCAAGGAGTTGGTGAAGCTGAAGGGTCAGAGAAGTGCAGTCAGAATGAAGGCATGGGAAAGCAGCCTGATTGGTTGATGGCGCAGTGGGCAGAGCATCGGACTGGGCTGTAGAGGACCCTGGTTCGAAACCCCGAGGTCCCTCGCTTGAGTGTGAGCTCACCAGCTTGAGCATGGGGTCATAGACACGACCCCATGGTCACTGGCTTAAGACCCAAGGTCGCTGGCTTGAGCAAGCGGATGCTCTGCCATGTGAAAGCAATCAATGAACAACTACAGTGACAACGGAATTCTTCTCATCTCTCTCCCTTCCTGTCTCTGTCGGGTAGGTAGGGTGGGTGGCAGGTAGGGTGGCTAGAGCATCGTCCCAAAGCACAGAGGTTGCCGGTCTGGTCAGGGCAAACACAGGAACAGATTGATGTTCTTGTCTCTCTCTCTCCCTTCTTTTCTCGCTAAAATCAGTTTTTTTAAAAAAAGCAGAGAATGGAGTCAGGTCCAAGGGCAGAAGCTAAAGTATAAGGTTCTGGAAAATCTCATGCTGTGCTGAATCACACACTGAAAATAACAGGGCTTATGGGAAAAACGGGGTTGTGGCAGATCACTCAGGACTCTAGCTTTTTTATTTATGCCTGCAGCAACCCCCAAAAGCTTACGCGAGGAAAGTATAGTTGTTCCTGATGCCACTTCTTGTACTAAAGGAAGGCACTTAATGTTTCTTTTTTTAAATTTTTTTTTAATGTTTCTTATATTTCCTCTTATTAATAAGAGCTTTCCCTGAATTGTGAGAAAGCCTGCTCATGATCACTTCAAACCAGGAACATGCTCAGGTGAAAATCAGGTATGAAACACAAGGACACCTCCGTCTAGGAGCTAAGTCCATGAAAGAAACACGCTGCAGTAGAGAACTGACCACCGCTCACCAAACCCAACCACGGCAGAGGAAGAGAGAGCAGCCCAACAAGCTGGAGAAGCTGGCGGACACTTACTTGTCACTGAGCAGGTCGGTCAGCGAGGATTCAGACAGTGCCTTGTTGACATGTGGCACATCTGGGATGTCCTGGGAGCTCTCGAGTTCCAGGGTCCACTCATCCTGGACAGTGAGGCAAGACGTACAGCCAGCCAACTCCAGAGGACGCTGTGACCTGCAGGATGAACCACTCTTCTCGAACAGCATCGGTGTCTGCCCGGAAACGAGAAGACAGTTGCTCATTGCGTACTGATCCAGAACGAGGTTCGCAAAATACTGCCACCCAACTTGGTTTCCTGTCTGGAGCCTGGTGAAGAAAGCGACCTAGAACAGACAACCCTCCTACTCGATCTAGACCCACCCTTCCGCTAGGAGACCTCGAGAGTGACCAGGCACTGCACTTCCTCTCCAGACCCCAAGCCAAAGCGCTTTCTGGGGGAGGGGATGGCGGAGCAGGGCGCTCACGGGAGGGCCAGGAGCCACGAGGCGGTACACTTGCCCCGGGTGCAAGAAGTCGAACCAGCGGATGGAGGAGCCAAGAAAGATGAGGAGAACCTGCGAGGAAGGAGAGCAGGGTCGTGGGGTTCCAGACAGGAGCAAGGGGCACAGGCCAAGTCAAGGTCCTTGCAGCCTCAGCTTACCTTCTGCTCCATGTTCTCATCTCCCCTGAGCTCGGGTGGGCCCCATCCAATGCCCTCCTTCCTCTGGGTACCCCCAAGCCAGCTCGCTGTTATGCAGAAACTGAGGGTGGGCTTGGGCACCTTCGGACTGGCTCCCGGGGGGACACAGAAGTTCCTCTTCATCAATGCCTCCTTGTGGGACAGCAAGAACAGCCGGCTCTGCCCTAGGGGGGGCGCGTCGGGGAGCGCAGGCTCTGTCTGAGCAGGTGTTGAGAGGGTGCCTGGGTGAAGGAAGGGTCGGGGCACAGACAGGACCAGAGCATCGGCCAAAAAGAACTGCACAGAGACTCTGTGGGGAGACAGGAACAGGTTTCTTAGCGACCCAGCATTGGGTGTGTGGGCCTCTGCGTTCTAACATCTGCCCTGGGCCCTTCCCCTCTCCCTCCAAGGCTCGGAGAACAGCTACTACCCCAGGAAGCCAACCTGGCCCACTGCTTCTGGATGAAGCCTGCTATGCTCAGCTCCTTCCAGGAGGGAAAGGTGCTTCTGACACGCCTCTCTATGACCAGCTGGAACCTCTCTGTCCGCACCAAGCAGCCTACAGGAAAGAAGTTTTCTATTGTGGCAGGAGCAGAGAACGTGGAATGGGAAGTGAAGTGGACCACCCTGCAGGTCCGGAGGCCCACCTAAGAGGGGTGACATCTCTAAGGGAGAAACCAGTGTATCCACATGTCCGATCCCACCCCTGGCCTCCTAGGCTGAAAAGTCTCAATTCTACTTTCTCACAAATCCGTGAAACACCTGTTACTAGATGGAAGAAAACTTTGCTTCCCAGGATTTTTCTGTCTACAAATCTCATTAAGTCCGAACAAGACAGCTATTCTCTAAAATTAAGAATGCAGGACGTGCCTGACCTATGGTGGCGCAGTGGATAAAGCGTCAACCTGGGAACACTGAGGTCACCAGTTCAAAACCCTGCACTGGTCTGGTCAAGGCACATATGGGAGTTGATGCTTCCAGCTCCTCCCCCCTTTCTCTCTCTCTCTCACTCTCACTCTCTCTCTGTGTCTCCTCTCTAAAATGAATAAAATAAAAAGAAATTAAAAAAAAAATGTCTCATTAAAAAAAAAAAGAATGCAGGACGTGAAGGCTGCCACCCTGCTGTGCACGTCGGGCGCTATGGGGCACCAAGTGCGGGACTGCAGTCTGGCCAGGAGACCCCTGGCTCCTTTTCTCTACCTGGCAGTACCGGTCTCCAGGACTTCTCCCCAAACTCGATCAACATGTGCCACCTCAGCCCCCAGAAAACCCCTACAGAGGCCACCCCCCACACCCCCTTCCCTGAGGCCCTCGGCTGCACCGCCACCTCCTCCCCATTTCTGAACTCCAAACCTATGAGCCGGGGGTCACTGAGGGGCTGGGAGGGCTTGTTCAGGAGTAGGCAGGGCATGGAACCACTCTGGTCTCGGAGTTGCAGATGACCTTTACGAGATGAAGCCACCAGAACCCCCAGGAGAACCTGCAGGGAGATGAAAGCCAAGGGGTCAAGTATTTATTAAGCAAATATTGAGCATCTATTATGTGCTAGATACTGTGTTACATGTTATCTACAAAGTAAGAAGAAAAAAAAAGACATGGTCTCTGACCTCAAAGAACTTATATTCAGAGAACAGATGTGAAATAAACACACATATGTTCGCAGATTTGGTAGCAGCAGATAAATATTCAGATCGAGGCTAAAGGAACTCATCAGATCTAGTGAGAAGCTTAAGTTTTACTTTCCATGCACTGGGAACAGTGAGAAAAGGACTTAAAGCAAGAGAGTCTTGTAATCCAAGTACATTTTACCTACCGGTAGCTCTTTCTGGTTGCTGCAGGGAGGGGGCAGTCTAGTTAGAAGGCTAGTCAATCAAAATGACAAGAGACACAACAGTGGCAGCGAAGATGGCAGGAAGAGGGACCGCCCCGAGCCCTGCGGGAGCCCACGCACCTGGGCTGGACGGAAGGTGGAAGGCAGCACGCAGAGCCAGGACCAGGCCAGGCGCTGGTTGAGCTGGCAGCTGGTCAGGTGATAAGCCTCTGGGAAGGGCAGAAGGTCCTTGGGGTCAAAGGAGGCCCAGGCCCTGCCCTGTCCTTCCTCCGTCAGCGCAGCCAGAGTGGGGAAGGAGCAGGGAGTCTGCAGCCGAGCGTACTGTCGGGAAAGGAGGACCATCAGCCCGGCATCCTGCGTATCCCCGCCCGGCACATCAGCCCTGCCACCCATTGTCCCCCACGTCCTCAGACCTTCTGCAGAGGACAGTGATGTGGCTCTTCCAGAATCTCCCTTTGTGCATCACGACTGGGGACACGTGGAGGAGCCAGGACGTCCAGGGCAGGAGCCAGGAGCTGGAGGCCCAGGCTGGGGTTCCCAGGTGACGAGTGCTGCAGCAGGTGGCGGTGTCTTAGCACGTGGGGACACAGCCTTGGGGAAGAAGCACGGTCAGCCCCCCAGACCCTGCCCCTTCCGGGGTCCCGCCGCCCTTACGGAGGACCTGTCACACTCCCACAGCCACCCCACCGGCTCCGCGTCCTCCTCACTTGTGGGCCAGCTCCTCCAGCGCCTTGGTAGCCCACAGGTAGAGAGGAAGTCTTAGCTGCTGCTCCCATATCAGCTGCTCGTACAGGGAGGCCCCCAGGGCTTGCAGGGAGGACTGAGTCTCTGGCTTCTTTGGAGAGAAGCCCCGAAGCAGAATAGCACCGCGGAGACAAGGAGCAAGCACTGGCCTTGTAGTCCCTCCACCCACGGACTGCAGCAGGTGCACATCCTGCAGCTGGGGAGGGCAGAGACAGTGGAAACACAGGGGTGAGGTCCGCTCAGTGCCCCCACACGGAGTTCATTGCACCTTTCCCCTGCAGCTTTCCTAGAAAATCCCAGCTTCTACACAGGCGACTTCCTCAGCCTCCACACCTCGCTTTCCATCACAACCTGCTGTCTCCGGGGATGGTCATCTCCCAAAGGCCCCGGCAGCCTTCCTGTGGGCCAGGGGCTCCTGACTGGCGTGGCGAGGTAAGCCTGACATCACTCCAGCCCTTACTGCCCTGAGCGCCAGCACCAGCATCTCCTCCTCCAGGTAGAAGACCCTTCTGCGAGGAAGATGCTCTGGTCCCAACCCTTTCTCTGTGTGCCCGACTCTATTCTGTGACAGCACATGCCCAGCCCACCCCCAATAAACAGTGACTATTTTCCTATTTTTGCTGCAAAGGTTCCCACCCTGCTGTGAAGGTTACTGGTCTGTGAAGGTAAGAGGAGCCGCTGAGCAGCCCCTCTCTGTCACCCACCCTGTCCCTGCACGTACCTCCAGGCGGACTCCGGGCCGCATCACCCGCCTGAGGCCTTGGAACTGCTGGTAGGAAATGCACAGCTCCAGCTGCCCATCGAGCTCGTAGAGGCCAGCAGGCTGGTTCAGCACGCCAGTGACCGTGCCCTGCAGAGGTAAAAGGTCAGTGGATCCCCACATTTCCTGCCCCTCCGACTCCAGGATCTTTCCCTTATGCTCACCCGGTATGACAGGAGTCTGGAGTCCCGGACAAGATCTTTTTGGTCCTTCCTGTCTGGGTTGCTTGTCCTGGGGAGTGGCTTGGGGTCAGACTCCAAAAGGGGCCCACCAAGCTCCAGTCCCAGGTCCAGCTTGCGAACACATTCTGGTTTCAGCGGCAACAGCTGAGAAGAGGGACTGGTCGTCCAGACACGGTAATGGTGGCCAATAATCCGGGATACTCGCAGCTTCGTCAGCACATAGGCCTTACCAGGCTGAAGAGCTCGGTGCCACACCAGCTGGGCAGGGACCTGGCTTGTGCAGAGGCGGGCAACACAGTACATGAGACACTTGTCACAAAGTCGCCCTCCAGCCAGAGGCTCTTTCCATCATGGTCTGACCTCTAAGGCCTGCTCCTCATGAGCTCTCCTTGCTCCATCCTCCTTGTTTGGCAAGTCAGTCCTTGTTTCTAATAATGTTTATTTTAGAGAGAGGAAGAGAGAGAGCAAGAGGAACATCGATCTGCTCCTGGATGTGCCCTGACCAGGGATCGAACTGGCACCCTCTGTGCTTCAGGATGATGCCCTAACCAACCAAGCCATTTGGCTAGGGCACCAAATATATTGCTCACAAAAGTTAGGGGATATTTAAAAATGAATATGAAGCGATAAAATATCCCCTAATTTTTGTGAGCAGTGTAAGTATTAAGCTGTAAAACCTCCACGACCTCTCCTCTTAGAGGAGATGCCAAATGTTTCCTAGCCCCTCCCCCAAGACAAACTTCCTTACAAATACATAATCCTAAACTTCCGAACACATACATATTCCAGTCGGAAAATCACATCAGCTTTGCATTTCCCCACCCCCTGTGCCGTTCAGTAACTGCCATTTACTTAATCAATATGTACCGTGCTTGTAGCTTTCCAGTTTTAGGACAGATGTTAAGGGAAATACGGCCAACTATTCTCTCCTCTCCAACATATTTTCAACCAGCAGCGACACAGACACAAACCCAAGTAATAATATGGAGCCATGTACGGCCAAGCGGAAAAAAGAACACACGTTTGCTACTCAAACGATTTGCAGAGCAGGAAAGTTCCTACCTCCTGTACACGGGAATGGCATTATCTGGAATTTTCCCTCAACATAAACTGTTCCAGAAAACTCCTCTCCTCAGCTGGAGGTGTTCTCTTTCCTATTAAAAGCTCTAACACCTCTTCCGCATCTCTACACCCAAGCTGACCCTAATCCTCACCTGCACAATGATGGATACATGGCTACCAGCTTGGCTGCCAGCCGGGCATGGTTCACCAAGAGATAAGACGAAGTAAGCTTTCTTTTGACTTTTCACAAGAGCACTCAATCGAACCAGCTTCCCAGCCAGGTTTGGGTGCACAACTCTGAGCTTGCTGCTAAAGGAAGTAGAAGAAAGAAAGGAATAAGTCATTATTTCTCGTTTTCCCCTACAAATGCCTTCCCAGGTGGTAGCGCAGTGCATATAGAGTGTGGATCTGTGAGGCTGAAGACCCAGGTTTGAAACTCAAAGGTCACTGGCTTGAGCATGGGCTCAGCAGCTTGAGCGTAGGTTCATTGACATGACCCATGGTCACTGGTTTGAGCCCAAAGGTTGCTAGTTGCTGGCTTGAGCAAAGGGTCACTGCCTTGGCTGGAGCGCCCAGTTAAGGCACATATGAGAAAGCAATCAATGAACAACTAAAATGCCACAACTATGATGCTTCTCATCTCTCTCCCTTTCTGTCTATCTCTTTATGTCTCTCAAATAAATAAATAAATAAATAGCCTGAATGGGCGGTGGTGCAGGGGATAGAGCATCGGACTGGGATGTGGAAGACCCAGGTTTGAAACCCTGAGGCAGTGGTTCTTAACCTGGGTTCTACTGAACCCTAGGGGATCGATGAGTAGGTCTCAAGGGTTCGGAGAAGCCTCTGCCGCTGAGGCCAGAATAAAGTAATACCATAATTTGTTGTGAGTTCATGCACTTTGTTGGTTTTGTTCTTTGAGCAAGGTGATGTTCATGCACGGATCATTTTGTGCACCAGTAAAAAAACATATACCTATGTCTTGAATTTGGAAAAAAAAATCATATTTTATTTATCACTAAAGAAGGGTTCGGTGAATGCACCTATGAAACTGGTGGGTTCGGTACCTCAAAAAAGGTTAAGAACCACTGCCCTGAGGTCAATGGCTTGAGTGCGGGCCCATCTGGTTTGAGCAAGGCTCACTAGCTTGAGCCCAAGGTCGCTGGCTTGAGCAAGGGGTTTACTCAGTCTGCTGTAGCCCCCCCCCTCCCCCCCCCGTCAAGGCACACGTGAGAAAGCAGTCAATGAACAACTATGGTGCTGCAACAAAGAATTGATGCTTCTCATCTTTCTCCCTTCCTGTCTGTCCCTCTCTGTCTCTATCACACACAGAAAAAAGAATCCAATGGTGATGTAAAATTTCCATTTTTTCATAGGTATTGCAAAGATAAAAGTGGCCATACTGCTCCTTGATTTGGAGCATTCCATCAGTATTACTCTCAATACCTTTCTCTCCTTCCTTCCACTGCCCCCCACCAGTCTCCCAGTGTCACCCCTTGCCTCCGCTAGAGGGCAGGATCACCTGTGCCCGAGCAGGTGGGAAGCAGCCTCCGGGTAGAGGACAGACAGAGGGGTGGGAGAGCCAGGACTGCCGGTCAAGGGAAACACTGGTACGGGGACACTCCACAGCTCCAAGTGCGCTTGCGCAGAGGAATTCCCCCTGGCTGGAGGAAGGTAACTCCAACTTGGGAACAGAAAGAGATGGCCCAACCAAGAAAGATCCAGATCTATGAGCTAGAAAAGACCAAAATCAAGGGTTAATCAGGACCCCAGCACCCACTCACCTACCTTCACCTTTGCTCCCTGAGACTTAATTGCCTTACTCCCTAGACAGCATTTTTGTTAGAATCTAAGACATCTGCTTCCCCTCCTACTCACCTCACAGTCCAGGACTCCAGTGTTATCTCTCACATAGAGACTCCCATCCCTGCACTCTTGCTCCAAGGCCTCTGATAGGTCTGTTAGTGTCCCTAAAAGTAACAGCTGCTCCCGGGGAAGGGGCAGCCCACTTAGTCCAGCCTCTTGGGCCCATGCCTGGTACTCAGTACCGCTCCAGGACAGGTGGCTGCAGCATGGGGGGCGCTGGTGGCTCCTGAGGTCCCGTACTGAGACAAACCTGCAGAATGAAGGGAGTAATATCTTGTAAAGCTATGTCCAAGCCTAGGAAGTTACCCTCAATGCTGACAGACGCTGAGGACCCGCGTTCGAAACTCCAAGGTTGCTGACTTGAGTGCAGGGTCGCCAGATTGAGCACGGGGTCATGTCTCTCTCTCTCAATGGTTAAAAATTTACATTCCGGGCCCTGACAAGGTTGGCTCAGTGGTAGAGCTTCGGCCTGGCATGTGGATGTCTCAGGTTCGATTTCTAGTCAGGGCACACAGGATAAGCACCTATCTGCTTCTCTACCCCTCCCCCACTCATTTCTCTCTCTCTTCTTCTCCCCTCCTGCAGGAGCAAGTTAGCCCCAGGCCTTGAGGATGGCTCCATGGCCTCTGCCTCAGGCACTAAAAAATGGCTACAGTTGCAACGCAGCAAGGGCCCCAGATGGGCAGAAGATCCTCCCCTAGTGGGCTTGCAGGATTGATCCCAGCCGAGATCCATCCCAGTCAGGGCACATGCTGGAGTCTGTCTCTGCCTCCCCTCCTCTCACTAAATTAAAAAAAAAAAAATTACATTCTGGTTCAATTTTATTTTATTTTATTTTTTGAGAGAGAGAGAGACAGGAAGGGAGAGATATGAGAAGCATCAACCAACCTACATTGTGGCACTTCAGTTCATTGATTGCTTCTCATACATGTCTGGGGGGGGGGGTTCAAGGTGAGCCAGTGACTCCTTGCTCAAGCTAGAGAATGTGGGTTCAAGTAACCAACCTTTGGGCTCAAGCCAGCAACCAAGGGATCATGTGGATTATTCCACGCTCAAAGTTGGAAACCTTGGGTTTTGAACCTGGGACCTCAGTGTTCCCGGTCGACACTCTATCCACTGTACCACCATCAGTCAGTCAAACTCAGGTCTTCTTAAGCACAACTATCTGCACTTGGTGAATCTTAGTTTCCTAATACACAACATAAAAATGTAGCAGCTTCTCTCCACTTTGAGAGTTCTTTAAATTTTCTTTCAGTCTTCTCTTCATCTTCTTCCTATCTTTCCTTGTCTCTAAACTGACAAGGCAATTCTGGAGAACTACGGGGAAGGCACGGCAGCTTGACGGGGAAAGGATAAATCTGACAGAAGGGGGCTGCATGTACACTACTTTTTCTTCCCCTTAGCAACTTTCCCCTCCTCCTTCTCAAGTCCTTCCCTTTCAAATCCAAATTGAACTTCCCCCCGAGCCCCTCCTCTCCTTACCTGTAGCTGAGGGGCAGAGTGAAACCCTGGTTTCCTCCTTGGGACAACCAGGTAGTCTGCACACAGTCAATTACTTGCTGAGTCAACTGGATGTCAGGCTCCTCGCCAGCAGGACACAGGGTCTCTTGGATGAAGGCCTGGGCAGCCTCAAGCCACGTTTGCTCCTGAGGAAAGTGAATCTACTTAAAATATCCTGACAATTCTGCCCACGATGGAGATTTTGGGAAGAATAAAAGGAATAATAACAACAACAAAAAATTTTTTATTTACTGTTTTTACAGGGACAGAGAGAGTCAGAGAGGGGGACAGACAGAAACAGAGAGAGATGAGAAGCAGCAACCACTAGTTTTTCATTGCAGCTCCTTCAGCAGACCGAGCCATCCCTTGCTGGAGCCAGTGACCTTGGGTCCAAGCTGACGAGCTTTTGCTCAAGCCAGATGGGCCCGCGCTCAAGCTGGTGACCTCGGGGTCTTGAACCTGGGTCTTCTGCATCCCAGTTCGATGCTCTATCCACCGCGCCACTGTCTGGTCAGGTAACAACAAAAATTCAGAGGGCATGTAAATGAAGAGGAAATGTAAAGGAGTTTGGAACATAAAGAAACCGTATACAGCTATACAAGCAATGCAGACAGCTGGCGACCCAGCTTTGGTCTTGTCTCTTTCTCTAACAAACCTGCACCAACCTCACAGTGCTCAACTAGAATATATATTTCTCTCTGAACCCTTCTCTGACCATCAAGTTGAAAAAAAAGATTGGTCAAAATCACCCTTGAGCCTGACCAGGAGGTGGCGCAGTGGATAGAGCGTAAGACTGGGATGTGGAGGACCCAGGTTCGAGACACCAAGGTCACCAGCTTGAGTGCAGGCTCATCTGGCTTGACCTAGGCTCACCAGCTTGAGCCCAAGGGCGCTGGCTCGAGCAAGGGGTCACTCAGTCTGCTGTAGTCCTCCGATCAAGGCACATATGAGAAAAAAATCAATGAACAACTAAGGAGCCGCAATGAGGAATTGACGTTTCTCATCTTTCTCTCTTCCTGTCTGTCTGTCCCTCTCTCTCACTCTCTGTCTCTACCGCAAAAAAAATAAAAAATAAAAATAAATCACCCTTGAGCCTGACCAGGCGGTGGCGCAGTGGATAGAGTGTCAGACTGAAATGCGGAAGACCCAGGTCCCAGACCCCGAGGTCACCAGCTTGAGCGTGGGCCCATCTGGCTTGAGCAAAAAGCTCGCCAGCTTGAGCGCGGGCCCATCTGGCTTGAGCAAAAAGCTCACCAGCTTGGACCCAAGGTCGCTGGCTCCAGCAAGGTGTGGCTCAGTCTGCTGAAGGCCCGCGGTCAAGGCACATGTGCGAAAGCAATCAATGAACAACTAAGGTGTCGCGACGGCAACAAAAAACTAATGATTGATGCTTCTCACCTCTCTCCGTTCCTGTCTGTCTGTCCCTATCTATCTATCCCTCTCTCTGTCCCTGTAAAAATAACAAAAATAAAAAATAAATCACCCTTGAAAAAAAAGATTCTTTAAATTGTTCATAAAGGATAAAAAGGAAAGGAAATAGGTAGGCCTGACCTGTGGTGGCACAGTGGGTAAAGTGTCAACCTGGAACACTGAGGTCGCTAGTTTGAAACCCCAGGCTTGCCCAGTTAAGGCACATATGAGAAGCAACTACTGAGTTAATGCTTCCCACTCCTCCCCTCCTCCTTTCTCTCTCTCTTCTAAAATCAATAAATTTTCAAAAAAAGGACATAGGTAGAATATAATGTTTCTATCATTCAACTTTTTTAGTCATCTACACATTTGAGTAAGCTAAATATATATTTAATACAATCCCATTGAACTTGTTTCCTGTTCTGTCTTGTTAGCTAAGATGTGGGCTTCCTAAGGAGCATATGAACCAGCTTCCTACACTTGCCCCAGATTCTGAACACACTGTTGCCTCTATATGTAGATAACTCTAGGGTATGGGACCAGCTTGTCCTACTTCCAGTGCTAGGCAACTTTATTTCATAATTCCTCCACATTGTAAATCTTTAGCAAACACCAGTCTTCAAGTTCGAGATGACTTCAGAGTCCTTGTGGACAGCTCTACCACTGACTTTCACTTCAGCCACTCTCATTCATGGTGAGGGTTGTCAGAACTGGACCGGGTCATCATCAGAATTGCCCACCAACATCAACAAAGCTCAGCCTCTCATTCTCGTCCTTACTGTGTTCCTCTCTTGGTCGCTTTTTCTTTTAGCCCCTATTCCTTGGAAAGCCTGTCAATTGCTTGGCACATTGAACACGACCGTTCCTCAAAGTGGTACCTCAGAATCAGCAGTTTTATTAAAAATGCAGGTGATTTTTAAGTGCTCTCATCTGCTGAAGCAGAAGGGGTGGGACACTGTTTGTATTTTAAATAAGCTTCCAGGATTGATATTGATTTTAGGCTGAAGTTGGAGAGAGAACATTATGTATTTTCTTCTCAATGGCCTCATCCACTGGATGCTATTGGTAGACAGTTTTACCCTGAAACCTGAAGTCCTCTTTAACTTCCTTCCTTTCCCTACAGTCACGTCCTTTAGATTCTATCTCCTTAGTATATATATTTTTCTCACTCTGGTATCTCAGTATTACTGCCTTGGTCGGGATCAACCTCCTCTCTCAATACATTTCAACCACAGCCTTCTAACTGGTCCTCTCTAGTTCACTCTCGACACTGCTACCTCAGGAACTGAAAACACAAGTGTCATCCATTCAGGTTTTAAGCATAACACCCTTAATAACTCCCAATCGTCCTCAGGTTCAAGTCGCTGCTTAGCAAGACTTACAACTGTCAGCTCTGATCCCTCAGCCACCACTCAATTAACTCCTGGAGTTCTTCAAAGACACCTCTCCCTCCACCTCTTGTCTCGCGTCTTTAAGCATGTATTTGCCTCCGCCCTGAAACCTCCTTCGGTGCCCTTCTTTTTATTTTCTTTGCTAACTCTTCACACGCACTTTGGGTCTCCAAGGTTCTTCCTGATGCTCAGACAGCTGCGTCAGGGTCTCCCCAAGAACCCGCAGCGCACACTTCGTCGTTACTCCGCACCTGGCTTCCCACCGGGTTTGAAGCCTAGCGAGGGGACCGAAACGTGTTACCGGATCAGAACCGACGCCACAGGAATTAAGGAATAGATATATCCGCAGAAGCGGTGAGAGGGGGGAGACGAGCAGCCTCGGGCGCGGCCAGCCAAGTCTGGGAGGCAAAGAGGCAAGGTGGCGGAAACAGGAAAAGAAAGAAAACATCCGACACAGGCAAGAGAAAAAAGGAGGGACGGAGAACTGCACTCACGGAGCCAAGAGCCTGCACAGGGTAAGCCGCCATGACCGCGGAGGCTTGGTCTAGGTAGGGGAGCAAACCGCAGTTTGCTGGTGAGTTCCCGGGAGGGCGGGTCGGTGACGTCATCAGAAGGCGCGTTCTCGGCTCCACCTCCGTCTCCTCCCTTCCCAGCATCCTCAGGACCTCTCTGTGCTGGTTCCACCTTTTCCCTGTGCTGAGGTACCCCATCGCCCTTGCTTAGTAACGTCCTGTTTGGCATCCCTGGGATGGGGTCGGGAGCTCAGGATCTTAAACACAGAGGGCCTGGTTGGTAACTTATCGCATCTTTAGATTTACCTGATCTCGCCAAGCAGAGAGAAATGTTTCCACCTTAATGCAGTCGGAGTACATCATTCATATATTGCTGTAATTATTTAACTGTTTCCTCCATTTGGGTGTGAGTTCCTAGAAGTTATTATATTTATGTTGTATTCTGGCTTATTATTCCCAACGGAGTTGAAGAACTTACAACTACACAAAAAACTATATAGATATTTTTTGAAGCTTTTTTCATAATTGCCAACTGGTTGAGTTACAAAACTAGGGAGCAAGTCATTTCAATGAGACAGCTTCCGCATCTGTAAATGGGTGTGTGTGTGTGAAGTTCATGTGAATTGCCTTAATGGGTGTCCAATAAATGGTCTCTATCATTATTATTATTACTATAACGAGCAAGAATATGGAAATTAAAAATATATGCCAGCCCCTCTGCTAAGAATTAAAGAATTTCATTCACTCAGGAAAGAAAAATGAGAAAGCAAGCCAAGGGAGTAAGGGTAGGGAAACAGTTCCTGGACAAGGATGATGCTTCTCATTCCGTTTCCTGCATTCGAAGTGTTTGCAAGGGGATAAGAGCGGCAGGGATATGAAACGGATTATATTTTTCCAAACGTTAACTCAAGACGATTTGTGGAATAATACCTTTGGGAGAGAAACTCCCTTCAGCGGGAGTAAGAGGGCGGGGTGTCTTTAAGTTCTGGCCCCGCCCACGTCGTACGTGGATGACGTATCCTGCGCGCCAGGATTCGAGGAGCTCCAGGGCGAAGGTAGCAGCTTCCACGTGCGTATGGCTAGAGCTCGCGGGCCGGGGTTACCCTCCTGCTTGTTGGGTCGGGGTTACCCTCCTGCTTGTTGCGCCCCATCGCCACCCACCCCAGGCCTGATCTAGGCGGCTCCAGTATCTAGGCCGAGCTGTGTCTGTCTGGGCCCACCAGCTTGCTTTAATACAGGCGTTTTATTGAACGCCGGGCAGAGGGGACTCCATGTAAACAGATCCACTTTCTACCAACAGAAAAACTTGTTAACCCCCTACTTTGTGGCAGGCATAATGCTAGTCGTTGGGGATACGGCCAAGATGTAGGCAGCTCTGTCCCTGCGCTCTTGGGGCTTCTGTTTCACTACGACGAAAACCATTGGTTTAACAAAATGATTTCAAGATGATAATGCGTGTGAAGGAGTTATGGTGTGGAGGACAATTGTGAGGGGCCTAACTTTCCAAAGGGTGATCAGCATGCAGTGGAAGGGAGGAATCAGTACTGAGTTGGCAGAAGCGCCCTTTCCAGAAATAAGACTGGCCTGAAAGGGCCAGACGGGCTGGTGAGTGATGGATATCAAGAGTTCAGTCAGTCAACAAGTTTTAGATTTTTTTTCCTTTTTAAGTCCCAATAATTGTTCTAAGCCTTGGTAATCCAATGGGGACAAAACACTTATAGCCCATGCCCGCATGGAGATTTTGTTCTAATGGGGAAGGTAGAGCTAAAGATGTCAGATAGTCATAATAAGTACTATGTGGGAAATTAAAATAGGGCCATCTGATAGTGGCTACTTCAGTGAGATTGCTCAAGGAAATCCTTTACAAGAAGGTGAATTTCTCCTGAAATATATAAATAACAAGAATGAGATAGCCATGCAGATATCAGGGTGAGAAAAATGTCTGCTGAAAGTGAACTTGGTGAGTTAGAGGAGTCTAAGAGAAGCCAGTGTGGTGCATTGTGGTTGAGAAGGAGAATGGCATGAAATAGTGTTGAAGAGGTAGGCACTGGCCAGACCAGGTAAGCCAAGGTACTGAGTTGGAACGTTATGCCATTTGTCATGAGAGGCCATGATTTCATTTATGCTGGCATATGGCAAGTGGATTGTGGTTGGGGCGGAAGTGGAATCAGGTACACGGATCAGGAGACCATAGCGTCAGTCCGAGTGAGTGATAGTAGTGACTTGCACTAGAGTGATGGTAGCAAAGATAAAAGGATGTGGACAGATTTGGGATATGTTTGGAAATAAATTTGCTGATGGATTGGATATAGAGAGGGCTCAGGAGAAGAAGAGTAGGTTTACTCTTGTGTTTTTTGCTTGAGCAACTGAATGGTTGATGATGGTGTCTACTGAGATGGAAAAGACTAGGAAAACAGCAGGTCTGTGGAGAAATGATAAATCAAAATTTCACCTGACAAGGTGGTGGCACAATGGGTAGAGCATTGGCCTGGAATGCCTAGGACCCAAGTTTGAAGCCCTGCAATCTCAGGCTTGAGTCCGCAGGCTTACCAGCTTGAGTGTGGGATCATAGACATGACCCCATGGTCTGTGGCTTGAGCCCAAAAGGTCACTGGCTTGGCTGGAGACCCCTGCTAAAGGCACATATGAGAAAGCAATCAATGAACAACAAAGGTGCCACAACTATCTCCTTTCTTGTCTGTCTGTCTCTATCTGTCTGTCTCTTTAAAAAAAAAAAAATCAAAATTTCTGTTTTGACCTGCCTGACCTGTGGTGGCACAGTGGATAAAGCGTCGACCTGGGAACACTGAGGTCGACCTGGGAACACTGAGGTCGCCAGTTCAAAACCCTGCACTGGTCTGGTCAAGGCACATATGGGAGTTGATGCTTCCAGCTCCTCCCCCCTTTCTCTCTCTTTCTCTTTCTCTCTCTCTCTCTCTCTCTGTCTCCTCTCTAAAATGAATAAAATAAAAAAAAATAGAAAAAAAATTTCTGTTTTGACCCAAACTGGCTATCATCTATGTTTCTGAGATGTTTATGTAGAGATGTCATGTAAGCATTTGCATGTGCTAATTTGGAGTTTCAGGGAGAGTCAGAGTTGAATAAAGTCTGAATAAAGTTATGGAATCTGTTCAAGATTTTAACTCGAATCGTGTGAAATTTCCATTTTGGATAAAATGGTTGAATGCTGGCAATTTCATTGGTTCAGTCTATTAGATGTTATTTAAAGCCACTGGTCTGGATGAGGTCTCTTTAGGAAAAGCATGCAGAGGGAAGAGAACAAAGGACATCCTGGCATCCAACATTTAGATATGGAGTAGAAGAGTAAGAGCCAGTGCAGGGAACTGAAAGGTAGCAACAAGAAGGTGACAGAGTATCAGGAAACTGGTATTGAAGCCAAGAGAGGAGGGTGTTTCAAGAAGTAGGGAACGAGTAAGTCAAATGCTGCCAAGAGGTTAAGATAAGTTAAGTGACCTCTGGACTAACAACATTGCAGTCCTTGGTGACTTGCACAGAAGAAGCCAAATTCAGCTTTAAGTTACATTTGAGATACCTGAGTTAGTTGTCCGAGAGACGTGGGGAAACGAGCTTCCTGTTCTCTTGCCTCCTTGGGAAGAGGCCATATGTCCCTGTGAGCTCCTCTGTGTGTTCAGGTCTGAGTGAATGGCACAGGTGAGAAGTCCTGAACACTGGGGCAGTGAGGAGAGCTTCCCAGAGTTAGTGAGACCTGTACTCGGCTTGAAGAATGGGGGGTTTTGGATAGGGCGAGAGTAGGCATAGACCTAGGGAGAGGTGTAAGAATGGAAAAGAGTCCAGGCAGGGTTTGGTGAGGACAGCCAGGACCCTGCTGAGAAGCAGTGGGATCAGAAGCAGGAAGGGGCGTTGGGACAGCTGCGGAGGGTCGCTGAATTTCAGGATAAAGCCTTTGGATTGACTTCGAGCAAGAATGTAATATTTTGAAGCCCTGAAATTGGGGACCTTTCATTTGACCTCACGAGTCAGGCCCATGCCAGCTCCTTCTCCAGGTTTACACTTAGAAGCCATTTGTCCTGGGAAGTCTTGCCTGACTCCTAAGGTGCTAGGTTGGTACCCACAATGCCTTGGCCTTAAACACACCGGGCTGCAAATGTCTGAATATTTGCCTGTCACCCTCACTAAAATGTAAGCTTCCTGAGGGCAGAAGTGGTGTTTGTCTTGTTCACAGTTGTGTTCCTAAGAACTTGCCTGGTACCAAGCAAAGGGCAGGTGCGCAAGGTCCATGTGTCAAGGACATATCTGTGCACCCAGGTCCCACGTCACGAAAGCCCACATTTTGCAGGATTAGTTGAGACCCCCAGGGTTACATTCTCAGGTTCTCTGTTTCTCTGAATGTCCCTTTTACTGTCCCTATCAATCGCTAATGCCTTCAAAGCCTCAGCTATCATTAAAACTTGAAATTGGTGCAGCATATAGGCTACAGTTAATGTTCTTTTTTAGGAGCCTAACTCACTTTTCCAGCAAGGGACACCTGAAGAGATGTCCCCAGTCCTTCACTTCTATGTCCGCCCCTCTGGCCATGAAGGTGCGGCCGCTGGCCACACTCGAAGGAAGCTGCAAGAGAAATTGCCAGAGCTGCGGAGTGTCAAGACTGAGCTGTGCTACAATGTGAACTGGACAGGTGGGGCCAGGTATGGGCTTGAGGGAGGTGGCCCAGCGCCAGGGGCAGTATCTCAGAGTATCCCTGCCCTGTCTCCCTGCAGCTGAGTCCCTCCCAAGTGCTGAGGAGATGAAGAAGCTGATGTGGCTGTTTGGCTGCCCCCTGTCACTCAGTGATGTTGCTCAGGACTCCTGGCTCCTTCCTGGCTCCAGGGACCTGCTGCTGGAGGTCGGGCCCAGGCAAGTGTCTCCCGTGGGGCAACTCCTTTCATGTTTCTTGGCACATGATCTCTTTTAAACATATTGCCCACCCCTTCTGCTTCCATCCTTTGCTCTGTCCTCTGGTGACCCTCGGAGATTTGTTTTTCCTTGTTCCATCCCACACCCTACCTAGGTAGCCATGCGTGTGCCTTTCCCATAGGAGAAGATGTCTTTGAAGACTGAGTTAGCCCCCATCATTGTCGGGAAATATAACAGGTTGCGTTCTGAAAAACTGAAATTGAAGCATTTTGATGCTGGAAGGACAGTTATGGTTTGATTTGAGTGACCTTTGACAGCAGGCTCCTTAGAGCCCAGTTCTGAGGCTGGAGGCTATTAGTGGGGGTGGTAGAGATGGGAGATTGGCTGGATAGCAGGGGCTCGGCTCTACCCTCTCAGCTGGGGCTGTTAGGTCCTAGCTGTCTGGTCCACTCCTCAGGCTGAACTTCTGCACCCCAACATCCACCAACATCATGTCAGTGTGCCGGGCCGCTGGGCTGGGGACTGTGGACCGCGTGGAGACGACCCGGCGCTACCTGCTCTCGGTGAGGTGACGGGCAGTCGGGATGGGGGAGCAGGAATAAGAGACACGGTTCTAAACTGCAGGAAAATAATGGCAGAAGCGGGAGGAGCAGCCCCTGGCTTTAGGTCTGCCCTGTTTACTGATTACTCACTGCCTGAGGGTACCTGGTTGAGGAGTGCATGGGACAGATACAGCTTGTGCTCCCCTCATTTGTGCATCCTTACATCATGCCTGGAGGGGGTGTCTCTTTCTACGGACAGAGGTGCTATATGGGCTCACAGTGGGCTGGCCCTGCATGGCGCGGAGGATGGAGAGTGGAGCATTCTGTCCGTGCTTCAGCTCTCCACACTTCGCCCTCTGGGTGTGTTGTCCGCCCCTAGTTTGCCCATCCCCCTTCCGCTGAGGTGGAGGCCACCGCCCTGGCAGCCCTGTGTGACCGGATGACGGAGCAGCACTTCCCCCATCCCATCCAGAGTTTCTCTCTTGGGAGCATCCCAGCACCCCTCGGTGGCCCCATTGACATCCTGGCCGAGGGTCGGTCTGCGCTGGAGAAAGCCAACCAGGTGCTAGGTAAGCAGGTGTACCCAGGAGGAAGGCCCGGGCGAGGCTAATAGGGGCTTTGGGGCCTGGGATGTCGCCGCCTGACACCAACATCAGCTCTTCTTGGGTGTGTCTCCCAGGTCTGGCCCTAGACTCCTGGGACCTGGATTTCTACACCCAACGCTTCCAGGAGCTGCAGCGGAACCCGAGCACTGTGGAGGCCTTTGACTTGGCTCAGTCCAATAGGTGCCGAGGCATGGGGATGTTCTGATGTCTGAACCGTGGAGGTTGGATGGGAAAACCACAGGGACTTGCTTTCATGGCTCTCTCTCGCCTTTGGGACCTTTCTGAGTCTGAGGCCTGGGTTTCCCGTCCTCTAGCAGTGACGCGTTGGAAGGTTATGGAGACGTATTCTGACTTGCTGTCTAAGTATAAGTTGGTTGTAGTGCTACCATTAACGCTGGTGAGGAGACGTGGCGAGGCCTGAGAAGTGACCCCAGGCTTCCACCCCACCGTCCCCTCCCCGTGTCACCCCCTGCAGCGAGCACAGCCGGCACTGGTTCTTCAAGGGCCAGCTCCACGTGGATGGGCAGGCGCGAGCACAGTCACTGTTTGAGTCCATCATGAGCACCCAGGCATCCTCGAACCCTAACAATGTCCTCCAGTTCTGTGATAACAGCAGGTGGGCTGTGCTCCAGGCTGGGGTGACCTCAGACCTCGGGGAGGGAGGGCCCCAGGCCCTGGAGGGTAAGCACAGGCCCCAAGAGGGATGTTCCAGAGTGCATGTGTCCACAGTGCGATCCAGGGAAAGGAAGTCCGATTCCTGCGGCCCGAGGACCCCACACAGCCAAGCCGCTTCCAGCAACATCGGGGGCTGAGACATGTCGTCTTCACAGCAGAGACCCACAACTTCCCCACAGGTGAGCTGAGCCCTAGGAGGGGGAGATCAGCAAATGGAGGGTGGGACAAACCTCGGACCCCTTGGCTGGGCCTGGCAAAAACAAAAGGGTAGGCCGGGTATTTCTATTTTCACTGGGGTGGTCAGAGCTGGGGTTTGTGTCTTCAATACCCAGACCTCTGCTCCCTCTCGTCACAGGCGTAGCGCCCTTCAGCGGTGCCACCACGGGCGCAGGGGGCCGGATCCGAGATGTCCAGTGCACAGGCCGTGGGGCCCACGTGGTGGCTGGCACTGCCGGCTATTGCTTTGGAAATCTGCACATCCCAGGTCCCGCCTCTCCCTTTTAGCCGTCGCTGTTTTCAGATTCCTTGTCCTGACAGACCCTTACGTCACGGGTCATCCTGGGTCATCTTTTCTTGGAATGGAGGGCTCTAGAGTTGTTGGCCTTTCACCAGCCGTGGTCGTGAGAGCTACAGGCAAGAGAGACGCAGGTCACCACTCTGGCTTTGCAGAACCCCAGTGTCCTTTAGAACTGGTCTCCTCTCTGCAAGAGAGTGTGATACTGGGTCAGACGTATGACCACTGCCTGCCCCCGAGTCCAGTTTCTTAGCAAGGCTTAAGAGCTCGGGTCCCAAGAGCCACGGGGAAGGCTGGTATGGGAGGTGAGCAAGACCAGTGCTTTATGGCAGACTCGATACCATCCTGAAATAGGACTTCCTACCTGTGCAGGTAGCCTTCAGTGGCTTAGACTTCCCAGAGGACTGGCTGCTCCACTTTCCATTTCTGTAGTCCATCCAACTTTCTCTTTTCCTCCCAGGTTATAGCCTGCCCTGGGAGGATCCAAGCTTCCGGTATCCTGGGAACTTGGCCCGGCCCCTGGAGGTTGCCATTGAGGCCAGCAATGGGGCTTCTGACTACGGAAACAAGTTTGGAGAACCAGTGCTGGCCGGTGAGACTGGGGGCTGGGGAGTGCAGTGGATAATAGCCCCCTAGTCCCGAGGAAGGGTGGGGTGTCTGACTGGGTGAGCGCTAAGGAGGCTGAGCGATGACTGTCCCCTCTCCCTGTGATGTCCGTGCTCCAGGCTTTGCCCGCTCCTTTGGCCTCCAGCTCCCAGACAGCCAGAGGCGTGAGTGGATCAAGCCCATCATGTTCAGCGGGGGCATTGGGTTCATGGAAGCTGAGCACGTGAGCAAGGAGCCCCCCGAGCCAGGTAAGAGCTGAGCAGCTCTCTCCAGATCCAGCCAGCTCTCACCAGTGTGTGGCGGATGCAGAAGGGAAATTCAGAGGACACTGCAGTGGTTAGGTTTGAATCTCCCAGCTTATGTGTCTTCTCTCCAATACAGGTTTTCAAGTTAGGACAGGGCTGTATGCCAACGGGGCCATCTCTGACTGGGCTGCCTCTGTCTCCTGCCCGATTTCCCTCTGCATGGCAGGGGCCCACCCAGCTAAGTCAGGCTGCATGCCGCGGGATTTTGTCTGCTAGATCGGTTTAATTGGGCAAACATTTACTGAACACCCGGCATGTGCTAGGGTGTGGTGGGTGCTGTGGTGGAATCAGATCAGAACTGCAGGTTCTTTTTATTGAATAGGTTACCCAGTCATGTGGTTCAGAGTGTCAGAGAAAACTCCCCTCTGTTGACCTCCAGCCAGCCAGCCAGTCCCCCTCCCTAGAGGTAGCCAGTGCTAGGCAGGTCCTTCTGCGCCCCCCAGGGCTACTTCTGGCATAGGTAAACAGGCCCGCATGTCGATGTGCCCGTTTATTAAAAACTAATAGCATATGTGCACACCTCTTTTTCTTCTACAATTCAAATAACATAAAGCTTACCCTTCTAAAGTGTATTAGGTAGTGTTTTTAGTGTAGTCACCAAGTTGTGCGTCAGTCACGAATTCCAGAGCATCTTCATCATCTCAGAAGAAAACTCTGTACCCATCAGCAGTCATATCTCATCCCCCCCTTTCTCGACCTGTGGCAACCACTAATCTGCTTTCTATCCATGGATTTGCCTGTTCTGGACGTTCCGTGTAAATGGCATCATCCAGTGCCTGGCCATTTGTGTCTGGCTTCCACTTAGTATGATGTCCTCAAGGTGCAACCATAGTATATATAGTATGTATCAGTACTTCATTTTTTTTTTTTTTTATGGAGACAGAGAGAGAGGGATAGATAGGGACAGACAGACAAGAAGGGAGAGAGGTAAGAAGCATCAATCATCAGTTTTTCGTTGCGGTTCCTTAGTTGTTCATTGATTGCTTTCTCACATGTGCCTTGACCACGGGCCTTCAGCAGACCGAGCCACCCCTTGCTGGAGCCAGTGACCTTGGGTCCAAGCTGGCGAGCTTTTGCTCAAGCCAGATGGGCCCGCACTCAAGCTGGCGAGCTCAGGGTCTCGAACCTGGGTCTTCCGCATTCCAGTCCAATGCTCTATCCACTGCGCCACCGCCTGGTCAGGCAGTTATTCCTTTTTGAGGGCTGAGTCATATTCCATTGTATAGATATATCACATTTTGTTTATCCACTCACTTGTTCATAGGCAGTTGGGTTGTTTCTGTTTCTGGCTATTGTGAGTGACACTGCTATGGGCAGCTGCGTGCAGGTATTTTTATGTACTTACGTTCTCTTGGACGTATAACTGGGAATGGAATTGCTGGGTCACGTGATAACTATATTCAACTTCTAAAAGCTACCAGACTGTTTTCCAAAGCAGTTTTACACACACCCCCCCCAGTAGTGTATGTGGGTTCCAGTTTCTCCAAATCCTCACCAACCCTTGTTATTAGCTTTCTCTTTGACTGTAGTCATGGTAGTGTGGTATATCATTGCGGGGTTTTTTTCTCAAAGATTTTATTGGTTTAGAGAGTGGGGAGAGACAGAGAGAGAAAGAAGCATGAACTCCTTGTTTCACTTCCTTGTTCCATTTAGTTATGTGCTCATTGGTTGCTTCTTGTATGTGCCTTGGCCAGGCAAGCCCAGGGTTTCAAACTGGCAACCTCAGCGTTCCAGGTCAACACTTTATCTACTGTGCCATTTTTCATTAATTTTTATATATGGTATGAAGTAGGGCTCCAACTTTTCTTACCCCATTGAATTGTCTTGGGCCCCTTATCAAAAATCAGTTGGCCAGCCTGACCAGGCGATGGCACAGTGGATAGAGTGTTGGACTGGGATGCCAGAGGACCCAGGTTTGAAACCCCGAGGTGAGGTTGCAGGCTTGCACAAGGGTAGTCTTGTTTGAGCACAGCTCACCAGCTTGAGTCCAAGGTCGCTGGCTTGAGGAAGAGGTGACTCAGTCTGCTGAACCCTTCCCTCACGTCTCCCTGTCAAGGCACATACGAGAAAGCATTCACTGAACAACTAAGGTGCTGCAACGAAGAACTGATGCTTCTCACCTCTCTCCTTCTGTCTGTTGTCCCTATCTGTCCCTCTCTCTGCTTTTCTCTGTCTCAAAAAACAAAAAAATCTGTTGGCCATAAATGTATGGGTTTGTTAATGAACTCAGCAGTTCTAGTGCATTGATCTATACGTAGCTGTCCATATGCTAGTACCATACTGTCCTGATTACTGTAGCTTTGTAGTGCATTTTAAAAGAAGAAATGTTGAGCCTGACCTAGTGGTAGCGCAGCGATGGAGCATCCACCTGGGACACTGAGGTCCCGGGTTTGAAACCATGAGGTCGCTGGCTTGAGTGTGGGCTCTTCTGGCTTGAGCATGGGGTTGCTGGCTTGAGCGTGGGATCAGAGACATGACCCCATGGTTACTGGCTTGAGCCCAAGGTCACTACTGGCTTAAGCAAGGGGTCACTGGCTTGGCTGTAGCTCCCGGGTCAAGGCACACATAAGAAAGCACTCAATGAACAACTAAATTGATGCAGCTCTGAGTTGATGGTTCTAATCTTTCTCTCTCTCTCTCTCCCTGTCTCAAAATAAAATAAAAGCAGAAATGTAGGGTCCTGGTTGGGTAGCTTAGTTGTTTAGAGCATTCTCCCAATATGCCAAGGTTAAGGGTTCAATCCTGGGTTAGGGCAGATACAGGAATCAACCCATGAATGTGTAAATAAGTGGAACAACAAGTGGATGATTCTCTCTCTCTCAAATCAATAAATAAAATTTTTTTTAAGATTTTTTTCAATTCATATTTTAACTTACTGTGTTGACATGGTTTCAAGAGTCCCACTCAGTATAACACCTTCTACACACCATATCGTGCCCCCATGCCCCACGCATCCGCCCCTGCCCCTCTCCTCCCCCCCTTCCCTCTGGCTGTCGCTACCCTGCTGTTTGTCTGTCTGTCTGTGTTCCGTAGCTGTGGTTTCTGGCTAATCCGTTCACCCTTTCTGATCCAGGTCCCTCTTCCCCTTTCCCTCTGACAAAAAGGTTTTCAATAAAAAGCAGAAATGTTGTTTTAGCTGTTTGAGGTCCCTCATATTTCCATAGAAACTTTAGGATCAGCTGATGAATTTTTGTAAAATAGTTGGCTAATTATGTTGATTCTGCAGGTCATTTTAAAGAGTATTGCTGTCAAAACAATATTAAGGACCTGACCTGTGGTGGCGCAGTGGATAAAGCGTCGACCTGGGAATACTGAGGTCGCCAGTTCGAAACCCTGCACTGGTCTGGTCAAGGCACATATGGGAGTTGATGCTTCTAGCTCCTCCCCCCTTTCTCTCTCTCTCTCTCTCTCAATCTGTCTCTTTTCTAAAATGAATAAAATAAAAAAAATATTAAAAAAACAAACAAACAAAACAATATTAAGTCTTTTCATCTATGAACATATCTCTTTCAATTTATTTTATAATTTTCAGTATGTTTTATAATTTTCAGTAAATTTATTCCTTCTAAGTATTTTATTCTTTTTGACACTATTGTGAATGGGTATGCATACTTCTGTGTCCTGTTTTCTTTCCACTTAGCAATATATCTTGGAGATCATTTCTCACTGAAAATGTCATATTACTTTATTATATCCACTTGTTATTCTTTTCTTTGGTGGCTTAGTGACTCCCTGTGTGGATACACCATAATTTAGTCAGCTCTCTGTTGTTAGTATTTAGATTGTTTCCCAGATGTGGTGAGACAGATAGTGCTGCAGTGTCTAATTTTGGACATAGGTGACTCTGTACCTGTGCGAGTAAGTCTGGAGGGTAAACTTCTTTAGTGTGCTTGCCTGATCAAAGAATGTGTGTGTTCGTAATTTTGATTGTTCTATCCCAATATCCACTTCCCTTTTCCTCACACTTCCTCACACTCCTACTTCCTGCCACTTCCCCAGTGCCGTGATTCTTCCCTCCCTCCTTGCAGGCATGGATGTTGTCAAGGTCGGGGGTCCTGTCTACAGGATTGGAGTTGGGGGTGGAGCTGCCTCATCTATACAGGTAAGTAGGAGTAGCTGCACATGCTGACTTCATGATATCGCCAGGCCCGCCTGTGGATGGGGTGCGAGAGCTCCTGGCCCCTCCTGAGCTGAGCTGTGCCACGTGTTCCCACAGGTGCAGGGGGACAATGCCAGCGACCTGGACTTTGGGGCTGTGCAGCGGGGAGACCCAGAAATGGAACAGAAGATGAACCGTGTGATCCGGGCTTGTGTGGAGACCCCCAGGGGAAACCCCATCTGCAGCCTCCATGACCAGGGCGCTGGTGGCAATGGTGAGGGAAGGCATTGGGACAAAGGACTGGCCTCCTTGGTCTCCTGCCACGTTTGGTTTACGGAGAGGCATCAGGAATCTTCAGTCAACCATGCAACTCTGGGTCCATTCTCCGCCCCTTACACATTCTGGACAGGCTCAGGGTGGGGGGGTGTGGAAGCCCGCGGCCGTGGGAAAGTTGGTGGTGAGGGTGTGGCAGTGATTCACACATGGACCCACGGAATTTGAAGGCCCAGACGGCCCTTTGTTAGCCTGGTGCTAACCAGACCCACATCACCGCCTCTTCCTGAAACCCTCTCACCAGGCAACGTCCTGAAGGAGCTGAGTGACCCAGCCGGAGCCATTATCTACACTAGCCGCTTCCAGGTGGGCCTCCTCTGAAGGCTGGCCCCTCAAGTCTCCATGCGGCCAGCCCCAGCTGGCCCACCCGTCTTCCCCCACTTCCTGCAAGAGCATGCGACCTAGGTGGACCCACTGACCCTTCACTTTCTTCCTCCTCCACCATGTGCAGCTTGGGGACCCAACGCTGAACGCCCTGGAAATCTGGGGGGCTGAGTACCAGGAGTCAAACGCACTTCTGCTGAGACCCTCAGATCGGGACTTCCTGAGCCGTGTCAGTGCCCGGGAGCGCTGCCCAGCCTGCTTCGTGGGCACCGTCACTGGAGACGGGAGAGTGAGTTGGCCGCCAGAGCAGATGCTGTGGCTGGGCTCGAGCTCCCTGGCTGTAGCCGGCAGCAGACTTGTTATGGGGGGCAGGGTATAGGCGGCAGAAAGGGCTGGGAACTCATGAGGGGAAGCCAGACAGTGGAAAGAGCACTTCTGCCCTGCTTTCTGAGCTCCTCCCTGCTGTGGTCACCGTCTCGTTCCCTCTGGGCACCGTCCCCATGCTCTGCAGATAGTGCTGGTGGATGATCGGGAATGTCCAGTGGGAAGAAATGGCCAGGGAGATGCCCGCGCGAAGCCGAGCCCGGCCCCTGTGGACCTCGAGCTGGACTGGGTGCTGGGCAGCATGCCTCGGAAGGTGCGTGGCGTGGGAGAAGAGGCTATGCTTTGTCTCCTGTGGCCCAGCCCTGCCCAGGCCCTCACACCCCTGTTGCCGTCTGTTGCAGGAGTTCTTCCTCCAGCGGAGCGCCCCCGTGCTGCAGTCTCTGGCCTTGCCACTGAAGCTGAGCGTGCTTCAGGCTCTCGAGCGGGTTCTGAGGCTGCCAGCTGTGGCCAGCAAGCGCTACCTCACCAACAAGGTCCTCCCTGCTCTCCTGCCCTGCACTGCCCCCTCAGCTTACCCACCCTGGGGCTCCCACCCTGAGGGCTGCTGTAGGGGTCCACCAGGCCTGAGGGGGAAGGGGCACACAGCTGCCCTGATCCCGCTGCCCATCCTCAGAGCCGACCTCTTGTCTGCATGGTCGCGGCACACCAGGCCCCCCGCCGTCCCTGTGTGCCTGCCCCTTGTGCTTTGCCGACCCCCCTGCCCCCACAGGTGGACCGCTCCGTGGGGGGCCTGGTGGCGCAGCAGCAGTGTGTCGGGCCCCTGCAGACCCCTCTAGCAGACGTGGCGGTTGTGGCACTGAGTCACCAAGAGCTCGTGGGGGCCGCCACAGCTCTAGGAGAGCAGCCAATCAAGAGCCTGCTGGACCCCAAGGCTGCTGCCCGGCTGGCCGTGGCCGAGGCCCTCACCAACCTGGTGTTTGCTCTCGTCACTGACCTCCGGGTGAGTCCCCGCAGCTGCCACAGAGCCCCAGCCTTCTGGGACACGTCCACGTCCACCACTCATTTCCCCGTCCTGCCCTCTTCATGCTTAGGCATCCCAGCGCCTCCACCCCCACCAGACCCCCCATCTCTCTTCCCCTCTAATGCCGCGTCTCTGCCGCTATCTAGGACGTGAAGTGCAGCGGGAACTGGATGTGGGCAGCCAAGCTTGCCGGGGAGGGTGCAGCCCTGGTGGATGCCTGTGAGGCTATGGTGGCAGTGATGGCGTCCCTGGGTGTGGCGGTGGACGGTGGCAAGGATTCCCTCAGCATGGCTGCCCGAGTCAGCTCTGAGACCGTGCTGGCTCCCGGTGAGGGCTTGGGCCACCGGGAGAGGGGCTGACCAGTGGGGCTGGGTTGGCACCTTATTCTCTTACTCCTTGTTCTGTAGGGTCACTGGTCATCTCAGCCTATGCTGTCTGTCCAGACATTACAGCCACCGTGACCCCAGACCTCAAGTTTCCTGGAGGGAAAGGTAGGGGCTCTTCCCCTCCTCACTGCATTATGTATTCAGAACCTGGTTCTTTGGGGTCGCCACTGAGTGCTAACCACCCCCCACCCCCATCATTCCTGCACTGGGGCTGTGGTGCTTTCTGAGACTGGTGGTCAAAGTGTCCCGCCACCTGCTGGGAACTTACGTGCTCATGAGCACCAAAGAGAAACGTTCTTTTGAGCCATCCACCAGTCCTCACACCTTCCCTGTCTCTAGGCTGTCTGCTGTATGTGCCCCTGAGCCCCGGGCAGCACCGGCTGGGGGGCACAGCTCTGGCTCAGTGCTTCTCCCAGCTTGGTGAGCAGCCTCCTGACCTGGACCTTCCTGAAAACTTGGTGCGTGCCTTCAGCATCACCCAGGGGCTGCTGAAAGGTGAGTGAGGCCCTGGGCGAACGGGTATGTGACCCAAAGTGGCAGGCATTCCTCAGCTGAGCATGAGGGTGGGCCACAGGGAGCAGACGCTCTTCTCTCTGGGTCTCTGTGTGTGCCCACATTCTCACACATACTCTCTACCCTTCAGCAGGGGGCGTGACTCGGCCCCCGAGATTACTGAGCCTTTCTTCTCCTTTCACCAGACCGCCTTCTCTGCTCAGGCCATGATGTCAGCGATGGGGGGCTCATCACCTGCCTGCTAGAGATGGCCTTTGCTGGGAATTGTGGGATAGAGGTGGACGTGTCCGCCTCTGGAGTCGATGGTGAGAAACCCAGGTCTGGATTCAGGCCTGAGCTGCCCGCCTCTGCCCCCGACACCCGCTGCCTCCACCGCCACGTCTGTATCAGGACCCCAGTCACCCCGATGCCCCGTTGCTCTCCCAGTGTTGCCTGTGCTGTTCGCCGAGGAGCCCGGCCTGGTGCTGGAGGTGCAGGAGCCAGCCCTGGCCCAAGTACTGGCACGCTACCAGGCGGCGGGCCTCCGCTGTATGGAGCTGGGCCGCACAGGCCACAGCGGGCCGCACGCCACGGTGAGGGGACGCGGGGCGTGAGGCTGTGGCTCCCCTCCCCTGGCCTCGAGGGGCCTCTGAGGGACCTGCCTCCTAGGTCCAAGTGTCGGTGAACGGCGCTGTGGTCCTGGAGGAGCCGGTCGGGCAGCTGCGAGCCCTGTGGGAGGAGACGAGTTGCCAGCTGGACCGGCTGCAGGCTGAGCCACGCTGCGTGGCCGAGGAGGAGCAGGGGCTGCGGGGACGGGCCGGGCCCAGCTACTGCCTACCCCCCACCTTCCCCAAGGCTGCTGTGCCCCGTGAGCCTGGTGAGGAAGTGTGGCAGAGGCTTGGCTCCCTGGGCACTCTAGGCCGGGATGCCCAGGCCTGCTCTGGAAGAGGGGTTGGGGGTGGGGAAGTAGCGCTCTGGAGCGGGGACACTTCTCCCCCCAGGCGGCCCCACCCCTCGAGTCGCCATCTTGCGAGAGGAGGGCAGTAATGGAGACCGGGAGATGGCCGATGCCTTCCACTTGGCCGGGTTTGAGGTGAGCAGTGTGCCTGCAGACTGGGGCTGGTCTTGGGCTGTGTGGTCTTTGACACTTACCTTCCCCATCCTGCCAGGTGTGGGATGTGACCATGCAAGACCTCTGTTCAGGGGCAGTCAAGCTGGATGCATTCCGTGGTGTGGCCTTCGTGGGTGGCTTCAGCTACGCAGACGTCCTGGGCTCTGCCAAAGGTCTGTGTGCGGGCTTCTGCCACTTCCTCCCCACACACTCCTGAAGGGTGCCTTAGTACCCCTCCTTCTTGACTCAGCCTAAGCGTTGGCCTCTCACTGCCACAGGCTGGGGGAGAGTGCACTCATTCCGGGCCAGGTGCCAGCAGAAGGCCTGAGGCTCTTAGATTGGGCAGGTGGCAGGGTGGGGCTATGCCCCCTGGGCTGAAGGGCACATGTCCTGTCTGAAGGAGCACTGGTTTTTACTGTTGGAAAGCTGGCTCAGCATGGCCAAATTTTTGTGTGTATAACAGAGAGAAAGGGACAGACAGAGGCAGATAGAAAGGAAGGGAGACGAGAAGCATCAATCCTTCATTGCAACTCCTTAGTTGTTCATTGACTGCTTTCTCATATGTACCTTGACTGGAAGGCTACAGCACAGCGAGTGACCCCTTGCTCAAGCCAGCAACCTTGGGCTTCAAGCCAGCCCCCTTCCAGCTCAAGCCAATGAACGACCCTTGCGCTCAAGCTGGTGAGCCTGCGCTCAAGCTGACAATCTCAGGGTTTCAAACTGAGTCCTGTGTCCCAGTCCAATGCTCTATCCACTGCTCTACCACCTGGTCAGGCTAACTGATTCTTTTTTTTTTTTTTCTTTTTTTACAGGGACAGAGAAAGAGTCAGAGAGAGGGATAGATAGGGACAGACAGACAGGAACAGAGAGAGATTGAGAAGTATCAATCATCAGTTTTTCATTGCGGATCCTTAGTTGTTCATTGATTGCTTTCTCACATGTGCCTTGACTGCGGGCCTTCAGCAGACCGCGTAACCCCTTGCTCGAGCCAGCGACCTTCGGTCCAACCTGCTGAGCTTTGCTCAAGCCAGATGAGCCCGCGCTCAAGCTGGCAACCTCGGGGTCTTGAACCTGAGTCTTCCACATCCCAATCCGACGCTCTATCCACTGCGCCACTGCCTGGTCAGGCATCTTTTTATTTTTTTAAGGGAAGCCAAAAATCCAGGGTTTTATGTGAAATCTTATTTTTAAATGTTAGGCAACTAAGGTAAAATTTTTTGAAAATGCTCTGCTGGCCAAGCAAAAAACTTATCATGGGCCATGTCTGGCCCAGGAGTTGGCAATATCTGAGTTAAGGAGATAAACACATTTCTTCCCCTAAACTTACCCTGGTTTCTGTGAGTAGGGGGTAGAAAATCTCCCCCAAAGCGTGGGTGAGTGACATGAAGCACCACGTGGTGATCGCTGAGTGATCTGTTGAGGGGAAAGCATCGTCCCCATTCTCTCCGAGTCTTACCCCCACTTCCCTGTTCCCTCCCAGGGTGGGCAGCTGCTGTGACCTTTCATCCGAAGGCCAGAGCTGAACTGAGACGCTTCCGGGAGCGGCCAGACACCTTCAGCCTGGGCGTGTGTAACGGCTGTCAGCTGCTGGCTCTGCTGGGCTGGGTGGGAGGCAGCCCTGAGGAGGAGGAAGGGGAGAGGGACCATGACTCCGGGGCAGCCCGGCCGGGCCTCCTGCTCCGCCACAACCTGTCTGGGCGTTTCGAGTCTCGCTGGGCCAGCGTACGCGTGGGACCGGGGCCAGCCCTGATGCTGCACGGAATGGAGGGCGCTGTGCTGCCCGTGTGGAGCGCCCACGGGGAAGGTGAGCAGCAGGGATGCGAGCAGTGTTTGAGGGCAGGCTGAGTCGGGGCGGCAGGTGTGCTCTCACCCCCGCTTCTCCTTTTCTCCCAGGTTACATGGCGTTTTCTTCTCCGGAACTCCAAGCACAGATTGAGGCCAAGGGCTTGGCCCCATTGCACTGGGCAGATGATGACGGGAACCCCACAGAACAGTACCCCTTGAATCCCAACGGGTCCCCAGGGGGAGTGGCTGGTGTCTGCTCTCTCGATGGCCGCCACCTGGCTCTCATGCCCCATCCTGAACGGACGGTGAGGCTTTGGCAGTGGGCATGGCAGCCCCCTCCCTTTGACACGCTGACTACCTCGCCTTGGCTCCAGCTCTTCATCAATGCCTGGAACTGGGCCCGGGCGGAAGGCTGCTGAGCGGGCCAAGAAGGCGCCCCGGACCTCAGGGTTTGTCCCAGGGCTGGGCTGCCCTCTCCCTCCTCACTTGGAGAAGTGCCCCATATTATTTCCAGATGTCTCGTGGACGGACAAAGGACCAAATGGCAACAAAAAACCTCAGCTAATTTTATTAATCTGCCCGCTTCTGTCTCACGCTGTTGGATCTTTTTCCAGTTCTCCTTCTGTAATGTGTTTGTCCTTCATGAGCCCAGAAAGCAGCGTATGGTTCAGAGGAAAGAATCTGCAGTGGAAAGTCAGGGTGCATGGGGGGCGGCAATTCAGTCGACCTGCTTCCCTTCACCCAGCGATCACCACGTGGTGCTTCATGTCACTCACCCCGGCTCTGGGGGAGATTTTCTGCACCCCCTTCCTCATGTTTAGGGTTTAGAGGGTGGAGCCATACAAAAGCATGCAGGTCAGGATTTCGCATTCTTAGTTGGGAAACAGCTTTCTAAATTGCTCGATTAAAGTGCAGTACTGTGTGTGGCCTGTAGAGGCGCCGTGGATAGAACATCTACCTGGGACGCTGAACTTGCCTGGTCAAGGCGCAAACAGACAAGCACCAATGAACAACTAAAGTGAAGCACCTATAACTTGATACTTCTCACTCATCCCGCTCTGTAAAAAATATAAATAAAATCTTTTTTAAAATTGCAGCTCTGTGCTAAGCGTAAGCAGTTTTTTGGGGGGTTTTTTTGGTTTTTTTTTTTTTTTTTACAGGGATAGAGTCGGAGAGAGGGACAGATAGGAACGGAGAGAGGTAAGAAGCATCAATCATTAGTTTTTCATTGCTGTTGCAACACAATAGTTGTTCATTGATTGCTTTCTCACATGTGCCTTGACCGCGGGCCTTCAGCAGACCGAGCCACCCCTTGCTGGAGCCAGGGACCTTGTGTCCAAGCTGGCGAGCTTTTGCTCAAGCCAGATGGCCCCGTGCTCAAGCTGGCGAACTCGGGGTCTCGAACCTGGGTTTTCCACATCCCAGTCCAATACTATATCCACTGCGCCACCGCCTGGTCAGGTTCGTAAGCAGTTTTTTGCAGAAGTTTCTCTGATAGGGGGTCTGGCCTCTGAACTCAACGTTCCTAATTTTGCTTCTCCTAATTTAATAGTTTCCTTCCTGACAGAAATGGTCGGCACTTTGATTCCTAGAACGGAGTCTTAACTATTGATTTATTCATTCATTCTGTTAATATTGGCTGATTAACTACAGTGGCAAGAACTGTGAGTGCCCCAGGGAATTATTGTCTAATGGGATTTAAAACTAGCTGAATATGGCCTCTACTGTGAGCCAAGCAAATGCTAGGCAGTTGATATGTATCTAAATTACTTCTGACATTCCCTGGTTGGATTGCTCAGTTGATTAGAACATCATCCTGATATGCAAAAGTTGTAGGTTTGATACCTGGTCACAGCACACAGAAGAAGCAACCAACCATCTGCTTCTACCCCCTTCTCTCTTCTCCCATAGACATGGCTCGACTGATTCAAGTGTATTGGCCGCAGGTGCTGAGCATGGCTCCTTGGAGCCTCTGCCTCAGGTGCTAAAAATAGCTCGGTTGGTGAGCATGGCCCCAGACGGGTCTCTGGGTGGATCCCAGTTGAGGCACATGTGGGAGTCTTGTCTCTATTCCTCTCCTCTCAAATAAAAATAAAAGGAAGTGGGGGCACTCTAGGAATCAGAACGATATTTGCAAAGCCTCACAGTTTAGCAAAATGGTGAGTTAAGGAATTGAATGAAGGTGGGTCTGTCTGGAACATTAAGTATACCATAAATGAGAAATGGGGCAGGCACTACCAGAGCATGTTAAAGAATGTAGACTATCCTAAGAGCAGCGAAAAATCATTTGAAGGGATTTATTTAGAGGATAAACAGGAGGAGATTTGCCTTTTTGAAAGATCAGTTACAGAGGGGAAAGACAGGAGAGGATGCGGGGAGTCCAATAAGGCTTTGCAAACCCCAGGCAGAAATTCTGGCCAGGACTGGGATGGTGGCAGTGGATATGGAAAGAAATGGGAAGATTTGAGAGAAATTAGGGATAAAATCACTAGGAATGGGATGTAAGGGGAGAAGGAAAGATCACTAGGTGGGTGATAATTTCATTAGCAGTAGATGGTTTATTTTTTTTTTTTTTTTTTTTTTTTTTTTTTTTTTTTTTTTAATATATATTTTATTATTATTAATTCTAATGGGGTGACATCAATAAATCAGGGTACATATGTACAATGAAAACATCTCCAGGTTATCTTATCATTCAATTGTGTTGCATACACATCACCAAAAGTCAAATTGTCCTCTGTCACCTTCAATCTGGTTTTCCCTGCGTCCCTCCCCTCCTCCCTATCCCATTCTTCCCTCCCTCCCCCCATCCCATAACCACCACTCTCTTGTCCATGTCTCATACCCTCACTTTCATGTCCCACCTATGTATGTAATCGTGCTGTTCTCAGTTTTTCTTTTTTTCTGATTTACTTATTTCACTCCGTATAATGTTATCAAGGTACATCCATTTTGTTATAAATGATCCGATGTCATCGTTTCTTATGGCTGAGTAGTATTCCATAGTATATATGTACCATAGCTTTTTAATCCACTCGTCTTCTGACGGACACTTGGGCTGGTTCCAGATCTTCGCTATTGTGAACAATGCTGCCACGAACATGGGGGCGCATTTCTTCTTTTCGAACAGTGCTATGGTGTTCTTAGGGTATATTCCTAAAAGTGGGATAGCTGGGTCAAAAGGCAGTTCGATTTTTAATTTTCTGAGGAATCTCCAAACTGTTTTCCACAGTGGCTGCACCAGTCTGCATTCCCACCAGCAGTGCAGAAGGGTTCCCTTTTCTCCACATCCTCGCCAGCACTTATTCTGTGTTGTTTTGCTGATAAGTGCCATTCTGACTGGTGTGAGGTGATATCTCATTGTGGTTTTAATTTGCATTTCTCTAATGATTAGTGATGTTGAGCATTTTTTCATATGCCTATTGGCCATCTGTATGTCCTCTTTGGAGAAATTTCTATTCATTTCTTTTGCCCATTTTTTGATTGGATTATTTGTCTTCCTGGTGTTGCTTTTTATAAGTTCTTTATAAATTTTAGTTATTAACCCCTTATCAGATGTGCTGTCAAATATGTTCTCCCATTGTGTGGTTTGTCTTTTTATTCTGTTCCTATTGTCTTTAGCTGTGCAAAAACTTTTTAGTTTGATATAGTCCCATTTGTTTATCTTGCCTTTTATTTCAGTTGCCCATGAAGATAAATCGGCAAATATACCGCTGCTACAGATGTCGGAGAGCTTGCTGCCTATGTTTTCTTCTAAGATGTTTATGGTTTCACGGCTTACATTTAAGTCTTTTATCCATTTTGAGTTTGTTTTTGTGAATGGTGTAAGTTGATGGTCTAGTTTCATTTTTTTGCAGGTAGATGTCCAATTTTCCCAACACCATTTGTTAAAGAGGCTGTCTTTACTCCATTGTATGTTCTTTCCTCCTTTGTCAAATATCAGTTGTCCATAAAGCTGTGGGTTTATTTCTGGGTTCTCTATTCTGTTCCATTGATCTATGTGCCTGTTCTTATGCCAGTACCAGGCTGTCTTGAGTATAATGGCCTTGTAGTAAACCTTGATATCAGGAAGAGTGATACCTCCTGCTTTATTTTTTCTTTTTAAGATTGCTGAGGCTATTCGTGTTCTTTTTTGGTTCCATATAAATTTTTGGAATATGTGTTCTATATCTTTGAAGTATGTCATTGGTATTTTAATTGGTAATGCATTGAATTTATAAATTGCTTTGGGTAATATAGACATTTTAATGATGTTTATTCTTCCTAGCCATGAGCACGGTATGTGCTTCCACTTGTTTGTATCTTCCTTGATTTCTTTTATCAATGTTCTATAATTTTCTGAGTACAAGTCCTTAACCTCCTTGGTTAAATTTACTCCTAGGTACTTAATTTTTTTGGCTGCAATAGTGAAGGGGATTGTTTCCTTAATTTCTTTTGCTGATATTTCATTGTTGGTGTATAGAAATGCCTCTGATTTCTGAGTATTAATTTTATATCCTGCCACCTTGCTGAATTCATTTATCAGGTCCAGTAGTTTTTTGACTGAGACTTTAGGGTTTTCAATATACAATATCATATCATCTGCAAATAATGACAGTTTTACTTCTTCTTTTCCAATTTGGATGCCTTTTATTTCTTCTTCTTGTCTGATTGCTGTAGCTAGGACTTCCAGAACTATGTTGAATAAGAGTGGTGAAAGTGGGCAACCCTGCCTGGTTCCTGATCTTAAGGGGATTGCTTTTAATCTTTGTCCATTTAGTATGATGTTTGCTGTCGGTTTATCATAGATGGCCTTTATCATGTTAAGGAATGATCCCTGTATTCCCACTTTACTGAGAGTTTTGAGCATGAATGGGTGCTGGATTTTATCAAATGCCTTTTCTGCATCTATTGAAATTATCATGTGATTTTTGTCCTTCCTTTTGTTTATGTGGTGAATCACATTGATTGATTTGCGAATATTGAACCAGCCTTGCCTCTCCAGGATAAATCCCACTTGATCGTGGTGTATGATTTTTTTCATATATTGCTGGATCCGGTTGGCTAATATTTTGTTGAGAATTTTTGCGTCTAAATTCATCAAGGATATAGGCCTATAATTTTCTTTCTTTGTGTTGTCTTTGCCCGGTTTTGGGATCAGAATTATGCTCGCCTCATAAAAGGAGTTTGGAATTCTTCCTTCCTCTTGAATTTTTTGAAATAGCTTCAGGAGAATAGGAGTTAGTTCTTCTTTGAATTTTTGATAGAATTCACTTGTGAAGCCATCAGGCCCAGGACTTTTCTTTTTTGGGAGTTTTTTGATAACTGTTTCTATCTCATTTGCTGTAATTGGTCTGTTTAGGTGTTCTGATTCTTCCAGATTGATTTTTGGAAGGTTATATGATTCAAGAAATTTGTCCATTTCACCAAGATTGTCTAATTTTTTGGCATATAGTTCTTCATAGTATTTTCTTACAATGCTTTGTATTTCTGTTGTGTCAGTTGTTATTTCTCCACTGTCCTTTCTAATTTTATTTATTTGAGTCCTCTCTCTTTTTTTCTTGGTGAGTCTAGTTAAAGGTTCATCAATCTTGTTTACCTTTTCAAAGAACCAGCTTCTTGTTTCATTGATCCTCTGTATTGTTTCCTTAGCCTCTATGTCATTTATTTCTGCTCTGACCTTTATTATTTCCTTTCTTCTACTTGTCTTGGGTTTTATTTGTTGTTGTTTTTCTAGTTCTTTTAGATGCAGGGTCAAGTTGCTTATTTGAGCTTTTTCTAGCTTCTTATGATATGCCTGTAGTGCAATAAACTTCCCTCTCAGAACTGCTTTTGCTGTGTCCCATAAATTTTGAGTTGATGTATGCTCATTATCATTTGTTTCTAGAAACTTTTTTATTTCTTCTTTGATCTCATTGTTAATCCATTCATTATTTAATAACAAGCTATTTAGTTTCCAGGTGTTTGAGTATTTTTCAGTTTTTCTTTTGTGGTTAATTTCTAGTTTCATGGCATTGTGATCAGAGAAAATGCTTGATATGATTTCAATCTTCTTAAATTTATTGAGACCATTTTTGTGTCCTAACATGTGGTCTATCCTAGAAAACGTACCATGAGCGCTTGAGAAGAATGTATATTCTACTGCTTTAGGGTGAAAAGTTCTGAAGATATCTATTAAATCAAGTTGATCTAGTGTCTCCTTTAAGTCTGCTGTTTCTTTATTAATTTTCTTTCTTGAGGATCTATCCAGTGTTGTTAGAGGGGTATTGAAATCCCCTACTATGATAGTATTGCTGTTAATCTCGCCCTTTATATCCATCAAAGTCTGCTTTATGTATGTCGGGGCTCCTATATTTGGTGCATAGATATTTACAATAGTTATATCTTCCTGTTGAATTGTTCCCTTTATCATTATGTAGTGTCCTCTTTTATCTCTTACTACAGCCTTTGTTTTAAAGTCCATTTTGTCTGATATAAGTATTGCTACCCCTGCTTTTTTTTCATTTCCATTTGCATGAAATATTTTTTTCCATCCTTTTACCTTCAGTCTATGAATATCTTTTATTTTAAGGTGTGTCTCTTGTAGACAGCATATGTATGGGTCCTGTTTCTTTATCCATGCAGCTACCCTATGTCTTTTGATTGGATCATTTAATCCATTTACATTTAAGGTTATTATTGATATGTAGTTGTTTATTGCCATTTTATTCTTTAAAGCTGTATTCTTCTTTTGCTCTATTCTTTCCTCCCTTTAAACTGTTCACAAGAGGCCCCTTAGTATCTCTTGCAGAATTGGTTTGGTTTTTATGAATTCCTTGAGGCTTTCTTTTTCTGGGAAGCTCTTTATTTCTCCTTCAATTTTAAACGTTAGCCTTGCTGGATAAAGTAGTCTTGGTTGTAGGTTCTTGTTCTGAATTACTTTGATTATTTCTTGCCATTCCCTTCTGGCCTCAAGTGTTTCTGTTGAGAAGTCCGATGTCATCCTTATGGGGGCTCCTTTGTAGGTGATAGTCTTTTTTTCTCTAGCAGCTTTTAAAATTTTTTCTTTATCCATTAGCTTTGGTATTTTAACTATGATGTGTCTTGGTGTAGATTTTTTTGGGTTTCTCCTAAATGGAGTTCTGTGTGCTTCTTGAATGTGTGGAGTGTTTCCCAGCCTTAATTTAGGAAAGTTTTCTGCTATAATTTGATTGAACAAAGTTTCCATTTCCTGTCCTCTCTCCTCTTCTTCAGGCACCCCTATGATGCGAATGTTGTTTCTCTTCATGTTGTCACAAAGCTCCCTTAGAGTTTCCTCACATTTTTTAAGTCTCTTTTCCTTTTTCTTCTCTGCTTCTGTGCCTTTGTTTATTGTGTCCTCTAACTCGCTTATTCGATCCTCAGCGTCATCCATCCTGCTTTTAATTCCTTCCATTGTGGTCTTCAGTTCTGATACTGTATTTGTCATTTCTGTCTGATTCTTTTTTATTATTTCAATTTCATTTTTTATACTTGTTATCTCTTTATTTAGGTGTTCATAATGACTATCCATTGTTGCTCTAATTTCTTTGAACATCCTAACTATCATTATTCTAAATTCTGCTTCTGGTAATTTGGTTATATCTGGTTCATTCAGGTCCTTCTCTGGGGATTTCTCTTGATTCATTTGGTTTGCATTCCTCTGCCTACCCATTTTTTCTGTGTATAAGCGAGTTGTGGCCACTGGAGTCCAGTATGTGTTGCCTTTGTGTTCTCTAGGTGTGGTCTATCTGCAGGCCACCCACCCCCTCTGCCGGCGCCTAGGGTGGTTGGGTATGAGCGTTGCCAGCGCCGGCCCACTGTGGCTTTTGCTGTGATTTCTGCCTCTCCTCCGTGGGAGGGGCTGTCACTGAAGCCACAAGATTAGCACCAAGGGTAGAGGCAAGCACCTTTCCTCAGCTGCGGACCCAGCCTATTTCCGGACTTCCGCCCAGAACCAGCAGTCGGAGCCTGCTCGCTACAGTTCCGCGGGTTAGGCGGGGCTTTTGACGTGCTCTCAGCTGTAAGCTTTTGCCCGTCAGGAGCTTTAGCCCCGCCCTCGAGGCCAGGGCCCTTTGCGCAGGGTCGGAAACCAAGATTTATTGGGGCGGGCGTGTTTGCTGGCTTCCGCCGAGCTGCGTACTTCCGCTCGTCCCGGACTCTACCCCGCCCCCGCGTTCGGAGCCCGCTCGTGCACGTATTAACGCTATCCGGGGTTTCTCCGGCCGGATGGGGATAGCAGCCGTGGGCTCAGCTGCTAGCCTCCGCCTGTCTCGGGGTCCACCCCGTTCCCGCGCTCGGAGCCCGCTCGCGCACGTATACTGGCCAACCGCGGTTTCTCCGGCGGACGGCGGGGGGGGGGGGGGGGGGGGCGGACTAGTATCGTCAGCTCAGCCACGAGCCCCTGCCCGTCCCTGGTCCTAGCCCGGTCCCCGCGGTCAGGGCCGGCTTGCGCAGGGCCTGCCTATTCCTGGCCTCCCGCTTTGTCCCCGTAAGTGGGATTAAAGGCGGGCCCGCAGCTTCCGGACCGCTCTCGCGTTTACCCTCCGACCCTCTGGGCTAGACCGATCTCCCACCGGCTTGGCCTCTGCCCACGCCGACAGAACCGCCTTTCAGCGTCCTGCCGCCCCAAAACCTTAAGCAGCCCTCAGCAGAGTAGGAAGGGACCTAATACTCCACACTGTAGGCCTGGGAGCTCCCTCACTTGTTTCACAGCTCAATACTGTCCAAACGCCTCTTTTTGGCTCTGGGACTGCAGGCTGGGGCTTGGTTCCTGGGACCCAGGTCCCTCCCTCTCCGCCAAAATCTCCTCCCGCCCCGCGGGTCTCTCCGGGCTGCCGTTTGCTCCGGGGAGCTGGGCAGCCCTCTTCGCGTTTTTGCTATTCCTACCAGTCTCAATGTGGCTTCTTCTGTGTTCCTTGGTTGAAGAGTCCACTTAGTTTTGTTCAAAGTTGGTTTATCCAGGTGATGGTTCTTAAAATTGAGTTGTAATCCACTTTGGTTCTGGGAGTTGGAAGTTGGTACGTCCGCCTACTCCGTCGCCATCTTGCTCCCCCCCTCGGTTTATTTTTAATTATATTTTACCCCCGGAGACAGAGTCAGAGAGGGATAGATAGGGACAGACAGACAGGAACAAAGAGAGATGAGAAACATCAATCATTAGTTTTTCATTGCAACACCTTAGTTATTCATTGATTGCTTTCTCACATGTGCCTTGACCGCGGGCCTTCAGCAGACCGCGTAACCCCTTGCTCGAGCCAGCGACCTTGGGCTCAAGCTGGTGAGCTTTGCTCAAAGCAGATGAGTCGCGCTCAAGCTGCCAACCCCGGGGTCTCGAACCTGGGTCCTTCCGCATCCCAGTCGGATGCTCCATCCACTGCGCCACTGCCTGGTCAGGCTATTATATTTCTTTTTTGCAAGAGAGACACACAGACAGGAATAAACCTATAGGAAAGGAGAGAGATGAGAAGTATCAACTTATAGTTGTGGCATCTTAGTTGTTTCACTGATTGCTTTCTCATATGTGCCTTGACTGGGGAGCTCCAGCCAAGCCAGTAACCCCTTGCTGAAGCCAGTGGCCTTGGGCTCAAGCCATTGACCCACACTCAAGCTGATGAGCTTGTGCTCAAGCTGCCAATCTTGGAGTTTCAAACCTGGTTCCTCAGCATCCCAGGTCGACGCTCTATCCATTGTGCCAACAGCTGGTTGGGCAGTAGATGGTTTATGTTAAGAAGAAAGATGTTATTTGGCAGATAAAATAAAATATGCTCACTTTGTTAAAGATGGTGCTGCCCACATGGAAGCCTGTCACCCAGGTGATATTATTTGCCCTTATGCTTGTGATGGCTGTGGGGGAAAAGTTGTAATGTAAGCAGGCCGGGTAGTTATAGCTTAAGGCTTTGTTTTAAGAGTAAGCTCTTCTCCACACCCTTGACTGATTGGATGATGTAGGGTGGTGATGTAGGGAGGAATCCCATTGTGCCTCAGATGGGTGACTTTGTATCAGAGACTTCCCTGTTTGTATAATTGGATTAAAGGTTTTGAGTCTATGCTATAAAGTGGGAGAGAGCAATAGCTTGATCTCTCTCTCTCTTGGTTCCTGAGTTCCTGAGGTTAGTATTAGAAGAGAGGAGAGCAGATTAACGCCACGTGAAGGCCAGGAGAAGCAGCCGAGATGGCAGAGTGCTGAGGAAGAAGCCAGTTTGTTAAGAGTTTGTGCAGGAGGAGATGGGAAACAGAGGTGAATAAGTCTGGTGAGCTGGAAAGCTTTGATGCTAGGAAACTCGGATAAGTCAGTAGCTTTGTGAGTACTGAATGAGTGGGTTTTGGAGCCCAGTGTGTGTTTTTACTTGCCCGCCAGGTGCAAGCTAGGATTAAAGCTGATGGCCCACCAGTTCTTGGCTCTGTTGTTTCATTACAGTCTGTCCGAATCTGATGCGAAGCTGCACTGGCCAGGTGGCTGTGATGGTAGCCGCGGATACTGGCTTTACAATTATCTAGGAGGAAGGAGTGTGTAGGACCTGGTATCCCAACATTTAAAAGTGTTGGCAGAAATGAAGAAGGCTGAGAAATGCCTCTACTTACTTTACAGTCTAACTAGCTGAATGACTTCCCACTGCCTGAGTCACTAGAGTATTCTGGGATGCCTGGGAAGGTATCCAGAGCAACAGAAAGGACTAAGGAGCCACCCTGTTCTCCTCCACCATGGAATCATAGTTTTGTTAATCTAGTCTTCACTCCTAGGCAGACTCCTCTCTCCCCTGGATCCTTTCCCAACATAATACAGACAGCTCTCTCCACTCCCAAATACCTCACCTATCACAAGGAAACAGGCCTGACCTGTGGTGGCACGTGGATAAAACCTTAACCTGGAATGCTGAGGTCACTAGTTTGGAAACCCCGGGCTTGCCCGGTCAAGGTACAAACAAGAAGCAACTACTACTGAGTTGATGCTTCCTGTACCTCTCCCCCACCCCTTCTCTCTCTCTCTCTGAAAAACCAATAAAATAAAATCTTAAACAAACAAGGAAATGGTCTTGGCTAAATAAAGGAGATAAAAAGAGCTAAGTACACTGTTGGGCGGATAAAATATATTATGCTCACTTTGTTAAAGATGGCGCTGCCCACATGGAAGCCCATCACCCAGGTGATTATATTAATGTGTGTTGGGGGACAGGCTGTAACCAGGTAGTCGTTATAGCCCAAGTTTTAAGACTAAGCCTTTCCCACCTTTTTTTTTTTTACAGGGACAGAGAGAGAGTCAGAGGGAGGGATAGATAGGGACAGACAGATAGGAACGAAGAGAGGTGAGAAGCATCAATCATTAGTTTTGTTCATTGATTGCTTTCTCATATGTGCCTTGGCGTGGGCCTTCAGCCAACCGAGCAACCCCTTGCTGGAGCCAGCGACCTTGGGTCCAAGCTGGCGAGCTTTTGCTCAAGCCAGATGGGCCTGCGCTCAAGCTGGCGACCTCGGGGTCTCGAACCTGGGTCTTCCACATCCCAGTCCGACGCTCTATCCACTACGCCACCGCCTGGTCAGGCTCCCATCCATTTTTGATGTAGGGTGGTACACTCTCATGAGGAATACCATTATGCCTTAGATAAGTGACTTTGTATCAGAGATTTCCTTGTTTGTATATTGGATTAAAGGTTTTGAATCTACACTAAAAAGTGGGGCAGACCGGGAGCTTGCTCTCTCTTGGTTCCTGATATTAGCATTAGAGAGGAGAGCAGAGAAAGGCTACATGGAGAAGGCCAGGAAAAGCAGCCAAGATGGCAGAGTGCTGAGGAAGAAGCCAGTTTATGCAGAGAGAAGGAGATGGGAAACAGGTGAATAAGTCTGGTGAGCTAGGAACCTTTGATTCTAGGAAACTCTGGTAAGTCAGTAGCTTTGTGAGCACTGAATGAGTGGGTTTTGGAGCCCAGTGTGTGTTTTTTACTTGCCCGCCGGGTGCAAGCTAGGATTAAGGCAATGGCCCACCATTTCTTGGCTCCGTTGTTTCATTACCGTCTGTCTGAATCTAATGCGAACCTGAATGGGCCAGGCGGCTGTGATGGTGGCCGTGGCTACTGGCTTTACAGAGACATTTTGGCATCTGGGGTCCTGTGGACTCCCAGTGGCATCTTCTAGGAGGTTCCAGATGTAGGGACAGGGGGCATCCCAAGTGGGTTGAAGACTCAAGGATCCTAACCTGGGTTGCAGCCCAAGAAAACCCCTCCTTACCCTTGAGAATGTGACATGCTGCCCTCTCTCCAGCAGATTTTGAAAAGCTGTGATAGAAACTGCTCTCTCCCCTATACACACACCCTCCCTCAGACTCAGGGCGGACCATCAGGGGGATGTCTGCCACCATACATCACCTCCCCCATTTGATGGTATTGGGGAAGCAGAAACATTCTTCTATACTCAAGGTTCTTTTGGCTGGTCTATTCAAATAGACATGAGACATTAGCAAGATAAAATAACCAAATTTAATACTTACATATTGTTAAGCCAGTAGCCACGGCCACCATCACAGCCGCCTGGCCAGTGCAAGTTCGCATTTGATTTGGACAGTCGGTAATGAAACAACGGAGCCAAGAACTGGTGGACCATAATCTTTAATCCTAGCTTGCACCTGGCAGGCAAGTAAAAACACACACTGGGCTCCAAAATCCACTCATTCAGTGCTCACAAAGCCACCGACTTATCCGAGTTTGCTAGAATCAAAGGTTTCTAACCTCAACAGCCTTATTCACCTCTGTTTCCCATCTCCTTCTCTCTGCACAAACTCTGCAGAAACTGGCTTGTCCCTTAGTACTCCACCATCTTGGCTGCCTCTCCTGGCCTCCTCCACATGGCCTTAATCTGCTCTCCTCTCTACTGCTATTCCCAGGAACCGAGAGAGAGCAAGCTCCCAGTCTGCCCCACTTTATAGTGTAGAAATCCAAACCTTTAATCCAATCTACAGGCAATGAAGTCTGTGATACAAAGTCACTTATCTGAGGCTAATGGGAGGATTCCTCATGAGAGTGCACCACCACACATCATCCAATCAGTCAAGGGTGTGGGGAAAAGCTGACACTTAAAACTTGCACATGGGTCTGACCAGGTGGTGGTGCAGTGGATAGAGCGTTGGACTGGGATGCGGAAGACCCATGTTCGAGACCCCGAGCTTACCAGCTCCAGCACGGGCCCATCTGGCTTGAGCAAAAGCTCACCAGCTTGGACCCGAGGTAGCTAGCTCCAGCAAGGGGTTGCTTGGTCTACTGAAGGCCCGCGGTCAAGGCACATGTGAGAAAGCAATCAATGAACAACTAAGGTGTTGCGACGGCAATGAAAAACTAATGATTGATGCTTCTCACCTCTCTCCATCCCTGTCTGTCCCTATCTATCCCTCTCTCTGTCCCTGTAAAATAAACAAACAAACAAACAAAAAACTTGCACGTGGGCAGCGCCATCTTTAACAAAGTGAGCATAATATATTTTATCTCCTCAACATTGCCTCTGTTGGGGACACCTGCTGCTGGCTGAATAAATCCTACTTCCTTCATCAAGTTGTCTGGGTGTCTTTGTTCTCCTTTGATTCCTGCAATAATTTTTTTTAATTTATTTTTATTTATTCATTTTTAGAGAGGAGAGAGAGAGAGAGAGAGAAAGGGGGGAGGAGCCAGAAGCATCAACTCCCATATGTGCCTTGACCAGACCAGTGCAGGGTTTTGAACTGGCGACCTCAGTGTTCCCAGGTCGACGCTTTATCCACTGCGCCACCACAGGTCAGGCTGATTCCTGCAATAATTTGACATTACGCTTACTAGACCCACTGCTAGGTCTTGTTAACATAATAACAAAAAATACACTTAAAAAATGTTTATTTTATTGATTTTAGAGAGAGAGGGAGAGACAGGAACATTGATTTGTTCCTGTATATGCCCTGAATGGGGATCAAACTGGCAACATCTGTACTTTGGAACGAGGCTCTAACTGAGCTCTCCCACCAGGGCAAGAAAAATCATGAGAAGTTGAGGGCGTCTGTACTTGGATTTCCCTAAACATGCCTTTTCACCTCTAAGTCTTTGCTCCTGATGTTTCCCTGGCTAAAGTGCCCCTAGATCAGTGGTTCTTAACCTGGGTTCTATCGAACCCTAGGGGTTCGATGAGTCGGTCTCAGGTTCGGAGAAGCCTCTGCTGCGGAGGCCAGAATAAAGTAATACCGTAATTTGTTGTGAGTTCATGCACTTTGTTGGTTTTGTTCTTTGAGCAAGGTGATGTTCATGCACGGTTCATTTTGTGCACCAGTAAAAAAAAAACATATACCTATGTCTTGAATTTGGAAAAAAAGAATTATATTTTATTTATCACTAAAGAAGGGTTCGGTGAATGCGCATATGAAACTGGTGGGTTCATGTAAAGCCAGTAGTCAGGGTTGGGATCACAGCCGCCTGACCCACGCAGGTTCACATTGGATTCGGACAGACTGTAATGAAACAACAGAGCCAAGAACTGGTGGGCCATCAGCTTTAATCCTAGCTTGCACCTGGCGGGCAAGTAAAAACACACACTGGGCTCCAAAACCCACTCATTCAGTGCTCACAAAGCTACTGACTTATCCGAGTTTCCTAGCATCAAAGCTTTCCAGCTCACCAGACTTATTCACCTCTGTTTCCCATCTCCTCCTGCACAAACTCTTAACAAACTGGCTTCTTCCTCAGCACTCTGCCATCTCAGCTGCTTCTCCTGGCCTTAATCTGTTCTCCTCTCTTCTAATACTAACCTCAGGAACTCAGGAACCAAGAGAGAGAGATCAAGCTATTGCTCTCTCCCACTTTATAGCATAGACTCAAAACCTTTAATCCAATTATACAAACAAGGAAGTCTCTGTATAATGGGATTCCTCAGGAGAGTGCACCACCCTACATCATTCAATCAGTCAAGGGTGTGGAGAAGAACTTACTCTTAAAACCAAGCCTTAGGCCATAACGACCTGGCCTGCTTACATTACAGCTTTTCCCCCACAGCCATCCCAAGCATAAGGGCAAATAATATCACCTAGGTGACGGACGGGCTTCCATGTGGGCAGCGCCATCTTTAACAAAGTGAGCATATTATATTTTATCTGCCCAACAGTTCAGTACCTCATAAAAGGTTAAGAACCACTGCCCTAGATTGTCCTAATTTCTTAGTCAACCTCCCAATCCAACTCAAAGTGTATTCTGTAGTCCCTGTATCCCTCGGGTGAGGCAAGGGTTATGTCCTAATTGCCTTTGTATCTCCAGCTCCTTCACATAGGGCCTGGCAAGGTACAAAAAAATAAGTGCTCTCTGGCCCCAGTGTTACAAAATTACTAACGTCCAGATGTATGGTCAGCACTTGGAATCCCATGGGTGAGATGGCTGTAGGGTGAGAATCCTCTTGCTCAGTTCTTGGCTGGGAAGAGATGTCATCTAGAACCCCTGAGGCCATAAGTGGTCCCCTGGGTTTCACTATTGATTCATCCAATCACTCAATACATAATGAGTCTGTTATACTCTAACAGTGCCAGGTGTTGGAGATTAAAGATGAATGGAGAAATTAGCTGGGAGGATGTAATTGAGTTGAAACTTTGAGCACTCTCTAAAAACCTCTAAAAGAAAAAAAGGGGGGTTTAATCCGTTCTTTTGTCCAGGTGTGTGTGGGACGGAATGAGTCCGCCCCTCATCGCGTTCTCAAGGGGAAGATTTGAGAAGGATTAGATATATAATCCCGGGGCGGGACCTCGCTTTCAGGAAGCCCCACACCTGGCCCTATTGTTCCTTTACTTCCCCGCAACCGATCCGGGAATTAGCGGTCTGGCCCGCAGCTCATTCGCTGTCAAGAGGCCTGGAGGGAATGAATGACCGAGAATATTCTCCCCTGACTCAGAGACCCCACCTCGTGAACGGTCACATGGACCAGCAACGACCCTTAAGGAGCGTTCAGTCGACATTCTTAGAATGTTTGACTGCTTTGAAAGGAGAATGGCGGGCACGAGTTAGTAACCACTGGACGTCACAAATCCTGAACCACAGCTTTAGCTCCTAGCGGTCCCCGCGGTCCCCCGTGCGCCCGCCTAGGCACCCGCTTCCGGGAGCAGCCCCGCGGAGCGCTGGAGGCGCGGGCGCCGACAGGCCAGCGCGATCGCCGGGCGGGGCCAAGCCTTAAAGGGCCGGCGCAGATGAGGACTGGCGGTGGCCGCGGCGAACCGTAGGGAGGTGATACCGTGTGGTCCCATGTATGATTCTCTTAAATCTCTCTATTCCCAGGCCCATGGAGCCCACGCGGGACTATCCACTGTTCGGGGGCGCCTTCTCCGCCACGCTCCCTCCCGGGGCCATTAATGTAAGGTGAGAAGGCCCGGGGCGCAGATGGGAGGCCAACCCGTTGGGTTGCATAAAGGGGCCAGGGTCAAACAGGACCTGCGTCGCCTCCCTCCAGCGACCTCCGACCGGTCCCAGACAATCAAGAAGTTTTCTGCCATCGTGTGACGGACCAAAGCCTGATTGTGGAACTTCTAGAGTTTCAAGCCCACGTGCAGGGAGAAGAGGCAGCGCGGTGAGGAGGGCAGACCATGGCTTTCCAATGGGAGGACCAGATCCGAAGAAGTGGGCAGGGCCTGTAACTGGACGGCTGTCTGGGCAACGTGAACTCCAAGGGCAACACCCTATCACCCTAAATGACTTAAAGATGCTTGTGGGGCAGTAATGAGAGATGCTGCCCCATGACCCTGTTTCCCCCACTCCAGGTACCACTTTGAGGATGTTGGTGCGGTGCAGGAGGCTACGACTGTTCAAGTGGAGACTGTGCAAGCCCTCCTTTTGGAGAACCTGGCCCTGAGAGGCTATTGTGAAGAAGCCTGGGTCCTCTCTGGCACGCAGCAAGTAGCTAAAGAGAATCGGCAGGTGAGATGTCCTGGAGGGGTGAAGGTGGTAGTGCTAGGGCATCAGGTAAGAATCCTGACATTGGTCCTCTTAGGTAGCAAAGGACGTGACACTGCACTTGGCCTTGCTGCGGCTGCCTCAGTACCAGACTGATCTCCTGCTCACCTTCAATCAGCCCCCGTAAGGAGGACAAAAAGGGCAGTGGCTTATGAGTGGGGTTCCCAGGAAAGTCAGCTGAGAGGGGTAGAGCAGGGAGGCTGGCTGGAGGGGTCCTCCAAGGAAGTGGGAGTGGTCCAGAGGTTTGGGGTCACAGATACCCGGGTACTCCAAGGAACAGGAAGTGGGAACTTCCAAACACAAGGCCTAGATGATGTTCTCTCCCCTTCTGTTCCCCCACCCCCAAGCCCTGACAATAGGTCATCTCTTGACCCTGAAGATCTGTCACTTCTTCCCTGGAGCCTGGGTGACTTTGAACAGCTGGTCACCAGTCTGACTCTTCATGATCCCAACATTTTTGGTCCCCAGTAAAGATGCTGAGATGCTACATGATGCTGCTGAAGACTTGGGGACCCCATTCTGCAAGGGGAACAGAGGGTTGGATATATTCCCCAAATTCCTCCCCGAAGCATAAACATAAGACACCTCTCTGCAGAAATAAACTTGCTTTATAACCAATATAATCTCTGTGCTTTTGAATGTAACAGGATACCCAGGTTCCCCCAATTCCCTTCAGTCTTGGACGGGGAGTGTAAAGTTGTGCATAGGATCAGAAAGGACCCAAGGCTGGCAGTGGAGAGTGGGAGGAAATACACTTTGGAGTGACTGGTTTAGCCCTGAGGGGAGGGCGTAAAACGTACAGGGGGACAGGTAGAGAAGGTTTAAAGCAGGGGTCCCCAAACTTTTTACACAGGGGGCCAGTTCACTGTCCCTCAGACCATTGGACGGCCGGACTATAAAAAAAACTATGAACAAATCCCTATGCACACTGCACATACCTTATTTTGAAGTAAAAAAACAAAACGGGAACAAATACAATATTTAAAATAAAGAACAAGTAAATTTAAGTCAACAAATTGACCAGTATTTCAATGGGATCTATGGGTGCAGATGCATCCTGTGCTCCTCTCACTGACCACCAATGAAAGAGGTGCCCCTTCCGGAAGTGCGGCAGCCCGATAAATGGCCTCAGGGGGCCGCATGCAGCACGCGGGCCATAGTTTGGGGACCCCTGGTTTAAAGTAACACCCAAAGAAGAGAGGGAAACTATCTCTCGTAGTGATTAAACCCTGAGAAAACAGATAGGGAGTGGAATTGACTGTCCCCCTTTGGTGGATGAAAGGTCATCTGGTTAGAAGTCTCCAGGACATATTAATAGAGGCAGAAGCATCCACGGAGTGCCGATTTGGTGGAGTGTGGAATAGTAGCTGTTATTGGGTGTATGTGTAGTAGAGGGTGCGAAGCTGGTCCCAGAAGAACAGAGAGAGGATGGTGTGAGGGCCAAGGCGGAAGTAGGAGGCTCCAATACCCTTGTACATGCCAAAAATGCCCTCTGTCCGAGCCGTCTGCAGCATAGCGTCCAACAATCCCCGGTACATGAGGCCCTGAGATCAGATTGGAGAGGGAGGGAGAGAATAGGGTAGGAGTTCGTCAGAGCCCATCAGTGGCCTCGCATCTGTAGGCTGCCTTTTAGGCTGTCCCACTTGCATTCACAATCTGTTCCCCCCCTCCTTCCAGTTTTCCCTGCCTCTCTGAACCCCAGAGCACTCCCTTACCTTGCCCTGAGCGTCTGTGGGCTGGTTGTAGAGCCTTGTGCTGACCACATCAAAGGGTGTCATGGCCAGGACCACTGCAACGCCACTCACCATGGCGGCTGCCAGAGCCATCTTCCAGCTCTGGGGAGGAAATATCTAAGGGGAGGGAAGAAGAGCTTTGTTAATCAAACAGCCAACCATTCAACTCCTGGGAAAGGACAGGCCCTGTGCTGGGGATACAGGAGAGAGCTGGTAACTCAGGGAGCTTCCACTCTATCATAATACACTGTGATAATGCTGTGAAGGACTCAGGTGCACCTGGAAGAAGTGACCAGAGCTGTCGGAAGGGTGTAGAGAGTGACCCTCAAGTATTCCTGCCACTCCCTCATATTGGTATTGACTCCTCAAAGGCTCAATTCAGCTTGCATTTTCCCTGTCCACATTCCCAGGGTGGCACCACCCATTTCCCAGGCAGTACCTCCCACTGGGTCATGAGGTCCTTGGTGGATGAGAAGGTGCACAGCTGGGTGGAGGAGCCAGCAATAACTCGGGGCAGGCTGCCCACGGCCCCACGCCACAATCCCAGTAGACCATGTTTCTGGCCAATCTCGGTTAGCGCCTGAAACATGCCCTGTTAGGGGGAAGACCATTGGGTGGGGTTTAGTCATTGGGCATCAGGGGTTGCCATCTCCTAACACTGCAAAGGATGGGTCCTTACCAGGCACCTGATGTCTGGACAACCAGTTATGTGTGAGCTTAGAGCCTTTGCTTGTCTACCACCCCACTGGTCCCTCCCCTGCCATTCCAGACTAGGGAGTATGGAAGTGGGGACAGTAGCAGACTCGGAGAACAGAGCAGCAGAAACAGGTGCAGGGGACTAGAGAAACTGGGACAGGAGGGAAGGAGGGTCTTTGTGGACTTCAGGGATAGAGTGAAGCTGAATTGATAGGCTGGGCAGAGCCTTGGCTGGGCTGGAGCTGTTGGATGCAGGCAGATCGCTGGGGGCAAATGGGAAAGGATGGGCAGAGACTCCAGTGAGGCTGGAAACACCTTACCTGATGCTTATACTGGTGCCCTACAGCAATTTCTGAGGCTGCCTGTGCTTGTAGGTGTGTCTTCACCTGGGGACAAGAAAGTATCACAACCTATGGCCCAGTGACCATCCTTCAACCTCAAGGACCCAAATGCCTGAATCCCTCACACTTCTAGGGTGTTCAACAATAAATATCTTTTTTAATCTTATAATTATTGTTGTTCCCGCTTAAATTGGTCATGAGACTGTCCACTGGCTCCGGTCCCAGGGGATGGACCTCCTAGACTGCAAGACACACCTCCCACTACCTCCCCCTGCCCTTGTGGGTGGGGGTGGGAAGGCTGGAGAACCGCAACATTTCCTAGGACCGTCCAGGTTAGACAAGACCTGGGCGTGCGCCCTCTCATGCCAGCTCCTGTCCTAGATAGGGTCTCCAGGCACCAGCACGGCCAGGCTCCCATCAGACCTTGCGGTAGATTGTGAGGGATCATCTGCAAAACTTGCTCTCTGACCCCAAAACCCTATGGAGACATGTGTTCAGGTGACTTTGGCAAGGTCACTGTCCTTGAATCTCACACCTTAGGAGACCAGACTGCTTCTCCTACAGAACTCACTGTTCCTCAGTGTCTTTCCAGGAGTACAAAACAGGACCTAGTCTAGCAATAAGCAGCTTTGTGACCTTGAGCTGGTCACTTCCCCTCTCTGGGCCTCAGATTACAGACCCTTTACTTATACCAGATACCTGAAAGGGACTATGAGATTGTAATTCTGTGAGGTCCAGGACTTCCCCTGACCCGTGCACTTACTGAAGCTTGTTACTCAAATTCCTCATCCCAACTTCCAACCTCAGCTGGAAGGTTATGAAGGTCCAGGCCCCCACCCTACATCAAGTGTTTCCCTTGAAGGTCCCAGGCAAGCCCCTTCTCACCATGTAGATAGGGCTCCCCAAGTAGGCTCCCATGACGCCAGCCACGGCCCCAGCTGCTGCGCTGCGGGCAGGGCTGAGGGTGCCATCTGCTTTGTGCAGGTAGCCCCCAGCCTCAGCCAGCCCGTAGGTGCCCAGCCGGATGCCATTCATCAAGAACTGATATAGGAGGGCAGGGGCCAGGCCCTTCTGCAGGGCAGCCACACCGTCCACCTTGCCGATGGTGATGAAGGCATGGAAGACGTTTCGGTAGTGCCGCTGGTAGGTGCCGGGGGCCTGCAGTTCTCCCTGCAACTGCATCCTAGTTTTCACCACCTCCAGAGGGTTGGTGAACAAACAGGCACCGCAGGCTGCCAGGCCGCTCATCAAGAAGTCCATGGTGGGGGTAGTAAGAACTGGCCCAGAAGTAAGAAAGTCACTATGAGCTTCAGAAACGGGGTCCAAAATCTGGAAAGACCCCAGTTTCAGCAGTCCAGGCTGCAGGAGGTAGGAATTTAGGGTTCTGGAGTCAAGAGTGTCAGGGTTAAAGGTCAGACCGTCAAAGGTTATCTGGAATTCGAGAGTCAGGAGCTGACAAAGAGAAAAGAAAGAGGAGTTTAGGAGAGTCTGGCAGAAAGTTATGACAGGGTTTTCTGTTGGTCAATGGAGTTGAGGCCAAGGAGGGGCAGCAGCCAGGAGGACAGCTGATGGGAACCTGAGAATGGCCAGCCACTGGGAGCCAGGGAGTAGGGAAGGGAAACGCGGAGCTGGGAGCCGGGAACCGGGGAGGAAGGAAATAGACCCCAGGAGGTTATGGAGGAAAAGGATCCGGAAGAAGATCCTGTGGCGCCTCCGGGACAGCAACGAGGTCGGGATCGGGGAAGTAAGTCGGCACTCCGGCCAGCGCCGAGCGTGTCCAGGAAGCTGCGCGAGCCGGCCGCAGCTTCACCCCGGGTAGCCTGCAGAGGCAGGGCCGCCGCATCCCAGCGCCCAATGGGGAGGCTGGGAAAGCCCCAGCCAATCAGCGCCGAGCCGGATCCGCGGCCAATGGGAGGTGCTCCCGGCGACACGCCAGGAACCTGCTGGGAGATGGTTGGTACTGAGTCTCCCGGCTGCGGCGCCCGGGCCGCTGCCAAGGAGCGGGGATGCGGCCTCGGAACTCTGGGAGGGGTGCGTGGGGAGCGGGAATTTATCACTGGTGGGGAGGAGACGTTGGACCTTGGGTTACGAGCCGGGCGCTGAGGCTGAGCGCTAAAGCAACGTCCACCATTGGGGTGCCCTGGGGGTTGCGGCTGCGCCTCTTGCGGGTGGAGGGTTCCCCTCCTTCGCCTTCTATCTTAGGTCTTCGTCCGCTTGCATTGCCCACCTGTAGAACCAACGCCTTGATGGGGTCTGGTGTCCGGAGAGCCTGCGGCTCGGTCCGTGGGGCTGATGAGACGCACCAGCTGGGCCGAGCATGTAGGTTCCAGCTCCTCCGGAGTGTGTGTGGCGGGCTGCGTGGGGGTGCGGAGGGAGGGGGGGCTGATGGAGGGCGAGGGAGTGTAGTTTCATCTCCGTGCTCTCTTGATCCTCAGCAACCTGGACGAAAGCCCGGACACGCCAGGTTTAGAGATTTAGATCTCTGGGCTTAGGTTACACAGGGTCATCGAGAGGTATGAGAAATCCTGAGATTCTGGCCTGCTTGCTCATGAATCTGATAATGGTTTAATCACGGAGGAAGCTCTGAGGAAAGAGACTAGGGAAGCTGGTTGGGAAGAGATTGAGGGGGAAGCTAGCTGGGAAAAGGCAGGAGGATTGGACCTGTCGTTCGGGCTGGAGAAGGAGGTTGGGGGGTTACACTCGTGTGAGAGGCCGTCACCAGACGGACAGACTGCGAGAGCCTTCTGACTTCCAGTTTGGTTCTCCCTGCTTAGCAGCTGGATGATGGCATTGGGCAAGTTACCATTTCAGAGCTTCCTTTGTAAAACCGGAACGCGCATATGTGAGGGAAAACTGTTGGACTTCCACCACGTGTTCAATTTACAGATTTCCTGAAAAGTCAGAAACTGTTATACCCCCGTGCCCTAATGTGTCCTGTTCCGAAGGCCAGTTTAGACTATCCTTGCCCCTTTCTTTTGCCGACCTCCAAACCGTTCAAGTCATTCTTTACCTTCAGCTTCATCCCTCCTGACCCTTGAAGATTTTCTGAGCCTCCACGTTTAAGCCACTTCCAATCCTGCTTTCTCCTCAAGTATTTACCCACGTTCCTAATTTTGCTCAGCAATTGTTTACTCTCTGACTCCTTCACTGAGTTGGGAGTTCTTGGATACCCCATCAACTTGGTCTGAGTCATTTCTCTCCCACGATTGCACTTGTGAGTCATTTAACCTTAGGGTGAACCGGAGGGGTGGAGGGTAAAGTAGATAATGAGGCTTCTCCTGAGCTCTGGAAGGGTCCCGAAAAATTTCCTAGCAGTGCCCCCCAAGTGCCTCCACCTGCTTGATGGAATGAGAATTCCTCATTGTTTTAATTTCTGAGTTTACACCAGTGGTTCAAGTGCAGTCCTGGAGCAGCAGCAGTGGCTCCCAGAGAATTACTAGAAATGAACATTTTCTAGCCCCCTGTCCCCCCCACACCTCCCGCACCAGACACTCTGGGGTAAGACATGACAATGTGCTTTAACAAGCTCTCTAGGTGCTTCTGATGTGTGTGTCCTAGAACTACTGGCTCAAGCCTTTTATCTTCAATATCCAGATTGCCTGGAAATAGACAACTTTTAAAGTGGTTTTTTAAGTAAACAGTGTAAAGCCAGTATCCATGGCCACCATCACAGCCGCCTGGCCTGTGCAGGTTTGCATTTGATTCGGACAGACGGTAATGAAACAATGGAGCCAAGAACTGGTGGGCCATCAGCTTTAATCCTAGTTTGCACCCCACTGGCAAGAAATACACACAGTGGGAAAACGCTTCCCTTTCCATTCAGGGCTCCCAAAGTCACTGACTCATCTGAGTTTCCTAGAATCAAAGGTTTCTAGCTCACCAGCCTTATTCACCTCTGTTCCCCATCTCCTTCTCCCTGCACAAACTGCACAAACTGGCTTCTCCTTCAGCACTCCGCCATCTTGGCTGCTTCTACTCTCCTCCACGTGGCCTTTCTCTGCTCTCTTCTCTAATGCTAATCTCAGGAACAGAGAGAGAGATCAAGCCCCAGTCTGCTCTGCCCCGTTTTATAATGTAGACATCAAAACCTTTAATCCATTATACAAACAAGGAAGTCTCTGATAAACAGAGTCACTTAGCTGAGGCAGGAGAGTGCACCACCCCCTATCATGCAATCAGTCAAGGGTGTGGGGAAAAGCTTAGTTTTGAAAAGGGTATTAAAAAGGTGGGAAAGGCTTAGTCTTTTTTTAACACTACGGTGTCGGGTGAATTTCCCGCCAAAATATAAGATGGTGCGGGCAATTATTTAGGTTTCCCGCGCAAAATCAGAGTTAGTTTAAAATGCCTCTCTACTTACAAGGGATTTTTATGATACCTATTACCCCAATGGGTATGAAACGGTTCGCATACGCAGGTAGGTATCTTTGTGAACGGCAAACAAACAAATATTTGGTAATACGCAGTTACAATCGGCCCGAGTTTACACGTTTCCCGCACTCCACCGCAAATCTATATGAACCGAGTTAAGACGGCTCCCGCGGAGTACGCGCAATTCACGCGAGCCGACTTAACTCGTTTCCCGCAATCCAAGTGTTAATTATTATTATTTTTACAAGACGAGAGAGAGAGAGAGATAGGAACAGACATACAGAAACGGAGAGATGAGAAGCATCAATCATCAGTTTTTTGTTGCGGTTCCTTAGTTGTTCATTGATTGCTTTCTCATATGTGCCTTGACCGCGGGCCTTCTGCAGACTTAGTAACCCCTTGCTGGAGCCAGCGACCTTGGGTCCAAGCTGGTGAGCTTTTGCTCAAACCATATGAGCCCGCGTTCAAGCTGGCGAGCTTAGGGTCTTGAACCTGGGTCCTTCCGCATCTCAGACCAATGGTCTATCCACTGTGCCACCACCTGGTCAGGTGGGAAAGGCTTAATCTTAAAATTAACCCTTATCCTGCCCAGTTGGTGGTGTAGTGGATAGAGTGTCGAATTGGGACGCAGAGGACCCAGGTTCAAGACCCCGAGCTTGCCAGCTTGAGCAAGGGGTCACTCGGTCTGCTGTAGCCCCCCCCCCCCGCCTCCTCCCCCCTCATCAAGGCACATATGAGAAATCAATCAATGAACAACTAAGGAACCACAACAAAAAATAGATGTTTCTCCTCTCTCTGGCTCTGTCTCTGCCACACACACAAAAAGAACAAAAACTAAGCCTTAGGCTATAAGGACCCTGCCTGCTTACAGCCCTTCCTCCACACCCAATGCAAACTATAAGTGAGCAAACATATTTTGCCAACACATACTTTTTAGTTTTATTTATTTATTTTTTGTGGCAGAGACAAGAGTCAGGGAGAGGAACAGATAGGGACAGACAGACAGGAACGGAGAGAGATGAGAAACATTAATTCTTCGTTGCGGTTCCTTAGTTGTTCATGATTGATTTCTCATACGTGCCTTGACGGGGGGGGCGGGGTACAGCAGACCGAGTGACCCCTTGCTCGAGCCAGCAATCTTTGGCTCAACCTGGTGAGCCTTGCTCAAACCCTGATGAGCCCGCACTCAAGCTGGCGACCTCGGGGTCTTGAACCTGGGTCCTCTGTGTCCCAGTCTGACGCTCTATCCACTGCGCCACTGCCTGGTCAGGCAGTTTTTAGTTTTAGATTGACAGAAAAATTGTACAGATACTGTGAGAGTTCGCATATACCCCAATCTGGTTTCTTTATTAACATCCTATATTAATATATTTTGTTAGAATTTTAAACAAATACTGAGACAGTATTATCTAAAGTTCATATTGTGTACAGATTTTCTTCATTTTTTTGGTTAAGTTCTTTTTTAAACTTTACTCATTGAGTTTTAGAGAGAGAAAGGGGAAGATAGAGAAACGTTGATTCATTGTTCCACTTATTTATGCATTCAGTGGTTGATTCTTGTATGTGCCCTGTCTGGGGATAGAACCCACATATGGGGACAACACTAACCAACTGAGTTACTTGGCCAGAGCATGATGTCCTTTTTCTGTTCCAGGATCCCATCCAGGGTGCCACATTACATTTAATTGTTATATCTCCTTAGCTCTCTTATCTGGGAGTTTCTCAGATTTTCCTTGTTTTTGATTACCTGTTTTGAGGAGTAACTAAGGCTTCCTAGGATTTGAAGCCTGGGAGGTGTGTGGTGAGGGAGGAAATAGAAAGAGGCCTAAAGATGCCTTGCAGGGAGGTCTTTGAGGGGTGAGAAATCCAAGAGCACAAATCCGTCAAACGCAGATTGCCTTTCCTATCTCTAAGGCTATAAATTCACCCTGGATCTGTGGGCACTGGAGGCTGGCTGTTCTGGGCGCTTGCCTTTGAGCAGTACCTGAAGCAGGTGGTACAAGGTCTGAGCTGCCCTCTTCTTGGCTGGGGGTTTGTGGGGCACCCTGGATGTGATCCTGACCCTTCTGGTGATAGAACAGGTCCTTCTCCCTCCAATCCCTGCTCGCCCTTGGTCTTGCTAGGCTCTCAGTACAGAGGGCCTAAACCTGATGGACAGTTTTTTGTCAAGGCCTGCCCATCTTCAGTGGGGTTCTGGGTCATCTGTCCTGTTAACGGAACCCTGATGCCTACCCTGTGTAGCGGTCTCAGGAGGTGTCAGAAGTGACTACAGAGATTTCAGTGCAAGGGAAACTTCAGGCCAGACCTGAGCTCTCTTGATCTGTGACTCACTTTCCCAAGACCAGGTGGGCCAGGGAGGGGAACACTATGTCTTACAGGCCTTCTGAGGGAAGCTAGCTGGGAGTGTGGCTTCAGCAGTATTCTTGTAATAGGTGTTGCCAAGTTGGGGTAGAGGTTGGGGGTGGGTAGACATGAAAGAGCCAACAGGGCAGGGTAATTACTGATGCCCAGCCAACTGAAAGTAATTAAAATGATTTAAACTGCTAAGAACTTTTCCGTGTGGTTTTATTGTATCATGAGGCATTAAAACATTTGAACAAATCAATATCTCGATGGCGAAGCAGCTGCTTTCTCCTTCACTCCTTTGGGTTACTAGAGCAACGTAGATAAAACAAAAACACAACCTTTTTGCATTACTTAAGTCTTTCCAAGGCAATCCCAGGGCAGTCACTGGTACAACACAAACATCTGTCAGATGTAATTGGTCTAGCATTCAAAATTCATGCACAATAGCTTGGTAGCAGCAGCACACTGTGCCCACGTCCACCATACCCTGCTCGTTTGTATATAACGTGGAGCATCTGGAGGATGAATGGTATTGGGAAGGGGAGGGAGGGAGGAGGAGACAGCATGGGTGCATGGCTGGGAGGAGGTCATCAGAAGTTGTGCAGAGCAAGCCTAAACATATCATTGGTTGATGTCCTTTAATAAGAACTTCTGGTGGAATCCGTGATGGCATTTTCATTGGCCTTAAGCGAGTCCAAGGCACGTATGAGATGCTGATGTCGCAGCTGATGGTCCTGAGCCATGATGTTGTGATGGAGTTTCTGGAATGGAAGGCTAGACAACTTCTCCACAATGGACGCTTTCCCCTGGAATTGCTGTTCTTCCCACCTAAGACATGGCACATCAGTGTCAATTGCGCCAGTTGGATTCTGTCGTTATCAAATAACTGGTTGTAATGCTGAATGAAGCTGGACCCAGTCAGCTCCCAGATTGGCTTGTCTCCTGGAGTGTCACCTGGCCTCTTGGAGACCTTCATGACTGCTTCTACTGACCACGCCACCTCCTGCTTCCCCACACAGTCTGAGGCTGACTGAGGCCAGGCTCCTCGAGGAGCAGAAATGGCCTCGATGGCATTTTGCCCACCAAGCATCAGCCTTCCCTGATCCTTAGGTCTTTGGGGGGCTGGCACGACGGTGGTAGCGGTAGTGGCGATGCCAGCCCAGCGCTGTCTGTGGGGCTCAGTTTCTTTTTGGAATTGGATGGGACATAAATAAAGAGATGGTGATTTGTATATATCTGAGAAGTGTGGTTTTCATCTTTGTGGTTGCTTCGAGCAGTGGGCCCATGGGAAGCTCTTTGTCAAGTGTCTTAGAACATTCTCAGTGTAGCTCCGGAGAGCTCCTGTTCCTCAAAACATGCTGTCCTGCCTTTGGGAGTGGGACAGACAGACAGGCAAAGAGCCTCTGTCGGGGATAGAAGAAAAGGGAGGACAGGTAGAGGTCCAGGGCAGCCCAACCCATCTAACTCCCCTCTGTGCACATCCTTACTTAGACCTGGGGTGGTTCAAGCAGTACCCAGTGCCACTCATGTTTGCAGCGAAAGACCACCAAGCACTAGTTATCTCTCTACATGATTTTTCTTTTCTTTTTTTTGCGAGAGAGAAGCAGTGAGAGAGAGAGACAGGAACATCAAACTGTCCCTGTATGTGCCCTGACCAGGGAATCAAACTGGCAACTCCACACTCCAGGACGATGCTCTAACCAACTGAGCTATATGGTCAGGGCTTAATATTTATTGCTTTTAGAGTGAGAGAGAGAGAGAGGAAGGAAGAGAGAGGAAAGGGGGAAAGGAAGCATTTATCTGTTGTTCCACTCAGCCGTTGTTCCATTCCTGCCTTCTGTGTTTGCCCCAACCCGGGATCAAACCGCAACCTTGTTGTTTAGGGACGACACTCTAAACTGACTGAGCTAGCCTGCTATAGCCTTAAATGATATTTCTGTAAGTAGCAAAACTCATAAAAATATTCTCATTTCAGTTAAAACAATATAAAACAAGATTTGCTTGGCTACACATATGTACCTCTTTTTTTTTTTTTTTTTTTTTTTACTGGGACAGAGAGAGTCAGAGGGATAGTTAGGGACAGACAGACAGGAACAGAGAGAGGTGAGAAGCATCATTAGTTTTTCGTTGCCCTTGCAACACCTTAGTTGTTCATTGATTACTTTCTCATATGTGCCTTGACCGCGGGCCTTCAGAAGACCGAGCAACCCCTTGTTGGAGCCAGCGACCTTGGGTCCAAGGTGACGAGCTTTTGCTCAAGCCAGATGGGCCCGCGCTCAAGCTGGTGAGCTCGGGGTCTCGAACCTGGGTCTTCCACATCCCAGCCCAACACTCTATCCACTGCACCATAGCCTGGTCAGGCTGTACCTCTTTTTTTTTTTTTTTTTTTTTGTACCTCTTTTTTTTAATGGCCATTTTTTAAAAGACTTTTAAAATTGATTTTAGAGACAGTAGAGATAGAAGGAAGGAGGAACAGGAAAGATCAATTTGTAGTAGTGTTGTATCAGAACAGTGAGAAAAAGACATTTTGCCACACAATTAGGTAGCCAAATTAAGGAGTTTTATTTTAAAGCCGGTGACCGCACAGAAACCTAAGTCATTCAAATCATGTGGCCCTGAACATAGTTTGGGGCTAGCTTTTACGTGTTTATTATTTCTTTTTATTTATTTATTTTAGAGAGGAGACAGTGAGAGAGAGAGAGAGAGAGAGAGAGAGAGAGAGAGAGAGAAAGGGGGGAGGAGCTAGAAGCATCAACTCCCATATGTTCCTTGACCAGACCAGTGCAGGGTTTTGAACTGGCGACCTCAGTGTTCCCAGGTCGATGCTTTATCCACTGCGTCACCACAGGTCAGGCTGGGGCTAGTTTTTAAAGGCAATATTACACACTGATTGGGGAATGGGGAGGAGGGGAAGCGTAGCAGTTAAACAAAGCAGCAAAACAAGATCTCTTACAATGTTTATTTATAAGATTAATTCAGGGAGAAACATTCTAGGAACATCTGCAACCTTGCAAAACTATCCAAGGCCACAACCTGGGAAACCAGCCTCAAGGCTAGGGGTAGGGAGTCTTTTGGAAAAAAATGTAAGTTCTGCTGAAAGTCTCTTTGTTTTAGAGAGAGTAAGTTCTGCCGAAAGTTACTCATGCTGAGAGCCTTTATTTTCTACATTTCAGGAGTTGCTCCTTGTATGTGCCTTGACTGGGCAAGCCCGGGATCTCGAACTAGAGACCTCAGTGTTCCAGGTAGACACTTTCCCCACTGTGCCACCACAGGTCAGGCTGTCCAGCTTTCTTGATAGGGTCTTGTTGGGCAGATAAAATATATTATGCTCACTTTGTTAAAGATGGCAGAGTGCTGAGGAAGAAGCCAGTTAGTTCAGAGTTTGTGCAGAGAGAAGGAGATGGGAAACAGAGGTGAATAAGTCTGGTGACCTAGAAACCTTTGATGCTAGGAAACTCGGATAAGTCAGTGGCTTTGTGAGCACTGAATGAGGGGGTTTTGGAGCCCAGTGTGTGTTTTTGCTTGCCCGGCGGGTGCAAGCTAAGATTAAAGCTGATGGCTCACCAGTTCTTGGCTCCGTTGTTTCATTACCAACTGTCCAAATCAAATGCAAACCTGCATGAGCCAGGCTGCTGTGTTGGTGGCCCCGACTACTGGCAGGATTTGATACAGATCGGTATGGAGCCACCACCACCTTGGAGTGGTGGAGTAGAGGATTGGCTACTGTTATGATTCCCCATTGCTGTCCTTTTGGGGGCTTTAGGCTGGCTGACTTTTACAGCCATGCATGAGGAAACTGAGAGCTCTGTGGAAGAGGCTGCCCGGGACCTGCAAACCAAGCAGTGGAAGAACCTGGAGAAAACATGGGAGAAACAGATGCTGACCCTGGAGCTGGAGGAACTGCTGGAGGAGGAGGCCGACCAGGTTTGTGAGATTCTCCTGGAAATGGAGCAGACGCTGGAGAAGTAATTACAGGTTTGTGAGTTGCAGCATGCCCTGGACATTGTGGAGAGCCAGCAGCAGCAGGAGGCCGGGTTTGAGGCCGGAGCTGGGGCTGCAAGGCCTGCTGAGCAGAAGGCAGCGGTGGCCCGGGGCTCAAGCCCAGCAGCAGGAGCTGGTGTTTTCACTTCCTCTTTGGAGGATAAGGAGAATCGGACTGGAGTTGCAATCCGCAGTCTCCAGAAGATGAGAGCCCAGCTGGAGGGAAGACCTGCTACACTCCTGGTAGGTCTGCCATTTTGGGACATAGGGTCAGATGCTATCATGCTCCCCAGAGCAGAGATGGAAATGCAGACTGCCATTGCCACATGCTTCTCTTTAGGACAGTGTGAGACCTGCCATGATGGCAGGAATGAGGGGAAGGCTAACACCCCATGTGTGTGGACTGATTTCCGGGACTCTGACCGGAGTGAGCACTGGCTCCTTTGTTGAATGGACTTATGGATTTTGGACAATGTGAAATACCCTGATGGGGGTGGGGGGCGGCTTTGATGGAGGCCCTCCCCCTGCCCCGGGAAGACTTTCAAATGGCAAGAGAGAAAGCCGAGGACATTTTGCGCTTTTGGCAAAGTGCTCAGAGACTGGTGAAATGTACCTTTGTAATTGTTGAAATTGTATGATTTGTCATGTTGTTGTAATTTGTGTAATGTACCTAATTTCCTTGTACAGGGATGCCGGTGGTGTAGATTGTGGGTAGTAAAGTGAGCATAGGGGTGGATTGTTGGGCAGATAAAATATATTATGCTCTTGCCTGACCTGTGGTGGATCAGTGGATAAATCGCCAACCTGGAACACTGAGGTTGCCAGTTCAAAACCCTGCACTTGAAAAAAAAAAGAAACCTGCACTTGTCTGGTCAAGGCACATATGGGAGTTGATGCTTCCTGCTTCTCCTCCCTTTCTCTCTCTCTCTCTCTCTCTCTCTCTCGTCTCTAAAATATGAATACATAAATAAATAAATACAATATATATTATGCTCAGTTTGTTAAAGATGGCAGAGTGCTGAGGAAGAAGCCAGTTTGTTAAGAGTTTGTGCAGAGAGAAGGAGATGGAAAACAGGTGAATAAGTCCGGTGAGCTAGAAACCTTTGATGCTAGGAAACTCGGATAAGTCAGTGCTTTGTGAGCACTGAATGAGTGGGTTTTGGAGCCCAGTGTGTGTTTTTACTTGCCCCCCGGGTGCATGCTAGGAATAAAGCTGATGGCTCACCAGTTCTTGGTTCCATTGTTTCGTTACCAACTGTCCGAATCAAATGCGAACTTGCATGAGCCAGGCAGCTGTGATGTTGACCGTGGCCACTGGCCTTACAGGTCTGTGAAGCACTTTTGGAGAGAGATTTACTTTCCCAGGAAGCCCAAAAGGATCTAGACATCAGGGTCAGGAAGTTAGGTGCCTGGTCCTGGTGAGTGTGTGTGTGTGTGTGTGTGTGTGAGATGGGAAAGGGGTGGAGTCAACAGAATCATGGAAATGGTGTGGGGAAGGATATCAGAAGAGTAGTAGGCTGCGCAGGGGATTCAATTCAATTTGGTTCAATTCATCAAATATTAACCAACATTAAAAAAAATATTAACCAACATTTATACGTGTCTGACCCTGTTCCAGAACTTTGGGATGCATCAGTAATAAAACAGATGAAGAGCCTGACTTTCTAATGTAAAAGGTAATTAACTATAAACAGGTCAAATTAAACTACATTATATGTTATAATGAATGACAGCTCATATATAATGGGAAAAGGGAGGTCAGGAATGCGGTGTGAGATCATGGACTACAAGTTTAGCGTGGTGCAGCAGGCCTCATTGAGAAAGTGATCTTTGAGCAATGACTTAAAGGGGTAAGGGAACTGTCCATCCATGTGGATGTCTTGGGAAGGAAGTTTCCAGACAAAAAGACCAGCCAGTGCAAAGACCCTGAGGCAGCAGTGTGCTTGAGAGAAAAGGTTAGGGAGGGACGAGGGAAGATAGTATAGTTCAGGGGTCCCCAAACTACGGCATACGGGCCACATGCAGCCCTCTGAGGCCATTTATCTGGCCCTCTCCGCACTTCTGGAAGGGGCACCTCTTTCACTGGTGGTCAGTGAGAAGAGCACAGGATGCATTCGCACCATAGTTTCCATTGAAATACTGGTCAGTTTGTTGATTTAAATTTACTTGTTCTTCATTTTAAATATTGTATTTGTTCCTGTTTTGTTCTTTTACTTTAAAATAAGATATGTGCAGTGTGCATAGGAATTTGTTCATAGCTTTTTTAAAATTAATTTTATTGGGGTGACAGTAATAAATCAGGGTACATATGTTCAAAGAAAACATCTCCAGGTTATCTTGTCATTCAATTATGTTGCATACCCATCACCCAAAGTCAAATTGTCCTCTGTCACCTTCTATCTGGTTTTCCCTGTGCCCCTCCCCTCCCCCCTCTCCTTCCCTCTCCTCTCTACCCCACCCTGTAACCACCATACTCTTGTCCATGTCTCATAGTCTCATTTTTATGTCCCACCTATGTATGAAATCATGCAGTTCTCAGTTTTTTGCTGTTTTACTTATTTCACTCCATATAATGTTATCAAGGTCCATCCATTTTGTTGTAAATGATCCGATGTCATCATTTCATATGGCTGAGTAGTATTCCATAGTATATTTATACCAAAACTTTTTAATCCACTCATCTTCTGATGGATACTTGGGCTGTTTCCAGATCTTCGCTATTGTGAACAATGCTGCCACGAACATGGGGGTGCATTTCTTCTTTTCAAACAGTGCTATGGTGTTCTTAGGGTTGTTCATAGTTTTTTCTATGAACAACCCTAAGTCCAGCCCTCCAACGGTCTGAGGGACAGTGAACTGGCCCCCTGTGTAAAAAGTTTGGGGACCCCTGCTATAGTGTCTTACTGTTCATTGTAAGGACTTTGGCTTTTACTCTGAAGAAAAAGGAGTTAAAACATATTTCTATACCAGCTTTCTGGCTTTTCTTTACAATGTCTTGTTTGGTGTGTGTGTAGTGTATAGTGTGTGTGTGTGTGTGTGCGTGTGTGTGAGAAGTTCTGGCGAAGGCAGGCACCTGGGCGTGGGCAAAGGCCTCAGCAGTTCCTAACTGCCCTTCCAATCTCCCTCCCACTACCCTACTTCCCAGACTGGGGTGTGGCTCACTCCGCCCTCTCAAGTTGTTTTTATGACACACACCCCCAGCCCTGGCACTCAGCTCCTCAATCATAGAGCAGATTAGAGGTGAGGGACCCTACCCCCCACCCCAGGGTACTGACTGCAAGCCAATCAAAGCCTTCCCGTGGGCCAGGGAAAGTCAGAGGCTGGGGCTAGAGGCAGGGATTGGGAATGGTGACCAGGTAGAGGGACCCAGCAGTCATACCTTCCTGAAAGAGATATCTCAGATCATCCTCCCCACCTCCCCACCTCCATCCCCCACCCCCACCCCCACCCCTGGCCCCGTATCCCCTCTACACACACTCACACACACAGACGCCTGACACAATGGCCGGGTGGGGCTGAGGAACCGGCTTCCTCTGTGGAGATCTCAATCTGGGCCCTGAGTTCCCGCCCCAGAAACGCAGGAACAGACACTCGGAGCCCTGGTCCCGCACTCCGTGCTCCAAGGGGCAGGCAGGACAGGCTGAAAATAGAAACCCCTTCAAAAAAAGATAAAGGTAAATTCAAGGGGAGCGACTGCAGAGTTAGGGGGGAGACCGGGGGAGGGGGTCCTGTGGTGTGAAATAGCGAGATGGCTCAGGCTCAGGACAGATTGGAAGCTAGACAGGCTGTCGGGGGAGGTGTGGGAAGGATGGTCAGACACACTGTAGGAGAACCCACACCACCCCTAGCTGCAGAGGGGCCCTCCTGTCAGCCCAGCCCGGTGCCATGTGCACCCCATCCTTGCCCCTCCCCGGTTCACCGCCAGCCCGCCAGCCCCCACCTGTGCAGCCACACCGGCAGAACAGGAGCATGCAGACTAGTCCGCTCTCCCAGACCCTGTTATCCTCTGACACCAGCGCCACGGGGTCCATCTCGTCTCCCAGAGCCCCCTTGTGCGCATGTGGAATGTGGTGTGGTTTGGGGGGGTGTCCGGTTGGGAGGAGGATTTTATTCCTGTTTCCTGCTCCTACTCACTCAGCCCTAGGAGGTGACTGAGAGTGGACAGGCCTTAAGGGTGAGTGCTGGAGCCCAATACCTGGGTCCCTAGGAGAGGCCCGAGGGGGATGGGGGTCGGGGTGGGAAGAGAACTAAACAAAGGCACCTAGGAAGAGGGGGGTGAGCTCCCTGAGTGAGGCTCAGCTGGAGATGAGCTGGTCAGCGGCCCGGCCACTGCCCAGACCATTTTGATAAGGGGCTTCCTGCCAGGATACAGAGGCCACTGAGCTGAAACACTCTCAGTCCCCAGCCCCCAACGCATCAATGCTGGAAGACCCAGTCTGGGACCTGGAGGGGTCTGACCCTCCTGCTGACTCCCAAAGAGAGCTGGGGTCACCCCACCTGCCAGCCTCGACCCTGCGGTATCCTCAGGACTACAGCCGCCTTCCCAGGGGGAGGAAGGAAAGCCTGGGTCCTTGTGTTCAGACCCCACTTGTCCTCGTCCCCAGTCTGGTCTCCTCATCGCCCTTCAGGCTTCCACTGCAGCCTCTTTCTCTGTGACCAGGTGGCGGGATTGGGACAGGCAGGATAAAAAGATGGGGCCGGGGAGACAATGTCCGGGGCTTCCTGGTCTCTTGGGGTCAGAGGCTCCAGGAATCTTCACGGCAGGAAAAGGAGACTAAAAATAATCCGGAAAAGGGAGAGTCCAGAGAGAGGAACTGGGAAATGGGGGGGGGGCGGAGGGCCATTTGGAGCAGGGAAATAGTGATGCATCCCTCACAGCCCAGGCGTGGGTGTGCGTGCACACACATGCACACACTGCACTTACCTCCAACAGACAGAACATAGCATGCATCTCTCTCACACCCTGGCCCGCCGCAGAGCATACACTGTATACTTCACGCTATACACTGTATATACACCATACACTCTGCACACACCATACACTGTGTACTTCACACCATACACTGTGTACTTCATACCATACACTGTGTACACACCATACACTGTGTACTTCACACCATACACTGTGTACTTCACACTATACACTGTGTACTTCACACTATACACTGTAATATACACCATACACTCTGTACACACCATACACTGTGTACTTCACACCATACACTATGAACACACCATACACTGTGTACTTCACACCATACACTATATACACACCATACACTGTGTACTTCACACCATACACTGTGTACACACCATACACTGTCTACAAACCATACACTGTGTACTTCACACTATATACTGTGTACTTCACACTATACACTGTAAACACACCATACACTGTGTACTTCACACCATACACTATATACACACCATACACTCTGTACTTCATACCATACACTATATACACACCATACACTGTGTACACACCATATACTGTGTACTTCACACCATACACTATATACACACCATACACTCTGTACTTCACACCATACACTGTGTACTTCACACCATATACTGTGTACTTCACACCATACACTATATACACACATACACTGTGTACTTCATACCATACACTATATACACACCATACACTGTGTATACACCATACACTGTCTATACACCATACACTGTATACTTTACTCTGTGCACTGTATACTTCACACTGTACACTGTATACACACAATAGACTATATACTTCACACCATACACTGTATTCACACTATACACTGTATACACACCATACATTGTATACTTCACTCTCCCATTGCATGTTTGCCAGTGAGCACAGAACAAATAACACTCTGGAAACACATTGTACAACACTGCTTTCATACAGCACTAGCAGTAACACACACACACTTAAACCATGCTCACTAACCTTTACAACACACACACACAAAACATATGACACACACAAAAACAAACAAACAAACAAAAAAACAACATATGACACAATTAACCGAGCAGATGCATAGTGGCTATACCAGCAAGTTAAATTTCCCTTACCAGTCCAGTTCTCTGATTCCCTCTGTCCTCGCTTGGGTCTCTGCTGAGGTGCCCCCACCCTGGCCTCCCTGTCTTCTCTGGACTGACAGTGGCTGCAGAAGCCAAAAGACAGAGAGAAATGAAGGCTGGGAGCTCTAGGAACAGCTGCCCTGCCCGAGAGGGTCCAGGGGCCTCAGCAATGAGGAGGTGTGTGTGAGAGGTGGAGAGAGAAGACAGGCAATGAGAAGGAAGGAGAGAAAGTGCACCAGCCTTGCCTCCTGACTCCAAAATCATGGCTGATCAGCTTGCGAACACCGTCTGCTCAGAGGCCTCAGTTTACCCATGGCAGGATAGGGGTGGTGACATTAAGGGTGTCTCTCTGTCCCTCCCTCTTCCTCAGGGGATGACTTCAGCAGAGCACCCCAGTCCTTTGAAGAGCTCAAAGGAAGATGTCAGACCAGTCTCTTCCTGTAGCAGCACCCCCTACCCAAAAACCTCCTCGGATTATCCGCCCCCGCCCCCCCTCCCGACCTCGTGCTCCCCAGTCTCCAGGGCCCCCCTACAACGGCTCCTCTCCACCAGAACCTCCTGTCACCTCCAATGATGCACAAACCCCCATGTGCACCCCCATCTTCTGGGAGCCCCCAGTCTCTTCCCTCAAACCCCCTGCTCTTCTGCCCCCTTCGGCTTCTAAAACCAGCCTCGACTCCCAGACATCCCCGGATTCACCTTCCAGCTCCCCCAGTTTAGTGTCCCGGCGCTCCATCTCCCCAGAACCTGCTCCCAGGTCTCCAGTTCCCCCTCCCAAACCCTCCGGGTCACCCCGCGTATCCGTGCCCTTACCCAACACAGCTCCCCATGTCTCGGCGCAGGATGGCCCCGCCTCTGCCCCCGGCACTGTGCGGAGACTGGCTGGCCGGTTTGAATGGGGGGCTGAAGGCAGGGTCCAGGCTGCAGAGGCCTTGGATCCCACTCCCCAAAGGGGAGCGGATGTGAATGGAGAGAGAGACTCTCCGCAGGGAACCCTCACCAGAAGGGGATCCCAGAAGAGTGGCGCTCCACGTAAGCACTTCACGGGGCTCCGGTGGGCTCATTCCAACTCATCTCTTTTTTGTTTTGTTTTTCATGCTTTCTGACTGGGTACTTTCAGGGGCTGCCTTTTCCAAAAGGGATTTTATGTCTGGGAAATCTGTTTTTCATATTTCTGGGAGTTTGAAGAGTTGGGCTGAGGAGTAGATGCCTAAGGCTGGGCCATGTTCCAGCTGCCAGGCAGGTTCATGTTAAGGGAAAGGAGGCCTGAGCAGGGTGGGGTCAGACCCCAAGGGTCTCTTCTTGAGGACACCCCATCTCCCACAGATGCTGCCCAGGCCTGCCCTCCCTGCTGTCCCTGTGTCTGCCACATAGCCCGGCCTGGCCTGGAGCTCCGCTGGGTCCCCGTGGGGGGCTATGAGGATGGTCCCAGGACTCCGTGCCGAGCCTCCCCGCTGCGGGCCTCCCGCTCCCGACCCAACCCTCCCAGCATCAGTTCCCCTTCAGTGGTCCTCACGTCCTACCGCTCCACTGCCGAGCGCAGCAAACTCCTGCCTCCTATCAAACCCCCGAAACCAACGCGGGTGAGGCAGGATGCCACCATCTCTGGGGATCCCGCACAGCCAGATCTCAATCTGCCCTCTGAAGATGGAATCCAAACAGGTGCAAGCCCTGGGGCGAGTGGATCCTGTGGCTGGGATGGGAATGGGTGGAGGTGAAGCAGTCTAAAAATGAACAAAGGATAACCGCAATAGACCCTGTGCTTTTTTGTTCTTCCACCAGCTGCTGCTCGGGGGCTGATGGGAATTGTAGTTTTTATAGTCACAGTCTCTGCTAGGGCAGGAGTCCTGGGCGGGGGATCTTGGAGATTTATTCTCTTCACTCTGGGTTCTCTCTCCAGGGAACAGTGCAGATGAGGTTCCTCAAAAGGCCCCTCCAGCAACCACAGAGAACAGGTACCAGACACCCCCACCCTTACTCCTACCTGAGGGCAGACACACCTACAAGTCTGCTAACTCCCACCTGCACAAAGGTGGAGAGAGGAAGGTCTGGGGCTCTAGAGACAGGTAGCCCTGGTTTCCTGGTCCCAAGCTCTGTCCCTTATCAGTTATGTGACCTTTTGTAAGTCACTTAACCTTTCTGGGTCTCAGGGTCCTCATATGTAAAATGGGGGTAAGCGTACCAACTACTTGATAGAATTGTTGGGTCTAACACTGGTAAAACTAGAAAGTGCTCCAGTTTAGTTCTCCCGCCTTCGGCCTCTATTGCAATTATTGTCTGCAGGTCTGTTTGGCCATCGCAAATATCTCTTCTGTGTCATCTGGGCTTGTTAATGACCTTAGATTCACCACCAGCATCAGTGTTAACCTGAACCCATTCATTCATTCAGCAAACATTCACGGGCATTTATGCTCCCGGGGTTTTAGCGTGGGTGAATGGGTATGTGGGGGTGTGCATAACCAGAACAGGAAAGACACAGCTGCAGGTAATGGGCGAGGTATGGAGTCTGGTTTGATCACGCTGAGTCTCACTGAGGCACAGATAGGACAGTTCAGATGGTGTTTGCTTTGTGAAAGGCCTGGAGACAAGGACTCGGAAGTCACAGGAACGCAGTCCTAGAGATAATGGGAGTAGGTGGAGCCTGCTCAGTTCAGGGCCTCCAGTCCAACAGGCACATAAAAACAAACCAACCCTGGGGTTTGGTCTGGGAAGCCGCAGGGCCCTGCACACAGCCTTATGCTAGCATGTGAATAGCACCCCTGAGGTGTGTTATCTGGGGCACGCCACCCCTTTTTCTCTCCACAGGGATGAAGAAGGGCTGGAAGAGCTGAGGGAACAGAACTGGGAACTGCCCCTGCAGGATGGTGAGGGCCGCTGGGCCTGGGGCGTCCCTGTTGTGACCATCAAGCTGGGGAAAGGGTTCTGGGTCCCTGAGCTTGCCTGATGGCTGCGTCTGCTCCCCAGAACCCCTGTACCAGACCTACCGAGCTGCCGTGCTGTCAGAGGAGCTGTGGGGGGTCAGTGAGGATGGGAGCCCCTGTCCCACAAGTCCTGGAGAAGCTCCCGCTTTCGCCCGGCTCCCTGGACCTCGAAACACGCTGTGGCAGGAGCTTCCCGCCGTCCGTGCCAGCGGCCTCCTGGATACTCTCAGTGCCCAGGAGCTGCGCATGCAGGAGGTAGCACGTCTGGGGGCTGGCCAAGGGCAGGAGCAGGGCCTGGGGCCTGGGCCGGCTATGGAGAACTGGGGAACTGGGCTTTCTGTGACCGCCCCGGCCCTTCGTCCACAGAGCCTGTTTGAGGTGGTGACATCCGAGGCCTCCTACCTGCGCTCCCTGAGGCTACTGACCGACACCTTCGTGCTGAGCCAGACTCTCCGGGACACGCTCACCCCCCGGGATCACCACACCCTCTTCTCCAACGTGCAGAGAGTCCAGGAAGTCAGCGAGCGGTCAGTGCCGTCCTGCCCTCTGGGCAGACCAGGCTCAGGCTCCTGAGCCCCCATCCCCAGCTTCTCCTTGGCCTGGCCTTCCTGCCCTGGCCCCTCTGTCCTGGCCTTCCTGCCCTGGCCTCACTGCCCTGGCCCCTCTGCCCTGGCCTTCCTGCCCTGGCCTCACTGCCCTGGCCCCTCTGTCCTGGCCTTCCTGCCCTGGCCTCACTGCCCTGGCCCCTCTGCCCTGGCCTTCCTGCCCTGGCCTCACTGCCCTGGCCCCTCTGTCCGGGCCTTCCTGCCCTGGCCTCACTACCCTGGCCCCTCTGTCCTGGCCTTCCTGCCCTGGCCTCACTGCCCTGGCCCCTCTGCCCTGGCCTCACTGCCCTGGCCCCTCTGTCCGGGCCTTCCTGCCCTGGCCTCACTGCCCTGGCCCCTCTGTCCGGGCCTTCCTGCCCTGGCCTCACTGCCCTGGCCCCTCTGCCCTGGCCTCACTGCCCTGGCCTCACTGCCCTGGCCCCTCTGCCCGGGCCTTCCTGCCCTGGCCTCACTGCCCTGGCCCCTCTGCCCTGGCCTCACTGCCCTGGCCCCTCTGTCCGGGCCTTCCTGCCCTGGCCTCACTGCCCTGGCCCCTCTGCCCTGGCCTCACTGCCCTGGCCTCACTTCCCTGGCCCCTCTGCCCTGGCCTCACTGCCCTGGCCTTTCTGTCCCAGCCTTCCTGCCACAGGTGCAGAGTGCCAGTTCTTCCTTCAATAACCCAGGATACCTGGCACCCCCTTCATTGCTTGTTCCCCGTTCCTTCAGGTTTCTAGGGTCCCTACTGTCCCGTGTCCGCTCTTCCCCCCACATCAACGACCTCTGTGACCTGGTGCACGCCCACGCCGTGGGTCCTTTCTCTGTGTACGTGGATTATGTGCGCAACCAGCAGTATCAGGAGGAGACCTACAGCCGCCTTATGTGAGTGTCTCGGAGCTGGGGGCCAGGTCACACATGGGGTGGGGGGAGCTGGGGAGCAGGGGCGGGGTCCTGAAGCAGACCACAGACAGCAGCCCCTGCCGGCCCCTGCAGGGACACGAACGTGCGCTTCTCCGCGGAGCTGCGACGGCTGCAGAGCCTCCCCAAGTGTGAGCGGCTGCCGCTGCCGTCCTTCCTGCTGCTGCCCTTCCAGCGCATCACGCGGCTGCGCATGCTGCTGCAGGTACAGCCGCAGCCCGGGCCTTTTCTGCCCACCCGCTTCCCGAGAGCGCTCCTCCTGGGCATGGCCGCTGCCTGGCCATTACCATCTTCCATCACGTGCATCAGCCCTCCTAATCCGGGCCTCTCCGGAGCTACCCAAATGTCTCAAGGAGCAATCTGGGGGCAGGAATTAGCCTCTGGCTAGAGACAGGAGTTCGAGACTCGGCTCTGCCACTAACTGGCTGATTGACCTTGGGCAGGGCCCTTCCTCTCTCTGGGTCTCTGGGGGAATGTGGTGGGTGGTCTCTGAGGTCTCCTCAACTGTATCTTCCACAGCATACTTCCCTAATGGGGGTGATACCACCCTCAAGGGGGCAAAAGACCATTCTTTGGGGGGTAGTACTTTAAAGGGCCACGGTACATAACAGATATACAGCACATCCATGGTGTTAAAGTTTCTGGCTCCTTTGGGTGATACCGAAAAATAAAAGAAGTTGAGGAACACATCTATTGCAGAATAGAAACTTCTCCCTAAACCAGGTCACCCAGTGTGGGGATCGCAATGAGAAGAGTTCCCTAAACAGATGATCAGCATTTTTGTGTCTTATTCAGTTTACTATACCCCCAGCATAAGCAAAATAACCCTCATCATAACCATAATAGTTAAGCAGCTATTGAGTGCTGTTCCTGGCATGTTTCTCAGTGTTATATCCCCATTTAACTTTACCAATGACTGTATAAGGGTAGAAACTATTATTGACCTCACTTTATAGATGAGGAAACTGAGGCACAGAAAAGTTAAATAACTTGTCCTAGGTTATCCAGATAGTAACTGCTGGAGACAAACTTTAATGCAGGCACTCTTAACCACAGTGCTATATTGCTTGTACTAATAGCTGTGGTTAATAATTATTAAAATAATAGCAGCCTTTTCTTCAGCATTTTCTGTGTGCCAAGGACCATGCTAAGTACTTTACATGTCTCGCTTTGCTGAATCCTTACAACAGTGCTGTTGGTAGGATAGGTAGGCATTGTCCCCATTTTACAGATGCAGAAATTGAGGCTCAGAGATAACGTGACTTAGTGTCAGGCAGATGGTTAGTGGTGAAGTCTCTCAGCCTTGTTGAGGCTGGCTCCTCAGTCCTGTGAAACCCTTGAGCATTTTGGCAAGCCAGGCGAGGGTCCTCTGAGCTGCAGCCCCTCTGAATCCCAGGGCCGCAGAGCGGGGGCCCAGTCGCTCTTCCTCCTTGTCCTCAGAATATCGTGCACCAGACTGAGGACGGGTCCAGCCGCCAGGAGAATGCACAGAAGGCCCTGGGTGCTATCAGCAAGGTGGGCAGGGGGTGGATGCTGAGACCAGGGGAGACGAGGAGGGGGCAGGGAGAGAGGGAAAGGGGGAGTGAGGAGGGTTGGGTGACTCCACCCCCGCCCCCTGACCCAGATCATTGAGCGCTGCAGTGCGGAGGTGGGGCGCATGAAGCAGACGGAGGAGCTGATCCGCCTCACCCAGAGGCTGCGCTTCCACAAAGTCAAGGTTGGTCTCTGCCCAGACAGACCCTCCACCTTCCCTTTCCCCACCGTGGGGTTGTGAAGCAGCCAGAGCCTCCTCCCTGCTTCCCCCAGGCCCTGCCCCTGGTCTCCTGGTCGAGGCGCCTGGAGTTGCAGGGGGAGCTGACCGAGTTAGGGTGCCGGAGGGGGGGCGTGCTCTTCACGTCGCGGCCCCGCTTCACTCCCCTCTGCCTGCTGCTCTTCAGCGACCTGCTGCTCATCACTCAGCCCAAGAGGTGGGTCGCCGGCGGCGCGCTGGGACGCAAGCAGGAGCGGGAGGACGAGTCCAGCGGGACTTCTGCTAACCCTCACCTTCCTCTTCCCTGGGCAGCGGGCAGCGGCTACAGGTTCTGGACTATGCCCACCGCTCCCTGGTCCAGGCCCAGCAGGTTCCGGACCCATCCGGACCCCCTACGTTCCGCCTCTCCCTTCTCAGCAACCACCAGGGTCGCCCCACCCAGCGGCTACTCCAGGCTTCGTCCCTGTGAGTTGGGTCTCCTTTAGAAAATACCTTTGGGACCTTCACCTGACCTCTCAGAGCCTACCCCCTCCTCCCTAACCTCTCTCCTCCGCGGACCCTGGCTGCCCCCATTACGATTACCTGGGCCAGTTGTGAGCCTCCCTATGTCCCACCAGATCAGATATGCAGCGCTGGCTGGGAGCCTTCCCCACCCCGGGGCCCCTTCCCTGCTCCCCCGACACCATCTACGAGGACTGTGGTGAGTGACCCCCAGAGGAGTGGTGAGTGACCCCAGAGTGAGTCTTAAGGGGAATATGAGGGAAAAGCTAAGAAAAGTCTTGATCTTTTTGTAATGTCACCCAACTCCAACCAGACTGTTCCCAGGATCTGTGCCCAGAGCCTTCCACACCAGCCAAGACGGAGGGACAGAGTCTGGAGTCCAAGGCTCCCTCTAAGCACCTGCACAAGAGCCCTGAGGGTGAGAGATTCTTTCCTTTCTTCGTATCAGTATTTATTAAGCCGCCAGGAGGGGCTGCTCTCCGTTCTAGGCACTGTGCACCAAACACACAGATACTCCTCTGCTGCTGGAGCACACGTTCCAGTGGAGAAGAAACAATAAAGAATAAACAAGATAAATCAGTAAATTATATATAGTGTGTCCGAAGGTGATAAGTGCTAAGGGAATCCAGAAGTGGAGCCCAGTCAAGGAAGTTTAGAGTCCCAGGGTAGGGTGGGTTACAAGTTTAAATAGAAAGGTTGAGGTAGACCTCAATGAGAAGGCACCATGTCAGCAATGACTTAATGGAGGTGATGAATTTAGGCACGTGGCATCTAGAGGAAGGGGATTTCGGTCAGAGGCAAGAGTCAGTGCAAAGGCACTGTGGTTGGTGTGTTTGGGGAAACAGTAAGAGACAAGAGAAGGGAGAGAAGCAAATGAGGTCATAGAGATAACAGGGATAGATCACATGGGTCCTCATAGGTCCTCATAAGAATTCTGGCTCTTTGAGTGAGATGAGCAGCCATTACAGGGATTGACAGAGGTGACCCTGATAAACCCTCTTTGATGCTATTGTCACTCACACCTACAAGGGGCTTTCTACCAATGTTCCAGGCTTCTTTACTCACTCTTACACTCACCATGACTCTCAGGCATTAGACCCTCCAGTACCTCCTTTCCCTCCTGACCTTTCTCCTGCCCTGACTCCACTTGGGTCCCTGTCTCTCTTTCTGCAGGCTGGCTGAAGGGGATTCCTGGGGCCTTCCCTGCCCAGTTGGTGTGTGAAGTCACAGGGGAACACGAAAGGAGGAGGCACCTTCGCCAGCACCAGAGGCTCCTTGAGGCTGCTGGGCCCTCTTCAGGCGCCTCCAGTGCCCCCCAATCCTAATGCAGTCTGGAGAGGGGCACAGGCTGGGACAGCTGGTGGTGTGGCCTAGAGAAGACAAAGCTCACCTGTCTACCTCTAGTGGTAACCAATAGGGATGGTGCTTCAGGACAAGGCAGCCTATGAGAACAGGGTTGTCTGAGCCCAGGCAGCGAGGGAGCGTGAGGATGGTTTGGGTGTGATGCTGGTGGAGACAGGGACCTAGCGCAGAGCGGCCAACTGGTGCTGAGCTGGCTAAGCCTTTGGCCAGTGAGCATCCTGCTGTGCTCACTGCCTGGGAGGATGAGGGTAGGTGGCTACAGTTAAAAAGAGCCGCATTGGAAATGAGGATTCAGATTCAGATTCGGTTAAAATAGCTAACAGCAAAGAGCAGAGACCCATCCAACCCAAGAAGATGGTGATCTGAACCCAAGAGATCAGTAGGGACGCTGCTTGGTTCTACAGCAACAACCAGTCCTGCCCTTTCAGTCTAGAAAGGATTAGATTACATCTCAGGGTGCCTCCTGAATTCTCTCAAGCCACTTTTTCCCTTCTAGAAGAGTCCAGAGTGTGTTTCGGAAAGAATCCATGGGTGGGTGTGTATCTGTGCACGTGTGTATGTATTTGCTGAATGTGTGTGTGTCATCTTGTCCCTCCCAGATGATTGGCCCATTTCTTCCCTCAGTCTCACTTTTACTTATTCTACAAAAGACACAAGGTCTGAGTGCCAGAGGACAATGAGCTGGATGTGGCTGGTAGCCAGAGGCCAGAGGCCAGAGCTGGGGATGCAGAACCCTGGAATCTGGGTCTCTTGGGAGCCAGGTTCCATGACAATTGGAGGGTGATGTTATGGAGCAGACAAGCAGCCTGGCAGAGAAACCTGAGGGACTGAAGATGGCCAGTAGCTGGGGCCCAAGGCCCCCCTGAAGCCCACAGCCCTTCTCCTTGCCCCCAAGTGTGATGTTCAGAATCTACCTGAAAACCCCCCAGTGAACGGTAATCAGCTGTATGGCCTCAGCCTTGGACCTCAGACCGGTGCTGGACCCCAGGTTAGCGTGAAGAAATGGAAGGTGTGGACCACGGGCCCGCTGGTGAGCCTTCTGGGCTTTCTTGTCTTCATCGCGGTTCTGCCACAGAAACACAGGGCCAAGCAGTGGGCACAGGACGGAGACCAGTATTGCTGCCCAGCCTCATTCAGAGCACCTGCTTCTGGACGAGAAACTGGCCCCGCACAATGCAGGTGACCAAGGGAGAGTGGAACAGACAGTTGCTGGTGAGTGCGGCCTGGGCCTGGCACAAGATCGCCCTGAGCTAGACCATAACACCTTCCCTTCAGCTCATTCAGAGCAATTTGCCCAGGACAGAAACTGCCACGCCAACCACAGGATGTGCAGGGACTCTGGGGGACTCAGGAACGCACTGGCATTTGGCATATCCACGACTTTGGAGATTCTCCTAGTACAGTGCCTGTCATATGAGAAACCCTTAATAAATGCTGATGGACCTGTACTGAGGCTCTTTTGGGGGCTGTGTACTTAAAGGAGCAGTGGTCTCCAAATGTGGCTTTGTAAGGTGGGTGGGGTTGGTTGGAAAGGGATTCTTTGAGAACAAAGGTCAGTTCTGCTGGGAAATGGGCTTGCGGACTAGGCGCAAGGCCCCAGCATGTAGCTCACCCATAGCTGCCCAGGGACCTGAGGCTGTGGTGATGGTGGATTTGAAGATGCTGGGATGGAAGGCTCCTGCAGGTGGGGGAGGAAGACAGGGCCAGGTAAGGCTGGGGCTCCAGCAGGGGACAAAGATGCAAGAGACAGGACAAGAAGTGCAGTCAGACTAATAAAGGTCTTTTCCTGACCAGTCAAGCATCTCTGTGTTTAATTCAATCAATTATACACCTATTTATTGAGTGCCTTCTATGTGCCAGGCACTGTTCTGGGATCTGGGGATACTGAGATGAGAAAAAAAACAACACAATAGTCTTACTCTCAAAGATATTGTGTGTAGCTTTGGGGAAGATCCTGGAGATAACATTTGATCTGAGACCCAAATGACAAGAAGGAAGCAGACCTGAGATTTGGACAAAGAGCAGTCCAGGGGTGTCAACAAGGGGACTGAAGTCAGGAAAAGAAGGTAGTGGTTGTGGGGAGGTGCGTGTTCTCCTTGAAGGTGCCTGGTATGGGGGCCCCTTTCCACCAAACTCCCTCTCTTTCCGAGATGCTCAGAGAAACAGACGGACAAGCACCCTGAGGCACATACAAAGCTACACATGTGCTCCATATATGGTCCCTCTCAGCTCCTCAAGCCCTCCCTGAGCCCTGCCTGCCACTAAGGAAGGCCCGTGCTCCACTTCAGGTGTTCTCATGGGGAGACGAGGGGGAGACAAAGACCAGATACGAGTTGTTTGGGGATGTAAAGGCACACAAAATACAACCACATGTTTCAAAAGAGACTGAAAAGACAGGAAGGAAAGGGGACTGTCAGATTCTATCTTAGAGGCCCCTTTTCATTTGGGGGTGACCTAAGGGAGTATGTGCAGTCCAGAAGGGCGGTGCGTCCCGCAGACCTGTCGGAGAGGGCGCAGGAGCACGAAGCACAGCTGTGTGGGAAAGCGGTGAGAGAGGGGGGATGAGACCACTCTGAGTGTGGAGAAAGTGGATGGGAGAAGGGTGGGGCTGGGGTAAGGAAGAGGAGGGGTAATCATAGGGGTGGGTGAATCCTGCATCTCCCCCCCAGTCCTCCTGTGCACCCTCCACCAGGTATCTACCTCTTTTGTCATAGCACTCCACTACCTCCTGCTGGTGTCCACCCTCCTCTCCATCCTGTGTGGCTTCTTGCCCTTCCTGCCCCTCTGAGTCACCTTCTACAACAGCGACGGGCAATTTTTTTTAGCGTGGTGTGTCAAAATTCGCCAAAAAACTGAGCATGCCTGACCAGGCGGTGGCGCAGTGGGTAGAGCATCAGACTGGGATGCGGAAGACCCAGGTTCGATACCCCGAGGTCGCCAGCTTGAGCGCAGGCCCATCTGGCTTGAGCAAAAGCTAGTCAGCTTGGACACAAGGTCGCTGGCTCCAGCAAGGGGTGGCTCAGACTGCTGAAAGCCCACAGTCAAGGCACATGTGAGAAAGCAATCAATGAACAACTATGGTGTCGCAACTGCAACGAAAAACTAAAGATTGATGCTTCTCACTTCTCTTCGTTCCTGTCTGTCCCTATCTATCCCCCTCTCTCTGTAAAAAAAAAACCAAACAACAAAAAACAAAAAACAAAAACCGAGCAGAACTCCGGTGGTGTATGTCACGAGAAAAACGGCCTAACCGGAAGTCCCAGAACTAGACGCTCTGGTCCGGAGTTCTGTTGTTTTGGCCTACAGACCTCCAGCACAGAGTGTCTACACTACAGCAAATGTTTTACCCCGGGCTACTGCACCTGGCCTTGTAGGAGCGGAAGATAAAACGTCCTTTTCGGCATGCTGCCCCATACTTCTCTGGTATGCGGCCGCATGCGGCCGTGTGTCAACCAAATTGGCTACCCCTTCCAGTGCTGACACGCATGTCATAGGTTCGCCATCACTGGCCTAGGGCTTAGTTTAAGACTAACCTTTCCCCACACCCTTTTAAAACTAAGCCCTTCCCCACTCCCCTGACTGTTGCATGGTGGGGGGTGGTGCACTCTTATGAATATTCCCGTTTATGCCTCAGGTGTGTGTGACTTCATATCAGAGACTTCCTTATTTGCATATGGCGCTGAACTATATAATAAAGCAAACCGGAGTTTTGGGGACTCTTCCAAGTTCTGGCAAGCTATGGTCTGTGCAGAGACCTCCCGATTCTGCACCGTTCTCACTCAGGACCTGGACAATTACTAGTCGCGCTGGTTCGTGGCACCCGAGGGCCGCCCGATCTTGCTCCCAAGCGCGCCCTCTCCAAACTAGCAGCTCTCAACTCTCCAGCAGCCAGAGCACCGCGAGCAAAGTGAGCAAAGGGAAACTCCGGGTAGCTTCCCTCTGATCCAACCTGGAAGCCTCTCGCTGTCGGGAGCGTGAGCAGACACTTCTGGTCCCGCCCTCTGTGCGGGCCCCGCCCCCCAGGCCCGGTCCCCATCCCCCGACTCGCTCCACATCCCTGGCCGCCGCGGCGCCGTCGCACCCGCCACTGTGAACTCAGACCTACTGGGCGAGGCGCGCTCCCTGCACCCGGCCTCGGCACATCTTTCGGCCGGCCTAGGTCTACTGGTTCTCAGCGCTTGCCTCCCACGCGCGGCAGGACCTGGGGGTGGCCTTCCCCACCAAGGAATCCCTACGTCTGCAGTCAACTGCGCGCCGACGCGCCCTTGGTGCGCGCGGTTGCCTGCCTCCCTCCCGGCGCCGCTACTCCTACCCCACTCACCCACGGGTCCCTCGAAGTCGCCCCGAACTTGCTGAGGTCCGGGGAGGGGACTGATCCCAATTCCCAAGCATCGGAGGTGGGATAGGCGTTTTCCATTGTTCTCAGCAAGAGCGTCTGTCTTTGGGAACTCCGCCTCGCCTTGGTAATTAAGCCCAAAGTGATCCACACCCGACCTGGAGTCCCATCTCACTCCTCCTTGCCTCCAGTTTTCTACTTCTCCTGTCCACTAGTCTGCTTACCCAGCTGTCCCCCAGCTGGAGTCACCCTCCCCTTCACTTCCGAAACCTTTCCCCACTCCATCCACCTTTGAAAATCTGAAGCTACCTTGTGTGGGAAGGGGATGGGGCTGAATTCAAGTATGAATACAAAGTATGAATTCAAAATTGGGCACAAAGTGAGTTTTTATTTAGAACGATAAAACTAAGAAATCACTTATTTTTAAAAGCTGACAACTACAATGAACAATGTAAAATCCCAGAAAAATAATTTCATTTGCTTTTTTCCTTTCTAATAGGTGTGAAGTGGTATCTCAGTGTGGTTTTTTAGTTTCCCTAACGACTGATGGTGCTGAGTACCTTTTCTTGTGCTTACTGGCCACTTGAATATCTTCTTTGGTGAAGTATCTGTTCATATCTTTTGGCCTTTTAAAACGTGGGTGGTTTATTTTCTTATTATTGTGTTTTAAGAATTCTTTATATCTTCTGGATAATTCCTTTATCAGATATGTGATTTGAAAACATTTCCTCCCAGTCTCTGGCTTGTATTTTCATTTTTAAACCGTTTTTCAAAGAGCAGAAATTCTTTTTTTTTATATATATATATTTTATTATTATTAATTCTAATGGGGTGACATCAATAAATCAGGGTACATATGTACAATGAAAACATCTCCAGGTTATCCTATCATTCAATTGTGTTGCATACCCATCACCAAAAGTCAAATTGTCCTCTGTCACCTTCAATCTGGTTTTCCCTGCGTCCCTCCCCTCCTCCCTATCCCACTCTTCCCTCCCTCCCCCATCCCATAACCACCACTCTCTTGTCCATGTCTCATACCCTCACTTTCATGTCCCACCTATGTATGTAATCGTGCTGTTCTCAGTTTTTCTTTTTTTCTGATTTACTTATTTCACTCCGTATAATGTTATCAAGGTACATCCATTTTGTTATAAATGATCCGATGTCATCGTTTCTTATGGCTGAGTAGTATTCCATAGTATATATGTACCATAGCTTTTTAATCCACTCGTCTTCTGACGGACACTTGGGCTGGTTCCAGATCTTTGCTATTGTGAACAATGCTGCCACGAACATGGGGGCGCATTTCTTCTTTTCGAACAGTGCTATGGTGTTCTTAGGGTATATTCCTAAAAGTGGGATAGCTGGGTCAAAAGGCAGTTAGTTCGATTTTTAATTTTCTGAGGAATCTCCAAACTGTTTTCCACAGTGGCTGCACCAGTCTGCATTCCCACCAGCAGTGCAGAAGGGTTCCCTTTTCTCCACATCCTCGCCAGCACTTATTCTGTGTTGTTTTGCTGATAAGTGCCATTCTGACTGGTGTGAGGTGATATCTCAAAGAGCAGAAATTCTTAATTTTGCAGCCACTTTTTGCTGTGTTTCTTGGCAGCCGTTTGTTTCTGTTCAGTGGGTATGTAAAAGGCAGTGAATTTCCCGCAGAGGCAGAACCAAGCAAGCAAGCAGGACACACGCTGACAAGCAGGCTTTGTCCCATCATTTTTCTGTGTGCCCAAACCCTTTAGGTTAAGAGAGATTCTTGGGGAGGGGGCCAGCAACCCAGTCTTCTACCGTCTCCCTACTCAGTGTGTGACCCTTGTCAAGCAAAATGCAGACTGGAGCCCGGTTCTCACCCACCCTCCAGCCGTGTGCTCCTATGCAGAACACGTCTTGCACAACCTTCCCAGAGGCCCTGTTGTCAACGTCCCCCACCCTCACCCCTACCTGTCCTCCCCTTTTCCTTCAGCTCTTCTTCTCTTTCCGCCTTCCAGTTGACCTCTTCTAGGCTCTTACTTGGGCAACATCAAGGCTGATAACAGACTGTGCTTACTTTTGTAGCTACAGTAAGTCTTCCATGCTTTGTCCATTTGTTGATTCTAAAAGTTGAAACTCAATTAACAGTGTTTAGCTTATGTATTGTGACTTATAAATATCTTTCAATGCAGAGCTAGTGATCACTAAGGTTACATTTCCTTTCTCGCCCTATTTTAATTACCTTTTGAAAACACTATCTGATATATTCACAGGCTTACATGAATTATGGTAGTTATAAATGGTTTTAATATAATGAATAACCATATACCTTTTGCCCAACCAGGAACCAATAACCTATTGCCAGTAGTATGTGTGTACCCGTGTTGTCCTCCCTGTCCTAATTATTGCCCTGTTTCCTCTGAGAAATAGGCAATATTAGTTTTTGTGTTTATCATCCTATTGCTTTTAAAAAAGAAAGAAACCCATGCAATTATAATAGTGTATATGCATAAAAAATGTTTTGTTTAGTTGTTCTTGCTTATGAGCTCTATAAAGATGGTGTCATGTTTATGGTGTAGTTTCTGGGAGTTCCCTTCTTCAAGAAACATTGTATTTCCAGGATTCTTCCATGTTGTTTTGTGTTGCTGTCAGAACAATTTGTTATGATTAGAAACTCTTAGAAATTCCAGGAAAGATGAAAACAGATCCACAGAAGGAAACACAAGCCTGAGGGTCACCAGCTCTGCATGACTAAAGATCCCAGTAGGCCCAGGGCCCTCTCTTTCAGCACTGCTCCCTCCTACTGTAGAATATGCATCAGAGTTATCTCAACCCATGGCCGAGGAAGCTAGGAACTTGTTTACCAACTTCCTATTGGTCATTAGTTCATGGGTCAGCCTCCAGATCCTAGTGCCCCTGACCATAGCAGATTGTTCTAGGGATGGCATTTGTCCCTGGCATGGCCAACGAGTGTTTGGACTTGAAACTGAGAGGCCAAAGGTAGATAGATGGCATGGGTGTAAGGACCCATGCTTCTCACTGTGTGGACCAGAAGAGAGGAGGGGAGGTTTGTCTGCTGAGGAAGAGCAAGAGGTTCAAAGAGAAGCAAGACCAGAGTCAAAGTGCTGTGGTCTGAATGTTTCCATAGGTTGGAAAACAACCCCCAAGTTGATAGTATTAGGATGCAAGCCTTTGGGAGGTGATTAGGTCATAAGGGTGAAGCCCTCATGAATGGAATTAGTGCCCTTATAAAAGAGATCCCACAGAGCTCCCTATCCCCACGTGAAGACACGGCAGAAAGGATGGGGCCTCACCCAATCGTGCCGACCATAACAGCACCATGATCTTGAACTGCCAGTGCATAGATTCCTGATTCCAACGGTGCCAGACACCCAGCTATGCGCACGACCTCATACTCATGGGTAACTTATCTTTCGCCTCAATTAATTTAGGTTGTTTCGTCATTAGCAGCCACTGATGTGCAAGGATGTCTGCCCAAAACCCTTCTCCATTTGCTAGTGAAAGAGCACAGAAACAATTAAAACGATAAATTTAACAATAACAACGACCACTTTTTGGTTGAATGCTCTTTGTCCATTATCTTACTCAACACTCAGACCAAGTTTGAGGCAAGTGTTATTGTCCCTGTGTTACAGATGAGTAAATGAGGCATTGTTGTAGTAATATAATGTTATAGCAATTAAATACATAGAAATATAAAAAACAAAAATATGGAAGATATATAAAAGTAATTAAAATATAATATTAAAACTAATTAAGGAAATTAAATAAAGTTATGCCATCTGGATAGGAATTAATATAGTGGGACTCTGACTTTCAAGCAGGGCCCAGTTAGTGTGTGTTTGAAGTTATACATAGATAAGAAGTGGCTTGGTATTATAACTTTGTAAGTTAACGTAAATAAGAACATCTTAAAAAGTGGTTTGATGTAAACATTTCAGTAGATTAACATAAAAGGGGTTTCCTGTGAGGAACTCCCAAAAAAGTGGTTTGAGGTGATAATCCTGTAGATTGACACTTGTTAGAAGGTGTTGGCCAGAAAAGGTACTCAAGCTGAGGGGTCCCCTGCTGCAGTAGTCACCCAGACTCCAATGTGAACATGAACTGTCTCCACGCTGCTCTGACCAAAGACAGCTGAGAGGAGCATGCTGACAGGGGCCCCCTTAAGTTGTACCCAGGTACGCCAAAAGGATTTGTGAGTAATAAATTGCTTGTGTGATTCTTGCAACTAACTCTGTGTGTTGGTCGTGTCTTTCCTCCGGTGGCAGTTAGTGTTAGCACTGATTAGTGGCATCCTCATAGCTGCCTCAAGAGTAGTCTTGAAGAGGCTGCCAGTCCTGCTGATAAGCAGGAGTGTCACCCTGCACAGGGAAGTTGAATCAGGGACGCCTGATCCACACAGTGAGAGCTTGGGCTCTACTGGGACACTTGGGGACAAATTTCTTTCTCCTCCTCCATCAGTGAGCATTTGGGGTTTATGTTGGGGCAGATGAAATGGGAAGAGAAAAGGAGACCCTCAGAGACCACTGCTCTTAGGCGAAGGGAGATGTCAGAGCCACAGTTCTGAGCTGGGACCCGAGGAGCAGTGTCTTGAGAAGGAGTTGGAGTGAGGCCATGGGCCCCCTCCCCCAGTTGACTGCCCTCCAGGAATATTCCATGGCAGTTGGGGCCATGTTCTGCTGAGTGGGTTGCTCCTCCCCAGCTCCCAGGCCCTGTGGTGACAGCTGCTCTGCTTGCTGGAAATATTTGGAAGATGAGGGACGACTGAGCCTAGAAAGGAAAGGGGGAGATGGGGTCAAGGGTAGGAGGGGGTAAAGGGAATGCTCAAGATGGAGACGGGGGACATTAAGGGTGAGTTCCCTGGGAGAGGAGGAGAAAGCGAGGACATCAGGAGCCTGGAAAGGAAGGGGAGGACTGGAAAAGAAGACGGGGTAGCAGGGAACCTGAGACAAGGAGAGGGGAACTGTGTCACCTTCAATAGAAACAGGCAGTTGATCATGGTGCACCACCAGAACACGTTGCCCCTGGAATTGAGGATTACACACAGTGCCCACTGGAAGGTGCAGGTGCTGGTCTCAGTGATCAGCCTGGCCGCCTTCATCCTCATGCTGGTCATGGTCTTCTCTGAGAAATGGCTGAACCTCTCCAGGATCCTCTTTTACCAGCACTGGCCCGTGAATGTGAGCAACAGAATCTATGTATCCGCCCATATCATGTCCATGGGGGTCCTGAAGATCTGTTTCAAGAATTGTCTCAACTCAGAGAATGGAAAAGGTGAGACCCTCCAACCCACAACCCCGCTCCAGGTCTCCAGTCTGCCTTAGCCTCTTCATTACACCCTCGTATTCTTGTCCCCTCCTTCTGGTCACCCTGTTTGGGCCTGCGAGATGGTTCCACTGGCACCGAGACTGCCAAGGGTCCTTTTTGCTCCTCCAGCCTGGCCCCATGGAAAGCGTTACTGCTTTGAGAGGCTCGCAGTCACGTCTGTCCTTACACAAGTGTTGTGCGGGGCCTGGACTCTCAGGGCATGTCAATCACTCATTCGTCACATAATTCACCATTGTTGTGGGGGAAGAGCCCCATCAAGGCGGGGCTTCCTTTCCGTAGGCTTGCATGCCCAGAACGTTAGGAGGAGTCCCCAGAATGCTCTCCCTCATGTCCTGGTCACAGCCACTGTTCTTTCCTTTGGCTTCGGGCTCAGCTTTTCTGGGCCAGCTCTGGGCTTCCATTGCCCATCCTTTCCTTCCTGGCTTCTGGCAGCCACTTCACTCCCCATCCTTGCTGATCTCACTTCTGGCTGTCCTCTCACTGTCCAGACTTGGGCCTCCTTTCTCAGGTCTTATGGAAAACCAGTCTTTGACCACCCCTCCTGTCATTTCCACTTCTTCATTCTCATTAACATTTAGAGAAGAGTTTCTTCACTCTTATTTTCTCCCATTATAATACATTCTGTATTCTAGTAATTACAAAAGCTATCATGTATTGCACTCATTCTATGTGCTTAATTTAATCCTCAGTCACCCCAATGGGGCAATTATTCTTATTTTCCAGATGAGAAAATTGAGACTCATTAAGTACCTTGCTCAGGATCATAAAGCTACGAGGTTGAACCACATGAAATGGTCAATATTTGACTGCTTTTCACATATAAAAAAGAACAAATTCATATGGATCAACCTAATAATGGCATGTTTACAATTATAACTCAGGTGTGTTTGTCTCCAAAACACATGTACAGGCCTAATGTGCTCTGTACCTACCCATAACCTGCTGTAGCAGACGGTTGTTCAGCACTCATTTTTCCCCAGGCTTAAAAAAATTTTTGAACAAATTTTAAATGACTGTTACATAGCTGTATTCATTCTTCATAAATAATTTTGTATCTTTTAAATGATTTTTACTTAATTTATATTCTTTTAAAATTGATCTTTATATGACAGAATAAACTTTTCCTTAGTCTAAGTGACTATAGTATTCAACTTAATACATTTATCACCTCTTATTTGAGTATTTTATTTTCCTATTCTTGGCAAAGTTATTTCTCACTTCAGTTTTGGAGGAAAACGGAAGCAACAAAAATTTGTTAGGCATAGCCTGAGCTGTGGTGGCGCAGTGGATAAAGCGTCGACCTGGGAATACTGAGGTCGCCAGTTCAAAACCCTGCACTGGTCTGGTCAAGGCACATACGGGAGTTGATGCTTCCAGCTCCTCCCCCCTTTCTCTCTCTCTCTCTCTCTCTCTCTCTCACTCTGTGTCTCTAAAATGAATAAAAAATAAAAATAAAAAAAATTGTTAGGCATAAAGTTTTTTCTGTGTTTAATATAAATTCTTTGGTATAGGTTTCCCAAAGTGGTTTTATTCTGAATCAAATTGTTGCTGGCAAAACCATACCAGGAGTTAGACTGGTGGAGTCAGACCGGAGCTCAGTTCAGCAACTTCGGTCGTTGAGCTCTGGCTAAGAAAGAATTCGGAGCCAAGACTCAGACTATAAGAGAAAGTTTATTTAGAAAGTCACAGAGGTAGAAGGAGTGAGCTCGGGAAACAAGTTACAGAGGCAAAAGAAGGGCCCTTGACCTTAGGAGAAAGAGAGAGGCCTGGGGGAAGGGAGTGAGGAAAGGTCAGGGGTGCTCTGTGGAGGGCCGAACTGGGTCCTCCATCCTGAGGGCTTTTATAGGGAAGTCTCAGGGCAGAATCCCAATAGAATATTCCTCAGCTTTACAGGTGTGTTTTGTCAGAGGTTGTTAGTCAAGGCGGCTGAACCTGACTGAGGTCAGCCAAGGTGTCACTTGTCTGGTTTTGCAGCTTTTCTGGGCCTATAACTGAAGCATAACTGAGGCCTAGGTGCATTTGATTTGGGTCAGAACCTCCTTGTCCTGGGGGCTTAATGCTTAAGGGCTATTCTTGTCCCATCCTAGCATCTTGCCAGGGAAGGAAAGGTCAGGGAAGGTCAACTGCATGACCAGTGATATGAAAAGTCAGGGGGTCTAAAACCACATGACCAGGGAAATGTAGAAGCCGAAGGGTTACGGTGTTTTCCCAGGTTTTTTTTTTAATTAATTTTAATGGGGTGACATTAATAAATCAGGGTACATATGTTCAAAGAAAACATCTCCAGGTTATCTTATCATTCAATTATGTTGCATACCCATCACCCAAAGTCAGATTGTCCTCTGTCACCTTCTATCTGTTTCTTTTTCCCAGTTTTATGCCATTGCTACCTGGGGCTTTCCATTCTCGTGACCTTCTTTCTGTACCTGACCTGTCTCCCTTGCTCTGCTCATGTCTGTCTAGTTGGCTATTATAAAATGGTACCAATATTATAAGGCTCTTAATAACATTTTCTATGTTACTTTCAAAAAGTATGAGAGCAATTTATACTTCCACTAATAATAATGTATGAGAAAGCTTGTTTCCCTGTACCTTTGCCAGCAGTGACTGTTAACTTTAAATATATATATATATATATAAATTTAACTATATAGTTTTTTAATTAAATAAAACTGCACATTTATTGTGGGAAATGCGGAAAGGTTATTTATTTTTTTTTTTTCTTTAGGTGAGCGGAGGGGAGATAGTGAAGCAGACTCCTGCATGTGCCCAACCGGGATCCAACTGTCTAGGGCCAATGCTCGTGTACGGATCTATTTTTAGCACCTGAAGGCTGACTTGCTCTAATCAATCAAGCCTTTGGCTGCAGGAGGGGAAGAGGGAGAGAAGGAGGAGAGGAAGGGGGAGAGAAGCAGATGGTCACTTCTCCTGTGTGCCCTGACTGGGGATTGAACCTGGAGTGTCCATATGCAGGGCCGATGCTCTATCCACTGAGTCACTCACTGGCCAGGGTTCGCAAAGTTTAAAAAGAGAAAATAAAGCCCAGCCCAGATAGCTTGGTTGGTTAAACATCATTCTGATACACAGAGGTTGCGGGTTCAATCCCTAGCCAGGGTACGTACAGGATCAGATTGATGTTTCTTTCTCTCTCCCCCTTCCTCTCTCAAAAATCAGTAAATAAAATATAAAAATCACCTAAAAATTCCCCATATCGCTGTAATCACAATTAACACTATAATGAATTTAATTCCAGTCTTGTGTGTGTATATATACATAAAATAAATACAGATAAATAGATATGCCTGACTAGGCGGTTGCACAGTGGATAGAACATTGACCTGGGATGCTGAGGACCCAGGTTTGAAACTCCAAGGTTGCCAGCTTGAGTGCAGGCTCACCAGCCTGAAAACAGGGTTGCCGACTTGAGTGTGGGATCATTAACATGATCCCAAGGTCATTGGCTTGAGCAAGGGGTCACTGGCTCAGCTGGAGCCCCACTCTCCACCTCCCCCATCAAGGTACATATGAGAAAGCAATCAATGAACAACTAAGGTGCCACAACTATGAGTTGATGCTTCTTATCTCTCTCCCTTCCTGTCTGTTCCTGTCTCTCTCTCTCAAAAAAAAACCAAGAAAAATTAATTAAAATAAATAAAAATATATTTTTTACTTTTATTATACTTATTGGGGTGACATTGGTTAATAAAATTATGTAGGTTTTAAGTGTATATTTTATTATTTATTTTTATTTTCATAAATATATATACATTTTAGAGAGGAGAAACATAGAGAGAGACAGAGAGAGAGAGAGAGAGAGAAGGGGGGAGGAACAGGAAGCATCAACTCCCATATGTGCCTTGACCAGGCAAGCACAGGGTTTCGAACTGGCGACCTCAGTGTTCCAGATCGACACTTTATCCACTCTGCCACCATAGGTCAGGTCTATATATTATTTTTTAAATATTACAATCATTCTACTCTCTCTCCCCCTTCCTCTCTCTAAAAAGCAATATAATAAACATATAAAGGTAGTATACAAATAGAGTGAAAACTGAAAAAATACAGAAGATTACATAACGAAGTAAGCTTCTCACCTCTGGCATTCAGGATTTCTTCCCTCCTAGAGACACTCTATTCAGAGAAAATCATCTCTACATCACCATATTTTTATAAAGATTTTATTTATTGATTTTATAGAGAGAGGAGAGAGGAGGGGAATGGGGCAAGAAGTATCAACTCATAGTTGCTTCACTTTAGTTGTTCATTGATTGCTTGTCATATGTGCCTTGACCAGGCAAGCCCAGGGTTTCAAACCAGCAACTTCAGGGTTCCAGGTCGATACTTTATCCACTGCGCCACCACAGACTGGGCTCTATGTCATCATTTTTTTTTTTTTTTTACAGGGACAGAGAGAGAGTCAGAGAGAGGGATAGACAGGGACAAACAGACAGGAACTGAGAGAGATGAGAAGCGTCAATCATCAGTTTTTCGTTGCCGTTGCGACACCTTAGTTGTTCATTGATTGCTTTCTCACATGTGCCTTGACCACGGGCCTTCAGCAGACCGAGCCACCCCTTGCTGGAGCCAGCGACCTTGGGTCCAAGCTGGCGAGCTTTTGCTCAAGTCAGATGGGCCCGCGCTCAAGCTGGCGAGCTCGGGGTCTCAAAGCTGGGTCCTCTGCATCCCAGTCCGACGCTCTATCCACTGCTCCACCGCCTGGTCAGGCTATGTCATCATTTTTAAGGAACACATAATAATCCGATGTATGGGTGCACTATAATCTACTTAACAAATCTCTTGTTGGACATATATAAATATATCTGCAAAGAAGATCTATATATATTTTGGGGTAGATCTTGGATTATTTCCTTAATGCAAATTCCAAAAAGAGGCATTGTTAGGTCAAAGGGCCATACCCCTCACCACAAACGCTGCCCACTAGGAGTGTCTGAGAGCACCTCTTCTTTTTCTAAATCCTTTCCTATGTTAGATGTCATCACTTTTGTTTTGCTCTTTGCTAATTTAATCCATTGTAAGAAATCACATTTAATTTGCAATTCTCTGTGTTGAGCTTCCTGTCTGTACTGGACATTCAGATTTCTTCTTTTGAGAATTGCAGTTCAAATTCTCTGTCTATTTTTCTATTGAGGTATTTATTTTTATATGGTTAGGGTTTTGTCAAACAATCTCCATCGAAAACCATTGCCTGGCCTGACTGGTGGTGGTGCAGTGGATGGAGCATCAACCTGAGATGCTGAGGTCCCAGGTTCGAAACCCCTAGGTCGCCGGCTTGAGCGCAGGGTCACCAGCTTGAGTACGGGATCATCAACATGATCCCAAGGTCACTGGCTTGAGCAAGAGCTCACTGGCTCGGCTTGAGCCCCCCTCTCAAGGCAGATATGAGAGGCAATCGATTTGATGAACAACTGAAGTGATGCAACTACAGGTTGATGTTTCTCATCTCTCTCCCTTCCTATTTCAAAATAAATCTAAAAAATTTAAAAAGAAACCACCACATTGCCTCTTTAACGAGTGAAAGTGATATTTCATTGTTATCTCAAATGTGCATTTCTTTGGTTATTAATGGGCCTGAATAGTTCTCATATTTGCTCATTTGATTATATTGTGTCTTTTGTGAATCCTTAATTTATCCTGTTTTTCTCCTTTTCCCCAGACAGTTTTAAGCTGTGGACGTGGACAAATCAGCCTGTCTTTGGGGTGGCCAAGATAACCTTCAGCCTGGCCCTGGTGCTGGGCTTCATCTTCACCGTTTGGTTGCACCTCTCATGCATACTTGGTCTTCAGAGATGGCCCTTCTTGGGCTGGATTGGGACTATCATGGGCTTCTTTGAAGGTGCCCCCTAGCTCTGGAAAGGTCCTTAGTTTTTCCTAACCCACATCTTCCTAGGCACTTCTCCTTCTTCCTTTTTTTGAGAGTGGGGTAGGGGTTTCGTGGTTAATTGTAGCATAGGACTGGTAGAAGTGGTAGTTATTGACTGAAAATTGATTCCCATCATTTCCCGGTCTGGAGAGGTGGAGGTAAGAGGTTGATTCCCAGGAACTCCTGGGTCTGTGTACTCTGTGTGCACTGATGGGAGCTGTGGTTGGTGGCTGTAGCCCAGCAGATGAGGAAGAGTCCCGATGGGATACTGGGGTAAGAATGACCTCTCTGCTTCCTGTCTCCTAGTTACCTTCATTTTCTCCACCCTTATATTGTTTCCTACTAATCTTTGGATGTTCGAGTTGGAGAAGAATTTATCAATCCCCATCGGGTGGAGCTATTTCATTGGTTGGGTGGTGTTTATCCTATTTGTCATCTGTGGTGAGTGGCCTGGAGGGCCCTGGAAAGGAGGGGCGTGGGTGGATCAGGGCAGAGAGTGTGGAGAGGGGTTGGTGTTCCACAGGGCCAGGTGCTAAGGGACTTCCTTTTGACCTCACCCCACTTGCCACTTTCCCTCCATTCTCTGACTTTCCTCTCCTCCATCCCCTTGTCTTTTGCCAGCAATCCTCTGCTACTTCATGGGGAATGTGATTCGGAACCCTCCCTCCAGAATTGTACCCTCTAGCGGCAGTGTCAGGTCAGATTCTCAGAATAAATGGTCTCAAAAACCTCGGTCAAGAAGGAAGAAGCCCCGGCTCATGAACAGAAGAATAATTCACTAACCTTTTCTGGACTCCTGGCAACAAGTTCTGTCCATTTACCCGAATCACCCTCCTTATTCTTCCCCACAACCCTTGAAAATCTTGGCCCTCCTCACTGCAAAGAGAAAGGGAGAATGTTAGGCCAGCTTTGCACTCCTCTGCCTTGTTCCTGCTTTGCCTACAGTTTGGGCAATGTGGAATAAATTGTCTGACTCTTATTTATCATGTCTGGCAGTTGTTGAGATCGGACAACTTGAAGGAAGAGAGGAAAGGAGAAAGAACAAGTTTGTTTCCAAGTTCTTTCTACCTAGGAGCCTTTTGGCACCTCTTGGTCCCCAAACCAGCCCAATTTCTCCCATAGCACACTTGTACACAGTCAGATACTTCTCAAGAGCTAAGGCTCTTCAAACTTTGTTACTCCCATCTCAACATTTGTTAGTAAGTAGGTAGGGGGAACAATGAGGAGAGCGATACCACATACAAATTGGTTGGCATAATCATTCACAGTGAAGAATTCAAGAGCAAAATGGCCCTTAGGTAAGAGGCAGGTTAAACAACGAGAGAACTGTCTATAAGAGATATGGTTGTATCATGTGCCCTGGTCAGGAGTCCCACCCTTTGTCTAGCTCAGATGACTGAGAATTCATAGAATGTTCTGCCTGGATACCACGAGCATCAACTCTAACTCTGCCTCCACCACCTCCACCTCCACTATCGCCACCGCCAACGTCAACCTGACAACCTTCACCCTCCCTGCCCCCACTCTCTGCTGCTACCGCTCTCCAACCAAGCCTTGCACGTTTCCCACTCTGTAACAGCAGGGATAAAACAGAGCAAGAAAAGAAAACATTAGAATTCGGCCCTAAGTTCAGAAGACAAGTTGCACATCTGGATATAAACTCAGTCTCACAAAGACATGGCAGCAACCAGCTTGGACCACACTGGTAGTGGCTATTGGGATTCAGACGTCTTGCCCAGAAATGCTGGTCTCCCAGAAGAGCACCTAGGACTGATCTTTGTCATGTAATATCTCTCCAGATGGAGTCATGACTCCAGCCACCTAGAGAAGGGCATGGACAAATTGTGAGTGTATTGGATATGTTAAAAATATATGTATTATTAGCTTAAACCATATGATGCTGCTGTTTTAGCAGTTAAATGTTGGCAATTTCTTATGGTTCAGCCTATTTTTTATGATTGATTTCCATTTGAGTCTCTTATGATTCTTATTCTTACCAGACCTGACCAGGAGTTATGAAAGTTCTAACCTAGTTCCAAGGAAATATTCTGAACAATGAATCTAATATGTGCGCGCTTGAAAATTAGGCAAAACAGGCATTCCACAAATTCCTACTCATTGTTATACTCCTCCCCTGTGATAGCTGGCAAGGTTTTATTGGAGGACTTATTAAATTGGTCATACTTGGGGAAGGGACACAAAACAAAGGGGTGTCATGACCGTTGTCACACACACACACACACACACACACACACACATACACACACACACACAATCTAATTGGAGAAAGTGACTTTGTGGTTTTATAGGAGTCATAAACTCAACTGCCTACAGAAGCTAGGCAAGTATCAGAAATAAATAACGGGGGCCACTCCTCCAGTCTACATGCAATTAAGTAAAAGGTTTTAGAGAGAGGAGAGAAAGAGAAAGAGGGGGGAAGACTGGGAAGCATCAACTTGCAGTAGTTGCTTCTCATCTGTGCCTTGACTGGGCAAGCTCAGGGTTTTGAACCAGCAACACCATCATTTCAGGTTGACGCACCATCCACTGCACCACCATACGTCAGGCTATATATAATTTAACACTTTATTTTTTTAAAATGTTTTTATTATTTTTTTTTAGATTTTATTTATTCATTTTAGAAAAAGGAGACAGAGAGAGAGAGAAGTGGGGGAGGAGCAGAAAGCATCAACTCCCACATGTGCCTTGACCAGGCAAGCCCGGGGTTTCGAACCAGCGACCTCAGTGTTCCAGGCTGACGCTTTTACTCACTGCGCCACCACAGGTCAGGCTATAATTTAACACTTTTCATAAAGCCTAGTATATCATCTATTTTTGGATAACCCACTTCCTGAAACTAGCAGCTTAAAATAATAAATATTTATTATGTCACATCGTTTCTAGGGTCAGGAATTGGGAGCAGTTTAGCAGGATGGTTCTGGCTCAGGATCTCTCATGAGCTTTTAGTAAATATGTCAGCTGGGGATGAGTCTGGAAGACCTACTTCCAGTATGATTCACTCATGGGCTGTTGGCAGGAAGCCTCACTTTCTTGCCACAGGGCCTTTTCGTGGGCTGCTTGAGTGTTCAGAGCCAACTTGCCCTAAAGTGAGCGATCTGAGTGATAACGAGGACGCTCAGTGCCTTTTATGACCTAGTCTTGGAAGAAATACACTGTCATGTCCGCCATCTTTTATTTGTTGGAAGTGAGACGCTCAGTCCATACCCTGCTTAAGGGGAGGGGCATTAAGCTTCACCTCTGGGGGGAAATAATATACCAAGAACTATCATATTCTGCCTCTGGTCATACATTATTTATTTTCTCCCACATGCAAAGTACACTCATCATTCCAGGGCCCCCAGGTTCATCCCATTACAGCTGAAAGTTCAGAATCTTGCTGCGATGTCAACGGGGGAGTGAGTCCCCCATGGGATCTTTAGGATTATTCCAACAAGACTGTAGAAATTATACTCAGAGAGGCTATGACATTAGAGGATTTATTCACAGGTCCTAGAAGAAGGAAGTCTGAGACGCAGGGGCTCACAAGGGAGGAGTGCCGAGGGAGCAGGCTCAACCAGGCCAGTGGGGAGTCAGGAGAGAGGACCCACGTGGAAGTGATTTTATTGGGGTTAGGGTGGAGCACACCTGGGGTGAAAGGCAGGAGGGAATTTTACTAGTGTACTTGAATGTCACTAGGGCCATGATGGCGAACCTATGACACACGTGTCAGCGCTGACACGTGTAGCCATTTTCGATGACACGCGGCTGCATGCAGCTGCATACCAGAGAAGTATGGGGCCGCGTGCCGAGAAGGATGTTTCATCCTCGACTCCTGCACGGCCAGGTGCAATAGCCGAGGTTAAAACATTTGCTATAGCGTAGACACTGTGCCGGAGGTCTGTAGGCCAAAACAACAGAACTCCAGCACAGAGCGTCTAGTTCTGGGACTTTCGGTGAGGCCGTTTTTCTCCAAGTGACACACTACCCAAGTTATGCTCGTTTTTTTGGCGAATTTTGACACACCAAGCTCAAAAGATTGCCCATCATTGCACTAAGGGAACTTGTGGCAGGAACCAGTCTCATCACACTGGAGCCCCTGGTCACCTGGGGGGTGGGGTGTTCACAGCCTGTTTGGGGATGTTGAAGCATCAGGAAAATATGAAGTTTAAAAAATACACAATGCACTTGCTAGCTGTTAGGGGTTGAATTGTGTCTGCCCCACCCAAATTCATATGTTGAAGCCCTAATGTCCGGTCTCCCAGAATCTGACTGTATGTGTGGTGATTAAGTTAAAATGAGGCCCTTTGGGTGGACTCTACTCCAATCTGACCGCCATCCTTACAAGAAGACAATATGAGAAATACAGAGAGACATCAGCGATGTGTGTGCACAGAGGGAGGACCGTATGAGCACACAGTAAAAATGCCATCAGCAAACCAAGTAGAGAGGTCTCAGAGAAACCAAACCTCTCTACACTTTGATCTTGGACTTCTAGCCTGCAGAACCATGAGAAAATAGATTTCTGTTGCTTAAACTGCCCAGTCTGTGATATATATATATTTTTTATTCATTTTAGAGAGGAGACACAGAGAGAGAGTGAGAGTGAGAGAAAGAGAGAGAGAAAGGGGGGGGGGGAGCTGGAAGCATCAACTCCCATATGTGCCTTGACCAGACCAGTGCAGGGTTTTGAACTGGCGACCTCAGTATTCCCAGGTCGACACTTTATCCACTGCACCACCACAGGTCAGGCCCAGTCTGTGATATTTTTGATGGCAGCTGGAGCAAACTAATATGCCATCTAAATTAGGTCTAGGTACAGATTCACTGAATGTAATTCCTTAAGTACAGATTCTCTCATATGAATACCTGTGGACTAAAAAGGCAAGTTATCATCCCCAGTGTATCAATACAATAGTGGGACCATCAAAAGATAACCAATATAGACATCACTGTTCAAATTCTTTTAAATTTATTCATTTTAGAGAGAAAATAGAGAAAGAGAAAGGAGGAGGAACAGGAAGCATCAACTCCCATATGTGTCTTGACCAGGAAAGCCTGGGGTTTCAAACTGGTAACCTCAGCGTTCCAGGTTGACACTTTCTCCACTGCACCATTAGCCATCACTGTTTAAAAAGGGGAAAACTGAGAGGCATACATGAGTCACTGGTTCATAGAAATTCTCAAATCTAGCCTGTAAAATGCTGAAATTTCCTTCACTAGGACTCCATCTGATTTTTGTTCAAGAGTGAGTCTCCATGGATCATTTTCTCTCTCTTTAAAAAAGGTATATAGCCCTGGCCGGTTGACTCAGTGGTAGAGCATTGGCCTGGCGTGTGGAAGTCCTGGGTTCGGTTCCCCGTCCGGGCACATAGGAGAAGTGCCCATCTGCTTCTCCACCCTTCCCCCACTCCTTTCTCTCTTCCTCTTCTGCAGTCAAGGCTCCGAGGCTCCACTGGAGCAGAGTTGGCCCAGGCACTGAGGACAAGTCCATGGCCTCCACCTCAGGCACTAGTATGGCTCCAGTGCAGTGGGGCAATGGGCAGAGCATCGCCCCCTAGTGGGCATGCCAGTGGATCCCAGTCAGGGGCATGTGGGATTCTGACTGCCTTCCAGCTTCTAGCTTTGGAAAAATACAAAAAATACATACATACATACATACATATATATATATATATATATATATATATATATATATATATATATATATATATATATATATATATATATATATTTAAAAAGGTATAATTAGCCTGACCAGGTGGTGTCATGGTGGATAGAGTGTCGACCTGGGACACTGAGGTCCCAGGTTCAAAACCCCAAGGTCACTGACTGGAGCGTGCGCTCATCTGGCTTGAGCGTGGGCTCACCCGCTTGAGTTGAGGGTTGCTGACTTGAGTGTGGGATCATAGACATGACCCCATGGTCTCTGGCTTCAGCCAAAAAGTCTCTGGCTTGAAGCCCAAGGTCGCTGGCTTGAGCTCAAGGTCACTGGGTTGAGCAAGGGGTCACTGGCTCAGCTGGAGCCCCCTGGTCAAGGAACACATGAGAAAGCAGTCAATGAACAACTACGTTGCTGCAACTATGAGTTGATACTTCTCATCTCTCTCCCTTACTGTTTGTCTCTCTTTCTTTCTCTCTCTCTCTCACTAAAACAAAACAAAAGTTATACCTATACAAAAGATTGCACATAATTATAGCAGTTTTATTGATAATTGTAAAAATTGGAAGCAACCTAAAAGTTCTTCAACAGATGAATAAATAAAAGGTGGTACATTTATATAATAAAATATTATTCAGTGATAAAAAGGAGTGAGCTATCTCAAGCCACAAAAACACATGAAAGAAACTTAAATGCATATCGTTAAGTGAAAGAAGCCAATCTGAAAACACATATTCCAAACAGAGCATTCTGGAAAGGAAAAAACTACAAAGACAGTAAAATGATCAGTGGTTGCTAGGCATCAGGGAGTAGGGTGAGGGATGCATACATAGGTGGAGCAGAGGGGACTTTTAAGGTAGAATATCAATTATCCTGTTTGATATTATAATGATGGATACCTGTCATTTTACATTTGTCAAACACATAAAATGTACAACAGCAAGAGTTAACCCTAATGAAAACTGGACTTTGGGTGACAACGATGTGTCTCTGTTGGTTCACTGACTATAACAAATGGTGCCAGACGTAGATGGTGGGGTTGGCTGTGTTTGTGTATAGCGGGGTAGGTGGAGGTATGTACAACTTTCATACTTTGTGCTCAGTTTTGCTAAGCCTAAAACTGCTCTCAAAAACAAATTCCAGCCTGACCAGGCGGTGGCGCAGTGGATAGAGCGTTGGACTGGGATGCGGAAGACCCAGGTTCGAGACCCCGAGCTCGCCAGCTTGAGCGCGGCCCATCTGGCTTGAGCGAAGGCTCGCCAGCTTGGAATCAGGGTCCCTGGCTCCAGCAAGGGGTTGCTTTGGTCCTCTGGGGGCCCATGGTCAAGGCACATGTGAGAAAGCAATCAATGAACAACTAAGGTGTCGCAATGGCAACGAAAAACTAATGATTGATGCTTCTCACCTCTCTCCATTCCTGTCTGTCTGTCCCTCTCTCTGGCTCTCTCTCTGTCCCTGTTTTAAAAAAAAAAAAAAACAAATTCCAGCCTGACCTGTAGTGGCACAGTGAATAAAGCGTCAACCTTGAATGCTGAGGTCGCGTCCCCCGGGAATGCTGAGGTCGCGGGTTTGAAACCCTGGGCTTGCCTGGTCAAGGCATATATGGAAGTTGATGCTTCCTGCTCCTCCCCTTCCCCTCTCTCTACTCTCTGAAATGAATAAAGTAAAAATTAAACAAACAAACAAACAAACAAAAAAAACAAAAACAAATTCCATTAATTAAAAAAACCCAAAAACCAAGGGCCAAGAAAGAGACTAGAGTTTACTTTTATACAATGGAGGACACACAAAGCTTGTAATCTTCTGCCTTCACAGAGCATTAGACAGTAATAGGCTAAGAATCCCTGGTTTGTAGTGAGGAGTGTTACTGAGGGAAGGAAAAATAATTCTCAGTATGGGACCACTGTTTGGGGTAAAGCCGGTCAGTGTGATAAAACTTATCCTCAGACTATCCTTGGTATTTATAAGAAATTGGGGCTCTGTATATCATTAGCTGAGCAGGGACTTGTCAGACACTATATTCCACTGAGTTCCTGGCATATACCTGTGTACAGAAAGGTAAAAAGGACTGGCAGACTTTCAGCACCTTGGAAATCCGCAACATGGAGAATGCTGGGACTTGAAGACCATGGAATCCTGCCTCTGTAGTTTCAAGAGCAAACTGCAAGTTACTGTCTTGCATTCCTATGCTCACAGGTCCCGAGGCCAAAGGGACGGGTGGGTCACAAGAAGGCAAAGACATCTGTCTTCTTTGGTGGGATTCTGCCAATTATTTTTCTTTCTTTTTTTTTTTTTTTTTTTTTTTACAGGAACAGAGAGAGAGAGAGAGAGAGAGAGAGAGAGAGAGAGGAATAGATAGGGACAGACAGAAATGGAGAGAAGTGAGAAGCATCAATCATTAGTTTTTCGTTGCCGTTGTGACACCTTAGTTGTTCATTGATTGCTTTCTCACATGTGCCTTGACCGCGGGCCTTCAGCAGACCGAGCAACCCCTTGCTGGAGCCAGGGACCTTGGGTCCAAGCTGGCGAGCTTTTGCTCAAGCCAGATGGGACCATGCTCAAGCTGGCGACCTCGGGTCTCGAACCTGGGTCTTGAACCTGGGTCTTCCGCATCCCAGTCCGACGCTCTATCCACTGCGCCACCGCCTGGTCAGGCTCTTTTTTTCTTTCTTGACATAATTTCAGACTTATGGAAAGTTACCAAGAACAGTACAAAAGAATTCCTTTATACTCAGCCCAGATGTCCCCAAATGTTAACATTACTACATTTGCTTTATATCCTTTTCTTCCTTTCTCTCTCTCTGCACACACAAACTTTCCCCCCACCATTTGAGAATAAGTTGCAGACATGAAACCCCTTTGCTCTCCAAAACTTCAGCATGTATCCTCTAAAAACAAGGACATTCTCTTAACTACAGTATAATTCTCAAGATCAGGCAAGTAACATTAATATAAACTATAATCTTCAGACAAGATTCAGGTATTTACAAATGTCCCAATGATGCCCTTTATACAAAAGAAAATATTGGATCATGCATTGCATTCAGTGGCCATGTCTCTTTAGCCTACTTTTTTTTTAATTAACTTTAATGGGGTGACACCAATAAATCAGGGTACATATGTACAATGAAAACATCTCCAGATTATCTTATCATTCAATTGTGCTGCATACCCATTACCCATAGCCTACTTTAACTAGAGCAGTTTCTCAGTCTTTCTTGCCTTCTATAACATTGACTTAAATTTATTTATTTATTTATTTATTGATTGATTGATTGATTTTAGGGGGAGAGAGAGAGACAGAAAGAGAGAGAGAGAGACAGAAAGAGAGAGAGAGAGAGAGAGAGGGATATCTATCTGTTCCTGGATGTGCCCTGACTGGGGATCGAACTGGCAACCTCTGTGTTTTGGGACAATGCTAAAACCATCTATCTGAGCTCTGGCCAGGGCTCACACTGACTTTTTGAAGAATAAGATAATTAGTTTATGGGATTCTTCTTAATATGGGTTTGCCTCTTGTTTCTTCATAATTAGATGCAGGTAATGCATTTTTTTTAAAGGAAATATCACAAAAATGTGTGTTCTTGGTGCATCATACCAAGAGGCACCAATACTGGGGATGTTAATTTGATCACTGGGTGAAGGTGGTGTCTGACAGGTTTTTCTCCCGAGGGTTCTGCCATGTCTATTTCCCTTGTAATAAGTCCTCTAATACAAAGGAGGCAGAATGGAGAATGTTCACCAGTGAACTGAAGTGACTTCTGTGTGGTGTTCTCATTGAGCACCCATTTACAGACTCAGAAGTCTTTGCTTGTGTGCTATTCCAGCATTTCATTTGCTGGTACTCCCAAGACCAGTACCGTGCCTGGCACATAGTTGGGGTTTATAAATGTTAAATGAATGAATGACAGTGATAGGCTAGAGAAGTGGGTGGGTGAGGAGAGATGGAAGAGGAAAGCCAAGATGGACAGCAGATTTCTCAGAAAGGAGTCCCTCTTCCTGATACAGACAGTACCTGCATCTAGACAGGAAGAAGGGTAGCTGCTTCCAGGTGTTTGGACGAGTCCCACCCTATATCTGGCAGAGAGGCGGTACTTTAGGACTGGAGAGCAGTTGGGTTATTACCCGTGATCTGAGTTATGTGTTTCAGCGCGAGATCCTTGTGGTTCCTATATTTAAGGGAGCCATCTCCCAAGAGAAAGGTATAAAGAGAGGCGGCGTCCTTCAAAGAACAGCACACTCAGTACTGAGGTGGAGTGTGGGGAGAAGAGAAACAAATGTCTGGTCACTGAATGACTCATCAAAGTTAGGAGCTTGACTGTGCAAAATCCAAAGAAGAAAGGCTCACAATAGCTCATCTGCTAACCACACACAGGCTAACGTGAGGGGAAGCACCTAAAAGTGGAAAGAAATCTTAGGCCAAAGTTCCAAGTGTGGAAAAGTTATTCTGGGCAAGGAGTTAGTTAGTCAACAGAAAGGAGTGAGCTCAGATTACACAGAACAGTAGGTTCTACAGAGATGGCCTGGGGGACAAAAGGCAAAATATCAGGACCAAATTTTAAAGGGGAAACGGTAAAATCTAATTAGATTCAAACTGTACAAATCAATCTTTAATCAATTAGAAACAAGAAAAGTAGACAGAAGATAAACAACTTTCTAAAAGGCAGTCTCATATTAAAGCGGAAAGCCAATTTGCTCAGGAAGCTCTTATTTCCTGTCCACTTTGTTTGCTTGGAAAACACAGTAGAGAAGACCATCTGGAGTTATTAATTCTGGGGTAAAAATCTCAGAATCTGGGTAAACAAAGATTAGCACCAAAATAACAATAATAAATAGTAACCACGAACTAAAAAAGAAACCAAGTTTTCATAAATTCAAAGGACTAAAAATCCTGGACAAAATTTAGAAGATTTTGGGGCAAAAGAAAAAACCTTATTTTGCCATTGGTTAACTTTCTGAACATCAGATTCCTGGGAGGGCCCTTGCTCTTTTTTAAAAAAATTAATTTCTGTAAAACTTTCACAAAATAAATGGAAAACTATGAAATCACATATTTAAAAACAACCCTCCCCAACCTTCTCCCTTAAAATGCTACAGCCCAAAGAGCCTGGAAAGGTTAAGGTGAGTGTGTAGACATAACTGCTTCATGCAGTGATTGGAGCCGGCCTTGGCAAATCATGACTCAACGGTCTGTTGCACTAATGCCCAGAAAATAAGCAAAATATTTTGGAAGCAGGAGTGTAAGTCTGAGCTTCTCAGGTGCTTCCTCGCCCCCCCTCCCCTCTTGGTGCTAATGACATTCCAATGCTTAGCCTCAAAAACCACTGGGGCCTGACCTGTGGTGGCGCAGTGGATAAAGCCTAGACCTGGGAACACTGAGCTCACCAGTTCAAAACCCTGCACTGGTCTGGTCAAGGCACATATGGGAGTTGATGCTTCCAGCTCCTCCCCCCTTTCTCTCTTTCTCTCTCTCTCTCTCACTCTGTGTCTCCTCTCTAAAATGAATAAAATTAAAAAACAAACAAACGAACAAAAAAAAACCACTGGGGTCTGACCAGGCGGTGCTCAGTGGACAGAACATTGGCCAAGAACCCAGGTTCAAAGTCCCAGGTTCAAAGTCCAGAGGTCACTGGCTTGAGTAAGGGGTCACTGGCTGCACCTGGAGCGTCCTCTCCCCCATCAAGGCATGCAGGAGAAAGCAATCAATGAATAACTAAGGCGCTGCAATGAAGAACTGATGCTTCTCATCTCTCTCCCTTCCTGTCTGTCCCTCTCTCTTTTTTAAAATTTTTTTACAGGGACAGAGAGAGAGAGTCAGAGAGAGGGACAGATAGACAGGAACGCGGAGAGAGGTGAGAAGCATCAATCATTAGTTTTTCATTGCTGTCGCAACACCTTAGTTGTTCATTGATTGCTTTCTCACATGTGTCTTGACCGCGGGCCTTCAGCAGACCGAGCCACCCCTTGCTGGAGCCAGCGACCTTGGGTCCAAGCTGACGAGCTTTGGCTCAAGCCTGATGGGCCCGTGCTCAAGCTGGTGAGCTCAGGGTCTCGAACCTGGGTCTTCCGCATCCCAGTCCAACGCTCTATCCACTGCGCCAACACCTGATCGGGCTCTATCTCTCTTAAAAAAAAAAAAAAAAAAAAAAAAAAAAAGGTGGTTTTCATGTGAAGTGTTCTTATTACAGTTTAAAAGGAGAAAAATGTAGAAATGTATTTGAAGACCAGAGTAGCTCTTTCCACTGTGTTCCCGAGCCCCAGGAACCAGGGAAGAAGTGGACTGCCACCGTACACTCAGCCCTGAGGGCACGCGATGTGCCCGCACACAGGGCTCCCAGGCTGGAACGCGGCTGTGCATGTGAACAGGCAGAGGACTGACTGCGGCCTAAGAGTATCGCATGGAGCTCTGTGCCAATGACAGGGGCCAGGCCAGCACGGGCCAGAGAGGACTTTTATTTTCTGGAGGAAAGGGCTGGCTGAGCTCAGCTAGTGTTCTTGGTAGAGACTGAACTCTGTGAAAGCTCCCACAGCTGTGAAAGCCTCCATCCATGCCCCTAAATATCCTCTAATAAATCTCCTCACAGCTCTAGGAAGTTTAGATCGCATCCCCCACCTGGACTGCTATGAGTTGAACTTATTTTAACTTGATCATCTACAAAGACCCGAAGGTACTGAAGTCCTAACTCCCAGTACCTGTGAATGTGACTTTATTTGAAAAAGAATTTTGTGGATGATCAAATTAAAAAATGATATCATCAGGGTGGGCCCTAATCCAATACAATGGGGTCCTTATAAGAAGGGGACATTTCGCCTGACCTGTGGTGGCGCGGTGGATGGGGCGTCGACCTGGGAGCACTGAGGTCGCCAGTTCAAGACCCTGCACTGGTCTGGTCAAGGCACATATGGGAGTTGATGCTTCCAGCTCCTCCCCCCTTTCTCTCTTTCTCTCTCTCTCACTCTATGTCTCCTCTCTAAAATGAATAAAATAAAATAAATATTTAAAAAAAAAAAAAAAAAGAAGGGGACATTTGGACACAGGACAGACATGCACAGAGGGTAGACAATGCGAAGACACGAAGAGAATGTCACCGACAAGCCAAGGAGCACCTGAGGCTACCGGAAGTGAGGAGAGAGGCATGAGACAGACCCTCCTTCCTAGCCTTCAGAAGGAAGCCACCCTGCTAACAGGCATCTTGAGCTCAGATTTCCAGCCTCCAGAACTGTGAGACAAATTTCTATTGCTTAAACCACCCAGTTCGTTATGGCAGCCCCAGAAAAACTAATACAGCTGCCCTGAAAATAACATAGCAATCCCAACATCTCCTTCTCAGTATGATCTGTTAAATCAAGACAGAAGATCACTGTGCACTTTTCTCCCACACGCAGGACAGAAAAAATACTCTCAAGTAACTTGAGTCTGTTTCATTTACATTGATAGCCCTGATCTGATTACAAGTTCAACGCTGTTCCACACACGACAGCTGCACATGAGCACAACACCAAGCGTGACTGCCCATTCATTTTTCTTTTCTGGTTATTCTTTGCTAGTTTTCTACTGGTTGCCCTTCTCATTATTAATTTGTAAGTGCTCTTTTTTAAAGTCGGTTACCTCACCCTGGCTGGTTGGCTCAGTGGTAGAGTGTTTCCCTGGTGTGTCGAAGTCCTGGGTTTGATTCCCAGTCAAGGCACACAGGTTAAGTGACCATCTGCTTCTCTACCCCTCCCCCTCTCCTTTCTCTCTCTCTCTCTCTCTCTCTCTCTCTCTCTCTCTCTCTCTCTCTTCTCCTCCTGTAGCCATGGCTCGAATGGTTCAAGCAAGTTGGCCCCGGGCACTGACGATGGCTCCATGGGCTTGCCTCAGGTGCTAAAATAGCTTGGTTGCCAAGCAACAGAGCAGTGCCCCTAGATAGGCACAGCATTGTCTGATAGGGGGTTTGCCGGTTGGATCCAGGTCAGGGTGCATGCAGGAGTCTGTCTCTCTGCCTTGCTGCCTCCCACTTAATTGTTTTAAAAAAAGAGAAAAAAAACCCAGTTACCGCTTGACCAGGCAGTGGCGCAGCGGATAGAGCATCAGACTAGGATGTGGAGGACCCAGGGTTGAGACCCCGAGGTCACCAGCTTGAGCGCAGACTCATCTGGTTTGAGCAAGGCTCACCAGCTTGTGCCCAAGGTCACTGGCTCGAGCAAGGGGTCACTCGGTCTGCTGTAGCCCCCTGGTCAAGGCACATATGAGAAAGCAGTCACTGAACAACTAAGGAGCCGCAACAAAGAATTGATGCTTCTCATCTCTCTCCCTTCCTGTCTGTCTGCCCTATCTGTCCCTCTCTCTGTCTCTGCCACAAAAATAAAACAAAACAAAAAAACCCCAGTTACCTCACATTTTAGATGCTGCAAATATTTTCTTCCAATCTGTCATTCATCTTCCACTTTTTTAGAGGCATTGTTTGCCAGATACTTTACATTTTAATGTTAACTAAATATGTGAATTTCATGTATTACTTCAAAGATCGCAAAAATCTATTTTCTTTTTCCAATATTTTTATATTCTTGTTTTTTTGTTTTTACAGAGACAGAGAGAGGGACAGATAGGGACAGACAGGAACGGAGAGAGATGAGAAGCATCAATCATCAGTTTTTCGTTGTGGCACTTTAGTTGTTCATTTGTTCATTGATTGCTTTCTCAGATGTGCCCTGACCATGGGACTACAGCAGACCGAGTAACCCCTTGCTCGAGCCAGCGACCTTGGGTCCAAGCTGGTGAGCTTTTGCTCAAAAAAGTTGAGCCCGCACTCAAGCTGGCAACCTCGGGGTCTCAAACCTGGTCCTTCTGCATCCCAGTCCGATGCTCTATCCACTACACCACTGCCTGGTCAGGCTATATTCTTGTTTCTTAAGTTTAGGGATCAGACTTCATTTTTTCCTAAATGGACAGCTAATCGACCCAGCAGTATTAATATACTACAACCCTCCGACTGATGTGAAATGCTACTTTTATCATAAATCAGACTTTTTAGATTTTATTTATTCATTTTAGAGAGGAGAGAAAGACAGAGAGAGAGAGAAAGGGAGAAAGGGGGCAGGAGCAGGAAGCATCAACTCCCTTATGTGCTTTGACTGGGCAAGCCCAGGGTTTTGAACTGGCGACCTCAGCGTTCCAGGCCAATACTTTTATCCACTGTGCTACTGCAGGTCAGGCTAAATCCCCAGACTTTTCGGTCTATTTCTGGCCTTTATTCACATTCTGACTTCACTTGTCTTTGTTTAGCAATGGGTTACAGAAACACATATGCATATATTTTAAGTGGCCCAGATGGTGGCCGACTAAAGAACGTAAGCATGGGCTGCCTTCTGGGGGGTTCCAGTTAATTCTAGTCATTTGTGGCCATGCAGAAATGTGGGCCCCATGTGGCCAGATCTTTCAAGTCTTTAGAAGGTACTAGACATCCAGATTCTTATATGAAATCTATAATTTTGGAAGGGCTGGCAATTTTTTAAATATAAAAATGACACAGACAAAATATATTTGCATTCTGAAAGCAGCCCATAGCACACTACTCGGTGACCTCTGTTCCAGATGCTGAAATGTGATAATGCAGCATAAGGCCAGACTGGACCTAGAAGTTCAGTTCAGCTCCAACTTTCTTCTACTGTCAACATTAAGGAGAGGAAGAGTGATGTAGCAGCTCCGGAAACCAAGGTTATTTGTAGCCGTCCCCTGACAACAGTGTACCTCATTTCACCTCTCACCCATGTGAGCTGAGGCTGTTTTTCCCGGCTTGCCCGCCACGCCACGCCACCTGGAGGTAGTAGGCCAGCCCTGGGGAAGGGACAGCGGCATTAGCTAAGTTGGGCCTCCCAGACGTAGCAAGGCTGAGTGACAAAGGAGGAATGGGAAGTGAGCTTCTGGCCAAAGATTAAGCAAGATTCTGGCCCTCCAAAACAAGCCGGACAGTGATATCATCTCCCTTCTAACAATACAGTTTCCCTGGACGCCCAACTTCACCCTGCTTAACGGCAATGAACAGAAGAATGCAATCCTCACGGGGAAGTCGGGATCTGCTTCAAGCAAGGACAACTCACATGGCGAACTCAGCATTTATGGAGAAAGCCCCTCACAGACACGATCGCAAGATAACCCTGAGTTAGGCGCAGGGAGGAGGAAACTGGCACTAAGAGGCAATGAGAGTGGTTTTTAGATCACTCTGGGATGTGCAGTTAAGATCCATGAAAAGAATGAAGGACTGCAGACCCCTTCTCCTTTCCTGTGTACATTTCTGCAGAATCATTTATTCATTCAACGAATCTGTACCGACCACCTCTGATGGGCAAGGCATTCTTCTAGGCCTTGGGATTGTAGCATAGCAGTACACGGACCCTTTGGCTGGGGCAGCTACCCTTACTCTGAACCATGACCCAGACTGGACCTTGCTCTATTCTCTGGTTGGAGCAGTGACCTCAGGCCAACTTCTGCATTTTGCTCCAGAGTCGTTGGTGGTTTGCCTGCCTATTGGTCACTTCCTGGAATGCACTGATCCATTCCAGGACTATAACATGCTTTTCTATGCCCAAGGCATAGATAAATGGGTAGACTCAGACCAACTCCCAGCCATGTCTTAATTCTGATCTACTTTCAACATGTTTCAGGCTGGTCATACCATTCCTGAGGGCAGGGATGGCATGTCCAGGTTCTCTTGAAGCAGGAAATAGAACTGAGCAAGAGAGGTGGCCCCTCTCTAGGGTGTAGTGGGTCAACCTTCTTTCTTCTCAAGACTTGTCCACCTATATCTTCTCTTTTGATGCTCCCTTCTGTTGGGCTATGTGTCTGAGGAGCAGAAATAAGTGAGGGAAGGAATAGAGGTATGTCAGGAGGTCACCGTGCCAAAGAGAGAGAGAGCTCAAATGGAGTCCGCACTCCACGAAGATTGAAGAATTCTTCAGGGAGAGAACTTCATACTCAGGTGTCTAAACTGAGACTCCTTAGAAGAACAACACCCAGATATGGGATGGTGATGAGACAAGGGGGACAGTTTGTATGCTGATCACAGGATTCCAACAATCTCAGGAAAACAGATCCCTGGGATCCCAGCCATTCCACACAGAGCTGAGGGGCAGGGCAGAATCTTGAGAAACAAGAGAAAGACAGAAACGTTTCAAAGATGGAATACTAGTTAAACTGAGCTTGTTTCCAAGGTTCTGAAGGTTCCCCAGTAAAAACCCTCCCAATTCCCTGTTAACCATGAAACGTTCCTGATCCTGACATTATAACTGGAAAACCACTAATTAATGACAACATTCTTTTGAAAGAAAAAAAGCAAACCTAGATTAACATCCAAATTTTAATATGTGAAAAATACATGTCAGAACTATAAGAAGTAACAATACTTGCACAATGTGCTTTATTCTAAGCCCGAGCTCAAGATCTTCAGTGCAAACTGACTTTAAAGGCTCTAAGAAGTCCTGCAGTGAATAAAACCCAAACCCCGCCCCCCGAAGAGTTTGTTCCATCCTCGAGTGGCATTTAATCACTGACAGTGGACCTTGTTTCTGAAGAACTATCTATTATCATCTCACAGTCCAGTGGTCAAGAGATGTAAACCCACAATGTATATATTCAATAAGATCCAGGAAAGCACTTCCCAGAGTCCTCAGTAAAACGAGCATTTCTCAGAAATGAGCGCTGCACTGGCTCACACTTTAGAGGAAGTAAAAGCCTCACCTCTACCCTACAATAGAATGTAGAAGACAGGCTGGAAATAATTTATAATCAAAAGATGCATACTCTCAGTCTTTTAAGTTAGGGTCTACCATGAAGTCCTGAAGCATGGCCTAAGAGCCACATTTGGCAAATAGACCTATTTTGTTTGGTCCATCCGGTGGTTTTATAATAAAAATGGAATGGTTTATCTATATTTACAGATCGGCAGGTTTCATTTAAAAATCTGTATTTCGGACTTCCTTGAAAACTGGGAAGATCTGGCCACACTGGGAGCTCTGCTGCCTGGCTGGAGTGGAGGTAGCAGCACCCCTTAGACAGGGACCACACGCTGTTTCCCAGTCCCCAAGCCACCTGTCACACTCACCTCCCCGGCCCAGTCTTGTGCGTATCTGAAGGTTAATGCCTGTTCCAGAGCAGCATGGGCGGCTTCCTGGTGTGACCTGTGCTGGTGGGGTAACTGATTACTGAGCTTGGAGAAAACTGGGGCCATCTCCCTTCCTCCCCACCTGGGATTCTCTGCTGTGGCTGTGCTCAGCCACACACATTCCCACTGATCTTCAAAACCACACGTGGCTCACTCTCCTTCCTAGTGCGCTCAGCAGCCCCCGCTGACCACTTCTGCCAGCTGCAAACAGCACGGCTCCTGGAGCACTTGGGTTTGCGCCGTCAGCAGACTGGTTCACGTGTGCAGTACCTAGAAGGCAGGGCCGAGCCTTCTACCTCGCGTGTCCCCTCAGAGGGCAGGAGTTATCGACTGGAGGCAAAATATGTTCAAAGGTCATTTCTCAAATACTTGGCAGTGCAGTGAATTCACTTGGTTCTAGCATTGACTGTGGGCTTCCTTGTTCCGACTATAAAATGGGCACACGTGGCTTGGGCATCACCCTGTGTGCTGCCTACGTCTGGCTCACACCAGGCCGCCCACCCGGGGCTGAAGGAGCAGGCGAGAAGGGGGAGGTGCCAGGAGCTCCCTCCACCCACAGGTCAGCCAAGGCGACCAGCCCACCCCGGAGCCCCGGCTGCATTTACCAGGATTCTGCTGGGCAGGTAGGCAGCTCCCATTCTTTGCAGAAGCTACATTAGGGATGCAGGGGCCTGTGAGAACTGGTGACCTATTTCCCGGCCCAGTTGCAAAGCCTTTGTAGTACATGCCTCCTGCCTGGAGAGAAAGCTGCGTAATTTAGAGTAAGGGCAGGGGCGCATGTGTTGTCTACAAAGGACACCATTTTACTCCATCCTTTGAGATCCTGCATTTCAGATGAACGTTAAGATTTTAGTTTTAAGTCTCGGCCTAATGGCGCTCGCCCAGCACCAGAGCATAAAACAAGACAGTAAAGGGGATCCTCAGGTATTCCACAGGGGCAGAGGCTTCCCTATACCAAGAATAACTTGGAGCAGTGGTCTGGGCACTACTGGAAAGTCACAGCAGCTCCTCCAAAGCTTTCAACACAACGGCAATATTGAAACTTTTATGCAAAACTTCTTTTAATATGCTATGTTCAAATTAGAACAGGTTGGAGGGGCAGTGATCCCAACCAGTGTCCCATCTAGGCCAGGGGTGCTCAATATGTGGATCGCGAAGGAAGTGTGGGTAGATTGCATGACATTAAAAAGACATTTGTCTTTTGATTGGCATACAGGGTAGCCAATATGACGGCTGAACTTTTGACACCCTACGCATGCGCGTTAAACCGCGCTAACTTGTTCAGTTACATTGCTGCGTAGTTAGCCTTCAATTGATTTAAACTAAATACAACAAAGGGTATAAAAATGAGTGCCGTAGCTGGTCCGAGTAAGAAGCCTAAAACCTACCACTCTCATACAGAATGGGAGGGGATTTTTTTCACTATGTCATATTCTAAGTGCGTTTGCCTCATCTGTCTGTGTGCCATTGCTATCCCAAAGAAGGGAAATGTGGAGCGGCTTTTTCGGACTGTTCATAAAAACTATGACATTGACTTTCCTCCGAAAAGAGAGCTGAGAAGGAGAAAGGTGAAAGAAGAATACACAATATTAAATAGTAATAATAGTAACTTAAATAATGATAATATAGAAGAAATAAATTTATGTTTTGCATTTTTATTGTAGGAAGATCATTTTGACTTGGTCGCAAGCTGAAAAAGTGTGGGCAACCCTGATCTAGGACTTCTCCTTAATGAGCCACGATGTGCCCCTAAATGTTTCTGCCTACTGTCAAAATATCACTATCTTGATTTCAGAAAACTGTTAGAAGGTCACAAAGTAGGGGGGCCTGTCCAGTCAGCAAATGTCACCTGAACTTACCTGAAAACCGACCCACTGGGAACTAAGTAGTATCCCAAATCATCATACATAAAACAAATGCTCTCCATTTAACATTTTTAATGAAAGTTGTACGTAAGATTACTTTATTCCTGCATCTTCTCAATGGTTTCCTCCTTGTATTTGCCCTTTTCCTTTCCTACTTGGCGAGATTTGGCTTTGCGTTCGAGGATCTTTTTGCGGTCTTTGTCCAGCTTTAGCCTTGTGATGACCACCTGCAGAAAATACACACACTCTAACTCAGCTTTAACAATTAGCAATACAGAACACGCAGGAAGGTCCAACACTCAACCACTTATCAAACCCAGGCGCCAAACACCTAAACATGAAACCGTCAGCTAAAAACGGCAGAAATGCTCTTCCAACAATGGGGCAACGAGATGCCAGTAGCTTTTCTCATATCCTCTTCTGTAGATTTCTTCTAGAAAAACCGCATTCTTTTTGTTGTAAAATATACTAACTATTCCACTCCTCTCTTCCTAGTCTTACAAGCTAAGAAAGTCATATATTTTTGTTTCTATACTAACTTTAGAATCTAAGATTGGAAAGCCTATACTCACACTTCAACCTGCAAAACCTTTTATGAAGTCACAGTACAGATCTTATGTTAACTAATGCTCAAGACATCTACACCACACTAACTTTCAGTCTTATGAAGAAAGGCGAGGTAAGAGGAAAGAGCACTGAACTAGTTCTGGAAACAGAACATGGTGTCAGAGAAAAATCTCTGCCATAATGGGATTCATATTCTAGTATGGGGAGGTGGAATGAAGGGGAACAAGAGCTCAATCATGTAGGGCCATGGTCGGCAAACTGTGACTCGCAAGCCACATGTGGCTCTTTGACCCCTTGTGTGGCTCTTCCACAAAATGCCACGTGCGAGCGCTACCTTGATAAGCAATGTACCTACCTATATAGCTTAGGGGAAAAAGTCATCTGGGTAGAAGCATCCCTAAGAGAACAGCAAGTACAAAGGTCAGAGGCAGGAAATCCTAAGTTTTATAGGTGTGTGTTTCTGAAACTTGAGTGTGGTGAAACTGGGAACAGAATTTGCAATTCTATTGTTTGCCAGGTCACCCTGCTAACCAGTGGATGTTTCCGAACAAACATGGCTGTAGGAACAGCATGACACATGGAGAGGGAAGATAACATGAAGAGACAGGCCACTCTGATAGTTAACAAGCAGCCAGGATTCCATATATAACATGGCAGGAGTCAATAGGCCTTACTGACTGATGTAGGGCATATAATGATGACATTTGATCTAATCATGGGCAGAGAGCTGCTATTTACCATGATGGTAGCAAATTGTGACAAGTTTCAAAAATAAAATCAGGAGTTTGAACATGTCAGATTTGTGTTAAGAATTAGATAACCACCTCATAGAGCATTGAACTGGGATCCAGAAGATCCAGGCTCGAGACCCCGATGTCACCAGCTTAAGCGAGGGCTCGTCTGGTTTGAGCAAAAGCTCGCCAGCTTGGACCCAAGGTCGCTGGCTCCAGTAGGGGGTTACTTGGTCTGCCGAAGGCCCATGGTCAAGGCACATATGAGAAAGCAATCAATGAACAACTAAGGTGTCACAACGAAAAACTGATGACTGATGCTTCTCATCTCTCTCCGTTCCTGTCTGTCCCTATCTATCCCTCTTTCTGTCTCTGTTAAAAAAAAAAAAAAAAAAAAAAAGAATTAGATATTCAAGTCGAAAACAGATAACTGGATTGGAGGTCTAGGTTGGAGCCAATTGCTTCTAGATATCTGCAAGCCCTAAGACTGAAATAAAAAATGATGACTACTAAGCCACAAACTGAGGCCAAGTATCACAATGGTTGTAATCCAAGGGTAAAAAATCATGTGGGTGAGTTGTAGGTGAAAGATACACCGCTGTTTTGCTGCACCAATCCTTTGACTTTTCTGTAGTAGGAAATTAGATTTGTGGTGCCAACTTAAAATCTTAAAAATCATTCATCATACCATTACCTTTATATAAATGTAATTAAAAATTTTTTATTTAAAAAATGAATGAAACTAATCAGTAAGAATACATAGGCTCCAGGTAAACATATCTATACTATTTGAATTGTTGATTGCAGTGCATGCCTATTACCCAAAGTCAAATCATTTTCTGTCACTACATTAAATGTAACTTTTAAAAATTGGGAGAGCCTGGCCTGACCAGGCGGTGGCGCAGTGGATAGAGCATCGGATTGGGATGCAGAAGGACCCAGGTTCAAGACACCGAGGTCGCCAGTTTGAGCACGGGCTCATCTGGTTTGAGCAAAAAGCTCACCAGCTTGGACCCAAGGTTGCTGGCTCCAGCAAGGGGTTACTCAGTCTGCTGAAGGCCCGCGGTCAAGGCACATGTGAGAAAGCAATCAATGAACAACTAAGATGTGGCAACAGCAACAAAAAACTGACGATTGATGCTACTCATCTCTCTCCGTTCCTGTCTGTCTGTCCCTATCTATCCCTCTCTCTGACTCTCTCCATCTCTGTAAAAAAAAAAAAAAGGGAGAGCCTGACAAAGAGGTGGTGCAGTGGATAGAGCGTCGGACTAGGACACGGAAGACCAAGGTTCAAGACCCCGAGCTCTCCAGCCTGAGCGCAAGGTTGCTGGCTCAAGCAAGGAGTCACTTGGTCTGCTGTAGCCCCCCCCCAACATATGGAAAATAATCAATCAACAACTAAGGTGCCACAACGAAGAACTGATGTTTCTCATCTCTCTCCCTTCCTGGCTGTCTGTCACAAATAAATAAATAAATAATAAAAACTGGGAGAAATTCAAGAGAGCAACATTGGAAAATTCAGTCAAGTCCAGGACAGGAACTTGCTGAATCAGATTTTCTATCATGGCTAAGATATCACTCATTATCAATGGGATCTAGTCTCTGAGCCTCAGGGTCCCCCATTAGTAAATCCTTCTCAGGATGGTAAAGCGATCTTATGGTTCACTCAACTCTGTTTAATGCAGAAAAGCAAACAAGGTATAGGTTCCATGTGTCTAAGAATTACCCCATTCTCTCGATTTTAAGATCTCTTCGTTGTGAGATTACTGCCTGCTCAGTAGCTTTTGAGGAAAATGTACTTGATTCACAGAGAATGACTGTTAAAGACACCTTGACTTCATACAAATTTGAAGTGTTATTAAAATACTCAATTTACAGTATTTGCTTAGAGACTGGCCTGTAACACATCTAAAACCTATCTCTACGGGACTGTCCTGCAAACAAGCAATCACATTTGCCTGCAGTATCTTTAGTCTCATTCCCCTCGCACGTTCTCGGAAACACCTGCCTTGCTGGGGTGTATGCCCACGTGGACGGTTGTACCGTTCGCTTTCTCCCGCTGCACTCGTTCGATGTAGATGACATACTTCTTCCTGTAGACCTGGACTACTTTGCCAATTTGCTGCCCCTTGTAATGTCCTCGTACAACCTAAATGCATATTTAAAAATAACAGAAAAATGTTAACTAAAAAAGAAAAAGATTAACCTCGTAAATCAGAAAAACTATAAATCTTGTAAACATCACTCACTCTGATTAGAGGACTGTTCAATTTTGATTTAGTTGTTAATGGAAATGGGCCAGTAATTCTATCTCTGGCTTTAATTAACTTGCAAACAAATAAACCATGGCCCCACAGAAATCTACAATAGACAGTGGGGGGCTTTTAAAAGTCCTTGGCTTTTTGCAGCAAGTGGAAAACAAGGAATTGTTGTGGCAACTGGCCACAAGTATTTAACTCACAACCTGTTCAAGCGTTCACCCTGGAGCCAAACAAGAAGTGGACGGTGGTGAAGACTTAAGGGCAACAAGCCACTTCTTTCCCAAAGGTCAACCAGCGTGCTTTCCACCCAGAAACCCCACCGTCCCCAGCTTAAGGAGGCGCCCAAAGTACTTCTGGACGAATGGTTCTTCCAGCCGCAGACTCTTACATTAAGAGATCCTGAAAGCAGAAAAGACTGCCTCCCAAATCTACTGGCAATTTTAGCACCAAGAGAGCAGCAACCCACGGCTTAAGGAGGCGCCCAAAGTACTTCTGGACGAATGGTTCTTCCAGCCGCAGACTCTTACATTAAGAGATCCTGAAAGCAGAAAAGACTGCCTCCCAAATCTACTGGCAATTTTAGCACCAAGAGAGCAGCAACCCACGGCTGTTAACCCACACCACTCTCTGGGAATGGTTTCACTTACTTATTTACTGGAGTGACACGTTCTGGATTTTGATTCTGTTTACTAGTCCTCAAATGCCTCTTCAATGACCAAACATACAGAAAAAGATAAACCCCAAAGAGTATTCTGGCTCTGAACTATCTTTCCTGTTTAATTATGGCTGCATCTAATAATGCTTGGGACAACTGATTTTCACCACAGTGAAAGTAAAGTAAAAACCGAAAACCAGCCTGACCAGGTGGTGGTACAGTGGATAGAGCGTCGGACTGGGATGGAGAAGACCCAGGTTCGAGACCCCAAGCTCGCCAGCTTGAGCACGGGCCCACCTGGCTTGAGCAAAAGCTTGCCAGCTTGGACCCAAGGTCGCTGGCTCCAGCAAGGGGTTGCTTGACTGCTGAAGGCCCGCGGTCAATGCACATGTGAGAAAGCAATCAATGAACAACTAAGGTGTCACATCAGCAACGAAAAACTGATGTTTGATGCTTCTCACCTCTCTCCATCCCTATCTATCCCTCTCTGACTCTGTCTCTGAAAAAAAAATAAATAAAAAATTTAAAAAACTGAAAAGCAGCATTTTTTTTGTTTTCTAGTCCCTGGCTCAACTCCTTCTGGAAGTAACCATCTCAGATGCATCACTCTCAGAATGCAATCAATCCCTGTTTCTATGCCACGAGTGCAGGGTATTTACCAAGATGCCCAGAACAGTGCATACCTGAACCTCATCATCCTTTCGAATGGGCATCGACCGAACGTTGTACTTCTGTCTCAGCTCTTTGGAAAGAGGAGAAGACATAATCTTCCTGCGAACGTGGGAAGGAGCATTGAAATGTCTTTTGCGGTTCTTGCTTCGGTCAGAAGTCACAAAGGGATTAAACTTCATCTTGACTAAATAAAAAGTTGAAAAAGGAATAAACGACCAAAATCCCATTCACGTTCCAAACCAGTCGCAATAGTTTCATCCTGAGAGTTCAGAATGCCCACGGAAACTGGCACGTTCTTTAACTCCATCACAGACTTGTACCCAAAAGTCTATCAACTGAAGCATAAAATTCTAAATTATTTTGCTTTGCTAATGTAAATACCCACTTATGCAATTAAATGTTTTCCATTAGCAACACAATTATTTTAGTTATGAAACTTGTTGTTTACACTCTCCAAAATCCTTAAGTCCCACAACAGCGAGGAAAACCCTAATGAATTAGGGCATAACTGACCAATAACTCAGTTCTTCAAAACTAAGTCTTCACCTATAACATCACGTTTGAGAGGGAGACCAAACAACGTCAACCTTCTGCGAAGCGGAGCGTGCACACATCTGGCCCCCTTCAAAATGTATCAGGCCAGCCACCCCGAACCTGGATAAGGTTGCAGAGATCTCAGATCCAAACAAAACCTTCCAATAGGCGAGCGCGGATTGGATGCTCCGTGGCTTTAACAATAATTATGTCGAGAGCATTCTTTGAGAATTACACCGCCCAGACCTGACTCCATATCCACAGGCCCCCTCCCCGCCAGCTCCCGTTTCCGAGTCCCCAGATCCTCCTTTCTCTTTCCTCCCCTAGCCCGACGGCCCTTTACTGGGAAAACGGGTCGAATGCATCTTGGACCCTCTCCCTGGCTGTTAGCCGGCCGCTGAAAGAGGATCGGAGACCCCGAAGTAGAGACCCTCCGTGCCCGTGAGCGGATGGCTAAGGATTACACGCGCCTTCCCACCAAATCCTCACCCGCAACCGCTCCTACGATGGCCTCAGAAGGGAAGAGACCCACATGCTACTTCCGGTTCTGTACGTTCACGAAAGCTCTCGCGAGACCGACGTCTGAGCGAGAGAGGCGCAAAGTTTGAATGGGAAGAGAAAACTGGGAAAGAAATTGATAACTAGTGCCACCTTAAGGCAAGGAGGGGAACTGCGAAGCTGCAAAACCCCCTTTTCAGGTCCTGGTTCCTTTCTTCGGAGCTCTGGGTTCTGCAGCTGCGTCCTCTGCGAAGGGTCATTCCCGGGCGAGTGGCGGGGACTGCTCAGGGTCTGACTGCCCTGGTGGCTGCTGAGAAAGCAAGCGGCCCCAGGAGGACCCCTGCTCCTTAACCCCCAAGCGTCCGGGCAGCGGACACGCCATGCTTCTAGAAAGGGCAGGTCCTATATTTGACCGCCAGGTGACGCTGGTACTCTAGCAGGTGGGTCACTACGGTTACCTGTACACCGCCATCCCCGCCCCCGCCAATGGCGTGGGCGTGTCGAGCGTGCTGGTCCTTTAACCAGCGGGTGCAGGCGGTGGCCGCTGCTCCCACCCTGCGGCGTGTGCTGGCTGTGGCTCTCCGTCCCGCAGGAGTTTTCTCCTCCGCCGACAGGTGCCCTTCTGAGGACGGGGGCCGCAGATCGGTACCCCACCCCGCTCAAGTAGGTCAGAGCCAGCGCTTCTGACAAGGTCCCAGGGGATGGCCGAAGGTGATGGTCTAGACTATACTTTGAAGGAGCCTTTCCGCGCGGAGAGCTGTTCCCCTTTCCGCAGTTTACCGCCTGCTGTCCTTCCGTTCAGGGTCTGCAGGAGGCAGGGCAAGGGCGGGGCGCGCTCCTAGAGGCAAATGGAAACTTCCGAAGCGTGCCCCGCTGCGCACCTGGTAGGGGCCCTGATTCTGTTCAATGAATAATACAGGTGTCACACGGAGGGAAGACAGATTTCATATTACATAGGAGCGTAAGGAACTTGTTGAGTGCTAGAGACATTCTTCTATTCACTTTACATTTTTTAGATCCTTTAATCCACTAAATAGCCTTGTGATGCTGGTATTCCCCCATTTTACAGATGGGGACACCGAGCCACGGAGAAGTGAGAGAAATCTTTGCAAGGTTATACAGAACCCATCGGGTATAGGTAAACCCTTGCAGGCTGGCTTCCCAGCTCCGTCTGGTAACTCTGTGTATGGTTCCAATTTATGGGAACCCATTAAGTCAAGTCAAAGAGTGAGACATCATACTCTTGAGCGCCCGGAGGAGAGTCAGGACAGAACATGTATTTTCATGATTTAAAATAGTTGCAGATTTTATTTTTCTTAATTCAAAAATTCAGCGAGAATTCCTCTGCAACTTGTTTCAACAAATATTTATGGAGCATCTATCTTTCATGGGTTAGCCCTGAACAAGCTACACAATGAGATTAGTCAATGTTTCTGCCTGTAGAAAGCTCATTGTCTAAGATGAGAGGAAAACTATAAAATCAGCAGTCACAGGATTCCAGGAAAAAGCGTTGGCTGAGGCCAGGTGCCTTTAGGTGTTTCTGTGCTTGTGTTTGGGAACAGCAGAGAGCTCTGGGGTAAGGGAAGACTTCTGGGGTGAGGTCACCCTTGACTAAATTTTGAAGAATGTAAAATGAGCTCCATGAGGCAGTGGGAGTAGCTTGAGGGAAGGTATGGAGGTGTGAACAACATGATACATTGTCTCCAGGGGCCAGGTCCCTAGGGCTGGAGCAGAAGCATTCAGGGAAAAGCCACAGGGCTCTGGGTCTGGCTGAGTTTGATTTGGATGCTAGGAACCATAGAGAGCCGATGAAGGTTCCTACCTTTCTACGTTGGCTTCCTTTCTGGTTTTCATAGTCTTATCCCCTCTCTTCTTATTTTATTTATTGCGACAGAGAGACATATAGGGACACACAGACAGGAAGGGAGAGAGATGAGAAGCATCAGTTCTTCATTGCAGCACCTTAGTTGTTCATTGTTTACTTTCTCATATGTGCCTTGATGAGGTGGGGGGACTACAGTGGACCTAACAATCCCTTGCTCAAGCCAGCGACCTTGGGCTCAAGCTGGTGAGCCTCGCTCAAACCAGTTGAGTCCGCGCCCAAGGCGATGACCTCGGGGTTTCGAACCTGGGTCCTCCGTGTCCCAGTCCGATGCTCTATCCACTTGGTCAGCCCCTCTGCCTCCCCCTTCTTATTGTCCTTATTAGTTTCCTTAACCCTGTCTTCTTAGGTCTCCCCATCTTCTTCCTCTCTTCTCACAAGGGCCCTCCATGTTTCTTCCGCATCCCCATCATTTCTGCTGTCACTCTTCCCTCTCACTCTTCCTTCTCTTCCTCCCTTCATCCAATACGAAGTCATCACAATTACACCTTCAGCTCACCGTTTGGACATCATAACCACCTCATTCGGTGAGGATTGCTGGGGTACAAATTGTACACATAGATGCAGATTAAGATTATCGATAACCTGGTTATAGGGTCTGTTTATCTGTCATCTATATTTTCCTATTGTACCCTGACCCCAGAGTGGTTGCTTAAAGCAAAAGATTTTATTTGAGAAAAGGAAGAAAGGGTAGAGAAAAATCAAAACAAGCACATTAAATGGTAACGCCCAAAGAAAGCCATAGGAATTTAGGAACACTGAGAATACTAAACTTGTTACCGTCCTTCCTGGGGTGCCTGTTAAGTATAAGATGTCACACCTCTAACTAGATAAACCAGCCCAACGGAGCCAGCAGCTGACACTCTGGAACCAAAGGACAAGCAGTCTGGCAGCTCTCAAGTGTTCTTGGGGCCAGCTCCTCACCAGGCAATGGGTGTGTACACTGAAGATATCTCTACCTTCTAATACAATTTTTCAGTTTAATTTTTGAATAAGTGATATGTTTACTTGGTTCAAAAATCAAAAAAGTATTAAAGGTAAAGGGAAAATTCCTCCTATTCCCCCTCTTATTTCATTTTCTCATTCCCTTTCACCATTAATTACTGTAATTAGATTTTTGGTGTATTTCCCCAATTTTTTTATGTATAAATAAGCAGATAGGAATATCAATTCATTTTTTTTTTAAGTGAGAGAGAAACAGAGAGAGTGAGAGGGACAGACAGGCAGGAAGGGAGAGAGATGAGAAACATCAGTTCTTTATGGTGGCTCCTTAGTTGATCATTGATTGCTTTCTCATATGGGCCTTGACGGGGGGGGGGGGGGACAGGGGTGTGTGTGTGGGGCGATGGCAGGCTGCAGCCCATGGGGTAATGTCTATGATCTCACGCGACCTTGGGTTTCGAGCCTGGGTCCTTTGTGTCCCAGGTGGACACTCTATCCACTATGCCACCGCATGGTCAGGTAAGAATGTGAATTCTTATCTCCTTACTTTCTACACACTTTGCAGTATCTGATACCAGCGTTCCACTCCTTGCCTTTTCCCATCGGCCACTGAATCTTGAAGACTTTCCATGTTAGCTCATAGACTTCTCCTTTGTTCTTTTTGTTGTTGTTCTTTTTCATTTCTGTATTTTATTTTTTACAGGGACAGAGAGAGAGTCAGAGGGAGGGATAGATAGGGACAGACAGACAGGAACGGAGAGAGGTGAGAAGCATCAATCATTGGTTTTTCGTTGCCGTTGCGACACCTGAGATGTTCATTGATTGCTCTCTCACATGTGCCTTGACTGCGGGCCTTCAGCAGACCCAGCCACCCCTTGCTGGAGCCAGCGACCTTGGGTCCAAGCTGACGAGCTTTTGCTCAAGCCAGATGGTCCCGCGCTCAAGCTGGCGAGCGCGGGGTCTTGAACCTGGGTCTTCCGCATCCCAGTCCGATGCTCTATCCACTGCGGCACCTCCTGGTCAGGCCCTTTGTTCTTTTTATAGCCGTGTACTAGTCCCTGCACAGTCCCCAGTGTTTGGCACGTCGGGTTACCCCAGTTTTTGTTATTGTGAACAGTGCTGCAAGTACGCGACATTGTACACATGACAGGTCATTGCCCACAGAGGCAAGTGTATCTGGAGGATACATGTCTAGAGCAGGAATTGCTGGGTCAAAGTGGACATTTTAATAGGTAATGTCACATTTCTCTTCCTAGGGGTCTTACCAATACACATTCCCACCACCTCACCTGCTTCCCCTTAGCAGAATGGGTTTTGAAGCTTTCGGGGTTTGACAAACTCATAGGGGGAAAGTGGCATGCCAGCGGAATTTTAATTTGCATTTCCTTCACAAGTATGGCTGAATAAAGGTTTAAGAGCCCTTTGCGTTTGTACTTTCAAATTGTCGTTTCCATCTCACATGAATTATCTTAAAAGCCCGAGCTCGAATCGTCTCCCCGTCTTGGGTTTGCAACGTCTCTGGAGTCTTTGAGAAAATATATACGTTTATTTAAAAAATAAGCTTTTGACATTCTATGAAAATAAAAGAAGTGCCATCTACAAGTCACTGCTGAACAATATGAAAATACTGCAGGTATTTTGAAATTAATTTTTGGCAAACAACAGAATCTGAAGAGACGAAAATAATCAGGTCCCCAGACATTCATGACACTGTGTAAAGCAGTCTGGCTGAGGTTAAAACAGACTCTTTATAGAGTCTTTGTAAATTTGACGTTTTTATTCCTATAATAAATATGTTCCCCGTAAATCCACCTACCCCCCAAATAGCACCGACGGCTCTTCTCTAGTCTTGAAAAGAGGATAAAGAAATCCCTATGTTCTTTAAATCAACCTTCCCTGTGTCCCGAATAGTCTCTGTAGCGTGGGTCCCACTCCACGGTTCCCAAAGGACACCCACTTCCGGAATCTGGGAACGAGCTAGGAGGCAGGTGCTATTTTTTCCCCATAGATAGCAAACTGCTCAGAGAGGTATAGATTGTGGAGGGCTTGGCTGTCGGTACAGCTGGACTGCAGATAACCACCTACCAGTTGGAGAGAATAGCTGGAAAAGTTTTTGTTGTTTGTAACCCTAAAATTAATGTAAAATTAAAGGTCCAGTGACTTAGGGGCCTTACGCAACAGAAAATAGTTGCTCCCACATCACCTGCTCCCTAGGGGTCCTCCTCAAGGGACCCCAGCACCGTCTGGAGTGGGGGCCCCAGGTGAAGAGGCCTTGCCCAGTGGCTGACGGCACCTGTTTCAGGATTTGTTGAGACTGTCTTGTCCCTGACAAGCACAGCTGTTTTCCTCCCCACCCTTCCTTACCCAGCCCTGCCTGGGAATCTACCTCAGAAACTGGCCGGGCTGGTGTGGCCTCTAATGAGGGGTTGGTCATGAGGAGGAGGAGGAGGACTTGGGCTGGGAGAGAGGTGGGAGCCCCCAGGGGTTAATTTGCTCACATAGTTCTCAGCTGATTCCAGTCTTGGCCATCAGCCTTCTGCACTCTCCACCTTCAGAGCTTACACACCCTTGACCACTCAAGTCTCAAAATTTGGGCCATTCCTTGGGCCTGCGAGGCTTGGGGAGAACTCGGGCTGTGTCTATGGGCCATGCTGCTGGCTTCAGCCTCTTCAGCCTCTATCAACAGACCCGTGTCCCGGTTTGGCCTCAGCTCCCCAGGAAGACGCTTTTCTGTTACTTCCCCCGGAAACCGAGGGCCACAGCCTTCGAGATCAGCTGCTTCCTTGGGAAGTACAGCTTCCAGGCTGGAGATCTGGGGGCAGGTAGGACGTGGGGGTGGGACGGTGCCCGGTGGCACAGCGGTGAGGGTCGTGAATGAGATTTTGGGGAGCGCATGTGGTTTCAGCCCATGCCACCCCTTCCCTTCTGTTTGTGAGAACAAACTAGAGAACTCGGGTGGCTATTCCCACCTGGAGGAGTCCTGCCATTGGGCCCCCACCCAGCAGAATTCCTTGTTTCCACAGAGGAGCCCCACCTGACTTCAGGTAGGTCGGGTGGCAGGTAAGGACCACACCTGAGGGCCGGCAGCACGCAGGAAGGGGCCGCCATGCATCCTCCCACCTTGCTCAGCTCTAGCCGAGAGGAAGGGGAGGTTTCTGTGGAACCTACACGGGAATGGCGGGGGACACAGCTCTTCCCAGGACCGTGGCCTAGAACCTGGGGTTTCCATTTCAGTCTGGAGCTCAAATGCTCAGCTTGGCGCTAGCCTCGAAGACCACCCGCCCCCAGCTGCCCGGTTATGCCTGCATGCCTGCTGGGGCCAGGAGCTGGGGGCCAGGAGATGCCACCACCCTTGCAGGTAGCAGCATCCTAAAGCTGGCCTTCTGCCCCAGGTCTCCCCTCTGCCCGCCCCCGTGGGGGGCAGAGGGGCCCGGCCTCGGTGGGGGATCCCCGCAGGTGCAGCCCCTCACGCCTGCTTCCTCACCAGCAGTACCCAGGGCAAGATGGCTGCCACCACGGCAACCACGGCGATGAGGGTGATGAGCAGCAGGGCCCTGGAGCGGCAGCAGAAAGACCGGCTGGAGCTGGGCGCTGGGGGTGCCTCGGAGAGCTCTGCCAGGCCACGCCGCGGCAGGACGCTGTCCTGCTCCCCCAGGGGCATCCCGTGGCGGCTGATGATGAAGATCTGAGGTTCCCGGGGCAGGCTAGGCAGTAAGTCCAAGGGGAGCTGGCTGCTCTGACCTGGCGATGCTCTCCAGATGGGCTGGGAGATGGTCAAGGGGTTTGTGTGGCCCAGGGTGTTGGATGGTGCCACAGACGGCAGGCCCATGGGCACAGCTAGGGTCTGGGAGCTCTTGTCCAGCATGGAGGGCCAGCGCGAGCTCTTCTTGCTGAGGAAGGTGACGTAGCGGCAGATGGGGCAGACGATGGTCCTCTGGACCTGCCCATCCACGCGGGTGGAGAGCAGGTACTTGACCAGACAGTCATGGCAGAACACGTGGCCGCAGCTCAGCGTCCGGCTGGCGCCCTCCAGGTCACGGAACTTCTCGTAGCAGACGGGGCACTCGCTGCCCGAGCTGTCCTTGCTCTCTCCTTCGGACATGGCCGCTCAGGGAGGGCAGGGCCTAAGCTGTGGGTGGGAAGCGCTGTGACCGTCAGTGTCAGTGTTGTTTTCCTCCTTTGCTCCTTTCCCTAGCTCCCTTCCACACCCCGGCTTCCACGACCTCCTCCTGCCCCTTCTCTCCTGTCCTCTTTTCTCCCTCCTCCCCTTTCCTCTTCTGCTGCTCCTCTTCAGGGGCCTGGATTCAACCCAGGCCCAGAGCCGAAGACCCTTAGGAAGAGGTGAGGGGGTGCTTCCGGAAGGGGGGATGGGGAGACAGAAAATGAGAGATCCCAGCCCAGCCACGCTGGACCTCAGAAGGAGTCCGTGGAGTGTGATGAAGATGCGGCCTCCCCGACACCTCACCTCAACCATCACACACACACTTGGGGAGCTCACCGCCTCACCTCTGCCGCGTTCCTTGCTGGAAGTGAAGGCGGGAAGACCCAGCTCCCAGGGGAAGCGGGAGGCTGAGTAGATGTTCCCCAGCCTCCGTCCCGGCCCCGGTGTGGGCCTGTACCCAAAGTGACTATTTTCCAGAAAAGCCTCTGCTGCCCTCCATCTCCCCTCTCAGAAGTTGCCTGATCCATTGGTTTGTGTCCAGCCCCTGGTTGCACTCCTCAGAGCTACGTGTGGCTAGGAAGCAATAGGACTGTTTTGAAAATAAAGTACAGAACTTACACATCCAGCTGCCGGCTGGCCCTCTGCGCAGTCACATCAGGGAGCTGTAGGCTCATTCTCCACCTGTGACAGCTCAGTCATTCTTCAGATTCTTCTTAGAGGGCTGCCCAATAACCTTCCGATTAATCCCGGTAAGGGCAGATTTTCATCCTTTGAGGATATGTCTGGTACTGTGAAAATGGCCGAAAGTCACTGGGAGCCAAGCCTGGCGGAGAAGTGGGAGCTCAACTGGCACAATATTGTTTTAAATGGAGTTTAAACATTTAAAGATATGCAGTCACCATGAAGTTACAATGTAGGTTTTAAATACTATCTGAGAGCGAAAGAGAGGCTCCAAATATGTCCTCTTCAATGGTGGAGCTGTTGGATTAAGTACGCAGCTTCCCGAGATGATGACCTTGAAGGGAAACACCCATTTGGGTATGTGGCGAGGCCTCGGCGTCCTCGTTTAAAAGTCCCCAGTATCACAAGAATGTGGTCTAATCTCACTTAGAACGACCTCTTGAGAGGGAACCTTGACCGCCTGTTTTAGTCCCCTGATATATTGTTTCATCGAAGCCCCTTGGATACACTGGTTTGGGGACAAACAGCACTGGGAGATGATATACCGGGAACAGGATTAGTTAAGAGGATAACTATAGTTTGACAAAGCACAAATCTTTTGGAATCGCTCCCTTCTCTTGGTTTGGTTCCAAATCCATTTTTCCCAAGTTGAAAATATCCCATAACTAAGAAGGAGCAAAGAAATATGTAAAGGTAATTTCTCAAAAACAAACAAACAAACAAAAAACAACAAAATAAGAATGCCTGATGAAATTTGGGGTCAAGGCCCTGTAGGCAGCCCCAAAACCTTTGCAGGGGTTTGCAAGCTTCAGTTTCTGAGGTGGTCAGTGTGAACCCAGGCCGGGGTTGGGTGTTGCAACTGCTTAGACTGGGTTCAAAGCCTTGATATACCCATTACTGTTGTAAAACCTCAGGCAAGTTGTTTAATCGAGCTGAGCCTCAGTTTTCCATCTGTAAGATGGGGTTGATAATAATGGTACTACCTTCCTCTAAAAGTCGGTCAGAGTATTAAGTGAACTAAGATGACTGAGGAGTCTGGCACATTGTAAGTGCTCAATAGAAGACGTCACTGTTGAGGCACACCAAGTCCTCTTCCCTCCTAGCATCTGCCTTCCTTCCCTCTTCTCCCTACATGTTCCTTAGGTAATTGACTAAAATAGTCCCACAGTCCTGCCATAGGGCAGCTCCCCTCAAGCCTGAAAACTGAACAGGATGACAATGGATGAGGTAGGTGATGGACAATAGATAAAAACTAAGATGGTGATGCCAGTGTTTCTCAGTCATGTTTGTTTCATAATGTTTGTAAATGTCTAAGCTAAACTGGAGCTATTCTCAGAATAACCATAATTTCCTTCCTTCCTTCTTTCCTTTCTTTCTTCCTTCCTTCCTCCCTCCCTCCCTCCCTCCCTCCTTCCCTCCCTCCCTTCCTTCCTTCCGGCACCTTAGTTGTTCATTGATTGCTTTCTCTTATGTGCCTCGATGGGGGGGGGGGGGGCTACAGGAGAATGAATGATCCCTCGCTCAAGCCAGCAACCCTGTGCTCAAGCTGGTGAGCCTACGCTTAAGCCAGTGACCTTGGGGTCTTGAACCTCCACGTCCCAGTCTGATGCTCTATCCATTGCACCATTGCCTAGTCAGGCTAACCATGATTTTCTTAAGTCAACCAACTGCTAAAATGTCCTCCTGCATTTCATAACTCTTCACAGGCATATGGTGGCAATTCCTTCCTTCCTTCCTTCCTTCCTTCCTTCCTTCCTTCCTTCCTTCCTTCCTTCCTTCCCTCCCTCCCTCCCTCCCCCTCCCTCCCTCTTTCCTTCCTTCCTTCCTTCCTTTCTTCCTTCCATTCATCTGTCCATCTACTCATCTGTCCATCCATTCATTCATCCATCCATCCAGTTATTCCACAGACACGAGCACTTGTGGCATGCTAGGTATTGAGCTAGACATTGGAGGTGAGCAGTGATCAAGAAAATTCTCTGTGAAACTGTAGAGCCTAGTGAACATTTATACATTTTCTTGAAAATTATTTTTTTTAAAGGAGAAATGATGATTAATATCTCAGATTATTTGGTTAACTGAAAGAAAGGCATAGCCTGACCTGTGGTGGCACAGTGGATAGAGCGCTGACCTGGAATACTGAGGTCACCAGTTCAAATCCTGGGCTTGTCAGGTCAAAGCACATACGAGAAGCAATCAATGAACAGCTAAAGTGAAGCAATTACTATTTCTCTCTCAAATTGATAAAGTCTTTTTAAAAAATGGAAAGGAAGCTATCAAGACAGGCAAGAGAATTAAAGCAGATAGATTTGAGAATGGTAGGGGAAGAAAGGACTTTTTATTTATTTATTCATTTTAGAGGAAAGGGAGAGAGAGAGAGAGAGAGAGAGAGAGAGAGAGAAGGGGGGAGGAGCAGGAAGCTTCAAATCCCATATGTGCCTTGACCAGGCAAGCCCAGGGTCTTGAACCAGCAACCTCAGCATTCCAGGTCGACGCTTTATCCACTGCGCCACCATAGGTCAGGCTGGAAGAAAGGACTTTTGAGGTCATTTAGTTAAGTCTCGTTTTAGAGGGAACAGACTCAGGTCCAGAGAGGGGAAAGGGACCTCTCTCTGAGGTCACCTGGAAAGGTGATGGGGAGGGAGATAGAAGAGAACAGGAGAGAGGGAGAGAGAGAAAGAAAGTTCCATAAATGATACAGAGAATGTTATTAGAATCAATGAATAGATGCGGTGAATAGCTTATTCCCAAGCCAGGCAGCACTATCCTCCTTGGGATGAGCAGGAGAGGGAGAAGAGACTTTATCTATTCATGTGAGTTTGTGCAAACGTAAAAGGGATTCACAGAATGCAAAAGACATCCCAGCTCCCACTGATGACCTCTCTCAGGAGGGTGATCCTTTCTCCCTCCCTCCCTCCTGTGCTTCAGAAGAGGATGTCATTCATTCCCGAACAATGGCACCCTCCTTCCCCACGTTCGTCTTACCTCCCTTTCTCAGTCTTCCCCTGACTGCTCCCTCCGTGTGTCCCTTCCTTTCTCTTCATTCCACTTCGTTCTTTGTCCCTGAGTTCCTCTTACGGGCCCAACTCTGTCTTGGGTGCGGGGCAGAGGGCAGCAGAAGAAATGCAAGGAGCGTGTTCTGCTTTGGGCACAAACAAGGCAAGATGTCGTGTGCCGTGATGCCTTGCCATTAGTGCTTTAGGAAACTGCGAGGAGAGGAGGGCTGGCCTGTCTTCCTAGGAGAGGTGGGACCAGTGTCGAGCTAATAATAAATAATTACAGCAGCGACTATTTATTGAACACTAATTATGTGCTTGGCATTGTGTCATTCCTTCCTCACTTAGCCCTGACAACTCTGGGAGGTAGGCATTATCTCCATTTTACAGCTGAGGGAACTGAGGCTCGGGGCTTAGGTGAAGTAACTTGTTCGAAGTCACACTGCCGGTACCGGGCAGACAGGGCGGGCAGCTCACCATGCCTCCAGCATGGTTGCAGATGTGCCTCCCTGGAAGGCATCCCAGACCTTGGTCCAGGGAGCAGTGGAAGGCTCGAGAGCAAGATGGCAGAATAGGATGTCCCAGCCCTCAGACCTCTACCAGATACACGGGTTTAACAGATATGCATGGATAAAAGTTACCTCATAAGAGCTCCAGAATCCAGTTGTATACATTACCTATGTACAGTTCTTTGTATGTCAGTCAGCCCTCACTCGTAAAGTGATTTTTTAAAAAAAGGACTAGATGAGGAAGCATCAGTGTATACCCGAACTCCCTTCTCGGAGTGACTAACTAAACATAGCCGCCCCTCCAGCCACCTGTGGGGCCCCGTGAAAGCCGGACCAAGGGAGCTGACCGCAGGAAACCTCAGTGCTGGTTTCACCCACAGCCGCAGCCCTAGTGCAAACCGGCTGGGGCTGTCACCAACCCAGGGACCCCTCCTCCGCACTGTGGGACAGCGAGCCTGTGAGGCAGAGGCCCCGGGGTTTCAGCTGGGACTGCTTCCCCACCCCAGGACTCCGCACGCACACGCAAGCCCACAGCCCTGTGTCCCTCCAGTTGCAGTCCGGAACCTGGCCAGCCTCCACAGGAACCCCGCTCCTTCTCACCCCAGCTGGGCCCCCAGACTCACTTGGGCCGAGGCCAGGAAGAGCAGTACCCACCTTGGCAGGCTCCGGCACCACTGGCACCACTGGCACGGGCCTCTCAGGGCAGAGCGGAGCCACCCGAGGGGCTGGGCATGTGTTGTGTCCTGCTGCTGCTATTGCTGTGACAGCTGCCTCTGAGGCATTTCCTAATGACTGAGCAGGTTGGGAGGACAGCGCCAGGAAGTGAATGTCACCTAACCCGTTTGAGGCCAGGAGGCTCCTGGCATTGCCTGGGGTGGGGTGGGGGGTGTTGGCAGCTGCTGGAGTCTTGTGGTCTTGATTGAGGAGGCTGCTAGGAGAGTGTCCCTAGCCTGGAGAGGAGTCCAGGCATGGGTCTTCCCACCCAACAGTGAGAAAGTCGTGTTCCCAGCCTCCCACTCTCCTGAACCCATTTGAGTGATGCCTCCCCCACCCCTGCTCCCCTGCCATGCCTGGGGTGAAGGGGTCAGATCGACCTCAGGAAGCCTGTGACACCCATTATATACAAATGTTTGGGTGCTGTGCCTGTGTGTATTCATCATTCATCAAACACTCCAAGGGGCTCAGCGCTCCGAAGGACCAAACACCGCTGGGTGAAGAATGAGCAGAATAAAACCAGTGAGTTAGAAACGCCCGCCCGCCCGCAGGGTAAGATGTCCTTGCTGTCACGGGAGATAGACGCACGTTTCAGAATGGTCCGTGCAATAAGACGCTATTTATAGAAATGACCACAACACCATCATTTTTATAGAGAAACATCTGAAAGAAGGCACATTAAACCTGATAGTAGTTATCTCTAGAACGATGTTCTAACTTAAACGTTCCTGTGATATTTGAAATGTTACCCCGAACGTGTGTTTTCTCATGATTAGAAAAGAATAATCAAGTATAGGGCAGGAGCAGAGCCAGGAGGAATAAAAACCATCTTGGGGGATTCTCTCCTAGTCTTCTGAGGACTGGAGGCCAAGTCATCAGTAATTGGTTTTACAGTACAGAGTACAGAGATGTGTTGTAGAATTGGGCAACTGAAACCTGAGTAATTATGTTAATCAATGTTACCCCAGCAAAGTTCATTTTAAAAATTAACTTAAAAAAGTGGGGGGCGGGAGAGAAATTGGTTTTCTTCTAAAAAGAAAAATAAAGGAGGCCTGGGCGATAGCTTGGTTGGTTAGAATATCATCCCTGGGTTCAATCCCATCAGGGCACGTACAGCTTACTCCAGGGCCAACACTTTAAACAGGGTACAAGGGAGTTACCCCAAATATCGAAGGCTGGGGAGCACATGAGGAGCAGAAACTGCAGGCTGGGCCCCGGAGCAGTGGAGGGTAGCAGAGGCGGGAAGGGAGAGAGAATGTGGTGATGGGTTAATGCCCACCTGCTCCAGGGCAGAGGCTCTGGGTCGCTCTGTATCGCTGCCCTCTGCAAAGACATGGCGGTGGTCTTCCCACCTGCAAGCGCTCCTGCCGATGCCTGGGTCGCTGACCACGCCTAATCAGGGACACTAAGTGCTGTGTGTGGTCTGAAGACAGGAAGCTGTTGCACTGACTGCCCATATTTGGCCGGTGGAGGCTCGGTCAGTCCCGGCTCAGGATGAGACAGAGTCGTGCGAGGCAGTCAGGGAGGGAGGTTGGGGGAGGCAAGCTGACTGTGCCCCTGTGGGCACTCCTGGCAGTTGCAATGAAATAGTGTCCATGGGACGGGAGGTGGGCGTCTCCCTGCCACAAGTGTGTATGTGTGACCCCTGGCCCGTCTTGATTGACCTGAGGAATGTGGGCAGATGGGAGGGCCTAAAAAGTTAGGGCAGGGGGACCCCAAAATGTGGAGTGGAGAATCTTCTGGTCCCCAGGGAAACCCACACATAGGCTGAGCTTCAGTGAGTCCTCCAGTGCCCTGCTCACGTCTGCTACCAGCCAGCCAGCGAGGTCCAGTGGGTTAGGACTCCCAGGTGAGGCCATACTCCCCATGGTGAGGCCAGGGGAGTCCTCCTGAGTCTCCCCTGACTTGGGTGTGATCCTGGCCATCTCCCCACCGGTTTGCAGCTGTATGGCTCTGGACTGGTTCTCGCCAGCCCAGAGGCCTGCTGTGGGCTGTCCACTTACTCAAGCCCCTGGGAATTGTTTGGATCTGCTGCCTCACGCCAAGGCTGCACACACCTCTGAAGTGTCTCTGTCTTACTGTTCCCGTCTTTTTCTGTCTGACTTGTCCCCTTGGTCCCATTCCCTGGGACTCCCCCCATTTTACCTAGCCTGAGGCTGCGGTGGTACAGGACAAAGAGCCGGAGCCTCTGAACAGAAAACAAAGAGGCCTGTCTTCCAGATGGACACAGGCCCCGCCAGGGCACACGGCTTGGTAGGTGCAATAGGCCCTTGTTTCCAGCTCGTTGCCTCTCGGCCCCCATCCCCCTCAGAACCCAGAAGCCATAAGAATCTTCACCGGTCTCCCCCAAGACTCCCATGGTTCCCTGTGGCCCTCAGGACAGAGCCCACGCTCAGCCAGTGCACGAGGCCCTCACTGCCTTTCCAGGACTCGTTGCAGATGTCTCAGGCCCCTCGGCTGTTCATGCAACACCACATGGCCACCGCGGTGGCTTGTGGTTCAGATCTGTGGAGGCCTTCAATTCTTGGGGCTTTGGAATTTTTCTTCATGCTTGCTTTTACTTTTTACTTTTATTTTTCTGGCCCGAATGCCTTTTTACCCAGTCACTTCCCCCTAGCATCTCCATCTTTTTAAGATCTGGAGGGAAGGGGTCCTAACTTATCTCTGTAGACTCCAGCACATTAGACCTGGAATGATTAGAGCTCAATAAATCAATACCTGTTAAATGAATAAATCTGCTTATGCAAGCCCAGCTCGAGTGTGGGGGACCTGGGGGAAGGGGTGGTGTGCAAGGGAAGTTTGGGGAACACAGCCATTCCACTTCCTTGAATTCTTTCGGAATCCAACCCCAAATCCCCAATCAAAGTCGCAATGGAATGAGAACCTCTGGTCTGGCTGGAGACAGGAGAACGAGCCCACGAGCCCACCGCTGGGTTAGAGCCTAACTTGAGCTGTGGGTTGTTTCTGAGAAAACGTGTTGGGCAGGTTCTCCCAGAGAGGAGCCTGGGAAGGGAAGGGAAGATGGGCTGAGGAAGAGTGAGGGACTCGTGAAGGACTCTGAGGCTTGGTTGGCTCAGGGGATAGAGCGTCAGCCCAGTGTGCTGTGTCCCAGGTTTGATCCCCGGTCAGGGCACACGTGAGAAGTGACCATCTGCTTCTCTTCCCCTCCCTCTCCCCCTTCTCTCTCTCTTTCCCTCCCACAGCCAGTGTCTCGGCATTGACCCCAGGTGCTAAGGATAGCTCAGTTGATTTGAGCATCGGACCCAGACAGGGGTTGTTGGGTGGATCCCAGTTGGGGCACATGCAGGGGTCTGTCTCTCTCTCCCATCTCCTCTCACTTAAAAAAAAAAAACTTAATCTAGTAGTTTGTCTCGGTAATTTTTGCTATATTATGGTATTACATGTACAATTATTTACTTGATTTATTTTAATCCAGCTGCATTTTAAACTTAAATACAGGGTGAGGCAAAGGTAGGATTACAGCTGTGAGTATGCGAAAAACAGTTTATTCTTGAATTATTATTTATTAATTATTGTATTATTTTCCATCTGAACAACTGTTGTATTTAGTCTCATCTCACTCTAAGTATCCATACCTGTGAAATCACTGGTCTGATGCTCTACTTATATTTTTGGTAAACAGTGCAATTAGTACATACTGTTAAGTTACAAATAAAAGGTTTACTTGTGTACCACCTGAAGTCGTGCTTGGAGACCTTGGCACACTGACCTGCATGTACGAAGGGTGATGGCGGGGGGAGCGGATGTCCAGAAGCGTGGAATCTCAGAGCCAGGAGGTGGGCACCGAGGCCTGTTCACAGCAGAGTCCAAGGCTGGGTATACATGCTTAGGAGCCCCTTGGATGGCAAGTCACAGAGTGGGATCAACCACAAGAGTCCGGCAGAAGGAGACAAATAGCTCGGACTTGAGGATGAAACTGGCAGGGACAGATAGTGATGGTGACCCAGAGGTGAAGGCTTGGGCTCTGGGAGGAGACAGGGGTGTGGCACCAGGCGAACAGGAAGGCTCTGAGTCACGCCCCAAGCCCTTATGAGCCAGCGTGGGGCTGTGTCCCTGCAACTCAACTGGTCTGTGCGCTCCCAGACCTTACTCCCTCTCACTGTCGTAAAACACACCTTTAAAATCACCAACACCAGGTTTACAGATGCTCTGAGACAGGCAGGCGGAGGGATGGTAAAGAAGAGAGCATGGAGATTTGTTCTCAGGGTGGCATGTGGAGGGGAAACCTCCCTGTCTTCCTATGGGTGGTGGCAGCCACAGGATAAGGAATGCTTGAAATAAGTCTTTGATGGAATTACCAAGTCTTCACTCTTCATCCCCAAACCCCAGACCTCTCTGAATGCTGAGTCCTCAATGCTTGAGAGAGGTAAGAGTTAGGAGTGAAAAATGTTCTGCCTGACCAGGCAGTGGCGCAGTGGATAGAGCGTTGGTCTGGGATGCAGAAGGACCCAAGTTTGAGACTCCGAGGTCGCCAGCTTGAGCAAAGGATCATCTGGTTTGAGCAAAAGCTCACCAGCTTGGACCCAAGGTCTCTGGCTCGAGCAAGGGGTTACTAAGTCTGCTAAAGGCCTGTGGTCAAGGCACATATGAGAAAGCAATCAATGAACAACTAAGATGTGGCAACAGCAACAAAAAACTGATGATTGATGCTACTCATCTCTCTCCGTTCCTGTCTGTCTGTCCCTATCTATCTCTCTCTCTGTCTCTGTAAAAAAAACCAAAATAGCACTACTGTTGAACAAACATGGAAAATTCATAAAAACAAAAACATAAGGTCTACACCACTCTGTTAGTGTAGGTAGCTAGATATTAATAAGGGAGAGGAGCAAAGGAAATCAGACATGAAAAAGTTTGCTCGCTTCACTAGGAAGTTACAACCTTGCACACTCCCCACGTCATCATTTGCAGAATCAGCACCTAATCCACCCAAGTGGGCAGGACCTTTATGGTCATTACTGGGTCATCACCAGGAGAGGAATAACCACAGCAGGAGGAATTCCTTAGCTGGGTGCATGTGCAGCAGAAGTCAAGACTTTGACTTCCAGGCATGCCAGGAGGAACCAAAATGGTGGCCATAGCGACTTGTCCCATTGGAGAAGGAACACAGACTGTGCTAGCCCGACAAGGACAACAACTGGACTGGACTTAGCTTTGATAAGGATTGAATCATGGCACAGAATACCTAAACCAGGGGTCCCCAAACTTTTTACACAGGGGGCCAGTTCACTGTCCCTCAGACCGTTGGAGGGCCAAGCTATAAAAAAAAAAACTATGAACAAATCCCTATGCACACTGCACATATGTACACGCGTCATATTACGCGCTTCCGGAGCCGTGATGTGTGCGTCTCACATCACCCGAAGTAGCACTGTATGTGAGGGACTCCGCGCTTTGCGGCGCCGCCTCACACAGTACTCCGGGGGCACAGGGTGCCAGTGCTCCTCTCACTGACCACCAGTGAAAGAGGTGCCCCTTCCGGAAGTGCGGCGGGGCTGGATAAATGGCCTCAGGAGGCCGCCTGCGGTCCCCGGGCTGTAGTTTGGGGACCCCTGACCTAGACACTTTGTATTGAGCCCGATGAAGGCCAGGCTGGACTTTTTCCCGGGTGGGATAGATGGAGATGGGACATTGGGAACCCGGGGGGGCAGGTTCATTTCCACCAGTGACGGCAATCAGACAATATGTTTACAAGTTCCATTCAGGACAAGGCATTTTCAGAAAAGAGATATGTGTTTAAATTGTGATATCTCCCTTACCCCCCACCTGCCCAAATATAAATAAATAAATAAATAACTGAAAGGAAAGATATCCATGTGAATGTTGCAAATATGTTCTTGCAAGAATCAGTTTTAAATCTTTATGTCTTGGTTAGAACACTAAGGGCCTGGTTTGACCACTGAGGGCCTTGCTTAGACGTTAGTGAGAAGAAGTCCCGAGTCTCATGTTTTGCAAGCCATAGGAGCTAAACAAATTCCTAATGGAACTGAATTGAGAAGGTCAACATGCTGGTAAGCAAACACGGAATGCTACATTATTGTCATTTAGAAAATAAGGAGTTTCCCAACTCGTGACAGTAGCGAATGGTGAATGTTTTAAGGCCAAAAAATTGCAGAAATAAACCGGGCTGCGAAGGACCATAGGAATCCTCAAGATCAAGTTCAGCGTTGCGGCTTAGGGTGAGGATGCCAAAGGCAGAAAAGTGTGGTGCATACCTAACCATGACCAGCAGGTGGCGCCCTAAAAACGTCCCATTGCTATCCAGACTGCCCAGGCCAAGCTTGACCACTGAGGAAGTGGAAACTCATGGAGGCCTGGGGAGAGTGTGAGCCCTAACTTTTTGGTCCTGTGCATCCTCCGGAGATAAAATCCCAAAGATCAAGAGCACTGTGGCCCTGGCCCGTTAGCTCAGTTAAGCGTTGAGGTTTCCAGCCCAGTCAGGGCACAAATGGGAAGCGACCAATAAATGTATAATTAAGTGAAGCAACAGATGAATGCTTCTCTCTCTCTCTCTCTAATCAATTTAAAAAGGAGCTCTGTGTGTTCTTTATTTTTCCATGCGTGCTTTATCCATGAGTGCCTTTATAGCAACATCCCTTCATTCAATTTAGACCAGTGTGGCCCAGACTTTGATGAGCAAATTAATAATCCGATTCTCTTGGGAAAATGTAAGTGATGATTCAGTAGGACAGGGGTGGGGCCTGAGGTTCTGCGTGTCTAACAAGCTCCCTGGTTGATGACTTCCACTCAGTCATTCTAACATTGATATCAGGCTGCCTACAAGGCCCCCCATCTCTGCGCAACATGGGGGGTGGGTAAGCAGACCTGGGCTCCGCCCTCAGAGAGTTTACAGCTTCCTAGAGTAAAATCCCACTGTAACATCTGTAATACAAGTTAGAGTGTGAATCCACTTACTGTGTGATCTCGGGCAGGTTGGATGACCTCTTTGGGCTTCTGTTTCCTTATCTATAAAATGGGAATAGTAACAGCCTCTACCTTGGAGAGTTATTTGAAGGTTAAAGCAGGATATTGTATGCAAAGCACTCCGTGCAGTGCCTGGCACGTAATAAGCCTCAACAAGGCTTGGGGTACACTAAGAGAGTGTGGAGTGAGGTGGCAGCCCTGGTGGCATGGTAAACTGGAGGGAGGTGAGGTGAGGGACCATCTAAAGAAGAGGCCATCATCTGAAAAGAAGGACCTTAGGGAGGTGAGGACAGAGAGCCAGGAAGAGGGTAGGTCTCCTGATGAGGTGGTGAACCTAAGGGCTGCTTTTCAGGGAGATTGAAGCATGCTGCAGGCTAAGCAGGCTTGCTTCTGGAAATGGATGGAGTGGGTGGAAGCAGGACTTCCCTATTTCACATCTTCAGGAGTTTTAGGGGATTGTGGGAGGGGCTAAGAGAAGCCAAGGATTCCCCCCCCCCCACAGCCCTGCCCACATGCAAGGCTTCGCTGCAGCCTGTACCTCAGCCGCCTGCTGTAGCGTCCTCAGCCCAGGTACCTAAGTTTGCCTCTGTGCTGTAAAGATGGTGGTGTTTCCACAGCATCTTGAAGGTCCTCATTTATAGACTAAGTTCCACTGTTCTGCGGAGTGCTCCTGGGGACAGAGACAAATCCACGCAGCCCCCTACCTTCACTGGGTGACCTTGGGGAGATACCACATCACCCCAGGAAAGGAATAATCCACAAAGGGCCTCCGTAGCAGTTCTTTACAAGGGTGCTTCTCCTATATGGTGAGACTAAATAACACAGGACACCTGTAGCCACGGTGGTGGCAACAGGTAATCAGGGTGATGCTTCAGACCAGGGTGATCAAGTTTGAAGAAATGGGTCAGATTCGGAGAGGCAGACAGGAGGAGGGACATTGCCAGTTGGTAAACGGACAAATTGGACTGTACGAAGCCAGTTACACACGGTGTCTTATTCAAGCCTAAACAACGCTCTGAAGGCAGTACAGGTCTCACCTCCGTTGCAGAGCTGAGGAGACGCAGATTGCAAGCAGTTCCTTCAGGCTCTCACAGCTAAAAGTGGCAGGTGGAGTCTGTCTGAGCAGGCTCTGAACTTCTCCTCCTCTTTAGGAGAGCTCTCTCCCTCGTCCTTCCCCTCCAAACACAGGCCCAGAGGCGTCCTCTCCTGCCGTGGAGATGGGGACAGGGAGGCCAGCTGAAGCGCTGGGATTTGGATTTCTTTTTCCCTTCCCCAACACGGAGGTCTTGCTCAAGCCCGGTTGAGCAGCAAGGCTGGCAGGGTTGCCTCACTTCTTAGAAGGCAAGTCCCCGTCTTCCTGGCCCGAACCCACTTCCTGTCCTTGTACCTCTTTTTGTCAGAAGGTCTGCTCATGCTTCCTGTTGACTTCTACTTTGTTTCAGCTGGCCCCAGGGCTGCTGTTGATCTGATCAGTGAGGCCGGGACGCGGGACCAGGTACGTTGAAATGGCGGTGGTGGTGGGGTCTTCTGGGAGAAGATCTGGGACAAGTGAGGACCCGCCTGGGACACACCAGAGTGGGGGGCTCCTGGTGGCCTGAGGACCCTCTCTGTCTGTGGGGTGGGGGACTGTCAAAGGCTAAGATTCGTTTGTGAAGTTGGTTATGTTCCTGTGGGGTGACACCAGGGGTTTGCTTTGGTGGCTTCCTAAAAGTCACATTGTCCTCATTCCCCCAAGATCTCATCTCTTGATGTGGTTTCTATTTCCTAAGCTGCCCAGGTAGCGTTGTTCGGGGGTGCGGAGAGGGTTGCTGGGGTTCAGACAGGCTTATCAGAGACGAACTGAGACATATTGTAGTTGGTGTGATGCTCATTGAAATGTGCGGAGCTGAGCAAATTAGGGCCTTGTGACTCAGTCCTGGCTCCTTGCACTTATGAGCAAGTCTCTTTGCTTCCCTCTGAACCTGTGTCCTCGTCTACTAAATGCAGAACAGCTCGATTTTTGTGGGATTTTTGTGATGCTTGAGCAGGACAATGATTGTGAAAGTGTTTTGTAAACTGTACCATGGGATGCTTCAGCGTTTGAGGTTACTTCTGTATTTCATTTTCTAAATGAAACTAGACTTTTTAAAAAATGATAATATGATAGTTGAAAAAAATACAAACAATACAGAGAAAGTGAAAGTTTTTACATAATTCCATCCCCAAAGATTACTACTGACACATTGGGGTATAGACTTGTAGACTAAAACAATTAAATATCTTTTTATTGTGGTAAAATATATATATAACATAAAATTAAATTGTTTTTATTATTGTTAAGTGTATAGTTCATCACTGTCATCCATCTCCAGAACTTTTTTCATTTTCCCAAACAGAAATTTTGCCATTTAAACAATAGCGCCCCGTTTCCTTCTCTGCCAGACCCTGGGGACCACCACCCTATTCTCTGTCTCTATATCGGACCACTCTAGTTCCCTCATTTAAGTGGGATCATGCAGTATTTGTCTTTTTGTGACTGCTTATTTCACTTAGCGTAATGTCTTTAAGGTTTATCTCTGGTGTAGTGTGTCAACATTTTCTTTCTCTTTATGGCTGAATAATATCCCATTGTACATGTATACAGTGTTCTGTTTATCCATTCATTTGTTGACAGACATTTGGGTTATTTCTACCTTTTGGCTATTGTGAATAATGCTGCTATGAACACAGGTGTGCAAATATGTTTGAGATTTTTTTTATGTTTGAGTTTTTTGAATTATTTTGTGTATACACTCACAAGTGGATTTGCTGGATCATATGGTAATTATATGTTTAATTTTTTGAGGAACCTTCACATCACACCATTTTACATTCTTACCAGCACTGCACAAAGATTCCAAATACTCCACATCCTTGCTAACACTTGTTACTTTCTGCTGTTATTGCTTTTTAACTGTAGCCATTGTAATAGTTATGCAGTGGTATCTCATTGTAGTTTTGGTTTGTGTTTCCTTAATGATGAGTGATGTGGAGCATCTTTTCATGTGCTTGTTAGCCATTTGTATATCTTCTTTGGCAAAATTTCCATTGTAGTCCTTTGCTCATTATTTAAACCACTTTTATTTGTTGTTGTTGTTGTTGAGTTGCCATGAGTTCTTTACATATTTTGGAAATTAACCAGACATCTAGATTTTTAAAACATATTTTTATGTCAAACTCTACTTTCTACCCTGTAACCTTTTTCATTTAATATCTTTTGTGTATCAGCTCATGTTAATTTATAAACATCTATCCACTGAGCCATTGGCCAGGCATGGCATTTAGGTTCTAATGGGCTAAATTTTTAATTTACAAGTTTCTTTTGATCATAAGCCCATCTAACCTTGTTTCCACCATGTATCTGCTTAGCAATATTTTTTTTAGGAGGAAAGGATCAAGGTAAACTTTAATGCCTTTCTGGTTAAATTACTACCAATTCCAAATTAATGAATACAGACTCATGGAGATTTTTCTAGCACTTTGTCTTTTTATTTTTTTCCTGTGGGTCAGAGGGAGAGAGGGAGAAGGGTCACTTGAGATTCTCATTAAATTCCTCTACAGATTTTGATTAGAGTGAATGCGATGAGGGCAAATGCACCAGTGAGGAGTATGTATGGAATGATGAGAAAAATGAAGGCCCTGGACAGTTGGCATAGTGGATAGAGCGCTGGCCCTGCATGCGGAAGTCCTGGGCTTGATCCCCCATAAGGGCACACATGAGAAGTGACTATTTGCTTCTCTTCCCCTCCCTCTCTCTCCCTTCTCTCTCTCTTCTCTCGTAGCCAGTGGCTCAGTTGGGTAGAGCATCGGCCTCAGGTGCTGAGGATAGCTCAGGTGATTCAAACATCAGCCCAGACAGAGGTTGCCAGGTGGATCTTGGTCAGGGCGCATGCAGGAGTCTATCTGTTTCCTCTCCTTCCACTTAAAAATAAATAAATAGAGAAGAAAAAAGAAGCAGGTCAGGCAGGCATCTGAAAAAATTACCCAAGAAATTATAGCTTAAAAGAGAATAAATCTGAAAGAATGAACTGGTCTAGGCATTGGATATCTGAATTCTGTCGCTGAGTCTGCCACTAAATATATCGTTGGGCAGGTTGCTCAGCCTCTCTGGTTGTCATTGTCCTGTTTTCTTGTTTGTAAAGTGGGAGCACTCGCAGCCACTTCATAAGGTTGTTGTGCCTGGCAATGTGGAAAGCTCTTGTCACAGGGCCTGTCTCAGACTAGTGTCCAAGGAATGAAAGCTATTTTTTTAATTGCATGCCAACTGTTATGTAAGAGGAGAACAATGATATCATCCCACACTCTGTGCAGGAACTCTGTCTCCTCACAAGTGGTTTTCAAAGGTCAATTTGCAGGTGGGAAAGAAGCCAAGGGCATGGTACAAAGTCACCATTAGCCAAGGACCTCACCTCCCTTCTCAGTTCATCCTTCCCCAGGGCTTGGACGCTGTCCAGATGTAGGTCAAGTAAACAGGCAACTGTTTAACAGAGAGAAGGAGGGTGCATGAGTTTTGATCAACAGGGGAAGACATAGGAAACCCCACTTTTCAAATATAAAGTATCCAGTGTAACTAAGAGGAACTGAGCCTTCAATGATATGAATCACCATGTAGGGATGTTGTTAAGAAAGAGAAAAGCTGACGTACTTTGAGGTTGAGCATGGAGATGGGAGGAAGTTGTGGGGGTAGCTGAAATTTTGCTCTTTGCTGCAGTGTATTCTTGGACAAATTACCATTTTCTGTAAAATCAGGAGGCTGGATTCTATTTTTGCTTCCCAAGGGTGGTCTGTGTACTACTGGTGGAACAGACAGTGAGCTCATGGGGTGCAGGGGTGAGCATTTGACATTTTAATGGTCATGTATTTGATGTATGGAGTATTAGGGAAAATGACTAGCAATCACTTTCATGATTTCATAAATATGATTGTTGAGGATAATAAGGCTGGTGTAAGATTTAGTTCATTTTTTAAAAAGTGAGTCAATTCATATAAAATAAAGATGGTATGCAGAAATGGCAAATACTGTGAAGGTGATAAATTGAAACATCAGATGTGGGGTAGACAGACTAACAGCCCCCCACCCCCAAGACGTCCATGTCCTCATCCCCAGAACTTGTGGATGTTACCTTACTGGGCAAAATGGACTTTGCAGGTGTGATGAAGTTAAGGATTTTGAGATGAGGAGATTATTCTGTTGAGAAAAAACTCTGACCTCCTTCCTGCCTAGAAGGCACAGGCCAGGCTGCAGGCATTCTGGGAGGCCAAAAGGGGGAGGAAGCTGGTGTTTCATCATTTATTTAAAATTTTTTTTTAAAGATTTTATTTATTGATTTTAGAGCAAGAAGAGAGAGTGAGAGAAAGCAGGTGAGGAGCGGGAAGCATCAATTCGTAGTAGTTGCCTCTCGTATGTGTCTTGACCGGGCCAGCCCAGGGTTTTGAACTGTCGACCTCAGCATTCTAGGCTGATGCTTTATCCACTGCGCCACCGTGGGTCAGGCTGGTGTCTCATCATTTAATATGTAACCTTTGAAGAATTCCCCCTCCTTCTACCCTGCTTCCCTTTGTAATGGAGTGATTTAAAATTTTATTTTATTTTAATTTTATTCATTTTAGAGAGGAGACAGAGAGAGAGAGAGAGAGAGAGAGGGAGAGAAAGGGGGGTGGAGCTGGAAGCATCAACTCCCATATGAGCCTTGACCAGACCAGTACAGGGTTTTGAACTGGCGACCTCAGTGTTCCCAGGTTGATGCTTTATCCACTGCGCCACCACAGGTCAGGCTGTAATGGAGTGATTTACCCTTGCCCTCTGTTGTGCCCAGTTTCCCCAGGTCTAGAGCTTCTCTGGTTTAGTTTTTCCAGAGAATAAGCCTAATTCTTGTAGCCTGCAGGGCTGGATTATCTGGCTGGGCCCAGTGTAATCCGGAGGGTCTTTATGGGGGTGGGGGGCAGGAGAGCCCAAGTCAGAGAAGGCAGCGTGGTAACAGAAGCAGTTACTGGAGTGAGGCAAGCACGAGAGAAGCAACACCACAAACTGCAGAGGCTGGAAATGGCAAGGGGCAGGGTTTCCCTACGAGCTCCCAGATGTAAACAGCCAACACGTTGACGTTTGCTCGGTCTCGGTCTCGTTGTGGACATCTGACGCTGAGCTTGTGGGGAAGTGTGATGGCAGCCGAGGGAAAGGAATACACCAGACGCTAGAGGCACTTGAAGTTGGTGCATTCCGTGTATTCAGCAAATCCCAGGGCACAGGGAAGGAACACTGGCATGAATAAGACTGGCCTTAGTCACCTACCCCCCACCTATCTAGGAGAGGGCTGACCCTGCCATCAAGTCCTTGAGCAAACTGGCCTAGGAGAGGCACAGCCCTTAGGGACCCAGGGTGCTTGGCATCTAGATGACAGCATGGATTCTGACTGATGGGAACTGGTTCAACCTGCTCATTTTACAGTTGAAGAAACTGAGGCTCAGAGAAGGGAAGTACTGAACAAAATCGCCTGTGCCTTGGGGCTGACTTGTTGAGTTCCTAAGGTGGGGGGAGGAAGAGGAGCAGGCACAGGCAGGAGGGGGTTCTCATACCCGGGTGGGCGGAGCGCCCTGCGGAGGGGCGGGGCCTGCACCTCTGCTGGGAGGAGGGCGGGTCTTGCCACCTTTGATTACCTTCTCTGTGTCCAGACCTCTTGCTTTCACACTGCTTCCTCTAATATCTCGGATCGGGGCCGTAATAACCGGCCTGCTCACACTTGGCTTTAGAAAACTGTTGAAACGGCAACCTGCCTGGAGGAAGGGACCCTCGCTGCCCTCCTATCCTGACTTCAGCACTTGAGTAGTCTTCTCTTCTGCCTGGCCTGCTCTCCAAAGGGACACACATTTTATTTTCACAGAAAAGACGTTTCTCCTGGGATTATCAGGAAACCTAGATGTTTCATTCCTGCATTTCAGCCTTTATGAATCAGAATCGGCTTCTGTGGGATGGACACTCCTGAATAAAGCCCAATCTTCAGATTTTAAGCAGAAAACATTTTCCATATAAAGGCCACAAGACCTCCTTGTTGTGATTCTTCAAAGTGGACCTCAGGACCCGTGTTGTATTATACAGGAATTAATAACAACTAGTATGATGCTTCCTCTGAGATCCTATGGACTGTTCTTTACCATATTAGGATGTAATTATATATGGTCACAGTATTGTTCCCCTTGAGACAATGGTCACCAGATAAGTCACCTCCCAGAGCAGAAATCCTTCCATATAGTTGATATTCCAGGTAGCCCTACCAAAGTCCCAAATAGCCTTATATTGTCAGTTAACAGGTGTTTAGAGAATGTGAAGTTGAAAAAATTGTAGGGTGGAAATGTCACATCTGTAGAACTTGCACATACAGGGTGGGCAAACGTTGGTTTATAGTTGTGAGTACGTAAAACACAGAGTCTACATTTGTATTATTACTTATTCATTATTGTATTGTTTTCCATATGAACAACTGTAGACCTATTTTTGCTCCACCCTGTATATGTCTACAGGAGGACGTAGCATCAGATTGTGCTAATTAGGGAGTGAACACCTAAGGAATTAATTCCACAGAATTGGGAACCCTCCTGTTGAAGCTCACTGATAACCAGAGTGTCCATGTCACCCTGTACATTCTGGAGTGAGACTTGGCTGAAAGCCTGGATTTCAAAAAGATCCAAAAGCCACACAAAAAGTACTTTGCAAAAAATTTTGAGGAAATCATCTTGTTTTGTTCAATTTGGGTGCATTCCTGTTTCTTCAGGTAAATTCCTCGGAGAGGCTGAGTCACAGGGGCTGCGCGTGTTCAGGGTGTGGGTTCGCACAGCTGAACTGCCCATCAGGAAAACTCACAGCTGGTGCCATTATAGGGCAGTGCTGCTTTCTCCGTGCCTGGGCTTCGATGCAGGAAAGAAAAAGCAGCATCAGCAGAGGGGAGCAATGAAACCATGTACTTACTGGCCAAAATACTAATGTTTCTATATCTTGTTTCCCTTCTATTTCCACTCTTTTCTGTAAGCTTGATTTGTTAACAGTTCTATTTCTGGGGCTGAGAACAGTGTAAGACACTCAGTTGTATTTGCTGCAAGGTTGAATACATGGCCTTTCAGTCCTGGTAACTCTGACTCATTGGCTTACCTGGTGGTGGGAATTGGGCTGAAACTGCCTGATGCAATCAGCTCAGGTGGGTAAGAAACATTCCATGTCCGCGAAGCCCTGTCATTTCATTCGCGTGGTTTGGGAGTGGCTAAAACTGGTGCCACCTTGTCTGAGTAAAGGTAGCGGGCAGGTACTGCTTTTGTTCAGAGATAGTGGCGCTGTTTCTGTGGGTGTGATGCCAACAGCCCTTGGGGTTGCCAGGTGTGAACCAAATTAGCAATTAAGAGTGTGGTGCAATCCTTTTTTGTGGAGGAAGCTGTCACTCTGCGGAGTGGGTAGTGACCGTCAGGGGGCTAGGGCTGACAGTGGAGACTGAAGTTTGGGGGAGTGGAGGCCTGGAAGCCAGGAAGACCTCCCACAGTGCGCAGACACTTCCTGAGCAAGATGCCCACAGTTCAGGTAGGTTGCTGGGGACGAAACTGGGCAGCACCAAGAACTGCACAGGAGCAAGGCAGGATATCCTGCTCCATCAGGAGGGAACAGAAGGCTAAGCAGAGACTCTTAAAGCCTCAGTTTACCCCCCTGCACGAGGAAGAGGGCCCTTTCTTTCCACGTACCAGCAACCAGGGCACGACCCTAATGGCATTCTGTAAGCCACCTAGCAAGTCATTCACTCAACATTTAGTGAATGCCCACTGTGTGCCAGGCACAGTGACGGAGAGTAAGGTAAACTTCTCCATTTAAGGCACCTGCACACACTTTTTCCTTCGTAATTTCACATCTCTGTTGTATTGATAGAGCAGCCCTGCCTGGGCATACCTCAGAGAGAGTGTGGGTTCGCTTTCCAACCATCACAATAAAACATGTCATAATCTTTTTTGCTGGTGGAGGGTCTTGCCTTCAATTGGTAAGTGAGCAACACCTGTGAAGTCAACAGAGCAAAGCACAATGAAATACGCTGTCCCTGTATTTTTTTTTTAAATTTTTAAATTTATTTATTCATTTTTAGAGAGGAAACACAGAGTGGGAGAGAGAGAGAGAGAGAAAGAGAGAAAGGGGAGAGGAGCTGGAAGCATCAACTCCCATATGTGCCTTGACCAGACCAGTGCAGCGTTTTGAACTGGCGACCTCAGTGTTCCCAGGTCGATGCTTTATCCACTGCGCCACCACAGGTCAGGCTGTCCCTGTATTTTAACAGCCCGGACAATTTTATGGAGGAAAGGAATGCCATGAACACGAAGCTCTATTTTTACCCAGGGAGCAGTCCCTGCCACACCTGATCCTCTTACCCTGGTTATGACCTGGTAAGACCTGATGTGTCTATTTGCTTGTTGTCTGTCTTCCCCATTACAATATAAGCTCCACTGGAATGGAGTTGGGGTGGGGTATGCCTTTTATAGTTATGTGGTTGAATCCCGAAGGCCTAGAACAGAGCAACACTAAACTCATAGCTGATGAATAAGGCTCTTCTCGCTTTGTAAAACCATTTATCATCTAGGTTAAAAACCCTATTATTACTGTTTTTTCTTCTTTTCCAAGTGAGAGGAGGGGAGATAGAGAGAAGACTTCCACATGCGCTCTGACTGGGTTCCAGCTGGCAACCCCTATCTGGGGCTGAGTCTCTGTCCATCTGGGGCCATTCTTGCAACTGAGCTATTTTTAGTGCCTGAGGTAGAGGTTCCTTGGAGCCATCCTCAGTGCCCAGGGCCGATGTGCTCGAACCAATAGAGACATGGCTGTGGGAGAAGAGAGAGAGAGAAAGAGAGAGAGGGGGGGGGAGGGGAAAGGGTAGGGAAGCAGATGGTCGCTTCTCTGGTGTGCCCTGACTGGGAATCAAACCTGGGACATCCACATGCTGGGTCAACACTCAACCACTAAGAAAACAGGCCAGGGACTAATATTACCATTTTTTATTTCAAAAGTAAATGATATATTGCTTTGGGGATTGTAGGAGCTATAAAGTAGTTTAAAATTTGGACTAGAAAAAAGTCATAATTTCCCACAACCCAAATCCCAGTTCCTTTGTCACCTGGCCTTACCTAAGTTCAGCTTTTAATACCAGTGAAAAATCTTCTTTCTCTATAGTAATTTTTCTCAGAATTTGGGGCACTTCCCAGAAAGTGCTGTCAGGCTTGCATTTGGAGTCATAGCCACTAGATCACTGATTCATTCTTTCATTTTCATTGAAGCATTATTACCAAAAAAAAAAAAAAAAGTGTTTGCTAAGTCCCTCTTGCTGGGGGATATTAAAACAATCAACATCGTCTCTGCATTCAACGAGCTTTGGTTCCTTGGGGGAGCTCAGACACCTCCGTGTGTTCAGTAAGTCTCCTGTGAACTATGCAGAGCTCTACTTGAGCTCAGAGGAAGGAGCGCTTACTTTGGTATTGGGGAAGGCTTCCCGGAGGAGGGAGCATATGAATGGGACTTCAAAAAGCAGGGAGAGGCCTGACCTGTGGTGGCGCAGTGGATAAAGCGTCGACCTGGGAACACTGAGGTCGCCAGTTCAAAACTCTGCACTGGTCTGGTCAAGGCACATATGGGAGTTGATGCTTCCAGCTCCTCCCCCCTTTCTCTCTTTCTTTCTCCCTCTCTCACTCTGTGTCTCCTCTCTAAAATGAATAGATAAAAAAAAAAGAATTAAAAAAAAAAAAAAAAAAAAAAAGCAGGGAGAAAGGCAGGTTGGCCAAACTTAAGGAGCAGCTGTTGTGCACAGGACAATGGAGGTCAGAAAAAGGGCCAGAGAGGAAGGGGACTGTCTATTTGGGGCAGGCGGTAGAGGATCTGTTCAGACCCACATGGGTGAACTATAAGGAGACTGTAGCAGTGGGTTGGAGTTGCTTCGGGAGGGCCTTGAATGCCAGACTCTGTGGTTTTCCTTGACCACAAAGGCAACAGGATGCCAAAAACAGTTTTAGGGCCAGTGAGGATCTGTACAGTGGGATTTTAGAAAGATTATTTTGATGGCTCTGTGGACGGCTGGGCTGGAACAAGAAGAAATTTGAGGAAGACGTGTTGGGAAGGGAGGGACAGATAGGAGACTGAACTGGGAGGTACAGAAGAAAAGTACTGGGAAATGGGTTCATTTGAGAACATTTACGATGGGAAAGTCTTTTGGGCTTGATGACCACGTGAGTGAAACGTTGGCCGAGGAAGGGGATAATTAGGGTGATTTCATGCCTTCGTGACAAGGGGAGTGAGTGCTATTTGCAGAAACATAAAAATTGTTTGGAAATTCCAAATGGGAAAAAATGAGCATCTGTTTGGGGGCTTAGACATGAAGAGCTGGGGGTGGTGGTGGGACATCTGGTGGACACACCAGAAGGCCATTAGCAACCAACCAGCCATTGGGAGTCCCTTGCCCTGTTTGATCTATGCTCCTAAAGCTTAGCAGAAAATATTGGCCAAAAAAATATGGAGAGATTAGGTTGAACTAAATGTGTGATTTCAAGGTGTATGCTCATCTGGTTCAATAGAATGACATATGCCCCATTTCTCAGGGTGTCCATGGCAGGCCTGTGTGCACTGCATCGCCTTTTGTGAGTACACAACGTGGCTGGAGTCCAGCTTCCTCATTAGGCAGCGGGTCAAACCCCACCTCCCCCAGTGGTGGAACCCTGGCCTCTGTTTCTCAAGTCTCAGTTTGTGACAGCATGCTTCTGTGTGCTCTCAGGGACTGTGACACTGACCTCTTGACTTTATCCAAAAAAGACCCTATACTGGGACTCATGCCTCAGCAAACCCCTTCCGAATGGTTTATGAAGGCAGAGGGTGGGATAACCATCACTCACCTTTTCTACCTTCACAAAGCTGATTTTGTAACCTCTGTTCCCCTTAGAGGCTGCCTTCAGTCTTTCCTTCCATTTTATCTTCCCTGGGTGGACATACCGGAAGCAGGGAGTGGGGCAAAGAGTGCTGAGAAAGCTCAACCAACGCAGAGGAAAGAGCTTAGCATGGGGCTTTGATATGTCTCAGAGCGCTGCCAAGCAAAGCCCATTCATTAAGATAGGGCCATCATATCAGCCCTGACAAACACCAGTGCTGGGTCCAGGCTGGCTGGGATGGGTGGTGGACTGGAAGATGACGCTAACATTTTCTGCAAGGCTTGACCTGCCTGTAGATGACTCAGTCTGTTTCCAAGGACTTCAGCCACAAGGCAGCGACAAGAGTTGCAGCCTTTAATTTCTTCCTCTTGGGATGGAACTGTCCTGTCTTGACACTAGGCCCGCAGGAAGGCCTCCCTGCCTAATTACCTCTCTGCCCGTGATCTCATGAGCCAGAACACAGCTTCAGTCTGGGAAGCAGAGCCCTGGAACCTCAAAGAGCATCCATGATGTCCCAGGTCACCAGGGTTGGACTATGACCTTGCTTGGGGTTTAAAACTCCACCTCCTCAGTTTTTCAACATAAAATAATGAAGAAAATAATTTCAGCCTCACATGTTGCTTGTGAGATTGGGGGAGGTAACTTATTAAATTGATAAGAACAGATACTACACTTGATCTTAGCCAAAAGTCCGAGAAGCGATGGGGGAGGTAAGTTATGTAAAACACTTAGTATTACGCTCTAGCCAGGTAATCGCTCGTTATTACTATCAGTCCTCCTTCTTGAGCAGCAGTATAGTAGTGACTAATAGTGTGCTTTCTGGCATTAGACAGTCCAGACTAGGTAAGTTTGAATCTTGGGTCCTGTTTTTTTGCTCGTTGAGTGATCCTGGGCAACTTTATCTTGTTGAGTCTCAGTTTCCTCATTTATAAAATGGGAATAATAACAGGACCTATCTCACAGGGTCACTGTGAGGACGAAACTATGCAAACCAAACATTTAGCACAATTGCCAGTACATACACATGACACAGCTGAAGTGAACCACTCATTATTCTTATCATGATCTTTTCAACCCTATATCCTTCAGAGTCTAGCTCAAGGTGCCACCCTGCCCACAAACACCATTAATGACTTCTCTGATCTTCATTGATTTGGATACCTCTTACAATCCATTTTGTCTCATTTCTGTTTATGACCATGTCTTCAAAAAGACAACTGGATCTCCCAGGCTCACCTTGCTCTCACCCTGAGGCCTGTCTTATACATCATCATTGTATCCAAAAACACCACAAATTCAATCCCAAGAGAACTGACATCAGAGAGGTGCATTGCACATTACACAGCAAAAGTTGCTAAAATGTTTTAAATACAGCTCTATTACTTCCAATTTCCACTTCCCTTTCTGAGCTATCCACCCCCCCTTCTTTCTCTAAGTCCCGCAGGAGGAATATGTATTGTATATCAAATGGACTTCATTCCTTGGGGGCTCCAGGGGGCTGAACAAAAACACATTTATATAAATATTTGCTTATATATGTATAAAGAGTATATACATGTATATATTTATATTCCCGTTGTGCCCTCAAGGAATCCATTCATTCGACAAATAGCTGAGTGCCCACTTTATTTTTGGACCAAGGTATCAGGATAAGAAAAGCATTAAGAAGAGGTTCTAGCTCTCGTGAAACTTACATCTTAATTGAGGAACACAAGAAGAAATATGAGAATTCAGCCACAGGAAGTGCCCTTAAAACATCATTGGTCTTGGTGTGAGTGATGAGGGGGACCAGAATACCCCTGGTTTCTACCGGGTGGTCGGAGCAGACTGGGAGGTGAGATCTGAGCCAAGATTCACTGCGTAAACGGGAAGAGTAGACACTTTAAGGACCCTGTTGGCTGAAAAACTGGGAGGCTGTGTTTCACCCATGGTGGCGACACTCCCCAAACAGCAGAGCGTTTTGGGAGGACACAGAATGCAGAGCCCTCGCTCACCGCGGCGTACGGAGCTCGCCGCCAGACTGACGTCAGCACGCTGGCTGGCCTGGTCCCCTGTGACGCCATCCCTCCCACAGCCCCGCCCCGGCGGCCGCACGCCGGCGCGCGCATGCGCCGAACCCCACCCCGTGCGTCACAGAATGGCCTCGGACACCCGGGCGGCCCCTGACGTGTCGGGGAGGAGTCGAGCGCGGAGGGACGCGGAGTGGAGCTCAGGGCTGCGGAGGGGACCGGAGCCGAGCTGTGGGGCGGCGGGCTGGTCAGGCCGGCGGAGTGGAGACGTCGGTCGGGTGGCTGCGAACATGCGCTTTTAGACATTGAAGGTGAGCGTGCGGTGCCGGCCGCTCCGAGGGGGCCGGGCCGGGCCGGGCTGGGCCCGCGGCGCCGAGGCCTGCCCCTGGGGAAGCTGCGGGGTCCTGGAGCTGTCTGCGGGCCCCCGGGACGAACCTGGGCTGGGTTCTGGGGCGGCCTGCCTCGGGGCAACTGTTCCAACCGTTCCAACTGACCCTCCTCCCGCTGGCTGCCCTGGTCCGAGGTGTGGTCCACTAGGACCGCCTGCATGGGAGCGAGCGAGCCCGGAGGCCTTCGGAAGATGTGCCCGCGGTCGGGGGTGGGGTGAGGGGTGGCGTGGACGGAGACCGGGACGTGGCACCGTGGACCTGGGCGCTGGTGGTGCAAGGAGTGGCTCTTGGAGTGGCAGCCAGACCGAGCGTGCCCGACCTTCTCCCCGCCCCTACCCCCTGAAAGCCCTGCGGCTGGAGGGGCTGCTCAGCGCCGGCTTGCATTGGAGCTCGCTGCGCTTCACCCGTGGGGGCGAGATCAGAAGCAGTCACCCCTTTTGGACTTCAGAGAAGTGTCACCAGACGGGTTTGGGTTGCTTGTGCTCGCCTCTTTTTTTTTTTTTAACTAGCAAGCAGCGAAGTAACCCCTTTAAGTTTTGCGAAGCAAGGGAAGGAAAGTCCTTTCACAACAGCGTCTTCCCACGTTTTAGAATACCTGCTGTCTCTTCTAAACCTCATCCTCTGATGGCTGTTCCCGATTGTTATCGCCACGTGACGGATCGGGAAATTGAGCCTGGGTGGGGTGTAAGTTATTAAGTGATTTATACTATGGATTCTACCAACTTGTGAGTGGGTTCTCTTGGTTCAGAATTTACGCCTCTAGGCTCAGAGTTAAGGGATTTTGGGGGGTGGGATTTTTATACTCTTCTTAGCTAGAAAGCAAAGGAGAAAATTTGACTTGCCAAAAATATACCAGAAGGTAGTAGAAGACTTATTCAAATATGTATATTTGAGCAGACACACCAAAGATAAGAACTGCTACTCAATTCCAAGAAGGATCCTACTCTGAAACATGGTTGCTGGTTAATTGATGACAAATTGTGTCCTTAATCCATTACGAAATAGGGTAATGACTCTACTGAATCGTGAACTTGTTGGTATCATATTAAGTCATGGGTTAAAGAGAAAAAGTAAAGGGGAACTGAATAAGATATCTTACTGAATTTTTATTAATACTTAAAATTGGAGAGCATAAGGAACAGAAAAAACTTGGCTAGCCCTGGTTAGAGGTTGACCTTGTCCAGACAGAAGTTGCTAAATAGAACAAAGCTGTTTTTCAAAATTTTTGTTTTAACTCTTAAATTGAAGTTGGATAAAGAAGACTTAAAATATGTAGAAACCTCAAAAAAAAAAAAAAAGTAGAAACCTCAGTGGGAACTTAGAGCTTGCTTTCATGACATCTGCAAAACTTTTATTCTCATTTTTAACCATGTTGAGGTAAATTTGGTTACTTAAAGCTTAAAATTACTTCTGATGCACATTTCTGAGCATTTCATAAGCAGACAAAAGAAGTTTGATAGGACCAAAAGAGAGTTCTTATTTATGATTGACTTTGAAAAGCTAAACATTCTGTAAATGTCACCTTTGGGAGAAGTGGAAGAATTTTGGTAAAAAGGCATGTATTACTGCACAGCAGCGATTTTTAACCCGTGTGCTGCAAGCATTTTTAGCACTGACCTCTTTTCCTTTAGAGTGTCAAATAAAAAAATGAGAACAGTCAACACAGCCATAGCTATTGGTATGAATGAATCAAAATACCTATTTTATTTTGTCATATAGGCAAAAAGTATATTTTCTGGTGTTGTAGAATTTTAGTACAAGTTTATGTGTGCCACGAGATGAAAAAGGTTGAAAATCGCTGACCTACAGTGAGGTCCAAAAGAACTTACAGCTTCATTAGTGAATTCTACAACTAGTAACAAGACAATATCATATAAAATGGATTATCTTACCATTGCACAGAGAGTAGTTTCTTTGTAAATACAGTATTTTGAACAGGCGTTTTATACCCAAATGAGTTGATCTTTCATTTGCTAGATACCTGAAGGTCATATACAGTATGATAATAACCCATATAGAAGTTGTCATACTTTAGAGATTCATAATTCCATCCATATGAGAAATGGTACTGAGGGAATTTTTGGGCTACAGAGGAGAGAATATAATTACCTGCCTTCAGTTTCAGCTACAGAAGATTATAGATGTATCAAGAAAACTTTTTAAAGCAGTCTAGTTTTCTACTTGATTAACTTTTATAGCCTTAGGAGCTCTGGTTACATAGTTTCAAATAACAGTGTTCACCCACTGTAACTTGAAGCAAACTGAACAGACTTTGCAGCCCCTGAAAAGGTCTTGAATATCCACAGCAGTAGCAAACTTTTGTCATTTGTAAAAAAGTAAATTTTTAGAAAATGTAAGTCTGGTGAATAAAATTGGAGTAACAAGGATGAATATTCTCAGTTAAGGAAGCCATAAAAATGAGGTGGGACCGTATAACTTTTTGTTTAGTCTTTAATCTGGCTGTTCAAGACTTCCAGAAAAGGTTGAGAAGTGTTTTCAGCAATGGTGGTATCACTGGAATATGCATATAATTTCCGGAAGTGATTGATTTTAAGGGATTATTTATATGTTATAAAATTTGAAACTTTATTTCCTCTTAGAAGTGTTTTATTAAAAAAAAAAACCCAAAAGGTTTGGACCTTAAAGTGAGTATCAACTCTTATTGGGATAGCACTTGAATGCAAGCCTAGAAAAGGCAAAGTCATAGCTGAACTGATCTGTCAAAGTAAGCAGCCGTTCTCAATGTGACAGTGTCCCCCATGTTAGTAACTAGGTTAATGGCTTCTCTAATGGCTAGATTACAGGACCCAGCATGATAGTGCACGTTCCCTGGTGAGGTACTGCAGACCTGTGTATGCAAACATCCACCATTTAAACGTTCAGTAATTACAAAGCATCGTTTAAAACCATGTCAGCAGAATAAATGAAAAATACTGCGTTTCTGTGGCCTGTTTTGCCTTGAACTGGCTTGGAGTACTGTTCGTGACAAAGAAAACATAGTAGTTAATTAAGTGCCACTACGAGCTCCTTAGAATTTCGTATTCCCCGTCTTCAAGCCTCAGCACCTTTGCAGCAGCAGTAATGGGATTCTTCATTATCATCACCACTGTCATGGGATCAACACCGCCAGGGACTGGAGTGATGTAACCAGCTTTCTTCTGCACTCTGTCAGAATCCACGTCTCTGACCAGCTTCAGCTCAGCAGTGATGGGATCTTGACTTTTTATTCCCACGTCAAGGATGATTGCTCCTTCCTTGACCATCTCTGCAGTGGTCAGATTTGGAATGCCTTCATTGGAGACCACAATATCTGTAAGAATTGGGTTTCTTCAGCTGCTCTTTGGGAGTGTGTGGACATATTGAAACAACGATACCAGGACATTCCCTCTGCTTCATTCATGTGTAGTAACATTGCAATCGGCATTCCAACATATTTTGACCTTCTAGCTAGCTACAACTGCATTCTTCCCTAGGGTTGGAACGCTAGTTCTCTTAATTTCCCACATACCCCTCGGGCAGCTGGTAGCATGGAGTAAATACTGGGCCAGACACATTCGCCCTGCCTTAATTCCATGAACGCCAGCAACCTCCTTGTCTGGTTAAGCAGCAGGGAAGATTTTCCATCGGTGTGCTCCCGAAGCAGCCGCTGAACCAGGAGGCCAGCTACATTATCATCATTACTGTTTATTGATCAAATTCAGAAGTGGTTATGTTACTCTGCGATTGAAGATGCTTTCACAGGAGTCTCCCTGTTGATTCCCATGTCAGCAGCGGCCGTGCTTCTGTTGGGGATGTAGGGGGGACTTGAAGGATGCTCCCTGAGCAGCACTGTGCTCAGGCGTGGCTGTTTGTTGCCTGATGCCACCCCCTCTTCCACCTCCTGCCACACTTCCTGCTTGTTCTGCTTGGCAAGTCTCCTTCCAGAGTGACAGTGGCTTCATTTCGAATTGCTGGGAGGTGGAAGGGATGGTGGTGGAGGCGGCAGTTCTGTGTGGGCCTGGGCAGGTGGGTGGCCGGCGTGGACACGAGGGAGGCAGCAGTCCTTGCCCATGCTGATACTGGCGCTGAGAGAGCCCAAAGCACGTTTATTTTGGGTTCAGATCTGAAAGGTCCACTACTGAACTGCCAGTTTATAATTTAATGAAATTTATCTGCCCATACTATGTGCCAAGCCCTGTACTAAGTACCTTACAAATATTAACTCACTTAAATCTTCATTGCCCTGTACTAAGTACCTTACAAATATTAACTCACTTAAATCTTCATTGCCACCCTATTTTAGTTATTAGCCTCATTTTTCAGATGAGGAAGGAGGGCACTGAGTGGTTAAGTAATGTGCCCAAGGTCAAATAGTGAGGAGGGCAGTCCGGCTGGGTCAAACCCAGGCTGTTGGGCTCCATCCAGGGTCTCGGTTCTTAACCTCTATGTTGTGCTGCTCCTACCACTTGTTCCCTGGTTAACTGTTATTAATTTGTTTATTCTGGAAAAGAGGGTGGTCATTTTAGTGATAGGTTTCTGGCGTAGGTATAATACTGTTTCAGCGGCCAGTAAGCAAGTTGTAAAAGTAGCCTGCGAACTAGAAAAATTGTCAACATTCAGTCCATGTAAGATTCGGCAAGAAAATAAGAGAAGTGTGTATGAAAAAAACATTTAAATAATTTAGCTAGAGTTTGACACTACACTAAGTCGTTAATAAAGAGGATACAAGAAATAGAACCAGGTTCATACATAAAAGGATATTTAAAACCTGAGTCCCTAGGACACTCTAATGGGAAAGTTGGTAGTGGTATTAAGAATATGGCCCTATTCAAGAAGCGGAAATCAGGGACAAATGGATACTTTGTAGTACAGTAAGAGGTGTGAACAATGAGATTCCTCAGGGAATAATATCAGCTAAACTCTCTTCATAGTAATATCTGCTGGTTGGTCCTCTGATACTGTAATAATGGATCAAAAACAATCCTAACTCTATTTTTTTTTTTTTTTATACAGAGACAGAGAGAGAGTCAGAGGGATAGATAGGGACAGACAGACAGGAACAGAGAGAGATGAGAAGCATCAATCATTAGTTTTTCGTTGTGACACCTTAGTTGTTCATTGACTGCTTTCTCACATGTGCCTTGACCGCAGGCCTTCAGCAGACCGAGTAACCCCTTGTCCAAGCCAGCGACCTTGTGTCCAAGCTGGTGAACTTTGCTCAAGCCAGATGAGCCCGCGCTCAAGCTGGTGAGCTCGGGGTCTTGAACCTGGGTCCTCCGCATCCTAATCTGATGCTCTATCCACTGCGCCACTGTCTGATCAGGCAACCCTAACCCTATTTGTAGAAAGATTGACTCCATATTGAAATATATTCAAATAAATATTAAATTAGTCATTATGGCCTTCCATAAGGACACTGGCCCATGAACCATACAATCACTAATAACAGGAGGCGTACTGAAAACCTAAAAGGAAAAGTCCCCTACCCATAAATAAAATGTTTAAATACTGACATATTACCACTCAACTCCAGAAAGGTACATATGTAATCCAGAGCAGGTCCAAAGCATAATTGTGAAAATATTTAAGGGACTGAGATGGCTGCTAACTGAATATAAACTAAAAAGATACATATTCACTTTAAGAAGACCAAGGCTGAGCAGTATTATCAAAGTCTACAAAATTTGAAAGGTATAAAAAAGAATACAGGTTTGTTCAAAAATTCTAGACCCTTTCAGGGCAACAATACACAAAACTTACGGTATATTTAAACCAAAAGTAGGATATTCACTGATGGCTGTAACATTATGGAACTTACCTCAATTGCACTGAATAATATAAAATCAGTAAATTAAAAATTTGACTTGAAATCTTTAAAAAAAATTATTTATAGCCTGACCAGGTGGTGGCGCAGTGGATAGAGCATCAGACTGGGATGTGGAGGACCCAGGTTCGAGACCCCGAGGTCGCCAGCTTGAACACGGGCTCATCTGGTTTGAGCAAAGCTCACCAGCTTGGACCCAAGGTCACTGGCTTGAGCAAGGAGTCACTTGGTCTGCTGTAGCCCCTCGGTCAAAGCACATATGAGAAATCAATCAATTAACAACTAAGGTGCTGCAATGAAGAATTGATGTTTCTCATCTCTCTCCCTTCCTGTCTGTTCCTATCTATTCCTCTCTCTGACTCTCTCTGTCTCTTACACACACACACACACACACACACACACACACACACACACAGGTTTATAAAAGTACTACTGAACTCAAGGGATTCCCTGCATGGGTGCTGTATTCAAGAATGAGATGTGGTTGTCACAAGGTAGTTTTATTTACTTGCAGCAAGTGAAGGAGATGAGACTCACAGCCAAAGCTCTGTCTCCCTGTCCCCCAGAAAAGTGGCTTAGCCATTGCTTATATATGTACACTGTATGGTCAGTGACATATTGATTTCTTCTTTGCAGTTGGCCCCACTTATCAGGTTGGATTCCCATCAAATTTATCCTGTTTACAGCTGCAACTACAAAATACTATGCTCTATTTTAACATTTAACAAGAAGTAACATTTAGAACTGCCTAGACCTTGAGACCCTTGTCCAGTTTAACATAAGGGTCAGAACTTTCTTCTACTGCATTTTGATTTCTCTGTAGCTTCTGCTGCTGTTTTACTTATCGACACAAGAGTTATGTACTTTTCCACGACCTCCGATTTATCTGGTTCCCAGTCATGGTATCATCTACACATTATGTGGGATTCCTCGCTTTTCCTGGAGTCATCCATCTGGCTGAGTTACTCTCTGGGTCTGCTGAACGAGGCTTCATCATTGGGACCTTTCTTCTTTGCAGTCCTGGGTTGGAGCCATCATTTCCTGTACCCTGTGCTGTCCTGGTCTTGGTTTGTCTCCTTTTTTGTAACTGTCTCAGGAAGTGTATAGGAGGTAACCCTCCTGAGTTCTTAGGTGAGAAAATATCCATTTCCTGAATTATGTTTCCTCTCAGTTCAGTAGGTCCTAGGATTTTCTTTTTTTAGTGAGATAGACAGGGAGGGAGAGATGAGAAGCATCAACTCATAGTTGTGGCACTTTTAGTTGTTCATTGATTGCTTTCACATACTGCTTTGACCTGGGAGCTCCAGCCTAGCTAGTGGCCACTTGCTCAAGCCCTTGACCTTGGTCTCTAGCCAGTGACCATGGGGTTGTATCTGTGATCCCATGCTCAAGCTGGTGACTTTGGGGTTTCAAACCTGGGTCCTCAGCTTCTCAGGTCAACCCTCTATCCACTGTGCCACTGCTTGGTCAGGCGGTCCTAGGACTTTCTTATTCATACTACTGGGTTTTCTCATTTGTCTGATGATTCTTGGTTGTCCATAATTAAGATTGAAATTTTAGGTAGCAAATGTGCTGTGATATATCTCCAAGGCTCTCCGCAGCAAATCCCATCAGCTCCCTATTCTTTGTTGTGGAATCTATACTGAACTTTATAAGTGACTCTGAATATGGCTTGGTATACATCACGCTGATAATTTTGTCTCGCTTAGAACAATAAGTTTTATAATCTTGATTTAATACATGGTGGTACATTGTGAAGTAGAAATAAACTACTCACAAATCTTTTTGCTTACTTCATCCTGAAATAAGCATTTAGATGTTAATGAAGCAAAGTGATACTTTGAAAGTAAAGAGGGAATAATGAAGGATTATAAATCAGTTCAAATATTTGTTGGATTTCTGGTGTGCTCCATGTTTCTAGTGATGCATTTATAAAGAAGACACTGGTCCTGCCCTCCAGGAACTAGCTGGAGAGACTTAACCTTTCATTTTTCTCTCTGTTTCCTGAGGGCAGAAAAGGCTTTCTGGAACAGATGGCAGCTATGTTTTAAAGTATAAATAGGACCTTTCCAAATAAATGTATAAGGAAGGAAGAGTCATTCCAGGTAGAGAAAACATTTAGAACTGAACCAGAATGGTGTATTAAGACAATTTTGAATAGGTTACTCTGTGGAGGGGATTGTAGAAGGTAAGACCCCTACAGAGCTTTGCTTCTTGAAGTTAGTTATGAATCTAGAGGGAGCGCAGTGTCTTTGGTATTTCTTCTGTCCTTGACAATTGTGAGTTTTAGGTAGTCAGTCCAAATGCAAGGTTAATTCAATAACTATTATTTTCTCCCCTCTCTGAACGCCTTGGGAGATGAACCAAGAGAAAGACACTGGCGTTGGAGGATTAGTGGATTTAATGGTGGAAGCTTTGGACTTGAAAGATAATTAACAAGAAGGTTTTAACTTCCGCCAAAATGCTGCGGGTATGGTGTTATCCCAGATTTTATACTTAGATTGCCATGTTCTCTGATAATTTATGTCTGTTTTTAATATTTTACAGGCTTTCTTAATCATGGATGGTGAAGATATACCAGATTTTTCAAATTTGAAGGAGGAAACTGCTTATTGGAAGGGCCTGTCCTTAAAGTATAAGCAAAGGTAACATTGAACAGCACCCTAGAGTAGGGGGGGCTTGGCATGCACCTTTTCTAGCATGTGCATTCATTTGTAACATAAAGCTAAAAGTAGAGTTTCAGATTTTAGATTTAGGCATAATATTGCTTGTATTTAAATAGTACAAAAATGATATAAATCCTGATATTACTGAAATTATTAAGGTAGTAAGAAAACAGTGTCATTTGTGACTCTCCCCCCGGTTGCTTACGTCCTTTTATGCTTGTCGCTGCCATTGGCCGTCCTTGGCCTGCTGCGTGTGTGCTGGCCCTGCCTCAGCACCTTGTTCTTGTGAAGTTTCCGATAGGCTGTCTGGGGCTTCCTGCCGCAGACGGGGATTCTCTTCAGGCAAGCGTTACCCATGTCTGGAGCCAGGAAAGTTTTGAGGAAGAGGGAAAGAGCACTTGACAAAATCTCAATTATCTTAATTAGCTGGGGAAACTTTTACATTATTGAGCACCAAAACTTGTCTTAAAATTTTTTAATGGAATTTTTAAAAAATATATATACATTTTCCTGCTTTGGTTAACAGAGTTTTCTAAGCCTTATCAAACCTTTTATTGCCGTTTCGTTGTTATTATGGAAGGCAGTTATAGAAGGTATGTGTCTGAGGGGTTCTTCCTTGTATTTCCATAGATGCCTGAGTAGGCTGGGGAGGCCGAGAGCCCCTTCTCAGAATAATGCTTTTAAATGTGTAGAATTAAATAATAGAATTACAAAGGACACCAATTATATCGAAGAACTTATCTACATATTAAACTAATGTATGGTAGACTAGTACATGCTTCTTTATTAACAAATTAAATGAGGAAAAGCTGGCAGTGTGTGTATAAAATATGCGTCCTTTTGGGGCCTAGAACTCATTTACTTATTTTTTTTGAATCTGTCATATTTTTGTTTTCTAATTTTTAAAAAGCTTTATATAGAAAGTTAAATGTAGTGGAGTGACATTGATCACTAAGAGCACAGAGGTCTCAGGTAAATATTTCTGTAGCATTTGAACTGTTGATTGTGTTGTGGGTGTAACCCATTCTCCTTGAGGTTCAAATATAGAGTAAGTAAGAGATGTAATACAGATTGTCGTTACCATTCAGCGTATCTTATTATAACATAGCATCTCGGCAAAAATTCTTGAATTGCTATAGAACGATCTCCAGGATGATCCTTATGGTTGCTACTATGACTCCTTTTTCCCCACTTTGTTTCTGATCAGCTTCCAGGAGGCTCGGGATGAGCTAGTTGAATTTCAGGAGGGAAGCAGAGAATTAGAAGCTGAGTTGGAGGCACAGTTAGTACAAGCTGAACAAAGGAATAGAGACTTGCAAGCTGATAACCAAAGACTAAAGTATGAAGTGGAGGCATTAAAGGTAATTGTGGCGGTGGCAGCTCTGGTGTCTAATGAACTGGGTCTCATTGAAATGAGAAATGTATTTTCTTTAAGGGGAGCTTAAGAGCAGCAGCTAACAGAATAATGTAAAAAGAGGCTTAAAGTGTATTTTTGACAAACTTTTCTTTCATGGAACCAAGAGAGAGGTGATTTAGAATTTAGGAGTTCACTTAGAAATTCTGGAGCTGTCAGTATTTTAGCTAACATGTTTCTAGCTATAATTTTGTAGTTCCTATAATTTTCAGAAGCTGCCTGATTATTTGTTTTGACACATTGCTTCATTCTGTGGCACTTTAAAATTATATCTATATGAAATATGCACATTTATTTTATTATTGTTTATAGTGTCTTTAGTTTTGGAGTTTGTTTGGATTTTAAAATTGCCTTCTCAAATTTTAGCCCTGGTCAGATAGCTCGGTTGGTTAGAGCATCGTCTCCAAGCGCAGAGGTTGCCGGTTCAATTCCTGGTAGGGCACATACAGGAACATATCGATGTTCCTGTCCCTCTCTCCACCCTCCTCTCTTGCTAAAATCAATAAATAAAAATAAAAAAAAACAAAGACATTTTCAGGAGTAAAAGGATTAGCTGTTTTGCTGCTCTTACCCCCTGCTTAGCCAAATGCTTTGAGACTTCAGCAGTTAGGTTTGGGGAAGGTGGGGTCGGCTGGGAAGGGGCGGGAATCTGAACTGTCAGTCTCCTTCCTTGTGCTGTGCCCACTCTGAGCTGCCTTCAGCCCGAGAACCCAGTTTTCCCCCCACGCTTGGGGCTTTTGAGGCAGTGGTTTCATTATTTTACTTCTTTTCCGAGAGATTATTACTAGCTATCTGAGAGGAGTATGGTTGACCATTTAAACTTTATATGAGTGAAGGCACTTGGAGTGAATGTGTAATTGTTTTTAAATACTGTAAAAAGGAGAAGAGGTACCATCAACTTGGTAGTGGGTGACTTCCTTGGATTTTTCCAACTCTTTACTTTGGGTTACATCTTTTATTAAAGAAAACTCTATTAATTTCTTTAATTATAGAGACATATATGTCAATGGCGATCCTTTTCTCTCTGCCCCCGCGCCTTCAGGAGAAGCTGGAACATCAGTATGCACAGAGCTACAAGCAGGTCTCCGTGTTGGAAGACGACCTGAGTCAGACGCGGGCCATTAAAGAGCAGCTGCACAAGTATGTGAGGGAGCTGGAGCAGGCCAACGACGACCTGGAGCGGGCCAAAAGGTGACTGCTGGCCGCCCGTCACAGGACCCGTATGGGTGGTTGGTGGTTGAAGTGTGTGCCACCTAGATCTCAGCCCCAGGACCCTTCCTTTTGGGGCTTATCCCATTGAAATGAACCAGAACCCTTCCCTCCCTCTGCAGTGCCCTTTCCAAGCTTTTCTGTTTCTCTCGGCTTTTCTCTGACACACTCACCCCGCTGTCCTTCCCTCTGTCCTCGGCGCCCACGCTTTCCGCAGGTCCTCGCATCTGATACCTGAATTCTGCAGTTACCTTCTAGCTAACCTGCCTATACGTTTTCACTCCTTTTATTCTCCTGTTTAGTACTGACTGACGAGTTTTCTCAAAATTGTTGCTTTCACTATGGCTTGGCTAAATATTACTGATTTTGGCTGGCTATTACTGTTGCCAAACTTTCATATATCTGTAACTTAGTTGTTTCTGAACCATTCCAAGTTTAATTCCTCTTTATTTCTGTTGCTTTATTATCTGGTAGTAGTTCTTTTATTAATATTTGAGTGACTCTTAAATGTCTGCCATGATACTAGAATTGAGGATACAAAGAGAAACAGGTTACTGCCCTTGGGTGTGACAGGCATGGACATTCCATATGATAAATACTTTAGTGAAAAGAACGTTTACGTTGCTCCAGGGTGCAGAGCAGGGAGCGGCTACAGTACCCTGGGAGGACTGGAGAAGCTGAACGTACGAGCAATAGAAGTTGACCAGGTGAAGAGAGATGCAGCGGTGGAGAGGCGGGAAAGGGAGTGAGGTCGCCATACTGCACGTTGACTGAAATGTACAGCCACCTGGCTGAACTAGATGACACTGGAAGCTGGTGAAGGCCAGCTTGTGAACAGCCTTGTGTGCAGTGTTTGATAGTCAGGCCATAGGCAGTGAGGGGCCTCCGTAAGAACTTTTTTAAACAAAGTAGTAATATCAGATTGTGATTTGAGAACATAATACCGAAGATTGAAATAGAGAGGAAGAGATGTAAAGACCATTTGGATTAATCCAGGTGATGGGTGGAGAATTGAGCCAGGACAGAAGATTGAAGGAGAGCAAATGGAATCGAAAGGCATTTAGATAGTTGGCAGGGCTTGGTAATACTGGACATGGCACGACAAGCCCTGACTTGGGTTAGGGGATTTCCTACCTGTAGCCGATAGCATCTGGCAAGTACACTGTGATGATTGTTGAATAAAGGAGTAAGATAAGAAATGCAGGTAGAAAAAAAGAGTTGGCAGGAAGAAAGTAAACACAAAGGTGGGCCTTTGTGTTTTAAACAAATTCTTAGTTAATTTTTACATGCTCTAAAACTACTGAAAAGTTATCCTGAGGATATATAAACTTGATTGTATTGTGTTAAAGTCCAGTGGGGAGATAGATATACATTGTACAATAAGTGGCCTTTCTTTAAGGAACTTTAAAGAATTTAGATGGGAATTTAAGAGAAAAGAATATTTTTAGTGGCTCTCCATGACAGGAGCAACACTGAAAGCCACCAGAGATCAGAGGGAGTGAGATCATTCTCTTTCAACTGGGCCAGGCTTTCTAGGTCAGAAAATGATGAGATAAACTGACTTTCCTTCTGTAGTACCTATTTGCACAGTATTTAATTCATGGATTCTAATTTATTTTTTAGGGCAACAATAGTTTCACTGGAAGACTTTGAACAAAGGCTAAATCAGGCCATTGAACGAAATGCATTTTTAGAAAGTGAACTTGATGAAAAGGAATCTTTGTTGGTCTCTGTACAGAGGTTAAAGGATGAAGCAAGAGGTAAAAGTTATAACCTACGCTAAACCTTCCTGTCCCTAAGCCAGAGTTCTAAGCTAGCTTCAGGGTCAGTTTGTTAAAGTTACGCATTTCTATACTTGTCACTCTATCCTAAGTGCTTTTGTTCTGTCAATTTACTTACAGCTAGTGCTCGACTTACAACCACGATTGGTTCCGACAGACCGGTCGTAACACGATTTGGTCGTAAGTTGAGTAGGCTATATGTACAGTACTGTGAAATGATGTTATAAAAATCTTTAAGTCATATTTTATCATAATTTTCTTTCATTGTTATATATCATAATTTTCTTTGTTTATTTTATGCCATTTGTATCATCTCTACACCATTTTGTTTATTTTTACATTTGTCAGGTTTAAATAAAATACTGCATTACCAGTACAACTGGTTTAATATTTGCAAAACATACAAAATTACAAAATACAGGTGCATACAAAAATACAAAATACAGGTGTAAAAAATATCATAGGAAACATTTTCCCAGTTGCAAAGTGCTGCCGGAAGCTGGTCCGCACTGTCGTCCGCCCAGCTGGGCAACGTTTGCGCTGCCAGACGCGGAGCAGTCGTGGCTAGCGATTGTGGTCGTAAAGCCTCACAGATTGTAAGTTGATCAATACCTGTACTACCTACATCATCACTAAGAGGGTAGGTATTATTACCCCTATTTTCTAGGTCATAAAACTGAGGCACAGAGAATTTGCATTTTGTCCTAAGTCTTACAGCTTGACAGTTAGGACTTAAGTCCTGGCATGTTTTCCAAAGCCTTACCACTCACTGTCACTGTGCACGTACTGCTTGCTTAGTTTGGGTTTTTTCCTTTTTGCTTCTACCAGAATAATTTTGTTATGCACATAATAATATATGTGCACATATGCTGTCTACATACTATGCATATAGTGAATATATACTTTTCTTTACCATTCTCCTTCCCTCTTTTGAAAAATAAATGGTAGAATGTAGAATACTACAAAGAAGAAAAAAAAATTAATGCCAGTTCGTTTATCTTGAGAAAATGCACTAAATTTGGTGTTTCTTTCCAGTCTTTCCCATGAGAATACATTCCTGGATATTTGTATATGTATATGTAGTTGATATGTATCTTTTGTGTCCTCCCTTTTTCACTTCTTAGTATAGTGATTGTAATTCATGCCATTAAAAAATCTTTTAAAATGGGGTTTTTAAAATTTTGTGTAATATTCATTATATATGTATTTATTTGATAAGTCCTTTATTGTTGGTGGCTAATTTTTTGCTATGAATAGTGCTGTGAATAGGATTTTTTTTTTTTTTTTTTTACAGGGACAGAGAGAAAGTCAGAGGGATAGATAGGGACAGACAGACAGGAACGGAGAGAGATGAGAAGCATCAATCATTAGTTTTTCGTTGCCATTGCAACACCTCAGTTGTTCATCGATTGCTTTCTCACATGTGCCTTGACCGCGGGCCTTCAGCAGACCGAGCAACCCCTTGCTGAAGCCAGCGACCTTGGGTCCAAGCTGGTGAGCTTTTGCTCAAGCCAGATGGGCCCGCGCTCAAGCTGGTGAGCTTGGGGTCTCCCTGGGTCTTCTGCATCCCAGTCCGCCGCTCTATCCACTGCGCCATCGCCTGGTCAGGCTTGTACTTAATATATAGGAATTCCTTTGATAATTTCTTTAGAATAGATATTCTTAGAAGTGGCAAAGGATATGAATGTTTTCAAGGGTCATAAAAAACACTGATAAATTACTTTTTTGATAAATTGGTATATTTACACTCCCTGTGACGATTGAGAGTGTCCTCCTCACACTATGAATTAAGCATTGTGAATAATAAAAATAGATTTAAAAATTATTTAAAAATCTGTTTGAACCTGACTAGTGGTGGCACAGTGGATAGAGCATTGACCTGAGACACTGAGGTCCCAGGTTCAAAACCCCAAGGTCTCTGGATTAAGTGGCTCGTTCGGCTTGAGCATGTGGTTGCCAGCATGAGTTTGGGATCATGGACATGATCCCATTGTCACTGGCTTGAGCAAGGGGTCACTGGCTCTGTTGGAGCCCCCCAGTCAAGGCACGTATGAGAAACAATGAACAACTAAAGTGCCACAACTAGGAGCTGCTGCAGCTTTTCTCTCTCCCTTCCTGTTTCTGTCTCTTATTAAAACAAAAATAAAAATATCATTTGAAAGTTGGTATCTCATTTTTAAAAAACTTGTAGTTCTTTACTACTTGTGAAACTTTCAGTCCAGTGTTTAAAGATATTATTTTCACACCTTTTTTTAAAGAACTTCATCTGAAGAACTTTTTATAATGTATAAAATATCTCTTTTATTAATTTATTTACAATTGTGGTCAAAACACAGAATTTACCATCTTAACCATTTTAAGTGTACAATTCAGTAGCGTTAACTATATTCACATTGTTATGAAACATCTCTAGAATTTTATATTGAAAAATTGAAACGATACCCATTGAATGACTCCCCATTTCTCCCTTTCCTCAGCCCTGGCAACCACAATTCTTTCTGTTGCTATGAGTGTGATGACTTTAGATACTTCATATAAGTAAAATCATACAGTGTTTATCTTTTTGTGACTGGCTTATTTCACTTAGCACAATATCCTAAAGGTTCATCCATATTGTGGCATGTGACAGAATTCCCTTCCATTATAAGACTGAGTAATATGCCCGTGTATATCTTGACCACATTTTTTGATTCATTTATCTGTGGATGAACACGTGGGTTGCTTCCACCTCTTGGCTGTTGTGAATAATGCTGCACTGAACATGAATGAGCAGATATCTGAGATCTTGCTTTGAATGCTCTTGAATATATACCCAGAAGTGGGATAACTTTGTATCCATTTTTAAAAATAAGCAAGTATTCTGTAGAGCATTTACATAATTGGAAAAGAAGACGTAATTTTTGGGTTGAAGATTCAACTTGGAAAGCAAGAAAAAAATTGTAACTATTCTAACTTTCTGAAACAAAATAATTCATAGTTTTTAAAACCCCCAACCCATTTAAAATGATAAAAATGCACTTTAGCCTGACCAGGCGGTGGCGCAGTGGATAGAGTGTTGGACTGGGATGCGGAAGACCCAGGTTCGAGACCCCGAGCTCGCCAGCTTGGGCGCGGGCCCATCTGGCTTGAGCTAAAGCTCATCAGCTTAGATCCAAGGTCGCTGGCTCCAGCAAGGGGTTGCTCAGTCTGCTGAAAGCCCACAGTCAAGGCACATGTGAGAAAGCAATCAATGAACAACTAAGGTGTTGTAACGGCAATGAAAAACTAATGATTGATGCTTCTCACTTCTCTCCGTTCCTGTCTGTCTGTCCCTGTCTATCCCTCTCTCTGTCACTGTAAAAAAAAATAAATAAATAAAAATGCACTTTATTGTTTTTTTTTTTTTAATTTTATTCATTTTAGAGAGGCGACACAGAGAGAGAGAGAGAGAGAGAGAGAGAAAGAGAGAAAGGGGGGAGGAGCTGGAAGCATCAACTCCAATATGTGCCTTGACCAGACCAGTGCAGGGTTTTGAACTGGCGACCTCAGTGTTCCAGGTCAACGCTTTATCCACTGCGCCACCACAGGTCAGGCGCACTTTATTGGTTTTTAAAGCGAGCCCCAAACTACATCATTTCAAATAAAAGCAAATGAGTTGGTAAAGAACTTTTGTATCGTACATGCTCATGTTAGACTCTGCTCTGTTTCTTTTTGCATATGGGCGTAGATAATGGTCCTCTTAGCTTTACCATTTTTAAATTCTAAAAGATCATTTGAACAGTAGGGTTCTCATGTTTACTCCCCTAGAAATAAAAATTGTTAATATTTAAGAAATAGTAATTTAGAAAGACTGTCTTTACGGCATTTTAGATGTGATTTTGCTTTATGTATTTGCTTCCTCTAGTGAGTATTACTACCTTTGCAACATTTTACAGATTTAAGACAAGAACTAGCAGTTCGGGAAAGACAACAGGAAGTCACCAGGAAGTCGGCTCCCAGTTCCCCCACGCTGGACTGTGAAAAGATGGATTCTGCTGTCCAAGCCTCGCTTTCTTTGCCAGCCACTCCTGTTGGCAAAGGAACAGAGAATAGTTTTCCGTCACCAAAAGGTTTGTAATGTCTTTTCTCTTTGAACCTATGGTAGATTACCAACATAAGAGGGTTTGCTGATGAAGCAGGCGTTGCTAAGGTTTAAGCAATAATTTTAGTTGAAAAGCTGGTTAAGTCTAGCAGTGTGAAGAAGGGATCGCACTGCTAGGCCACGCAGACAGATGAAACAGTGAGAATGATGGCTGCATATAAGACACGAGCAGCTTAACAGAGGTTTTGCAAAAGTGAAGGTTTTTAAGAAAAGTTTATTTTTTATTATAGCAGTAATATATGTTCATGTAGAAAAATTTAAAAACAGAAAAGGAAAGAATAAAAAACCATGTGTAACCTTACCACTTAAAGTGAACAACTCTTAAGACTTCACATTTTTTTTCTGTTGTATGTGCTTACCGGTGTTTGCACTTACCTTCTGTTACACACAAGTTTGGGATCACATTTAAATAGTTTTATTTTTTGCTTTTGCCACTTACCATATCATGGGGAGACCAGAGGCCTTTATACATGGGACATAGAGAAACTCAAGGTAACAGACGCGAGTAAGGTTGGCTTGGCTAGACACGCCATTCTGTTACCGCCTCCAGCTGCCGTTTTCCCAAGTGACGGCAGGGTACGTGTTGAGAAATACATGCCCTTTTGCCGTTAGCCAGTGGGTTTTTAATGTCCACAGCAGAAAACCATTTGTAGCCACTCAGTAGAACCTTCGAATGGAACCCTGAAGCTCTTAGTTCAGATTTGTTTAGTTTCTGTAGTTTGCAGATCATATTTCAGCTATTTCCACTCCCTCATATATTTTTTTCTCTCCAAATGGAAGCATCTTTCTACCCCTTTTTAAAATACAGGATTTTAGCTTCCCAATGTTTTACATAGTGATGTGATCTTTGTAGTAATATGGTTAAGATTTTCTTTCAGGGCAGTCAGTGCTTTGTATCTCTGCTGTCCAGTACAGTGGCCACTAGCCACATGGGGCTATTTAAATGTCTGCTAATGTACTATTAATTAAAATTTTAAAATCAATTTTTGGTTGCATTAGTCACATTTCAGGTGCTCAGTAGCCTTTGACTATAAAATTTATCCTGTTTTCCCCGTTACGGGGTGAAATGAGGGAAGGCATGTGAAAACTCTGTGTAGTCAAAAGAGGTTATAATCCTACTTACTCTGCTAGGCATTTTAAACGTCTGTTAACTAATTTAAACTTCACAACAACTTTATGAGGTTAGTCAGTTATTAGCTTCTATTACACATGGTTAACTTACTCAAGGTAACAGTTATTAAATGGCAGGGATGGATTTGCATCTAGCAGTTCAAGAGCTCTTAACCATTATGTTCTATTATCTCAAAAATAAATTGGAATGTGCAGAATTGAAAACCTTTGCTGAAGGGCATGGAAGAAGAGCATGAATAAGTATTATTATGTATTATGCTCAAAACCACAATCCTGAGTGGGAAGACTTAAATCAATTGATAATTTAAATTTTTAATAAAAATCTTAACAGGATATTTTAAGTTGTCGAGTTGATTTTAAAGAAAGAGTAAATATGCAAGAATAGCCAGGAAAAGTTTGAAATGAGTCAGTAGCAAGAAGAGGCTTATCCCTTTAAGTACCAAAATTAATTTTAACACTGGAGTAATTAAAGCAGCATCTTTCTGGCAGAGTAGACTAGTAATTGAATGGAACTTGAAATATATAGGGAACCTAGTATATGGTTTTAATACCATTTCAGATGAGATAAATCTTTTTCACTAAGTGGTATTTGGACAGTTGGCTCTCCATCCATTTGGAGGGAAAAGTAAATTTTTGATTAGTTAAATTATCTACATGTAAAAAAAATTTAAGGAAACCATTAGGAGAAAATATGAGAACCGTTTTTAATAATACTGAGGGGAGGGATCCTTTGGCTTCCTCCCCAAACAGAAAGTTTATAAGAGAAATGTCATGTGGAGAAGTACAGCATATATAAGAGAAAGGGTGGACATCTGTAATGTATTGTGCCCTTCCCAGTTGATTAAAGGGAAGACAGCCCAGTAGAAAGAAGTGCATGGGATAAACAGATGATTTCTAGAGGAGATTCAAATGATTAGTTAGTAAGGAGATAAAACACAATGACTATCAAATTGACAAAGAAAAAAAAGTCTAATATTACTGAGGATTCCAGCATGTGCTGATATTGACATAACTTTTTTTAGAGAGCATTTTGGTGGTCAGTAACTGTTAAGGTGAAAAAAATGGGCATATCATATCCTCTGACCCAGCAGTTCTATTTATAGGAATCTGTTCTTTAGAAATGCTCCTCTGGATGTTTTAAGGATATATGTCCTTTTAGCAATATTTGTAATGATGCAAAATGGGATATAATCTAAATATCCACCACCTGGAGAACGGTTCAGCATATTTATGGTACCTCCACTTTATACTTTATCTGTAGTTTAGAATACTAACTATATTGATTTTTTTCACATTGTATGTATAAGCTTTGTAATAAGAGCGAAACCCAAATTGCATGCATAATTACTCCTGTTCAATTTTTCTCCAGCAATACCAAATGGCTTTGGAACCAGCCCCCTAACTCCTTCAGCTAGGATATCAGCACTAAACATTGTGGGCGATCTCTTACGGAAAGTCGGGGTAAGCATTCAGTCATCTGTCACTATGCATTTCAGTTGCCAAGGTACTGAATTATTTCTTAATTAGGAATGAGGAGAGAAGAAAGGCTCCCTTCCTGTGGTAAGGGCTGTAACTAAGCACGCTTGTTGGGTGCTGCCCACCTGCCACCCTTGGATTTCTCTTCCTTGTGTACTCTTGGACGAGTGCTTTCTCTTCCTGGACCCCAAGTTGTCATTTCTTTGCTCTTTGTACATTTTCTTTAGTACATAAATCAATTATTCAGAAATGATGCATGAAAGTTGAACTTGGAGTCCTTGCATGGTTTACCTATTTAGCTGATAGTCTGTCTCCGAAGACGTCATCAAACTCTGGTCTGCTTATCCACCAGCTCCTGCGTGCTTTTATGAATATTTTGTTTCCTATTTTCTTGCATGACTCTGCCGATGAGAGCTACTTGGAAGCCTCGTCCCCACTCTTGCATCTTCCACTGAGAAGTCAAGGCCATCTGATTTAATGTTTTGTTCCCTTCTCTTTCCTTCTTTTAGTATTCTCTCATTATTCTATTTGTAGCTAGTCTTATTTCTGTTTTAGTGGTAAAGGTATCATATTCCTGCGACGGCTAATTTTGTCCCTCCTGCTTCGGGTCCCATTTCTTCCCACCTTCTCATCTTCATGTCTCCTGTGTCTCAGACCTTGACTCTGTGTATCTAAATATTTGTGTGTAATATATATTGCATATTATACACATACTTTTTTAATCTTAGAAAGCAGAAATAAAAGCTATTCTTTCCTTTTATCCTTCATCTTTCTTTAGCCATTATTCTATTCTTTTCTTCCCTTAATGGCCAAGCTTTTTTAAAATTTTTTTTATTAAAAAAAATTTTTTTTAATACTTTATTTATTGATTTTATGGAGACAGGAGAGAAAGGGGGCATGGAATGGGAAGTATCAACTCATAGTTGCTTCATGTTAGTTGTTCATTGCTTGCTTGTTGTATGTGCCTTGACCAGGGCAGCCAGGGTTTCGAACCAGCAACCTTGGCATTCCAGGCCAAAGGTTTATCCACTGCGCCACCACAGGCCAGGCTATGGCCAAGCTTTTTGAAAGCATGTCTCCGTATATTATTAGACTTTTTGACTGCATACATGCTTGCCTTGACAGTCTAGTCTGGTCTCTGTCCCTGGTCACTCCATTGACATCGTTCATTGATGATCTCAGTGCTGTCAAACACAAGGGGTGCTGTTTTGTTCTGGTTTTCTTGCATCATTCACCACCAGCCTTTATTTTTTGGAGCGTGTTCTTTCCTCTGCTCCTCCGACGCCGTGTCGTGTCTGCTTCCTGGCTTCCTGCCCATTCCTCTTTGTCATCTGTTGGGTCTAGTCTGCCCACCCTTTCACTCCGGGACTTATTTGGAGCTGTGTCCTTAATTTCCTGATCTTCTTATTCACAACTATGATTTTGTCTGCTACCTGGTAGAGGTATCTTCTAAGTCTTGAATTCTAGACCACTTCATCCCCAGTACTGGCCTTTGGATGTCTCACTGACGTCATAGACACTCAGCATAGTGTCTATGTGATAGATGCTCAGCATAATGAAATTAATGGCTCTCAATTTTTACTATGTGTACATTTAATAAGTTGCTGAAGTAATGCTTACTTAAAGCTTATCTGGCAAGGTCATTACCTCCCTTCTGCCTGTCATTGTATGAGGCCATTGAATTTTGCTGTAGGAAAGGAGAAGGGAAAGAAGCATGTCTGTTTTCACTGCTATTTCTTTTTTTTTTTTTTTCCAGGGACAGAGAGAGTCAGAGAGAGGGATAGGTAGGGACAGACAGACAGGAATGGAGAGAGGTGAGAAGTATCAATCATTAGTTTTTTGTTGCCGTTGTGACACCATAGTTGTTCATTGATTGCTTTCTCACACGTGCCTTGACCGCAGGCCTTCAGCAGACCGAGCCACCCCTTGCTGGAGCCAGCGACCTTGGGTCCAAGCTGGTGAGCTTTTGCTCAAGCCAGATGGGCCCGCGCTCAAGCTGGCGACCTTGGGGTCTCGAACCCGGATCTTCTGCATCCCAGTCCAACACTCTATCCACTGCGCCACCGCCTGGTCAGGCTCACTGCTATTTCTTAACAGCTTGTATTGAAATTATAGGGGGAGGATTATCTGGATTTCATTTATGCGTTCCTAATCCCTTAGTATCATGGATAATAGGAATGGACTGGTTTTTACCTTTTGTTCTCTTTTTGGGTGTGTAGAGTGGTTGAAGTGGTCAGAGAGTTTATGGGAAAGAAGGAGTTGGTGATACGTGTGTGTGATAGAAATAGGCAAGGCCCTCCTGTTCTCTTCATGTTACCTGTAGAGCTGGCCCTGGCCAGGTGTTGTGACAGATGCTAAGGAGGGCCTAGTTTAGAGGTACATGCTGAAGGCCTGGTGTCATTTTCAGGTGAATTATTTAATTACAGAGGGCATTAGGCATTTACACCATTCTGGGAAATAGAATAGTCTTTAACTTTATATGAGATGATATAAATGCTCTTTTCCATTTAGATGCATTAGAATTAACTCAACTGAAATGCTATGGAAAGAATTGGATGCTTTAAAAATATTCTCGAGTGATTTTACAGAGTTTAAACTTTAGAGAGTTTGCTCCTAAAACAGCCCTCCTCCACACATACCAACCCACACCCACCCCTAAGTAGTCAACAAACAAAACAGTCCACAGCTCAGAAAGATATCTTAGATAATCCCATGTTATGGGATTATCAAATCTGCAATAGGACTGTCGTGATTTATATTGCCAGTGTCATTTCATGTCCTGGGACCGTCTCTGCGTGGGCACGGTTTTCTGTGTGATGATTATATTTGTGTTCCTCAGTAACACTGAGAGGAATAAGTCAGCTATTCTGAGCTCACTGAAAAGGGCGCCAGCATAAACATTCCCTTTGTGTACTAGAAAGGTGAGTGATCTGACTCCAGTAAGCCACCTCTGTCAACTGAAAGAGTGAGATGTGAATCTTGAACTAGAAATGGTTTGAATGCAGATTTCTATGTGCAGCTGCTGTTTTGACAACCAACTCATTCCTTCTTCCTTTTGTAGGCGTTAGAGTCCAAGTTAGCAGCTTGCAGGAATTTTGCAAAGGACCAAGCATCACGAAAACCCTATATTTCAGGGAGTGTTAACTGTGGGGTGAGAAATAGCAATGGCACAAAGCTCTCCAGATCAGGGCACACATCTTTCTTCGACAAAGGGTAAGTCTTCGACATTTTAAGTGATTTTTTGAGTGAGTAAAGTTACACATTGTTAAGGGAGCTTGTTCAAGCTTTGAAAAGGTTAACTTTGATAAACCTACCTGAACCCTGTTAACATTCAAATCTCAAGGGACATGGAATCTGTTGTCTTCGAGTCCCCATGGAGACTGTTGCCCTGGGAACCACGACTGAAGCTTTTATCCTGGGAAGCAGACTCTTGACAGGCAGCAGTGCTGGGCTCTGGAATTAAAGATGTCGGTGGTATAGTCCTTGTTCTCAAGGAGCTTACCAACTAGTTGCCTTTCCTAGCAAGCGCAGGGTGGGCAAAAGGAGGTTTACAGTTATTTGTATGGAAAATAATACAGTAATAAGTAATAACACAGGAATAAGCCCTGTGTTTTATGTGCTTACAACGAGAGGTCTACTCTTGCCACTTGTCTGTGTTAAGGGTAGAAAGAGCACTGTGGTTGCACATATATGCAGCTCTGCAGCGTACCTTCTGTCTGAAGACTTTAGAAAAACAAGATATAATTTAGGAGATACAAGTTTTGTGTGATGTGAAGATGGTTTTTTGGGGAATTGAGAATTAAAGAAATTGTCTTAAGATTGAAGCAGTGATCCATCTTTTGGCAAAGAAATTTCAGTTGGTACAGCAGTACATAAAATAAAAAGTAAATACTTTCTGTTCTTACGCTATTTCTGCATCCTCCCAATTATGTCTAGACATGTAAAATCATATTTTTATGTATCTTCTGTATGCTTTTAACATGTTATGGGATTATCACATCTGCAATAGGACTGTCGTGATTTATATTGCCAGTGTCATTTCATGTCAGCAGATACTGTTCTACCTCAATTTTATAAAATAAAACATTGCGTGGTTATTCTCTCTTACCAGTCTGTCTTAATTTGGGTAACCAGTTCTGAGACCTGTGTCCTAGGGGAGCTGGCACTGTTACCTATGGCAGCTGTTACTATGACAGCCGTAGAGGCTGCTCATTCTTGTTCCGTGAGGGCAGTGCAGATCCAACTCTAGAAATTCTCAGTTTCTGAAAGGAGCCGTGTTCTGCTTTCCTCAGTGCCTGGCATACTCACGGGGGACGTGCCTTGGTGCCCGGTCCACTCTGCAAAGCTTCCTGTGTCCACCTGGTGGAATGGAGTGTCTGCTTTCTCTCTCTTTCTTTGGAGAATTCTGTCTACACTGAGGTGCAGATATTTCATTAAGGAGCACATTCTGAAATACCAGTAGATAAATCAGAGCTTTATTCTAACCACTGGCGTTCCTCAGCGGGAGTGAATATAAAATTAATTTTCCTCAGGTTTAAGAGTGTCGGGCAACCTTGAGGAGTGCTCATTTTTATGCTCTAATGGTAAATGGAATAAATAGGTATTTGACATTAAAATTGCCCGAACACCAAACAATACAGGCAAAGTTTAGGAGTTGTTTTTCTGAGTGTTGGAAACTGCCAAGTTATTTTTCTCTCCAGCAGAGTAGCCACGAGCCCCTCTCTAGAGCCGTACTTTGCCGTGGGTGCCTTAGGTGTGGGACAGACAGGAACCAGAGGTGGGCTGGTCAGACAGACTGGCTTTGTGTGCAGGAAGTCCTGAGGACAGTCCTGATGAAGGAGGACTAATGCTGTCAGTCAGGCCCACTGCTCCTGTTTCCATCGGATCCTGGCTTCCACTTGTCCCCTGAGCCGGGCACCAGGGCAGTGGTGGCCCAGAGACGGACCCAGTGTCAGGTAGATGCGGAGGACTCCAGATAACCTGGCACTAGGAGTGGGGCTGTCCCAGAGCCCTGGCCACCGCCCCCTGTGAAGCCTCCATGGGGCAGGGGGAGGCCTTATTTCCTGAACTGCGCCTCAGTGTCCTTCCCAATAGAAACTTACAGATGATACTTAGTTTTGGTTTAAACAGTACAAAATTTTAACTGTATTGTTTCTCTTAAGAATTAAATGCACTTTAGAGGGTGGCCTTTCCTCAGTTGTTTGGTTTATGTGACAAGTGGAGCCGCGTCTCTCTGGGTGCCACGCTCCTGAGGCGTGACTCTCGTGGGATTTGCAGTGTTCTTGCTGCTGGCTTTGCTCGGGCTTCCCTCTGGCCCACCTGGCTTTCTACCTCTGGGCTCCTTCCTGCAGACCTAGTGACAAGAGAGAAACCATGGCGGAACTTACAGCTGCAGAAGGAAGGGCAGTATCCCAGATTCCAGCTCCGTTGTTACAAAACCTGCTGGTTTTTATAGATTCAGTGTGAGAAAAAACTCTGCATTTGAGCATCTGTGGCTCTAGACTGGGCCTACCCTGTGTGTCACCCTGAGGGTGTGCCTGTGGCCTGTCACTGGTTTTACTGGCGCTAGCAGAGACCCCTAGGGGCATTGTTTGGGGCAGGGTCAGCCAGAGTGGTCTGTGCTTGTGCGTGTGTATACATGTGAGTGTGTGTACACACCCTGTCCCCGCCCTCAGAATCTCCATGTGCAGTGAGGGCTGGCTACATAAAGCAATAGACCTCATTAGCATTATATTTATGGGATTTGAAGATATTCTTTCTGTTCTGGTTATTTGACGGCTCCTTGGAATCAGGATATTACTTAGTCCTTGGTCACCTCTGTGAGTTCCTAAACTTGCTGGACCTACTTCCCAGGTCTTTCTTCCGACCACGACCAGTCCTTAATGTCACTCATCTGAGGCGGTACCTGAGTTCTTTCTAAAACATTCTTTTTTTCTCCATAGCTTTTATTAAGCTTCTTATGTGTCAGTCACTGATCCTAATTGTGTAAGCCGTCATTTCTTGTGGGCTGTGTGTAGGTAGGTGGGCATATGCTAATTTTAGGGCACAATGTGAAAATACTATTTGTATTGCTGTTTAATGTTTTTTTCCTTTTTTTTATTAGGCAAGAAAAGGTCATATTTCCCACGTTGTTCATGGGTAACTGAACTTGTTTGCTGTGCTCTTGTTCATTCTTTTTCAATCGTGGTATGCGTGGAAGACACATTAACAAATTGGTTTACTAACTGCATGGGGCTGACTGCCTTAACCAGCTTGCAGCCCATGAGTGAGCTTTCAGGTTCCTGTCTGCCTTGCCCTCGTGCCACTGTACTGGCCCAGCGGTGCTGGACAGAGCGAGAGGAGTGTTCCGGGCAGTGGTGACTCACAGGCCTGGCGGCTCTTCTGTGTGTGCCGGTGCTGTCGTGAGGGCGCTAGGGGCTTGGGGGGGCACGGGGGGCCCTGCGCCCACATTTGACAGTCTTCCTGGGACTGGGCTTCCTCCTGTTACCAGTGTGTTTTCCCAGAGCAGGTATTGATGACCTTGGAGCCTTGCTGTGTGGGGACGCCCCTCTGCGCTCCCTCTGGTCTCCCCAAGTGCGTGGGGCTGGTGGATGGGGGCGTGTGTGTGGTCTGTCTTGCTTCTCAGTTTGTGGGAAGGCCCATCACAGTTTGTAGAGCCTGGGGCGAGGGTTCCAGCTGGTTCCATTTACCCAGCGGGTTGCAGAGCGTGGGGTCTGGCCTGTCCGCCCACGCCCCTGGGGTAGCTCCAGGGTACGTGTGCCGTCCACGGCCCTGACGGCCCTGGCCCTCTCGAGTGCACTGGGCCCTGCTGCTTTCACGGGCCTCCATCTCTGCTGGGCTGGTTGATCCTCCTCCAGGCTAGCTTCTGCAGGGTCCTGGGTCCTTCCCCTTCCACTCCTGTTGCCATTTTACAGTTGGCCTCAGTTCCTTTTCTCAGCTGGGCTCTCTGTTTTTCAGACTCTTTAAGTGGGTTTTGGTGATAAGATCATGACATTTTGTAGCTTCTGTAACCTTTCTTACGTAGATGAGTCCCGCTCTGTGTCTCCATTTCTGCCTGTTCTGTGTCCATCTGTTCCAGTCCCGTCCGCTGGGATGTTTCCCTTTGGCTCTTTGCTGCTCCCTGAAGGCAGATGTGCTGAGCAGGCAGGTGCTTCTTCTCTCGGCACCTTTCCCAGCTTCCCCACTCGCAGTGGCCTAGAGGTGCCTCACAGGCTGACAGCCTTCTCCTTCCTTTGGGGTTTGACTTCTTACTTCTCAGCTTAGGAAAGAAGTGCCAGGTGAGACCTCAGCAGATTGTGTTCTCTCTGTTCCACCCAGCCTGCAGATCAGAACTCCACCCCTTCGCGCAGAGAAATGGCTGACCTTTGTGTTCCGATTGCACTGCTGCTTTTCCCCATCCGAGCTTTTCCCCGGGTCACACAGACATGGAGTGGTTGCTCATGAGGGCTCTCAGGTGCTCTGGCCAGGATGCTGGGCAGGGCTCGTGCCTGGGCATCTGGAGGCAGGTTATGAGCCCTGCTTCCCCACTGATGGGGTTCTCAGGTGAATGGCTGGATGTTCTTCTGCTTTGGTTTTCTTAGCAGTACAGCACTGGGATTAACTTTATGTTCTTTAAAGATCCATCTAACTGGAAAATACTGCTGCTTTTGTACCCACCCCTATGGGCAGGTGCCAGCCTATTGGCACCCAGCAGCGCCACCTTCCTGCTGAGCTGGGGGGTGTGTGGGGTACAGTGTGTCCCACTGTGTCGGTCATGTGTCTGAAGCTGACGTCTGTGAGGCCTGCCTCGTTCTCTGGGGTTTAGGGGAAGCAGGCCCCAGGGCTCTGGGACTAGTCAGATGACAGATGGGCTTATGTTAGGTCTGCAGTGGCGTAGAGGGTGGGCTGCCCCCAGGGGAGGTACAGGTGTCCTTGAGAGTGGGAAGAAGTGGTTGAAAGTCCTCAAATGTGGTGAGACTCAAAGGTCAGACTGCCCTTGGCCCCTCTGAAAGGGAAGAATCCTGGCCGCTCATCCCAGAGGTGGGAAATGCACAGCAGGGAGGGGTCTGTGTCAGAGCCCCTCTGCTGCTCCTTCCTGTGTGTAGGGAGCTTGCTGTCACACTCGACAGACAGCTGGACTCAGTTACCTAGGCGTTAACTGTCTGCAGGGTCGTCCAGGTCTCTGTGTGGCTGCATCTCTGAGATTCACCGCTTCCTCCATGTGCGGGACGCTTCCCTGCGGGGGAACGTGTGTGCGAGCACGCGCGCACTTTTTGTAAAAGAACCTCTCTGCATGAGTCTGTCTCAACTCCCCAGGCCGCTGGGGCGTGGAGGGGGGACAGTGGCGGGCAAGGTGGGCCCTCGCAGTTGGCTGCATCTCCCAAGCGGTTACAGGGCCAGATTTTCCTAGAAAGTGTTTCAGGACGGAAGCGCCCAGGCTTCCTGAGAGACAGTCCAGGCATTGCACTCACTCCCGCACTGCTTCTCACGCTGCCGGGCCAGGTGGGCGGGGCGGGGCGCTTCCCGCGGCTGCAGCGCCGGGTGGGCGGGGCGGGATGATATTAGCGGCAGGGCCCTCTTTGTAGGCACCTGTGCTGGGCTGGAGCTCACGGGTTTGCAGGGAAACCTACCCACCTGGCTTTGCTTGCTGAACGATTGGAAAAAGTTACTTTTCCCCCTTCAGTAAGATAGTCATGTGTATTGTAGGGGATTTGGAAAAGAAAAACGTATAAAGTAGTAAACAAAATTTGCCCCTAACCCAGAGGGAAGAAAAGTAACTATTTTAGAATTTCCTTTCTACAATATATGTGATTTTATGTACATATATACACGTGTGTGTATGTGTGAGTATCCCCACATGTTCTCGGTTTAGCTACATGCCTGTCTATATAAGGAGCTGTAGTCTATAGCATCTAGGCCAGGGGTTCTTACCCTTTCCTGAGATACCGAGCCCACCAGGTTCATATGCGCATTCACCGAACCCTTCTTTAGTGATAAATAAAATATGATTTTTTTTCCAAATTCAAGACATAGGTATATGTTTTTTTACTGGTGCACAAAATGAGCCGTGCATGAACATCACCTTGCTCAAAGAACAAAACCAACAAAGTGCATGAACTCACAACAAATGACGGTATTACTTTATTCTGGCCTCCACGGCAGAGGCTTCTCCGAACCCCTGAGACTGACTCATCGAACCCCTAGGGTTCAATAGAACCCAGGTTAAGAACCACTGATCTAGACTACATACTTTTTTTTTTCATTGAACGTATACAGTTTGGTAAACTTTTTCTACTTAACTATTAATTGCATTCTGAATATTTTCCATGCTATTAAAGAACTTTGGAATGTGTTTTTAATGGCTATAACACTATTTTATCATTTAGTTGTACCATTATTTATGTAGCCAGCTCCCTGTTGGCAGACACTTGGACCTGTTCTGTGGGGATAGGGCTGTGGCTGCCGTGGCCGGTGTGGTGGTGTTGCAGAGAAGGGAACCCCTAGCCTGGTGACCCCAGGACCCCTGCAGACTGGCTCTGGAGGGGCGCTGTGGGGGTGGCCTCTCTCCAGTGGGCAGCACGCTCTCCCGTGAACCAGCCAGGGCGAGGGGGTAGTTTTAGAGAGCAGATGACTTTCTTGCTGTGTTTAGTGTGGAGTGATTTTAAGTGACAATCTCTCTTTCTCTCCCCCCCCCCCCCCCACGCAGGGCAGTGAACGGCTTTGACCCGGCTCCTTCTCCTGGGCTGGGTTCCTCACGCCCGTCATCTGCACCTGGAATGCTGCCTCTCAGTGTGTGAGTGCCCAGCCTGCAGGTGGGGTGCCTGCCTGCCCCCGGCCCCAGGACGCCCACACCTCAGCCTGCCCGACGGTGTCGGTGCCCGGGCCCATCCCGCGCTGTGGAGGGCAGGCCCGCGGGCCCCAGGACCCTGCGCGGCCTCAGTGCTGGCCCCCCTCCTCTCGCCGTAGTGCCGTTGGTTTTACATGATTGCACTTTGTGGGTCACGGAGTGATACAGACGTGTAGTGCTCGGTCACTGGACGTAGAAGTCCCCATTCATCACACCTGCCTCACGGCCCCGCCCTGCTCTGCTGGTAGGACTTAGTTGTAGTTAGGACTGCAGATCTTCTAGAAGTTCTCTCCCAAATCAGGTCAATGTGTGTCCTCCTGAGCTCCCCCCCGGGCGTCTCTAGTGCTCATGATCATGTGTCCCAGCCCGCCCCCCAGTCTGGGCCCACTGCCTGCAGGGTCAGGATGGTCACTGTTGGGGGATATTTCCACACCTCCGGTTTCCCCATAGCAGTCAGCATGCTGCCGTGTGCCGCCCGGACCGGGGCCTCCGGCCGGTACAGGCCGGGCTGGGCCTCTGCGTTCTCCCTTCCGTGTGCCTCAGACTGGGGTGGGGACGCGCAGCCTCCTTGCCAGCCTTCTGGTCCTTCAGTTGAGTGACAGTGCCGCAGCTTCTTCCCCTCGTCTCCGGAAGGCCTCTGCAGCTGTTGGGACGGCCGGCGGGGCCGCGGTTGTCCCTGCGCCGTGAACACTGTCATGCTGCACCTGCTGTTTACATTTGTTTTATTGTACATAGGTTTGTAAATGTTATGGCCTGAGGTATTTGTATATAACTTGGGCTTTGTAGCTTTTATTTATTCAGAACTCATACGGCATGTTCATGACTTCTGATGGTGCCCCACTCTGGGCAGCTGTATAGGATCATCATGTTAAAAAAGATACTTCCCCTCAAAAAATCTTTTAATGTCGAAACAATAAATTTCACACACAAAAAATGTGCTGAGGTTGCTTTATTGGGTCCCTGCCATCCTGTGAGAGAAGAGTTCCAAAGCCAGGTTCTGATGTCACTTCCGCCGTGATGTGGGAGGTGGGACGTGTGGTAGACAGCGGCTGTAGGGGGCAGAGACAGCTCAGGTGGCCTCGGGATGTCTGACCCCTGAGTGGGCGGGCGGTCAGTCTCGGGCTGGGTTTCCCCGGCTTCTTCTGAGCCTGAGCTGTGGGGCAGGGTCTGGAGTGGGGTCTGGAGCAGCCTGGGAATGGCCAGGCCCTCCTGGGCTGCTGGGAGGAAGGGCTGGCACTGGTGGGGACGCATGCTAGGCCTCGGGGTGGCCGAGCTGATCTGGGCCGGTCCTGCAGCGGTACTGCCTCTCCTGGCTAGGGTTGGCGTTCTGGATGGAGGTCACTTGGGTCTGGGCTTCTCTCCTCCTCCCTCAGGTTGGTGTGGGCAGGGGAGAGAGGGGGCCCGGTGTTGGGTGGTGGGGCATCAGGTGACTGGGTTTAGGGCTGCCCCAACAGGGCTGTATGACTCTTTCAGAGTCTGAATGTTGCTTATAACAAAAAGCAGAAACAGCATATAGTGTGCAGTTTCCAGACTAAATACATGGAAAGTAAGTGGATCCAGTTCCCAAGTGAGTAAGGAACTTGAAGCATGAGACAGTTAAGAATTTCCTTCTGTCTGTTGAAATGTAGGCGGGAGCATCTCCCAGTAGTTGTTCCTGAGTCTGGGAGCCTGGAAGCCGGCGCACCGAGAGGCCACAGTGGCCTGGGCCATCCATGCCTGTGGTGCTGGCTGTGCTGCTGGCGGGGAGCCTTGGGCCCCTCATGGCGGGCAGCAGTGCCCGGTGTCTGAACCGGGTTACATCCAGGAACAGACCTCCCTGTTTGCGCAGGGACCCTAGATCTGGGACAGAACAGGCAGGGCCGCTCTAGGTAAATAAAGCCCAGATATGTGCCGGAGCCCCGAGCCCTTGTTCCTGGTTCCCCTGTGGTTTCCCAGCTCCTTCCTGGCTGGCCGTCCCTGGGGTGGTCCTGTCAGTTGTTCAGGCAGCTGATGGCGGGGGGTGTGGGGACTGGCTGTGGAGGCCCACGTGTCATTCACTGGACATTGCCACTGCTTTGGGTCCAGGAGAGCGTGGACGGACCCGTGGAAGGGCAGAAGCGTGCTATGCTGTTGGGCTTACGTCTAGTCCCTTCAGGAGACCACCACCCACATTCTTGTGTTGTTGCTACAGCTGCCCTTGGCATAGGGCCCCAGGAGGAAGCTGGTTGATTCGCTTGGCCTCATGTTCAGCTGTTTGGATTATTTGGTTCAAGACACGTCTTTGTACTTGCTCAGCTAGAGCAACTGCTCTGGTGTTTGTCCGTCTGGCTAGAGATTGCTTCTGAGTGGGTCCTCTCGACCGGGCTGGCCGTGCTCACGTTTGCCTGGCTCTCACTGAAACGTCAGGAATGATCCCTCCCCTGAGCTGGATCCACATGGTGGCTCCTCCTCGGGGGGCAGGGGCTCCTCTTCCAGGTGCTGAGTCCTCCTGCCTTCAGGGGTGTTTATCTCACCACCCGGTTCCGCCTCTCGCCCCCCAAACATGGGACCAGGAGTCCAGCTCCACTTCCTTTCAGCCCCGGGGGGGGGGGTAGAAACTCCCAGAAGCGAAGTTGGGATGTTGACTCACCAATGAGGCCGTAGGGGGATTAGACATAGGTAACCCGAGAGCAGGATGATCTGGTTTGTCCTGTGTCTGGAAGGGAAGGTGGACCCAGGGCGGAAGCGAGGTCTGAGCTCACATAGCTAGTGCACAGAAAAGCCAGGGTCAGCAGTGAGCTCAGCACCCTTTCCTGCCGGGTGCTCTACCTTACCAAACTTGAGGCCTTGTGGGCCTGGACTCTGTGGTGTGCCGCAGGTGAGCTGGTTCTGAACTCCAGAACACAGACCGGGCAGAGCCTTGCAGCAGGGGGGTGTGGACTGTCCACCCACTTCTGATCCCGCGCTTGGGAGTGTTGACTGCTTCTCTCAGTGGTGTCAGGAGCATCTCCTGAGAGCCAGGCTGTGGAAGCTGCTACCGCTGGGGAAGGGGAGGGGAGCCCCAGCTTTAGGGAGCATCTTATTACAGCTGGATCTGTCCTGTGTGAGAACAGCCAGCCAGCCTGGCTGCTGTGGGAAGAAGGCTAGAGAGGGGGATGGGCCCAAGCAGTCAGGCCGGTCTTGTTTGCCTGGAAGATGCTACGGTCAGCTTTTTCCTCATTCCAGGGTTTACTTCAAGGATTGCCTTTCTCTAGATTTGCTCCAAAAGTTGAAACAAGTTGAGAATAGTAGCTTGGCCTTTAAAATTTAGATGCTACTTGATTCTTTTCTAAAAATGGGAGCGGGGAGGAGGCATTTTTTTTTTTTTTACAGGGAGAGCGAGTCAGGGACAGATAGGGACAGTCAGGAACGGAGAGAGGTGAGAAGCATCAATCATTAGTTTTTCGTTGCCATTGCGACACCATAGTTGTTCATTGACTGCTTTCTCACATGTGCCTTGACCGTGAACCTTCAGCAGACCAAGTAACCCCTTGCTGGAGCCAGCGACCTTGGGTCCAAGCTGGCGAGCTTTTGCTCAAGCCAGATGGGCCCGCGCTCAAGCTGGCGACCTCGGGGTCTCGAACCTGGGTCTTCCGCATCCCAGCCCAACGTTCTATCCACTGCGCCACCGCCTGGTCAGGCGAGGAGGCATTTTTGTAAATCACCTTCCTATAACTTAAAGCATCTTTTCTGAAAACGGATCCTGTGATTACCAAAGACACGACCTATGGGAATACAGTAGCCTTTTCTTAATGTTAAGGAAAAACAGTAATCTCGAGTATTAATTTAACAGACTTCCTTTATAAGACAGCATGTGAGAAGGCAAATAGGAAACAACTATGTTTTTATTGAAAGAGGTCTTTTAGATTCCTTTAGACATCTGCTATCACTGGTAATTCACATACAAAAGGAAAACGTGAGACTCCTGGAACCCGACCTCGATTCCGACACTCCGCACCCCGTTTCGATCTGTGTGGTCTGTGCCCATGCTTTCCCCAGCAGTGTTGTCCTCCGTGCCACGGGAGCGTCGGTGACAGCATTTCCGAGAAGCACATTCTGTTGATGGCTCCAGAATTTCCTCCCAAGCTGCCGATTCCCATCCTGCATGTCTGAGGCTGGGCTTGACTGACCTCGCCCTTGACAGCCACATCACAGCCGCCACCTACCAGCAGCAGTTGTGCTGCACGAGTTTGCACGGGTGAGAACGTGGGGGTCTTAGAACCTATGCAGTGTGGCACCCGGAAGGAGGCAGTGCTCTGCTTGTCAGACCCCGGGGTTTCGTGGTCAGAGGATGGAACGGACGGCTCCACATCAGAGCCCATCTCATCCAAACTTCACCTCAACAAAAGCTAAGGGCTTCCCAAGTCGTGTCGGGCTGCGTGCTCGTGGGGCACCACGCTCGCTGGCCGGAAGCTGGCCAGCGTGTCCTCCTTGTGTTTGAAGGGCCCAGCCGAGGCTTGTACACGACCTCTCCTTGGACAGTGAAGCAGTGTTTGGAATCTGGAACTGGCACTGGTCCACATAGACTGTTTCTCCTGATAGGCTGAGTGGTTGGGAGACAGTGACTTTAACGGCAGTTAAACCAGCCGAGGGGAAGCATCCTTACTTTCTGAGAAAGACCAGGCTCTGAATTCCACAAACTCCCTAGACGAAGATACTGCATGCACGGTGAGGACACAGAACTCTGCCCATTTCTTACATTCTCACCACAGCCGAGAAGCCTGGATCTATCTACACCTCATACCACCAGGCCCAGCCTAACCTAAGAATGCATCTCCTTAGTTACTTCTCTCTAGCACGTCCTAACTGGCCTGCACTGGTGAGGCTGTCCTTGGAGCTTTTACGACTGATCCCCGCTGCCGGGAGCACAGCCGTGTTAGGCTTGCTCGCTGGTTTCCAGGCTGCAAGCACTTTGCCTGATTGGTGTGTGAGCACAGGGCAGCGCCAGGTGTGTACAGCCTATGTAAGGTATGGGGGCTTGCGCTGGGGGGATGGCAGATGGCCTGCCTGCACTGGGAGAGGCCATTTTGCTGATTCTTTGCCTGATAAGCAGCTTGCTCTGCCTGTGTGCTCGTCCTGTGCTGTTGTGAGACTATTAAATGGAAATGGCCCCATGCTTCCGGCTCCACTGTTACTCTCCTGTCTGCCCAAACCCCATGTGGACCTGACTGGCTGAGGCCACTGGCGTTACACTCCCCAGAGCATGTTCAGGGTGTATGCCGTCTGACCGTGCAGCCTGGAACCTCTTGGATCTCTCAAAACACTCTAATCAAGGAAGTAGTTTCTTTGTCGGCTGAAGCCCTCCTACAGGCTCCATCCTGCGGCCTTCAGTTGCCCCCTTTTCTCTTAACAGTGGGGTGTCGAGCTCCAGTGGTCCTTTCCTTCCTGGTGCCTCTGTGCAGAGGCCTCTGGCGGGTGAGACTCGCAGCCGACACTGGGGGAGCGCAGCGCCCTCGGGAACAGTGGGCCTGGTCGTCAGCATGTTGTCTGTGTGACTCCCAGCTTCAGGTCACAGAGGGGAACCGAGAACAGGAGGTGAGAAAACAGATTCCACGTTCACATGATTATTCTTGTTTACTGAGGTCTCTTTATTCTCAACGGGTGCTTTTTCCTCCAAGTAAATAGAGCAGGCGTAAATATCTATAATGAATAAATTTATTGTCTTACAAAAATCATTGTCTAGAAATATGGAAATACAAGAAAAGATATTTGCAGTCAGGTGTCTGGTGGTCAACAGCCAGTACAATTCATAAAGGGGTAAAATCAAAGATTCCAAACCCACGTGACAAATTCTTCCTAACAGATGTTAAAGCTTTTAACCCAAAAGGTTTGTGTTTTCAAGCACGTTGCAGAGGATCAGGGATTTATCATTAACACTGATTCATTGTCACTGAATGTTTGTTATACCACTTTGACTAGAGAGGTACATGATATGAAGCACAAACTTAATACATTAAATTGTTACAGAGGCAAATATATTTAACGTTGTCTTAGTACTGTAGTGTCTAAGGCACTTTCTGTAATGTCAGTTTGCTTAACTATCAACCAAAAACAGAATGCTCAATGTTCACTGTAACACTGTCCGAGGGGAGGGAGGGAAAGGAAGAATGGACAGGGTTCACATCCACTGGCATGGCAACATTCAGGCAGGGGCATCTGTTCCTGAGGTCCTGTCAACCTCATCGACACTTGGAACGAGTCTCAGACACAAAACCAACATTCCCATTTTGGGCTCAAAGCAGTGGCTGGATCTGTAAGGTCAGCACGAGCGCCTGGTCGGTGGGGGGGGGGCTCCCACCAGCTCCTGCTGGGGGCCCGCGGACGCGAGGGTCAGCACGCTGGCAGGGCCAGCCGTAAGTCACCGTGACGGCTGTCACCGGGGGCTTCGGCTGCCCCATGGCCACTGTCCTTCCTATGCACAGACCGGCCCTGGCCGAGGACAGTTAACATAAAAGATGTGGGGACACCCCCAACCCAACCAGCCACCTCCTCATCTCTCCACAGCCCCTTTCACAGTTTGCTCCCTGAAACAGTTGCTCAGTGTCTGCAGGAAACGAGAAGCACGAGTACAGTTCAGCTCTCACAGGTTCTGGGAGACTGGCTGTGGCGGGGGTCGGGGCCACAGGACACAGCTACGTTACCGTCTGTCGGCCGCGCATGCAGAGCGACCACCCCATGGGCGGCCCCGGGCCCGGCGGCTCTCCACGGGGGTCTGGAGTTATCTGAAAAGGGTTCTCTCCTTAACACGTATTATAAACTGGTCTCTTGATGGCTATATGGAAAATAGGTACAATGAGGAGACGATCTGTCTAACATGTGCATGTTCTGTGGAGCATATATATAAAAAGGGAGCATGACACCTAGATCCGCAGCAGGACACAGTATGTGTAGGCCGGGAAGCCTTAAGACACAGTTGACCTTTCAGTCAGGAGTCCCACAGGTCGCCAACACTGAACTGTTGGTGGCCAGGGCAGGCCGGTGCCGGCGCTCTGTGTGACCCGCTGGGCCACCTCCGCTGGCTCCCAGGGGCTCTACTCGGCCTGGGGTGGCTGCGTCTCATTGACATCACTGGTCTTACTCTCGGTGTCATCGTCCGACAGCTCCAGGGAAGCCCCTTCGATGTGCAGCGGGCGCCGGCCAGACCGGCTGGAGGAGAAGCTGATGGGGCCGCCTCGCCTGGAGGGGACGGAGAGCAGACACGCATGGGTCAACACGGCAACATGTGGCCGCCGAGGTGTCCCATCACCTGGTGCCTCACACGTCCGCCACCCCCCCAGGACGCAGGACGTGGGGTACGTGGGCACGGTCAGGCTTTCGCCGCTCCTACAACCACGCCTGTGCGACGTCACTGTCGCCCACACGCTGCGGACACCGAGTGGGTCCTGAGCACGGGATGGCCTGATCACCTACACGGTCTGTGGCAGACAGTGTGGGCGTCCATGGCCGGAGGCTGAGCTCTACCTCTGGCCAAGGGCCAGCGCTTCCATGAAGGCCGAGAGTAACGACTTACTTAGGCTTTTAGGCCATGTAAGAGTTCTGTTGCACATTCTTGCTAGTTTTGTTCTGATAGCTCTTTATATGTATAAAAGTCATTGTTAGCTCGTCAGAATCCGGCCATGGGCCAGTCTGTCAACTCCTGTCTAAGTGATGCTGGGCGGGGGGGAGTTTGGCTCCAAGTCCTGGCCTCTCCTGGTGCCCACCAGGCCCAGTGTGGCGCCAGGGCCAGCAGGGAGCCTGCCGCTCGCTTTCGCAGGATCCCGGGACCTCCCCTCAATGCTGGAATGCGGAGGGACACCTGGCCCTGCCGCCGTGTCTGTGTGGCCCGCTAGTAAATGGCAACAAAACAGAACAAGCGGGACTATGGAAGCGCAGAAACCCCGAATGGCTAAACGGGAAGTGATTTAAAGCAAAGACAAGTAACTATAAAAGTCTAAGAAGACCACTTCAGAAACCCCCTAGGCCTCAGGTCTGGCTGCTGCTGCGAAGCCAGGGCCCAGCCTGCCCCGGAGGCCCCAGGCTGCTCACCTCAGCCGGTTCTTCAGGGTGCTGACCTCCCTGCTCAAACCCTCGTTGGCCTCGGTGGCATCGTCCAGCTCCCGCTGCAGTTTGCGCCGAGACGCATTGGCACGTGTCGCCTCCTCTTCTGCCTCCTCCAGCTGCCGTTTCAGCTGCTTCATCCTGGCGTTGGCCTTCTCCATCTGGGGGCCACACGGGTGAGTCACACTGGGCAGCCCTGGCGAGTCACTACATCCTGGGAGTGAGCACAGCTCCTGCCCCCGCGGCCACGTGAGGGCAGGTGCGAGCACACCTATATGCACTTAAAAGAGTGGGGGCTGCCCAGTGGTGGCGGCCCGGGACGCTGAGGGCCTGGGCTCAAAGCCTGAGGTCGTCAGCCAGTGTGGGGCGGGCCACTGGTTAGAGTGCCGAGGTCGCTGGCTCAGCCTGAGTGCCCCCTCTCTTCAGGGCATGTGGTGTGAGAAGCAATCAAACACACAACTAAAGTGAAGCCACCACAGGTCGATGCCTCTCATCTCTCTCCTCCCCACCCCTTCCCGTCTCAGGAAGAAGATGGGCTGCTCGCAGGCCTGACTGGCCCACCCTTCTCGGCAAAGCCAGCGTCGATGGGGCAAACTAGGCTAAAGGACAGTCTAAGAAACAACCCTATTTTCTCCCTTGACTTGTTTCTTTTTTACAGAAAAGGAGTTCTGTACCTTCACACAAGTGACCTATGGGCTGTGAGAGGGACTGTTATTCCTGCACATACAGAGGGCAGGCAGTGTGACAGTCCCCAGCCCCAGGACACGGGCACATTCATGTTTATGCCTCCTTTCAACGTGGTGTTTGAGACGTTAGATTCTGATTGAAGGACGAAGCCCCTCCAGAGGACCTGATGTGACCACAGACCACCACGAGCCACGTGGAGACGGGCGGCCCTGCCCCGCAGCCGCCCGCGGGCAGTCTCTGTGCGCACCAGGCCCAGTCCTGGGAGGGCGTTCTCTACTTAAACAAAAGGGCCCATGCAGACAAGGGAAAGCCCCCGGTCCCGCATGCAGCGTGTGTCCTCTGCTCTCCGAAGTCCCAGAGCATCCTATGAACTTAGCCAGGCGCAAGGCGACGCTGGCTCGTGCGCTGTCCCCAGGAAGCGTCCTGAGGTGGCACCCGCGCGGCCGGCCCAGTCCTCCTACCTGCTCTTTATACTGATCGGCATGCCGACGCTCGTCTTCAACCTGCACGAAGATCTCTTTCAGTTTCTTCTCGGTGCGCCGGACCAGTTTGTTGGCTGCTGCTCGCTCCCTATGAAGCGGACCGACCCCATTAATTAGTCTTTGTAATAGAAATGATAGTTTGAATGGGGAAAATATATAAATTTTAAAGACTTTATTTACTGATTTTTACAGAGACGGGGGGTTGGAAAGTATTGCTTCATTCTCACTTTTCACTAGATGCTGGGAGGTACCTTGACCGGGCAAGTCCAGGGTTTCAAAGCAGAGACCTCAGCGTTCCGTCCAGGTCAATGCTCATGCCCTGCGCCACCACAGCCCAAACAGGAAAACATTTCTTAAAAGTCCTATTTCTCTGGAAGATGACACGTACTGGAGCACTTTCCAGGACCTCTCTGACCAGAATATTATCACGATTAATAACAGCGCAGAGACCTGTGCTGGCACAGTGGACAGGGCACTGACCTGGGGTACAGAGGTCCCAGGTTTGAAACCCCAAGGCTGCTGGCTTCAATGTGGACTCATCTGGCTTGAGTGTGAGATTTCTGACATGGTCCCAAGGTCGCTGGCTTGAGCAAGGGGTCACCGGCACAGCTTGAGCGCCCCCATCAATGCACATATGAGAAGCAATGAACAACTCAAGTGCTGCAAGTACGAGCTGATGCTTCTCATCTCTCTCCCTTCCTCTCTGTCTCTCTTTCTTTCTCTCTCTAAAACAAAAACACCCAGTGAACCAGCCAACCAACCAAAAAACAGCCCAGAAACTTTCTCCTCTGGTCACAATATGAATGGCCTTTACTGTATTATCATACTGACAGGCAAAAACAGTGTATTCCTTCACACGCAGATACTAATCACTTTAGTGATCTTCTGAAGATCAAATGTTACATACAAGCAACCTGTCCCTTATACCAAGTGCAGACTTTATTGAAAACAAAAACCTTAGTTAGTTATTCTAATCACCTACTTGTTAACCTGGAAACCAAAGACCCACTATGATGCTAGGGACTACAGAGCTGACACTTGGGGCGCCTCCCACACTCTTCACTTAGGAGTCAAATCACCATGTTTCCAGCAGGCTGACACTCTTCCTTATGAAGGAACCTATTTGGTGAACTTCACTGAAAACAGAGAAAGTCCTTTCGTTCCCTGACAAATGCTATGCAGAAACGGACAGTGATGGACTTAGCCGAAAGGGAAGTCATGCTAATTACTGCAGACACAAACCCTGCGCTGTGTGATCTGAGCTCAGTGGGGTGGGAAGCGCCGGAGTGGGAGGGCGATGCTGGGCTTTGGTCTGAAGGGCTGACAACTTCGCAAAAGCCCGCCAAAGGCCGCTGGGCAGGTTCTCAGAAATTTCGGAATGGTTCACGACCACCCGGAAACTGTCAAGCAGTCCCTACAGGTCAAGAAAAGCTTTTACTTTTTTGCCAACAAATTACAGCATTCATGCCATGCCACCAACGTGAAAAGAGACGTGAACTGTGCCCCCAGAAAACCACATCCCGGGCAGTCCGGTCAGCTGAGGCCTGGAGGAGTGCATGGGTGGGGCCAGCCATCCCGTCTCTCTCTGGTCCTGTGTCCTCATCACCTTTCCCTGCCACAGGAGCTCCCAGGCTGTCCCAGGACCTGGTCTCTGGCAGACAGTGAGCGGGTTTACTGTATGAAAAACCTCTTACTTGGCTTCCTGCTCAAGCTGCTCCTCCAGCTGTCCAATCTTGGCTTCCAGGGCCGAGATGGTGGCCTTGAACTTGGACTTGACGGCGCCCTCTAGCTCCTGCAGCTTGGCCTTCAGCTCCTTGTTCTGTCGCTCCAGCTGCTGGCGCGCATTGTCGCTCTTCTGGGCGGCACTGCGCTCGGCAGCCAGCTCGGCGTTCAGTGTATCCACCTGGAGAGGGAGCCGGCTCAGTCCCGCGCCAGGGGGCGCAGCTCAGCCCCCCACCCCGCCCCCGCCCCGCGCCTGCGCACCTGCAGCGTGGTCTTGCGGAAGCGGTCATTGAGCAGCTCAATGTTACTCTGCTCCTCTTCGAGCTCCTCCTCCAGCTGCGCAATCCGGGCCTCCAGACGCCGCTTCTCATCCAGCAGTGCGGACCTGGTGGTGCAGGGAGGCCGCTCAGCGCCCGCGCCGCAGCGCGGAGCCCCTACTGCTGGAGACTGAGCGCCATCCCTGGTCTGTCTCTCCAGCACGCACCCCCGTCCGTGCAGTCACACCAATCGCTCTTCCAAACACGCCCCTTGCGCTCCTGGCCTCGCGGGAGCCTCCCCACGGCCTCCAGCCAGCAGCGTCAGCTCCCCAGGGTGCGCGCTGGCCTGGGCATCCCGTTTAAACCCGACCGCTTTCCAGGGCACTGAGGTGATGCCAATTCCTCATCACGGGTTAGCAAGCGGCCGCGAGGAGCCCTCAGCGTGCTAATGGGATAGAGAAGGCAGCTTGCTAATGGGGAAGGCAAGTCAAAGGGGTCTACCTGCCAAGCCTAACGAATTTGCGAGTGAAGACGTGCACGAGGCCGTGCAGTCTGCGGGACCCGGTAGTTCTGAATACTTATCACACCTACTGTGGGCAAGGCTGGCACAGAGGGGCGACCTGCGGAAGGTGGGCAGCGGAGCAAACCAACCCGTCTCCTTCTCAGCCGGCCGGCCACTCCTCCCACCTGCGTCGGGGGACTCACTTGCCGGAGGCGCTGTTGGCGATTTCATCTGCCAGCTCATCTCTCTCCTGCTCCGCGTGCCGGCGGGCCCGCTCCGAGGATGCCAGTTCCTGAATGGGTTTAGACGAGCAGTTAGGCTCTGGCTGTGACAGTCCCTAGGTATGAGATCCGGCAGTGCCCGGCGGCTGTAGCCGCCTTCTTCTGAATGCTCTGTGCGCCCCACAGGGCTGTCAGCTTTGGGGCGATGTGCTGTGACATCCTCACACAAAACTGTCCACAGCGCAAGTCCTACTCTGTGTGGGGGCTGGGCTGTCCCACTGTAAGAGGTTCCTGCTCTCCTTAGAAAACCGGTGTTTCTCAATCATAAGCTGCGCACAAACTATGCAAACCCAGAACTAGACCGAGTCATGGTCTTGAAGAATCTGTCACATAGATAAGTAGTACAATTTGGAGATCAAGTGCACTAACCAGAGACCAGTGAGTGACTCTCAAGGCACCAGAAAATAAGGTACTCATACAGTACAGCCAGGGTCACAGCTCCCACGTGGAAAAGGTAGGTGGCATGCAGCCTAAGGCTCAGAGCGGGCGCTCCGCTGTGAGCAGCGCCTTGCAGGGCAGGGCAGGGCCAGCCTGTGCTGATGGGCCCTCAGGAGGGGAACAGCTGGCTGATGGCTGCCTCCCCACGAATCTCCTCAGAGGATTTTCTGCAGGCAGGTGTTAGGGTGCAGTTCTCACTCGGACTGGGTAAAGACCAAGGCCGTATCCGCAGAACTTGAGATGCACACCACCCTTACTTTAAGGATGAAACTGAGGCCCGCATAGACGGAGGGAGCTGCACCAAGCCTTAAGGCTGGTTGATGGCAGAAACTCAGGGTTCTGACTCCCTCCCTGTCCAGAGCCTCTGGCCACCAGCTGTCTCTTCCAAAGGATGCCGTACTGGGCAAGAGCACATCTCAGGAGGCCTGTGCAGCAGGACCGCCCACTTCACTGTGTGCTCGTGCACAGGACGCAGGCCCTCCCGAGGGCCGGTGTGCTAGCACACAGAACCCTCCCACGGGGCCGGGCGAGTCCGGGATGTGCTGACAGCAGGCAGAGTGCGTGGGGTCCGGCCCCAGGCCCGATGCACACGCTGTGAGCGCCCGCCCTACCATCTGGCCGCTGGACTCCTAGTTTGCGGGCCCAGCATGGCTGAGGGACCCACGGGAGAAAGGAGAGCACCTAAGGGCCTATAACCCGGAGAAACCAAAGTATCTGTGTGAGGGGAGGAAAAAGACACAGATGGAAGCAGGGCAGCTTCCGGGCCAGTCTCTTTTCCCCAGCGCAGCAACCCCTTGTCTGAAGGCCCAGAATAAGTACCCACGGCTGTCTGCAAAGTACTGGCTGTGGGCACACTGATGCCCAGGTGATGCCCAGGGCTCCAGGGGCCCCACCCTCTGGAGATGCCACGGACCAAGTGCTGAAGTACCCAGATCTTGAGGTCCCACCTCACTGATGACTACACGCTCCCTTTAAGCACACAGGGACATTATGAAAGACTGTGTGCTAGGCCCCAGAACTGCTCAACTCTCAACATTCTCCAACCACGAGCCATAGACCTAGAAATCAGCTAAGGAAAGATAAACACATAGCACACATTTGGAAATTTAAACCACACTTGTAAATTATTAATGGGATAAAGAAACTATCATAGAGATTAGAAGAAAGAAGCTTGAAAATGAATGTCCAACTCAATAAAGTCAGAAACAGAAATAATCCAGAGGACATAAAGATATGAGCAAAAATCAGTAAAATAGAAAAGGGATACAATCCCAAAGCTGGCTGCCAGGGGCAGTCCGTACTCAGTATCCGCTCATGTTTGCTCACCTGGGCTCCCATTCCTTCTACAGCGCAGCGCCTGGAGAGCCCCCTTTCTGCAAGCGCAACCCTGCACTTACTGTCTTTGGTGACATGTCATCTGGTATTTCTAGGTGTCTGTGTTGGGAGATTTTCATATTAACTGACAACATTTCAACTTCAGCTGCTCTTATCTTTCTCGGTTTGAATACATTTGGTTCTTCACCCATAGAGAAATCTACACATTACACATGCATAGCTCTCTATGTCATTTATGCCTTATAAGCTTTAAACAATGTTTCCACGTGTGCCTAGCAGTGATGCACTCAGTCTCATACTGCACGTAACCCTTCATCGTCCTTCTCCATGAGAACTTACAAAAGAGAGAAATTAAAGAATTCTTCGAGTACAAGATGACTCACTTAGAATTTCAGGGAAATAGAACTTCTCTCCTTTCTGAGCATTACACATAGTGCTCCTATAAAGCAAGGCCATCTTCTGTCACTTAGGCCAGAGTTCAGAGTTAAGTGACCATGACGCTGCCAACACTAACTACACAAACATCACTCCTTCTTATACGTGGAACAAGCCTGGAGAGTGGCTGGAAAGGTCACTGGTCAGCTCCTCTGCCTTCAGCCAGGTGAGGAGCGTGTATGAGCTGCATCCAAGTGCAGCCACTTTGCCAAGCTTAAGCAACAAGGCATTCTAGTAACATACTAAAAATTGGCAGTGAAATTACACAAGGCAAAAAAGAATTACACAAGGCTATAGAGGTATTAAGATACATTTATCTGGTCTTGGAGAACTGGCAAGGGCGAATATTTGCTGAGCAAATGGATGAACAAGCAGACCAACCTCTTGCAATTGAAGGATTTCTGCTTCCAGGCTCTTCAACTTCTTTTCACTCTCTTTGGATTGAGCAAAAATCTCATCTCGGGATGCGCGTGCTTCCTCCAATTCACGCTGGTAATCCTTCATCTGAGCCTAAAGGGTAGCGGGAAGGTTTGGGGTAGTTTTCATTCTTAGCTTTTAAACATATTTCTCCCAGATTGTAAAAGTAATATACATTCATTATGAATATAAAAGTATACAGAAACGACATATCACAAGAAAACATTCAGACCAGTATCCCTTATGAATATATACACAGAAATCTTCAAGAAACTAGTAGCAAACTGAATCCATCACCATAGAAGACATTATATACCACGCACATTCATACACCACTATATCCCACCATCCAGAGCAGCTAGGCCAAGAGAAAGATACAAAAGGCATCCAGCTCAGAAAGGAAGAAATAAAACTAGCTCAACCTATAGATGATATGATTTTGTATATGAAAAATCTTAAGGAATTAATTAAAAAAAACCCACCAGAATGAGTAAATGAGTTCAGGTAGGCTGCAGAATACCAGAGCACTATACAAAAACCACCTGTATTATTGAACACTAATTATAAACGTTCTAAAAATTAAGAAAGCAACTGTACTTAAAATAGCATCAGAAAGAATAAAATACTTAAGTATCAGTTTAGCTAAAGAAGTATAAGACTTGTACACTAAAACCTATAGAACATCACTAGAAAAATGAAAAGAATAGCTAAATAAATGGGAAGATGCCCTGTTCATGGACTGGAGACGATCCTGGTAAGATGGCAACACTCCAGATCTATCTAGAGAGTTAACTATCAAAACCCGAGCTGGCCTTTCTTTTTCTTGTAGAAATTGACAAATTGATCCTAAAATTTATATGGAATTGTAAAGAATCTGTATAGCTAAACAATTTTGAAAAAGAACAAAGTTGGAGAAGTTAGAGTTCCCAATTTTAAAATTTACAAAGCTATGGTAATCAAGACTGTGATATTTGCATAAGGACAGACTTATAGTATAAAGGCATTTAACAGCCTGACCAGGCGGTGGTGCAGTGGATAGAGCGTTGGATTGGGATGCGGAAGACCCAGGTTCGACCCCGAGCTCGCCAGCTTGAGCGCGGGCCCATCTGGCTTGAGCAAAAGCTTGCCAGCTTGGACCCAAGGTCGCTGGCTCGAGCAAGGGGTGGCTTGGTCTGCTGAAGGCCCACGGTCAAGGCACATATGAGAAAGCAATCAATGAACAACTATGGTGTCACAACGGCAACGAAAAACTAATGATTGATGCTTCTCATCTCTCTCCGTTCCTGTCTGTCTGTCTCTATGTATCCCTCTGATTCTCTCTCTCTATCCCTGTAAAAAAAAAAAAAAAAAAAATATATATATATATATATATATATATATATATATATATATATAAAACAAACATTAACTCAATGGAGTTTAGAAAAGTAAAGTATAAAACTCTTAAGAGAAAATAGCAATAAATCTTCATGACCTTGGATTAGGCAGTGGTTTCATAGATATAATTTAAGAAAGCATAAGGAACAAAAGAAAAAGAAAATGGACTCCATCAAAATTAAAAACTTTGTGCTGTAAATAATACCACAGAGTTAGTAAACAGACAATGGAAGAAAATATCTGGAAGTCAGAATACAGACAGAAATGTTACAACTCGATTATTAAAGACCACTCAAAGATGAGTGGAAGACAAAGACATTTTCCAAATAAGATAATGGGCAGTAAGTACAAGAAAAGATGGTCAGCATCATGAGTTATTAAGAAAATGCAAATCAAAACCACCACAAGGAATCAATTCCCACCCACTGGGATGGTGGCACTCAGAAGACCAACAATAGTAGGTGGTGGTAAAGATGTAGAGAAATTGCAGCCGTCATGCACAGCTGGCAGAAATGTAAAGTGGTACAGTCACTGTGGAAAGGTTTGGCGGTTCCTTAAAACTAAAGTTAACATATAACTTAGCAATTCTGCTCCTAGAGATACACCTAAGAAAACTGAAGCACAGTGTACACAAATATTTGTGAATGCTCATAGCATCATTATCACGGTAGCCAAAAAGTTGAAGCAACCCACATGTCCATCAACTGATGAATGGGTAAATAAAATGTGGTCCGAGTAACTACACAATGGAATCATTATTTGGTAGTAAAAAGGCAGGAAACACTAATTAATGCTGTAACAAGGATGAACCTTGAAAACATGCTAAGTGAAGGAAGCTGGTCACAAAAAGCCACATAGTATATGATGCCCAACATAGGCCCATCTCTACAGACAGACGCGAGAGCAGTGGTTGGTTTGTTTGGATGTGGCAGAGATAGTGTGGAGTGACAGCTAAGCGGCTAGGATGTCTTTCAGAGGGAACCAAAATGTTCAAAATTAGATAGTGGTGATGGTTGCCCAGCACTATGAATTTACTAAAAAATCAAAATACTTTAAATAGGTAAATTGTATGGTACATGAATTACTATACCTCAATAGAGCTATTAAGTAAATGAAATCACAATGTTATTGATAGCCTTTGGTTTTTTGTTATTTTTTTGTATTTTTCCAAAGTGAGAAGCAGGGAGGCAGGTGGACCCCTGCATGCCCACCAGGGGGCGATGCTATTCCCATCTGGGGTGTTGCTCTCTGTTAGGCCAGAGCCATTCTAGCTCCTGATGCAGAGGCCATGAAGCCGTCCTCAGTGCCTGGGCCAACCCTGCTCCAATGGAGCCCTGGCTGTGGGAGGGGAGGAGAGAGACAAAGAGAAAGGAGAGGGGGAAGGGTGGAGAAGCAGATGGGTGCTTCTCCTGTGTACCCTGGCGGGTAATCGAACCCATATTGAAAGTCTTTGTAATGAGCCTAATGACCTTTGTAATTAAGCTAGGAAAAATAACCTTTGTATTTAGCTTTTTCAAAAAACCACAAGGAAGCAGATAAATTACTTATAAACCTATTATCCAGGGATGACTCTTCCTTCTAAACTTTTTCCTAAGTATGTACATCTACACGTCTATATGCAAAAATCTGTGCACGTGTGTGCAGGATTATAAACTAAACTGCCCTGCCTGGCCTGCGGTGGGCTGTGGATAAAGCGCTGACCTGGGACACTGAGGTCGCCAGTTTGAAACCCTGGGCGTGACCGGTCAAGGCACATACAAGAAGCAACTCCTGCTAGTTCATGCTTCCTGTTCCGCCTCTAAAATCAATAAATACAATCTTTAAACTGCCCCACGCTGTGCCTTCCTTTGCTCCCATGAGCCCTGCCTGCGCTCATTGCACACATATCCCCAGTATTTGTGTGCTGTCAGGCCACTTACATTTAGGTTGCTTCCATTTTTGCTGTCATCTTGGTCAATATTTCTTCTCATCTTTATATTTTGTTAGAATAAATTCTCAAGATGTGGACTCACCGAAGCCAGAGGGATGGGAGTTTTCCAAAGCCTTTGTCACAACTGACTAATATCCCCCCGAGAGGTTGGGCCTATTCATGAGGGCCCATTACATCCGGCCAATGCTGTGTTGCTGTAGAAATTATTTTTATCATTGAGAGGGGCAGCATGGTATCTGAGTAGCAGAGTGATGATTAAACCGGACTGTGAAAATTACTGATGCTCACGGCACCAGGAGTGGGGGACACGGTCGCCCCACTGGGGAACCCGGGGCTGTGGAGGTAGGTCAGCATCATCAGAAGCTGTCCAGAGCCTGGAGAGCACGTCCCTGGTGGTGGCTGCTCCGCCTGCGCCCTGCCCCCGGCTGGCTCTGTCCATCTCACTAAGCGCGGTGGGCCATCTTTAAGGCCCGCTGCCACCACCCGCAGCCAGGGTGCCGCACGGCTTTCCTCCCAGCTTCACAGGCTGCACCGTGTTTGACCTTGGCAGAGCCAGAGGACAGCGAAGGTCAATGCTCGGCGGTACGTACCTGAAGCTTACGAAGCTGCTTGATCACTTCATCCCTGGCTTTGTTTGCAGCCTCAATCTGGGCTTCGAGGTCCTTCAAGTCTATCTCCATCTTCTTCTTCGAAGCGATGGCCAGCGCCCGCTGCTTCCGCTCGTCCTCAAGCTCTGCCTCGAGCTCCCGCACCTAACAGGGGGTGCGGAGTTACTGGGCCAGACCCAAGTCCCCCTCGGGGGCACACACGGCATTTGGCTGCTAAGCAGTCATTAACACAGAACCAGAGGAGTTGGCTTCTGTTCAGACAGATCTTTAAGGACAACGGCTGGTGTGCACCATCCCCACTGACACCTGTGAGGTCCCACAGAGGGTGGCTCCTACTGAGACGTGATGCAGCAATGCTGCAGGGCAGCTGTCTCTTGGGGAAGCTCCCCACAGTGCTCAGGCAGCCTGTGGGGAGGCCCTCGCAGGGGAGCCTCGGCCTCCACCCGCAGGCCAGCACCCCGTGGGGCAGCCACAGGACGGAGCCCCCGCCACCCGGCCATTCAGAACTCCTACCTCACAGGACCTGAGGTAGTGTTTGTTTTCAGTCATTAAACTTGAGGTAATTCATTATTTAATAATAAGTGATTAAAAATTAGTGGAATAGTTAAAAAATGTAAATAAGTTTTGATAATACCATGAACTCCAAAGGAGTTTCACAATAGCCACAAAAATTTTCTAAAGTAAACTTTTAGATGTTTAACACACATTGAGAGGAGAATACAAATCATTAAGTGCCTGGCAACTTTTTTAAGATTAAAAAAATGCAAATATCTGTTTTTTTTCTCCTTTAAAGAGTGGCTTCATGAGCACACAGGAGCTGAACTCCAGAAATGCTGAGCCATCTGTCGCCTGCTTTGACCTCCCTTCCCCCACTCCGCTAAGGCTCACAGAGCTCGAGTCTAACTACATACTCGGGAGATTTCACTGAGGGCTTTCAACTGATGACAAGTGTCCTGGCATGTAAGCAGCAACAATACTGTCTGAGAAATAAAAATCAAACCAATAACATTAAATTGGAAAATATAAAAATTAAAAAATAAAAATAAAACCCATCAAGTGACCAGATACATTAATTTTACTCATCTCCTGAGTTCTACCGTGAATGAACGGGTCATTGACCCAAACCGGCTCCGAGGACAGACGGTCCTGCCCGGGGCGTCGCCTCCTTCACCTACCTGCTTTATCAGCAGCCGCTTTTTCTCTTCGTTCTGCTCGTCCCTGGTCTGCAGGTCCCTCTCGAACTGCGCCTTCATGGCCTGCATGTTGACCTCCAGGCGGAGCTTGGCGTCTTCTGTCGCCTGGAGCTCGTCCTCCAGCTCCTCCAGCTGGGTCCTCATTTCTTCCACCTGCTGCTCTAGGGCCCGCTTGGACTTTTCCAGTTCGTGAACCTACAGCACAGGAAGCGCCCGAGAGGGACCGTCAGCAGAGGCGCAGCGAGGACAGCAGGAGTTCCCGGCTTTATGGCCCCCACACGGCACGGGCACTGCCGGCCGCCGGGCCCTCTGCCGGACACGTCCCTCATACCTTCCTGTCCCCCTACGGCCGCGCGTCCTCCTGTCGGGGCTGTCGCTCCGAGGACAGGACCGACCTCTGTCTTCACAGGTACTGCAATCAGCACACAAGTCTCACCTTGACGCCGAGAGGTCTTTGGAAAGGAGTATGGTGCCAGAGGACCTTGCCTGCCGGCTGGCTATCGGCCTGCTGTCCGTGACGGGGACTACTGTCCCCCCTCTCTCACTACAGAAAGGGTGCTTGCACTGCACGCGCCGTGTGCGCTCAGCCTGTGGAACGGCATGGCGACAGAGAGGCCCGCCATCGACATTCACCTAGTTCTCTGTGCCAGGTCCGCTGCATGGGCCCTGGTGCCCAGACAACCGTGGGACAGGCATGCGTGGGCGCCGCGGGGCATCCCTCTGGGGTTGTGACTGCCCGCTCTCGGGCGGGCAGAACCAGGACTGAGGGGCCCTTGTCTCTTGGCTGTGCCTGGCACTTCACAGGCACAAAAGAAGTGCTGGTGGGATAAATGTGTGACTGTCAGTTATTCTAGAGAAAGCTGACAGGAAACAAGGAAACAGGTCAACTGTGAGTTTTTGCTTCATTTTACTGTGTAGTCACAGCCATTTCTATTCGGTGGCCTGTGCTTGTCCACGGGCTGCTCCCCTGGGCATTATTAGGGTGTAGGGAGACCCAGGAGAAAGGCAGGACAGTCTCCCCGCCCCCGTGTGTGGCCGGGGAGCCCACGCGGACAAGGTTTCCCTTCACTGAGGACCATGCTTCCAATGCACGTCGGCTGCCGTTTTAGGAAGTTGGGCAAGTGTAATGTGCTAATGTGCACTTGACAGACGAGGGAGCTCGGGCTTAGCGGGGTTACGTGGCTCCTTGTGGTCGGAACAGAAAAGCCAAGGCCTGAGCCTGTTTCTGATTTCCAGGCCTGGGCTCAGCCCACCACTCTCAACCCAATATACACCGAGGACGGGGTGCAGGGCGAATAAACATCCCCACAGAAGTTTCCAAGTAAATCCCCAAAGTATTTGAAGTCTTCAGAGAAGACAAGGGGTCCAACTGGGAAGCCCCAGGGCAGCAAGAGCCGCGGGGGTCACTCCTCCCGGGCCCCCTCCGTGCTGGGGCCAGATGCCGCTGCCCTCTCGCGGAGGGGGCCCTCCTGGCCCTGGGGTTTGGCCCCTGTTGCCTGCCAGTGTGCAGGGTGGGGCAGGGGCCCGTGAACGGACAAGGAGAAACAGTTTCTCTACTTGTCGGCCCTGCTACGGAAGCGCCGCCCTGAGAACAGAACGCAGAGCCTCTGGTGTTTGTTCCAGAGACTCAACCCCTCCTCCGACACAGGCCAGCTCTCCCAGAAGGTGTCCCCAGGTCCTGAGGCACTCCTGTGGAGCATGGGCCCCCTGCCGAAGGGGCCAGAGCCCGGGGTACTCACGTTCTTCCCCACGTCATCCTTGGAGCTCATCAGGTCCTCCATGTCCGCCCGCAGCTGCTTGTTCTGCCGCTCGAACTCCTCCTTGGCCTCCAGGGCCTCTTCCAGGGCCCGGGCCAGCGACAGGGCTTTGGTCTCCTTCTCCCGGGCCTCTGCCTCCGCGCGGTCTCGCTCTTCGGCGTAGCGAGCGGAGACGTTCTTCTCCTCCGCCAGCAGCTGTGCAGGCGGCATTGGGGGAGACGCGGGCCGTTGGAAAAGCAACACGACTGCCCTTCTCCCCGTGCTGGGCTTGCTGCTGAGCATACCGCTACAAGGTGACGGGGCTCTCAGCTCCTTTTGCTTTTCTACGTTTGCCAACTTTGCTACAAACGTGCATTGCTCTTAAATAAGTATGAAAACGTTATTTTAAACTAACAACTGCCCGCGCTACTTGGGAGGACAGGACGTGCGGCCCTGACCCTGGAGGCTGGGAAACAGGAATGCAGATGAAGAACCCACCTGGTCGAACTTCTTCTGCTTCTTTTCCAGGTTGGACACAATCTGGCGCTGGTGGTCCAGGTCCACTGTCAGGTCGTCCAGCTCCTGCTGCAGCCGGTTCTTGGTCTTCTCCAGCTTGTCGAAGGCCAGTGCCTTCTCCTCCAGCCGCTGGCCCAGTGCCTCCGCGTCTTTCAGGAGCTTCTTCTTGGCTTCCTCCAGACCCTCGATCGCGCCCAGGTCATCGTCGACTCTCTTCTTCATGTCACTCAGCTAGGTGTTTATGTAAAGAACAAAAACAATCAGCCCTGGCCGGTTGGCTCAGAAGTAGAGCATCGACCCAGCATATGGAGGTCTGGGTTTGATTCCTGGCCAGGGCATGCAGGAGAAGTGACCATCTGCTTCTCTAGCTCTCCCCTCCCCCTTCTCTCTCTCTCTTCTCCTCTCTTCCCACAGCCATGGCTCACTGGAGTGAGCTGGCCCCGGGTACTGAGGATAGCTCCCTGGTCTCTGCCTCAGGCGCTAAGAAAAGGTTCCGGTTACAATGGAGCAAGCACCCCAAATGCACAGACCATCGCCTCCTAGTAGGCTTGCTAGGTGGATCCCCATAGGGTGCGTGAGAGAGTCTGTTTCTGCCTTCCCTCCTCTCACTTAAAAATAAAAAGATCAGTAGTAAAGAACTCAACTGGTTTTTGTATTTGAAGAAAAAAAACAACTTCAATATTTTGTGAGAAGAATTAACATCAATCAATACTATGTGATTCTGAGCAAATTAATCTTAGCCTGTAACTTAATTTCTTAGCTAATAATCATAATGGTTGGATTTAGCCTGTAACCTAATTTCTTAGCTAACAGTCAACAAAATGACGACTGGATAAGAGCTGACACAGTTCTGTGCCTGGATTTTAAGTGTGTCCCACAGTAGAGCCGGCAGAAAACCGTGTGTGAGTCAGTGCGACCTAATTGACTGGCCCTGATTGAGCGACAGCAGCCCAGCCTGAGGGGCTGGCACGTGGCGGGGGGCACACACCTGGGACTGCAGGGCCAGCACCTGCTTCTCCAGGTTCCTCCTGGCCCCCTCCTCCTCCTCCTGCTGCTCCTGCAGGCTGTTCCTCTCCTCCTCCAGCTGCCGGACGCGGCTGCTAAGGTTCAGCTTCTGCCGTGTCTCCTCCTGCAGAAGCTCCTGTGCGTGTTTACAAAAGGTCACCCCTTCTGTTACGGTCATCGCCAAAGCGAAGCACCACTACTAAGAACACTCCACGTTGTAAAGCACAGAGGACCTCAGTGTAAGAGAAACACCCGGGGACAGTAATAAACAGAAACGGTTTGAAAACACATGATGATGTTGTAAACGCTCTTAACACAAACACTGCTGCCTCGCCCTCAGGAGGAACGGCAGCGCCAACTTCCTGCGGCCCTCCCGCCCTCGGCACTCCTCACAGACCACCTCCAGTCCTGGGCAGCCCCCGCTGTTTCTCCTTCGTACGGACTCGCTGCCAGTGACTTTTCTAAAAGGTAAGGCAAACATGTCTTTCCCATGACACTCAGACTTGGATTTCCAAAGGCACATGCAGAGCTTTCTGAGATCGAGTCCTTAGTCTCCTTTATTCTCGCTAAGCACAATGGGCCTTGACCTTGTCCCCAGGTACCTACTTACTCCATTTTCTGTTTGTCTGAGATTTTAACCCCAGCACCTGGCATAGAACCTGGCAAATACACACTCATATAAAGTTTACAAATTTAATAAAAATAAGATGCAAAACTCCAAGAAAGCTGCTACATTACTTTCATATTATCATAGTCATTAACCTAACTTCCATCCTACTTAAAAACAGCCCTAACAAAGAATTGGTCTTAAGAAAGTATGATAAGCTTCAACCCACCCTTCTATAAAACGGACTGTTTTTCCCAGGTCAGCATAAGGAAATCTCAACTGTAACAGAACGGTATTTTTTATGATGGCCAGCAGTGCACGCGTGTGCCGTGGGACCTCTGCCGGGTGAACCACATCCCAGGCAGGAGCCACCCCTGAGACCCACGACCCAGGGCTCAAACTGAGACTCTGAGCTTCTGAGATTTCCTGAGCATCACAGCTGTTTGGAGCGCAAGGCTCCAAATAAAAGTACACAAAACCAGAAAGGGTGATAAGAAGGTGGTTCTGACACACCGGTCATGGGAATGGTCGCATCCCTAGGAAATGCTGTTCACGCCCCTGGAGTACCTGTGTGTCCTGTAGCTGAGACTCCACACTGGCTGCGTCCTTAGCAAATTTAATACCCTTCTTCTCTGCTTCTTCCAGAAGAGCCGAAACATTATCCAGTTCATTCTGCAAAGAGGAGTAAAAAATTAAATTCAATGAAACAGTAATAAGCAGAGAGAAAGGGTCCAGAATCAGCGCTCTTAAATGAACATAAAAACAAGTACTGGGACAAGGACAGTGTGAACCTACTTGACTTTAAGGCCGACTTGCATCACCGAGAGCCTGTCACTGCCCAGGAGTGCCCAAGTGAGCAGGCCCTGTACCAGCTGCCAGATGACGAACTAGTCTACCCACTGAAAATGACAGTGAGTTGAAAACTGTAGAGCCCACATCCGGAAGTTTTTGTTTTAAAGTGAGAGGAGGGGAGATAGACAGACTCCTGCATGTGCCCAGACTGGGATCCACCTGGCAACCCCTGCCTGGGGCTGATGCCTGAATCAACCGAGCTAGCCTCAGTGTCTAAGGCTGACGCTCAAACCGTTCGAGCCGCTGGCTGCAGGAGCGGGAGGGGGAGGGGAAGAGAAGCAGACGGTCACTTCTCATTGCGCCCCGACTGGGGACTGAGCCCGGGACATTCGCATGCTGGGCTGACAGTGGGCATAAGAAAGAACCAGAGGGCTCAGAGGGACAGCAGGGCCCTCTTGTCACACGAGCAAAGGGAAGGCGTACAGAGGACAGGTCTAACACGTGACTCAAGCTAATGACATTGCCATTTCTACTCACTTAACCACACCCTTCAGAGAGCCCACACCTTGTCAATCCTGGCAACAGTGTGGTGAGGGAGGGCTCTGGTCTCATCACAGCCCCACACACTGCAAGGGGCACCCCCAGAGGGGCGGGCTATGCAGCTCATTTGGGCCTCACCTGGGAGCCACGTGAGGATTCAGTGGGAGGGACCCAGGCACCCCCTGCACGCCTGGCACAGCTCTGGTGCCCGTGAGCGTCACTCGCCTCGCCTCCCCACCATGCACGTGGTCAACAATGCTGTTTCTAACATCTTCTCTTTCAGGAAAACTGCTGTGGACTTGTGAGCACCTGCACACACACTAGTTCACTAAGGAAAGAGTTGGCAGAGGAGGCCGAGTTCTCCTCAGAAAGGCCTCTGGCCATGCTGGCCCCGGGCTGGCATCAGGGAGCTTCAGTTTGGGGAGGGCATCTCCTATCCCTGGAATAAGATGGCACATTGCGCCTAACCCAGCAGGAGGAGCGCATGCCGAGTCCTGGGGGTCTTCCCAGCGCATCACTGGATCACGAGGTGCTCCTGGCTCTCCCACCGACTGCGTCTGTGTGAACACTGGCTTATGTCCAGCACCTGCTCTCCTTCTGGGTCCTGAGGCTCTGAGCTTCCCTGGTAATGGCCGCTGTCACAGCTCACTGTGGAGGTGACCCAGCGTGGCTGTGGGCCACCCTTTCCCTTATCTGTGTCCTCTCACCGCAATGCGGTGAGCAGGACTGTATGCCGAGTCCCGGGCCCGGCACAACAGTGCTGTAATCCTTGCTCAGGGCAGCGGTGCCTAGCGTGTCTCTTCTCACCGGTAAATACCGTCTACTATACTGCCTTCACCGTGGGCAGAGAAGTGCGCTCTTAGACATTAAGTTACTGCTAAGTCTGTTCTTTTATACCCACTTCTTCAGTGAACATTCTTACAGCTGAAACTGTGTGCACATCCTTATTATGCCCTTAGGATTAGCCACTAGACATGAACTTATTGGGTCCAGGAATATTCATAGTTTCAGGCCTATGACACCAGGACTGCCCAACTGTTCTCTAGAAAAGTTTGCATTAACTTATCCTTCAACCACAGTGTATAAAAACCCAGCTCTCACAAGTCTTCACCAGTACTAGGTCTAATATTTTTGCCCATTGTTCCTGTTCCTTTATGACTAGATTGATGGAGAGGTTGAAGTTGTACTTAAAACCATTCAAAAAGCTATTGCTATAATTCACTGTGGAACTTACTAGGTTTATTTAAGGCCAATCGATGCTTTTTTATTCTTAAGTACTATTCAACTTAGCCATAGTGACATTCACTAGGGACCTAAGACTGGACATACTGACTTGAGACGGCAATTGTCAGCCATTAAATAGCACACTAGTCGTGGGTCTCATAGGCCACAGAGAGCCACGGCCAGAGTGCTGGCGGTCCGGCTCACCTGCAGTTTATTTGCTTTCTCGGCCAGTTCCACCCGGAGTCTGTCTCCTTCGGAGACCTTGGCATGTAGCTCCTGAACCTGAGCGTCGAGCTTCTTCCTCTTGTGCTCGGACTCGGCCTTAATCTGCTGCAGCGCCTTCACCTCGCACGCCAGCTCCTTGTTGTCGGTCTCCAGGCCCTGCTTGTTCTTCTCCAGGTTGGCCTTGAACTAGGAGGGGAAGGGAAACCAGTATTTCTGTGCTGCTCCGTGAGAGGCACTGCGTCTGACACACAGTGGGTCTGCCGTCCACGTGGCTGAATGAATGGAAACATCTGTGTACTGTGTGTGACGATGTCTACAGAAGGGCCACACTGTGCACACTGTGAGGGTAGCAGACAGGGACTGAGGGGCCACTGTACTGCGTACCTGCAGGCTGGGGCGGCACACCGGCCATGTCCTGTCCAGAGAGAAACATTTATGCGCATCACCTGGTCTGAAATGTGCTTTGTCCGTTTGAGGTGACTAGGGGAGGCTGGGGGTCAGCAGGAGCCAGCTCAAGGGTGACACGGGGCTCTGCAGCCACCCTGCCTGGCTTCAGGCTACCTCTCCGCTTAGTAGCCATGTGATCCTGCCTTAATTTCCTCATTGTCGGGCCTCGGTGTCCTCACCGTTTACATGACAATGACAGAGACTAACCTACAGGACTGTAACGTTAAAGAAGGCAATTCATGCGACAGATGTGAACTGTGACAGTACTATGCAGTGACTGACACGTACGAGTGTAGATGTTCAGTAAATGTTACTGTTGTCGTAGAAACTAAGAGGAGGTGTGTGCACGGGCAGAGATGAGAGAGGGGGGCCCGGGAAGGGGTGCCTGGGAACTGGGGAAACAGACACCAGTCCGCCCAGGAGGACAGGCTGTGTTAGAGGGTGAGTGACACCCAGTTTCATCTGGTAGGAAGCCCTCACTGGGGGCACACGGAGGGACGGTGAAGTGAGTGGCAGCAACGTGTGCGGTGGCTTGGGTCAGGGGCAGAGAGGGCAGGAGGGAGAGAGGAGGATAGTGCTGGGACTTGGGAGCTGCTGACGGCCTCACACTGTTCGGGGTGTCTGAGCCAAGACAGGAGAAGGATGGAACTGGTGGAAGGAGAAGTGGGGGTATGTGGTCTGCGATGGCAGCGGATCCCTCCGGCTCCTCGGAGACAGCAGGGTGCTCTCCGGGAGCAGCCCCGAGCATGGGCTCTCCCACGCCCCCGGCGCAGGCTGAGCTCGGAAGCAGATGATGGGGCGGACGTCTGACTGCGTGGCCTCTGGCCGAGGCAGGGCCTCGCTCACCCGCTTGGCCTGCTCCAGCTGCTCCGACAGCTCCTCCAGCGCCGTGCCGTGCCTCTGTCTCATGTCCTGGATCTGAGCTTCGTGGTTCTTGGTTTCTTCCTCGAGAGCCTTCTTTAGCTCTGCCACTTCTTGCTCACGCTTTGTACTAGAGAATATTTTTACAAAAAGTAGCTCAGAATTAGTTGCAAAACAAAACAAAACACATTTTTTTAAAAGTGCTGCTTTTAAAAAAACGTTGCATCAATTCATTTGCTGTGCTATTTCCTATTAGGCGGGTGCGTCCATTACTGTGGTAACTGGGAATCCCTCCAGAACCAGCTAACTCCCACGCCACAGCTGACTTACAACTGAGACACAGCGTAACATCCCTAAGGGACTTCGCACTGCTCTGGGCAGTGTTGTTGCATTCACAGGTCAGATGCCAAACTGCTCGCTATAGCTCCAGAGACATCCCAATAAAACCAGGGAAGGGGAAATCCCAGGGACTTTCAGAGGCTGGGGGGAGGGGCGGTTAGAGAGGCCCAATCAATCAGGACGCTGCGCCCTGACCAAAAGCATGAGTCCCTCTTACCATCATGGGAAACCGCTGTAGGTAACTAACATCCTCCCAAAACTCGATCAGAAGATGACTGGTGGTGGGGAGGAGGGACAGGAAAGTTGGGAGGCAGGGTAACGGGTCACATGCCTGGTTCAGAAAGGGTCTCTAGAATTTGATACGAGACCATAGCAGGTACAAGACCATAGGCTTCGAACATCCTGAGATAAACTGAGGTTTTATCTAACCCACACTTAGAGTATGAAGATCATTTTAGCCTCAGATGGCTTTACCTGGCTGTCTAAACTTTTTAAAGTTGTTATAACACATATAAGGTAATTTAAACCAAACTTATTTCACTAACTAGAAGAGACTTCACCCCTGTAGATCTGTCAATCCGAGTACCATCTTTAAGCATACAGCTCAACAAAGACTGAAACCGGTAAGGTGAGGATCACTCCTGCTAAGTAAGAGCTACATAAACATCAAGAATTTACACAGCTGTAGCTTTACAATGATCCTGAAGGACAACTCTGGCAAACTTGCTTTATCCTTTAAAACCATTTAACTCTGTCCTTTAACCAGCAGCCAGTTAGAACAGTGACCCCTGTGTGGACACAGTCCCCTGTCTTCACTAGTGGAGTGGTGAGGTCTGGAGGGGCCAACAGAGAAGGGCCCAGGAGCTGCGAGCTCCTCCTGGGTCTATGTCACGGAGGAGAGGAGTCAGCAAGGGTTCTGAGGCCCCGCCCCATCCCGCTCAGCCCCGCCCCCCGGAGGGGAAGACTGAGCAGAGGCCTGGCCCTGTCGTCCACACTCCTCATCGCTAAGTGCAAACGAGCTGGAATGCCAGCTGAACAGCAAGTGTCTGACTTGCTCAGGGCTGTACCTCCCATACCGATCAGGGGAAACGCTCTCGGGGAGCCGAGCAGGGCGGCGCCCCCCACTCACCGGAGCTCCTGCTGGGCGGCGGTGGTGTCCAGGGTGTCCTCCAGCTCCGTCTTCAGGGCCTCCAGCTCCTCGCTCAGGTCCCGCTTCTGCTTCTCTGCCTTGTTCCGGGAAGCCTTCTCGGACTCGAAGTCCTCCTGCAGCTCCGCAATCTGCGCCTGCAGCTCCCGCACGACTTTCAGCGCGTTGTTCTTGTGGAGAGTTTCGTCGTCACCCCTGTTCAAACACGTGGGCACGGGAAGTGCTCAGAGCCGGTGAAAGGACTGCTTCCCAGTGACCCAGCCCATGGCACCTCTCCACAATGGCACTGGTCACACACACTCTGCCCGTGGACCGAGGCAGGCATGGCAGCACAGGGCCTGCCAGGTGGGTGTAAAGGCACATAGGCAGTGACTCAAAGGCCAGGGAGCCGGCTGGCAAAGCTCCAGTTGAGCCCAGCCCCCTTGCCAAAGGGCCAATATCTCCATTAAAAAGTAGGACACTCTGAGGTCGCCAGTTTGAGTGTGGGCCCATCTGGCTTGAGCAAAAGCTCACCAGCTTGGACCCAAGGTCACTGGCTCCAGCAAGGGGTGGCTCGGTCTGCTGAAGGCCCGCGGTCAAGGCACATGTGAGAAAGCAATCAATGAACAACTAAGGTGTTGCGACGGCAACGAAAACTAATGATTGATGCTTCTCACCTCTCTCCGTTCCTGTCTGTCTGTCCCTATCTATCCCTCTCTCTGACTCTCTCTCTCTGTCCCTGTAAAAAAAATAAAATAAATAAAATAAAAGGTAGGATAATCTCACTTTATTGATTAGAACAGTGGTCGGCAAACTCATTAGTCAACAGAGCCAAATCAACAGTACAACGATTGAAATTTCTTCTGAGAGCCAAATTTTTTTAAACTTAAACTATATAGGTAGGTAGGTACATTCCTTATCGAGGTAGCGCCCACACGTGGTATTTTGTGGAAGAGCCACACTCAAGGGGCCAAGAGCCGCGTGTGGCTCGCGAGCGCATTTTGCCGACCACTGGATTAGATCATAAAAGAAATTCCCTTTCAAGTAAACTGTTATTATAACTGGAACACTGCCCAAGGTCTCTCAAACTGGTACCATCCTACCATGAATCAGCAAATTCAAAGATGTTCTTAGAACACACGGTAGAAGAATCAGACACGCCAGCCTCTAACCTGCCACCTTACACTATCTTGCCTATGGCGCATCTTTTCCCAAGTGTGTGGGTCAGGCTGGGCGGATTTCTAACGGGAACAGTCGGGGTGTCTGCGGTGAGGGAGGTAGACCAACACGACAGTGCGTGGTGGAGAACTTTTATTTCAGATTCTAGCCCTCACCTCTCGAAGGGGAAAGCAGAAATCTGGCGACAGGACTAACAGTGACTGAGGACAGAAAATTTTCTGTTATAGGATTTCAGTTGTAATCAATTATAAACTCTAAGTCCTATGACCATGTAGCCAAACGTTATTTTTTATAAAGAAATGAAAATATTAGATATTAACATATTTATTATGTATTACTTCCATCCTAAAACCGAAGGGTGAAGAACAGAAGAGCAAACAATGCTTTAGATGTTGGGAGTGGATATCATTTCTGAAAAGTGATTTCCTCTAAACTCCTAAAACATACTTTCATCTGAAATATACAGAAACAAAACATTTAATGTGGCAAAATAATTTTTTATGTTGTGAATTTCCAAAGATTTCATTGTATAAATAATGACTTATAAGTGTAAATACTGAGAACAGGCTGTGAGATTCTCTTGCTGCCCTGATATAAACTACGTACCGTTGGGTTTTTTGGGACCTTACGTGACCCCGACAACCAGGAAATGATGTGTCCCCTCCCAGGGTTCTGGCCTGCACCAAGACACAGGACAGCCTTCCGGGAGCCAAGCCCACAGGCCCACCGCCCCAAGCCCACGGGGGCTGACCTGGCCAGGGCCCCCTGCAGCTCCTCCTCCTTCTTGGCCAGCTGGAGCTTGAGCTCGTCGATCTGGGCCTGGAGCTCAGCGATCTGGTCCTGCAGGTCAGTGGTTTCTCCATCCAGCTTCCTTTTGGCCTTTTCCAGTTCCTGACGAGTTTTCTCTTCCTTTTTTAAGCGTTCTTTAATTTAAGGAAGACAGGAGATCTTCAACATGCTGAACGACACACCATATGAACAAGCTCCAAACGTAAACTGACTCAAGTTGACAAGAGGCCGTATTATTCAAAAGCATGCCACTGCCCTGGTAACACTGTACCAATAACTCAAGTCATTAAAACCCATTAAGACTGAGCTGCAGGAAAGATAAACTGGTAGGAGGAGGGTATTTTAAGAAGAAATGGGATGGAGTCTAAGGATATCCCTCCATGGGCAGTGAGCCCACACCACTAGAGCAGCAAAACCCTAAATATTTTTGAAAAGTCAAACTCACTATCTGCCCACTACAAAAGCACTGCCTTGGAGACAGTTACCAGGGCCCTGCACAGGCCGTTAGACATCTGGGTTAGTGTGCCTTCCTCCCTCGGGGCGTGCCCTCTGCTGCTGCCAGTGGAAAGGGAAGGCCTCCTGCCCTTTCTCCTGCTCCTGCCAGGCTTTATGTCGGGAAGCAGTCCCATTATGAAATGCAGCCTGGATACACTTTCTACATTAAACTAGATCCACAAAGCGCAATACATTTTACTGCAGGACAGAATTTAAAAAAGTAAACGTTTAAAGAATAACTTACTGTTTTCTATCACAAATACGTGGTGACTAGGGCTATTTTGATAATTGAACACAAACTGCTGGCTCTTGTTAATAGGAATCAGCATGCACGCTTTCTGTGTCTGACTCAAGTAAAATGTAAACACTCATGTGCCCCAGCCCCACATCTCCCGAGCCCCGAACACAAACCTTCTAAGTCGGAGATCATCACTTCTTGCTTATTCCTGATTTTGGCCAGGTTTTTGGCCTTTTCTTCCTCTTCGGCCAGCTGAGAGGAACACTCAGCAATGCGATCTTCCACGAGTTTCTTTTCCTGGATAGGAGAAGTGCTTCAGAAAAGCCACGCCAGGTAACAAGAAGGGTTCCATGTCACTGAGAAACAGGTACAGGGTCCCACCTCCCCCACAGTCACATGCTCTGAAAGGCAGAAGGGCTCGCTCTCGTCTTGGTATGGACCCTAACGTCTGTCCCAGCTGTTGGCCTTCAGAATCCCACAGCCAGTGCTGAATTAATTAACGCTTGGACAGATGGGAACAAGCCATCAATGAATGATCAATGTGCACAAAATGTGCAAGTTAAAAGTCTAAAGGGTCATACGGATATTTAGGGAATTTAAAAATTAAATTGTTACTGTGTCTTTAGAAATCTATACAGGTAGAGACTTAGAGAGAAGACTAATGACCCTGAAATCTTAGAATTCTTTTGTTTGAAGCCCTTTTCAACAAGTACATCAATTTAAATAGTCCCAGATTCTTTCCTTTTTCTTAAAGACTTTATTTATTGATTTTACGGGGGTGGTGAAGCCAGGTAGTGAGAAGTATCAACTCATAGCTGCTTCACTTTGAGCCGTTCGCTGACTGCTTGCCGTACATGCCTTGACCGGGCAGGCCCGGGGCTTCGAACCGGCGACCTTGGCGTTCCAGCTCGGCGCTCTAGCCACTGTGATGGGCCGGGCGGTACTCCCATATTCTGAAACCAGCGTGTTCATGGAGATATTGCCTTACTTTGATAAATTTGGAATTCTGGTCCTCGAGAAGCAGAATCTCCTCCTCCATCTTCTTGATTTTGGCCTCGGCGGTCACCTTTTCCAGCTGCAGCTTCTGCCGAGCCCCTTCTTCCTCATCCAGCTGCTCCTCCAGGTCCTTGTGGGGGACACACAGTCAGTCTCCCCCTTCTCCACAGAATTCCACCACACATTACTGACCAAAGGAACGCACACTGAAATGCCCATTTGTGACTTTCGGAACGGCAAGGGCTCCATATCCTTCACTGCATGAGGTATTTGCATGCCAAGGAAATAACACAACCTTTGTGGTTTTGACAGACATCGAGATTGTCTGTGTTTTGCAATAGGTTAATTGGGTAAGAAAAAATGAAGGGAGACATGGAAGAGTGAAAGTTAGTTTGAAGCACTGGTGGGAGACACAGATGGCCTGACACCCAAGAGCACACGGGACAGGCTGAGGGAGGCAGACAGAGACAGAAGGGGTGTGGGGGAGAATACTGTATCACTCGGCCGGCCTTTAACCACAGAGGTCGCTGTGCTTCCTGTGAGCACAGTTTGCATCTCCATAAGAGAGTTACTAGCAGGAAGGGCTGAGCACCCTATGCTGATTGCTGGCCGCCTCCAACATCAGTGCTGAGCATTTCTTACGGACCAAACGACCTACTAGATGCTATGTAATGAGTGAAGTGAGCAGCGGAATTAGAGTCACAACACAAAGACCAAATGAGGTTCCCTGCAAAAGGCTACAGACCTGGGAGGTGCCAACTTTGAGTTGCTTTGTGTGTATAAGATGCCACATCAGACCATAAAAGATTCCTATTCAAAATAACAAATCTATGTTTGAAGAAAATCTATTACTGTGTGCTTTGAAAGGTGGTCATTTAAAAAAACGTTTCCACTGATTTTGAGGGAGAGGTCAGTTTGTTGTTCACTCAGCTGTGCCAGTTACTTGTGTGACTGCAGATTGCTTCTCACACATGCCTGACCAGGGACTGAACCGTGACCTCGGCGCGCAGGGATGATGCTCTATGCAGAGGGCAACCTGGCCAGGGCCAGTGGTCATCTTTTAAGAGTAGGAACTTATAAGCTAGACTCCTTTTGTCTCTACGTGCACACTAGGGATCTAAAACTATAGCTTCTATTCATTCAACAGATCCATTTGGAAAACCCCAAACAGAATTCCAAATAGAAACGATCATTACCTGAATATGTGCTTGCATTTTTTTCTTTTCATTTTGGAGGATTTGGTTTCTCTCTTCTTCCTCTTCGACCCTGGACTCCAAGTCGTGCAGAATCTCTTCCAATTCCTGCTTTTTAGCGGCTAGTCTCGCTCTCATCTCCTCTGCCTCAGCAAAGAGCTCGGTCTCCGCTTGGAGCTGCTCTGCGAGGATGTTCTTCTCTTCTAGGAGCTGCAAGCACAGCGGGGCGTCCGGGCTGTGACCCCTGCACACGCACGCACACACACGCACGCACGCACACGACACAGCTACCCCTACACACACACACAGTTACCCCCCCACACACATACGACACAGCTACCCACACACACACACACGACACAGCTACCCACACACACACACGACACAGCTAACCCCCACCCCCCCTCCCACACACACAAGACACAGTCAGTATGACCTCAGCAGTCAATGCGCCTCAGCAAAGACACGGGAAGTTAAAGATACAGTAACATTGCCTGCAAACTTTCAAACATGTCTTTGGCTGTAGCAAAATAAGGTAGGTGAAAACACCTTGTTTGTTTCTGTTGTCTTGAGTTATCCTGAGTAATACACAGTAAATTTATGCTGAATTTAGGAAGGGACAGAAATCAGGAGAGGGAAAATATCCAAGTGCAATAATGTTTACAGTGACTACTAAGGCTGTTTGCTATCAAGTGATGTTTTTAGGGAAAAATGCAAGAAGTTAATTTTGGTTTATATAAAACCAAATACATGGCATAATGTGTCTGTGCTTTGGAAAGGGGTGAGAAACCCACACACAACGCGAGGGTAGGGAGGCCCAGGCATCCACCACTGAGCAGCGTGGGGCTGGGAGTCCGTGCACGGACCTGCTGGTGCTTCCGCTCCATTGCCTCCAGCTCCCCCTCCACCTTCGTCTGCTTCTCCTTCACCTTCAGCAGCTCCTCATCTTTGGCCTGAAGTTCTTCCTCTTGGCGAGTAACTTGTAGAAGCGGCTTAACCTACAGCAACAGAAGCCGTTCGTCCCCACGCGCCCTCCCGCTGGGCCTCACCGCGCAGGCGCGCTGGGGAAGGACTCGGGCCCACCTTGGTGAAGACGCGCCACCACTGCCAGTGCCGCAGCTTCAGGTACGCGGCGCAGTTCCGCTGCAGGACCTTCAGGGCGCTCAGCTGCTGCTGCTTCTTGGCAAAGGCCCTGGGGACCGGCAAGAAAAACTTAGTCCGGAGAGAAAAGCGTGTCTTAGTAGCTGTTGTCACCAGACCCTCCTAGAGGCAAACACTATCTGGCTAAGACTGGGTGTGGGCACATGGATCACGTCTGCGGGTGACATGCACGGGGAACGGGACGGCCCACTGCTCGAGCCCACGGCGGTTCCTGAGCCTGCCGAGCCACCCACCAGCCCGTGTTGTGTCACTCCCACCCCACACCCCGCTCATAGAAGTCGCCCTAGAAGTGTGCTGTCATCACCCATAGATGCACACGTGTGCGTGCTCTGGGGTACAAACAAATTCCTTTCCTTCCCGAGGCAATCAGGACAGTGACAGAAGGCTTCTCACATTCCCTTTGCTGGTATCCTTTCTTGCTCCGTTATTAGCTCTTTTTTCTTTTCCGTCCGTCACAGAAGAACCCACCCCCTTTATGATTACCCACTTACTTTCTGGCTAGGTAACCTCTGCAAACAGCCTGGAAGAAGATAATGATGTCAGTAATTTTCAAATCTCTTTCTTCCTCTAAATGTGCCAAAACTCCAGCTCGGAAAAATATCTTGCTCTGTCCGATTCTGTACAAGTTTGGGTCCAGTTCTAAAGCCCGGATCTAAGAGAAAGAGTTCGTTCATTTATTGCTACAGGAAAAGACTGTATCAATAGTCCGCAACCCAGAACACTCAAGAAAAGCTTACCATTCGTTCACAAGCCTGTTTGCCATCCATGAAGCCTTTAGGAATAGCATTTGGAGTCAGGATCTCGTATCTGTAAGAAAAGCAGCCAAAACATTTTTTTGTAAAAATTTGTGAAAATATTTACTTACTAACTATGAATTCTGCTTTTTCTTATGATAGGTAATCATGTCAGATTAAGAGTAGAGAAGTGACCAGGCGATAATCAGTTTTCTATTTCTTAAAATAAGAAACAAAATGATTATGAGGCTAATTCTCAAAGACTAGGTACAAAAATTGTGGCAGAGAAGAATAAAAGCATGGTGTTTAAAAAGAACTTTGTTTTTTTACTTCCCCCAAAATATTCACATCCTTAAGATGCAAGGAGGTTCTGGCGCACTGTGCACTGACTTGTAGCATTTATGAGGTAACAGAGAAGGCTGTGACAGCAATGCTCAGAGGCCTCCAATTGGAACAATAAAAAGCACCAGGGTGAAAGTCAGGATAGCACTGGTCTGGGTGTGGATTCACTAAGCACACTCACGGCTTATGCTCTCTGTGCTAACGATGCATGGTGTGGTGGTACTGGAAATATTGGGGGGACACTTTGCCTAATCACTATGCTCAACACCTGAAACTGATACAAATATTGAATGTAAAATGTAACTGGGAAAACATTTGTGCACTTTTGTATTAACACCTCAATAGAAATAGAGCTGAGCAAGCAGATGGGCAGCTGTATTATTAAAGGATGAACCCTGGACACGCCAATCAACTCCGTACTCACGTGCCACTTCTGCTTCTTCTCCTCCTGGCCACAAAAAGTGAAAACCACCAGACTGTTTATCATATAATGGGGCCACAGCCAGGGCCTCCCCAAAGCCCAGAAGGACTGGGGTAATTTCTCAACTGCATTCCGTCTGGGACAGTGGGAAAAGGGCCTTGTTTATTTTATGGAACAACAAATGCTGTCATAACTGAAAATCTGATTTCCAGGAGGAAAAGGTAAAAAAAGCAAACTAAATATTAAAGTATACAATACATAAAAAGGATGAAAGTTCCCATGTTTTCATCCCTTTCTACTGTGTACATCTCTACTGATCTTTTCCCTTCTGTTTTTGTCTTCATACTTCTAATCTATCCCATTCTCCACTCTGTATTAGAAGGGCTGTAAGTGTATATACGCACACGTGTGCACACACACTGCAGAAAAATATATATACATTTGCACATCAACACAGACGTAGTCATTGAAAGATGGAAAGAAATATCCCAAAATGGTCTCAAGAGTCACTCCTGAATGTTTTTTTTTACTTTTTACACCTCTCTTGTATTTTCAAATAGTCTTAAAAGGAGCCTGCATTACTCATACAGCCCTATACCACTGAACGGACCCTTCCCTGTAGGAGCAGAAACCCGAGCCTCCCGGGGACAGGGAATCACGTCCTCATCTCACCGACCTGCCGTCTATGACCTGATAAGCCCGGACAGCTATGAGGAAAGGTCCCGTCAGCAGTACCTCTGTCTGAACTCCTGGAAGACGATGCGGTTGGGGAAGCCCTGGCGGCAGATCCGGATCCCCTCCAGCACGCCGTTGCAGCGGAGCTGGTCCAGCACGAGGTGTGGGTCCAGTTTCCCGGCCTGATCAAGCAAAGGAGGGTTTTACGCTGTGATCGTGATAACCCGACCTAGAGCGCTTCGCTTCCAAGTACTTGCACACATTCTGCTCGACACACACCCGCTTCTCATGGTTCGGGATGATGCAGCGAACGAAGTTAGGGTTGGTGTTGCGGAGCGTGGCCATCAGCTTGGTGAGGGACTCCTTGTAGAGCTGTCCCACGGTACGAAACATGCCCTTTTTGGTTTTGTACGCAGAGCCGAAAGCTGTCTCAGTCATACCAGTAACTTGATCCAGACCCACGATGCGATCCACTGGTTCAAAGGAAAAGGGAAAGGACAAGACGTCAAACCTAACTCTTTGCAGCACAAGCAAAGACACAGCGAGGGTGCAGCAGCACAAGCTTGTGGAACAAATGACAGGGTGCCGTGTGGGCAGGGCGGTCAGCATACTGAGACACTGCGCAAGCCGTGGGACCGACAGCCACGCGCCCGGGGCAGGACGCGGCAGCGCCCGGGCAGCTGCGCACCGCATATACCAGTAGACACCTGCCGCTGTGCTCCTTTCAGGAGCCCCTGTCTCCCTCCGGTGACCTTCTGCCTGTCACATACACATTCTCCGGTAAATGAGAGCTCGCTGGCTGGCGTTACTGATTCACAAACTGACACTGTGACCAGACTCAGAATAGGAAATGGCGTATACAGATATACATAAAAATATGCCCAGAGCAAATCCACTTACTAAATACGGCTCAGGGATCAGTCATCTCTTACTAGTCAGTAGAATTTCAGTAAAAAAAAAAAAAAAAAAGTCATTCAAGTTGCAGGAAGGCTAAATTACAGCAGCTCCGTTTTTTAGGAATGAGTCAACTTCAGCTCTCTCCTTAAAGCACGAATAATGCTCGTAGAGGGCAAGAACACAAAACGGGGAGGAGCCTCCTAAAAAGCATCAGTGCCCAGCTAAGTTCAAGGGCATGCGAACTTCTCAGGCGCCGCGCTATGGCGAAAGCAGCCCACACAGCATCATGCAGAGAGCCCACGCTGCTGCGGACGACGGGGCAAAATAGAGGTCCTCACTGCGCACCGGCCACTTGGTGCACGATATGCTCTTGTTTTAAAAAAATTGTTAAATGAACAAAGCACACTATGGAAATCTTCTAATCAAAATACGACTGAACTACCCTATCAACACCCTTTTTGATCTAAACAGCCACCACTGTTTTTTCCATCTGCTCCCCAGAACAGAAAGTATCTGAGCACCTGGCACTCTGTGACGAGCTCTATGATCAACACTTCACTCAAGTCTTGATTTCCAATGAGGTTTTGGGGCGAGAAAACCATGACGCAGGAGGTAAGATCACTTCAGCTTATGCAAGTCTTAAATGGAAGCTGTGAGAAAGGGGGAGAACCCGGAATCGGTTTCCAGGCCCATGCACGCACATTATCACGCCACTTCTCCTGTGCAAAGCCACCGGACTCGGAGTGTCGGTCAGATCTCCTCCTGCCTGTGCTCTGGAGCCGTCTGCCATCTCCTCGGAGACAGCCTGTCCTTCCTGTGCCTTCAACCTGTCCTTCTTTACTTGTTCTGGCAAAAACAGCACCAAACCTGACCACATGGATGCCACGAAACCATGCATGTCCTCTGACCTGAGCCTGCCTCCTTTCCGTCTCCTCAGAGCCCAGCTTCTTCCTTGAGCAGGTCACACATGGGCTCCTCCTCGTCTGCCACTAACTTTACACGTACCGCTAACTGGTGTCCAGCCTGCCCTCCCTCCCTCCCTCTAGCGGCTGCTACCAGGGGCGGCAGGTCCATTGCTAGCAACAGGGGTTTAGCATTTATTTCACTTGGCCTGGGCATATCTACCTGCTGAGCAGCAAAGCATCATTCTAACAACTCTCTCCACTCCTGGCTTCCTTTATAATCTCCATCTTCCCCTGACCTCCATCCATCTCCCTAGTGACTCGTCTCCGTGATGGCTTCCTCCTGCTTTTCCTGCACATCATGGCACTCTGAGGGATTCACACCCAACCAGCTGAAATCCTTTCTAGAAGAAGGCAAGGTGCAAGTACAGGCACACGCTGTCCGACCTGCTCTTTGCAGGCCACAGCCTCTTCCTGCGAGACCTCATTCGTGACTTTCATTAGCTATATGTGACTGCCCAGCACCTGTCAACAACACCTGCACCCTCCTCTCCACCCAGACGTCACAGAGGTTCTTGTTAAGGGCCTACAATGTCCGCTTTCACTCATCACTGTACCCTTGTGCCAGCATGTCTGGCACTGATACATAGACGTTAGTGGGTAAATAAAATACATCGACAATTACAAAATGAGGAATGCACGGAAAGAAAGAAACAGGAAGCTCTGAGAGGGATGGGTGCCCAGGAGAAACTACACTTAAAGCCCAACAGGAAGACATGAGCCAGCAGAGAGGTATCCTGGGTGGTGGGAACAGCATGTGTGAGGGACCAGGGCAGGAAGACCAGGGGCAGCGAGCACCATGAGGGACACCCACTCTGGCTACTGCACACAGAACGGACTGGGGAAGCAGTCGGGGGACCAGGCAGGTGACCACTGGGGCAGTCCCGGTTCTGAGAGATGACAGCAGCTGGAATTAGTGAGGCTCTAGAGGAGACGGAGGAGAGGGAAAGGTCTGTGCCCTGCTGAAGTTCTATGAACTGCTGTGCACACAGGTGACAGTGGTCACACAATGTAGTCCCCAGCAGGAACTGCTTTCACAATAGTAACAAAAATAGCAGCATAATGAACCTGATTTTCAAATTTATTTTTAATAAAGGTAATCCAAAGCTAAGCATTCAGCATGCTTTGAAATTTTTTAAATTCAAAAATTTAAACTCAGGGTTAGTTGCTGCCAACAAGCAAAACTGTCTTGCGGATAAAAGAGGGACACTTTGGGAACTGAATGAAATGACTTGGCCCACACTAATCATATTTATTTCACTAAAACATCAAGACCGATACAAACCTCTGTTTTACAAAAACACATTTTTGTTGAAAGAGGTTACAGCAGGAGGCAGAGAAAGGCAAAGATGGGGCTCCAGCAGCTCCCCGAAGTGAGCATCCCACTTTTAAGACCGCCAGCTGCACGAAGCCCTCCAAGTGTCTCTATCGCCCCTGGTTTCTGGGCAAATAAGCGCTCTGCTGGTCCTGCCGCTCCAGACTCGTCCACCTGACGTGCCCAGAGGGCCGGGCTCGGGCTGCCGCTGGGCCCTGTACTTCCTTAGCTGGTCGCCCAGTAGCCCGAGAGGATTTCAAAGTATTTTACACAAAACACTTAATTTACTAATCTATAAAAACTTGTTTGGACAGTAAGAAATTAGATGAGCTCCACAGACCTGCAATGTGTAAGGACATATTGATAGTTTAAGAGAAGAAAAATGCAATTTGTAATTATCTAACTTATAAAACTGTTGTCAACAAGTTTTTGTTTTGTTAAATAAGGAACGATGTAGTCTAGAGCCAGAGTGCTTACCTGGCCCTTCTTCTAGGGGGCAGCCTCAGGAGACAAGAGGCATGAGATTTTCACGTTCTTCAAATCTCTGCATGGGACCAAATACTAGTGCTACTAAGTTTAATTTGAAGTATTTAAGCCAGCTCTTCTGAAACTCGCTGCAGTTAACATAGCTAAAAGCCAAAAAAGGGGGGAGACACTATTTAATGTTTATTTCAATGGCCAGGTGGTGAGGAAGAGCCCCACCTCTGGATCTGGCCCTGCGGGAGGCATGGGCGGGGCGTGTTCTCAATACGCGTCTCAGGGAATTAAGACAATGCTACTCTAATGCACACTAAAATGTTACTGTTAAAAATATTCAGAAACAAACATTTAACTGCTATGATTCTCAGGAACAATCTTAACATCAAATAGTCTATCTCCACAATATCCCTATTACACAGTAATAACACATTTATGGTGTTTACATAACTATTAACTGTTCTACCATATTTGGACATTTTTAGAAAAACTTCAGGAGGTCCAGAGGCTGACAGCAACAGTCCTTCTCCTGAACACTAGCACAGGCTGAGCCTGAATGTCCCCTTCACCACCCTCACCTGCACTTCCCATCCCCTGCAGAAGCCCAGGGCGTCCCCCACTTCCTGCCACGTCCGCTCCGCTGTCGCTGTCTCCCCTCGGTAGGTCCCCGGCACATAGGTCCCAGTGGCACAGGACAGTGCAGCGCGACTGCTGGCCAGCCTGGCCTCAGAAATGGACTTGTACTAAATGGCAGCCAGAGAGAAACATTCCCGATGTGCTGTTTCCACAGCGCCAACTGCAGTGGCAGCGGCTGCAGAGGCCACCGCCGAGCAACGCTAGACACCATGGACTGAGCACCGCCCACACGTCAGGGCGGGCGCACAGGAACCTGAGAACTAAGTGTCCCTGTCCCCGTCTGAGCTCAGGAACTCCAGGCCAGTACCCCAGAGCCGCTTCTCCTGGAGCTTCCAATCACTGTTAAGGGTTCGAATTAAACATGCAGGAACAGGCTGCACTGCAGCAGCAACAAACCCTCCATCCTCTGACAATAACGACAAGTGAACCGAGCACGTCCACCGCCAGACCCAAACCACAGACCCAACGGCACTAACTGAGGCTCATGACCAGTCAACACAATAACCTAGAAAGAGAAGAGGAAATGATACCACTTTATCAATCATGCTACTTGAATCCAAGGACTTCCTTTAATGACTGACCGGGACAAAAAGACTGGTTCAAAGTCTTGGAAGTCAGAACGTCATTTTTTAGTTTGAAGCATGGGTAAGGTGAAGCTTTTTCCCTAAATTATAACAAGGAGGTAGGAAAGAATTCAGTGAAGGTCCTGGACAGTTGGCTCACTGGTAGAGCACTGGCCCGGTGTGTGGAAGTCCTGGGTTCTGGGTTCAATTTCTGGCCAAGGCACACAGAAGTGCCCATCTGCTTCTCCACACTTCCCCCTCTCCTTCCTCTCTCTCTTCCCCTCCCACAGCCAAGGCTCCACTGGAGCAAAGCTGGCCTGGGTGCTGAGGACGGCTCCATGGCCTCCGCCTCAGGTGCTAGAATGGTTCCAGCTACAACGGAGCAACAGCCCCTGGTGGGCATGCCTGGTGGATCCTAGTTGGGTGCATGCAGGATTGTGTCTCTCTGCCTCCCGCTTCTCACTTCAGAAAAACACACACACACACACACAAACACAAAATTAAAGATAAAAGAATGCAGTGGATATTAGAAGATAAAGGAAGGCCCAAGAGCTGGGGACAACTGGGAAGGCCCCGCTAGAGCAGTGAGCAGCTTCTTGTGGTCACTCTCAGTCTCCAGTTAATTGCTGCTACCCTATTTCAAGTCCTGGGTGCAGGACTTTACTCTCAATAATTAAATTTTGCTTCATGTACTTCTCATGCTCTCGCTGGTGGTACCATTTCGGATGCCAGGGGCCATCCAGCACTCGTGAAGGTGCAGAGAACCTCAGGTGGTACTACTCCATGCAGGAGACTGCAGGTATAAATTCACGTTAGGGCAGACTGTACCTACCTGTTCCTCCAACACGGTCTGGATCAGAACTAAAGCTAGACAGGCCCTGTCACAGACCCCGTGAATCTAAAAACCCTACCTATAACTTTAAAGTCAAATCTCTGTCTGCTGGTTCACTGAGCTGGCATCTTTCATTATTAGCTATCTCCGAAGTCCAGACTTTCAAAATGTCTCATATTTGGAAGAAAAGAGTCCCTTTTGGTTTGTAACACGAACCTGCATGATTTCCTTATTTTCTGCTAGGAATTTTAATCCTTACTCTTTGGCACTGGTCCTTTGATGCTTTTGGAAATCTCTCTTGATCCCAGTCTCATTTTTATCCTTAAAGGCCTTCACGATCTTCATAATGCCATTTCCTACCATTATGAATGCACTTAGAAGTGCAGGGTCCGTATGTGTCCCCCTGTAGAGGACTGCTTATGTTAGCATGGCCGAGGCAATCCCGGCGTGGACGCCCGCAGCTCCTCCAACCACGGTCTTCTGAAAAACCACTGCAGACACTAAAGGCGTTTGAGTTCATGAACACTTCTCGAGGACAAAACATTTTGCTGTAGAAACCCTATCTACAGCTTCGATGACCACATTTAGCCACGGTGGATGGAAGGCCTTCTAAGCAGAAGTAGAGATGGAGACCCCTGATACTTCAGAGTTCAGCTGAGTAACTCAACCAAATGACACCTCACTGACAGAACCAAGCACGTTTTCAGTCCAGGGAGAACATGGCGAGGTGAATGAGCTTCCTCCCTGCCAAAATCATGCTGTCTAAGAGCAGCTCTGTCCTTGATCCTGCCGGCACAGAAAACCCCTGGGCCTCACTCCCCGAAGACCCTGGGCCCACAAGAAAGCATCTAAGCTGTAGGAGGGGAAGGCCCCCGTGGCCATGGCAGGCAAAGCTGCGGCACGTAAAAAGTGGATGCGGAATACCCACCCACACGCCAATCCCCTCCTCTCAATGACTTATTCGTGGCATGCCCACTGTGCCAGCTGCTGAGGAAATGATGGTGAGCAAGGCCGGGTGCTGCCCAGCTCTCAAAGAGCTCACAACCTGGAATTCTCTTCAAAATAAAAAATTCAAGTGTTAAAAGGAATTAATTTAAAGAGAGCACTCTAGTTCTCTCTTCCAGTCAGACTTCCGCTACTCTGTCGGTACCTCCCGCCCCAGGCCACAGATGCCCGCAGGAAGACTGCTCCCTGCAGAGTTCTGTGGCACCTCTGTCCCAGCTTCTGGAACAATCTCTCTCCCTGACCCCAACGCTTACAATCTACACAGTTCATAGTCTGTGAGCTAGAATTGATGGGAGGTACCCGACTTGGATGAAAGTGGGCACATTCCTTCAACATATTTATAAAAAAAATTATTTTTGAGATGTATACAGACCTCAGCATTATCATGTTCCAAAAATTATAAAGGAAATCTTATAAGATGAATTTGACTATATCTTTGATTTTCACTACATAACTCCCCTAATTAACTGGAAGGCTAGGTGACATTGCATTTTATATTAGGTTGGGGGGCCTCTGGTCACGGTCAGGCTGTATCAAAACAGAGCCACAGCCCACATGCTTGGGGCACGGTCTCACGCTCAGTGTATGCTAACAGCAGTCCATTCTTAGTCTCGTCTTGCAAATATGAAACCCTGTCAACAGTTTAATTACCTCCAGTTCAAAAGAAAAAGGCAAGATAAGACCATGAATTCCAAACAAAACGTATAATGATGAACGAACGTGTGTGAGGTAAATACGTACTATTTGTTCACAAAATGTTCATGACTCAAAGTAAAAAACTCTTCTTTGGGACTTCTTAGAGTTGACTATTTAAAAGTTAATTCAAAGACGAAGAAGACATTACTTAGCTGGTCGATTCCTAACAGCCCCCGGGACTGTGTATCTAAACGGCACTACTGGAAAAGGCAGGACGTGCCTTTTACTATGCAGTGCTTAAGTGCTATGCGTAAAGGAAGAAGCAATGTGCAGGCAGGAGCAACCGAGCCGTGTATGCGCTCAAACAGTCGCCTTGAAATAGAATAAAACTGAGCGTGAAATGACAGGTCATGCAGGTCTATGAGCAAAACAAACAGAAACCCAGAAACCAGCCCCACCCGCCCTGCCCGCCCCTCCCCCGCGATCCCCCGCGAGTTCTTCCTGTGGGCTGAAAACCCTTCAGTGTCGGAAGACCTACAGGCTTTATACATTCACCTGGTGGCTCATGAAGACCAGAAACACTGTCATAGAAAGAAGCTCTCTGAATATTCTGAATCTCTAAAGCAGAGAAACAGCAGAAACAGGACAGAAGAGCAAATACACAAACACTTCAGTTAGTGTGAGACATTCGACATCACAGTAAACTCTGAAATCGGGCTATGAAAGGAGCTAGTCCAGGGAAAATCCCATGCAAACATTACTACTATTTAGAGAATTTGCACATGTGAACAAAGTTTATAAAATAAACCTAATCTGAATAAAGAATGCATATTCCCAATTCCAGATGTGTGCATTCCATCACATTAAATGATTACCCCATGTAAATGCAGGATGACCTTCTGAAGAGTAATAAGGTACTGAGTTGTCCTTCATAAAATTATCTTGCAATTAACAAGTTAGGACAAGGTTGCAGTAGGTCATGGCACTCTGCTAATGTATATGTTAGCAGCTCTGACCGTAAAAAATTTACACTGTTGTGTAATTTTACTTCCAGTACAGATCTTAGAAATATAATTTACTTCAAATACAAATTATTAACAGGTAACTAGCATTAAGGAAAACAAAATTCAAGTTCTGTTACAGCAAAACGTTAAAATAACTTCAAATCATGAGTAAGGTGATACTTGATCACACCATCACTCCTGAAAACATCCTCAGGCACATTTACATGAAAAATGCAATCTTTAGGTTTTTTCTGTATATAAGCCACAAGAAGTGGCAAGAAGTCCTGTACAGCTAATAGATCCCAAAACATGTTTTAGCAAAAAGTAGAGCACTATGAATCTCTAGGGCAGGGCTGCCAGCAAAAAACTTTATTTCTCCTGGTTTGACTTGAGAGAACCCTAGGAAGCCCTAACACAAAGTCCATTCCAACTCACAATGTTTTATATTCAAGGTTCTGCACCTTCATAGGCAAACTAGCTCATGCGTTATATATTCATATTCACGGTCCACTCACTGTTTTCTGGTTCTGCATGTATGTGGTTATGAAAATAGAGAAATAATGACATGTTTTTCCAGGGCTGTTTTCTTTTCCTGGAGAAAAAGCTACTACCCTTCACCCTACGAGCTGTCCACGTGCAGAGTGAGCAGTGACGAGCTCTCTGCCTCAGCACCCTCCTTACACCCTGTGCCCACCCCGGCTGTACGCCTGAGACCTAGTCCTCAAAACTGGACAGACCTCTCTGGCTGCTCCACCTGCCTCCCCGAGAGTGAGCGACCTCTGAGATCCCGTCACTGATGATACCAAACAACTGTCCACCTAAGCTGATGAGCAACAATAACAACAGCATTATCAGGAGAGTGGACAGATCAAACTTGGGGTAAGTTAAGATTTCTATCAGCCTACTTGGACAAAAGTGGCCAAACATGGTCCCCATTGCCCATATGTAGAAAGGCGAGGTAACAGTAGGGTTGTGGCGTCTGTGGGGTCCGAGCTGTGGACTAAATATGGAAGGACAGAGCTCGGGCCAGGACCGAAGCTCAGCAAGGCTGCAAGTGTCCTCTCTCAGTGTTTCTGTAATCAGACATGTGCCTCTCCGCAGCTGTGGCGAGCACAGAAGGGCAGGGGGTCTTCTCCAGACACAGTCCTGCCCGCATGGTACACTGTGGCACAATTCCTGCGGCCCCCACCTCCACCCTCGCCGGCCAAACCTTCTATTCTAGAACTTTCTGACCCATTGCGGCCAAAGGCTCTCCCCCACAGCTGGGGAAGCGAGACACCAAGAGCGAGGAGGAGAAGGGAAGGAGGAAGCCCGGCCAGCCCTGTGACCGCATCTGTGCGCACCCTGGGTTGTCAACTAGATTCTAAGCTCTTGGAGGGCGGGGCCACGCCTTCCTCCACTCCCAAATAGAGCTCAAAGAGTACAACCACGGTGCACGTGGTCACACATGTAATGTTATAGGAACGGGGTAGGTTCTCAATGGGCATGTCCCACAAGGTCATTTTTGGTTAAGAAATTAAAGGATATGTCGAAGTGGTTCACAACCTTAGAGCCAGTATGTAAACTCAGGGCCCAATCTCTTTTATTGGCCCAAAGGGAACACTTATCCTGAGCTGTGACTTCCCTTCCATACTGTGATCCCTCACTCCGTCTGCTCACCACGCCAGCCCCACCTCTAAAATGCTCCCCGTCCCAGGACGAGCTTGTTCACGCTAACCTCCTCATTGTCAATGTTTCAGGCATGGTCAGGAGATGGATACTCACAAATTAGTGTTGGAAACCGCCTAGCACTTACTAAGTATCAGTAAATGTCAGTTTTCCATATTTATTCAACAAATCATTGTCCTGCAAGGACAAAGAAAGCGACCTCCTCCTTCATGCCATTTGACCATAGCACAGGAGAGGCAGTCCCTCCTTGCTGTGCATGGTCACCAGCCCATTCTGTACCATTCGCACAGCATCCACCAGACTGCTTCGGTGCTCGAACCCCGGTCCACACGTCTCAGTCCCTGTCCTGGGCACTGAGAACCTCGAGGGTGCTGGGGCAGGCCCACACAGCCGCAGCGGGACTGACCGCTACTGGAACGCAAGCCTCGTGACTGGCAGCATCACTCCCGTCCTCTTCTTGTGACAGAGCCCACGCGCATTCCCAAGGACCAGCGCTGTGGGCCTGGCTCCCCTTGCAGAGACTTATGGCACCTGGAGCGCAGAGTGGTTTCCTGCTCTGCTTCCAGTTTCTCGTGCTCCGCCCGGACATTCTAGCAACAGTGTCAGGAGTCCCTCAGCAATGCAGACACTGCAAAGGCCCCGTTAGGTTACGGCCTCTCCTCAGTCCTCACGCAACAGCCCCGACCAGCTGGGTCACTGCGACAGTGAGCACTCGGCATCGGCTGAAGGCTTTCCTCCACAGGCACGGGGGCGGCAGACCTCCCCCACAGGCACGGGGTCGACAGACCCCCCCCACCGGCACGGGGGCGGCAGACCTCCCCCACAGGCACGGGGGCGGCAGACCTCCCCCACGGGCACGGGGGCGGCAGACCTCCCCCACGGGCACGGGGGTGGCAGACCTCCGCTTCACTGGTTGGGAACCTGGCTCCCAGACCCCTGTTTACACAGCCCCAGGCACACGGTGCCTTCCAGGACACGTGCACGCGTGTGCAGTGCCCCGCTGCTACAGGCTCCCGGCCGTACATCACTCTTGACTGGGTTATCTCGGACAGGCCTACCTTTCCCCTACCCATCTCTCTGCATTCATTCTTCACTTTCTAGCTCCTTTTTGCCCCAATTGCCTACACCCTTCTTTTCTGTTTTCTTTCTACCTGAGAAGACTGCTAGATTATAAGCTTTTGATTTGTTATAGACAAAGGAGAGGTGAGCCAGGTTACTGAACAGGCCTGGCCTCCGGCTGAGGCCAAGCGCAGAGGCGGGACGCAATCAGGATGAAGCGCAGTCGGGAGAGCTGAGCCCTAAATGATACCACTTCCCCTCAGCATGTGTCTCGAACACAGAGAGGGTCTGTCTTTCTGGCACCAGTGAGACTTTCTAGTTGCTGATAAAACATCGCCATGTTCATGGGTAATCCTAACCCACTGAGGTTCGTGTAAGCAGAAGACCCCTGAGGATGGATGGGAATTAACACTGACTGACATGCAGTGTGTCTGAGTATCGTCACTTGCCTCTTTGTGTGTGTACGTGGAAGGCTGCCGTGGCTACAGACACAGCTCAGCCGGCCGCACGAGTGCAGAGAAGGCGCACAGGCCTTCTCAGGTCTTGTGTCCCGACACCCTTGGATCGGAACCCAACTGGGACCAGCGTGGCCGGAGGCAGACGTGCAGTTCTCTATGGCTCCGAGCCTCCGACGTCCCCACAGCATCTGACCAAGAAGGCAGAGGCCTTCGTACCCAACTATTCTTAGAGTGGGTAGATTCCAATATAACGGCAGCCCTGCTCTAGGGACAGTTTCAAAGTAAAACAACTATATATATATGCACGTATCTATGTAAGAGAACCAATATATAACCCTTCTCTGTAAATGATTCTGGCCATCTTAATTACGAACGTAAGCACACTCTTACCATCCTTCCAAAGCTCTGCAACGAATCTGTCTGATGACTGGTGCAGGAGCGTGGCCACGTTGTCGTTCAGAGGGTCCATGTTCTTCATCAGCCACTCGTCCGCCTTGTAATCCACCTGCCCGCACCCGAGCCACATGCGGCGACATGGAAAAAACGAACAGACAGGAAGACCAGGAACACTCAACGCCTTGTCCAATGTTCACAGAGCAGTCTAAGCAGTGGGCTGTCTCAAAGGCGTGGCTGTAACGTGTACTGTACTTAAGGAGGGGCAAATGTTCACCAGGCATTTCTTACAAACCTCATCAAATGTCACAGTACACTTTTAATGAAGTTATTCAACTCTTACCTTCCCCGCATAATGTATAATGCAAAAATCAGCTTTGTCTTTCAGCTGCCGAGGTTTCTGGAACTTGGAGTGGGAGCCTTGCTCTTGAACTAGTTTCTCAACGAAGGTTTTATCTGTGGCTTTAGGGAACCAGCACTCCTCATCCAGAAGGGCAAGGACACCAGGAGGGTTAGCCTGACAACGAGAGGCAACAAGAACTGACAGTTGTGCACGTCACTTTAAATACCCATTGGGTTTGGCAGTTTAACTTCCCAATACAGAGCTTTGTGAAGAGCTATGGGAAACAAAACGCGAAGGCCGAGCGTTTGCCCAAGCCACACTGACCATGCAAACACTGAGGTGTCCAACTGCTACGCAGGAACTGTTGCGACGACAGGTGAATAGCTTATCTCATTAGTTACCTACAACTCACAGGTGGAGGTGCAGGTAGACTAACTCCAAGCAGAGGGCCCGAACACGCGGCAAGTAAGACACCGCAGAAGAACCAGGTGGAGAGAAATGAAACCAGGTGGGCAAATTATTAAAAACCTCCACTAGGTAGAATGCTTCAGACATTTTATATCCTAATCAATTTAAGTTTTTGGCTAAGTAACAATGTAATAAAATGTACTGCTTCCCACGTGGTGAAATATTTTAAACTATTACTAAGTAGAATACATGGAAGGTGAAGAAATAATTTATCAGTTACTTTATAGATGTTTCAACAAGTACATGGAAGACTATTCTATTTCACTCAACCCCTCCCTGGAAGACGACCTAGAGACATGCAGGGACGAGGACAGCCAGGGACTGGGGCGGGGGGGCAGAGCAGGAGCACCCGCAAAGGGGCCAAGTGTCTTCTGGGCAACGAGACTGTGGAATTAGTACTCCTGGCTCATCATTCACCACCACGGTGCAAATGTGGCGATTTGTGATGTAAGACCGAGCATACCAATTCTAGGGCTTCTGAGTGTTTTGAATAAATCTCCAGGATCAGTTTTCTTCAATTCACAAGGCCCTTATATTTACTGAGGGAGAGAAGGTTCTATACAAATACTGCTTAAGAAGCGACAGGAGGTTACAGTTCAGTTCAAATGAAACGAGATAAGACGGTCGGAGGAAGGTGGCGAGACCACGTGCCAGCACAGCAGGCAGAAGCTGAGCATCCTCGTGCACCGAGCCCCGTCCTCCACGGCCACCCAGCTGCGGCTCCGCTCCCTAGACTGCGGGGCTCAGAGCAGCTGCAATACTATCATCAAGGGCAACTGGCATTTGGTTAGGAAACGCTAGAAAAGCAAAGGCTCAGGATGGCCAATAACTCAACATGCCGCACTCATCTGACAACCCGGGGAATGAAGTATACTGTTAATACGAAGGTAAGCGGAACGTCCATTTTTCCACCATAATTTTTACATTTTAAATTTCCTAATGAAAATATTTCTAACTTCTGAAATAGGATCCTGAATATAATTTAATCTTTTCTAAATGACTCAATGACAGCATAATTATGAATATCCACTACTGTTTCTCCTTTTTATTTTCCTTGCTTCATCCTTCACTGTCAAGCTCACTGTTAACACCTCCTTTAACTGGGGGATTCTAAAAGAGCTGTAAGCATGAGCCTATATTTTCTGTCTAAGGCCAGAGGCACCGTCAAGGGTTTTGTAAGTAGCTTTCTGAGCTTAGAGGCCTACCTTCCGCAAGCCGGGCAGGGCCTGGGTTTGTGACAGAGGAGGTTAAGTCTGGCAAGTAGCACTTGACCTGTGGTGGTGTAGCGGATAGAGCCTCAGCCTGGAATGCTGAGGTCACTGGTTCGAAACCCTGGGCTTGCCTGGTCAAGGCACATACGAGAAGCAACTGCTACAGGTTGATGCTTCCCGCCCCTCCCACTCTGTTTTTTCTCTCTCTCTCTCTAAAGTCAATAAATAACTTTTTTTTTATTTTTTTATTTTTTTAAAAAGACCAGCAAGTAGCTTTTTAGGTATTTAGTTTCCTTCTGGAAAATGTTCTCACTCTCTACCATCACTAGAATTATCCTAGGTCAATCTACATGCTATAGTTAAATTTCCTCCTATTATGAACTCTATGTTTCTATGGCTAAGCAGAATAAGGTAACCCTAAAGGACAAGTGACTTGAAGGGTGAGTCAGCATTACATTCTGAATTCCCTCTACCCCTTACTGAGCATCTAACCTCTAAGTTAGGACTACTACAGCAAAAAATCAAAGGGTACATTCTCAAGTTCTTAGGGAAGAGCCTAGGAGTGCCAGTACAAGAAGTACTGTATGGGAATAGAAGAGGGAAGGAGGGAGGGAGGGAGGGAGGAAGAGCAGCAAGGAGCTCCTTCTGCTTACTGTCCTTGGTATCTAGACCTAGCTGGCATGTCCTTCCCATCCCAATACTTTCTGAACACCCTGACTGAATTATTTTCCTAAAATCCCACTATCCATATATTGCTCATCTGTGGACTTCTGGAATGTAGCTCTGGAATGCTTTCCTACTGCCTTCGCGACATGACATCTACACTGTGAAATGTCCTGAGATACTGCCAGCCAATTGTGGCCTTTATTCACCAAGCTCAGAACATCACTTAGATCCGGGACCACGGACCAATGAACTGACCTCATGTTTGTTCTGTTCTCTGGCTTCAAGGTCAGGTCCCTAAGGACCAGGGCCATGCTATCTACTCCCCACATCCCCACGGTGCCCCCAGGCTGTAACTGAGGATTTAATATATTTTTGCTGTCTTGATCTTATCCTACTCCAACAATACCCAACAACACAACTGAAATCCAACAAACAATTAAAAATGTGACCATTAGACCCTTCCTGCCTCATCTATTTCCCTGTGATCTAATCATTCAAGTTGAAATGTCTACTCTCCCCTACAGATTTCACTTTCAGAATAAAAGCATCATGTCAGAGTCAAGAGAAACAATATATAAAGTATTTTGTCCTAGAGGGTGAAGCAAAAGAAATGCAGTTGGGCAACATTAAGAAAACATCTTCCTAAGAATCATTTAAAGCTCACAAACCATCACATTTTAAAACGCTCGAAAAATGTTTTTAAAAATAGGGTTGATAATTTTTCCATTTGGAAGAGTTTTGGTATAATTATTCTAGCAGACAAAGAGATGGATTTAGCAACTCTTTTTTTTTACAGGGAAAGAGAGAGAGAGAGAGAGTCAGAGAGAGGGATAGATAGGGACAGACAAGAACGAAGAGAGGTGAGAAGCATCAATCATTAGTTTTTCGTTGCCATCATAACACCTTAGTTGTTCATTGATTGCTTTCTCACACGTGCCTTGACTGCGGGCCTTCAGCAGACCGAGCAACCCCTTGCTGGAGCCAGTGACCTTGGGTCCAAGCTGGCGAGCTTTTGCTCAAGCCAGATGGGCCCCCACTCAAGCTGGCGACCGTGGGGTCTCGAACCTGGGTCTTCCGCATCCCAGTCCGATGCTCTATCCACTGCGCCACCACCTGGTCAGGCGGATTTAGCAACTCTTATGAGGCCTCTTCCATCCTATATTAGAAGTACAGACACAGAGTAAAACTTTCTTAAAACACAGCTCCCAGTGTTATATAGATACATGTAAGTGAGTATCAAACAAATCGTATCATTGATAACACTGAAACACTGATATCAAATATTCCTTCCTCTTTTTTTTCTAAAGATTTTATTTATTGATTTTAGAGAGAGGAGAGTGAGAAAGGTGGGGGGTGTCGAGGAAGGCAGGAAGAAGCAGGAAGCATCAACTTGGATTCTCCTATGCGCCTTGAC